>JBANSL010000002.1:29213391-30463391 GCA_037127255.1 Persicaria tinctoria
GGAAGGAAGAGAAATCCCCCTGTATGGGAAAATCTAAGATCGAAGTCGGATTCGATCTTCGAAACCCTAGATCTCATAAAGCATAGGAGAGCGGCCTCCCAAGAGGACGCCAGAGCTACGACCACCTTCAAAGAGACACCAACATCCATCGTCTTCTCCGAGCGCTCTTAAACCAAAGGCCAAGAGTCGAAAAAACCCAAACTCTAGAAAACCTTAGCAGAGCATTTGTGAGGAGAGAGAATGGAGAAAGTTTAACGGATGATAGAAGCTTATATAGCTGGGCCAAGCCCGAGCCTCCAAAACGCAACACTTCGGAAGAGGTAAGACAAGTCTCAAAGCTCTAGGCCTCACTCCATGGGCTGTAAGCTCGATCCAAGTACCGGAGACATGGGCCAAAGATTGGGCTTCAGACCCAATCCTCAATCTTCCTCCCTTCACCAGATCCAAATCCACTGTCCCCGGTTATGTTCCCTCCCCTTGTCCCCCTCACAAAAAGTCATTTTTTTTTTTAAATCTATTTTTATTTATTTATTTTATTTTCGTTTTTTTTAATTACGAATTGTGAGGGGGAGGGGTGTAGAGACAGGAGGGGAGACATTTTTTAGGACAGAGGATTTGATCCCCCTTTACCTACTTTATACAGATATAATATAGTATTATACATTATACAATATGTGTTAATCCACTATTGCTAAGTTAATCTCGTTAGAGGATCAAGCTTAATAAGCTCAATTCGACTCGGTCAAGATCAACCTTAATAGTGCATCACGTATGTGTAATCTTTATATATACATACATATACATACACACATAAAACAATATTACATGTCAAAAGTAAAAGACTAGGAAAGTAACACTTAACATTATATAGTCTATTTAGCTGAAATCTATGGAGAACGATAAGGTCTGTGGTGGCCAAGAGTCGAGTTATCATAATTTGTAAAATTGTAAAACCTCTACGAAAATATTCTTAATTGTCCACCCAAATATTAAATTTAATTTTCCTTCTTTTCACTTCCTAAAAATCCCTTAAAAACAAATCTTCCAAAAAGAGTAGCAGTGCCTAATGTGTGCAAGCAAAATTGATTATATGAGAAGTTAGACCATCTACAACGACAGCTAAAGTCTCTTTTTCATTTTCATTTTTTATTTTCACAATAATTTTACACCATATTATTTCTTTTAAATTAATTTTTATTTTGATTACCTCTTATCCTTAAAGTTTTTTTTCACCTACAACCATGAATTTACCTTATTTATTTCTTTTCACCTTTATCTATTCCCTTTCCATATTTGACCAATTATAACATAATTTATTTAATAAAAATATAAAAACAAATAAATCCTAATTTTTTGCACATAGTTCAATGTATTTTCTAGCTCTCTTTATCAAGATAACCTTTTTCCTTCCTCTATATTGAGATTCCCACCGCTATAGGGTTACCTTATAAGAGCAAAGAGGTAGTACCATAAAATAATAAAATCACTTGACCGCGGTTGCTATGAGAAGTAATTTATTGAATTTCTTGAGGGTAAATAAACCAAGGAGGTGCTAAGGAAGCAGAGGAGTTGTTGGATGAGTTCATGGGGTATACGGATCACGCGAGCACCAGCAGGAAACCGACGACCGAGCTCCCAGGGGAGAGATGAAACATGCACTAGAGCCATTACATCCAATTGTGATGCTGTGTCGATTAAAAAATGAATCGAGCATTAGCTTTATAGTTTCTTGGGATGAGTGATGACGACTCATTTCGAATGGCGGCCAAAAGAGAATTGAATACGCAAAGGATGTCGAGGTTTGTGGAAACTTCGAGAATTAGGAAATTTTTTGTTGTATTGATCAAACTATGAAGTACAGGAGCTACACTATATATACACTAAGAGAAGGAACCAAGACTAAAACTAACAACCAAGCTCAGCTAACTAACCCGGGCCATTTATTTGGGTTAACCATTGGGTCTTCAATACACTTACAAGGGGGTCGTGACCCAACTCGGCTATTCCACTATCATGTTCTACTCCCCCCCCCCCGGCGCAAGCCGAACGTACAAGTATGAGGAGACCGAGCTTAGAGCACATCTAATGGTGATGAGAAGCTCCAAGAGCTTTAGTAAAGACGTCAGCTAATTGCAAACCCGAGGACACAAAGGATGTAACAATAAACCTGTTATCAACATATTTCATGAATGAAGTGTCCATCGATTCGAATATGCTTGGTTCGCTCATGGAAGACGGGATTGATGGCCAACTGATTGATGCGGGACCATCCAAGACACCTTCGGATGATGTCTTTCTAAAAAGGAAGAAGAAGGTTCCACCATGGGAGAAGGTCCAAAGGTGGGAGCTTGGCGTTTTACACTCGTTTAGACTTTTGACAGCTTTTTGACGTCTCAATAAAATGGGTCGTACGGATTCAATATTTATTGGATTGAGGCGTGCCATACCTTGTTGGAACGAGGACGAAGAGATCTACAACTTTTCTGTTGAAGGTTTTTCCAGATTCGACATGGAGCTTGGCCGAAAATCGCATTCTTTGAAAACTGTCACTGTTTTGACGGGATTTTATTAAGTCTTGAACATTATATTTATTTCCTATTTTAGTATTATTTCTACTCAAGTTATTTTGGGAAACTTTAGATGTTATTTTATTTAATTACTTTAAGTAATACTTTTATCTTCTTTTATCTAGAATTCGGCCCAACTCAGCCCCTAAGGCCTATTTAAGACGAGTTCTTCCATTGTAATCAGTTGGATTTCATTGAATAGAAAAGCTCTCTTTTTGTGTTGAAACACAATGAGTGGTTGTCGATTGAATAGAGTTGTGCTCTGCAATTGCGAATTGGTATCGTTTTAGCTTGGTTTGCTTTGTGTTCATCAACTTCACAAGACTTGGTGATCCTAGTATCCACGAGCCCCCTCCTTATGCCTCCAAGTTGTCCGCTTGGTTGTGTAGGGTTGCAGAGGCGAGTTATATAGTCATTGGTATTGGTTCCTACCCTCTTAGGAGGCATGTGGTCTTTATCTTGTTCTATATAGATCGCATCAGTCCTTATCGGTCGTGTCTTTCAATTCTTGCATTCAATTTCGAGTCTTTATCAATCTTTATCGAGTCTTTCTTGTTCTTGTTGTTGTCGACATTGAGATCTCTTGAGTTCTTGATGTTTTTTGTTGAGTCTTGATCGATCTTGGTGTTTCTTGATCGATTTCTTTAAGTATAGTTGTTGTGTTCTTGGTTTCTTGCTTCCGTTTTTTTAGTTTCTTGCTTGTTTGTCGAAGACCGGGCCATCTCACGGCTAACCCCGTATTAGAAGAGCTGCCTTATTGTCGCAATGGAGGGGAATTGGGAGTGAAATTGGAACCTGAAGATCTGTCAAAAGACCATGTAACCAGACCAATTCACTTGCAATTGCAGACATAACTCGATATTAACTCTCAGTTGTCGATTTCAAGCCTGTCTTCTGTTTCTTTGTTTTCCAGGAGACAACAACACCTCCTAGAAACACACAATAGCCACTTAAGGATCGGGCAGTGTAAGCACAACTACCCTAGTGAGCATCACTTTATGCCCGAAGTTGTAATGCACTACTGGCTGGGTAGAAAAGAAAAAAATTGAATGAACCCTTAAGGTAACGAAGTAAGTGTGGTGCAACATTGAGATGTGGTTGACGAGGCTCTGTGAGAAACTGACTGAGTTGTTGAACTGTGTACATGATGTCAGGCCGAGTGAGTGTGAGATACAATAACTTCCCAACCAACCGTCTGTATTGCTCAGGGTGTTTGCACACTTCACCATCTGTGGGAGTGAGTTTAATCCCATGTTGCATAGGAAAGAGAGCAGGTCTGCAGTTTGATAACCCACCATTGGCTAGAATGTCCAGAATGAACTTACGTTGATTAATAAAAATCCCTTGAGGCGTGCGAAAGATTTCCATTCCAAGGAAAAACCGAGCAAGCCTAAGGTCTTTGATGGTGAATTCCTTGTGTAAAGATGCCTTAATTTGAGCAATTTCTGATTCAGAATCCCCAAGCAACAACATATCATCAACGTAGACTAAAGCAATAGTTTGAGACCCAGTAGCTCCCTTGGTGAATAAGGAATAGTCATGTTTGGATTGAATAAAAAACCCAATCCAATGAGAAATTTAGTGAGAGTAATGTTCCATTGACGACTAGCTTGTTTCAAGCCATAGAGAGACCGAGTAAGACGACAAACTTGTCCTGGCTTTGCCTTATCATACCCATCAGGAGAAATCATATACACTTCTTCATCAAGTTGCCCATGAAGAAAGGCATTATTAATGTCAAGTTGGTGCAAATCCCAGTTTCTAGCAGCTGCAAGAGCAAGAATTACTCTAACAGTGGGAAGCTTTGCAACTGGAGAAAAGGTAAGCTTATAATCTCTATCCTTTTCTCTAGTAGAAGAATTACCTTTTCTCCAGCTGTTAGAGTAATTACTCCATATCAAATGGTGCAGATGAACCTCCTGTCACAGCAGGTGAACTGCTGTCATCAACCATGAGATTGTCATTAGAACCTGACAAGGAACTTGGAAGGGATTCGGTAGAAGAATTTGGTTCAGTAGCTCCTTGAAAGAACAATTCAGGAGCTGCTGGACTAACAAAGGGCATGGATTCGGAAAAGGTAGAAGGAATGTGATCTTTCATACCCTTGAATGGAAAGATGTCTTCCTTAAAAATCACATGTCTGCTCACTATCATTTTCTTACGATCAATGTCATAAACTCTGTAGGCTTTCTGTCATGCAGCATATCCCAATAACACACCCCTTCTTGCTCATGGAGCAAATTTATCCTTATCAACTTTGCTCTTTGAAGCATAGCAAAGACATCCAATAACCCTTAGATCATCATAGTTTGGGGTCTTTCCAAACAACAATTGAAAAGGACTCTTCCCACTGAGAATTACATAGGGAAGTTTATTGATAATATGAGTAGCACCTAAGATGCACTCTCCCCAGAATCGTACAGGCAATCCAACATGCAACATAATAGCCCTTGTTGTCTCAACAAGGTGCATGTACTTGTGTTCAACTCGCCCATTTTGTTGAGGACCCTTTGGGGCAGATTTCTGATGTGTGATTCCTTTGCTAGCAAACATATCAGAGACTTAAACTTCTTGCAAAACCGTGTCTCCACCAGTGCAAGAAAGTTCTCAATCTCAGAGAAAACTTGCAGTTTGTCTCTCAATAGAAATGTCCATGTGCATCTAGTAAAATCATCTAAAACAGTTAAGAAAGAATGAGTCCCGCTGATGGATTGCACCTTATATGGCCCCCATAGGTCCATATGGACAAGATCAAAAGCAACAACAGCTCTAGAATTGCTTCGATTAAAAGGAAGCTTGTGATGTTTGGACATAGCACAAACATCACAATGATATTCATTCAAATGTGAACAATCACAGAAAGGCAATAGTTTTATCTTTTACAAAGACGAGTGCCCAAGTCGAGCATGAACTGTGGAAAGAGGTAAAGAAACTTTAGCAGTCTTACATGAGTAAGCAGCAACAACAATCTTATTCTGAGATGTAACTAGTTTCCCTTCTACTGTGTCTAACTTGTATAAACCTCCATCAATTCTTCCTCTAGCAATAGTGATTCTAGTAGTAAGGTCTTGTAAAATGCAAGCAGTTGAGTTACATCGAAGCTCTAATGAAGTGTCCTTCAAGAGCCTTAAAATAAACAACAAGTTATGATGGAATTCAGGCACAAAGAGGACTTTGTGCAACACAAGATCATCTGATAACACCACTGTACCAGAGTACCTCACTAGTTTAATGGAGCCATCGGGTAATCCCAGCAACACCAACTTCTTTAATGCACTTAGCTTAGTAAATGTTGAGGCATTAAAGGCAATGTGGTCTGTTGCTCCTGTGTCAATGATCCACACATTCTTGTCTCCCTTTTGATTTAGAAAACTGATAGGAGTATTCAGATTACCTACAAAGTTGACAGCAACCTGATTCAGCTCTTTATCATTAGGATCCACAGATCACAAGTGCTTTACCCTTCATTATTCGCATGACTTCACTGTAAACAGCTGCAATAACCTCTGGATCAACCCTATGACTATTGCCTTGAACATTTCCCCATGGATTGTCTTTAACTTGTGCAACAAAGTTCCTTTGAGACTGCTGCATCTGGCCTTTCCATTTCTCATCACCTCTAGGCCCATTGTACCAATCCGGGTACCCTATCAGCTTAAAACATGTCTCCTTGACATGTCCATTTGCACCACAGAAGGTGCACTTTTGCTCATACTTGGCCTTCTTTTGCTCTTTCTTGAAAGCTTCAAGTCTACTAGCATCCCCTTTAGAAGATTCTCCCTGCCTTTGCTGGTAACCTCTATTCACATTTAAAGCACTTGCATCTATATTTGAACTCGTACCTCCCGTGACATCCTTTTGCCTCTCGATTTGCATAACCATGTGAAAGGCTTTGTTCACAGACGACAGAGTCTCAATAGACAGTATGTGGTTTCTCGCATGCTCATATGTATCGGTAAGCCCCATCAGAAACTGCATTAACTTGGACTTAGCTTCCCTTTCTAGTATCCTCCTAACAACTAAACATCTGCACTGAGTGAGTGCTCCACATTCACAGTTAATTGGTCCTTCTAATGTTTTCAATTCATCCCACAGTTTCTTAAGCTTTCCAAAATACACAGCTACACTAAGATTCTCTTGTCGTGAATTGCTAAGTTCTCTATGCAGTTGATAAATCAGAGGAGCATTTGATTCTGAATACCTCTCCGTAACCTCATCCCATAATTCCTTGGCTGATTGAACACACATAAAGTTCTCAGCTACCTCATGACTCATAGAATTGATTATCCAACACATTACCATGTAGTATGCCCTAGTCCATTTCTCCAGATCATCAACATCATCAATAGGTTTAACACACGCATCTGTAATGAAGCCAAGCTTCATCTTCGCGCTAAGCGCCATCCGAATCCCTTTGCTCCAGCTCGAGTAGTTGGATCCATTGAACTTAGCTGCGACAAGTTGCATTCCTGGATGATCTGATCCAGAAAGGAATAAAGGATTGTAGACGATCACATTTTGTCGAAGCAGATCGCCTAGTTCTCCTTCTCGTCTAACCGTATTGTCCGCCATCTTCACTGATCTTCAAGATATGATATTTGTAGATCAGCAACACTACCACAGACCTTGAATAGCTCAAGATATTCGATCAGAAACGCCGGAAGCACTCAGATCTCTACCTCAGAGTAGACACGGCCACGGGTTCGACCCGCCGGGTCGACAACCCGGGGAGGGTGACCCTAACCCTGACCCGGGGTTGGGACGGGTCGGCGGGTCGAACTGCCGGGTCGGCCACGTGGCACTAAATCGGGTACCCAACGAGTTTTGCGGGTCGACCCGCCGGGTCAACCATTTTTTTTTTAAAAAAAAATTGTTTTAAACCCAAACTCAGAGTTCTGATACCATGTGGAAACTTTGAGAATTTGGGAATTTTCTGTTGTATTGATCAAACAATGAAGTACAGGAGCTACACTATATATACACGAAGAGAAGGAACCAAGACTAAAACTAACAACCAAGCTCAGCTAACTAACCCAGGCCACTTATTTGGGTTAACCATTGGGCCTCCAATACACTTACAAGTGGGCCGTGACCTAACTCGGTTATTCCACTATCATGTTCTACAAGGTTGTAGAAGTCTAGGCAGTTCGATGGACAGTAGGGATTACGAAGAAAATGGGATTGTAAAATGCCAAGTTAATGTTGGATTGCCTTGCGGCGCTAGTGATCTACGAAACTTAGGTTTGGCTATCTGGGACATCGTATATATCTAGTTATCCTAATTTCTTATATTGAGCATTTATCTATAGTACTTTCATCGTTCTTAAATAAGTGGCTTTTAAATAATATTACACTTATTACTAATAAGTATGATATTATTTTAAGAAATTCACCCTTCATACTTGTAATTTTAGAAGAAATGTCTTCACAAAAAAATTGAGCCACGTGTCAACCCTTTAGCAGCCTAAAAAACTACTTTCTTCACCCACGTTCTTTCAACTGCTCAAATCCCCTTCCCTCTCTCATCCATCCCTTAGAAAACCAGAAGCAAAGTCTTTGTAAAGTATTGAGTCACGTGTCCAGTACTGAGCAAAATAAAAAACCAAAATCTTCGGCCCTTTCACCTCCACGTTCTTTCCAACTGCCCCCGAGTCCCAATTATCTTCTTCCTCACAAGGGTTGCCATTTCTTGAGGCGGACGCAATCGGTCGGCGTCGGAAGGAGGGCGACTGGTGGGCGGCGGCGTAGTCGACGACGGCGGGAGGTGGCACTCTCTCTTAATTGCACAGGTAATCTCTCTTTCACTTTTTTATTACTATCGAGCAAAGGTTTCGGGAGGCTGTCTTATGATGATGGTGCAGACGAGGAGTCGAGAACTACTCTTAACGGTTGTGGTGATTCGGGCGCGACGCCGAAATAAAATCATGTCTATGTCCGAAATCAATCTAACTTGCAATCGACATATTGGCCACCATTGAATTGGTAATCCCACTACCTTTCTTCGTTCTCCCAATGATCTAATGTCTAATTCTCATGTTCTTTCAAAGATTTTGGTTTCAATTACTTAATTTATTTTATTAATATTCAATTTCTCAATTCTAGGGTTTTAACCAATGCTCAGATTGTTCGATCGCTTAGTCACTCTTCCTTTCTTCTTCTCCCAATGATCAAATTGTTCGGCCAATAAGATTGTTCGATTAGTTTTTCAGTAGGCCACTGCTCAAGCTTTGATTAAAAACATGGATTGTCTATATACTCCATCCGTTCACAAATATAAGATTGTTGACTTTTTACACGTATTTTAATAAGTGAAAAACTATATAAAATATTAATTTGTTTGTAAATATTTTTTCTGTAATATAATATTTATTAATAATACATACTATATTGTGAAAAAATTGATTAAAAAATTAATTTTTTATATAGTTTTTCACTCCTTAAAGTACGTGCAAAAATTAAGTGATCTTATATTTATGAACGGAGGGAGTATAATTTAAAGTTCGTGAGTTTTTGGTCAGTAGATCGTGGTTGAATGAATATGTTTGTGTTTGTCTTCTATTGGACCTATTGTTCTTGCTAGATTCAATGTTCTTCTTTATATTTTTTATATCTTGCACCATTCATTTCAATTTTGATTCTTTACGCACTTTGGTTTCAGTTTGGATCTTCATTTGGTTTATATATAGGTGGAGATTAAAGAGAGTAGCGATGGGATCGTCAATTCGAAAGGGGTTCGAATTTTAGAGAGCTGAGGTTGAGCGAGGAGGTGTTGGCAACTCTTGAGAAAACCCTGTCTAGCTTACTTGTGACCCATTGTCCAGGTGATTTTTTTGGTTTAATATTTAGTTGGAATTTAGGTATTAGCCTGTTAGGTAGTCAGAGCAATGTGAATGGTAAAGTTGTGATGTGTGGAGTTTGAGAGAGATAAATGGGGAAAACTAATTGTACAATGCTGCCATATGTGATTGTTTGAGCTTTATAGAAAATAGTGTTGTAATTGTTAAGTCTTTGCCATCAATTTTAAATGAGGTTATTTTGCAGGGCCAATGAATGTATTTTTTTTTTCGCTGAAGAGGGTTTTGTTGATTGAGTTTAATAGCTTATGTTTTTAGTTTCAGATATATATTATACAGATACTCACACAAAGAATACATTCATTGTTAAGTCTTTTCCATCAAATTATGGAATGCAAGCTCATTTTCCGGCATCTGTTGTCGTCTCATCAGGTTCGTTTTTTCAATCTCCTCACTTTTTCCTCCCTTGCTCTCTCTCATTCATCCAATCATCAGCAAGATTGGATTCGTTATCTGCAAGAAATGAATGTTAAGCTTAGATTAACTCAGCCTCATGTTCGCACGGCTACTCGCCAGCTTAGTGTGTTGAATAAATTCTCCAATCAGGTTACATGCGAAACAGTCAGATATTCATCAACCTCTTTGTTTGTTTGTTTTGATTTTCACCATTGCTCCTTCAAAATTTGGGCTTGGCATGAGTTTTATTGCTTGGATTGATGTGCAACTTAACAAATTCAGTGTTTTTTGCTGATTTTATAATCATCATTTACAATTTTTTTTCTCCATTTGTTGAGTCGTACATAAATTTCTATTTGTTTCACATATTGGCAATTTGAATGAGAAAGTCTTTGGTGAAACCGATTCTGCACTCTCATTTAGAGAAATACGCAGTTGAGATCAATAAGTTTCAGTTCATGGATTTCACACGCTGCATTATTTGAGCAAAATCTGATTAAGGGCAAAATGAAACACTCTTTGAGTCTATGTTATCACTTTTACAATATTTATTGGGTTAGGATACATAGCATCTCCATGTTATTGTTGTTTATCTGTTGTTGCCCTATTACTTTTTTTTTTCTTTTTTTTATTCTCTGTATTTTTTCTTATTTTTGGTAGTGCACCTGTTGTTTCGATTTCAAATCGAGTGTGATCAACACGATATTTTAAATTGAGTATGTGCTCGATGTAGAACATACTTTCGCTTCATCAATGCTATTTTTTACCTTCTTGAGATTCAATACAGCTTAAACATTCATCATTTGTCAATCTCTCTGATTTTCATATCGTGTCGAGTTCTAAAAAAAATTCAGCTGATAGATTTTAGAAATCTTTGCATTTTGCAGCATGTTAAGGTACTTGAGATTCTAGTTCAAGGTCTTTGTGGAGTCGAAAAAGAGAGATTACGGATACATTTTGCAGCATGTTAAAACACTTTGATCTTTATAAATTGCTAATCAATTGTCTGTATTGTTGTGAGCTGAATCTGCCATGTTTTACAGTAACTTTTATATCGATTTCTGCATACATTGCATTCATTTGGGCTTAGATAGCACAGAATCTATGTAGTTTATGTTTATTTGCCAAATTATGGAATCTACACCAGGTTCTGTTTAAATCACAGAATTCGAGGCATTTTACAGCAATTCTACAGAAGGTCGGAAAAGCTCGGAAAACAGCTACAGAAGTCCAAGGTCAAAGAAACAGCGGAACCAGTCGAATCAAGACGAGAGCCCAGGCTACTCGATCTCGAGTAGCCCTTACTCGATCTAGACGAGCATGTCCGAGCACAGGCCTTGTCGACTAGGAGCAATGTCGAGAGCCACACCAACCCAGCTCCGGAGCCCTACTCGATCTCGAGGACCACTGGTCGAGATCGACGACACCTCAGCGCCACGCCCGGGGTTGACGAGAAGAAGAGCTGGTCGACAAGCCGAGGACGACCAGGCGGCACTCGCTGCCAGCGACTCGACTCGCTGCAGCGGACCGCTCGCTGCCGCGGAAAAACTCGCTGCCAGCGGGATGCACCAAGCCGACAGAGAAGCCAACTCGCTCCAGCGGAAGGGGGCTCTCGCACCTGCGGATTGACGACCTCGCTGCAGCGGAAGAGGCAACTCGCGAAAGCGGAAAGGAAGAACCTAACTCGATGTCGATGAGCCTTGTCGAGGTCGACGACGCCCAGGAGCCTTGTCCGAGCCTTGTCGAGCAGAGTCACCTGAGAAGACCTAGTCGGCAAGCCAGTCTACTCGAGGTCGACTAGGGCTTGTCGAGGTCGACGAGCGCCAGTAAGCCAAGACGAGCCACATCGAGCAGAGCTAGCCAGGAAGTCCAGTCGACGATCCACCCTACTCGAGGTCGACGAGCCCTTGTCGAGGTCGAGTAGACCCTTGTCCAGAAACGCGTCGACGAAGACCTGTCCGAGTAGACTTAGGATTCCTTGGGGCCGAAGGAGGAAGATTCTATCCAAATACATCAAGTTCTATCTAAGGAGACAAGATCTATCAAGACATGAAGACTTACCCTATTTAGTTTTATCTTTTCCTTTTAGATTTATTTCCATAAAACAATTTATTTATCTTTTAGCAATTTAGATATAATTTTAGATAGAGATAGATATTTCTTTCCTAGATTAGCTAGGGAAAGAAGACTATAAATAAGGCCCTAGGGTGCTCAGTTTTATTAATTCGATATCACGATTCCAATTCAGAGACACAATTACATATAGAGTTTAGGAGTTCTAAGGTTTTTAGGGTTTTGGCTTTCTGCGAAAGTTGATTGCCGGGATTGTAAAGGCTTTTGTATATAGTTTAATGCAAGTTTCTTTTTATACATCAAATTCTGTTATTGTAATGAGGCGTGAGTAGTCCACCCACTTCTGGGGCTGGGGTGAGCCCGACGGTGGCCATGTGAGGCGATGCGATAAAGGTCAGATCTTTTGTGCAATTCATCTTCTATCCCTATAAGCATGATTCTTTTGCGAGAGTTGAAGGTGATCCTTGTTTGTATTATTGAAGTGAAAGTGATCTTAATGCAACTTGGATTAATTATGTGAAAAGGGTTAGTAACAATTAGGGTTTATGCGAAAGCCTCTATATGCCTATTTGTTAATGACGAAAGTTATTTGATGGAAAGCATGATCTTTTGTGCCTTTATGTGTTACTTTGCATGGTTATCGTTGTGGTGTTGATACCCTGGCTTTGGAAGTCTTTTAATATATTGATTTACTTCATTAAATTTCTGAGTTTTGTTCGAAATTTTGCAAACTTAAGTTTCTGTTTTTAGTCGACCTAGAGGAAGCTTTGTCGAGATCGAGTAGTACCTTGTCGATCTCGAGTACGACCAGTCTAGGTCGAGTTGGTTTTCTTCTGTTCTTGTCGATTTCAAGTTTCTGTCCTTGCATGCCCTTGTCGATCTCGAGTAGGGGTCGTCGAGATCGAGTTGCCTGTTGTTTGTCGAGTTATTGCTTTCGTTTCTGTTTTCTGTTTTCACCACTTTTCTTTGTCGATATAGAGGACAACTTACTCGAGATCGAGTAGCTTCTGTGTCCTCGTTTTATTTTTTGCTTGCTTTGTCTTTTCTTGTTTTGCTTTTATTTGTTATTTTGCTTTTATTTCTGTTTCTTTCCTTGTTTCTGTGTTTCTGTCTTTCTGCTGCTTTGTCTGTGAGAATTTACAGCTACCTAAGAACTGCTGACGTGCTTCCTCGTGGATTCGATCCTGACTTTTCTCTTACTACAACGGGAGGAAGTCTTGTATTTATTTGCTGAGACAGGGAAGTCAGTCTGAACTTTATTTCATATTTATTTCATACTTGACCATCCTCCTGCAACAAAATGTATACAGTTAGCTACTTAGGGATTAGATGTTTAATTGTTTCTTGAAATCTTGCCCTTCTAATCTAGGCCTGGTATCGTCAGAGGTTCACCTTATTTGCGATCTTGAGCAACCTGAACCCACCTGGTAAAATCAATTTTTTTTCACCTAGCTATTTACTATGTCCGATGTTCGTTTATAGTTGTTTCGCCTGTAACTCCGTTATATTCCTCAAGAGAAGCACTAAGGGTCTCAAATGATCGAGCCATGCTTAAGCGGAACTCCAATCCATTTAGAAAAAGGTATAGTTATAGAGGATGACTAAACACGAGGGGCAACGAGGCATATGGATTCAATGACTAAACACTATAATTCGAGAAGCACAAGCAAAAATTTGTGCAACTTTGGTGTGTTGCAAGGAAACAGGGTTCAATACCATCAAGTCTGCAAGGATTAAAAAAAATACAGCTCCATTCAAGGGAAATCAATGAGTGAACTCTCTGATAAGAGTATGACAGCAAGCAAATATCTATCCTCAGGTAATGGAACAACTAGTGCAGAATGTAAGGACTCTTCAACCTGAATTGGCGGTAAAAACAAGTGTTGTTTCGATTGAAGTTGCTGGCTGCGAAGGGGTAATAGATGGCGAGGCCTCAAAAGTTGGATCGAGCTGGATAGACTCAAAGCATAGGAGGGAGATGAAACCAAAAATCAGGGAGTATGTTCAACAAAAGCTCGCTTATGGAAACTGATGGTGAGAACGAGGACAAGTTTAGGCTGGATATGCGAACAAAAGAGGTAGGGGCTGGTGTTTTTGGTGGGATTGGTACTCTGTCCCCACAAGGAGCTGTATGTAAGAAGGTGTTGCAAGATGGCTCATCAAAGAACTATAAACAAAGTAGCAAGGCGGCTATGGTGGCACGAAATGCAATTCTTGCGATGCAAGAAGATGATGAGGATGAATTTCCTCATGGTTTCCCTGCCGATGGGGGGGGGGGGCTGTGAACAATACAGAGCAACGCGGGTGTGCATGGTAAATGAAGCATTGAGAAAGCGTGCAAGTTGAAGACGAAAATGATCTTTCTATAGGACACTTTAGCTCATATCTTACTTGGTTTCTTAGAGGTTGCCATGCGTTACTATTTTGTTCTTTTGTATGTCCCGTTTGGTTGCAATTCATGTTCAATTTGCATGAAATTGGGTGGTGGAGCTAGGACTAAGCAGTCTAAGTATAAGCTTGAGTGGGTGACGTAGAGAGTTTTGTGAATTGTTTAATGGCCCTGTGTGGTCTTCTAATTATTTCCTTTGGTTAGACCCTTAGTTGGTCTAGATACCTTTATAACTCCGTTATATTCCTCAAGAAAAGAGTGAAGGCGGCTGATCTACTATTTTTTGTCAAATTCGAAAAATTGATTGTCTCGAGAAAGGACTTCATCATGACAACTGAAGATTTCGAACAATGACATAGTGAGGTGAATGAGCAAAATGATATGTTAGTAGAAAATTGATATGCATTGAGTATTTTGTATGGTGTGTCAAACTCGACCCTAAATATTCTCAAAATAAGTCCGAGCATGGTTCGGGAAAAAAACTAGTTAATATTTTATATAATTTTTATCCTTCTAAAAATATATAATTTGAAGAAAAAAAATCACTTTTTAAAAAATGGAAGGAGTAGTTTTTATCAAGTTACTTGGTGGCATGTATCAAGTTACTTGGTGGAATAAAATGGGTGAGCTAGTAGCCCTAGTACTAAAAGAAAGAGATTTTCAATACATAGTCGGGTTTAGAGAAGTTTTGGTTTCCTAACCAGAGAGAGAGAGAGAGAGAGAGAGAGAGAGAGAGAGAGAGAGTTTGACCCTTTTTTAATAATTTTTTTTCTTATTTTTAAAAATAGAGCAGCAATAAAAAAAAGATTTTTTTTGACATTTACAACGTTTTCCAAATTTTTAAGAGACCTTTTCTATTGATATTTCTCCAAAAAATTTCAAAATAGAAAATTTATTGGAGTTAAAATAAAAATTATTTTAATAATTTGACTTTTGTTTCACATTTTTTTTTTTAGAATATGAACTATATCTCATAGGTAGAGCTGGCAATACCTGACCCGAGAAAACCGATCCGATTAATCCGACCTGAACCCGTTCGACACTCGAATAATTGAAAAAATAAGTTTGGATCCGAGACCGACCGACCCGATCCGAGTTAAGCCCAAACCCGAAAGCAATCCGAACCCAGTAATAACCCGAACTCGATTATATTCAAATGCACTAACCTGAAATTAACCTGAAACCTGAAATTGCTCGACCCGAACATATCCGAAACCCGAAATTACCCGAACCCGATTATACCCGAAATCCGAAATAACCCAAACCCGATTATATCTGAAACCAACAAAAATCTTATCATTTTCACTAAAATACTAAAAACAACCTAAGTATTTGATTACTTAATAATGGAGGGTAATATTATCAAGCATATATTATAATTAAATATAATTTTGTACTCCCTCAATTAAAAAGGTCACTTTTTAGCATTTTTTAAGACACCAAATGATGTGGATCAAGATGACCTTCTGTTGGTCAAACAATGATCTTGATTCAGGCGAGCTCTCAAGAACGATTCGAGGGCCATTGATAGCAAAGAGTGTCTTCCTCAAGAGGAAGAAGAAGGCGCCACCATGGATTGAAGAAAAGATGTTTTATTTATTTAATTATTATTATTATTATTAGTTTTTATATTCTTTCCATATTTAGTTACTCCTATGTGAGTTGGAGCTATTTATGGAAAGTCTTAATTTTAGTAATACTTAGTTAGGTGAATATAAGGGAAAAAGGAAAGTTTATCTCTTCTAGATATTTTCCTTGTCCACTAAGTAGGAATATTTATCTAGGATTATTATTAGGATTTAATATTTATTTATCTAAGCCAAAACTCTATCTTTTGCAAAGATAGAATTGGCATGCTTTGTTATTTAAACACTTTTCTACATTCAATAAAATTAGATTGTAAATTATATTGAGAAACCCTTTTTAGGATTAAAAAGGTTCTTCAATCTCCCAATCCAAAAGCCTTCGTAATCAATTTATGTTCTTGTTCGTCCGATACCAAACCAAGATCTAAACCATAATCCCAAATACAAAACCAAACACAAGAAAGAAGAGAAAAGCTGAGAAACTGTCGCTGGAACCCAGGCCACCGTCGCTGTAACAGAGGGACCGTCGCTGGCAGCGGCCGCAACAGACTTGTTGCGCCCGCAGCATCCGTCGCCACCACTATTGCCATCGCTGCTGATGTTTCCTTTGTTGTCTTTTACTTAGTTTTTGTTTGTTTGTTTTCGTTTCTTTCGCAATAGTTCGAACCCTTTTATTGTAACTACTTGTAAACATCAAGGATATCAAGAATATTGCAAGATCGGGCCATCAACAGTTTGGGGTTCTTGATCCTGAACCCACAGGCGAAGGATCAGGTATCCCAAACGTATCACCAAAGCTATATAAATATCAATTTTTGATTATTTTTATAATTTTGTAGTTATGAGTAATAAATATGAAATTAATATTGAAAAAATAATATTTTATATAAATTTGAGTTTTTAAAAAAATGTTCTAAAAAGTGAGAGTATTGATTAAGAATTGATGAAAATGTTAACTTAATCTATATAGAAGGATAAATATCTCATAGGTAAAAAAAATTGATTTGTTTTATCCAATATAATTCTTGCGGACTGGGCTCGATTTGACTGAACCCAATTGGACCAAAATCGTTGTGACTGAAACCTGGTTCACCCGAACCCGTTTAGACCGAAACCCGATTCATCCGTATCCTTTTAGACCGAAACTCGATTCACCCGAACCCGTTTAGACCGAAACCCGATTTGCCCGAACTGAATAAGACCTGAAAACCCGATTGTATTCGATAAAATAATGCCTGAATAAACCCGAGTCGAACCCGACCAGACCCAAATTGTCATCGCTCCCGATATCAACCCGAGTCCGATATGACCCGAAACCGAATAACCCGACCCGAACCCGACCCGACTCGCCCGATTGTCACATCTACATAGGGATTTGTCAACTTTTACCATTTTTTGTTTCTTGTAACCTTTATCTTTAATGGCTTCAATGCATTATTCTTAAGTGTGTGATCAAAATATAAATTTTGAAATATTGCTTCAGCATGAACAAAATTTATCAATCAATCAATATTTATAAAGAGATAATTTCACACAACTAACAAAAACCAAACCTTTACACTCACATTATTGTAGATATTGACATAAATAATGCATCATCATTTTATCCTTTCAATGAAGCTATGATCCGGGACACTTTTTTGTGTGTCATGTTCCTCTTGTTTCGCCCACGGCTACCACTCATTGTTTTAATCAAAGCAAAAGAGGTAGCACCATTGCTTAAAAAAAGGCACCATTTTTGTGAATAGAATCCCCCAGTTGTTAGTGGGTTGTGGATTCTTGGGATATTCTTCATTATCTTTTGCTCAATCAGGGGACCAATTAATAATAATTCTTGTGATATATATATATACACCTTAGTTACACCGTTTTTTTCAAGAAAAAATTAAAGTGAGGTAGTTATATCCAAATTTTATAATAATTCAATTTATATAATGGAAAATAATATTAATTATTTTTAGTTATTCACATTTGAAATAATCAATGTTGCCGGTCAACTACAAAATGGAGGACAGGAGGCGCCCCATTGGCCAACCTGCATCTTCAAAGACTTTTATCTAGTGTAAAATTATTTTTACAAAAGAAAGACTTGGGGTGTGTTTGGTAACTGAAGTTAAATTGGTAGCTGAAATTGAACGTTTTATTATGTAAAATATGTTAAATTAAGTTAGTAATGTGTTTGGTAACCTTATCTGAATGAGTAGCTGATAAGACTAATTAAAAAAATAAGAAATTTGTGTATATAAAAAGAAAAGCTCTAAAAAGCTTAGGGTTGGTAGTTTGTGTAAATTCAATTCCAAAACGCTAATTAACAAATAATGTTAGCATTATTCATTTAAAACTATACTATAATATTAAAACAAAATGCTCTAAAACGCTACTTGTGTTGCTAAACACACCATTAATTTGGTTTTGGTGTCAATTTCTTATTCGTTATTTATAGTTGTACAAATATTACCTAATTGTGGGTTTGACATATGAGAATTAGTTTTCGTGTTCCGGACCGGTGGGTGCATTTGGAAGGGGATGGCGGGGCAGAATGAATGGGGAGTTGAAGTAAGAAATTTGAATGAGGAGGTGAGGAGTAATTTTTTTTTTTGATTAGGAAAAATTTCGGGGGAGAAAACTCTACCCGAAGGCATCCTTTCGGATAAGGTCAAGAAGACCAGGATTATTTTGAATATTAATACCCCAAGCAGAGTGGCAAAGATGTGCAACCTTATCAGACACTCTATTGTCTATACGGGGTACATGGAGGAAAGAAACTCTTTCCAGATTTGTTAACATAGTTGTAATATCTGACAGAATAAGTTCGATTTCCCATGGACATTTTGTTTTTCTGTTAAGATGGTCAATAATTATTTTAGAGTCCCCTTCAATTTGAAGTTTGGTAATTTGTAAATTTAGTGCATTCTGTACCCCGAGTTTTAGAGCAAGAGCTTCCGCTTTTAATGTACTTTGATGACCGAGTTTTTTATATCCTATGTTGATTGTCCGACCTTCCCAGTCGCGGATAATAGTCCCAGCTGCGCTAGCCTTGTCTAAGAGGGAAGACCCATCAAAGTTTAATTTGAAAGTTGAGGTGAGGAGTAAAATAAAACAAATGTGGAGGCATATATGTCTTTTCACTCTATTTTATCAAAAAATTAATCTTTATTAATTCAACCAAACACTTACGATCGTCCACTCCTAAAAAATAATCTCCAATTCCCTAAAAAATAATTCACTCGCAACCACACCTTAAATTTTGTTATCCCTAGGACGACTAAATAATTTCTCCCATGGTGTTTGTCCCTTTCACCGGCCGACGCACCACCGTCGCTCCATCCCGTTCTTTAACCCGAAAATCCAATTTTCCAATCTCATCTCCCTCAACATCTTGCCTCCATTTTCCTGTCTCCACCGCCCCGTGTAGACGTTGGCCACAGGTCACGGGTTGGCTGGGTCAACCCGTGACCCAACGGGTCCGAGTTGAAGGGTCGGAGGATCAGAGCGGGTTGCGGATTAAGGTCGAGGAAAAGTGAACCCGTGACCCGGCGGGTCGACCCGCCAGGTCAACTCGCCTTTTCAAAAAAAAATTGAAAAAAAAAATACTTTTTAAAAGATAAGTTTATAATTATTATGTATATATTATTCTTATAATAATTCATAATAAAAACATAAACTATTATGCATGATGCGATGTGGGTAAAAAGTCACCCTCATTCTTCTCTTTTCATAGCTCTGGAAGTTTTTCGTCCATTCCCTCATTTCCAATGTGGGATAAGAGCATTCTCGCTCTCTTTTCGGGAAAAGAGAATTGAAAATGGAACGAATCGGTTTTAAAACTCGTTTAACGGATTCCGATCGAAATATAAAATTTGACGAATAATTTCCATCCTTTCACCTCGAAAATTCAAAATAATTATCGGATGGCGATATCCTTGTCGATTTTAAAAATCTAATTGATCGAGAGAGCGAGAGTCGGGGAAACTAACATTTGAGAACTAATTGTGGGATTCAAAATTCGCGTATTCGGGATTTAATTCCGGGGATTAGTTTAACCAATTCAACACTCTTCCTCACCCACTCCCATCACCTCACCATGCCTTCAAAGGCAACGATACCCTTCACCTGCTCCCCATCCCGTCTTCACCATTCCCCTGCTTCTGTCAACGTGAGTTACACCTTACCTCCTCCATTTCACTTCAACTTAATTCCCATCTTTCATTTTCAATCTCCATCACCTTCACCGACTACTCCCTCCAGCTCTCCTGCTCCATTCCATTTTCATCGCCATCACCACTGTTCCATCACCGTGCCGCACCCTCGAACCACCACCGATCACCACCTCTATCCGCCTTTCCATTGTTGTCGGACCACCAACAGAGCCTCCAGCATCCACCAAGGCGCCACCAGCAGCGCCGGAGCCACCAGCGCCGTCGACGAGCCACCGAACAGCCTCCTTGCTCTGTTTCGCGAAGCCTTGTTCCGGTAAGCCGTTCTGCTTCGTTTCTGATCCAAATTGCCTTCGGTCTTCACCAACACTCTCACCAACATCCGGTGCAGGTCCGACGAGCCATCGCGAGCCACCGACGAAACCCAGGACTCCGGTCGAGAGCTCCGAAGTCGCGAAAAACCCATCTCGGTGAGCTCCGAAATTATTCTCGTTTCGATTCGTTTTTTTAGTCTTTTTCGATGCTTAGACTAACTGGGGGGTGAGCGTGGGCTGAGTGTGGGACGTTCGGGTGGGCTCGAGACCTCCGACGAGAGCTCCGATGAGCATCGAAGGCGGCGAGGCTGAGCGAGCTCGAGAGTGAGGCAGGCAGCGACCGCGAGGCAAGGGAGCTGGGGCGAACAGTGAGCTTGAGAGCGAGGCAAAGGCGAGCGATGCGTGAGTGCGAGCAAGAGAGAGCTCCGGCGGGCGGTGGCCATGGATCTCCGGGCGCAAGCGAGAGGAAGCACTGGCAGGCGGGCTCCTTCATTTGAAATCCGGGGAGGAAGAAAGCCTACGTGGCTTGGGGGCCCCCTTCTACTAACATTATATATATACTTGTTATTTAACCGGGTTGGGATTATATAACGGGTTCGGTTCGATTCGGGTTATTCGTTTATTATTTAACTAATTAACGGGAATTAAAATATATTATAATAGTATTTGAGGATTTAAAAGATAAATTATTATATTTTGGGAGAATTATAAGGGTTGATTTATTAAATAAAAATGGTCGGGATTTTAGGGGATTTGGAAATAATTTATAAAGGTGTTTAATAAATGGTATTTAAAATATCATATAATACTATGTCGGATTAAAATATATTATTGGGGGTTTGAAATATATTATTTGGAATTATAGATTTCAAAAGTAATTTAAATAATAAATTGAAAAAGGAATTTAGCGAGTATTTTCTAGGGTCGGAATTCTTAACTATTTAATTCGGATTTGAAACGGTTTTGGAACTAACTTGAGAATAAAACTTATTCGATGACTAACTAGCATTCTAATATGATCGTTTGACTAACGGCATGATATGTGTGTCTAATAGCATGACTTATGGTGATTTATTATAAATGGTTAAATATTGGTTACCGATGAGGATGATGATGATGATATATATATCCTGATGGAAAGTATGAGTATGAAATAATAATATGCGAATTTGGCTTAGTATGATATGGAAGTTATCTTAAGTTGATAAGAGATAGTTGATCGTGATGAACTGAAAGTATGGTTGATGCGAGCTTGTTAATTATCTATCTGTATGAATGTGTGATATATGTGTTCAGAGTGGCTATAGACGTATACTCAGTGTATTCTCGTTATGTATTTAGGTGATACTCTGTGATTGCGCTATTGTTTGCTGGATTATTCTTTTGCTGATCTTCTAGCCAGGTAAGTACCTCCGGGGCTTACTCAGTAACCAGTACCTCCTGCCTGATGTGTCATATAGTATGTAGGTGTTTCATATGCATAAGAGCATGCCATGTAGTATCATGCTTAGGAATTGCACTTACGAATGAGCATTCTTATTCTGTATGCGTTTGAATACAGAACGGCCGTTATCTGTGAGTCCTAGAGTCCTTGCTAGGGCCATAGGGCAGCCCAGTTTCATCGGGTGTTGTCCTCCTTGAGTTATATATATATATATATATATATATATATATATATCACGAGATACGAGATGAGCATGAGATACGAGATGAGCATGAGATGCGATATGATGATGAGATTTGGTATGATATAGTATCGAACTGGCCAGTCTCCACCCTATCTGGAAGAGGGGTGGTGGTAGAAGAGGGATATACCACTTGGTATTCTTTGTTAAGGCCTTACTTAATATTCTACATATATGAATTAGGAGCATGATAGTGTGGTTAAGATTTCAGTACTGCATGAAGGCATCCTTTATTCTAGGTATAGGCGTATTATATGTCCTCAGCGCGGTCAGAGGACCCGCGGGCGGACTCTTGGCCTGACTTGGTGGTATAGTTTCAGGTACCCGATACACTGCTTGATTTTGTGCTATTATGACGGGGTCTATTCTTATGGCGGAGAGTGAGTGTTTGACACCTGACTTCACCAGATTCATGCTTTTGGGATTCTCCCTAATTGTACTCTGTTTTGACCCGGCTCTGCCGTGGCACTGGTTGTATCATTTTCAGAACGTATGCCCTTTGCATGATAACGGATTTCATGCGTTGTAGATTTAGGACAGGTACAGGGGTTTACCCCGGGGTCCCCAACGGACCTTTCGGATTTGGGTGCGAAATCCCACTTTAAACTGCACATCTTCGATTTCAAACCTTCAACCTGTACTCGGGGCGCAAGATCCTAACGAGGGGTTTCATCCCTCGAAACGTAACTCGGGAATCATAATCCCGGGCCGTTACAAAGGTGGTATCAGAGCTGAGGTTTTGCAATCCGAGTACAATAGATTGAAGAGGTTTTGTAAATTGCCCAATGATTTCAGACGGTTTTGGAAAATGTTTTAAAAAGGGCAAAATGAATTTAATTGGACTTAAAACCTAAAATGAATAAAGGGGAAACAATCTCGTGGGTAGAGACTAAAGCGATAGACATCTCTTATGGATGTAGAACTCGGGAACGGTAGGCAAAATAATAGCTTTTATTTACAGATGGGCCTAGAAGACACCAAGGAGCACCACGAAGGTTGGAGTGTCGAGTTAGGAGGCCGTGAGGTTCTTGCCCCTCCGGTCAGCTGTCCCTCGAAGGACGGCATAGATCGTCTCTATGCTTACGTTATATACACATATATGCAATTGGGCCCGAGGGCGATCCTCCTCGAAGAGGATCATACTAATCTTATTGATTGCTTCCGTGTTGAGTGCTATTGTGCTGAGGATAGCGAACTAATCAGAATGCCTTAACTTGAACATGTAAATGACCGTATGTTAAACGGGATAGCGGGAGGAAACCTTGTTCTTATGTAATCAGATTTTCTGTCTTGTCGGAATAGTTCTTCCATAGTACAACCCCCTTGATAATCCCGATTCCGTTGTCCGTCCCACTAAAGCACTTGGATGTGTTAGTAAGGGTCGAGAGTGTATGTTCCTCTTGACTTGAGTCCTATTTGTATTCCAACCATAGATGTTCATCGAGTCTCATACCTAATGTCAACATTCTCTACGGGAAATTGGGTCGGTCAACTAACTACCTTATCAGCCACTCTATTGTCTATACGGGGTACATGGAGGAAAGAAACTCTTTCCAGATTTGTTAACATAGTTGTAATATCTGACAGAATAAGTTCGATTTCACATGGACATTTTGTTTTTCTGTTAAGATGGTCAATAATTATTTTAGAGTCCCCTTCAATTTGAAGTTTGGTAATTTGTAAATTTAGTGCATTCTGTACCCCGAGTTTTAGAGCAAGAGCTTCCGCTTTTAATGTACTTTGATGACCGAGTTTTTTATATCCTATGTTGATTGTCCGACCTTCCTAGTCGCGGATAATAGTCCCAGCTGCGCTAGCCTTGTCTAAGAGGGAAGACCCATCAAAGTTTAATTTGAAAGTTGAGGTGAGGAGTAAAATAAAACAAATGTGGAGGCATATATGTCTTTTCACTCTATTTTATCAAAAAATTAATCTTTATTAATTCAACCAAACACTTACGATCGTCCACTCCTAAAAAATAATCTCCAATTCCCTAAAAAATAATTCACTCGCAACCACACCTTAAATTTTGTTATCCCTAGGACGACTAAATAATTTCTCCCATGGTGTTTGTCCCTTTCACCGGCCGACGCACCACCGTCGCTCCATCCCGTTCTTTAACCCGAAAATCCAATTTTCCAATCTCATCTCCCTCAACATCTTGCCTCCATTCTCCTGTCTCCACCGCCCCGTGTAGACGTTGGCCACAGGTCACGGGTTGGCTGGGTCAACCCGTGACCCAACGGGTCCGAGTTGAAGGGTCGGAGGATCAGAGCGGGTTGCGGATTAAGGTCGAGGAAAAGTGAACCCGTGACCCGGCGGGTCGACCCGCCAGGTCAACTCGCCTTTTCAAAAAAAAATTGAAAAAAAAAATACTTTTTAAAAGATAAGTTTATAATTATTATGTATATATTATTCTTATAATAATTCATAATAAAAACATAAACTATTATGCATGATGCGATGTGGGTAAAAAATCACCCTCATTCTTCTCTTTTCATAGCTCTGGAAGTTTTTCGTCCATTCCCTCATTTCCAATGTGGGATAAGAGCATTCTCTCATATTGTCCCACATTGAAAATTGAGAGTTATGATGAGAAGGGAGGAAGATATATATGTGTGTAAAGGCTCGGATTTTTTAAATCCTAATTTTTCGGGAAAAGAGAATTGAAAATGGAACGAATCGGTTTTAAAACTCGTTTAACGGATTCCGATCGAAATATAAAATTTTACGAATAATTTCCATCCTTTCACCTCGAAAATTCAAAATAATTATCGGATGGCGATATCCTTGTCGATTTTAAAAATCTAATTGATCGAGAGAGCGAGAGTCGGGGAAACTAACATTTGAGAACTAATTGTGGGATTCAAAATTCGCGTATTCGGGATTTAATTCCGGGGATTAGTTTAACCAATTCAACACTCTTCCTCACCCACTCCCATCACCTCACCATGCCTTCAAAGGCAACGATACCCTTCACCTGCTCCCCATCCCGTCTTCACCATTCCCCTGCTTCTGTCAACGTGAGTTACACCTTACCTCCTCCATTTCACTTCAACTTAATTCCATCTTTCATTTTCAATCTCCATCACCTTCACCGACTACTCCCTCCAGCTCTCCTGCTCCATTCCATTTTCATCGCCATCACCACCGTTCCATCACCGTGCCGCACCCTCGAACCACCACCGATCACCACCTCTATCCGCCTTTCCATTGTTGTCGGACCACCAACAGAGCCTCCAGCATCCACCAAGGCGCCACCAGCAGCCCCGGAGCTACCAGCGCCGTCGACGAGCCACCGAACAGCCTCCTTGCTCTGTTTCGCGAAGCCTTGTTCCGGTAAGCCGTTCTGCTTCGTTTCTGATCCAAATTGCCTTCGGTCTTCACCAACACTCTCACCAACATCCGGTGCAGGTCCGACGAGCCATCGCGAGCCACCGACGAAACCCAGGACTCCGGTCGAGAGCTCCGAAGTCGCGAAAAACCCATCTCGGTGAGCTCCGAAATTATTCTCGTTTCGATTCGTTTTTTTAGTCTTTTTCGATGCTTAGACTAACTGGGGGGTGAGCGTGGGCTGAGTGTGGGACGTTCGGGTGGGCTCGAGACCTCCGACGAGAGCTCCGATGAGCATCGAAGGCGGCGAGGCTGAGCGAGCTCGAGAGTGAGGCAGGCAGCGACCGCGAGGCAAGGGAGCTGGGGCGAACAGTGAGCTTGAGAGCGAGGCAAAGGCGAGCGATGCGTGAGTGCGAGCAAGAGAGAGCTCCGGCGGGCGGTGGCCATGGATCTCCGGGCGCAAGCGAGAGGAAGCACTGGCAGGCGGGCTCCTTCATTTGAAATCCGGGGAGGAAGAAAGCCTACGTGGCTTGGGGGCCCCCTTCTACTAACATTATATATATACTTGTTATTTAACCGGGTTGGGATTATATAACGGGTTCGGTTCGATTCGGGTTATTCGTTTATTATTTAACTAATTAACGGGAATTAAAATATATTATAATAGTATTTGAGGATTTAAAAGATAAATTATTATATTTTGGGAGAATTATAAGGGTTGATTTATTAAATAAAAATGGTCGGGATTTTAGGGGATTTGGAAATAATTTATAAAGGTGTTTAATAAATGGTATTTAAAATATCATATAATACTATGTCGGATTAAAATATATTATTGGGGGTTTGAAATATATTATTTGGAATTATAGATTTCAAAAGTAATTTAAATAATAAATTGAAAAAGGAATTTAGCGAGTATTTTCTAGGGTCGGAATTCTTAACTATTTAATTCGGATTTGAAACGGTTTTGGAACTAACTTGAGAATAAAACTTATTCGATGACTAACTAGCATGCTAATATGATCGTTTGACTAACGGCATGATATGTGTGTCTAATAGCATGACTTATGGTGATTTATTATAAATGGTTAAATATTGGTTACCGATGAGGATGATGATGATGATATATATATCCTGATGGAAAGTATGAGTATGAAATAATAATATGCGAATTTGGCTAAGTATGATATGGAAGTTATCTTAAGTTGATAAGAGATAGTTGATCGTGATGAACTGAAAGTATGGTTGATGCGAGCTTGTTAATTATCTATCTGTATGAATGTGTGATATATGTGTTCAGAGTGGCTATAGACGTATACTCAGTGTATTCTCGTTATGTATTTAGGTGATACTCTGTGATTGCGCTATGGTTTGCTGGATTATTCTTTTGCTGATCTTCTAGCCAGGTAAGTACCTCCGGGGCTTACTCAGTAACCAGTACCTCCTGCCTGATGTGTCATATAGTATGTAGGTGTTTCATATGCATAAGAGCATGCCATGTAGTATCATGCTTAGGAATTGCACTTACGAATGAGCATTCTTATTCTGTATGCGTTTGAATACAGAACGGCCGTTATCTGTGAGTCCTAGAGTCCTTGCTAGGGTCATAGGGCAGCCCAGTTTCATCGGGTGTTGTCCTCCTTGAGTTATATATATATATATATATATATATATATATATATATATATATATATATATATATATATATATATATATATATATATATATATATATATATATATATATATATATATATATATATATATATCACGAGATACGAGATGAGCATGAGATACGAGATGAGCATGAGATGCGATATGATGATGAGATTTGGTATGATATAGTATCGAACTGGCCAGTCTCCACCCTATCTGGAAGAGGGGTGGTGGTAGAAGAGGGATATACCACTTGGTATTCTTTGTTAAGGCCTTACTTAATATTCTACATATATGAATTAGGAGCATGATAGTGTGGTTAAGATTTCAGTACTGCATGAAGGCATCCTTTATTCTAGGTATAGGCGTATTATATGTCCTCAGCGCGGTCAGAGGACCCGCGGGCGGACTCTTGGCCTGACTTGGTGGTATAGTTTCAGGTACCCGATACACTGCTTGATTTTGTGCTATTATGACGGGGTCTATTCTTATGGCGGAGAGTGAGTGTTTGACACCTGACTTCACCAGATTCATGCTTTTGGGATTCTCCCTAATTGTACTCTATTTTGACCCGGCTCTGCCGTGGCACTGGTTGTATCATTTTCAGAACGTATGCCCTTTGCATGATAACGGATTTCATGCGTTGTAGATTTAGGATAGGTACATGGGTTTACCCCGGGGTCCCCAACGGACCTTTCGGATTTGGGTGCGAAATCCCACTTTAAACTGCACATCTTCGATTTCAAACCTTCAACCTGTACTCGGGGCGCAAGATCCTAACGAGGGGTTTCATCCCTCGAAACGTAACTCGGGAATCATAATCCCGGGCCGTTACAATGTGTACCCCATCTCCCACTTAACTTTAAGTTTTGTTTCCTACATTGGAAATGAATTAAAGTTTGAGAAATCTTACATCCTACACTTATATTGTAGTGTAGATAGGAAGTGGTATAGAGATATAAAACTTCTCATGTTTTTTCTTCCACTTCATATTGAAATCTTTCCATATCATTTTTTTTATTTTTAGTCAAAATTTTATAAAAAAAATATATTTTTTTAAGAGGTAATGGGGATTATAGACCCTTTTTATTATTTTTTTAAGTTTATAGACCCCATTATAAATTCTTTAATTATATAGACCTTTTCATATATATTCTTTCATTTATACCCTTAAATTTTTTTTTATTTTTAAAAAAGTTAACATCTTTAATAATAAATTTGAAAAATGGGTACAAAAAAAATTCAAAGATAATATATATTATAAGGAAAAGTTAATAGTTTATTATATTCAAATCCCTAATAAAATATCTAATTAACTACGTTATAATTAACATTATTATTGTAATACATCTCAATATTAATGTAACACATGACTTGTGTATTGTGATACAATATTTCTCTTTTATTGTAATACAATATTACTACCATATAGAGATTCCATATTGTAATACAGTGAATAATTTAGTGTGATTATTCATGTATTACAATAAATACAATTGTTATTGTAAATGTATTGTAAATTTGTAATTGATTATTAATTATAATCTCGTATGTAAATATATATAAAAAAAGCTAATGTCATTATATATATATTATGCTATAAATTAGTGCATGCTCGTATTATATTAATATAGAATTAAAAAATATTGTAATTATCTATAAGGATTTTTAAAAATAATTTTCCATTTTATTATTAAAGTATATTAACTTTTTATTAAACTAAAACATTTAAAGATAAACAAGTAATAACACCAAAAAAAAGGGTCTATATACTTAAAATATTTATTAAGGGGTCTATTAACTAAAAAATTTATCAAAGAGGGTCTTAATCCTCCAATTTTCTCTTTTTTTAATAAAGTAACCCGCTGGGTCAACGGGTCGACCTGAACTCGTCAACCCGTGAATTTCCCGAGTTAGGGTCTTGTAACGGCCCAAATATTAATATTCGGGTTACGTTTCGAAGGTTGGATACCTTCGTTCGGATCTTGCAAACCAAGTACGGATTGATGTTTCAAACCTTGAAAGTTACTTTTGAAAGAGGAGATTTCGAACCCCTAAATACGCGAAGGGTCGTTGGGTACCAAAAACTTGTCCTAGTTGACTAAGTCGCTCAAAACATTTGGAATTCAAAGCATGATAAAAGGGAAATATGTGTACAACTTGGCACGACAGAGCCAAGTCAAAACCAAAAAGGGAATTACGTGTATAAAACAACCAAGTTTATAAGTTTGGTGAAGTCAATCTCTCGATCCGTCGAACGCCAAAAGGTAACTTCCTCATAGAGACATTGAGCAATCAAGGATCTGTAGAAATACCTAAAACAATATTGCGGGGCATGGGATCACATTGAGGCCCAAAGCATACTATATCCCACAGTAGGCACACATATACGCTAATCCTAAATAAAGATGCTCTAATGCAGTACAAAATTTTAAACACACAATGCATACTTATAATATGCAAAAAGTGCGATAAATAGATCCACAAAAAATGCCAAGTGGCATATCCCCAGATCTCAAACCATACTATACATGTCTGTACCACCACTGAGGTAGGACGCACGGTCATACCGAACCATACATGTCCATACCACCACCGAGGTAGGACGCTCGGTCGTGCCGCACCAAGTATAATCAAACATAAATGTTCATACCACCACCGAGGTAGGACGCACAGTCGTACCGAACCATACATGTTCGTACCACCGTCGAGGTAGGACGCTCAGTTGTGCTGCACCATAAATATATAAATCAATCAGACTCTACCAGGACAAACCCGATGGTGTTGGGTTGTCCTATGACCCTAGCAAAGACTCTACAACTTACGGATAACGCTCGTTCTCTTTTCAAACACATAAAGAAGACGGATGTTAAAATATTGAATATTCTTAAGTAGGATACTACATGACATGCTTTTATGCATATGCAACACCTAGTATATCATGCCATTACATGCAACCATGCAGGATGGAATTATTCTGATGAGTCTGAGTAAGCTTGTAAAGGAACTTACCTCGAATAGCAAAACAGCAAACCAACAACCAACAACCAACAATATAGTTAATCACATCACATATCACCTATTTACCGCTACACATAACTAAGGCAAAGAACTTCATTATCATTATTAAACTATCTCCTCACATAATCTCGTCTCATCTCATATTCCACATCAACATCATCATCTCAATTCATCATTTTATATCATCTTAATCATCTCATTGATTTTCATAAATTAAATACCCAATTTATATCATGTCAACTCATGCTTCAATTTAATATATTCATACCATATCATAATTCGCATAATTACACAAATAAGAGACATAATTTAATTCACCAAGTGATCAACTCAAGTAAGTCATCAATTCAAACTTTCTCAAAAGCCCTTAAATTCCCAAGAAGTCAATTTAATAGTCAACCAATTCTTTCAAAATCATGTTTAGCAAATTCCATTTATAAAACGTTAAACCTTTATCCAACTTGCAAAAGTATATTATTAAAATAATCCCGATATTTCAGTTTTCAAAACAACAAAGCCACTTGAGAAATCATTTCTCGACATACAAGCCAAAAATCATTAATGAATTTAATAACTACGGTTCAAGACATCCTTTCAAAATATTTTGGGAATTTCTTTAAAAGCTTTTAAATAATTTAACAAACAATATTAACTAAAATAAATCACCAATTTCAATCCATCGATCTTTACAGCCATATTTATAAGTCAAAACCAATAAATTATTTCACAAGTTTTCAAAATCGAATTTTAAACATCATCTAAAATACATATTCCAAATAATATTACTTTTAAAACAATTTATATTATATATAATATTTTCAAAAAATATATATTATCATAAAATTCAGAAATAACATATAGTAATAATAATCTAATACCAAACTAATAATATAACACGGCTAGAAACATGTGAGATTGCCACGAAGTGTTGGCCTCAGAATGTTTTGAGGTTAAATTCGAGGCTACTACCCTCGATTATACATCCGAAACTATTTTTTGATGCAACTTAGAATCGAAATATTCTCAAGGCTAAATTTTGACGCTATTTGGCAACAAATACAAATTCGAGGCTTTCTTTGAGTCATATAACAACGATAAATATTCGAGAAAATTTGCGCCTGACACGATCGTGGAATTTCACCTGTACTTATTACCTCATCATGACGATAAAATGACTTGAAATACCTGCAAGCCTTAACCGCGAGGGGTGATGATCAAGTTATGCGTTTATTAGTCCAAGCGATTGAGATCGTATGTTTGGCTCGTGAGGATTTGAACCGTTCAGTCGTCGGCTTGAGAGGAAGTCAGGTGATGCTCTTATTCCAAGAATGTTCTTCTTTGATCAAAGACTTTAAGAACTCAACACCGGGGGCTTTAGGTCCGGGAGACAATCAGAGCTCTTCTACTTTCTATCTTGAATCGGATCACCGTCTTTGAGGTCGAAGGGGGGTATTTATAGGGAAACCAAGCGAGTAGCTGGCTAGCCACCTTGTGGTTTTACATAGGACATGTGTAATGCATGCCCTCATGCTTAGGGGTATAGGCAATACACGTGGTGCTACTAGAGGTGAGGTGCTTGAGCCAGCGAACTGCTTGCTAGGATCCCGGAGAGCCACGAGGTACTTGGGGGATCTGCCCTAGCTCTTACGCGGGTTTATACTAAGACCTAAGTCGCGAGTAAATATGGATCGAGGATTTTGAGGGTGTTGAGTTTGGTCGGGGCTTGACCGAGTACTTTACTCGCGATGAATCTTGTAGTGGGGCCATATGTCTTTTTGCGTTGGGTGGTCTATTTATGATGTTATACCTGTGTAATTTAATAGACCGATTTTCTATGGCATCGTCATATCTCCTCGTAACCAGATCGCGAGCGATATGTGGTTCGTGATTAGGTTTCGACAAACACGATGCTTCCCGCCAAAAAGCTGGCTCATTGGATGGGCCTTGCTTGAGCCTAACGTGTTTTTCGGCCCATTTGATGGAGTGACCCCACATAGACCTATAAGTGGGGTTTTTTCCTTAGTCTCTTCATTTCACATTTCCAAACACAAAGAGGGGAGAGAGAGAGTCCAAGGGTTTTCTTTCCTCCCGGAGAAACGAGATCGGAGTTAGGTGGTGGTCCATTCTTCAGTCTTCCAAGCTTACCGGCGTTTCTCTTCCATATTTCTCAAGTAAGTGTTCTTCGATCTTTCTCATGCCTAGTTCAATTTCTAGATTTGCTCTTGTTTCTTAAGCTTTTTAGGGTAAAGGGACACAACCCTGAGCGGTGGAACCGCCCTCCTCTGATGAGGGGTATGGCAGTTATGCGGCGGAGACTGGGGTACACCCTGGTGTCTCATCCCCTCTTCCCTTCTTTGTTCTTTTAGTTTTGGTCGATTTTCATGGGGCAATCTAAACTACCTAGTGATAGTGGGGTGGCGTTGGGGCGGGGTAGTACTGTTCTTGGGGGTTTTTTGGGAACCCTCCGACGGTGGTGGGCGGATGAGACCTTTCGCCTCCCCCTTTTTGTTTTCCAAGAAGTGATTTCTCGAAAATCGAGAAACTTTTACGGAGGAGGTGAAAAGGCGTCTCTTACCATCATCCTTCGGGGGGGGGGGGGACGTCTTTTCAACGCCCTTTCGGAAGGTGCATGAGGCACCAACATGAACCCAGGAAGGGGTTTTTTGGCGCCAAATTTGTTTACTAACGATGTTGAAAAGGTCGTTTCCCCTTGTTGATTTTCTCTTTCTTTGCGTCTTTTCCAGGGGGTTTTCTTCTTGTTCTAGATTTAAGATGTCTAATGAGAGTGATAGCCAGAACCGGAGTGTGGGCTACGAGCATGAGGAGGTTAATTAGCTCCTCACGAACAAGAACTCTAGAAGACGTTGACTTAGAATCTACAACGAGTCCTACTCCTCTCCCACCAAGTAAAAAATCGCGCGAAGCGAAAAGAAAGAGAGTTAACCTCGGAGCTGATCAGAGCGCGAAAAAACGGAAAATGGCCGGATCCATCAAGCGCCCCTTGACGAGGGACAATCCAGAGTATTGTCATACCTCGGAGTTCATTAATGATTTGGGGAAAGGCGAATCATCTCGCGCACCCAAAGAGAGTAAGAAACTTATTCGCATGGTTCCGGGTGATTTCAACTTGCTGCCTTACAATTAAACAGAGGCAGACAATTGTAGTTTCTGTGAAGGCTATGCTCTTGCTGCGCTTCCTCCCGTCCCAAAGATTTTTACGGAACGCGTAGCTCCTACCGTAACTAAAACGCTGGGAGAAGAATCAATTCTTGATGTTAAGCACTTGGAGGAGGTGGCCAAGCTTTATCCGTGGCCAGCTGGGATAGAAATAGGTATGGCTACCGGGAGTGGGGAATGCCTGAACGAGTACAAAGATCACGTTGTTGTCCACCTCTCCCCTAGCTTTATTCAGAATTTTTGGCACATATAAACTAATGTCTGGCCCAGCTTGCTTTTAACGTATGGATGTACCTCGCGGTCTACATTATGCGGTGTCCTACTATCAAGCAAACACAGTCATTGGACCATCTCTTTTCCGTTCTCTCCTTGAGACGCAGCGAGGGACTAGTGTCTGCCTCTCTATCTGGAAAAATAGTTGAGAGACTATCTAGCAGCCCGGGATGGAGAAGGAAATGGTTCCTTGTTCGCAATCCAACCAAGACCTTTTTGAACTTTGTGATCAAACCTAGCAAGTATGCCTCTCCTAAAGAAAAAAATGTCGCGGCGGAAAGATTGAGGGTTGCGCTTCGGGAGGGGGTTGCGTCGACACGGGGTTACAAGAAAGTCGTAACTCCGGTTCATTTGGAGATGGCCAGACTCAGTCTCCCGCATCGTCCAGGTCGGTGTCTAGTATTTTAATCACGTTTTTTTTCTGATTGACTTCTGTTCCAATTCTTTTGCAGATATGTTGGCAGATAAGTAAAAAATTTCTGCATTAGCGAAGAAGAAGAGTGCTGCTAGGGGCGCATATAGGCCTGCTCCTACCATTACCCCACGAGCGGGTGGTGATCAAAAGGATGTTCGCCGCAGCTCCCCCCCTTGCGACAAAAATCTCGAACGGGAAAGAGATCGTCGGAGACCGTGAGATTGTGTCGTCAGAGGACATACCCCTGGCTCAACGTGGGCAAAAAAGACAAAGGGAGGGGGCAGGGACCACCATGCTTTTGAGCGCTGAGCCGATTACCTCGTTAGGGATCTCCATGACGGCTTACCGGCAACCCGGGTTTGACCTAATTAATATTAAGAAATTGGAGATTCCTAGGAAGTGTTGTCCGGCCGAACGGGAGTATCTTCATTATCTGACGGATGAAGAATTGTTGGAGCATGGTAAAAAAACCAGAGGCTCGGTAACTTTTTTCGCGATTTATCCTTTCCTTATTTCCTTATTTTGTATGTGTGTTCACCATTCTCTGCGTGTCGTCATAGGATAACCTGCAATGGTCTGAGGTGGGTGGGCGTCTAAGAAACTATGACGATAAAGTGAGGGAGTTAAGGGCGATAAACAAAACTTTGAAGACGAAGGTGGAGAAATTGAGGGATGCGGAGCTCCAGGAGGTAACCATCGACAGTTTGAATAAGGCCTTGGAGAAATCCCAGAAAGAGGTGGAGGCGGTGAAAAACGAGTTGGATCTGTCGCGAGTCAAAATCTCGAAAATCCAAGACATGTGGTCTGAGCATGAATTGGAGATCACGCGCTTGAACAGTCAAGTTAAGGAGCTTGAGATAGAGTTAGGAGTGGCCCGTGAAGAGCTTATTGGCGTGAACGGTCAGTTGGAGTGCTTCACTTCTAGAGAAGACGCCGTTCTTACAAAGAATACACTTCGCGAGTTCATGCTAAACGATGAAGGTCAAGGGTGGTTGGCCAGCTTCATGGCAGAGGAGGGTCGAGGTTGGTTGAATCCCTACCTCGAGACAAATGGGCAGGATGTCCTTTACGACAAGGTGACCGACGCCTTTATGGAAGGGGTGGAAGGTGGGATTGCCCAGAGAGTCAATTATTTCACTCATCTTGGGGATAACGTGAGGATGTTTCCTCCCAGTTACGAATCTAGGGATATGAAGCTTAATGATCCTTAACGTGACCTGCCTGCTCCTCGATCTTCATGCTCCTATTGACGACGTTGTAGCCCTCGATCCTCCGCTTGCTGATGAGAACATTCCTGAGCCACCTCGCGATGGCAACAACAATCCTCCTACTGATGCCTAAAAAACTGTCTTTCCCTTCTTATCAAGTCTTTGAAGTTGTTTTGTGTTGGGAAGTTGAAAACATTTCTACCCGTGGTGAGAGCCTTGTGCTTCACTGCGGTTCATATTTTTAGGATGGAGAATATTTCGGCCCATGACAAGCGATGTCTTGTAATGGTATTTTGATGTTTTGTGAATATTTTATTTTTAACCGTGATGTATTTCTGTTTATACATCTTTCTTGTTTTTCTTAAGAGTTTGCTCTGTCGTTATTACTCTTGCCTTCTCGTGACTACAATTTGACTTGTTATTGTTAATGCTCTCGTGAGATGACAAAAAAGTAGGGTTCGTGGATGTATTAGATGTTATGCTGATGATAGATAAAGCTGTCATTTATTAGCGATGAAATATAGTAGAGATTGATTTGTATCTTCCATAGTTATATTTCTTCGTAACATAGGTAGTTGGGCAAAACATCTCTGTTTTCTTTTGGGACCGGTTGCTCTATTGTCACATCAAAGTGAGATTCTCCTTGGTACTCGAAAGTAAGGCAGCTCCCTATTCTCAGGTTGTTAGCGCTCGCAAAAGATCTCCAACCTTCTGAAAGAGAAAACGAGTCATCTTCGACTCTTTCGACTAGCACCACGAATTCTTAGTTTAAGGGGAAGCATAGAATGATTTGGTCTAGTATCTCGTCTCCGAACTCTACAAAGACGCATGGTAAAGGGAGTTTGTATAGTTGGGTATCCCTGAGGATTATCCTGATTAATTTAGGATTTAGGAAGAGCATGGCATTTGTGACGAAGGTGGGTGGAGAGATTTCTCCTAGAGAGATTTCTCCTGAAGCCATGTCAAAACTTGGCATTTAAGCTTCAAGTAATTTTCTCTGTGCGTTACTTGATCTCAGTGTCGTCTTCATTTATACTAGTTTTGCTAGCTGTGGATATGGATGTTGTTCCGCCGAGTCATCCCTGGATCGTTCTGAAGCAAGGAGGTGCGTGTCGTTAGCATGTTTTTCGTGCATCTCGGTGTATCATGTTTGCTTGTAGCCTTATTTGCCGCGTGGAGGGGGGTCGTACTTATCAGGTGTTCTTTGTTGTGTTATTTGATATTTGTCGACCTCGTGGTAGACTCTGGCGGTCTCCGGTTCCTTTTGTTGTTTCTCTTTGTAGAGATCATTATAAAAAGGTAAGAAACCCAAGGTTTATTGCAATTTACTTGTGACAATGATGCATACGAAGCCAATTGATATTCCGGGTGTAGATATTCCTCGCGTTAGGGGTTTTACCCTGGATATTGCCGTGGAGGGGCATTTATATACGCTAGTAAGTTATATTATGCAATTTATTTCTTGATAGGATAGTAGGGCTTTTTTGATGTGTTTGTTGTTCTCGCAACCTTTACCTTCCATATATCGTGATTATGGTTATGATGCACTTGGCTTTGTGCATTTATGGACGCGAGCTGATGAGGAATTCGCGGTGAGGGTGGAACCCTTAGAGCCTAATAACTATTGGTTCACTACTAGGTGGCCCGAGTTCGTTGTTTCGAATGAACTTCGAATTGGGACACGCTTGATCTTTGAGTATGATGAAAACTCTTGTTTTAATGTCGTCGCTATGAATCACGGTCCTGATCAAAATGGTGACTTAGATTTTACGGTTCGGTACTGAAATTTCCGTTCTTGCAACCTTTTTGTGCGGTTATATCGCTACTTTTGTTGAATGGTTTTGTCTGATGTGTAATAAACAAACCGGTATATCTACACAACGCTGATTGTTTGGATTTGTCGCGAAGAGTGTATTAATGGAGTCTTAGTATTTCAGCTATTAGCATTTGTGTTTGCTAGCTAAAGGTGGCTATTGAATACAATCTCCAGTGTTTTTGCACGTGGAAGAGATTAAATTGAGAAGTGAGTAATCTCCAGCGTAGTTGTACGCGAAGAAATAACCATTTATCAAACGATCTCCAGTGTTCTCGGACGTTCTAAAGGGATCGGGTTGAGAATTAGGTAATCTCCAACGTATTTTAAGGGAAGGAGGGATCTATTAAAAATCGATCTCCAGCTTGTTCGGCGCGATTGAGAGACATACTTAATAATCTCTAGCGTCCTTGGACGCAATGGGAGATTAAACCGAGAACTAGATAATCTCCAGCGCAATGTTCGCAGAGAGCAGAGCTACCTAATTTAAACAATCTCCCTCTAAACAATCTCCCTCTTAGAGGGAGTTTGTTGTCAGCCTAATTCGCCATGTTTTACAGTTACTTTTATATCGATTTCTGCATACATTTCATGCATTTGGGTTAGAATAATACAGAATCTGTGTAGTTTACACTTATTTGCAATATATGGAGGTCTACACAAGTTTTTGTTATATTTCGCAGAAATCGGACGCACTTTGGAGCTTAAAGGAAAACTCGTGAAGAAGATAAGGATGGTGCAGCGGAAGAAAATTCCATTTTCACCATTCATCATTCTGAATCAAGCTTTGATGTCTTCATGAGAGTCGTAGCCCTCGAAAAGAGCTTTCAAACGCATGGTCATATGCGTCAATCCGACGAACGAGGACTCGGAAAAGTGCGTTTCAAGAACAGAGTAGGATGCTGAGAAGACTGGTCGATATTGACCAAGCACACTCAGATCAATATCGACCAGATCTAGGTCGAAATTCTCCAAATCGACTCAGAGTTGGCTAGAATCGACTAAGGAAGAAAGGAGGAGGTCGATATTGACTACCCAAAGTCGATATTGAGTACCCAAATCGAGTCAATATTCCAGAAGTCGGCCCAATGCAAGCAGCTGAAGAGAAACCGAGGAAGCACAGGTCAATATCGACTTAACCCAGTCAATATCGACTGGACCCACGGCGGTGGATTTCGAGCTTGACCGACTTCTTGATAAGTTTCTATCCCGAATCCAATGGAGATATTTTCGAGACCAAGTTCTATCCACATCTATCAAGATCTATCAAGTCCAAGGAAGATTTATCCACTTTAGATATAATCGTAGTTGATTTAATTCTTTTATTCCATGTTTTATCTTTATGTTATAAGATAAAGTAGATATAGATATAGATAGACTTTCTTACCTTGATTAGCAAGGGTTTGAAGCCTATAAATAAAGCCTTAGGGGCTAGATTTTATTAATTCAATTTCAGAGACAAGTAGTTACACATAGAGAGAGAAGAGGTTGTAAGTTTGAGTTTATTAATGCAAGTTAGTTCTTTTTCATCAAAGATGTCTGTTATTGCAATGAAGAGCGAGTAGTCCATCCACTTCTAGGGCTGGGATGAGCTCGACGGTGGCCATGTGAGATGATGCGGTGAATGTTTGATCTTTTTATGCAATTAATCTTCTATCCCTATAAGCATGATTCTTTTGTGAAAGTTGAAGGTGATCCTTGTTTGTGTTATTGAAGTAAAAGTGATCTTAATGCAACTTGGGTTAATTATGTGAAAAGGGTTAGTAACAATTAGGGTTTATGCGAAAGCCTCTATATTCCTATTTGTTAATAACGAAAGTTATTTGATGGAAAGCATGATCTTTTATGCCTTTATGTGTTATTTTGCATGGTTATCGTTGTGGTGTTGATACCCTGGCTTTGGAAGTCTTTTAGTGTATTGATTTATTTCATTGAAAATCTGAGTTCTATGTTCGAGAATTTGCAATCTAAAGTTTTTGCTGTTTGTTGATCTCGGGAATCATTAGTCGATATCGAATAGCACTTAGTCGATATCGAATAGCACTTAGTCGATATCGAGTAGAAGTTTGTCGAGATCGAGTTTCTGTTGCTGAGTTTGCTTTCTGTCGTCCCTGTGCTTTGTCGATATTGAGTACCTCCTTGTCGATATCGACCAGTTTCTGTGTTTGCTTTATTTTCTGCTTTGCTTTGTTATTTTTGTCTTTCTTTCCGTCTTTTTGCTTTTCTGTCTGTGAGATTTACAACTACATGAGATCCGCTGACACGCTTCCTCGTGGATCGATCCTGACTTCCCACTACTGCATAGGGAGGAAGTCTTGTAATCATTTGCCGGGGCACGAAATCTGGTTTGCTTTACTTATTTAATATTTTGAATTCCAAGTCTCGATTACCTCCTAAAACAAATTGGCGTCGTTGCCGGGGAAGCAATCATTCGCGCCTTAGTTAGTCAGATCTCACTTTTCTCTTGAGTTACTTTGCGGGTATATGCGCCGTTCTGGTCGAACACATGAGTTTGACGCCTTATACGAACTGGAGCGCCTTATACACATCCAAGCTAAACTGAAAAGAGCCATGGCGGCTGTAGAGACACATGAATAGCTGATTGAGAGGCTCGCGAGGGAACTAGCTGCTAAAGATACTGCTCTCAGCTCTGAGAGAGCATGCACTACAAGGGAAGCTGAGCGTGCGAGGCTATTGGAAGATGAGCTTGCCCAATACTCAACAACTGCAGAGGATTGCATGCACCCGACGCTCATAGTGCCTGAATCGGCCATTCTAATCCCTGAAAATAACTATGAAATTCGCACTCATTTCCTTATTGAAATCAAGAATAATGCTTTCTTTGGTAGATTTAATGAATGCCCTCTTCAGCATATTACAAACTTTACTAACATGTGTCGTACTCTTGCTTAAGGTACCACCTTGGAGTACATCTTGATGAAGGCCTTTTGTTGGTCCCTATCTGGTCCAACACTGAAGTGGCTTGAAGGGCTGAAACCGCGATCCCTCACGACATGGGCTGAAGTAAAGCAGGAGTTTCTCAACAAGTTCTTCCCACCTGCCAAGACAGCACTCCTCCGCCAGAAGATTACAGCTTTCAAACAGAAGCCTGGAGAACCGCTGGCAAAAGCTTAGGAAAGATATAAGGATCTGCTACGATCATGCCCTACACATGGACAACAACCCTGCGTAGTTCAAGAGATCTTCTTCAATTCTCTGGACTTGGCTGCAAAGGATATGATCAACACATATACTCACTATGAGTATCTGACAATCCCGCCTGCTGACGCATGGGCTGCTCTAGACAAGCTGACCAACTATGACAACAAGTATGGGACTCCAACCAACTATAAGGAGAATCCCTACGCCAGGCCAGCACCATCCATGTCCCTCTATGATGTCAAGGAGCAGTACTACAAAGATCAGAATCGCAAGCTCCTCAAACAAGTAAAGTATCTTTCTGTCAACCAGCCTTGCCCCCATTGAATGCGGATCACAGAGGCACACCACTACCGAGTGCCCACACACAGAGCAAGTCAGGCTGGCAGAATACCATGAAGAGGCAGCTTACATAGGGGGTCCCAATCGCTACATGGGGGACCAAAGATTCCAACAACCACAATGGAACCAAGGTGCCCCTAGGAACCCCCCACCCTACAGAGCTCCAGGACATCTAGAAAGGGACCAGAAGAGGGATGATCTACAGACTTTCCTAGAGGAGATACGGAGAAATCATTCAGACACCAAGCAATCCTTCAACTCAGTCTACACTCAGATTCAAGGTGTCAACTCTAGGCTTAGGGAGATTGATATATGGCGGAAATCAATTGATACACAGATTAGCCAGCTAGCAGCGGGAGTCCCCAGACAGTCAGGTTCGCTCCCTGGATCTTCTGAGCCCAATCCCAAGGGGAAGACCGGACACATCGCAACCGTAAAGCTCAGGAGCGGACGCAAACTGCACAAAACAGAGACCGGAGAAGCAAAAGACGGCACTGCAGAGAAGGTCGATATCGACCAACACCTAGTCGATATTGACCAACACCTAGTCGATATTGACCACCCCCAGGTCAATATCGATCCATCTGCACCAGTGAACCCGAAACCGACTCCAGCAGTCGATTTCGACCAACCACCGGTCAATATCGACCATACTGTAGTCGATATCGAGTCCCCTCCGGTCAATATTGACTCATCTGCAACACCTCCGAGATCTGTTCCGGCTCAGAATCAGAAAAAGAACCTGCCTTTCCCAACAAAATCTCCAAAGGATCCAACAGAGAAGAAATTTCAGCGTTTCATCAAGATGTTTCAGAAACTCAATGTCACCATACCCTTCACAGAAGCTCTCAATGAAATGCCATCCTATGTCAAATTCCTCACGGAGATCCTAAGCAAGAAGAGATCAATGACTGAGATTACAGAGGAGTGCAACCACATGGACATACTTGAGAAGAGGCCAGATCCAGGTAAGTTTGCTATAACTATTGGATTTGGTCAATACAAATTTAATGCTTTATGTGATCATGGAGCCAGTGTGAGTATAATGCCTTTAACAATTTGGTCCAAGATTAAGATAGGTGCTCTAGAGCCTGTGGATGCTAAGCTTTACATGGCCAATAACACAGTGGTCATTCCAATAGGCATGGTGGACAATGTGCTAGTACAAGTAGGTAAGTTCTTTGTCCCTGCTGATTTCTTAGTTATTGATATGCCGGAGGACCCTGCTTGTCCAATTATTCTAGGAAGGCCCTTCTTGGCGACAGTGGATGCCAAAATAAGCGTAAGGAAGGGAGTGCTCACTTTCAACATCAGCGATGAGGTAATTGAGTATTCCTTTAATAAAACTAAAAGGCATACAGGTCCCATGGAAGAGGTAAAATCTATCTCAGCTGGTTACATCACTTGCGGGGAGCCTAAGGTAAGAAATATGACTCATGAAGAGCTGGAAAAGAGGGATATGGAAGCCCAGGTGGAAAAGATCATGGCCATCCTGAACGAAGAGGTAGAGAATCCAATCGAAATAGACCCAGGTAAGTCGATTTGGACTAACTATTTTTCAGATGCCTTGCCAGGTCTTAAGTATGGGGTCAATATCGACCCGGAGAAGTCGACAGAGCCACAAAGGCACTCAATATCGACTACCACAGGTCAATATCGACCTCCCTATGCCAAGACAGCCCCACCAGATATCGAGCAAAACGACTCAATATCGACCCCCTTTGGTCAATATCGACCTGCATCTCCTGAGTCGATTCCTCCTGTTGAGCAGAAGCTAGTCAATATTGAGCCAGTCAAGTCAATATCGAGTGACCTTACTCAATATCGACTTGAAAAAATCGACCCATCTCCCTCCATATCGATTGAGAGTCCACCTGAAGAGCAGCACAACTCGATATCGAGTGACCTAACTCGATATCGACCAGACCCTCAGGAGCTTCCAACATCCGATTCTGCGAACGTAAGTCAAGGTATGGATCTTTCCTATCCTATTTCAATTAAAGATCTATCTATACATGGGAGAGGTTTGCCTTGGTATGTGCGATTATGTAGGGTTTCCAATGATGATCCTAAAGAGTATGAAGTTGGAGACAAGCTCTATGTTTCCAAATTAAAGGATCATTGGTTTCCTAACAAATTCAACAAGAAAAAGTTGGGGCCATTCGTGGTAAACAAGATCCATTCAGGCGGACTGCAGCTGATGGACAAGAATGGAGTCTTATTTGAAGCCCAAGCTACATGAGCCCTACAAATGCCACCTTGAGCTCAATGGAGAAAGTCGGCCTAGCGACTATAAAATCTAGAGCTTGTAAATAGACATTTATTTTTTGAGACTTTTGGACATTGTTGCTTTTGTTTGTTTTGGTTTTGAACTTTTAGTTTTTCTATTGTGGGTATTTCTCTTCTATATTTTCCAGGTCCATGGGGATAGAAGCAAGCTAAAAACGGACTCGGCCCAGCAGCATAGCACTCGATTATCATACCTGTCTAGTGAGTTTCTTTCTCTACCCTTGTTTTTATACAGTGAGGACATTGTAATGTTTAAGTATGGGGTGAGGGAAGGGCTTACTTTGTGCATATTTGATCATTATTTGTGTGCATTTTTAAAGTTTAGTTCTTGAATTGCTTATGCATGGCTATTTTGGAATTCATTATTGATTTATGTGCTTATATGCATGTTTTACAAAAGTTTGAAAAAATGACCCCCGATGAAATTTTTTGATTAATGTCATGGAAGTTTTATTGAACTCAACGATGCAAAATTGGATTCATCAGATATATATCATGAAATTGCCTAGTAAAGGGAAGTCACAATGAAGTGCATATTTTATTGAAAACCATGAAAGAAGGTAAAATTTGAAATTGCTTTTGACATGTTGCATGATAAGAGGATGGAGGACTTTATATTTCCATATAATGCTCATATTGTTATATCCTAGCCACACCTATGCTTATGCATCACAAAAGTCATATATATGCTTTATTTCAGTCATTGCTCCACATGTTCTAAATATTGCCATTCTTTACCTTATTTCCTATCCGGGGATTATGTTGAGAATGATGTTACATTGTGGAGATGTTATATGGTTGTTGTGTTGTTATTATCATTATTGGATTTTGGTAGGAGAATGTTCGAAATATATGGAAAATTTAATGAGTGAGAAAAAATCCGATCACCTCAGGAGATAAAGGTAGATTGACCCTGCTCGCTGAGATAATAGTTTGGCGAGATGGGACACACATGTGAGGAGTCCAAAGCACTAAGTATCCGGGGCCATTCATGACACCCATGTTTGCGACTCGCGAGAAGGCAGTGCTGAGGTCAGAGAGGTAAAAACATTATTATTGAAAAAAAAAGCATTATGAAAGGTGATGAATCAAAGGAAAAAGGAATGTGGAAATTCAATTTGGAAATACTCCATTTCCCCGAATCATTAGCACCACATTGCCAAAAAAATTGCCCACCTTTAGCCTTTTACCAATATACTTCTTTATTGAACTTAAATTTAAGTCCTCTTGATTATTGTTGCTTTGTCACATGAATTGTTTTTGCATTACCCTCTCTTTGTGAGTAGATGTTGCTTTTGTGTATTTGCACATGCATGGATCTTTGACCCTAGTACCTTTTCGAGGATGGTAATTGATTGCAGGGTTATATAAGAATGAATCTAATATGTTGAGAGTTTTGATTCCTTCCCCTGAATGACAAATAAAAGTATTGCTTGACGACAAGCAAGCTTAAGTATGGGGTGTTTGTTGTGAGCCTAATTCGCCATGTTTTACAGTTACTTTTATATCGATTCTGCATACATTTCATACATTTGGGTTAGAATAATACAGAATCTGTGTAGTTTACACTTATTTGCAATATATGGAGGTCTACACAAGTTTTTGTCATATTTCGCAGAAATCGGACGCAGTTTGGAGCTTAAAGGAAAACTCGTGAAGAAGCTAAGGATGGTGCAGCTGGAGAAAAGGCCATTTTTCACCATTCATCATTCTGAATCAAGCTTTGATGTCTTCATGAGAGTCGTAGCCCTCGAAAAGGGCTTTCAAACACATGGTAATATGCGTCAATCCGACGAACGAGGACTCGGGAAAGTGCGTTTCAAGAACAGAGCAGGATGCTGAGAAGACTGATCGATATCGACCAAGACACTCAATATCGACCAGATCTAGGTCGAAATTCTCCAAATCGACTCAGAGTTGGCTAGAATCGACTAAGGAAGAAAGGAAGAGTTCGATATTGACTACCCAAAGTCGATACCGATTACCCAAATCGAGTCAATATTCCAGAAGTCGGCCCAATGCAAGCAGCTGAAGAGAAACCGAGGAAGCACAGGTCAATATCGACTTAACCCAGTCAATATCGACTGGACCCACGACGGCGGATTTCGATCTTAACCGACTTCCTGTTAAGTTTCTATCCCGAATCCAATGGAGATATTTTCGAGACCAAATTTTATCCACATCTATCAAGATCTATCAAGTCCAAGGAAGATTTATCCACTTTAGATATAATCGTAGTTGATTTCATTCTTTTATTCCATGTTTTATCTTTATGTTATAAGATAAAGTAGATATAGATATAGATATACTTTCTTACCTTGACTAGCATGGGTTGAAAGCCTATAAATAAAGCCTTAGGGGCTGGATTTTATTAATTCAATTTCAGAGACAAGTAGTTACACATAGAGAGAGAAGAGGTTGTAAGTTTGAGTTTATTAATGCAAGTTAGTTCTTTTTCATCAAAGATGTCTTCTATTGCAATGAAGAGCGAGTAGTCCACCCACTTCTAGGGCTGGGGTGAGCCCGACGGTGGCCATGTGAGATGATGTGGTGAAGGTTTGATCTTTTTATGCAATTCATCTTCTATCCCTATAAGCATGATTCTTTTGCGAAAGTTGAAGGTGATCCTTGTTTGTGTTATTGAAGTGAAAGTGGTCTAAATGAAACTTGGGTTAATTATGTGAAAAGGGTTAGTAACAATTAGGGTTTCTGCGAAAGCCTCTATATTCCTATTTGTTAATAACGAAAGTTATTTGATGGAAAGCATGATCTTTTATGCATTTATATGTTATTTTGCATGGTTATCGTTGTGGTGTTGATACCCTGGCTTTGGAAGTCTTTTAGTATATTGATTTATTTCATTGAAAATCTGAGTTCTGTGTTCGAGAATTTGCAATCTAAAGTTTCTGCTATTTTTCGATCTCAGGAATTATTAGTCGATATCGAATAGCACTTAGTCGATATCGAGTAGAAGTTTGTCGAGATCGAGTTTCTGTTGCTGAGTTTGCTTTCTGTCGTCACTGTGCTTTGTCGATATCGAGTACCTCCTTGTCGATATCGACCAGTTTCTGTGTTTGCTTTATTTTCTGCTTTATTTTGTTATTTTTGTCTTGCTTTCTGTCTTTGCTGGGGCACGAAATCTGGTTTGCTTTACTTATTTAATATTTTGTATTCCAAGTCTCGATTTCCTCCTACAACAGAGTTGTGGGACGTCCTCTCAAAGGGAGTTGTCGAGCTCAGTAGCGTGAGCTTGTGACCCAAGCGGGAACAATAAAGTGGTGGGACAGGGTCTTGGCTAGCCAGGCCGGGTCTTTGGTGGCGTCCACTTGGCTCGCCCTCTCAGAGGGAGTTGGGCCATGTGGCTTGGGCGAAGTCTCGGGTCACACGGTCCCTAGAGTGGAGGACACCGCGTTAAATAGAGAACTAGCTAATCTCCAGCGCACTGTTTGTGGATAGGAGACCTACCTAACTTAAACAATCTCCAGCGTCTCCGGTCGCTATGGATTTATTTGTCAATATCATCATATAGGGAGCAATAGCAATATGAATCCAAGAAAGGGGGTCTATATTGATAGTTCGAGCTACATTTAAGAGCTTAAAGTAAAAACATTGCTTACCGAACTATTGTTGGGACCTAGTGGAAACCATTTGATGTTGGGCCGTCGTACCCGTCATCATAGATTTCTTCCTCGATGTCATAGCCTTCCTTGTCCAGAAAATGGACTTCAAACCTTGCTTCGCCTTGGTGGGTGAACACTATTGACGTTTCCCACTCGAGGTCGTGTGTTTTGACAAAGTCTCTCCAACCGCAGGCTACCAGTGAGATCTGTAACTGCCCCCTGTGATATGAACAGGGAAATCTTTGACAACGCGAGTGAACAAAAGGATTTGCTCGGGTACCTAGGGCTGGAAGTGTTCACCGAATTCGTAGGGTAACATCATGCGTATGTATTGTCAATCTGTAACTGCCAGGCCTCTTGTTTTGCAAACATACGTTTGTTTATATGATGGGGTCATGCCTTTCATTTTGTAGGAAATGCCCTTTTGTAGTGGTATTGGCCGGTTTGGTCCGAATATTTTTGTAATGAATGACTGTTTCCGGATTTGAAAGGCTCTAATGGATTTGGTCGGGTTTTGAAAAGATTCATGTCGCGTGTAATTCATGCAGAATATCTTGGGAAATCCCGATTTCATATTTCCTTCCTGGTTCAACGCATGCAATGAATGTCTTTGTCGATTTTCGAGGCTTGCACAATTTTGTTCTGTATATGAAAAGGGGTGGTGTTCATAGCAATCTGTTTATCTATTTGTTGTTCACTACTATTGCTTGGTAGAGAGATGACGCCTCCTAACTCTGAGATGCGAGATTTTTACCATTGTGTTGACGTAAAGGGAAGACTGCATCGCTTGGTAAGATATATATTCATGTTTGTTGTACTTTATATCTGTTTGGGTTTGCAATGTTGCGAAGTAATGTTCTTTTCTTTGCAGCCTCTCCCTTGTGCTTTCGAAAGGATGTATGGTCATGTCGTGTCTGATCATGTTTGTTTGGTCTCCGCAACTGGTGAAAATTTTCGTGTTGAGGTTTCCAAGGACTGCACAAATCGTTGGTGGTTGTCTGAAGGTTGAGGAAGATTTGCAACCAATAATGGCGTTCGAGTTGGAGCATCGATGGTATTTTTTCAGTACGTGGGAGGGCATCACTTCAAGACTCTTGTTCTTGAGGATGAGTAGGACTTTATCGTATTGTAATGGCGGTGTCACTAGATGAACGCTTTTATGTCGTGCTTTTGTAAATCCTAATCATGCGCTCTGTTACGTGTAATCGCGAGGGTTTATGTAATGATATCTTTGTTTAATGGTTTAAAGATATGGTTTTGGTCTTCGTGTTTTGTTTCTTTCTGACCCGGACGTGACCTTTCTTGGTGTGACAATGGCGCTCTGGGTTGCAAAGATGCGCTCTGAGATCCTGCCACTTTCTTGGCATGCAGTTGTTTTTGAAAAAATTGCTTTGGACGGATGCAGATTCTTTTCTATGACGTGACAACACAATATATTAGTTTTATTTGTTGATAAATACCAGATGTTCGGATAAAATCTAGGTAGCTGTCCTTTGCATTTTGCTTCCGTTTTAGTAATCTGTAGTGATGAATCATGACTTCTGCACATCCCCGTCATCGTGACTTTTTTAGTTCCATTGACTTTGAAGAGAAGATGGAATATATGGTAGCCTTTTCGACCCTCTCTTTGTAATTCTCATTTTCTTGGTTGATATTTGCTTTGGTGTTTTTGCAGCTTTTGCCTGAATCTTTTGGCGCTCAGTATGCTCGCGAGGGATTGACTCATGTCTGCTTGGTTTCTCCTACTCGGCAAGAATTTCGGGTGAGGGTGTTTCAAGATAGTCAGAACCATTATATCCTTACTGAAGGCTGGCGTGCTTTTGCCCTAGATAGCGGTTTGTGTGTCGGGGGGTCTCTTATTATATTTAAATATGAGGGGAGTGATTGCTTCACCATAATAGTTCTCGAGGGTAACGAGGGATTTTGTGAGGCTGCGATGAAATTTGGTTTTTTATTACTTCCTTGCTTATCATTCCCTCGTTTGTTGCGTGAACCCTGTTTTGTTAAACTCGTATGTACCTCGCTTTAGAATCGCTTATAGTAATCGCGTTGCGTATATGTTTTGGGATTATGCTCATATGTTGGTTTAAAGAAATGTGTGTTGGTGAACCTGCTTTTGCCAAGCTTGCTAAAGTTCGGATTAGAACAGTTTGCACGACTTATCTCAGTGCATCACATTCTTAATAATCATTTGATTGCGATTGATGGGAATTCAAAACTCACAACAGAACAAACTCATATTGCAATCAAGAACGAGTAGAGCAAGATAGATTGATTTCATTGAATTTTCAGATAATATGGAAGCTTGTTTATATATCCATGTGTTAAAAATGGAAAGATTGCTGAACTTATTCTCCTTGGAGGCTTACTTGCATATCCGTGTTCGAAAGACACGTGATTGCTAAATTTATTATCCTTGGAGGCTTACTTGCACATCCGTGTTCAAAAGACACGTGATTGCTAAATTTATTCTCCTTAGAGGCTTACTTGCACATCCGTGTTCGAAAGACACGCGATTGCTAAATTTATTCTCCTTGGAGGCTTACTTGCACATCTGTGTTTGAAAGACACGCGATTGCGAAATTTATTCTCCTTGGAGGCTTACTTGCACATCCGTGTTCAAAAGACACGTGATTGCTAAATTTATTCTCCATGGAGGCTTACTTGCACATCCATGTTCGAAAGACACACGATTGCTAAATTTATTCTCCTTGGAGGCTTACTTGCACATCCGTGTTCGAAAGACACGCGATTGCTAAATTTATTCTCCTTGGAGGCTTACTTGCACATCTGTGTTTGAAAGACACGCGATTGCTAAATTTATTCTCCTTGGAGGCTTACTTGCACATCCGTGTTCGAAAGACACGCGATTGCTAAATTTTGCGTATCGACAACTATTGGTGGGTATGGAACTTTCATTTATACATATGAAGTGGTATACCAATCCGGGAACCCTGATGACCCCTATACATGGAAAATCTATTTCATCAGACTTCTAATATGCCTATCCTTTATGCAAAATGAGTCTTGAAATTCCTGGCGTTCCATGACTTTGCGAGGATCGCGGACTCTGAATTTTGAAGCTTGAAGGAACCCCGACCTACTTCTTTATGGATGACGTACGGACCTTCCCATTTAGGTTCAAGCTTTCCCTCTTTTGTTGCTTGTCGGAGGACCATGTCCCCTTTTTGCAGTGGGTGTACGAAAACGCGCTTGTTGTATCCTTCAGCCAGTCGGCGTTGATATTCATTTGCTTTGAGGCAAGCGGTGTCTCTCCTTTCTTCGCGCAAGTGGAGTTAGTAATTCCACTGGAATGATTGCATCGACACCAAAGGCCATCGCGAATGGTGTTTCTCCCGTGGGGCTCTTAATCGAGGTTCTATATGACTATAGTACCAAGGGCAAGATCTTAGCCCATTCTCCCTTTCCTGTTCCTAATCTCTTCTTAAGGGCATTCAGAATTTGGCGATTCGTGGTTTCGGCTTGTCCATTGGATTGTGGGTAATCCATCGACGAGAATCGGAAGTCGACGTGGAGGCCGAAGCAGAAATCACGAATCTAGGAACTTTCCGGAATCTACTCCAAAAACGCACTTTTCTGGATTAAGGCAAACATGATTCCTTCTTAGCGTGTCGATGGTTTCTTGTAGATCCTTGCAGTGGTCCTCCTTTGTAAGGCTTTTGATCACCATATCATCGACGTAAATTGCAACGTTTCTTCCGATCTGCGACACAAATACTTTCTCTATCATTCGCTGAAAGGTGGCACCCGCGTTCTTGAGCCCAAACGGCATTACCTTATAACAAAAGGTTCCCTGGTTGGTGATGAAAGCAATGCTTTTTTCATAGCGAGGGCTCATTTTGATCTGATTGTAGCCGGAATAGGCATCCAGAAAGCTTAGAGTGGTGTGCCCTGCCATGGTATCTACTAGCTCCTCAATGGACGGCAAAGGGTAGCTATCTTTCGGGCAAGCTTTGTTTAGATCTTTGAAATCCACACACATTCTCCACTTTCCACTGCTCTTTCTAACTAGTACCATATTGGACAACCAAGTTGAATCATTAATCTCACGAATAAATCCGGCTTGTAGAAGCTTATGTACCTCTTGCTCTTGCTTCTGACTTTTCGGCGGCCATCTTTTTCTTTCTTTGGCATACAGGCTTCGCCTCGCGATTGAGTCTTAAGGAATGCTCCGCAGTTTCTCGAGGGAGCCCCTTCAAATCTTGCGGCCCTTTCAACATATTCTTGAGGCCCTCTAAGGCGGGATCAGTCAAACTGTGATCGTGGTACAGGGGTTCGGTCTTGTTTGGGAAGGAAAAGAAGCGATCTTTTCCTCCACAATCTTGTCAGATATCTTTTCAGGTCGAACTTCTAGCTCTGCTTGTTGTTGTTCGAATGTGGCCTCTTGCTCGCGCTCATCAGCCGCCTCTTCTTTCAAAGATCCTGACCGCTTGCCTTAATCGCGAATATTCGGTTGTGAACCTTTTTTAGGGAGGATAAGTAGTAAATTCTACTTTTTTCTGTTCTCCCTGTGCTTCGCCAACCTTTCCGTCGGCACATGGAAATTTGATGCTAAAATGATAGATGGAGCATGCTATTTGGAATTTGAATAGACTTACTCGGCCCATGATAGCGTTGTAGATGGATGGCAGTCGAACCACTGTGAATTCAATCATGTGGGTTCTTTTATTTGGTGTGTTCCCTAATGTCAGGGCCAATTCAATTGTTCTAGTCACTTCAACCTCAACCTCATCTCCAGAGAAGGAGACTAGCTTTCCTGAGTACCGACGCAAAGATCTTTCAGCGATCCCGAGTTGCTCAAAGGCGTCCCAGTAAAGGGCGTCCACAGATAAACTTGTTTCTATCATCACTCGCTTGACAGTTTTGGTTCTTATCTACACATGGATGACCATAGGATCCGAGTGTGGCATCCTAAGGTCGCGAGCGTCCCGAGTATCAGAGACAGAGAAACTTATTATTGCGCGCGCAGTGGATGCTTGCTTGACACTGGCCTCGGATGGGGGGCGTCTGGCTTCTCTCTCATAATTTTTCCTCTCCTGCTTACTGGTGCCGGATGTCGAGGGTCCCCCCGCGGTGGTGTTAATGCCCCCATCCGTAGAGGGGGGTTTTCGGCAATCCTGGTTGGAGCAATCAGGTCGATTGGACGAGGACCTCGTGTCCCTCGGGGGAGGTCGGTACCCCTCCTCCCCTATTTTCATTTCTTCCTCCCCTATTCTGGGGGTAGGCTCCCTTGCCTCTTCCTCTGGCTGCATATTAGGGATTGTAAGGCCTCGGTGGAGCATTAGGTGGTCTATATTGTCGGGGAGGAACCAATGGAGGATGGCGTTTGTTGTGAGCGGAATCTGCCATGTTTTACAGTAACTTTTATATCGATTTCTGTATACATTGCATTCATTTGGGTTTAAATAGTACAGAATCTATGTAGTTTATGTTTATTTTCCAAATTATGGAATCTACACCAGTTTCTTTTTAATTCGCAGAAATCGAGGCATTTTACAGCAATTCTACAAAAGGTCGGAAAAGCTCGGGAAAACCGCTACAGAAGTCCAAGGTCAAAGCAGCGGAACCAGTCTGAGAGTCAAGGGTACTCGATCTTGAGTAGGCCTTACTTGACCTAGACGAGCATGTCCGAGAAACCTTGGTCGAGCAGAGCCTAATCGAGCAAGCCAGACCAACCCGGCTCCGGACCCTACTCGATCTCGAGGACCACTGGTCGAGATCGACGAAGCCTCAGCGCCACGCCCGGGGTTGACGAGAAGAAAAGCTGGTCGACAAGCCGAGGACGAAGCCGAGGACGACCAGGCGGCACTCGCTGCCAGCGACTCGACTCGCTGCAGCGGACCTCTCGATGCCGCGGAAAAACTCGCTGCCAGCGAAAGAGGCAACTCGCGGAAGCGGAAAGGAAGAACACCGCTCTAGTCGATCTCGAGGACCCTTTGTCGAGGTCGACGAGCGCCTGAGTCCAGATCCGAGCTTGCCAAGTAGAGCAACCCGAGGAAGCCTAGTCGACAGAGCCATCCTACTCGAGATCGACAAGGCTTTGTCGAGGTCGACAAGCACCGTGAACCAAGTCCGAGCCACATCGAGCAGATCTAGCCGAGGAGTCCAGTCGATGACCAAACCCTACTTGAGGTCGACGAGCCGTGGTCGAGGTCGAGTAGAGCCGTTTCTAGAAACTTCTCGACGAGACCTGTCCGAGTAGACGTGGGATTCCTTGGGTGCGAAGAAGTCGATTTGGCCGAGATTCTATCCTAATCCATCAAGTTCTATCCAAGGAGAGAAGATCTATCAACATCATGAAGACTTACCTTATTTAGTTTTATCTTTTCCTTTTAGATTTATTTCCATAAAACAATTTATTTATCTTTTAGCAATTTAGATATAATTTTAGATAGAGATAGATATCTTCTTTCCTAGAATAGCTAGGGAAGGAAGACTATAAATAAGGCCCTAGGGGGCTCAGTTTTATTCATTCCAGAACACAATTCAATTTCAGAGACAATTAGTTAGTTCCACAGAGAAGTTTAGGAGTTCTACGGTTTTTAGGGTTTTGGCATTCTGCGAAAGTTGATTGCCAGGATTGTAAAAGGCTTTGAATATAGTTTTAATGCAAGTTTCTTTTTATACATCAATGTCTGCGATTGCAATGAGGCATGAGTAGTCCACCCACTTCTGGGGCTGGGGTGAGCCCGACGGTGGCCCTGTGAGGCGATGCGATAAAGGTCAGATCTTTTTGTGCAATTCATCTTCTATCCCTATGAGCATGATTCTTTTGCGAGAGTTGAAGGTGATCCTTGTTTGTGTTATTGAAGCGAAAGTAATCTAAATGCAACTTGGATTAATTATGTGAAAAAGGGTTAGTAACAATTAGCGTTTATGCGAAAGCCTCTATATGCCTATTTGTTAATGACGAAAGTTATTTGATGGAAAGCATGATCTTTTGTGCCTTTATGTGTTACTTTGCATGGTTATCGTTGTGGTGTTGATACCCTGGCTTTGGAAGTCTTTTATTATATTGAGTTTATTTCTGTCGAAAATCTGAATTCTGCATTCGAATTTGCAATTTATATTTTCTGTCAATTCTTGTCGATACAGAGGAGATCTTGTCGATCTCGAGTTGGTTGTACTCGATCTCGAGTACGCTTCGTATAGGTCGAGTAGAGTTGTCTTCTGTTGTCGACTTCTGAAGTTTCTGCCTTTGTTGTCTCTTGTCGATCTCGAGTTGACTTGGTTGAGATCGAGTTGCCCTTGCCGGGTTTGCCTGTCTGCTGTGATTTCCGATTTTCTGTTTTCGACTGCTGTGGTCGATCTCGAGTAAGCTGTTGTCGAGATCGACGAGCCTCTGCCTTTTCTTTTAGTTTCTGCTTTGCTTTGTCTTTTCTGTTTTGCTTGTTCTTTGCTTTTGTTGCCCTTGCCGGGTTTATTTGTTTCTTTCCTTTCTGTGTTTCTGTCTTTTCTGCTGCTTCTGTGAGAATTTACAGCTACCTGAGAACTGCTGACGTGCTTCCTCGTGGATTCGATCCTGATTTTCTCTTACTACAACGGGAGGAAGTCTTGTATTTATTTGCTGAGACAGGGAAGTCAATCTGAACTATATTTCATATTTATTTCATACTTGACACATCCTCCTGCAAGTCAACAGCGTTGTTGTGGGGAAGTGACTGGATGATTGGGATTTGTCGGTGGGGCGCAAATCTGAAGGGACACTTCTTTTTGAGGGAGGGTCTGCGGAATCCTATAAACAGGAGGCGACACCTTGTCAGGATGAGCCATCATCACATTTGTTGGGGCACCATGTGGACCTGGTCCGGTCCTTTGGTTGTACTGGACCTCTTGGACCCGAGGTCGTGGTGGGATGACCGGGTATTGTCAGGGAGGATTGCGTTGTTGTTGATCCCCGAAATTTTCTCTTCCTTGGTGTTTGTTAGGGACCCGGTGGTAAGACGTTGGTCTAGACTTAATGGGTCGTGAGCTAGAGCTTGCGGCTTCCATGGATTGGATCTGCTTGGTTACGAGCTCTCTCAGAACGTCATAGTTCTCTGGCTCCTTTAGGAATAGGCAGATCTTGAAGTCTCCCTCGGCCAGGTTGCCCATTAATATGGTGCTTGCGGACTCTTGATTGAATCTCGGGATTTATACCACCATGTTGGTGAATCTTCTAAAGAAATTTCCCAATGACTCGGTCGCCCCTTGCTTGATGGAGATGAGGTCCAACATGGTTCTTTTCCTTGTGCGAGCGTTGCCGAAATGCGCGACGAATGGGCCTGATAGCTGTGCAAAGTTGTTGATGGAGGATCGAGCCAAATTGGTGAACCATGTCAATGCTACCCCGCTCAGCGTAGATGGAAACGAGTGACAATACATAGCGTCATTGTCTTCGTTCATTCCCATTGATGTGGTAAATTGGTTGAGGTGATCATTGGGATTAGTATCTCCCTTATACTTGGCGATGGAGATATCCCTTCATCTCTTGGGAACGAGCGCCTAGCGTATTTCTCTGCAAAAAGCGGATGGGAAAGTCGGTTCACCTTTGCGAGTTTGCCCGGGTACCTCGAGGGAATTTGAACGCGATGATAGGTCCCTAGCATTGAAAACACGGGAGATCTTGTTGGTGTTTTTGTCGAGCTCTATACCGGGGTTAAGAGGGCCACCAGCAGGGTTGGGGAAGTGATTGACCGTTATAGGCATAGGACCCTGTTGTTGATAGTAACCACGGGGTTTGTGCTGGAATGGCACCCCGTCCGCTTGTTGGTTGAAGTACGTACTCTGCGGGTAACTCCTCGCGAAGAATTGGAACGGGGGGTAACCGACCAACATTCCGTAGGAAGCAAATGGGGAGACTGCGCAGTGTCCCAGGGAGATTGTTGAGGGACGTTCTCGTTGCCGTTGTGTAAAGCTTCCTCGTTGGGGGGAACGTTGAGGTTGAGACCGTTGGTTTCTGATAGCATGCATTTAGGTAGGCATAATAGGTTGCATTTAGCTTAGTTAAGATGCATTTCATGCATGGATTAAGTACAATTTGCATATTTGCTCTCTATGTTGGTGGAGTCGGAATCTACATACTTTTATTGATTATTTCAGATAACTGTGGATCCGAGGAGGAGACATGGGTTGATAACGCATTAGATGAGAATGTCTAGTTGATCGAAGAAGCTTACATGAATATCTTAAGAGGTCATGAGAAGAAGAAGTGAACCTAAACGAAGAACAAGTCTGTAGAAGTTGTCGCCAGACATGCTGAACTTGTTTTGCACTTTCTGGAGATCTCGGTTGTCCGATTGACTATTATGACCATGCGTTGGAAAGCTCTTTCAAAGAGATACAACTTTCCTGTTGACAAAAAGAGCAAATTCGGAATAGATTTTCCGTGAAAGACAATATGCCGCGGCCACAGCATGCATGCCGCGGCCGCAGCATGTATGCCGCGGCCACAACATGCATGCCGCGGCCGCAGCATGTATGCCGCGGCCGCCGCCAGGGCCGCTACAGCGGGATATGGGAGAACGACTGATTCCACGGCCACAGCATTTGGCGTCAGCGTTGGACGCTGCGTTTTGAATATTAAAAACCCTACTTTCTAGTATTTTGTTTCATGGCCGAATTGGGGTCATATTTAAGGTCGAATTTAGTTAATTTTCCAGGATTATTATTCTATTCTTTCGTTCATCAGACGCTTTAGAGATTTGAGCGATGTCTTCTATGTGGAACTAAACTCATCTATTCTGCCTGCAATTTGAAGCTTTATTTGGATTGATTGTGAGTTTCTAATTCTCGTTCCTTGTTTCCTATATTTGAATGCTTCAACTTCTTTGTGCTTGATTGTTTATTGTTTTGTTCTATCTTGTCTGGTCAACTAGTTAGATCAATTCAATTGCTAGGGTTTTGTAGATTCCTGATTGCAAACATTAACCCAAGTAGCAAACTTGTCCCTTTAGGGCTGATTGAACTAAATGGATAGGTAGGAAATTGGATGTGTTGTTAAATCCCTCTTTAGGGACTGCAAATACCTTGGTTAATCTCTGGACTTAAACCTATCAATTAGGTTAAATCCTTCTTTAGGGACCGTTTGATTGATAAGGGTTTCTAGGACTGGTTGGACTAGTAACTATATTAGGTTGGGACAAGGGCATTATTCACAGGAATACTAAAAGGATAAGAGAAGAAGTTACAATATCAAGTCAACCAAATAAAGTGGATAGTTGTAGGTAGAACAATCTTCTCTAAATTGTTTTGCATCGATCTGTTTATAGTTTATTTTGTTTTCTTTCTTATTTCAATCAACCAAAACCCCCCTTTCTACTAATTGGTAAATACACTTTGCTGAGAAATACTTGATTCTCTGTGGGATCGACCTCTTACTTATTTGTTATACTAGTTTGTAGGTTTGAGTTTTATTTTGATACGGTTTACGCGACTAAAAACCGTCCATCAAATTGGCGCCGTTGCCGGGGACTCATGTTTATTTCTTTGTTTTGTGTATCTATTGATTTTTGTGCATATATGTAACCCGTTGTGAGCCTATCTTACGGTTCACGACACCCTTGCTACTAACCTTTCGAGATGTTGAGAATAGCGCAGTTTGAAGGTGAGGATTTTCACCAATACTTCACTAGATTGCATGAGTATGTTGACGACCTTGGTTCATGGGGTTATCAATTTAGCATCCGAGATTTGATTATTTGCATAATTGATGGGATGACTGTTGAGACGCGAGCGCTTGCTGAGTACATGAGTAACGGAGGCCTGAAACGGTTAGGAGGATTGTCGGGGTTGTGGAATTTTTTCTGTTATTTGGATTACCATGTTTCACAAGAAATCTTGCTCACTACGTCTTCTCCGCCGATGGTGGACTCTGTCACACACCTGGAGGATCCATTGCACACTCTTACTCAAGTGGTGCAGCAGTTAGAGGAAGGAAAAATGAGTCGAATCGGAAAATTGGAGGAACAAATGAGCCGTTGTAAAAAATTGAAGAATCAGATGAGCCAACTCATTCAAATTCTAAGTGCAAAAGGTGAGAAAGAAAGGAGCTTCGAAGAAGAAGAGGAGGAATTGGTTGCAGACAACGATAGTATCTTCGACGATGGAGGAGAGGGTCTAGTGCTTCCTGACTTGGAATCTCATGAGTCGACGCATGAGGTTACATGTGATGTGTCTCCTACTCCATCTACAACATCCATTCTAAGCTCGCCCATTGATGAACCAACTCTAGAGCCATCAACTGAGGCTCAAGAGGTAATAAAGGTAAACTTTTGCAATTTTGAAGATAATGGTGATTATGTTGATCCTTTTGATTGCTATTTTGGAAAGTCACCAGCGGGACTGTGTTGGTGGTATCATATTCCTTCTGCATAGAGTCATGTTAGACTCTTTGATAGATTGAAATGGTTATTTAGTTCCACATTTTATGCTTTCAATTTATTGTGCTATGATGTTCTTTGTAAGTTGTGTGCACATGAATATGATAGGTTACTGAGGGCTTTGATGATGTCTGATAGCTAAGATCTTGAGATTGAGAATAAGTCAGGTCAATGACATTAAAGAAAGGCGCTTCTCTGGAGGCAACCCGAGGTAAGTTTTCTAATTTAGTTATTTCAATTCCTAGTTAGTTAGTTTTCTTTTCAATTAATTGGGTTTCCCATTAGGCATTAGATAGTTATTTTTGGTTTGGGATAGACTAAGCTTTCAGGAAATGCCACCGAAATCATCAGATCCGACATATAGAGACCCATCCACCACATTGTGAGTATTTCATTCATCTCTTTCTCTATGTTGTTATGTTTTTGTTGCCTTTTATGTTTCATTGAGGACAATGAAAGGTTTAAGTGTGGGGGAGGGATTGCATTGAATATAGATAGAGTTTGCATATCATGTTTATTTTTGTTTTCATATTTATTTTTACTCATATATCATATTTGAAAAAAAATCACAAAAATACCATGCATTGCATTTAGGTGTTATTAAAGATACCCATCTTGGTTTAGTTTCTCATCTAATTTATTTTTATGATCTTATTGCATAAATCCCATGAATTGATTGAATTGCTTGAAAATTATTTTTGGAGCAGGATTTGAGAATATAATTGAGCAAGTATGGTTCATAGTTGAGGTTTAATTGAAATCTAGCAAAAACATAACCCTTTGTGAATTTGTTTTGGCCTTATAGGGACTTTACATATTATTCCCTTTTGCTTGTATTGTGTGATTATACTCTTCATATGCTTGTTTTTCATGACCGTATTGCACATGTTTGTTGCTTGTGAATTTCAAATGATTGAGGCATGTTTTCTTTAGCCGTATTATACCTTATATGCCCTTTGTATTATCCTTTTCTTGAAGCCCATCTGAGCCTTAAAGCCTATTTTTTTATAGCTCCACAAAAATATATCATAGCCAATGATTAGCCAGACCCTATCCGGGAATTAGGAGGAGAATTGGTGAAAAATCTTTATATTGGAGTTTCTTTGAGTGGAGATGATGTATGTATGGTTATGCATTGCAAGAGGCATAGTCGAAATAAGGTAACCCTTCTTGCATAATAGAGATGACTTATTACTAGGGGCCTAAGGAGGATAAAATTCACTTAGGAGTAAAAGTCTAGTAAACTTGGACCTAGGGAGGATAAAACTCACCTAGGGGCAAAAGTAAGCATAAAAGAAAAGAAAAGACAATATACCGCGGCCGCCGCCAGGGCCGCTGCAGCGGGAAATGAGAGAATGACTGATGCCACTTCCGCAGCATCCATGCCGCGGCTGTAGCATTTGACGTCAGCCTTGGACGCTGCGTTTTGAATATTAAAAACCCTACTTTCTAGTATTTTGTTTCATGGCCGACTTTGGGTCATATTTAAGGCCGAGTTTAGTTAATTTTCCAGGATTATTATTCTATTCTTTCGTTCATCACACACTTTAGAGATTTGAGCGATGTCTTCCATGAGGAACTAAACTCATCTATTCTGCCTGCAATTTGAAGCTTTATTTGGATTGATTGTGAGTTTCTAATTCTCGTTCCTTGTTTCCTATATTTGAATGCTTCAACTTCTTTGTGCTTGATTGTTTATTGTTTTGTTCTATCTTGTCTGGCCAACTAGTTAGATCAATTCAATTGGTAGGGTTTTGTAGATTCCTGATTGCGAACATTAACCCAAGTAGAAAACTTGTCCCTTTAGGGCTGATTGAACTAATTGGATAGGTAGGAAGTTAGATGTGTTGTTAAATCTCTCTTTAGGGACTGCAAATACCTTTGGTAATCTCTGGACTTAAAGCTATCAATTAGGTTAAATCCTTCTTTAGGGACTGTTTGATTGATAAGGGTTTCTAGGACTGGTTGGACTAGTAACTATATTAGGTTGGGACAAGGGCATTCATAGGAAGATGTTGTGAGCTGAATCTGCCATGTTTTATAGTAACTTTTATATCGATTTCTGTATACATTGCATTCATTTGGGCTAAGATAGTACAGAATTTATGTAGTTTATGTTTATTTGCCAAATTATGGAATCTACACCAGTTTCTGTTTAATTCGCAGAAATCGAGGCGTTTTACAGCAATTCTACAGAAGGTCGGAAAAGCTCGGAAAACCACTACAGAAGTCCAAGGTCAAAGCAGCGGAACAAGTCTACGAGCCAAGGCTACTCGACCTCGAGTAGGCCTACTCGACATAGACAAGCCTGGCCGACCAGCCTTGGTCGACGAAGCCTGGTCGACCGAGCCATCCTACTCGAGATCGACTAGGGTTACTCGAGGTCGACGAGCCCAGGAGCCCAAGTCCGAGCCACATCGAGCATCAGCAAGCCGAGACGACGAACTCTACTCGAGGTCGACGAACCTTACTCGAGGTCGACTAGACCAGTGTCCGGAAGCTTCTCGACGAGCCTTGTCCGACTAGACTTGGGATTCCTTGGGCGCAAAGGCGGAAGATTCTATCCAACTACATCAAATTCTATCCAAGGAGACAAGATCTATCAACATCATGAAGACCTACCTTAATTAGTTTTATCTTTTCCTAGTTGATTTAATTCCTTAAAACAATTTATTTATCCTTTCAAGTTTTAGATATAGATTTAGATAGAGATAGATATCTTCTTTCCTAGAATAGCTAGGGAATGAAGGCTATAAATAAGGCCCTAGGGGGCTCAGTTTTATTCATTCCAGTTCAGATTCAATTTCAGAGACAATTAGTTAGTTCCATTCAGAGATACAGTTTAGGAGTTCTAAGGTTTTTAGGGTTTTGGCTTTCAGCGAAAGTTGATTGCCAGGATTGTAAAAGGCTTTGAATATAGTTTAATGCAAGTTTCTTTTTATACATCTATGTCTTTTATTGCAATGAGGCGTGAGTATTCCACCCACTTCTGGGGCTGGGGTGAGCGCGACGGTGGCCATGTGAGGCAATGCGATAAAGGTCAGATCTTTTTGTGCAATTCATCTTCTATCCCTATGAGCATGATTCTTTTGCGAGAGTTGAAGGTGATCCTTGTTTGTATTATTGAAGCGAAAGTGATCTTAATGCAACTTGGATTAATTATGTGAAAAGGGTTAGTAACAATTAGGGTTTATGCGAAAGCCTCTATTTGCCTATTTGTTAATGACAAAAGTTATTTGATGGAAAGCATGATCTTTTATGCCTTTATGTGTTACTCTGCATGGTTATCGTTGTGGTATTGAAACCCTGGCCTTGGAGGTCTTTTAATATATTGAGTTTATTTCTGTTAAATTTCTGAATTCTGTCGTAAATCTGCAATTTGGGTTTTCTGTTTCTTGTCGATCTAGACGAAGCTTTGCCGACCTTGAGTACTGTTCTTGTCGAAGTCGAGTAGAGACTTGTCTAGGTCGAGTTAAGTTTGCTGCTTTTGTCGATTTTAAAAAGTTTATGTCTTTACTTTCTTTGTCGATCTCGAGGAACTGTGGTCGAGATCGAGTTGGTTTGCCTTTGTCGAGTTGTTTGTTTTCAGTTTCTGAGTTTCTGCTGTCGACCACCTTAGTCGACCTAGAGGACAGCTACTCGAGATCGAGTAACTTCTGTGTCCTTGCTTTTCGTTTCTGCTTTGCTTCCGTTTTGCTTTGTTCTTTACTTCCTTTGCTTTACTTTCTGTCTTTAGTTTCTTTTCTTTTGTTTTAGTTGCCCTTGCCGGGTTATTTGTTTCTTTCTTGCTGTTTCTGCGATTCTGTCTTTTCTGCTGCTATTGTGAGAATTTACAGCTACCTGAGAACTGCTGACGTGCTTCCTCGTGGATTCGATCCTGACTTTCTCTTACTGCATTGGAGGAGTCTTGTATTTATTTGCTGAGGCCTGAGTCTGGTTTGATCTATTTCGTTATATTTCATACTCCATTACCTCCTTACAACAAATTGGCGCCGTTGCCGGGGAAGCAATCAATCGCGCCTTAGGTAGTCAGTTCTCACTGTTTCTTTGAGTTAGTTTGCAGGTGTATGCGACGTTCTGGTCAAACACCTGAGTTTGACACCTTAGACGAACCGGAACGCCTTTTTCACATCAGAGCTAAACTACAAAGAGCCATGGCAGCTGCGGAGACACAGGAATAGCTGATCGCTAGGCTTACCAGGGAATTAGCCGCTAAGGATGCTGCTATCGCCGCTGAGAGAGCAGCAAGGGAACAAGCAGCTGAACGCGCGAGGCAAGCGGAAACTGAGCTTGTCCAATATCCAACCACTGCTGAGGATTATATGCATCTGACTCTCATCGTGCCTGAATCGGCGATTCTTATCCCTGAAAACTCTTTTGAAATTCGCACTCAGTTTCTTATAGAGCTTAAAAATAATGCCTTTTATGGTAGATTTAATGAGTGTCCTCTTGAACATATTACTAATTTTCATGATATGTGTCGTATTCTTGCAGAAGGTACAACTCTGGAATATGTCAAGATGAAATCTTTTCGCTGGTCGCTCGCTGGACCTGCACTGAAATGGCTGGAAGGGCTGAAAGCAAAATCACTCACAACCTGGGCTCAAGTAGAGCAAGAGTTTCTGAACAAATTCTTCCCACCTGCCAAAACAGCACATCTCCGCCAGAAAATCACCGCCTTCAAACAGCAGAAAGGGGAACCACTGGCAAAAACATGGGAGCGCTACAAGTAACTTCTACGATCTTGCCCTACTCATGGACAGCCACCCTACATCATTCAGGAGATCTTCTTCAACTCTCTTGATCAAGTCACTAAGGACATAATCAACAATTATACTCGCTACGAGTATCTGACGATGCCGCCAAGTGACGCATGGGGTGTGCTAGAAAAGCTCACCAACTACGACAACAAGTATGGGTCTACTGCAACCTATGAAGAGAACCCATACGCCAGGCCAGCACCATCCATGCCCTTATATGAGCCAGCAAAAGAGATTGATCCTGATGTTAGGGAGCAATACTACAGAGACCAGAATAAGAAGCTCCTCAAGCAAGTCAAATATCTCTTTGTCAACCAGCCTTGCATAGAATGCGGATCGCAAAGGCACACCACTCCTGAGTGCCCATACACAGAGTAAGTCAGGATGGCAGAGCATCATGAGGATGTAGCTTACGCAGGGGGTCCCAGTTGCTACATGGGGGACCAAAGGTTTCAGCAACCACAATGGAACCAAGGTGTCCCTAGGAATCCCCCGCCCTACAGAGCTCCAGGACATCCGGAAAGGGAGCAGAAAAAGGATGATATACAGACAGTCCTGGAGGAGATACAGAGAAACCACTCAAAAACTAGGCAATCCTTCAACTCCGTCTATACTCAGATGCAAGGTGTCAACTCTAGGCTTGGGGAAATTGATATTTGGAGAAAATCAGTTGATACACAGATTGGTCAGCTAGCAGCGGGAATCCCCAGACAGCCAGGGACACTTCCAGGATCTTGAGAACCAAATCCTAAGGGAAAGACTGGACACATCGCTGCTATAAAACTCAGAAGCGGCCATCAACTGCAAGAGCCAGAGGACGGAAACCAGCAGAACGACGAGGAACAGCAAGTCGATCTCGACAAAGCCGTGGTCGATCTCGACAAAGGACTAGTCGACCTCGACAAAGGACTCGTCGACCTCGAGGAGAGCCTGCCAAAATCTTCGTTTGCACCACACAGCCACTCGACTGGGCCCAATCTGGTCGATGTCGACAAAGGCCTTGTCGATGTCGAGGAGCCCCTGGTCGACATAGAGGAATCTGCAGCAACTCCGACGTCTGTTCTAGCTCCGACTCAGAAAAAGAAGCTGCCTTTCCCCACAAAATCTCTAAAGGACCCGGCGGAGAAAAAGTTTCAGCGCTTCATCAAGATGCTTCAGAAGCTCAACGTCACCATCCCCTTTACAGAAGCTCTCAATGAAATGCCGTCCTGCGTCAAGTTCCTGAAGGAGATCCTGAGCAAAAAGCGATCGATGGCAGAAATCACAGAGGAGTGCAGCCATCTGGACATATTGGAGAAGAGGCCGGATCCAGGTAAGTTTGCTATAACTATTGGATTTGGTCCATACAAAATTAATGCCCTATGTGATCTTGGAGCTAGTGTTAGTATTATGCCTTTAACGATTTGGTCCAAGATTAAGATAGGTGCCTTGGAGCCTGTGGATGCTAGACTATACATGGCCAACAACACGGTGGTCATTCCAACAGGCATGGTGGAAAATGTCCCAGTACAAGTAGGTAAATTCTTCGTCCCTGCTGATTTCTTAATAGTTGATATGCAAGAAGATCATGCTTGTCCAATTATTTTAGGAAGACCATTCTTGGCGACGGTGGATGCCAACATAAGCGTAAGGAAAGGAGTGCTCACCTTCAACATCAGCGATGAGGTCATTGAGTATTCCTTTAACAAAACTGAAAGGCATACTGGTCCAATGGAAGAGGTCAAATCTATCTCAGCTGGCTACATCACCTGCGGGGAGCCCAAGGTCAGAAATATGACCCCTGAGGAGATAGAAAAGAGGGACATGGAGGCCCAGGTGGAGGAGATCATGGCAATCCTCAAGGAGAACACAGAAAATCCAATCGACACAGATCCAGGTAAGTCGTTGTGGATTCATTATTTTTCGGATGCCTTGACAGGAGCTAAGTATGGGGTCAAGATCGACCAAGGCTCCTCGACCTCGAGTAGAGCCCTAGTCGATCTCGACCAGACCAAGGAGACTCCCCCAGAGCCAGCTTCGTCGAGCAGCAAAAACAGAGGAGCCACTCTTGTCGACCTCGAGTAGGCTTGTCGAGGTCGACCACCAGCGCCCTACTTCGACAGCACCTTCCTCGACGATGACAACACCGGAGCCAGGAGCCTCGTCGATCTCGACAAGTCTTGTCGAGGTCGACCACAACTCGGCGCCCCCAGTCCCAGCTTCCTCGACGCCACAGCAACCAGGAGAAGAACCCTCGTCGATCTCGACAAGACTTGTCGAGATCGACCACCACTCGGAGAGCCCAGCCCCGCCTTCCTCAATGAACAAGCCACCAGGAGGAGAAGGCTACTCGACCTCGAGCAGTCTTGTCTAGATCGACAAAATCACTTCTTCCTCGACGGCACCTTCTTCGACGTTGCAACCACCAGGAGCAGAGTTCTTGTCAAGGTCGACCAGACTACTCGAGGTCGACAAGCCCCCTTCCTTGACTTCTGCCTCTTCGACGAGCATACCACCAGAGCTTGCAGTCTTGTCGAGATCGACTAACCCTAGTCGAGATCGACCAAATACAATGGTCCCCGATTCCGTTTCCGCAAAGGTGAGTCAAGGTATGGATCTTTCTTCTCCTATTTCCATTAAAGATTTATCTATACATGGGAGAGGGCTGCCTTGGTATGTGCGATTGTGCAAGATTTCCAATGGTGAGCCTAAGGAGTATGAAGTTGGAGACAAGCTCTATGTCTCTAAGTCAAAGGATCATTGGTTTCCCAACAAATTCAACAAGAAGCGGACGGGACCCTTCGTGGTGAACAAGATCCATTCTGGAGGACTACAACTGATGGACAAGAATGGAGTCTTATTTGAAGCCTAAGCTACATGGGCCCTGCAGATGCCACCTTGAGCGTTAATGGAAAGTCGGCCTAGCGACTATAAAATCTAGAGCTTGTACATAGACTTTTTAGGACATTTGAGACTTTGTTTTTTGTTTTTGGTTTTGAACACTTTTAGTTTTGCTATTATGGGTATATGTCTTCTACTTTTCAGGTCAATGGATGGAACCAAGCTACATTAAAACTCGGCCTAGTAGGTGCTCCATTCGAAATTTTGGAATCTGCACATCTGTCTTGTAAGTTTCTTTCTTTACCCTTACCTTGTTTTTATACAGTGAGGACACTGTAATATTTAAGTATGGGGTGGGGGAAGGGCTTACTTTATGCATATTTAATTTATTTGACATTTTTGTGCATATTTAGAGTTTATTTCTTGGAATTGCTACATGGCTATTTTGGAATGCATTATTGATTTATGTGCTTATATGCATGTTTTCCAAAAATTTTGAGAAAAATGACCCCCATTGAAAATTTTGAATAATGTCATGGAAGCTTATATTGAACTCAACGATGCAAAATTGGATTCATTAGAGATATAGCATGAAATTGCCTAGTAAAGGGAAGTCACAATGAAGTGCATTATTTCTTGAAAACCATGAAAGGAGGTAAAATTTGAAGTTGCTTTTGACATGTTGCATGATAAGATGATGGAGGACTTTATATTTCCATATAATGCTCATATGTTTATATTCCTAGCCTTACCTATGCTTATGCATCACAAAAGCCATATTATGCCTTATTTCAATTATTGCTCCACATGATTTAAATATTGCCATTCTTTACCTTATCCGGGGATTATGTTGAGAATGATGTTACATTATGAAGATGTTATATGGTTGTTGTGTTGTTATCATTATTTGGAGTTTGGTTGGAAATTGTTTGAATATATGGAAAATTTAACGAGTGAAAGAAAATCCAATCACCTCAGGAGATAAAGGTAGATTGACCCTGCTCTCTGAGATAATACTTTGGAGAGATGGGACACATTGTGAGGAGTCCGACGCACTAAGTATCCGGGGCCATTCATGACACCCATGTTTGCGACCCGCGAGAAGGCAGTGCTGAGGTTAGAGAGGTAAAAGCATTATTATTGAGAAAAGCAATATGAAAGGTGATGAATTATATGGAGAAAGAATGTGGAATGAAACTCAAGTTCGGAACTACTCAATTTCCCCGGATCATAAAAGCACCACATTGCCAAAAATTGCCCACCTTTTAGCCTTTTACCAATCTACTCCTTCATGAGCTTAAATTAAAGTCTTCTTGATTATCAATGCTTTGTCACTTATATTGTTTTTTGCATATCCCTCCTTTTGTGAGTAGATGTTGCTTTTACATATTTGCACATGCATGAATCTGTGACACTAGTACCTTTTCGAGGATGGAAATTGATTGCAGGGACATATAAGAATGAATCTAAGATGTTGAGAGTTTTGAATTCTTCCCCTGAATGACAAATAAAAGTATTGCTTGAGGACAAGCAAGCTTAAGTATGGGGTGTTTGTTGTGAGCTGAATCTGCCATGTTTTACAGTAACTTTTATATCGATTTCTGTATACATTGCATTCATTTGGGCTAAGATAGTACAGAATTTATGTAGTTTATGTTTATTTGCAAAATTATGGAATCTACACCAGTTTCTGTTTAATTCGCAGAAATCGAGGCGTTTTACAGCAATTCTACAGAAGGTCGGAAAAGCTCGGAAAACCACTACAGAAGTCCAAGGTCAAAGCAGCGTAACAAGTCTACGTGCCAAGGCTACTCGACCTCGAGTAGGCCTACTCGACATAGACAAGCCTGGCCGACCAACCTTGGTCGACGAAGCCTGGTCGACCGAGCCATCCTACTCGAGATCGACTAGGGTTACTCGAGGTCGGCGAGCCCAGGAGCCCAAGTCCGAGCCACATCGAGCATCAGCAAGCCGAGACGACGAACTCTACTCGAGGTCGACGAACCTTACTCGAGGTCGACTAGACCAGTGTCCGGAAGCTTCTCGACGAGCCTTGTCCGACTAGACTTGGGATTCCTTGGGCGCAAAAGCGGAAGATTCTATCCAACTACATCAAGTTCTATCCAAGGAGACAAGATCTATCAACATCATGAAGACCTACCTTAATTAGTTTTATCTTTTCCTAGTTGATTTAATTCCTTAAAACAATTTATTTATCCTTTCAAGTTTTAGATATAGATTTAGATAGAGATAGATATCTTCTTTCCTAGAATAGCTAGGGAATGAAGGCTATAAATAAGGCCCTAGGGGGCTCAGTTTATTCATTCCAGTTCAGATTCAATTTCAGAGACAATTAGTTAGTTCCATTCAGAGATACAGTTTAGGAGTTCTCAGGTTTTTAGGGTTTTGGCTTTCAGCGAAAGTTGATTGCCAGGATTGTAAAAGGCTTTGAATATAGTTTAATGCAAGTTTGTTTTTATACATCTATGTATTTTATTGCAATGAGGCGTGAGTAGTCCACCCACTTCTGGGGCTGGGGTGAGCCCGACGGTGGCCATGTGAGGCAATGCGATAAAGGTCAGATCTTTTTGTGCAATTCATCTTCTATCCCTATGAGCATGATTCCTTTGCGAGAGTTGAAGGTGATCCTTGTTTGTATTATTGAAGCGAAAGTGATCTTAATGCAACTTGGATTAATTATGTGAAAAGGGTTAGTAACAATTAGGGTTTATGCGAAAGCCTCTATTTGCCTATTTGTTAATGACGAAAGTTATTTGATGGAAAGCATGATCTTTTATGCCTTTATGTGTTACTTTGCATGGTTATCGTTGTGGTATTGAAACCCTGGCCTTGGAGGTCTTTTAATATATTGAGTTTATTTCTGTTAAATTTCTGAATTCTGTCGTAAATCTGCAATTTTGGGTTTTCTGTTTCTTGTCGATCTAGACGAAGCTTTGCCGACCTCGAGTACTGTTCTTGTCGAAGTCGAGTAGAGACTTGTCTAGGTCGAGTTAAGTTTGCTGCTTTTGTCGATTTTAAAAAGTTTCTGTCTTTACTTTCTTTGGCGATCTCGAGGAACTGTGGTCGAGATCGAGTTGGTTTGCCTTTGTCGAGTTGTTTGTTTTCAGTTTCTGAGTTTCTGCTGTCGACCACCTTAGTCGACCTAGAGGACAGCTACTCGAGATCGAGTAACTTCTGTGTCCTTGCTTTTCGTTTCTGCTTTGCTTCCGTTTTGCTTTGTTCTTTACTTCCTTTGCTTTACTTTCTGTCTTTAGTTTCTTTTCTTTTGTTTTAGTTGCCCTTGCCGGGTTATTTGTTTCTTTCTTGCTGTTTCTGCGATTCTGTCTTTTCTGCTGCTATTGTGAGAATTTACAGCTACCTGAGAACTGCTGACGTGCTTCCTCGTGGATTCGATCCTGACTTTCTCTTACTGCATTGGAGGAGTCTTGTATTATTTGCTGAGGCCTGAGTCTGGTTTGATCTATTTCGTTATATTTCATAATTGTGGAAATGATTTGTGTGGAAATCTTCATCATCGAAACCCTTCCTCTTGTCAAATCTCCTCAATAATCCCTTCTGAAGCTAAAAGAAATCACGATTATCTTTACCTTAGATTCCCTATCGAAAATTTGGATTGTCTAATCCACCCTCTAATCTGTTCTGAAAGAGGAAAGTATGTTGATTATCCTCTCCTCAAACAAGTCTCGGGTCGATTTTTGGTTTTTCGTTGCTTTGTTGGGTTAGATCTCCCGTTCGGATTGGCTTGGAGGAGGGAAGAGCGAAGTTGTGGAGTATTGTTCGGATTGGCGTCTCGGTCTTGATCTACTTCTGATGTATCGGAGGTCCACTCGGCTAGGGGTGATAGGGGTTTGAGTAATCGGCCTCCCCCATGGCCTCACCCACAATCTTGGAGGGTTCGGATTTCGTCTTTGTGGAAGAAACCTGGTAATCTCCGGTTTCTCGGAGTTCTGAGGGCTTGCGTTCCTCTCTGCAACACGATTCTGATGGCTTGGTACGGTCCTTGGGAGTTCAGCGCCTCTGGCTCTCCTTTCTCTCTCCTTCAAATCTTTTTAAACAAACCTTGGAGTATTGAACCCCCTTACACTCTTCTTCATCTTCTGCTCTTTGCTAATCTGTTTTTGCGCTCTCTTGTTAACCATATCTTTATTGTTTCTAGTGTCATGGCTTCGTCCTTCATGGACCAAGGCAAAAAAACCCTAGATGTCGAGTCCCTCGGTCATCTTGAAACAAATCCCCGAAAGGGCCCAAAAATCATGGCTGCTGGCTTTCCTTCAGAGGGAACTCCGGTTCCTTCAGGGGGTGTGCCAGTGGCCAACAAAAAACACCTTGGAAAAATCTTGAAGAAATTCAAGATTGATGTTCAGCTGCAGAAGGAAATCCAAACTGGAGTCCAAGTAAACATCTCCATTCTCAACAATACATCTCTGTTTGCAACAACTCATCTCTATTATCTAATCAATGCAAAAAATTTATTAATGTATGAGTATGTAATTCAGTTGGCCACCCTTGTCTTCTGGATTCCAATTGCCCCATTTGCAATTGATTTTATAACCTATAAGCTCTCTATATATCTCATATTTAGTACATGCAGGTGGTGGTGGAGCTATTGTAAAGAAACTAGGCTTGCAATCAAATTTTTTCTCTTAGGTGGAAGACAGAATGTAAAATGGGGTAGCAATTGTCTTAGAAGAATTGATAAAATTATATTTGGCCCTGTCTTGCCTCTCTATAGGCAGCTTAACGATCTAAGGTTTAACCTCCTCATTAACTTGTCTTTGTGTAAGTATTTCTGGTTAATTTTATCACTTATAAAAAATCGTTCAAAAAAAATAATAAAAAACCGAAAGGGAAAAAACATGCCGGAGGGCCTTAAACTCACCGAGGAACACATGTGTTCTAAAGATTATATCTTGGCTATGCTGAGATCTAAAGCTGAGAAAACACTCCAGCTTCGCACTTTCATCCGGGAGAAACGCCTTGCTCTGCAAGGTCAAGTCCAAGAGAACCTCTGTGTTCTCAATCAATGCATACTTGGTGAAACAATCAATGGAGAACCTAAGAAAGCCAAAGAACTTGGGAAGCGTACGAGGTATGTATGGAAATCTTTTTCTGGTGGTTTATATCGTTTTCTTGTGGCAAATTATTGGATTGAATTGAAGTATGATTTAGTAGAGGGGTGTGTTCTTGTGGCTGATCCGTCGAAATGGATTAGTTCTTGGAGAAGGTGTAATGGTATCTTATTTGTCTACAACTATAAAGTGATGATTTTTTATATTTACATAGTAAGAGTAATATGTTTAGCAAATCCCCAGAGGCATTGTCAGCAGATATACATGAGTTTTTGGATCAAGAATTGGTATCTTATTGGGAGACTAGGTGAATTGAGGGAAGCTTTTATGCCCAAAATGATTTGTGTGGTATGCATTCATTGCTTATGGCTTATATGTATTGCCGAAAATCCTTAAGTCCAAAGGTCTCCATGAGTGGAAAGTTGTTCGGATATTTGAATGCTTATTTTCATGGGTGATTATGTTTCTTACTATCTATAATCTCTCTGGTCCAAATTCTAATCTTGATGGGCGATTACTTGTTTTATCAAGAGAAGCCTTTTCTAAGTCAGTCAGAACATGGTTAACATCAGCAAATTCACTCAAATCTGGATTTATAAAGGCTCTAAGGTCTACTATCTTTACCAAAGTAATGATTTGTGTAAATCTCTGCAAGTGTTTGAGTTCTCAGTATGTTGTTCAACAGTTCTGGTTCCATCCTGACTACTCCACCACTTGTGCATCGTCTCATCTAGAAATGATTAGTAATCTTGCAAGTCCACCAGTTATAATGTGTAGGAATTCTGATGCTGAACAAGTTTATTGTAGCAACAAGGTTTATATGTATCGATCACGCCTAGCTTGTAAGGATTGTATCCATAAAAACTGGACTAATTTATTTGACTCTAGTTGTTTGATCAGCTATGTATGGGATATCACTGATGGAAAAAAAAACTCTTTGGAATTATGGTTCCTCCTGCAGGCCTCTTAAAAGCCAATACAAAACAGATTGAGAAGTCTACGAAGAAATCGAAGATTGATGCTCGAACTTTGAAGGAAATACAGGAAGGTGTCCAGGAGAATATCTTTGCGTTGAAATGGCATTGGTATCATTGGGTGAATTTGCACTCAAATGTTTTGAACTGTGTTGGTGTTCTAAATCCAGGACATAACTAGATTGGTATTTGGATTTACTGGTGGATTAGAGACTGTGTGTTTACGCAGGATTTTAGGACTTGTCTCGTATGGAGACGATGTGTTGCTTGGGCTAAGTATCTTCCGATGCCAAATCAGTTTGTCTACAGAGTGTTATGGAACCTGTATAAGGTTAGGGATGAAACTCTTTCTCAAAACACCCCAAAACAATCAGCTAAAAGGAGTATGATTTGTCTTCCCAATTAAGTATGAAATAACTTCTTTAGAAGGTGAATTAATCTTTGAGGTGATTAATGCGTCGAGTATGAACTTTTTAGTTGGCACAACCAATTTGCAAGGGTTTTTTCTACTAACAACAATGTAAGGATTAATAATTTGAATATTCTTATCTCATTGACAAAGGTGTATAGAGGAGCTTTGAGTAATTGTAAGACCATCATTGATCAAGAAAAATCAATTGTTAGCACTCTCAGAGCTCATCTTAGATCTCTCGAACCTAAAAACATCATTAGCATTTGTATAATAAAGCTATGCATAAACACCCTACTTGTAAACATCACTTGTCCCATGGTGAAGTTTACACTGATAGCATCTGTAACTAATTGGCTACGTTTTCCAGTGGAAACCATAGCTAAACAAAAATCCTTGAGGATTATTCCGTATAAGTACGATTATAAATTTCTTACCCAAAAAAGGACAAATCATATTACTAAAACAAAACGGTCTTCGCTAACAAGCACTTACATGTGCTGCATAAAACATAAAACTTGCCTGAGCAACTGTTATAGCCTAACCCATTTAATGATGTTTAATTACTATAGAAACAAAAATCTCAATTTCATTTGGTATATTTCTTGTAAATGTAGTCCAAATATACCAATAAGAGAAATATTTTCAAAGACTAAAAATTTTCAAAAGAAGCTCATAAGGAAAACTAATCTGCAGAAAATGGGGAACACCGCAAAAAGAGTAAGCTATGGGTATGGGAGGGATCACCTTTTGCTCTCCTATGCAAAAACAAAGTGGTCATGATCATACGGTATTGGAACTGTAGGGGGATTGGAAAACAAACCTTCTGGACTAACATGAACGAATGGCGCTCGCTAGATCATGTACAAATGCTAATCTTAGCAGAAGCGAACACTGAAACAGAACCAAAGTAATCTCTATAGAAAAATGCGGGATTCACAAACATGTGTTGGTCCCCGGGTTCTGGTTGTGCCGGGGGTATTGCCTTATTCTGGAATGAAAACTCCTTCATAGACGAATCCATCTCGGTGATTATTCATCTCCCAAGAATTATTGGCGTAAAATACGAGAACATAAAAGAGAATTTTGAGTGTCTATTGCTGTTTGTATACGCCCCCCCCCCCCCCCCCAAACCCCTTAGAAAAAGACGACTTTGGAGAAATCTATACAATCTGATTAACAAAAGCGACATTCCATGCCTAATCATGGGAGATTTAAACGAAATAAGCCAACCAACATATAAGAGCGGAGGGGCAGAAATCCTACCTGGAAGATTTCTGAGATTAATGGAATTCAAAGATGCATACTTCTTGATGGAGATCCCCTCGTATGGTAACCAATTTACTTGGAGATAGAAGCAATTTGGCCCAGATAACATTATGGAAAAGTTTGACAGGGTGCTTGTCCATCATGAAATAATCGACATGTTCTCCGATTTGGTAACTAAAAATGGAGCATTCTCTAACTCGGATCACTGCCCTATTTCAATTAACATTTCCAAAAACACCAATTTTAAACCACCCCCTTTTAAATTTGAAAACATTTGGCTGCAAAGGAAAGACTTCCGAAATATTGTTAAACAAGCATGGAGAGCTTCATGTGCAGGCTCTGCTATGTTCCGAATTACATATAAATCAAAAATCCTCAAACAAAAGGCTAAAAATTGGAATAAAAAAACATTTGGAAACATCTTCCGACAAATACATGACGTTGATGAGGCCCTAATCGAAATACAATCTATCCAAAAAAATAACCAAAACCCAGAAACATACACAAAAGAACAAAATCTATTAGCTAAAAGAGAAAAGCTACTCCTTTTTCATAAAACTTAATGGAACCAAAGAGCTAAATCAAAACACTTAAAGTTAGCAGATACCAACTCCTCCTATTTCCATAGAGTAGCCAAAGGGAGAAGAAATCGGAAGATAATTAGAACAATTACCTCCGCAGAAGGAACTAACATAATTGGTAATGAAAACATTAAAAGGGAAATTCAAAGAGACTTTGAGAAAAGATTTAATCGGGAACAAATGCATAGGACCCCCCCCCCCCCCCAATTAGAAGAATACCTTTCAGAAATCAACCCGATCATTACAGAAGAGGAAAACAAATCGCTTATTCAACAACCAACAAACAGTGAAATCAAAAAAGCAGTCTTCTCAATGGGGAACACCAAATCCCCATGCCCTGATGGTATGACGGCTGAGTTCTACAAAAATTATTGGGACATCGTTGGCTCTGATACCATCCGGGCTACAAAAGCTTTCTTTCACTCTGGAAAAATGCTAAAACAAATTAGCCACACTTTTACCTCCCTCATACCAAAAATCGATAACCCCTCCATGACTACACACTATCGCCTAATTAGCTTATGTTCTACCATATATAAAATCATCTCAAAGATAATAACAGAACGACTGAAAATGGTAATAGGAAAACTTATTCACCCATTACAAGGAGCCTTTGTTTCCGACAGAGCAATTCAAGACAATATCCTAATAGCACACGAGGTATTCCACTCATTTTGTACTAGAAAAGGTAACAAAGGTTGGGCTGCAATAAAACTTGATATGGAGAAAGCATACGACAGAGTAGATTGGCATTTCACGAAAGCAATTCTTCAAAATTTTGGATTCAACCAAAAATTTGTGGATATTATTATGGAATGTGTGACCACGGTCTCTTTCTCTGTTTTAGTAAACAATGACCCTACGGATCCTTTCAAACCTTCAAGGGGTTTGAGACAAGGGGACCTCTTCTCCCCGATTCTCTTCCTGCTCGGGGCAGAAATTCATGCTCGTAAACTCTCAAGGGAGGCAGAATCTAACCACAACAGCATCGGATTTAAATTTGGCCATTCGGGCCCCTGCGTTCCGTTCCTGACTTTTGCAGACGACATAACAATATTCTCGAAAGGAAGTAATTCTGCATGTACAAAAGTTAAAGAGATAATTCAAGACTATTGTAAATTCTCAGGGCAAAAAGTTAATTACCACAAATCGTCCTTTCAAACCACCCCAGGTATTCCTAGATCAAGAGCTCGAGACCTAGAAGGGATTCTAAACATACCCCTTGAACGAAACCTGGAAAAATACTTAGGTTGTCCCATCATAAATGGGAAGGTTACCAAGGAAACCTTTGGCAAAATGATATGCAAATCTAAAGACCAATTGAGCAAATGGCGTGCTAATGCACTTTCTCAACAAGGCAGCGCAACCCTAATAGTGTCTAATTTATCATCAAAACCTTTATACTCAATGCAGAGCTTCATGCTTCCGGCAGCGGTCCACAAACAACTAGATCAAATCAACAGAACCTTTTTCTGGAACAAAGATGCGCAACATAGCCCATTAATCAGTTGGGACAAAATATGTAAATCAAAAAGGGATGGAGGACTGGTAATTAGAGAAACCAAAGATATGAATGAAGCTCTTCAACTAAAACTCCTTTGGAAAATTCTGGATTAACCGGAAAATAACTGGGTCAAAATCATACAATACAAGTATCTGAAAGAAAACCATATCCTTACCTACTCTAGAAAAGGCAATGCCTCTTGGCAATGGTCGAAACTGAGTTATCTAATCCCTAAATTCAAAACGGGACTCATCTGGTAGGTGGGGGATGGGAAATCAATTAAGTTTGGGGAAGATAATTGGGTGGGTACGATAACTCTAAAAGACAAAATAGAATCTCCACATAACATTAACCCACATGATTCCGTAAGCAATTTCATAATAGGAGGACAATGGTGGAAGGAAATACTTGAATCGGTGCTTCCTAGGGCCATAGTAGAGGATATTATGAAAATCCCCTTGCCAATCACCCCCCTTACCGATAGACTGTATTGGTGGCCCGCCAAAAATGGATGGTTCACAACGACTAGTGCCTATAACTTAATCTCATCCACACCACAAAGACCGTCGGATGATTACTCTTGGATCTAGAATCTTGATGCCCCACCTAAAGTTAAGAACTTTATTTGGAAAATAAAACAAAAAGGCCTCGCCACGGCTACCTGGGTGGCCCTAAAAGGGGTGGCGGTACCGAACACATGTATCTTGTGCAACCAGTTTGTGGAAGATGATATTCACCTTTTCATAGAATGTCCCATCAACAATTTCCAACAACAATTTCCTGGACAAATATCTCAAAACATTAACAACCTAATTACAGAAAACAGAGATATGAATCAAATTTTACAAATTTTAGATTCCACTCTCCCGATGAAGAAGAAACAACATATAGCAATCAGATGGTAGATCATTTGGTTTATAAGAAATCAAACAATCTTTAGAAATGAAACCATCCCCTCTGCAGAGGCTATTAAGAAAATGATCACGAACAATATTGATAATTGGAGGAAAGCTAGTAGATGGAATGAAATGGAGGATGACGGCATACAAAAACAAAGTAAAGAAAAAGGGCTCTCTGGGAACAATAGGAAAACCTACCGATGGAGGAAACCTCCGGAGGGAAAATATAAGCTAAACTTTTACGGATCATTTAAATCAACCACAAACAGTTCGATTGGATACATCATCAGAGACTGGCGTGGGGAGCCAATCAACATTGATTGGGAAAAAAAGCGACGGGGTATTCTAAGTGGACAATCACCCCTTATAAAGGAAGCCTTCGCTCTACACCTAGGGATAGAAAAAGCGAGAGAACTAAACATAACCGATCTAATAATAGAAGGAGACTCTAAGATTATCACAGACTATCTAAGATCACAAGTTGGATGCCCTTGGGAAATAGAAATGGTCATGTCAGATATCCAAAGCCTTCTCAAAGGAATAAGGAATGTTAGTATATCACATATTCCCCGTAAAGGTAACCGGGTAGCGGATAAGGTTGCACACATTTGCTACTCTACCAAGGGGCATGAGCTATACCTAAATACAAGTCTTCTTGACCTCATCTGACAAGATGCTTTTGGTTATGGTTTCCCCGTCCGAATTTTTACCTAATCAAAAAAAAAGGAAAAGGGAAAAAAAACTGAGAAGCATTTAATGTACTCCCTCTCCCTCTCCATCTCAGTTCTCTCTCCTCATAAAAAAAACGAAAGCAAAAGGAAAGAGGAAGACAACTGGCGATTTCAATCAGAAGGAGGCCGGAGAACATCCATCGTTGTCGGAGTGTGAAGGAGAAGGCAAGAAAGCCGATGCCGAACTATGGTACTCTCCCCTCTCCTTCAGCCCGAAATCATTCTCTCTCTTCTCCATTTTGTGCAACCGTGGGGTGTCGGGTGTGTGGGTGAAGGAGTTGCAATGGGGTTTAGGGATTGAAGACGAATGGTGCGTTGAATGATGGGTTATGGAGGTGTGAATGGTGCGAATTGGATAGGAATGGATTTCAAATTGGATAGGAAAATACGTCATTCATTCACACTCCGACACCCGGTGATTTCAACCGGCGATGTGTGAATGGTGGGTGCGATTGAAGGATGAAGAAGGTGGTTTTTAGGTATGGTTAGGAGAAATCTGCATTTAGGGTTTAGGAAGACCGAAGAGGGTGGCAATGGTGGGAGTTGAAATTGGGATATGGGGATGTTTTGGTGGGTGATTGAAGAAGAATGATTGAGTTTTGAGCTGTGTTTAATTTGAATTTTTTTTTTGTTTGAAAGAGAAATTAGGTGACATGGGTTTTGAATTGGATAGGAAAATACGTCATTCATTCACACATCTTCGTTTTCTGTAGAATCTACCTAACTTAGGTGACAAGGGTAAATGGACTCCTGACACGTGACATTTTCAAGGTGACACGTAAATATTGATATTTAAAGTATATTGTCCTAATCATTTCGATCTGAAATTAAGCGACGATTAGAATCTGATATGAATTCGAATAGTCCTACGAATACCACATATTTCCTCTGATGTCATTCTCTTGTTTTTTATTTCAAATTCATTGGTTGCTGGACAACAATGTCGTTTTCTGTTTTAATTGGGCTTGTTTCTGAATTATAAATGAGTTTTGAAATACCAAGGTCACCTAATGTTGTTTTCTGAACGTTTTTGTTCACCTTAGTCCATATGAATGATGCTAAAAACCTAATCCATGTAGATGAAAGTGTTGGAGGAGGTTGTCAATGGATTGCGGGTTGCTAAAGGGATGGGAAGAGTCGGGTAAGAAAGAGAAAGGGATGCTAGCACTTCTTTTGACATTGATGCAGAGAAGGAGGGTGATGTTGGGAAAGATGGAGCTAAAGACAAACTTTTCGATGAAAAGGAACGGGATAGAGGACACGAAAGGATGAGGAAGTAAGTTTGTTTTTGGGCGACATGGTAAATTCAAAGCTAGTCGCATCTATTATAGCCTCGAATTCCTTATTTCGATGTTATATGTTCTAGTTTAAGATTGACTTCGATGGCAAATCTGAGGTAAAATTTGAGGGCAATGCTATTCTCTAACCTTTAACCTTTGATCTCATATATACTTTTTATGCCAAAAATCAAGGCTTTTTTAACATTAAACCATAGTGTAGGGTAACTTTAAGGCTAATTTTATTATTATTTAATGCACTACAATAACTTGAATTAAAATTATAAAAAAAGGAAGAAAAATGAAGTGCATAAGAAAAAAAATTGGCTAATGCGCCTCAAAGGTATGAACTTGATTGTATATTCGAAGTTAGTGGCATCGAATATAGCCTCGAGTTCGTTATTTTGAGGCTATACCAGATTTGTAGAGCTAATTGAGGTCATTTTTTAGGGACAATTCGATGGAAATATAAGGTTACAATATTTTTTCACATGCCAAATGGAGAATCGCAATTGGATGTACAATGTCAGTAGGCATCTATCACATGTGGGTGAGTGGTCTCCGGAATTTCTTGACGGTGTTGAAAAATTCAACAAATTTACGACTTTACAAGTGCATTTGATGGATGAGGAGAAGATCAAAATGACCTTGTATGAAATGTAATAATGGATAATATGATATTGACGATAACGTTCGTTGTCATCTGTATCGAAAGGGTTTTGTTGACAACTATTATGAGTGGACTGCACATGGAGCTAGAGACACTGTGACCCAAGTAATGCATAATTTAGAGGAACCATTGATCTCTAGTGTTAATGGCTTGAACTTCTTTGGGATCGAAATGCATATCTCTAAACATTTAAATCCTTCTCAGAGAATGGTTTTCGATGCAGTCGACCCGACTTTATTCCTCCTTACGAATCAATCGATCTTGGAGAAGAAAGGACTAAACCACAAGCAATAACATCTTTGGGCTATAGCAATAAGATATTTCCTTGCTATCTAATCGATTCTTCGATGGGTTGAGGGCAACAAATAGGCTAGTATATCCAAATTGTTCCACTTCATTGTTATCAGTCGTTGCTAATTTTTGAGGCACAATCTTTCTCAAGCTGGATTCAATGAACTCCTTCATAATGTGGGAATATTGGTGTCGCGAAACCACAACCTTCCTTGAAGCTTTTATGAGACCAAAAGGTTACTTCGAGATTTAGGATTGCCTGAGAAACGGATACACATTTGTCCTAATGGGTGTATGCTATTCTTTTAAGTACATTAATAATGCAAATCTTATCTTCCTCTATTTTTATGTTTTGGTTATTAAGTTCCAATGCTTTACATATTCCTTCTCTCAACACTATTGCCTTAGCTTTGATAACCTAGTGAGAAGGGATACTAGCTCCCTTCATGTAGACCCAATTTGCTTCATGGCCGCGAATCACGAATTCAATTGCGGAGTTTCCGTTATCCTGTAAGGATCTGCCAAAATTTAGTTTAAGAACCAGTTGTCGTGCCAAAAGTCGTTAACTTTGGTTGTATTGTTTATCAAGTTTTTGTTTTTAGCTATGTTAGTGAGAGGTGTGTCTAAGAACCCATTGTCGTGCCAAAATTTGAACAAGCCGAGTATTTCTTGTTCATTTTCCGTTCATTTAGGATATGAACAAGCTTGAGTCGAGCCTAAATTTTGACTCGAGCTTAAAAATGTGAACGAGCTCGAGTCGAGCTTTCTCTGAGCTTTAAGCAATTATACTTGCTCATTGTACAATAAGTTAAAAGAAATTTTAGAAATTCCATAAAATTCGAGCTATTCGAGCTTAATTCGAACAAGCCGAGCTTTGAACCGAGCTTTAAAATGTGCTCATACTCTTCTCGTTTAGAAAATGAACAGATTTTAGTCGAGTACGAGTTGAATTCGAGCTACTCGTATTCACATAACACTCTACTGTAAGAAGCATCTCTAAATTGATTTCATATTCATATTGGTAGTCGGTAGATACATTTCTTTATTTTATTTTTTCTTAGTTAAGACTCACTTTGGGTAGATTTTTCTTAACTTTGATTAATTTTCATTTTTCCCGGGTCCTTGAAATTTGAAAAAGAAAGTAGCAGGCTTTGGAACTCTCATCTGCGCGGGATGGGCTCTAAAATTTCAGTAGGAAGCGGGCTTTACGAAATTTCACATTTTCTTATGCTACTCCACTAAGTAAAAAACCCTAACTCTATTTCTCGCTTCTCATCCAACTATCACATCGTCTGATAGCACGAATTTAGTTAGGCATAATAGGTTGCATTTAGCTTAGTGAACATGCATATCATGCATGGTTTAAGTATAATTTGCACATATAGTTGTTCTTTATGTTACTAGAGTCGGAATCTACACTTTTATTGATTATTTCAAGTAAATGTCGATTCGAGGATGAGACATGGGTTGATAACGCATTGATTGAGAAAGTCAAGTTGATCAAAGAAGCTTACATGAAGATTTAAAGAGGTATTGAGAAGAAGAATACAACCTAAACGAATAACGAGTCTACGGAAGTTGTCGCCAGCCATGTTGAACTTGTTTTGCACTATTTGGAGGCCTCGGTTGTTCGATTGACTATTATGACCATCTGTTGGAAAGCTCTTTTAGAGAGCTACAACTTTCATGTTGATGACAAGAGATGAATCGAGCTGCATTTTCTGTGAGAGACGGATGCAGCAGCCGCGGCATACAGGCAGCAGTCGCCGCATGGTTGCAGCCAGAAATGTCAAGGAAAAGCCAGGCAGCGGTCGTGGCATGGGTGCGGCGGCCGCAACATGTTCCGTCAGCGCCTAGGTTTTACGCGGCACATGTTATGTCTATCCAAAACCCTATTTATCTATCTTTTGGAGGCCGACTCTTTACGAAATAATTAAAGAGGGCTTGGCCCCAGGTTTTCATTCATTCATTAAATTAGGATTCAAGACAATTTGGTTTAGATTGAGAGCGATGTTCTCCATGGGCAACTAAGCTCTCTCCATTCTATTTGCAAATTGAAACTTTGTTTGGATTGATTTGTAAGTTTCTGAATCTTATTCCTTAATTCCTATATTGAATGTTTTGACTTCTTTGCGCTTTATTGTTGATTGGTTTATTCTATCTTGCCTGATCAACTAGGTAGAATCAATTCAATTGTTAGAGTTTTGTAGTTTCCTGATTGCAAACCTTAACCCAAGTGGCAAACTTATCCCTTTATGGCTGATTGAACTAATTGGATGGGTAGGAAGTTAGATGTGTTGTTAAATCCCTTTTTAGGTACTGCAAATACCTTGGTTAATCTCTGAACTTAAAGCTATTGATTGGGTTAAATCCTTATTTAGGGACTCCTCATGAGATAAGGGTTTCTAGGACTGGTTCGACTAGTAACTATATTAGGTCGGGACAAGGACATTCATAGAAGAATAAAAAGACAATAGGAATTTACAATATCAACTCAACCAAATAAAGTGGATAATTGTAGGTAGAGCGGTCTTCTCTAAATTGTTTTGCATCAACCTAGTTTATAGTTTACTTTGTTTTCTTTCTATTTCAATCAATCAAAACCCCCTTTCTACTAATTGGTAAATACACATTGCTCAGAAATGCTTGATTCTCTGTGGGATCGACCTCTTACTTACTTGTTATACTAGTTTGTAGGTTTGAGTTATATTTTGATAAGAGACACAACGATTTCCTCCCGTCAGCGTCTCCAATGTCGCAGTTGATTAGCTTGCTCCTGTCCTCCCTCTCCTCTTGTATGCACTTCCCATGGAGTTTTTGAAGATGAACAAGTCTTGAAAAATCTAATTCCGAGATATCCCCATCCAACTTATTGTCTCTAAGAATTAAATCTACTAGATCAGCTAAAAAGTGCTCTCTTTCTCTAGGGCAATTACAAGGCGGTTTTGGCTTGAACATCTCGTTCCTCTCGTAGGCGGCGGCGGCGCCGGCCACTAAGGCATGGCTCGTCCTTTACAGTACGGAAAAGGGAAAAAGCAAGAAGAAGGGATCCCCAGGTGGGATGAATTTTGACCAAAAGCGATTGTTGTAGGGAGAACTACATGAGGCGATTTTCCAATCGGGAGAGAGGAGGGGTCGGGACTTAGATCCAGTGGATCGTGGTCTAGATAATCGGGGTTTGGGGGAAGATCCTTCCCTGGAGGTTCCAGATCTGGAAAGTGGGAGCACTGCGGTTCGAAATCGGGGGGAGGGGGGGTCTGCCTCTTCCTCGTAGGGGGTCGGTGATAGAGCGTGATTAGTGTTGCATTATAGAATGCATTTAGCATAATTTAGTTGTGAATAGTGCATATTTTAGTTACAATTTCAGGTAAATGTGGAACCGACGAGGAATTATGAGACTCTTGGATGAAGGAAGATTCAAGTTGAGGAAGAAAAGTGAAGAGCACGGGAGCGGAGTCGAATTTCGAGAGCCTAAGTGAATAACAAGTCATCAAAAGTTGTCGCCAGACATGCTGAACTTGTTTCGCACTTTCTGGAGGCCTCGGTGGTCCGATTGACTATCATAACCATGCGTTGGAAAGATCTCTTCGAGATCTACAACTTTCGTGTTGACATCAAGACTAAATTCGAAACGGAAAAATCGATGTGAACAGTAAAAGCCACCCCGCGACCAAGCTTGCCGCCCCGCGGCCCGAACCTCTGACGAGCGATTTCGCTGATCGCCGGCCGCCCCGCGGCCTGGGTTGGCTGCCCCGCGGCCCTCGCAGAAACATGCCGTTCAGATTTGGACTTTAATTAGGGTTTTTGTTTTATTCTTTGGCCGACTTGTTAGAGGCTTTATAAGACTTTTCTAGTTTATTATTTCATTGACCTTGTGCACATTATTCCATTGTTGAGAGCGCCGTTGAGCATGAGCAACTAAACTCTCGAGGTTTCGCCTACAGTTTGGATCTTTGATTGTTGAATTGTGAGTTTCTTAATCTAGTTCTTATTCCTATTCCAATGTTTTGACTTCTTTAAGCTTAATTCCTTGAATGTGTATTATTCTCTCTGGCCTGCCATAACTTCATCAATTGAAGTGATAAATTGTAGGTGAACCTATTTCTCTCCACTGCAGTCTACAATCTATTTACTTTGTTTGCTTACTTCCGCTTTGATAAAAGGTGGACCTTTTACACACCAAAAAACCCCCATATTCTCTATTAGCGATTAGAATTATACTTGAATTGAATAGATTTCCATGTGGATCGATCTCTTGCTTACACACTATACTAGTTGTGAGTATGAGTATTCTTTGGCAAGAACAGCGACAGGTTTTCCTCTTATCAAATTTGGCGCCGTTGCCGGGGAATTCTTATCAATTTCTTGTGTTTTTTTTATCGCTAACTTTTGTACATATTTACATCTAACCCCGCCGTAGACCTATCTTACGGTTCACGACACCTTATTACTAATATTTCTAGATGTTGAAGTTATGGCAGTTTCAGGGAGAGTATTTTCACAATTACCTCACAAGAGTACAAACTTTATTTGACATCCGTTATTCACGGGGTTTCCGAGATAGTTTGCGAGATGTGGTGGTTTGCGTTTTTGAGGGCAGGGCTCCTGAGACCCGAGATCTTGCTAGGTCCATAAACAATGGAAGCTTTGCTAGTTTAGGAGTGTCGGGATTATGGGATCTTCTCTGCTACATGGGTGACCAATCGGCGGAGGAAGAATCCTACACTTCGACATTTCAACCAATGGAGTACTCCAACCCTTCCATGGAGGAATCAACCATTGTCTTGATGGAGCAAATAGGGCAATTACATGAGATAGTGAATCAAAATGGGGAAGCAATGAATCAAAATGGGGATGCAATTATCCGACTTTCTAAAATATTGAAGGAGTTGATGGTTCAGCAATGTTCTATTCCTCAACTTGATGAAAGCCAAAATGCAAGCAACGATGAATTCTCTGATAATGAAGAAGAGTGTCTAGTGGTCATCGACACAAAATCTCAGGAGACGTCCCTTGTGATTGAGTGTGTTTCGATGCTCCCTCCATTCATAGAAATCATCCCCAACTCGCCTATCAAGTATCCAAGTCCGGAACCAATTTATGTGGTTCCTGAACAAGAAACTGATACTTTTTGCAAATTGGGATATTTTGGTGAATATGTCGATCCATGGAGCCACTACTTCAACAAACCACCAGCAGAACAGTGTTGGTGGTCCTACATACCCTCAAGGGAGAATCAGGCTTGAATGAAGGGTAAGATGGTAATGGTTCTCATTGCTATATTTTTAATTACCAATTGTTTCATATTTAGTGTGCATTCGAATATCGGTTGGGCACGAGAGTTTGATTTGCTTTTGAGGGCGCTAACGATGTCTGCTTGAGTCTTGAATGAGTGGATGAATAAACTGTCGAGCCAATGACAGTAAACAAAGGCGCTACTTGGGAGGCAACCCAAGGTAAGTTTTCTGTTTTCCTCTGTGTCTTTTGTTTTCTCAGACTAGTTTTGGTTCTGTTCGGTTGTTGGAAGCTAACACCGCAGGGAGAAAAGGCATTGAAGAGCTAAATTTCGCAGGCCGCCCCACGGTCTTTCACAGGACTGAAATATTCCCTTTCCTCACTTTCCTTCATATTTTTATCTTTTGTTGTCTTTTATGTCATTGAGGACAATGCCTGATTTAGGCGTGGGGGGAAGAATCGCATGGTATAATAGGATTGCATGTTCATTTTTAGTTTTCACTTTTATTTTTGTTTTTAGTTTATATTGCATATCAGCATGTTAGTCTTTAAAAAAATCCCAAAAAAAAAAATAGTTATTTATATATTGCATTGTTAGGATTAGGTCTTATTTCCCCATATGGATGTCGTTTGTCCTCTATTCTATCTATTGAGATTTATGCCCCATGATGTGCTTGGATTGTTGAAACCTTTGATATATGTTTTTTACACTATTTGGTGAACAATATTGGTTAATGATTGAGCACATAAAATCTTGGAATTTTGGGTGATTTTGAAGTTCTAGACATGACCTGGTGAGCTTATTTTGGCATATTCAGGACTACACTTTATTGAGTCCTCTTGCTTGTTGTGTGTACTCTCTTTAATTGTTTCCTCTTTGGCTTGCATTTAGATATCTTTTTCAAGGCTGCATATTATGATTTCTGCACATGACTTAAACATGATAGAGGCACCTTTATTATCCCTATTTGACTCTATTCCCACCTTACATATTAGCCTCTATTTGAAGCCAGTTGAGCCTAACTGCCTATTCTTTTGTAGCTCCACAAGATTTTTCCATAGCCAATGATAGCCTTACCCCATCCGGAAATTTAGGAATAGTTGGTGAATATCTATATTGTGGATGATGATTTTTAGTGGTGGATTGTATGATTGAGGTGTATTTATGAGATGTTTGATTCTTGCTAGCATATTCATTACTTGGGACCTAAGGAGGATAAAATTCACTTAGGGGCAAAAGTCAAGGAAATTCATTTGATATAGCATGAATGAAAAAAAAAAGAAATAAAAAAAGAGAAAAAGAAAATAAAAGAAAAATAAAATAAAGGAATGAGTTGAGTATGGTTTGTAAAGTTTTATGCTTGAGATTGGTGTTGTTTGGTATTATAGAGATATGGTCTGAGGAGTTTATGAGTGGTTTTATGATTTGGTCGCTTCCTTAGTTCCCGGATTATGAGCATCACATGGCCTAAATTGTTCCATACCTTATATGTTCTACCTTGGCCCCATTACAACCCAATTGAAAGACCTCATAGATTTTGTTGTGTGTAGAGTCACCAGCGGTGGAGAATTAGAACACTGGTGCAAGACTATTGTAGCTAAGTTTTTGAAGATTGAGTTTTGAGCGTAAACATTTAACCTTAGACACTTGAGTGAGAGTGAAACACATATTCCCTTGAAGGTCTAGAATGGATATGGTTGCCTAGTTTCATTATTTATTGCAATTATGTGCTATGATGTTGTTAATCTATAATGTTTGCTAGTTTTCATGCACTTAAAAGAGTATTGAGGTGTGGATACATGAATTGCTATTCTGTGGGGCTGCAAAGTTGAGTTTTCTATTGCTTGAGGACAAGCAAAGGTTTAAGTGTGGGGTAATTTGATAGAGAATGATTAGTGTTGAATTATAGAATGCATTTAGCATAACTTAGTTGTGAACAGTGCATATTTTAGTTACAATTACATGTTTACCTGTGGGGTTGGAAGAGTTAGAATCTATGCAATTTTATGGTTAATTTCAGGTAAATGTGGATCCGACGAGGAATTAGGAGACTCTTGGATGAAGGAAGATTCAAGTTAAGGAAGAAAAGTGAAGAGCACGGAAGCGGAGTCGAATTTCGAGAGCCTAAGTGAATAACAAGTCATCAAAAGTTGTCGCCAGACATGCTGAACTTGTTTTGCACTTTTTGGAGGTCTCAGTGGTCCGATTGACTATTATAACCATGCGTTAGAAAGCTCTCTTCGAGATCTACAACTTATGTGTTGACATCAAGACTAAATTCGAAATGGAAAAATCGTTGTGAACAGTAAAAGCCACCCCGCGGCCAAGTTAGCCGCCCCGCGGCCCGAACCTCTGACGAGCGATTTCGCTGATCGCCGGCCGCCCCGCGGCCTAAGTTGGCTGCCCCGCGGCCCTCGCAGAAACACGCCGTTAAGATTTGGACTTTAATTAGGGTTTTTTATTTCATTGACCTTGTGCACATTAGTCCATTGTTGAGAGCGCCGTTGAGCATGAGCAACTAAACTCTCGAGGTTTCGCCTACAGTTTGGATCTTTGATTGTTGAATTGTGAGATTCTTAATCTAGGTATTATTCCTATTCCAATGTTTTGACTTCTTTGAGGTTAATTCCTTGAATGTGTTTTATTCTCTCTGGCCTGGCCGACTAGTTAGAGTAGATTCATTCAATTGCTAGGGTTTTGTAGATTCCTCGTAGCGAACCTTAACCCAAGTGGCAATCATATCCCTTTAGGACTCGTAGGACTAATTGGATGTGTAGGAAGTTGAATATATGTTAAATATCGACTCGTAGCTTGATATTGCATGTACCTTGGTTAATTCATATTCTTAATGCTATCTATGGGTTAAATCTTAACCGTGGTAGGGTTATTTAGAGATAAGGGTTGCTAGGACTCGTAGGACTAGTAATTTACCTGAGATCTGGACAAGGACATTGATAGGAAAAGAAAAGGACTAGAGGCTGAAACAAGGATCGAATTCATCAATTGAAGTGATAAATTGTAGGTGAACCTATTTCTCTCCACTGCATTCTACAATCTATTTACTTTGTTTGCTTACTTCCGCTTTGATAAAAGGCGGACCTTTTACACACCAAAAACCCCCATATTCTCTATTAGCGATTAGAATTATACTTGAATTGAATAGATTTCCCTGTGGATCGATCTCTTGCTTACACACTATACTAGTTGTGAGTTTGAGTATTCTTTGGCAAGAACAACGACAGGTTCTGAAGGGGCCTATTGCTACTGGTGTGTATCCAGATTCTGAAGGGTGTAAGGATGGTCCCGACAGCAAGGAAGAAAGGGCTTTCGAGATGGACATAAATGGTAGCTTTGCTGTTGGGAGCTCGAGTTCATCGAAGGATGCTGAAAGTGGAGAGGGACAGAGGGAAAGTCCCGATAGGTGTGATATTCAACTTCATCAAACACGGCTGGAAGGTAAAAACCCCTAAACTGTTTGTCAAGAGTTCTGGGATTCCTATTTTCAAGTTTGAGAGAGAGGAAGATTTGAGTTGGGTTATTGAACATGGACCGTGGTCGATTGGTACATCTCCCTTGTTGTTGAAGCCTTGGATTTTGGGGGCAAGTATGGATTGGAGCTTCTTCAAAACAGTTCCTGTTTGGGTGAGATTCCCTAATTTGCCTCCGATCTTTTGCTCAAACGATATGCTTAGAATTATTGGTAGCAGGATCGGACAACCGATTTGCATTGACGAGTACACTTCGACTCAAGAGATGCTATCGTATACTCGGATTCTTGTTGAGAGTAATGCAGAACAAGCTTGGCGGAAGTATGTAATTCTCAAGAATGAGCGAGGGTTGAATGTACGTTGAAAGTTGCCTTTGAGTGGCTTCCATGGCATTGTGATCGGTGTAACTGCTTTTGCCACATGGAATTATCTTTCCCGAATACATCCCTGGGGACGGGGCCTATTGCTACTGGTGTGTATCCAGATTCTGAAGGGTGTAAGGATGGTCCCGACAGCAAGGAAGAAAGGGCTTTCGAGATGGACATAAATGGTAGCTCTGCTGTTGGGAGCTCGAGTTCATCGAAGGATGCTGAAAGTGGAGAGGGACAGAGGGAAAGTCCCGATAGGTGTGATATTCAACTTCATCAAACACGGCTGGAAGGTAAAAACCCCTAAACTGTTTGTCAAGAGTTCTGGGATTCCTATTTTCATGTTTGAGAGAGAGGAAGATTTGAGTTGGGTTATTGAACATGGACCGTGGTCGATTGGTACATCTCCCTTGTTGTTGAAGCCTTGGATTTTGGGGGCAAGTATGGATTGGAGCTTCTTCAAAACAGTTCCTGTTTGGGTGAGATTCCCTAATTTGCCTCCGATCTTCTGCTCAAACGATATGCTTAGAATTATTGGTAGCAGGATCGGACAACCGATTTGCATTGACGAGTACACTTCGACTCAAGAGATGCTATCGTATACTCGGATTCTTGTTGAGAGTAATGCAGAACAAGCTTGGCGGAAGTGTGTAATTCTCAAGAATGAGCGAGGGTTGAATGTACGTTGAAAGTTGCCTTTGAGTGGCTTCCATGGCATTGTGATCGGTGTAACTGCTTTTGCCACATGGAATTATCTTTCCCGAATACATCCCTGGGGACGGGGCCTATTGCTACTGGTGTGTATCCAGATTCTGAAGGGTGTAAGGATGGTCCCGACAGCAAGGAAGAAAGGGCTTTCGAGATGGACATAAATGGTAGCTTTGCTGTTGGGAGCTCGAGTTCATCGAAGGATGCTGAAAGTGGAGAGGGACAGAGGGAAAGTCCCGATAGGTGTGATATTCAACTTCATCAAACACGGCTGGAAGGTAAAAACCCCTAAACTGTTTGTCAAGAGTTCTGGGATTCCTATTTTCAAGTTTGAGAGAGAGGAAGATTTGAGTTGGGTTATTGAACATGGACCGTGGTCGATTGGTACATCTCCCTTGTTGTTGAAGCCTTGGATTTTGGGGGCAAGTATGGATTGGAGCTTCTTCAAAACAGTTCCTGTTTGGGTGAGATTCCCTAATTTGCCTCCGATCTTTTGCTCAAACGATATGCTTAGAATTATTGGTAGCAGGATCGGACAACCGATTTGCATTGACGAGTACACTTCAACTCAAGAGATGCTATCGTATACTCGGATTCTTGTTGAGAGTAATGCAGAACAAGCTTGGCGGAAGTGTGTAATTCTCAAGAATGAGCGAGGGTTGAATGTACGTTGAAAGTTGCCTTTGAGTGGCTTCCATGGCATTGTGATCGGTGTAACGGCTTTTGCCACATGGAATTATCTTTCCCGAATACATCCCTGGGGACGGGGCCTATTGCTACTGGTGTGTATCCAGATTCTGAAGGGTGTAAGGATGGTCCCGACAGCAAGGAAGAAAGGGCTTTCGAGATGGACATAAATGGTAGCTCTGCTGTTGGGAGCTCGAGTTCATCGAAGGATGCTGAAAGTGGAGAGGGACAGAGGGAAAGTCCCGATAGGTGTGATATTCAACTTCATCAAACACGGCTGGAAGGTAAAAACCCCTAAACTGTTTGTCAAGAGTTCTGGGATTCCTATTTTCATGTTTGAGAGAGAGGAAGATTTGAGTTGGGTTATTGAACATGGACCGTGGTCGATTGGTACATCTCCCTTGTTGTTGAAGCCTTGGATTTTGGGGGCAAGTATGGATTGGAGCTTCTTCAAAACAGTTCCTGTTTGGGTGAGATTCCCTAATTTGCCTCCGATCTTCTGCTCAAACGATATGCTTAGAATTATTGGTAGCAGGATCGGACAACCGATTTGCATTGACGAGTACACTTCGACTCAAGAGATGCTATCGTATACTCGGATTCTTGTTGAGAGTAATGCAGAACAAGCTTGGCGGAAGTGTGTAATTCTCAAGAATGAGCGAGGGTTGAATGTACGTTGAAAGTTGCCTTTGAGTGGCTTCCATGGCATTGTGATCGGTGTAACTGCTTTTGCCACATGGAATTATCTTTCCCGAATACATCCCTGGGGACGGGGCCTATTGCTACTGGTGTGTATCCAGATTCTGAAGGGTGTAAGGATGGTCCCGACAGCAAGGAAGAAAGGGCTTTCGAGATGGACATAAATGGTAGCTTTGCTGTTGGGAGCTCGAGTTCATCGAAGGATGCTGAAAGTGGAGAGGGACAGAGGGAAAGTCCCGATAGGTGTGATATTCAACTTCATCAAACACGGCTGGAAGGTAAAAACCCCTAAACTGTTTGTCAAGAGTTCTGGGATTCCTATTTTCAAGTTTGAGAGAGAGGAAGATTTGAGTTGGGTTATTGAACATGGACCGTGGTCGATTGGTACATCTCCCTTGTTGTTGAAGCCTTGGATTTTGGGGGCAAGTATGGATTGGAGCTTCTTCAAAACAGTTCCTGTTTGGGTGAGATTCCCTAATTTGCCTCCGATCTTTTGCTCAAACGATATGCTTAGAATTATTGGTAGCAGGATCGGACAACCGATTTGCATTGACGAGTACACTTCGACTCAAGAGATGCTATCGTATACTCGGATTCTTGTTGAGAGTAATGCAGAACAAGCTTGGCGGAAGTATGTAATTCTCAAGAATGAGCGAGGGTTGAATGTACGTTGAAAGTTGCCTTTGAGTGGCTTCCATGGCATTGTGATCGGTGTAACTGCTTTTGCCACATGGAATTATCTTTCCCGAATACATCCCTGGGGACGGGGCCTATTGCTACTGGTGTGTATCCAGATTCTGAAGGGTGTAAGGATGGTCCCGACAGCAAGGAAGAAAGGGCTTTCGAGATGGACATAAATGGTAGCTCTGCTGTTGGGAGCTCGAGTTCATCGAAGGATGCTGAAAGTGGAGAGGGACAGAGGGAAAGTCCCGATAGGTGTGATATTCAACTTCATCAAACACGGCTGGAAGGTAAAAACCCCTAAACTGTTTGTCAAGAGTTCTGGGATTCCTATTTTCATGTTTGAGAGAGAGGAAGATTTGAGTTGGGTTATTGAACATGGACCGTGGTCGATTGGTACATCTCCCTTGTTGTTGAAGCCTTGGATTTTGGGGGCAAGTATGGATTGGAGCTTCTTCAAAACAGTTCCTGTTTGGGTGAGATTCCCTAATTTGCCTCCGATCTTTTGCTCAAACGATATGCTTAGAATTATTGGTAGCAGGATCGGACAACCGATTTGCATTGACGAGTACACTTCGACTCAAGAGATGCTATCGTATACTCGGATTCTTGTTGAGAGTAATGCAGAACAAGCTTGGCGGAAGTATGTAATTCTCAAGAATGAGCGAGGGTTGAATGTACGTTGAAAGTTGCCTTTGAGTGGCTTCCATGGCATTGTGATCGGTGTAACTGCTTTTGCCACATGGAATTATCTTTCCCGAATACATCCCTGGGGACGGGGCCTATTGCTACTGGTGTGTATCCAGATTCTGAAGGGTGTAAGGATGGTCCCGACAGCAAGGAAGAAAGGGCTTTCGAGATGGACATAAATGGTAGCTCTGCTGTTGGGAGCTCGAGTTCATCGAAGGATGCTGAAAGTGGAGAGGGACAGAGGGAAAGTCCCGATAGGTGTGATATTCAACTTCATCAAACACGGCTGGAAGGTAAAAACCCCTAAACTGTTTGTCAAGAGTTCTGGGATTCCTATTTTCATGTTTGAGAGAGAGGAAGATTTGAGTTGGGTTATTGAACATGGACCGTGGTCGATTGGTACATCTCCCTTGTTGTTGAAGCCTTGGATTTTGGGGGCAAGTATGGATTGGAGCTTCTTCAAAACAGTTCCTGTTTGGGTGAGATTCCCTAATTTGCCTCCGATCTTTTGCTCAAACGATATGCTTAGAATTATTGGTAGCAGGATCGGACAACCGATTTGCATTGACGAGTACACTTCGACTCAAGAGATGCTATCGTATACTCGGATTCTTGTTGAGAGTAATGCAGAACAAGCTTGGCGGAAGTATGTAATTCTCAAGAATGAGCGAGGGTTGAATGTACGTTGAAAGTTGCCTTTGAGTGGCTTCCATGGCATTGTGATCGGTGTAACTGCTTTTGCCACATGGAATTATCTTTCCCGAATACATCCCTGGGGACGGGGCCTATTGCTACTGGTGTGTATCCAGATTCTGAAGGGTGTAAGGATGGTCCCGACAGCAAGGAAGAAAGGGCTTTCGAGATGGACATAAATGGTAGCTCTGCTGTTGGGAGCTCGAGTTCATCGAAGGATGCTGAAAGTGGAGAGGGACAGAGGGCAGAAACCGGTGAGGATGCTCACACGGCTGTTGGGAGTTCTTGCCATCAGAACTTGGTCGATGCTGCTATAAACTCGACAGGTAACTGGACCGAGGTGGAACTGAAAGAGGGTGGGTCGGCTGGATTGATTAAGGATGCTGCTACCAGTGCATCAGTTGGGGTACAGAAAGAGGTGGTGGATACTTCCTTGGAAGAGGGAGAAGTGCCGAGTGGGTATGCAAGTAAAGTGGATATTGAGGGTGCTGCAAATGGGAACCATACGGAGGTAGAAAGCAGTGTCCAGACTGATATGACCGAGCCTAACCACGATCTATCAATCGTTTGTGAAAGAATGGTTGCCTCTTCATGGGCTGCTGAGTCCGGCATACTTACTAATCGAGATGGTGAGCTCGAAATAAACGAATGTAAAACCCCGGACGGCCTCATGAGGTGGAGAACCAGAAATGGAGTCAGGAAGGGGGCTTATCGACTTCGGGGCCTAGATCCTGTGTTCGGGGGGTATCAAATTATCATTAACTATGGATGACCTTTTCAACGTGTTGTCAGAGATCAAAGACCCTAAGGGCGGAGAGGGAGATGTTGCGCGCTTTAAGGATGTGTTGGACATCGAAGACTTCAAGGACTCATCCTCGAACGAGGACTACCAGCCGGATTGAGCGCCTACCTTGTCTGATGGGCTGGTGATGAGGTTATGCTGCTAATGAAATAGAGGTGGTGAGCTGTGTTAGTAGTAAATTGTGTTAGGGAGATCTAGGATTCTTCCATTATGTGGACCGGTAACTACAAAGTGATAGAAAAACCTCAATGGGCCGGGTATAAGGGATAGCTGACAAGAGGAAAACCTGTCGTTGTTCTTGCCAAAGAATACTCAAACTCACAACTAGTACAGTGTGTAAGCAAGAGGTCGATCCACAGGGAAATCTATCAATTCAAGTGTCAATTCTAATCGCTAAGAGAGAAATTGGGGGTTTTTGGTGTGAAAAAGATCCGCCTTTTATCAAAGCGGAAGCAAGCAAATAAAAGAAATTAATTTGTAGAATGCAATGGAGAGAATTAGGTTCACCTACAATTTATCACTTCGATTGATGAATTCGATCCTTGTTTCAGCCTCTAGTTCTTGTCTTTTCCTATCAATGTCCTTGTCCAGATCTTAGGTAAATTACTAGTCCTACGAGTCCTAGCAACCCTTATCATTAAAAAACCCTAACACGGTTAAGATTCAACCTAGAGATAGCATTAAGATTATGAATTAACCAAGGTACACATAATATCAAGCTACGAGTCGATATTCAACATGTATTCACACTACAAAAAAAAATGAAATCCGCTTCGGCAAAAAGCCGTGGCAAAAGGGCTTCAAGGGGTAGCAAAAGGCATCTAGCTTCGGCTTAGCTACGGCAAAGGGGGGGGGGTGGCGAAATTTGGGGTGGCAAAATTTGGTAGCTTCGGCAAATAGCCGTAGCAAGAAAATTAGCGACGGCTAGCTGCCGTAGCTAAAGTGTGGGGTAAAATTAAAAAAAACACTGCTTTTTAGCACGTAATCTTTAGACCCGGGCTAAAAAGTCCAATATTTTTTTAAAAAAAAATATTTAAATAATACCCACAGTTTACCTATATATTAAAATTTCATTCATTATACAAAATAAAATGTCAAAAAATACATAATTTATATACAATAAATATATACAATATGTGATAAGTAGCCATATAGTCTATACGTCCGAATCCTTCTTTGAATCCGTCTTTGAATGATTCTAGCTGCATTTCCAAGAACCTCTGTCCTTGCATCCAATTCAGCCATCTGGCCTGCTCTCAAGAAAACTTTCGTCCTACCTATCTGTTAGAAAAAAGAAAAGGCTACAACCAAAATTCAGTAACTTGGAAAGCAGCACATGACAAATCCATAGATTGCAATAGGTGCAACTCGGACATGGACAAAAGAAGAGAGTTGAAGATCTCAGAAGGCTGATTTATCCATTTGCATAAAAGAATGAGACAGGGGTATAAAACCAGACAAAAAGAGGTAAGAGTCCAAGAAGAAAAAATCAGCACCTGATATACTTTTAGTCCCATTTTATCTAGAATCTTTTGGAATGCAACTTTATCATCATAGCTGCAAGGAAAATAAACGCACTCAGCAGTATTTCATGAGTCGCAGAAACAGGAAAGAGGCATTCATATTGACCATCGAGCTCAAAATCAATGAAAAGACACATTAACTCACTTTCCTTCCAGCACCTCAGGAGCCAGGACACCAAACCGAAGAAGAAATCCATAAAACGTCTTCCTAGTGGGATATCCAGCACAACTAATCCTTATAGCCTCAAGAACACCCTAAATTATTGACAAATTTGAGAGTAACTAGTGATATAAAATTTGTTTTTGAGTGATATTTCATAAATATAATAAAAACTGAAAATCAAGCGACGTCGATCTTCTTAGGTTACTGCCTTTTCAAATTCACAAGTTCTTGCCTCATTTTTTCAGCTCTCTTCAATACATAATAATTACAAGGGGCAAAATTTAGGATTGGGCATCCATTGCAAAATGTCAAAGAGTTTTGGCTGAAGCTGACTAACCTTGGGAAATCAATAATACAGACCTTGATCTTTGCCAACATTATCTTGAACTTGTCGAAGTCACTGAGTAATGCTCTCTTATGTTGAATAATCACATTTTGACCTCAGGAGCTGCTTTTTCACTTGTTTTTCACATCTATGCAACAAGGCACTCCATTACTTTTGACTAAAAAATGTACATCCTTCATTACACATGGCTTATATCTACCAAAGATTCAAGATCACATAAGATACAAATTCTAGGTAACTAATGATATTTACCCTCAGAACCCAAAAACCAAACAATAAGCAGGATTAAGATAGAACATGCATTAATGTAGATTCTTTACGCATCTTGTCGAAGCTGTAACTTGATAGTATTATTTTAAGTGAGCAACTGTATTTGTGAGGCTTTAGGATAGCTGGTCTCAAGACTATTTTTGCAATGGGTATGTGTCCCAAAATTTTAAAAATTTAGATAAAAGTTAATATAATCTAAAATTTTAAAAATTAGGCAGATATAATAAAAAACACCTAACTTTAATTAAGAGAATAAGAGATTATGGAAAAAATTTATTCATCATGTGTTAATGCTTTAATGCATTTTGCTACTTAAACTCTGCAATTTATTCCCCTTCAATTTCATTTTGTAAGTTTTTGAAATTGGTTTGTATCCGATCTTGCTATTTGAAAATATTATGACTCTGTCTTTTGCTCCAAGAGATTCACATAAATCACAAATTCAGTTTGCACTGGAAAAGGGAGTGTCGGAAATGTGATCACTAACCGAAAGCAATAACTCTATCTCCTTCTTTCACATAAACTTTTTCTCTGATATCACCAGCTCCAACCTCCATAGTTGCCTGAATATAGTAGTTGAACAAAAACAAACAATAAACAATAGCCAATATTGCATAGGAAGCAGTTGCAAACAGTAAGACAATAAACAGCAAAATCTAGGGCTAACAGTTACCTGAGGGCTGAGAGTGTTGCTAATGCTCTTTAAGCAACTGCTGAAAGGCAAAATCAGAAGGAAGTGAGCAGAAGAACAGAAAGTTGAGATGAATGAGAGAGATATTGAGGCGAGGGAGAAGTGGAAAGAGCAACGCGAGTTGCAGAGATGGCGAGGCTCCAAGGGAGATGAAAAGCAAGAGTGAACGCGATGGCATAACATCCCTGGAAAAGAAAAACACAACAGTGAACGCGATGCAAACTAAGAAATACCAACAAAGCAGAGAATAAGCTTGAAGAGAGTCGGCAAGAACTGAACAAACATGTATATGGAACAAGAAACAGGTTAAGCAAAAACTGAAATGAACAGGGGAACAGACAAAGAGCTAGAGAAGATAGATGCGGGCAGGATGTGAATGAAGCTGTAAGACGGAGGAAAAAACAACAACAAAGAGGTCATATAAAATTCAGGGTGGATGAGAAATTCAATTGAATAACAAAAAGGGGTTGAGAATTTCAGTTGAACAACATACATCTAATATGCGAGTAAGGTAAAAAAAAACAATAAAGAGCACCGAACATGCAGAAATCATTAAAGAAAGAGAAATCAAAGAATGCGATGGCAAAGAACATTGAACAAGCATTTCCATTCCTAGCCTAGGAAATCATCAAGAAGGTATTATAATCATTGACATAAAGTGTTGTAAAATGAATAGTGCAAACCAAAATATGAAGCATATGTATGATATATATAACAGTTGATTTATGCACAGGTTAGAATTAGCTCCATATGATAGGGCAATAAATCCTAAAGCACTACTTAATTCCTCCATTGCAATGCAATGAAAGAGATAACCAAGCCCAAGTCCACAATTCTTTTAGAAAATAACCATTGACTATTCAAGCAAGTTTTAAAAGCATTTAATCTGTAGGTAACAAGTTCAAAGAAAAGTAAATACCATGATAGTATAAGTTTAGACTTTAAGAGGATCATGTAAAATCTTAATTCATTTGAAGCATATACTGATATACTTCAACCAATACTTCTAATATGCAAGAAAAATATATGTTTTAACAATTCAGAGATAGGAGCCTTTGTCCTATAGCATTCTAAAGCGAGGAGCCCAGGAAGTAACCTACCATTCCTGCAATTCGTTTTTCAACAGCTTTTCGTATTGTATCCAAGCTAGGTTTCTTCTTGTCAGCCTACAAATCACAAGAATAGACTATTTTTCAGACACCCGTGCACAACGAAAGTGGAAGGAAGAGGAGAATCACTTAGTGAAGCTCTTTGAAACTAGTTTAAACAGTGTCCACCAGTGGATTTCTAACAAGTCCAACTAATAGTGAAGGAATGATCCCAGCAAGATAAGCTCTTTCATATTCATTTGAAGTATGATAAATAAAACTGAATCACAAAGGGACAAGTGAAATTCAGTAGCTTACCAGCTGGTGAAGTTGCTTCTCTAGTTGAGCAATATCTTTAGAAAGTACCCCATTCTCCTCTTCGGCAAGATCCGACTTCAAGATAGAACAAAGCAGTGAGAATAAGTTACAAAATCGGGCAATAATTCAGAAAGGTTAAAGTTTCTACTTCAATATAAATGCCACTCACAAATTGAATTATGTTATATGAACAATTTTCCACCAAAAGAGAATGATAAACCAACCCATCAGATGCTTATTTTCAATATCTTATTTTTGCTCTTACTATTAGACAAGCCAAACCATAAAAGAACGCCCTCTAAAAGGAAAAGGAAAAGGGATCTATAAAAATACCAATCTCCAGGTATACGTCAATGCTCTGCAGCGTGCTCTGATGTAAGCCTTTCATTCATAGACTACAAAATATAGAGCCTCTGATATTTTTAAAGTCGTAACTACTAATAAGTTAGTTTCATCCTGTGACCAACTACTTTCCACTTGTACACTTTCCTAACTTCTATCCCGTTTTCAACACACATCTTCCATTATTTAAGACAAAAGCAACAATAGTTTTCTTTAACTATTTATTTATTTATTAAGTAGACAGATTTGTGCTGAAAGCAAGGAGAAAAAACATAATCAACTAGACCTGAGAAATATAAGAGTGAAAGCATAGGCTAGCTATTAAGATACCTAGATCAGTGTCAAAAGATGGAAAGGAACTCTTGGTAGAGTGGGAGCTGCTTTAAACAATAACATACAAAAATTTAAGTACCACAACTAAACCAAGAAAATAAGTAAAAAGGAGTTTTACTCACAAAATACAAACATTGGGTCTACATGGTAGGAACGTTCAACCGCAATTGAAAGTAATCTATGAGAAATGCAGTAAACATATAGAGATTCCGGCACTAACAAGTAAAGACTTTGTCCATTACCTTGACAAGATCGTTATAAAAGAAACAAATAAGATCACTAACTCCAGAAATGAGAACATTTTAACTTCTGTCCTTGAACACATATGCATATCTTTCTAATCAAAGTTGTATTTTATATACAAACATGGATCACATGGCAAATATATATCCTAATTAACAATTCCATGTATGTTTAACTAGGTTACCCATCATATATGAACACATAGTACAGAGAGAAATATCAATATTTTGTGACAAATAACTTGAACAAGTTAAGTAACATAAAAAAGGTCCAAAATTATTGCATTAAATATTAGCAAAAACCAAGTTTCCAAGCTAAAAACTATAAAGTTTCAAGAGAAAAATGGAAATACAGTAGTAGTTCAATAGATCAATATTTACTTTAATTTTGTAGTTTGGATGATCATTGAGAGCTCTAATGAGACAAGGGGTGCTACACTTTGCAATCCACCACGCAGTAGCTACCATACCACAGTGTGCATAACCCAAAACTAATTTGCTTATTCCACCATCATGTAGAAAGGATGTTCTGAAAAATCCTTGATTCCCCCATAAATTCTCAATTTCCACTTAAACTAATCAAAGCCTTTTTTTTTGCAATCTTTTCACCTAAACTATCAATCCCTCACACGGTCACATTCAAACTATCATAAACCAATTCAATTCAACACAAATTCACACATCAAGCCAACAATACAAAGCAATTTAAAAAAACAAAAAACTCACCTTGAGCCTCCTCCCAAGCTCCTTGTAGAGTAGGAAGCCAGAGAACGCGGCAGTGCAGGCTCTCCACAACTTAGCCGCCTCCACGACGTACACCTTCCTCGCGCCGACAAGATAGCCAGGATCCTGCGCCTCGTTCCGACATCTAGCACCGTCTTCTCCCCCGAAACCACGGAAAATACAGAAATCGGCTTGAAATATTTTCAGAATCGTGAGAGATTGAGATTAAGAGAGAGGGCGACGTTGTCGACCGGTGAGATCCAACAGGCTCTCCACAACAGGCTTCGACTGGTGAGAAAGATATTCAGATATGAGAGTAGAGGTTGCATGAGAAGGCGATTTTCAGATCTGAGATCCGGAATGGAGGCTTCGAGAGAGGGTGAGAGACAAATACCTGAAACCAGGGCAAGGACCGACGAAGGGTGAGCGGTGGATGACGATGAGCGACCAGGAGCGATAAGGGGTGAGCGTAGGATGACGACGAGTGACCAAGAGCAACGCCGTCAACCGGTGAGAACCAAATCTATAGGCGGCGACTAGAGACGGCGAGATCCGGATCTGAGTTAGGGAGTGGAGGCTGAGAGAGAGAGGGCGAGATCTAGGTTTGAGACGGGGGGCAATATGTGTGGTTACTGGGTTTGGTGAGCGAGAGTTACATTACATGTAAACCAAATCAATGGCTACGACAAACTATTCCGTTGCTATCAGGGGTGGCAAAATCGATTAAACAGCTACGGTAATCCTTGCCGAAGCTACTATCAGTGGCAAAGGGTTTCAATTGCTACGGAAAGCTTCTGCCAAAGCTAGGTAGCGTGGCAAAGGGTATCAATTGCTACGGAAAGCTCCTGCCGAAGCTAGATAGTGTGGCAAATTTCTTTATTTTTTGTAGTGTCAACTTCCTACACATCCAATTAGTCCTACGAGTCCTAAAGGGATATGATTGCCACTTGGGTTAAGGTTTGCTACGAGGAATCTGCAAAACCCTAGCAATTGAATGAATCTACTCTAACTAGTTGATCAGGCCAGAGAGAATAAAACACATTCAAGCAATTAAGCACAAAGAAGTCAAAACATTGCAATAGGAATAAGAACTAGATTAAGAAACTCACAATTCAACAATCAAAGATCCAAACTGTAGGCGAAAACTTGAGAGTTTAGTTGCTCATGCTCAACGGTGCTCTCAACAATGGAAAAAAGTGCATAAAGTAATAAACTAGAAAAGTCTTATAAAGCCTTTAACAAGTCGGCCAAAGAATAAAACAAAAACCCTAATTAAAGTCCAATTCTGACCGGCGTGTTTCTGTGAGGGCCGCGGGGCAGCCACCCTAGGCCACGGGGCGGCCGGCGATTAGCGAAAACCTTCGTCCGAGCTTCGGGCCGCGGGGCGGCTAGCTTGGCCGCGGGGCGTCTTTTACTGTTCACATCGATTTTTTCTCTTCGAATTTGGTCCCGATGTCAACACGAAAGTTGTAGATATCGAAAAGAGCTTTCCAACGCATGGTTATAATAGTCAATCGGATAACCGAGGCCTCCAGAAAGTGCGAAACAAGTTCAGCATGTCTGGCGACAACTTTTGCTGACTTGTTATTCACTTAGACTCTCGAAATTCGACTCCGCTCCCGTGCTCTTCACTTTTCCTCCTCCTAGTCACTCTTCCTTCATCCATGAGCTTCTTCATTCCTCGTCGGATCCACATATACCTGAAATAATCCATAAAAGCGTATAGATTCCGACTCCACCAACAAAACGAGTATAAATGCAAATCTAGCTTAAACTATGCATTATGCACATCTAAATCATGCTAAATGCAACCTAATATGCCTACCTAAATGCATGCTATCAATAGCTTTAGAATTTGGGTGGTTCTTTTTTTAGTGACATCCGATATGAGACATTAGGTTGGGCTTGGATTATATATTATAAGCACGTTATTATCATTTGCTTATTTAATATGAACCAAGCCGAGCTGGGTTTTTGTCTCCTTTTTGGGTGTGGGTAGAAATACGTGATAGAGCTTAGGAGTAGGATACTTTTGTGGATTTTAGTCAAAAATTTTATGGGTGACCCTTGGTTTGGTCCCCTTCTTTGTTCCTTTGGTTTAACCACCATATCTATATATTTACTTCTTCAGACTTCCCATGGAGTTTCTTAAGCACCCCTTGATACACTCAAGATTGGCCTTTTGTGGGCCAACTGAATTCGAGGATCCAATCATTCTAAGGAAGAAGAAGGCCCCATAGGCGAAGGATCGGGAGTAACCACACATCAATTGGTATTCAGAGACAGATTATGCTATGTTCTTTGTTTCTTTGAGTTTAATGTTACTGATATTTTGATTTCATGCCTTGGGATTTCTATGGGGATTGGAATGATGACCCCAATACATTGGATGAGTTTTTTTTTTTGCTTTGGAACGGGCTGCACAACAATGTCGCCAACGAGAGTTGCAACGGAGAGCTTGACGACAACAACAACAATGACTTCAACTAGAACGCCAATGGGAGTACAAGCGAAATTAAGTGCGACAACATCAAGAAAAGCGATTTCGAAGTGGGACATCTGACATTGTCAGTTGGAACTTTAGTATGCGTCATATCAGCGTCGCCAAAGAGAAAAAGAACATCGCCAAAGATGAGAGAAGGAAGACGCTCATCGAAAGGTTGCAGAAGTCATGGACAAATTCGTTGCCCAGAAAATAGCTCAGCGCGACGATTTTGTTTTACAATTTCCTGTTGACTCCAACCTCAGAATTGGGTCAACTCAATCTTGTTACAAAGCTGTCTCGACGAGCTTTCCAATGATGGGTTATATATCTACCAAACCCTTCCAGAAAGTTCTCCAAAATTCTGCTGCAATCAGACAGTGGCAAAGTCCATGACGAGCACATTGTTTCCGTTGACGAGGATGAGCTACTTGATGACGTGTCACAGGAGTTAGAAATTGTACCTCTTGGGCATGCTCATGAATTTTCGGTTGCTGAGATTTGTGTAATCATTGATCCAATTCTTATTGAAGATTGAGTTCATTCAGCAATCGTGCATAAAGGTGTTGTTTTTGGGGTTTCTTGACCTCGAATTCTTCTGACACCTATTCCACACGTTCCTCCATCATCTTGCTTAAAGGTTGCTGCTCCTTCCTCGTTGATCATCGCCAACTTGATTCGAGGACAAATCGAAGATAATAGGGGGAGAATGATGCGGGTTAAGATGACCTTTTGTGGGTCAAACAACGATCTTGATCCTGACGACGACTCGAGGACGAGTCGATTTCAAATGGAGGAGAATGATGTCATACTCAAGTGGAAAAAGAAGACTTCACCATGGGAGTCGTTGAAGAAATGGCTTTAATTAGTTTATTTGTTATAACGAGAACGATAATAGCGAAGAAAGACACATTGATTTACGTGGTTCGGCAACAATGTGTTACCTACGTCCACGGGCAGAAAACCATATTTGTATTAGATCTAATACAAATCATATTAGGGTTACAAGGAGGTCAACATTTCATGAGTATATGAAGAGACCCAGGAAACCCTAAACAGACAATGGACTGAAAGCCCAAAACAGACAGTGTGACCACCATCGGGGGGCTCCGCCCCCCGGACCCCCTGATGCATCGCCGGTCAACGATGGTTCAAGGCACATTAACATTATTATTTATATTTCTTATTTTTAATACATTCTATTTTTAGTAACTCATGTGTTAATTGTAGTCTAATTATGGAATTACCTATTTTAGTATTACTTAGTGTTGTGAGCTGAATCTGCCATGTTTTACAGTAACTTTTATATCGATTTCTATATACATTGCATTCATTTGGGCTTAGATAGTACAGAACCTATGTAGTTTATGTTTATTTGCCAAATTATGGAATCTACACCAGTTTCTGTTTAATTCGCAGAAATCGAGGCATTTTACAGCAATTCTACAGAAGGTCGGAAAAGCTCGGAAAACCACTACAGAGGTCCAAGGTCAAAGCAGCGGAACCAGTCTAAGAGTCAAGGCTACTCGATCTCGAGTAGGCCTTACTCGACCTAGACGAGCATGTCCGAGCAACCTTGGTCGAGCAGAGACTGATCGAGCAAACCAGACCAACCCGGCTCCGGACCCTACTCGATCTCGAGGACCACTGGTCGAGATCGACGAAGCCTCAGCGCCACGCCCGGGGTTGACGAGAAGAAGAGCTGGTCGACAAGCCGAGGACGACCAGGCGGCACTCGCTGCCAGCGACTCGACTCGCTGCAGCGGACCGCTCGCTGCCGCGGAAAAACTCGCTGCCAACGGAAGAGGCAACTCGCGGAAGCGGAAAGGAAGAACACCGCTCTAGTCGATCTCGACTACGCCTTGTCGAGATTGACGAGACCCTGAGTCCAGATCCGGAGCCCATCGAGTAGAGCCACCCGAGGAGAACTAATCGATGACCAGTCCTACTCGACATCGACTAGGGTTTGTCGAGATCGGCGAGAGCCCAGTGAGCCAAGTCCGAGCACATCGAGTAGTTCTAGCCGAGGAAGTCCAGTCGACGAACCATCCTTGTCGAGGTCGACGAGCCGTGGTCGAGGTCGAGTAAAGCCGTTTCAAGAAACTTCTCGACGAGGGACAATCCGACTAGACTTGGGATTCCTTGGGCGCGAAGGAGTCGATTTGGCCGAAGTTCTATCCGATTCCAACAAGTTCTATCCAAGGAGACAAGATCTATCAACATCATGAAGACTTACCCTATTTAGTTTTATCTTTTCCTTTTAGATTTATTTCCATAAAACAATTTATTTATCCTTTCAAGTTTTAGATATAATTTTAGATAGAGATAGATATCTTCTTTCCTAGAATAGCTAGGGAATGAAGACTATAAATAAGGCCCTAGGGGGCTCAGTTTTATCAATTCCAGAACACAATTCAATTTCAGAGACAATTAGTTAGTTACAAAGAGAAGTTTAGGAGTTATAAGGTTTTTAGGGTTTTGGCTTTCTGCGAAAGTTGATTGCCAGGATTGTAAAGGCTTTTGAATTTAGTTTTAATGCAAGTTCTTTTCATCATTCAATGTCTGTTATTGCAATGAGGCGTGAGTAGTCCACCCACTTCTGGGGCTGGGGTGAGCCCGACGGTGGCCATGTGAGGCGATGCGATAAAGGTCAGATCTTTTGTGCAATTCATCTTCTATCCCTATGAGCATGATTCTTTTGCGAGAGTTGAAGGTGATCCTTGTTTGTATTATTGAAGCGAAAGTGATCTTAATGCAACTTGGATTAATTATGTGAAAAAGGGTTAGTAACAATTAGGGTTTATGCGAAAGCCTCTATATGCCTATTTGTTAATGACGAAAGTTATTTGATGGAAAGCATGATCTTTTATGCCTTTATGTGTTACTTTGCATGGTTATCGTTGTGGTGTTGAAACCCTGGACTTGGAAGTCTTTTAATATATTGAAGTTTATTACTGTCGAAAATCTGCGTTTGTCTTTAATTCTGCAATTTTAAGTTTCTGCATTCTAGTCGATACAGAGGAAGGCTTGTCGAGATCGAGTACCATCTTGTCGATCTCGAGTAAGACTGGTCTAGGTCGAGTTGGTTTTCTTCTGTTGTCGTCGATTTTCTATTTTCTGTCGAGTTACTCTTGTCGATCTCGAGGAGCCTCTTGTCGAGGTCGAGTAGCTCTCTGTCTTTGCTTTTCGTTTTTGCTTTGCTTTGTCTTTTCTGTTTTGCTTTGTTCTTTGCTTTTGTTTTAGTTGCCCTTGCCGGGTTTATTTGTTTCTTTCCTTATTTCTGTGTGTCTGTCTTTCTACTGCTTTGTCTGTGAAAATTTACAGCTACCTAATAACTGCTGACGTGCTTCCTCGTAGATTCGATCCTGATTTTCTCTTACTACAACGGGAGAAGTCTTGTATTTATTTGCTGAGACAGGGAAGTCAGTCTGAACTTTATTTCATATTTATTTCAATACTCGATTTACTCCTGCAACAACACTTAGCGGTCTTGCTGTTTGCACGACGGAATTTCGCAATCTGCACGGTGCCGATCTCGAATTCCGACAAGGGTGGTCTGCCTACCCAGTAATTCGGCATCAGCAGAGGAGCCGACTTGATCCAACAGTGATCTCCCACTCGGTGATGAGTTGCCGACTAGTGCAAGGCTGCCGACTCGGGAACTCGGCATTGGCACCGTGCGAATAGCGAAAAAATGGTCGTGTGAATAACAGGACCCTTACTTAGTTCGGTCAAATAAGCGGGTTAGGAGAGTATATCCTTTAGACTTTCTTAATTATCATATTTTATTATTGTCTATCTTATGGTTTTAGATTAAGTTTAATTAGTTATAATAAATTTTATCTAGTCAGGATAAAATTTGGCAAAGCAATCCTTAGCCGGTAAGAATCAAATCAAACCCGCTTTCGTTGTTTACATCTCAAATCAAACATGTTCAGTTTATACTCCAATTGTTTACGTTATACGTTCTTCAATTCCAATTAATTAGTGTTGATCAAGATTTGAATTGTGTGAATTAGCCACTATCGTCACCCTTTTCAAGTCAACATTGATCAATTGATTAATCTTGATTCCAAGTGCTCCAATTGGAACTACCTGCATTCATCTTGGAGGAATTAATTTAATTAGTCCAAGTCCATTCTTTTCGCAACGCAGGAGCAATCCGAAATCGATCCTCCAATGTGATTGGTATTGAACGGATTCAATACATAACCAATTGGTTACCGAGTTCAATCTCAACAGTACGAAATACAAAAGCTATTGCAAGATCGGGCCACAACTCAACATATAGTAATCTTAATCCGAGTCCACGTGCAAAGGATCGAATTTAGCCACACATCAATATTTAATCGGATTGGATTGTGTCATACCTTGTTGGAACGAGGACGAAAAATTCTACAACTTTGATGTTGAAGGTTTTTCTAAAATCAACCTCAAGCAGGGCCAAAAACCATCATCTTTACATATGTCACTATGTGGACGAATTTACCTATCTTTCTAAATTAATTTACTCCCTCCGTTTACAATTATTTGTCGCTCAAGGGTATTTTTATGTTGTGAGAAATATTTGTCGTTTGGAGGCCTGTCCCTCAATTAATACTACCTCCTTGAAATTCACAGTACGGACGCCTATTTTTATTCCTACAATTAAAAAAAATGTAAACCCATTTTGAAAAGCACCCCGGCCTTCCCTTCACATGTCTCAGAAATGGTATGTTTTCTCATTTCCCTCTCGTACCCCTTCTTCTCAATTTCAATTCTGGATCTTCATCAAACATCAATCGGATGTTTAATTGCGTTGTTTGGAAACACCATTGTTACCCGCTCTTTGCCATGATTGCGAATCAAGATCTGCTGGTTTTTAATTTTGTGTCCGTGCTAACCCTAAATTCCCCTTCTAGTGGAGTATTTGTTCTTCTTTCTAGCATCCCAATCGATTTCGTTCATGTATGAGCTTCATCTTTAGTGCCCTATCTGGATCTCGTCATCCCCTCCTCTGTAGGTAAACTATCTCCCTTTGTCCCATTTCTAGACGGAGTATTTATATTGGTTTGCCTAGATCTTCACCATCCCGTTTTGGTATTAAGGTTTTACATTGCTTGAGAAATTTCATTGCTTTGTCTCATTTATATTGTTGTCAATTGTGAAATGGGAGATATTTTCCAAATTGAGTAGGAATACATGCCTAAACACCAACTGCAGTAGGTTAGTCATTTGAGACTGCTATTTGAGAGATGTGTGTTTACAATGATAGTACATTCAAATTATGTAGATTTTTATTCACCCAATTTAACTTGTAGCCTATTAGCTCAATTGGTAGAGCATTGTGTGTATCACAACGATGTGAGTTCGAATCTCACATAGGCTTACTTGCTTCCTCGAAATACCATTTCGCCTCGACGCCTCCTATAGAACTTGTTGATCCAGCTTTAGGTTCGATTTAGGCCAAAGTTACTAATTTCAGAATGTGGAGAGATCGATCGAAAACTAATTCATATATCCAACATGAAGTTTTGACAGAGTTGGCTTGTGCTGCACATGTTATACTTTCTATAACTAGTGTAAGATTTGAGGGGTATTTGGTGTCTTAAGTTCATGATGTTATTAAAGTGTTTTTCCCATTTTTCTTAATAATCATGCAATTAAATTGAGTTGACTTCAGCTAAGCTTCATGGAAGGGCCAAATAATCTTGGAATTGTTCAACAAGTAAAATGAATCATGCAACAGTTTCAAGAGCAAGCTCCATTCGGTGTCTTTTGTATTCGAATTAAGTGCCCTACCATCATATGCTCCATCTATAGTGCTTTGACAGGTCACTAAATTATTGTTTGATGCTAGGTCTTCATTCCTAGCTCAAGACATTTGAAGTTTTAAGGTAAACAAAGGAATTATATGACAGTAAGTATGAGAGTAAGTATTTTATGAGCGCAAGTTATTGAAATTCAGCACATAAAACCCCCCCAAAAAAATAACCAAATGTATGACAGTAAGTATTTATGACAGCAAGATATTGAATTTTTTTTAGAGCAAGTGAATTGAATTGTTTTTTTATGACATCAAATGAAAAAGGCTCCACTAATAAAAGTAAGTATATTATGGAATTAAGATTACAAAATGGAAGCCAATTTAGAGTGGAATTCTTTTATGACAGTAAGATCACTGACCAAGGTGTCCCTATAAGGTGATCGAATTCGGAGCTTCGAAGTCATCGGCATTGACATCTTCATCTTCTTGAGACACCTGAGGTGGATTAACTTCCATGAATGTAGAATCAAACTCATGTGGATCAACATCTAGATCACTGACCAAGGTGTCCCTATAAGGTGATCGAATTATCATCGATGTTGAATCGTCACCCTCCCATTCTGCTTGTACAAATTCACCATCCCTTTCGACTGCAGGGGCGACATCGTCGGCATCCGATGGAAGGCTGTTGAGATCAAATGTTATCATCGGTGTTGAATTGCCACACACCCATTCTTCTTGTATATCTTCACCACCCAGTTCGGCTTCGAGATCGACATCGCCATCGCTCAATGGAAGCTTACCATCCGTTTTGACTGCAGGGGCGACATCGTCGGTAGTTGATGGAAGGTTGTTGAGATCAAATGTTATCATCGGTGTTGAATTGTCCCCCACCCATTCTTCTTGTACGTCTTCACCATCTTGTTCGGCTTCGAGATCGACATCGTCGTCACTCAATAGAAGATTGTTTAGATCAAATGAAGATTGTCCTTGATTTAACATAGTTGAGTGAAGTTGGGTCTGTAACTGTAAGGCTTAGTTGATTGAATTCAAAGTCTGAGATTACCTCCAATTTTATGCTTGTTTAATTTTAAATTTTGGCTCCAATTACATGAGGTTCTTTGGGAGAAGAAAAGAAGTTGCAGAGACTTTGTGTACGATATATACAATTGACCCAAAAATACATCTCTCTCCATATTCCTTAATATTTGTGTCAGGCACCCACAACGTCAAGTATTTGTAAACGGAGGGAGTATTATTTAAGCATTGTATTTAATTAATAATAATGTAAATTAGAATAATATCTATTAGTTGACTTTTCCATTAATTGATATTATATCTAATTAGTTTTCTTTTATACTTATTTGCTAGGATAAATAATGTGATTAAGGAAATCATATCTTTTAGGTTTCCTTGCTCAGTAAGTAGAAGATTTCTATCAGATTCATTTAGGATTTACATTTATTATTTAGGAAAATTGGACAAAAATAATACCAAGTATCAACTTTTGGCCAAAAATAATACGAACTTTGAAATTGACCGTTTCATATACGAACTATCGCCCTATTAACCGAAAATAATAAATATGTGTATTCCGGTGAACTTTCCGACCAAATACGCCACGTGGACGCCGGAAAACACACATGGTATAAATTTTTGCCACATCACCAAACTTGTAAGTTATGCCATTTCATAATTTTTTTTTTCAATTTTTTTTAAAAAAGAAAAAATAAGCAAATAACTACAGTACCTTTCGAAACAATGGAATCGAGGGTGGGCGTCTTCACTTTCTTCTCAATGTTATCTGCCCATTCTCTTCTCCATTGTTTCGAAAGGTACTGTAGCTATTTGCCTATTTGTTTAATTTTTCTTTTTTAAAAAAAATGAAAAATAAATTTATGACATGGCATAACTTACAAGTTTTGTGATGTGGCAAAAATTTATGCATGCCATGTGTGTTTTCCGGTGTCCACGTGGCGTATTTGGTCGGAAAGTTCATCGGAATACACATATGTATTATTTTCGGTTAATTGGGCGATAGTTCGTATATGAAACTAATTTTTCTTTTTTAAAAAAAAATGAAAAATAAATTTATGACATGGCATAACTTACAAGTTTTGTGATGTGGCAAAAATTTATGCATGCCATGTCTGTTTTCCGGTGTCCACGTGGCGTATTTGGTCGGAAAGTTCATCGGAATACACATATGTATTATTTTCGGTTAATTGGGCGATAGTTCGTATATGAAACGGTCAATTTCAAAGTTCGTATTATTTTTGGCCAAAAGTTGATACTTGGTATTATTTTTGTCCAATTTTCCTATTAAAAAAAACTTCAACTTTGAAAAATTGTTTTCAACATATGCAACAATAATCTAGAATAGTCAATAAGATTCTATACATTCATTCATGACTAATGAAACAATACAATTGAATTGAACACTACTAAAAGTGTGATAACGTATACTTTTATATATGTTTTTAAATAAGAAGTAATTGAATTAAAAATAAATTTACCTAAAGAAAATAAGTAAAAAATCGAAGATGACTATAAATTAACGAAATAATTTGGTTAAATATCCATTTTCATATAACCTTTTTGCTAAATGTCCACTCTAATCCCCCTTTTGCTAAATGTCCAAAAAAATTTCAAAATACCAAGTTTACCCCTATATTAATTAACCCCCTCCCCCCATCTGTTCTGGGTTCCGACCTTCCTCGCTTCGACGCTTCCTGCTTTCCCCCCTCAGCCCCTCTCACCTTCTTCCTTCCATATTCCGCCTCCGCCTAGACGAGCCCGCGGCGGCGCCGATCTACGAGCACACCTGGGAGGCTGGGACACCAAACACGATGTTGGGTCCTCTCTATCTGATGCCGGCGCGATCGGACCTGCAAGATCCTCTCTCCACCTCTGACGGTCCTCTCCGATGCCGCCCAGATGCTGGTTTTGACATCCTTGTAAATGTGAACTTTTATTGCGTGGGTGTGTTTCATTCAAACAACATTTCTCATCTGTAACATACAAAGATCTATTTTTCTTTTTGAGAGAAGATACTAGATTCATGCGTGGGTGTGCGTGTTTCATTCAAACAACATTTTTGCTTATCTTCTCTACTACAGGTCTATATATAAATGCTTTTACGTTTGTTGTTGAGAATGCATGTACGTGGCCAAATTGGTCTCTTTGAGAGTCATCTCAAGAATCTAGTATCTTTTCTTACTTTTGAAGTAAGTCTTGTGTTTGGAACTCAATGGGTGCTTCGTATTGTTAGGATTCATTTAATCAAATCAAAATGGTATACAATACAATATCTTGCTTCAATCAACTACCATATATATATATATATATATATATATATATATATATATATATATATATATATATATATGTTGTTAATTTTTTTTTAATCACTGTTTTTACCTTTTGATGACACCACTAATAACATTTGACAATTCTTTTACTTGGTACACTGGTGGTGACAACACTTAGTACATTCGTGGTGACACTGTTTTTAGGTTGGTGACATCACTATTAACACACTTAGTCATTCACCTCTTAACGAAGTACTGTTTTTCTTTGGTGACAACGGTGATTACGTTTTTTTTTTGTGGTGACACTATTAATAACACTTTTCTTTGTCCTAGCGTTTTCATTTGGTGGTCACATTTTTTTTAATTGGTGTGACACTACTTATAACATTTTCTCTTATCCCGGGTTTTTTTTCTTTTGGTGACAATAGTGGTTAATTTTTTTAATTGTGGTGATTTTACTAATAACAATTTTCCTTGTCCTAGGGGTTTTCCTTTTGGTGACAACAGTGGTGACACTATTTTTACTTGGTTACACCACTAATAACACTTGATCATTCTTTCCCTTCCTACACTTGTGGTGACACCACTTTGAACAATTGTGGTGACACTATTTTTCTTTGATGACACGACTAATAACACTTTGAACATTTGTGGTGACACTATTTTTCTTTGATGACACGGCTAATAACACTTGACCATTCTTTCCCTTAATACACTTGTGGTGACACCACACTTTGAACATTTGTGGTGACACTATTTTTCGTTGATTACACGACTAATAACACTTTGAACATTTGTGGTGACACTATTGTTCTTTGATGACACGACTAATAACACTTTTAATATTTGTGGTGACACTATTTTTCTTTGATGACACGACTAATAACACTTGACCATTCTTTCCCTTGATACACTTGTGGTGACACCACTTTGAACATTTGTTGTGACACTATTTTTCTTTGATGACACGACTAATAACACTTTGAACATTTGTGGTGACACTATTTTTCTTTGATGACACGACTAATAACACTTGATCATTCTTTCCCTTGATACACTTGTGGTGACACTACTTTGAACATTTATGGTGACACTATTTTTCTTTGATGACACGACTAATAACACTTTGAACATTTGTGGTGACACTATTGTTCTTTGATGACACGACTAATAACACTTGCCATGCATGCGTTTTAGTACACTAAATTTGAACTTATGATGACACCAATAACACAACTGATTTTTGGAAAATAAGTGAAGATGTCAATATGATCACAAATGTTTTTATAGATTCTAACAAATGGATTATATATATATAAAGCAAAAGTGATGATAATTATATCATGCGTTTTAGTGCACTAACTTTGCACTTCTGATGCTAAATGCTTCAATAGACATTGAAATGACTCTAGTAAGCACTTGCAAAGTTGCAATCCTAACAATTTGACACCAACCCTCAACAGGGAATAAAATGCCCAAAATTGGCATCATTAGCTTTACAAAAACTCAAGCTGCTCTTCAACAGAGCTTATCCCCTTTCATCAAGCTGCCCATGAGATAGAAGATGTGCCATGCTGTCACCATAAACAAGACTACATAATCAATTTTTATTTCTTAATGCGATGTGCCATGTACTGCTGATTTGCTTTCAATTGTCATCATCTCCTCCTTGTTCCTCCTCAAGCTGGGCTCCTTCGACAATCTCAACCTCAAGACAATTGATGAGAAAAAAAAATCATGAATCAAGGAAGCAACCATGAACCCTTGAAATGGGTTTTTGGATAACAGGGAATATGCAATTGGGAATATGGAATTCCGTCGCAGCGCCCCTGTCATCCTAAAGTGCCATTGTCATCGACACCGTCCTTCTCCACTGTCATCCGCCATTTTCGCTGATATCATAGCTTCGAACCTCCATTCTCCTTCGATGTGGTTCGATTTCGCTGAGCATAGCTTCAAATCGGCTTCAAACCAGACATTCTCATCGAAAAACACCTAGTCTTCATCATAAAAAAGGCAACAGTAAAAGAGAGGAAGATGAAAGATGTAAAAAAATTAACACATCCAAACTCTCAATCGACGCAAAATCAAAGCAGTTGAATCACTACGGAATCAAAATTGCAGTAGAAGAAGATTAGGAGGTGGTTACAGTACTGAGATTGGAGGTGGATACATTTCAAATCCGAAACACAAATAGGAATTTCGAAATCGCAGATTTGAGGTCGATGTTCATGGGGACGCCGGCGGCGTCGAGAGGCTATGGGAATTGAATGATCTCCGTGCAGGCGGGGCAGTGGACAACGACGGCGTCGAGAACGATTTGCGTGCAGGCGAGGCAATGGGCAACGGCGTGGGAAGAAAGGGCGGACAGCTGCGAGAGGAAACACCGTGATACAGAAGATGAAATGAAGGGTAACAGGAGCAGGGGCAAAAATGTCAAAATAGAACATTTTGCAAAATCCATTATAAGAATGGACATTTACCAAAACAGCCTATCTAAAATGGACAGTTACCAAAAAAATCCTAAATTAACCTTAAAAGATTTATTGACAAACTATTAGAGAGTAGAATAATAAATAAAAACTATTATAGTTTAAACAAATTGTGAAAATAAACTGTAAAACACAAATAAATAAAACGCCGATGGAACAATTTGTTGATGCAAATAATAATACAAATAAACAAATCAATAAATTTGCACTAAGTTAACAGGCATCATAAGCCCATCCGATTTTAAAAAAAAATAAAAAAAAAATGGGACTGAGAGCAGCAATTGAGATTCGAACCAGGCGAGCATCAAAATGAAATAGCTATCCCTCCCGTGCTCGGTACCACTACGCCAAGATGTGTTGAATATATTAAAATTGATAATATGAGGCCCCATAAATCGAGAGGCCTTGGGCAAGCGCCCATCTCGCACTTGCCCAGGGCCGGCCTTGATTAGAAATAAATAACATTCAACGATGATATAGTCTTGTTAATTGATATGACATATATAAACAATGGAGATGATCGGAGAATACTTGAGAGAACATTAAACGTGTCTATCAAAGGTTTATTTTGGGAAGATGAAGACTTTCAATGGAGGAGCTAAAGAACCTCAACCAAGAACATTAGGTGAAAATCACTAAATCAATCAACCATCTATATATAATATCAAGTGTTCAAACTTAATTTTGATGGATAAAAAATCCAAATGAGTAAAACCCATGATAGGTTCGTAATTCGCAATCATGAGGTTTTGGCTTGTTACACCATGATCCACGGACTCGTCTCCACACTTGTGGATGAAGCTCTTGGTCTACATTAGGGTGCGCTCATTGCAAAGGCTTTGGGCCTTCTTCATATATTGAGTCTTGCCATTATGAATTCTATCGAGGGTATAGTTGGTGAATCCCCTAGGAGATTGAGATGGTAGTACGGTGCTAGATATCCTTATGAGAATATATAAGAGGTGTTGTGATCTATGATTTACAAAAGGAAATCACAACACAAAACACTACAAACAGAAGTTGAGCTCGGTTGGTCACTAAGCAACTGAAGGGGTATTTTGGTCTTTTCAGGTTGATTTGTTAGTTGCAACAGAATAAAAGCTAGAAAAGGGAGCTTAGGCGAGAGTTGAATTTTTCCAATGTAACAAACTCAATTTGTTCTTGAATGAAGAGGTTTTCTCCCAATTTCGATTTTCCTTGATTTGTTTCAACTTTCTGAATTGATTTTGAGTTGAATTCGTTCAAATGGTATCATAGCTATAATGATCTGCTTTGTTGATTGTAGCGATCTCAGTGTGGTGGATTCTAGGTGTTGAATTTGTGTTTGATTCAATTCGTTCGAGAAATTGATAGGTTTCTGAGGAATCATGGTTGGACAAGGAAATTCTTCATCTCCAGGTCAAGGATCTGGAACTGGAGGTGAAGGTCATGGTGAAGGTAGAGGCAATTTTGTGACTGTAACTCCTCCGGCGCCGGGAACTGGAATCGGAGCTGGTCGACGATGGAATTTTGCCAATACAGGACTGCAATTTGGTGACGTTGTGCAAGGTATGGCTTCTTCACATGTTAATCCTTATTTTTTGTCAAATTCAGATCACCCTGGGATGGTGTTAGTTTTTACGCATTTCAATGGCGCAAATTTCACCAGTTGGAGTAGAAGTGTGAGAATGGCTTTAGGTGCTAAGGCTTAGCTAGGTTTTATCACTAGTAGTTGTGTTAAGTCGGTTGTGGATAGTGAAGATTATGAAAAATGGATGAGAGCCAATCAAATGGTTATGTGTTGGCTCATATATTACATGACAAGCGAGGTTGCTGAGAGCCTCATGTATGTGGAGACAACTAAAGAGATATGAGATGAAATTAAGGAACGGTTTGATGAATCCAATGATCCTCTAGTATATCAACTGCGTAGGGATCTTGCTGTTACTCGACAAGAAAATCTGTCAGTTGGAGCTTATTTCTGGAAAGGGAAGAAAAGGCGAAAGTAATGCAGTTCTTAATGGGACTTAATGATGTATATGAGCCTCTTAGAGGTAATGTGTTGTCCAAAGATCCTATGCCTGGTTTAAACAAGGCATTTCAGATGGCTACTTAGATTGAAAGATCGAAGGGAGTCGCTGGGGCAATACAAAGTGAAGCTACTGCCCTAGTAATGGCAAGATTTGGTCAATTTGATAATGAGGCCAATGTTGTTAACAAGTTTAGAAGTGGAGACCTGCATAAGGGAAGTGGTCCATATAAACAGTTTGAACAAGCTAAGTTTGAGCAGGCTAAGCAAGCTTTTAAGAAAGCTAAGTATGACAGGAAGTGTGACCATTGTGGTGAAAGAGGTCACACTAAGGAATTTTAACCAAAAAAAAAAGGTCACACTAAGGAATATTGCTTTAAGCTGGTAGGTTACCCTGAATGGTTTAAAGGACCAAAAGATGAGGATAGGCCAACGAATTCAGGAAGATTTGTTGCACAGCTTCAGGGTGCACAACATGATAGTCCTTTTGATAAAGAAGTTGGAGAAGCAAAGCCTGATCAAGCAGTGGTGAATGCGGTTTTTCAGGAGGTATTGAAGCTATTGAAGGGCAAGGCACTTGCTGAGAGTGTTGATAGCTTAGTCAATCATGCAATGGTGCACTTTGCAGTTACTCTTAGCACTTCTTTTCTTATTGGAATTGATAAATCTCAACATCATATTTGGATCATAGATTCTGGAGCAACATATCATATTGCTTTTGATAGATCAATCTTCATTGAAATCATTGATCTACAATCTGTTATCAATCTGGGATTGCATGATGGTAACTGTATCACAGTTAAGCAACATGGCACTGTCAAATTGAATGATGGATTAGTGTTGCAAAATGTATTGTTGGTTCCTCAGTTCAGACATAATCTGTTATCAGTGTCCAAAGTAACTCATGATCAAATGTTCAGATTCAGTTTTGATGGTATGTCTTGTTGGTTACAGGACCTTACAACTAAGAATGTTTTGGCAAGAGGTTATGAAGATAGAGGATCATACAAGTTGCAGGCTACTGGTTATCAACAGTTATCCTTACAGAAATCTAATTTGTTGAACAATGTTCGTTTGAGTTGTAATAAGATGCAACTATTGCATGCCAGACTTGGGCACATGTCATTTTCTAAATTTCAGCATTTACTTCAGTGTGAGGCTAGTGATGTAAAGATTGAATCATGTGATACTTGTGCTATGACTAACATGCACAAGTTGCACTTTGACAGAAGTGAAAAGTTAGTTGAATTTCCTTTTCAATTGGTGCACATTGATGTTTGAGGTCCATATAGAACTCCTGCTTTGTGTGGAGCAAAGTATTTCTTAACTATTCTTGATGATCATACCAGGACTACTTGGGTATATCTAATCCAAGACAAGATGAAGGTTGTGAGAATCTTAACCGGTTTTCTTAATTTGGTTGAAAATCAGTTTCAAGTCATAGTTAAAGCCATTAGGACTGATAATGGCACATAATTTACTCAGCAAAGTTGTAGTGAATTGTTGTTATCTAGGGGTATTGTGCATCAGAAATATGGACCTAGGGTTCATGAACAAAATGGCAGGTGTTGTTTGCAGGAGGATGGTCAAGTATGAAATAAATATAAAGTATAGATCGGACTGACTTCCCTGTCTCAGCAAATAAATACAAAACTTCCTCCCGTTATAGTAAGAGAAAAGTCAGGATCGAATCCACGAGGAAGCACGTCAGCAGTTCTTAGGTAGCTGTAAATCTCACAGGCAAAGCAGCAGAAAGAAGCACAGAAACACAGAAACAGAAATAAAAGCAGAAAGTAACAAACAAAAGCAAAGCAACAAAGCAAAACAGAAACTAAAAGCAAAGGCAGAGGCTCGTCGATCTCGACAAGAGTCAACTCGAGATCGACAACAGAAACTGAAAATCATAGCAGACAGGCAAACCCGGCAAGGGCAACTCGATCTCGACAACCCCTACTCGAGATCGACAAGAAATAGCAAAGACAGAAATTGAAAATCGACGAAACAGAAGAAAACCAACTCGACCTAGACCAGTCCTACTCGATCTCGACCACATCTTACTCGAGATCAACAAAGGCTGTGCTCTAGATCGACAACACTAAAAGACAAAAACTTTAAAAGGCAAATTTTCGAACCAAAACTCAGATTTTTTGACAGAAATAAATTCAATATGCTAAAAGACTTCCAAAGCCAGGGTTTCAACACCACAACGATAACCATGCAAAGTAACACATAAAGGCATAAAAGATCATGCTTTCCATCAAAAAACTTTCGTCGTTAACAAATAGGCATATAGAGGCTTTCGCATAAACCCTAATTGTTACTAACCCTTTTTCACATAATTAATCCAAGTTGCATTAAGATCACTTTCGCTTCAATAACACAAACAAGGATCACCTTCAACTCTCGCAAAAGAATCATGCTCATAGGGATAGAAGATGAATTGCACAAAAGATCTGACCTTTATCGCATCGCCTCACATGGCCACCATCGGGCTCACCCCAGCCCCAGAAGTGGGTGGACTACTCACGCCTCATCACAATCGCAGACATTGAATGAAAAGAAATAACTTGCATTAACTAAATTCAAAAGCCTTTACAATCTCGGCAATCAACTTTCGCAGAAAGCCAAAACCCTAAAAATCTTAGAACTCCTAAACTTCTCTGTGGAACTAACTAATTGTGTGTCTTCGAAATAAATAAAACTGAGCCCCTAGGGCCTTATTTATAGGCTTCTAATCCTTGCTAATCAAGGATAGAATCTTCTATCTCTATCTAAAATTATATCTATAGCTTTTAAAGATAAATAAATTATTTTAAGGAAATAAATCTAAAAGAAAAAAGATAAATCTAAATAGGTAAGTCTTCATGTCTTGATAGATCTTGTCTCCTTAGATAGAACTTGATGTATTTGGATAGAATCTTCCTCCTTCGGCCCCAAGGATTCCCAAGTCGACTAGGACAGCTCTCGACGACACGTTTCTGGACTCGGGTCTACTCGACCTCGACAAAGCCTTGTCGACCTCGAGTAGGGTTCATCGTCGACTGGACTTCCTGGCTAGCTCTGCTTGATGTGGCTCGGATTTGGGTCCTGGCGCTTGTCGACCTCGAGTACCGCTTGTCGATGTCGAGTAAGCATGGGTCATAGACTAGGTCTCCTCGGGTGGCTCTACTCGGCAAGCTCGGATCTGGACTCAAGGGCTCGTCGATCTCGACAAAGGGTTCGTCGAGATCGAGTAGAGTGGTGAACGTCTGGTCGAGCAGGCTTCTCCTCGGCAAGGACTCGGAGTTTCTCTCGGTGGCTTGTCGATCTCGACCAAGGCTTGTCGAGATCGAGTAGGGTGCGCTCGGCTTCTCGTCCTCGGCTTCTCGGGCAGCTTCTCGTCTCGTCGACTCCGGGTGTGGTGTTGGGCTTCGTCGATCTCGACTAGGGCTTGTCGAGATCGAGTAGACTTCCGGAGCTGGGTTGTCTGGTTCTCTCGATCAGGCTTGCTCGATCAAGGTTGCTCGGACATGCTCGTCTAGATCGAGTAAGGTCTACTCGAGATCGAGTAGTCTGGTTCCTCGGCTCGATTCGACTGGTTCCGTTGCTGCTTTGACCTTGGACTTCTGTAGCTGTTTTCCGAGCTTTACCGACCTTCTGTAGAATTGTTGTAAAATGCCTCGATCTCTGCGAATTAAACAGAAACTGGTGTAGATTCCATAATTTGGCAAATAATCATAAACTACATAGGTTCTGTACTATCTAAGCCCAAATGAATGCAATGTATACAGAAATCGATATAAAAGTTACTGTAAAACATGGCAGATTCAGCTCACAACAAACACCCCATACTTAAGCTTGCTTGTCCTCAAGCAATACTTTTATTTGTCATTCAGGGGAAGAAATCAAACTCTCAACATATCAGATTCATTATCATATAACCCTGCAATCAATTACCATCCTCGAAAAGGTACTAGTGTCACAGATTCATGCATGTGCAAATATGTAAAAGCAACATCTACTCACAAAAGGAGGGTTATGCAAAAACATTCATAAGTGACAAAGCATTAATAATCAAGAAGACTTCGATTTAAGCTCATGAAAGAGTAGATTGGTAAAAGGCTAAAAGGTGGGCAATTTTTGGCAATGTGGTGCTTTTGATCCGGGGAAATGGAGTACTTTCCAAACTGAATTTCCACATTCCTTCTCCATTTGATTCATCACCTTTCATATTGCTTTTTCAATAATAATTCTTTTACCTCTCTAACCTCAGCACTACCTTCTCGCGAGTCGCAAATATGGGTGTCATGAATGGCCCCAGATACTTAGTGCCTTGGACTCCTCACAATGTGTCCCATCTCTCCAAACTATTATCTCAGAGAGCAGGGTCAATCTACCTTTATCTCCTGAGGTGATTGGATTTTCTTTCACTCATTAAATTTTCCATATATTTCAAACAATTTCCTTCCAAACTCCAATAATGATAAAAACAACACAACAACCATATAACAATCTCCATAATGTAACATCATTCTAAACATAATCCCCGGATAAGGTAAAGAATGGGCAATATATTTAGAACATGTGGAGCAATATATGAAATAAGGCATAATATGGCTTTTGTGATGCATAAGCATAGGTAAGGCTAGGATTATAAACAATGAGCATTATATGGAAATATAAAGTCCTACATCATTTTATCATGGAATATGTCAAAAGCAATATCAAATTTTACCTCATTTCATGGTTTTCAAGAAATAATGCACTTCATTGTGACTTCCCTTTACTAGGCAGTTTCATGCTATATCTCTAATGAATCCAATTTTGCATCGTCGAGTTCCATATAAGCTTCCATGACATTTATCAAAAATTTCAAATGGGGGTCATTTTTTCAAATCTTTGGAAAACATGCATATAAGCACATAAATAAATAATGCATTCCAAAATAGCCATGTAGCAATTCAAAGAAATAATGCACAAGTAATGTCAAATAAATCAAATATGCACAAAGTAAGCCCGTCCCTCACCCCATACTTGAACATTACAGTGTCCTCGCTGTATAAAAACAAGGTAAGGGTAAAGAAAGAAACTCACAAGACAGATGTGCAGAGCCTCAAGATTTCGAATGGAGCACCTCCTGGCCGAGTAAGACTTGGTTCTATCCATTGACCTGAAAAGTAGAAGACATATACCCATAACAACAAAAACCAAAGAAATGTTCAAAACCAAAACAAAAACAACAAAGTCTCAAAAAGTCCTAAAAAGTCTATGTACATGCTCTAGATTTTATAGTCACTAGGCCGACTTTCCATTAATGCTCAAGGTGGCATCTGCAGGGCCCATGTAGCTTGGGCCTCAAATAAGACTCCATTCTTGTCCATCAGCTGCAATCCTCCAGAATGGATCTTGTTCACCACGAAAGGTCCCATCCGCTTCTTGTTGAATTTGTTGGGAAACCAATGATCCTTTGATTTAGAGACATAGAGCTTGTCTTCAACTTCATACTCCTTAGGCTCATCATTGGAAATCCTGCACAATCGCACATACCAAGGCAGACCTCTCCCATGTATAGATTAATCTTTAATGGAAATAGGAGAAGAAAGATCCATACATTGGCTTACCTTCGCGGAGACGAAATCGGGGACTACTGTGTTTGGTCGATCTCGACTAGGGCTAGTCGATCTCGACGAGTCTGCAGTTTCTGGTGGTGGTCTGGTCGAAGAGGAAGAAGTCGACGAAGAAGGCTTGTCGACCTCGAGTAGCCTACTCGGTCTCGAGTAGGGCTCCGCTCCTGGAGGCTGCATCGTCGAGGAAGAGGGCTCTGGTGGAGTCGGGTGGTGGTCGATCTCGACAAGCTTAGTCGAGATCGACGAGGATCCTTGCTCTGGTGGTCTCAGCGTCGAGGAAGCAGGGACTGGGCTCTCTGAGTGGTGGTCGACATCGACAAGGGTGGTCGAGATCGACGAGCTCTAGCCGTCTGGTGGAGTCAGCGTTGAGGGAGATGAAGCCGAGGCCGTCGAGTGGTGGTCGACCTCGACAAGTCTAGTCGAGATCGACGAGCCTGGTTTGTCTGGTTCGCTGCTCGACGATGCTGGTGCTGGTGGAGGCTCCTTGGTCTGGTCGAGATCGACTAGGGTCTGGTCGATCTTGACCCCATACTTAGCTCCTGTCAAGGCATCCGAAAAATAATTAATCCACAACGACTTACCTTGGTCTGTGTCGATTGGATTTTCTGTGTTCTCCTTGAGGATTGCCATGATCTCCTCCACCTGGGCCTCCATGTCCCTCTTTTCCAGCTCCTCAGGTGTCATATTTCTGACCTTGGGTTCCCCGCAGGTGATGTAGCCAGCTGAGATAGATTTGACCTCTTCCATTGGACCTGTATGCCTTTCAGTTTTATTAAAGGAATACTCAATTACCTCATCGCTGATGTTGAAGGTGAGCACTCCTTTCCTTACGCTTATGTTGGCATCCACCGTCGCCAAGAATGGTCTTCCTAGAATAATTGGACAAGCAGGATCTTCTTGCATATCAACAACTAGAAAATCAGCAGGGACAAAGAATTTACCTACTTGTACTGGCACATTATCCACCATGCCTGTTGGAATGACCACCGTGTTGTTGGCCATGTAAAGTCTAGCATCCACAGGCTCTAGGGCACCTATCTTAATCTTGGACCAAATCGTTAAAGGCATTATACTCACACTAGCTCTAAGATCACATAGGGCATTAATTTTGTATGGACCAAATCCAATAGTTATAGCAAACTTACCTGGATCCGGCCTCTTCTCTAATATGTCCAAGTGGCTGCACTCCTCTGTGATTTCAGCCATTGATCGATTTTTGCTCAGAATCTCCTTCAGGAACTTGACATAGGATGGCATTTCATTGAGAGCTTCTGTGAAGGGGATAGTGACGTTGAGTTTCTGAAGCATCTTGATGAAGCGTTGAAATTTCTTTTCTGCCGGGTCCTTTAGAGATTTTGTGGGGAAAGGCAGCTTCTTTTTATTATTCGGAGCCAGAACAGACGTCGGAGGTGCTGTAGGCTACTCTATGTCGACCAGAGGCTCCTCGACATCGACTACAGTCTTGTCGACATCGACCAGATTGGGCTCAGTCGAGTTGTTGTGTGGTGCAGACGAAGATTTTTGCAGGTTCTCCTCGAGGTCGAGTAGGCCTTTGTCGAGATCGACTAGAGGTTTGTCGACATCGACTAGCTGTTCCTCGCTGTTCTGCTGCTTTCCGACCTCTGGCTCTTGTAGTTCATGGCTGCTTCTGAGTTTTATAGCAGCGATGTGTCCAGTCTTTCCCTTAGAATTTGGTTCTGAAGATCCCGGGAGCGAACCCGACTGTCTGGGAATTCCTGCTGCTAGCTGACCAATCTGTGTATCAACTGATTTCCGCCAGATATCAATTTCCCCAAGCCTAGAGTTGACACCTTGCATCTGAGTATAGACGGAGTTGAAAGATTGCCTAGTTTCTGAGTGGTTCCTCCGTATTTCCTCCAGGACTGTCTGTATATCATCCTTTTTCTGCTCCCTTTCCGGATGTCCTGGAGCTCTGTAGGGCGGGGGATTCCTAGGGACACCTTGGTTCCATTGTGGTTGCAGAAACCTTTGGTCCCCCATGTAGCGACTGGGACCCCCTGCGTAAGCTACATCCTCATGATGCTCTGCCATCCTGACTTGTTCTGCGTGTGGGCACTCAGGAGTGGTGTGCCTTTGCGATCCGCATTTAATGCAAGGCTGGTTGACAGAGAAATACTTTACTTGCTTGATGACCTTCTTATTCTGGTTCCTGTAGTATTGCTCCCTTACATCAGGATCAATCTCCTTAGGTGGCTCATATAGGGGCATGGATGGTGCTGGCCTGGCATATGGGTTCTCTTCATAAGTTGCAGTATACCCATACTTTTTGTCGTAGTTAGTGAGCTTCTCTAGCACACCCCATGCGTCACTTGGTGGCATTTTCAGATACTCATAGCGAGTATAATGGTTGATTCTGTCCTTTGTGACTTGATCAAGAGAGTTGAAGAAGATCTCCTGAATGACGTAGGGTGGTTGTCCATGAGTAGGGCAAGATCGCAGAAGTTCCTTGTAGCGCTCCCATGCCTTTGCCAGCGGTTCCCCTTGCTTCTGTTTGAAGGCGGTGATTCTCTGGCGGAGATGTGCTGTTTTGGCGGGTGGGAAGAATTTGTTCAGAAACTCTTGCTCTACTTGGGCCCAGGTTGTGAGTGATCTTGCTTTCAGCCCTTCCAGCCATTTCAGTGCAGGCCCAGCGAGAGACCAGCGAAAAGATTTCATCTTGACATATTCCAGGGTTGTACCTTCAGCAATAGTACGGCACATGTCAGAAAAGTTTGTAATATGTTCAAGAGGACACTCATTAAATCTACCATAGAAGGCATTATTTTTCAGCTCTATAAGAAATTGAGTGCGAATTTCAAAAGAGTTATCAGGGATAAGAATCGTCGATTTAGGCACGACGAGAGTTGGGTGCATGTAGTCCTCTGCCGTGGTTGGATATTGGGCAAGCTCAGCCTGTGCTTGTTCCCTTGCTGCTCTCTTAGTGGCGATAGCAGCATCCTTTGCGGCGATAGCAGTATCCTTTGCGGCCAATTCCCTGGTAAGCCTAGCGACCAGCTGTTCCTGTGTCTCCGCAGCTTCCATGGCTCTTTGTAGTTTAGCTCGGATGTGAAATAGGCGTTCCGGTTCGTCTAAGGCGTCAAACTCAGGTGTTTGACCAGAACGGCGCATACACCTGAAAAGTAACTCAAAGAAACAGTGAGAACTGACTACCTAAGGTGCGATTGATAGCTTCCCCGGCAACGGCGCCAATTTGTTGTTGCAGGAGGATGGTCAAGTATGAAATAAATATAAAGTATAGATCAGACTGACTTCCCTGTCTCAGCAAATAAATACAAGACTTCCTCCCGTTGTAGTAAGAGAAAAGTCAGGATCGAATCCACGAGGAAGCACGTCAGCAGTTCTTAGGTAGCTGTAAATCTCACAGGCAAAGCAGCAGAAAGAAGCACAGAAACACAGAAACAGAAATAAAAGCATAAAGTAACAAACAAAAGCAAAGCAACAAAGCAAAACAGAAACTAAAAGCAAAGGCAGAGGCTTGTCGATCTCGACAAGAGTCAACTCGAGATCGACCACAACAGTCGACAACAGAAACTGAAAATCATAGCAGACAGGCAAACCCGGCAAGGGCAACTCGATCTCGACAACCCCTACTCGAGATCGACAAGAAACAGCAAAAACAGAAATTGAAAATCGACGAAACAGAAGAAAACCAACTCGACCTAGACCAGTCCTACTCGATCTCGACCACGTCTTACTCGAGATCAACAAAGGTTGTGCTCTAGATCGACAACAGTAAAAGACAGAAACTTTAAAAGGCAAATTTTCGAACCAAAACTCAGATTTTTTGACAGAAATAAATTCAATATGCTAAAAGACTTCCAAAGCCAGGGTTTCAACACCACAACGATAACCATGCAAAGTAACACATAAAGGCATAAAAGATCATGCTTTCCATCAAAAAACTTTCGTCGTTAACAAATAGGCATATAGAGGCTTTCGCATAAACCCTAATTGTTACTAACCCTTTTTCACATAATTAATCCAAGTTGCATTAAGATCACTTTCGCTTCAATAACACAAACAAGGATCACCTTCAACTCTCGCAAAAGAATCATGCTCATAGGGATAGAAGATGAATTGCACAAAAGATCTGACCTTTATCGCATCGCCTCACATGGCCACCATCGGGCTCACCCCAGCCCCAGAAGTGGGTGGACTACTCACGCCTCATCACAATCGCAGACATTGAATGAAAAGAAATAACTTGCATTAACTAAATTCAAAAGCCTTTACAATCTCGGCAATCAACTTTCGCAGAAAGCCAAAACCCTAAAAATCTTAGAACTCCTAAACTTCTCTGTGGAACTAACTAATTGTGTGTCTTCGAAATAAATAAAACTGAGCCCCTAGGGCCTTATTTATAGGCTTCTAATCCTTGCTAATCAAGGATAGAATCTTCTATCTCTATCTAAAATTATATCTATAGCTTTTAAAGATAAATAAATTGTTTTAAGGAAATAAATCTAAAAGAAAAAAGATAAATCTAAATAGGTAAGTCTTCATGTCTTGATAGATCTTGTCTCCTTAGATAGAACTTGATGTATTTGGATAGAATCTTCCTCCTTCGGCCCCAAGGATTCCCAAGTCGACTAGGACAGCTCTCGACGACACGTTTCTGGACTCGGGTCTACTCGACCTCGACAAAGCCTTGTCGACCTCGAGTAGGGTTCATCGTCGACTGGACTTCCTGGCTAGCTCTGCTTGATGTGGCTCGGATTTGGGTCCTGGCGCTTGTCGACCTCGAGTACCGCTTGTCGATGTCGAGTAAGCATGGGTCATAGACTAGGTCTCCTCGGGTGGCTCTACTCGGCAAGCTCGGATCTGGACTCAAGGGCTCGTCGATCTCGACAAAGGGTTCGTCGAGATCGAGTAGAGTGGTGAACGTCTGGTCGAGCAGGCTTCTCCTCGGCAAGGACTCGGAGTTTCTCTCGGTGGCTTGTCGATCTCGACCAAGGCTTGTCGAGATCGAGTAGGGTGCGCTCGGCTTCTCGTCCTCGGCTTCTCGGGCAGCTTCTCGTCTCGTCGACTCCGGGTGTGGTGTTGGGCTTCGTCGATCTCGACTAGGGCTTGTCGAGATCGAGTAGACTTCCGGAGCTGGGTTGTCTGGTTCTCTCGATCAGGCTTGCTCGATCAAGGTTGCTCGGACATGCTCGTCTAGATCGAGTAAGGTCTACTCGAGATCGAGTAGTCTGGTTCCTCGGCTCGATTCGACTGGTTCCGTTGCTGCTTTGACCTTGGACTTCTGTAGCTGTTTTCCGAGCTTTACCGACCTTCTGTAGAATTGTTGTAAAATGCCTCGATCTCTGCGAATTAAACAGAAACTGGTGTAGATTCCATAATTTGGCAAATAATCATAAACTACATAGGTTCTGTACTATCTAAGCCCAAATGAATGCAATGTATACAGAAATCGATATAAAAGTTACTGTAAAACATGGCAGATTCAGCTCACAACAGCAGGGTTGAAAGAAAACATAGACATCTTATAGAAACTGTCCGGGCAATCAGATTACATGCATGCTTACCTGTGAAATTTTGGGGTGACTGTATTCTATGTGCAACTCATCTCATCAATAAGATGCCTTCATCTGTTCTCAACTAGAAATCTCATTTTGAAGTGTTGTACAAACATGCTCCTTCTTATGACCAGTTAAAGGTTGTAGGTTGTTTGTGTTATGCACTGCAACCTAATGATCACAGAGATAAACTTGGGGTAATTGCAAGGAGATGTGTATTTCTTAGGTATCCTCCTGGTCAGAAAGCCTACAAATTATTTGATTTGACTCTCAAGAAAGTTATTGTTAGCAGGCATGTTCACTTCAAGGAAGATGTGTTTCCTTTCAAACACCTATCTTCCAAGAATTCTTCTTCACAACAAGCTCCTTGGCAATTCAGTGATGATGACACATTTTGGTTATCTCTCAATCAAAATAATCCTTCTCCCATGTCTCAACGTACCTCTCAACCATTCATCTTAAGAAAGGATTTATGTCTCAGATGTTCATAGCCCTTCAGACATGAGAGTGGTTGAAGACTCTCTAGCATCTAGTCCCTCTATAACATCCACAGACTCTATCTCAGTTTCTCCTACCGTTTCTCTTCCAAAAAGAAAAATCCACAGACTTGCTCATCTCCGGGACTTTGTGTGTTCTAACCTTCCAAATAGAGGGCTACCAGATTCTTCTTCATCTGAGTCATTTGTTGTGTTTGGTATTCATCATCTATCTCATGTGTGATATGATTTTATCAAGTCTCAAATAAACATGTGTTCTACATTTGAGCCAAATTCCTACTCTCAAGCTAAAGGAGTACCAGAATAGGAGACTGCAATGGGGTTATAGTTATAGGCTTTGTCTGCTAATCACACATGGGTCACTACTCCTTTGCCACCAGGGAAGAAAGATATTGGTTGCAAGTGGATTTACAAAATCAAATACAAACCAGATGGCTCCATTGAAAGGTATAAGGCCAGGTTAGTTGCCAAAGGATACAATCAAGTCAAGGATAGGGACTACAAACAAACCTTCTCTCATGTGGCTAAACTTGCAACTGTAAGGGTCATATTAGCTATTGCTGGAAGGAAAGGTTGGACTCTTCATCAATTGGATGTGAATAATGCCTTCCTTCATGGTTATTTAGATGAGGAAGTGTACATGGCACCACCTTCTAGCTTGTCTGTTCCTATTGTTCATGTCTATAAATTGAAAAGATCCTTATATGGTCTTAAGCAGGCCAGTCGACAGTGGAATCATGAGTTAACTAAGTTCATGATTCGCATTGGTTTTGTTCAATCTACACATGACTATTCTCTATTTGTCAAACATTCAAGCAGCAACATGACAGTGGCCCTGGTCTATGTGGATGATATGTTGTTATTGGGAAATTCTAGCACTGATATTGCTTTCACTAAGGAAGCATTGCATATGGAATTCACAATCAAAGACTTAGGAAAAGCAAGGTATTTTTTGGGGTTGGAAATTGCACGATCATCTGTTGGCATATTACTTAATCAAAGGAAATATGTGTTGGACATCCTCAAAGATGCTCACATGGAGGCCTGTAAGCCTACTGACTTTCCAATGCAACATGGTGTGAAGTTGTCCTCTCATGATGGTGAACCAATTCCCAAACCAAAGGATTATACGAGGTTAGTTGGTCGTCTCCTCTACCTTACACTAACTAGACCTGATATTTCTTACACAGTTCAGCAACTTAGTCAATATCTGCAAAACCCCCTACGTCCTCATTGGAATGTTATGGTTTACCTTCTTCATTATCTTAAAGGCATTTTCAACTATGCTCTATCATATTCTGCATCTTCTTCCTTTAAATTTCAAGCATACAGTGATGCAGACTTTGGAAATTGTGTTGACACTGGCCGGTCTCTCACTGGATTTTGTGTCTTTCTTGGTTCTTCCTTGGTATCTTGGAAGACTAAAAAGCAAAAGGTACTCTCTAAATCCTCAACTGAAAGTGAATATAGAGCTATGTATGCTGCTGCAAGTGAGTTAGTGTGGCTTCAAGGATTGTTGTCTGATTTAGGCATTCACATCTCTTTACCTGTCACTTTATTTTGTGACAATAAATCTGCTCAGCAACTAGCTATTAACCCGGTGTTTCATGAGAGAACAAAGCGTGCCCGTATAGACTTCCATTTCATCCGAGAGATGGTACAACAGGGTTTCATTTGCACTGATCATGTGGCTTCTTCACTACAAACTGCTGACATCCTCACCAAAGCTTTGGGAGCTAAGCAGCACACCTTCCTTCAGTCCAAGTTTGGCCTTGTCCTTCCTTGGGAAAGTCCAGCTGAGGGGCGTATATGAGAATATATAAGAGGTGTTGTGATCTATGATTTACAAAAGGAAATGACAACACACAACACTAGCAACACAAGTTGAGCTCGGTTGTTCACTAAGCAACTGGAGGGGTATTTTGGTCTTTTCAGGTTGATCTGATAGTTGCAACATAATAAAAGCTAGCAAAGGGAGCTTAGGCGGGAGTTGAGTTTTTCCAATGTAACAAACTCAATTTCTTCATTCAAATGAAGAGGTTTTCTCCCAATTTCGATTTTCCTTGATTTGTCTCAACTTTCTAAATTGGTTTTGAGTTGAATTTGTTCAAAATCCTCTCCCCCCTCAAATCCTTCGACTCAATTCATTTTGTCCATATTTTTCGTGAAATCAACCATGTACGTGGCAACGTGGGTGTTGACACGTAATAAAAAATTAAAACTCGAGTGGGTTAAGCAGGTTAAAAAAATTTCATACCCATAATTTTTACTAACAAAACCCTTAGTTTAATAAATGATGAATAATTTTTATTTAATTTTTTACCTATTATTTTATAAATTTTTTAAGATGGGATGGGTTTTAGAGCGCCTCTCCGTCCCAAACTACATGATTGACAAGGTTGCTTGCCTTCTCCACTCAATTGATCGATGTAGGAAGTTTGATGTCCCCTCCAAAACTTCAAATAAAATAAAATGATTAGGTGGAGTTGCAATTTTGACCAACGGTCCGATACATTCATACATGTGAATTAAGGTGAAGCTAAGGCAAAGTCAACTCCAAACCATATATAATAATAACCCTATCTAAGATATGCGCATGTTATATGTCCATATATATTGATGTAGAGGGAGGTACAACATGACTAGCTCCATCGATCATTCAAAAAGTGGACATTACATTAGCCTACAAATAAAAGCCACAACATAACATGATGAGCAAAAACACTTTAACATGGAGAGCAGTACAAGTTACTCAAAGACATACACACAAAGTGGAGGTTTCAATTTGGCCCATCAATAATCCAAACCTTCCTCTTTACTTTTGTGCTATTGTACCTATCCTCACTCACTCACTCACTCACTATTTCTTCTTTACCTCTTTGGCTCTTTATATATAGAGTATAGTGACACGATCACGTTCTTGGATCATGAACTAACACCTTTTTTTATTTATTTTTGAGGACACATTTTGATCTCTTTTTTAATTAACTAACATTTTTTTGGGGACACATAAATGTATGATCGGATAAGGGTTGTTATCCAATCCAATCTACATACATTTGCTTTTGGAGATGTGAATATATCCTCATAATATAAATTAGAAGACCAAAATTTGAAAAAGGTATAAATGTTTTAGATTTTCAACTTTTCTTTAAAATCTCTTTTTATGGTAAACTTGGTAATGTAAACTTTCTTTCAAATATTTATCAGTTTGTCTATTGTATGCCCTAAGAAAATAGGATAATGATGATTTATTGGAAAAGAAAATCCTAAAAGGAAATAAGTAAACCCTATAATCTAATTAAAAGATGACTAAACCGAGTGTATTTAGGGGAAATATTTCCCAAATTGGTTTCTTATCCTATGCCTAAGGATATAGGATAGAAAAACCGAATATTTATTTATGTTTTTTTATCTTGCGATTTGATATCTAACTTATCGACCAGCTAATTCAGATATAATAGAAGCTCAATTGGATCGACTTTTCAAACTCATTTTGCTTCCCTCATAATTTTTCCGGGACGCATAAATTTAGGATTGGATAATGGGATGATATCCAATCTCATTTGCTTTTGGAGTTTTGATCTATCATGTACAAAACTCTGTTCTTCTTTTGTTTAACATTCTTTTGTGTTTTCTATTATTATTTTATTAATTTTTTCTAAGGCTATTTCATTTATTTATATTTTTTATAGCGCGAAAAAATTAACGCTATTTTTTATAATATAAATTGGTGACGTTTTATAATAAAATAATATCATTTGTTGTTGTATTATATATAATTATTTATACATATTAATTCAAAACAACACCGTACATATATGATTGTGCCCTCCTCGAAAAATTTCTGTCTCCGTCATTTAGACATTTATTTAAGACGAGAAATTTGTTCAAATTTCACCTCATCTCATCCCCTATTATCTCCTCGTCTCCAGTACCCCTCATCGATCAAACACATCTTTATATCCATGAATGAATTTTTTCAATGTCTCCGCCCTCCCCCACCCTAAACATTTTTCTTCATTCATAGTACCAACCCTAAACATTTCGCCCAAAGGCCTAATTGCTAATTATTATTTATTTATTATTCTGTCAATTTATTACATAATCAAATTTGAATAGAGGCCGCCCAAAAACGATGTTATCTTCAAAGGCGCCCCTTTGCATCCACAAGACCGATAAATCATATAGAAGATCATTTTGGATGGTCCTGCTATTGGAACCATTGATGAAACATACTTTATTATCCCCTCAACAAAAAAAATTCATTATCAAGATTAAATCGACAAGTCTCGATCCGATAACCATTTTAATATTATTTTTGTTGTACATTTAGTAATCTTTTGAGCATTTTATTTATTTATTTACTTATTTATTTTACAGTAGGCAATAAATTTGATGTACTAACGACATTCATGATCACCTCGCAAGATAATGTTCTGGAACTCACAACAACAGGAACTCAAAATAAAATTACAATTCATCTGAGATTTAGCAAGAAAATCAGCTGCACCATTTGCCTGTATGTAGTAGTGTTGAATTGTGACGCTCTCAAAATCTCTGCTTAACGAATGGATCTCTTGGATTATTTGAGCGACCTCCCATGGTATAGTGTTCACTTGATTGATGACATTGACGATGATTGCACAATCACTTTCAACTATTACTCTTCGAATCCTCATCTCCGCTGGCAGTCTTATACATGTATAAAGTGCAAAAGCTTCTCATAGAATGACCGAACTCATCATAACTTTACATTTATGAATCCGAAGAACTAGACCGTCATTATTCCTTACAATACAACCAACCTGCGGTTGAGTATCAATTTTCACCAAAGCATCTACATTGATCTTAATGACATTTATTGGAGGACATTTTTTTATTATTAATTTGGTTTTAAAACTACGATTTCCGTAGTCACCTTTTTAGTTTGTTGTTTTTAAAGTATTTTTGTGGTCAATTTCTTTGAGTCGGGAAGCCCTTTTAGTATCTTTTGTAAACACAAATTCGCTCATAGTGAAAAATATAAAACCTACACGGCTACACCTCATCGTCCACTCTCATCGTATTACTCATAAAATTCATTACTTTGATCAAATCTCACTATCTTTACTTTTCTATCTAATTGTCTTTCCACCTCGTCAAAGAATACTTTTAGTACGTTCACAAACTAGGTCTTCTCATGCATTAGATATATGTAACAATACTGTGAGTAGTCATCAATGAAGGGGATGGAGTACTTTTCTCCGTTCCAAGAAGGAACATCATTTGAACCACAGATATCGGTGTGAATAAACTAAAGAAGTTGAGTGCTTCTTGTGGCTGGTTTCTTTGTAGTATACTTACCCCCCGTTTGTTTTTTGGCAGAGAAAGGTATCCATTGCCCTTATGAATATAGTCCATATTTAAGTAAAGATTCATTGATCATTATTCTAATCATTCCCCTTTTTCTCCCATTTTTCATAAAAATTTGTTACCCCTCTATTCTCTAATTTGAAGAAGGGTAACTAATACCTCTAGGATGGGCTAATAATCCCCTCATCCTCTCCTCCAAGCTCACAAAAAATGATGATCATATACATTTTATGTGTAAAATTTAATACCTTACCTTTCCATTCCCCTGTTATCTAAACAAACGAGCCATTAGTTTGCTTTCCGTTAATGCAGTCTACACACACATCAAGATCACTAAAATCTAAATGAGGAAGAATTTCACTCTTCGTCAACCTCACTAACCTTTCCTTGGATATGTGACCTAATCTTTGGTGCCACAAGTGAGCGGAACTTTCATTAGATATACTACGCTTAATTCCCACATTACTTTCAACATACATAATGGATTCATAAACTTTAATATCAAAATTGAACCTGTAAAGTGAATCAATCAAAGTACCACTACCATAAAAGTAATCATTTCAGTACAATGAAAAACTAGCATGTCCAAACTTAACATCAAAACCTAAATAGTCCAGTCTACTAAATGAAACAAGATTTCTGGCACAATCATGTACATAGAGATAACCCTTAAGATCTATGTGACAACCAGTGTCCATGATCAATCTATACATCCCAATGCCTTCAATGCGTGCCTTCATCCTGTTCCCCATGAACAGGTACTGTTCACTTCCTTTTATGGGTTGGATCGTACTGAATCCCAGCCTGTTCAATATGAGAAACATGAGTAGTAGCTCCAGAATCTATCCACCAAGTATTATTAGGCACTTCCATAAGGTTCGATTTAAAGTAAACAGAACAATAATGAATACCTTTTTTTTCAAACCATGCCTTTCTTTTCGGACAATCTTTCTTGAAGTGAACCAATTTCTTGCAAAAGAAACACTTTATTTCCTTCTGAACACGACATTCACTAACATCCTGTGAAGCCTTATCCTTCTTTTCTTTCCTACATGGATTTCCTTTACTACTGCTGCACCATTATGACCCATAAGATGAACTGAATGTTCTGTCATGCATCTTTTGCTTTAATCTCGTTTCCTCCTGTAGGAGCATGGTCGTTAACTCTTTAATGTTCCATTTTTTCCTTAATGGTGTTGTAATTCACCTGGAACTGATCAAACTCATGAGGTAGAGAGTTGATGGCGAACTGGACAAGAAATGTATAATTTACGTTCATCCCCATATTCATCAACATTGCTCCCAAATTAGACATATGCATCACATGATCGTGCATAGGTTGAGACCAGTCAAATATCTTTATAGTCGACTTAGATATAAGGCTTCCTACAATCGATCTGTCAGCCAAATCTCTGACTTTGAGTACTCTTTCATTCCGAGCAAAAATAATCTTGCACTCTCTGTCTTAGAAAGAGATGGCTTAAGATTTTCTGCCACCGTCATCCTCATAAGGCTCAAACCCAGCCGGTTAGACCGCTCCCATGACTCATAAAATGACTTTTCTGCGTCGGAGCTAGCCTCTGTAATGGCACCGGCTGGTACTTTTGTAATAATTGCAAGGTCCATGACTATGATACCCAATGTGAATTGGATATGTTCAAACCAATCATCATAGTTGAGCTCATTGAACTTCACAGCAGAGTTTGCGAATGCAAAAAGATTTGATGAAGTTGCAAACATTTATACATGCTTACCTATTAGTGCTTTGAAAATTTAATACAGATTTAGGCAATAAACCTTAACACATGTATTCAAGTAACCTTTGGGCAATAGACAAATACGCATACTGATAGCGTCTATTTAGTCATGTTTACAGGGCACTCTTGGATAGAGTTTAGGGCGTTTTACTTGATTATTTGCCTATTTCTTAGCCCTTAGTATCCCGTTTCGAGGAATCGGTGTCTACCGCATGTTTATCATGATTTCAGGTATTTTAGAGCAGTTTTGGAATCAATTCAAGAGATAAAGGAGGAAGAGATGGTTCAAGGCACCTCGACGCGCTTAGAAGTCGTCAAAGACAAGCTAGAAGGCACAAGATCAAGAAAATGTGCCAAGAGAATCGAAGCGGAATCGAACAAAGTGGACAAGGCGGAGCAGCACAGATAAACTTCCTATTTTTGACCTATAACACTTCGAGCCAAGTCTTGATATCTTCATGAGAGTTGTAGTGCCCGAAGAGAGTTTTCCAAAGCATATTTATATGCATTAATCAGATGAGCGATGACTCCAAAAAATGCATTTCAAGGCGACCCTGTTGAAGGCCACTCGACCGAGTGCATGAACACTCGAGGCGTTTTATGCTCGAGTGGTCCCCAGAAGCTAGCAAATCTTCACACTCGGCCGAGTGCTCTTGACACACGAGATGTTATATACCCGAGTGTCGTCCCTGGACAGTTTTTTCCGTTTTTAATTTATTTTTATTTGGGGAGGATATTTAAGGGACGTTTTTAGAGGTTCCAAGGGCCGAAAATCTGACATTGTAGAGACCTATTTGGAAGCTTTGGGAGATTGGAGATTCTTGATGATACTTTTGTTCGATTCATCAAATTCTGGTAATTTTCCATTGTTGTTTCTACTGTCCAATGTTTATCTTGCCAAATATGATTGAATCAAGCATGAACATCTCCATGAGTTGCTAGATTTCTTGTTCTAGGGTTGGGATTGTCCCGACAATGCGGAAATAGACTTGTGCTTAGTATTGTTTGAATGATATTTGATTCTATTTGGTGATTTAATCCTATCGCGCCAGCCCTAGTTGACGAGAGTCAATTAGAACTGATTTTGGGGTTTGAAATCGAGAGACTAAGACTCCGAATTGGAACCTATATGGTGAATTTAGGCCGAGAGGCTATTGGAACCATAGGATTAAGCCGGAAGTTTAGTTGATCGAAAGAGAAATTGAACTTCTTGTGGATCTCTATATCGTCATAGATATTTTAGGTGATAATTGTATCGACTGTGACCGAGATGGTTAGGTTTGCACGATTATTACCTAGAATTCTAAGCACGCAAAGGGTTTGAATTGGTTGGTTGAGACCGAGAGGCGATCATTAACCAATTTAGACACATTCGCTTTGATTCCGAGAGGAGCTTTGTGTTTACCTTGGAAGATCTACCTTCACATTTGAATTAGATATCATTCAAGCAAGAAAATATTTTTGGTCTATCGATGATGCATTGTTGGTAAATCCTTAATCCTAGAACGCCTTCCCTATATATATTTCTCAACACTTAATCGGTTTTCCTGGTTACTTTATACACAAACACATCAAAAATCCGTCGTTTATTCTGAACTTGGTTGAACTAACTCAAAATTACAATCGATACTCCTTTGGTCCTTGTGGATACGACACTTGATTACTACAACTGAACCTCATACACTTGTGGATGTAGGTTTTTAGCCTATCACATACAATCATTGATGCTAAAATATATAAACTTTAATAGACAATCACCGTACACATTAGAACAATAAGCATGTTATATATCTTATGTCATTTAGCATTCTTTAATCATTAACAATTGATAAACATAAATCAAACTCTAAAGTACCTTTCAACTTGGCCACTTTGGTGACTAACAAGTTCCTTACATAATTTAGACGATGAACTAACATACCTTAATGCATAGATAAACGTCTTTTCTAATGCGATTAAACCATATAAATAGTGTTCTAAAAATCGCGCCTAGGCACCACCTGGGCGCTAGGTGGGAGTGCACCTAGGAATTTTTAAGCCTAGGTGGTCTTCTAGGCGGAAATCTGCCTATGCACCGCCTAGTCCCACCTAGGCGCCGCCTAGACTCCGCCTAGTCCCGTCTAGGCGTCGCCTAGCCCAACTATTATTCAATTTTAGCTTATAGGCATGTGATTAGTCGACTTAGGTTTTTTTTTATCCCCTAAGTCATGATGTATTTTCTATTGAGTAGAACCTATAGTTTTAGATTTTAGGAGGTTTAGAGCAGTGGCGGCCGCAAGAATCGCTAGAGGGGGGGGGGGGCGAAATTTTTTGTCGGGGGAAAAAAAAATTCCTCGGTATATATAATAAAGAATTTTTTTAAATATATTGAAAGAAACTATAAATTGTGGTATAAATATGATATTTTATTACAAAAATTCATGCAATAATTTAATAATTTATATGTGTATAGCATGATTAAGATTTTTTTAAAAAATATTGAAAGAAAATTATAAATTTTTTAAAGAATTGATCATTGGTAAATGAAAAAAAAAATTGATTAGATTGAAAACTATAAGAAAAAACCTCATAAATTGTGGTTTAACTAATTTTTTTCCATAGGAATAAAAATTAGAAGAATTTTTTAAAATATATGTGTAACATAATGAATAATTTTATGAAAATATTAAAAGAAAAATATATAATTTGATTTAAATATGACATTTATAATAGGGAAAATTTGGTTGGAATAAAAAATAGTGGAAAAAAAGGAGAGAATGAGGTTTGAACCCATGACCCCTCGGATCCCTTTTCCTTCCTTCCCTCATTTTCACATTTTTTTTTTATGTTTTTACCTTTTTATTTTTATTTTTTTAACCTATATACTACGAATTTACGTCGCCAGAGGGTAGGGCGGTCGCCCCCCCCCCCCCCCGCGCCACCCCCTGCGCCCGCCCTTGGTTTAGAGTCACTAGTCGGATGCTTACTTTTTGCGTTTATTAAGTGTTAGTTAAGCACCGTAAATTTGGGTTTATGAGTGATATTATGAATTATTATTACATTATATGAGTTATTGACATGTGATATGCGTTAAAATATAAGAAAATAATAAAGTTTGTTCTAAGTCTGCCTAGGCGCCGCCTAGGCACCCGCCTTGCCGCCTAGATGCTAGGCGGCTACCCACTGCCTAGCAGCCGCCTGGCGCCTTTTAGAACATTAACGCATATAACCTTGATACTATGCAAGTTTTAGGTTAAACCTAAGACCCACTGTGTAAAGACCGAGATTATTTTAATATTATTTTAATTGAAAATATATTACTTTCTATCCAATTTATTAAGTTTTGAGAAAACTAGTCATCAAGCAAGTTTCGATTTAAAAATCCTTGTAAATAATTACGACATCGTTTTAAAATTTGGATTTTGACGGATTCTAATTCCGCTTTCAAGCTCCGAATTCGAGGAATTTAATTTAATTTCGATCGTTTTAAAATCACTTGAAAATTTCAATTTAATTTCGCTAGAGATTAGCGGATTTAATTTTCCTCTTATTGACTCTTCTATAATCCGTGAGCTTCGTCGTTCCTTGTCGGATCCACATCTACCTCAAATAATCAATAAAAACGTGAAGATTCCGACTCTGCCACTAAAAAGAGTATAAATGCAAATTATACTTAAATTATGCATGTTGTACATCTTAACTAAGTTAAATGCAACATATTATGCCTATCTAAATGCGCTCTACCAAGGTGATGTGTTTATAACGACTCTGTTTTTAAGGAGACACTTCCTTGGAGCGCCATCTTCAGTCTCACTACTAACAGGAGATCAAGTCTTGATGTACCGCTAGGTGCTACTGTTGTGGTGCTTGGCTTGATACTTGTTTGTTTCTTAGACTAGTTGGATTTCCATTGACCTTGGATCCAATTGTAGTGTTGCAGGTTAACAGGTTTAACCTGCTCAATGCGCTTTTTTCTATTTGTTTCAAATGTGGCGATTGTATTTGTTTGTGATGGTGTTTCCGTCTATTGATTTTATCAGCCTCTCGAGAATCATACATGTCTGATCTCGAATTTTTATTTTATCAATGACTGTGTTTTCACATATTTCAGGCTTAATTAGTTTGCATTGGTCTCCTTCTTTTCTTTCTCCAGTTGTAGTACAAGTCGTGTCTGATCAGAACTATATACGTGATTGTGTGGAGAAGTCTATAGGGGAAGGGAAAACCCATGCGGATGCTCTAACTGAGTAGTTGATCCAAGTGTATAACAAGCAAGCAAGCAAAAAATAAATAAAATGAAATGAAATTTGGACGGTCCTGCTAGAACAATAGTTATAGTCTTATAGAACCATTCACAAGACCGAGACGATGAATGCAATGAAGGCCGACGGACCTCACCCAAAACTTTCACCCACTATGCATATCAGATAGCATATGTTAGGGGTGGGCACGGGACGGGACGGGACGGGACGGGATTGAGCCGGGACGGGACTCGTCCCACGAAATTTTTACGGGACGGGATCAGGACGGGATTGACACTTTTTTTTCGGGACGGGATCGGGACGGGATGGTGTCTGGACGGGAGGGGATCGGGACGGGACGGCCCTTGTCCCGCATATAAAAATAATAAAATATTATATAAATTTGCAAAGTGAAAAATGCTTTCATAATTCATTAATTTGTATAATATGTTGAATACGGTATTATTCTCAACTATATTATTCAATAATAATAATAATAATAATAATATTATTATTATTATTATTATACTATTATTAATTCATACAATGATTGTATAATTAGTTATAATGTTGAACATATTTGGCTACATTATCTTACTAGATCGGGATGGAAAGGGATTGAGACGAGATTCACCAGATATTGTCTCATTATCGATTGATAATTGGAAAAAATACCGTATTTAGGTATTTGCTTCTTGTTACGAGGCTTCCAACTAACTTTATGTAAGCCATCTTTATAATAATAATAATAATGATTATTATAATGATAAAAAAATAATAATAATAACAATAATAATAATGCCACGTTATAATTAAAAAAAATAAAATAATAATAATAATAATATTACTTATTTTTATTTTTATTATTATAAAATAATTATACTTTACAGGAAAAAAATATAATATGATAATATAATAATAATAATTTTATTATAAAGTAATATTATTATTTAATTATATTATAATATTATATATTATTATTATTATAATATTATATATTATTATTATTATAATCAATTATTATTATAAATTGAAAAATATTATTATAATTATAAATAATATTTGCTCAAATAATAATAATAATATTATTATTATAAATGGAAGATTATGATTATAATTATAATTATAATATTTTCTCAAAATAATAATACTAATAATATATTATTATTATTCTATAATATTATAATATTATTATTATAAAAATTATTATTATTATTATTATTATATGCGGGACGGGACGGGATTTGCGGGATCCCACCGGGATCGTCCCGCGTTTCGTCCCGCATAATTTTTGCGGGACGGGATTCGCTATTTTGTCCTAAATCCCACCGGGATCGGGACGGGATCGGGACGGGACCGAGACGGGATCGGGATTTGCGGGATTTGTGCCCACCCCTAGCATATGTTATCACCCTCAAACAAATTAATGTTATTTTCATTTTATCAAAGATTAAGGTGACCAGTCTTTTCAAAACCAACCTATATCAGTATTAATTAATCATGTACTACATCCGTTTTGCAAAATAGAAGGACATTTACTATTTTGTACTAATGACCTCAAAATTCAATGAAATATTAAATTTTTATTAAATTTTTTTATATAGTATTATACATATTAACAATATATATAATACTATATATATAATACTATGTAAAAAAATTTAATAAAAATTTAATACTTTATGGAATTTTTAACTCATTAAAAAACGTGTCAAAAACTAAAAGTCCTTATATTTTTGCAACGGAGGTAGTATATATATGAAACTAATAACAGTCTTTTATTCAAAAAAAAACAAAAAAAAACAATAACAGCGGTCTTTCTAATTTGTATTTCAAGAATATAGTTCGATCTCTACCAGATATGATATATAAATGATGTTAGAAAAAACTAACAGTAGTATTAAAATAACTTCTTTTTTTTTTAAATATTTCTTTACCGAGTTTTACACGATTAAGGGTATCTCCTATGGTAAGCTAAAAAATGGGTTTTGGCCAAATATTGCTCCCACCCTAGACCAAAACTCATTTTAGCCTTTTTATATTTGGCCTAATTCCAAAACTAAGGTCAAATTTGGTTTCCACTTTTGGAGTGCCAAATCCTATTTATTTATTTATTTATCTATTTTTAAGTGTTTAATATTTATGTAAATTTATAAAAAAATACGATTATAAATCTATATATTATATAGTTATGATTTTCAATTAAAAATAAAATTTGTATTATTGTTAAGATATTCAAGAGTTCTTTGATATGACTATAATATTTGACATATTTGAATTATTATATTGCACAAATAATATTTTTAGAAAATGACATTAATCTTTTTTTATATTGCACAAATAATATTCTGGTAGATTCGCATTACTCTCTTCATAAACATCTCTTGTTTCGAAGCCATCACTTTGATCATCTTCATGCATATATTTGTCATTGCTCGTTCGAAAGCTACCATAGCCATAATTTTCACTATCAAAATTTTCATTATCATGCATGCAGCTTTTGATTGACTTTGGAATTGGTTATAGTTACCATAACGATAGAATCGAGTGACAGAAATGAGATGTGAAAGTTTTAAATTGTATGAGTATTTATAGAAAACTAGTCTGCCAAAATTGGCCTACGGTGTGAACAATCAAACCGCACAATAGACCAAAAGGGAATATTTTATAGAATATTCTCTTTAAGTAGGCTATTTTTCGTAGTCATTATGACATAAGGGGGAAGATACTCTAACTGACCTAATAAAATACCCCATTTTGAACTCACCAAAGGTAATGAAATTAAAGAAGCTGGAGTAGTATAGAAGTGTATGGATGTATGTAGAATTGGTGTTGTATAGGGGGTATTCTGGTAATTGAATGTAATGCAGCTCGGCTATATAAGCCAGAAGCTCTCCCCGTCAGTTGTAACAGAAAAACCAATACATAAACAGATTTTTCTTCCTCTCTTCTTCTTCCTTGATCTTCCATGGAGTTTTGTGAGGGATTCTAAGAGGAATCCATACATTTTCATGGTACCAGAGGAATAGGGAGTCAATCCGATCGATTAAAGCTCTGTGGAGACGAGATCTGAAGGAATCGTTGAAGAAAGATGGAAGAATTAAGCGCGGAGTTGAGTGCAGCAATTCGGCGGGAAATCGGAGGCATCAACAACAATTTGAACGATCCACTGAGTTTGTCAAGCTCCGATCATCCAGGAGCACAGCTGGTGGCAAGCACATTCAATGGAGCGAATTTCTTGAGCTGGAGTCGAGGAATTAAGATGGCGTTGGGAGCCAAACTCAAGCTTGGCTTTATTGACGGGAGCACTCGGCAAGACAATCTAAGTCCGACGGATTTGCAGAAGTGGAACAGGTGCGATTACATGGTTCGATGCTGGATCGTGAATTCCATGGCGCCAAATGTATCTGAGAGCTTCATGTATGCTGAGACAGCAAAGCAACTCTGGGACGAGATTGTTGAGAGGTATGCTCCTTCGAATGGTCCCTTACTGTATCAATTAAAGAAAAGTTTGAGCAATTTAGATCAGGGAAACATGAGTGTAGGGGATTACTTCGGCCAATTGAAGAAACTGTGGGAAGAGATTTTCAGTTTAGATGGAAAATTGCAGTGTTCATGTGGTGCATACAAGAATTGCACATGTAATTTGACCAAGAAAGTAGCTGAAAAGGAGGATAGGGAATAAACTGATATAGTTTCTTATGGGATTGGATGGAGGATATGAGAGTACCAGGAATCAAATTCTTGCTATGGATCCTTTGCCAACACTCAATAGAGCTTTGTATCTTGTTCAACAAGTGGACAAGAAAGGTACAGGGTCTGTTGGAGAAAGCAGCAATGATTCAAAGGCCTTCTTTGCCAACAAACCAGCTGACATCAAGAGAGATTACAAGAAAGAAAGAGTTGCAGAAAAGGCAAACAAGAAGTGCTCTCATTGTGGGATGACAGGTCATCTCAAGAATGAGTGCTTCAAGATAATTGGGTATCCAGATTGGTTCAAAGCTCCAAAGGGAAAAACTGGTGCCAAGGCAAATGCAACAGACATGGAGATAGATGAATCTCCTATATCAGAAGCTGGGAATTGCAACAACATGGATGATAATGTAGATTTGATCAACTCAGTGGTCCAGCAAGTGATCAAGGCAATGAAGGGAAAGGGAGCTGCAGGATCAAAGGCACATTTTGCTGGTAAACCTCTAATCTTCAGTACTTTCAGTAATGCTTTTGCTCTATGTATTGCTAGGAAGCATTGTGAGAATAGAAATGTATGGATTATAGATAGTGGAGCCACAGATCACATGGTCTTTGACGATCAGTTGTTGCAATTTAAGGGGAAATTGATGTTGCCTATCAGAGTTTCTTTACCTGATGGATCTGTTAAGTTGGTTACAGAGGTTGGGGATATACACTTGGCATCAGGATTGGTATTATATGATGTGTTTTCCATCCCTGAATTCAAGATCAACTTATTGTCTGTTGGGAAAGTGATTGATGATTCTGGAGTAGATGTCAATTTTCACAAGAAAACTTGTGTTTTACAGGACCTTAGGAAGGGTCATACAGTTCTCACTGGAGAAAGAATCCATAGCAGATTGTTCAGAGCTACTCTTGAACCTGTAGATGTTACAGTTGAAGTTCACAAAGGTTTGGTAAGCAACTGTGAATCCCAGGGAATTGTGCATAGCTCAAATAATGAATCATCTTCAAATAATGCTGTATCCATACCTAGTAAGTCAGTTTTGCATGCTAGGTTGGGACATGCTTCAGTAGCTAAGATGGTTCATGTCCCTGGTTGTAAAGGCACCAGTGTTGGTGATTTCAGTTGTGAATCATGTATCTTGGCTAAACATCATGCCTTACCTTTTAATTCAAGTCATTCAATGGCCACTACTTGCTTTGAACTATTGCATATTGATCTATGTGGACCTTACAAAGTCCCTTGTAGAACCGGAGCTAGGTACTTTGTTACATTTCTGGATGATCATAGTAGAGCTGTTTGGACACAATTGATCAACAGTAAAGGGCAAGCCAGTTCTGCTGTAAAAACTTTTGTGTTAATGGTTGAAAACCAGTTCAACACTAAGGTTAAGAAAGTCAGAAGTGACAATGGGACAGAGTTCTTCAACTGTCAGACATTTTTTGAAGAAAAGGGGATAGTTCATCAGCTTTCTGCTCCTTATGTCCCTCAGCAAAATGGTAGAGTTGAGAGAAAGCATAGACACCTCATAGAGACTGCTAGAGCTCTTAGACTTCATGCAAACCTGCCACTTAAATTCTGGGGTGATTGTGTCTTAGCAGCAACTGATGTTATTAACCTCCTTCCTACTGCTATTTTGGGTTGGGAGACACCCTATGAAAAGCTGTATGGTAAGCCTGCAGCCTATGATCATCTGAGGGTTATTGGATGCTTAGCTTATGCTTTGGCTAGGGATGTTCCTAGAGATAAGTTTGGTGCTAAGGCTCACAAATGTATCCTATTAGGATATCCAGTTGGACAAAAGGCATACAGGCTATATGACTTAGTGAATCACAAGGTGATTATCAGTAGGGATGTAATATTCAAAGAGAATATTTTTCCCTTTCAAGTAGCAGATAAAAGAATGGTGGATGAGGTCTGCATCTCCCCAAATTTGCCATTGGTTAACCCTGCCACAGACTGTGAGAACCCTCAAGTGTTGTCTCACATTCCAGAGAGCACAGATCAGAATTTTGATATGGCTCCTAATAGAGCAGGTTCTCAATCTTCAGTTCAGCCAGATGAGCCAGATTCTTCCAGTGTATCTCAGCCTCCAGTACAGCCAGTTGAGATGCCTGAAACTCAACCTCAGATTCCAGTTCCCAGTGTTACTCTTCGAAGGTCTACTAGAAAGCATCAGTTACCTACTAAGTTTGTGGACTTTGTTGTTCCACACCTCAACACAAATCAGTCTCAGTCTCAGTCCTTTGTAGCCACACAGCTGTCTGATCAGGAATTTTATTCCACTGCTTATCTTGCATCCTTAGCACATGTTATGGCTACTCCTGAACCTCAGACTTACAAGCAAGCTGCAACTGATCCTCTATGGGTAGAAGCTATGGGAAAGGAGCTTGAAGCTCTTGATGCAAATAATACTTGGGAACTCACTACATTGCGTCCTCGTCATGTAGCCATTGGTTGCAGATGGGTGTATAAGGTCAAATTCAGACCTGATGGGGCAGTAGAAAGATACAAAGCCCGCCTTGTTGCCAAGGGATACAATCAAGTAAAGGGTAAAGATTACCATCATACTTTTTCTCCAGTTGCTAAATTTACCACAGTGAGATTATTGATTGCTTATGCTACTTCAAAGGCTTGGCCAGTGCATCAACTTGATGTAAACAATGCCTTCTTACATGGTTTTTTGAATGAAGAAGTCTACATGAAAATTCCTGAGGGGTATGATAAGGGGTCTTCTTCTCAGGTTTGTAGACTAAAAAGATCCTTATATGGATTGAAACAAGCCTCTAGAGAATGGAACACTGAACTTTGCAGGTTCTTACAAGAGCTGGGATTTGTTCAAAGTTCTTATGATTACAGTTTGTTCACCAAATCCATCCCTGCAGGGCTACTGGTGGTCTTAGTTTATGTTGATGACCTGTTGGTTACAGGTGATTGTGTGAAAGAGATTGAAGCTCTTAAACTTGCCCTACATAGAGCATATACAATCAAGGACCTGGGTGAAGCCAGGTACTTTCTGGGATTGGAGATCTCAAGATCTGCTCATGGCACTTTGCTCAATCAGAGAAAGTATGTGCAAGACATACTTGAAGACACTCAAATGGTTAACTGTAAGAGTGCTTCTTTCCCTATGCAGAGGGGTCTAAAGTTGTCCATTGATGATGGTGATGAGCTGCATGATGCTGAGAAATATAGGAGATTGGTTGGTAGATTGCTGTTTCTCAACATGACAAGGCCAGACATATCATTTGTTGTTCAACAATTGAGTCAGTACATGGCATCTCCTCGTGTTCCTCATTGGAATGCAACTCTCCATGTTGTGAGATATCTTCATGGGTCCTCTGATTTGGGATTGTTATATCCATTACATAATGAGAGTTCATACACTGCATTTTGTGATGCAGATTGGGGCAATTGTGTCTTCAGTGGTAGATCTGTTACTGGTTTCTGTGTGTTTTTTGGCAATGCATTGATTTCTTGGAAGACAAAGAAACAAGCAACTGTCTCTAAGTCATCTGCAGAGGCTGAGTATAGAAGCATGTCTAAGACATCTAGTGAGCTTGTTTGGCTGGACTCATTGGCTTCAGATTTGCAGTGTGAGATCCCCAAACCCATTGCCTTACACTGTGATAATAAGGCTGCAATCCACATTGCTGAGAACCCCGTTTTTCATGAAAGAACAAAGCACCTTAAGCTTGATTGCCATTATGTTAGGGAGCAATTGAAAACAGGTTTTCTTACTCCTGTTTTTGTACGTTCTCAGCATCAGTTGGCAGACTTGTTCACCAAGCCTTTAGGTGAGGTTCAGCACAACTATCTAGCTTCCAAGTTAGGACTAGTGTTCATCCCTAGTCCAACTTGAAGGGGGGTTATAGAAGTGTATGGATGTATGTAGAATTGGTGTTGTATAGGGGGTATTTTGGTAATTGAATGTAATGCAGCTCGGCTATATAAGCCAGAAGCTCTCCCCGTCAGTTGTAACAGAAAAACCAATACAGAAACAGATTTTTCTTCCTCTCTTCTTCTTCCTTGATCTTCCATGGAGTTTTGTGAGGGATTCTAAGAGGAATCCATACATTTTCAAGTAGTTATTTAGCCATAACTATAAATTACGGAGTAAAACCCGATTTCACGTGCAAATACCTTAATTTATCAAATCATATATATAGATAAAACTTTTAATATAAAAATATGCACCATTGTATTATATTATCAGTTAATTAAGAAGCACGATGTTTAAACCAATGACCTCTTGCTCTAGTGGTAAAAGTGATGTGCTTCCTTGTGTCTCACTACTATGAGGTCAAGGGTTCAAATCCCACTAGAAGCAATTTGTGATATAGTGGGTACTGGGTACTCATGCCTTGGTTTACCTTGGCATGGGTTAGTCTGTCTTGCGTCTTGCCGCTTGGCTAATCCGACTCAAGTACTTTGCAGGCTAGTGCTCGATCAGTGTAGGATTAGTCGACAACCTCGGAACCCCCCGTCATATAAAAAAAAAAGCACGATGTTTTAAGGCCGCTAGTTTTTTCCCCTATAGTAAAATCTCACCAAGATATCGAAGTAAAGATCTTCATGATGATATGAATGGACAACCGTGATGAAGTTTGCAAGGAGGATGGTATATTCCTAGAATAAACTTATAGTAACTTTCACTTTTCATCATTGCTGTAAGTTATAAACTCTTTTTATTTGATGCCCTTTTTATATGAATCGTCCAATGAGAAGTAAATTAAAGGGGGCCTAATTAAATTAAATTAACAAAAGAGAGAGTAAAAAGGGCAAACAAGGAAAACCAAAAAGATGAGCAATGTGAGACAAGTGTGGAAAAGCGAGGGAGTTAATGAAGCTAATTAGCACCATGAATATTGGAGACCATCCATTTCCATTGCATAATAATCATCATTGCTACTAATGTGATTGGATTTGATGTTAGTTGCTACATTTTCCACTTTAAATTTCAGTTGCCCTCTTTATCAAAACCCAATTACTACTAGCTAGCTGCTTGTTTTGTATAGCGCGCGGTTTGAAAAGAGAGTACTTTGGAAATAGGACAAATGGTAAAAAATTGTACGAACTTTAGGGTGGTTACGTTAGGTGCCACCAACTTTAAAAAATTCTATAATAATCACCAATTTTAAAGGGTGGTTGTGGTCAGTAGTACAACCAACAATTTTGTAATTAAGTTTCTTATAAATGCAATTAAGTTTGAAGGGTGACTGTGGTTAGTAGCACAATTTTCATGTTTATAAACTCATTTTTAATTTTTCAAAAAAACATCATTTTAAAAAAAAATTGTGATATTAATTGGTATCTTTGTAAGACACTTATATTTTTTCTTTTGAAAGTTCATGCCATTAATTAACACAACTACCCCTAAAGTTCATGATATTTTTCATATTTTCCCTTGAAAATATTAGGGAAAGCTACACATTTATCGAATAATCTCTCCGTTAATTAAAACATACTCCTATCTTAATGAGTACGCTTTTTGAGAAAAAATAAATAAAATTGATACACTCATATCTTAATTATTACTCTACTTTTTTACTTTACTACAACTAGCACCTACCTATCTAATAATTACAAAAGCAATTTTGTTAATCGGATGACATAATATCTAAAATTACATATTTTTCTTAATAAGATTTACATCATATAAAACGATATGTTTTAATTAACGGATGGAGTAGTTTTATAGCCTATTTGATATAATATTAGAAAAGAGGTAAAGGTAAATGAAAACAAAAATGAATATAGTTGATTTATATCACTCAAAGTTTATTGTTAAAATTTTTAATTATTACCAAATTTTCATATCAAATTTATTTTATTTCCCCTATTTCAATCACTTATTCGAATAAGGTAAAAAAATTCATAAAAAAATGATCATTTTCTCTCACCTAGATAAGCACTGCCAACATTTTTCCATTTTAGGGATTTTTAAAGAATTTTAAGCCTCTTTTTTGGTTTAATAGATTTCCTATCTCATTCTTTGAAATATGAAAATAAGACCATCTTTAACAACTTTTCTTAAAATTTTCCAAAATAGAAAAACAAAAGGTATATTCTTCAAAATATATTTGCTTAAATTCCAACATATTCCTAATTTGAATATTTCGAGAAGCTTTTAGTTTTTGAGAAATATGTAAATTGGGTGAATCAATTCTATTTTTTCTGCTGCTTCCATATTTTGGATAATGAAATGAAGAATTTTTTGGACAAAAAAAAAACAATTAAAAATCTCCAAAACCCTCAAATTATCAATTTTAGATGGTTTTTGTGTTGATTATAGTATTTGACATTTGTTGTTCCAAAACGGGTCGATCATCGATGTTGGAATTTCCATTTTACACTATCCAAATGTGTGATTTAAAAGTCAAAATGTATATGATTTCCATGTTTTGGGGCAATTTTATCTACTATTTTTTATTATTATTAAAGTAAAAATTCGGATGCGAAACCGCTATCCGATAGCATCCTTTCGGATGAGGTCGATGAGACCTGGGTCATTGTATATAGATGGGGTGGAGGCAATATGAGCAAGGTGTGCAACCTTATCTGCCACACAATTGCCATTACGAAGGATGTGTGAAAACGATACTTCGTAAAACCCCGTAAGAAGGGTGCTAATATCAGCCATGATTAGCTCAATTTCCCATGGACATCTAGTTTTAGACTGTAAATGATTGATAATGGTGAGTGAATCTCCTTCTATTATTATTTTAGGGGTTCTCAAGTCGAGAGCTCTAAGAACACCCATTCTTAATGCCAAGGCTTCGTTCTTTAGAGGGGTTTGGTATCCAACCATGTCACTACCCATTGCAACTGAATTCCCTGTGCTGTCACGAATGATATAACCTATCGAACTCTGTCGTTGGCCTGATGCAGAACCATCGAAATTTAGTTTTAATGTCCCAGGTGGCGGCTTTTTCCATTTTTCCTTCTTCCTTCTATTCCCACTTTCCTTAGGGGGATTTGCTTGTCTTTGTGTTCCGTTGGTGTCCTCTTCATTTTGCTTCCCTGCTTTATTCCATTCATTAAAGTATGATTCCACAAGTTTCACAAATCCCATTTCATTTGGCACGTTTTGTTGTTGGAAGATTAGTTTATTACGAACCATCCAGATGGTCCACCAATGAAATACCAATTTCATTTTTTGCCGCGTGTCAAGCAATCTGCCTAACTTGGTCATTAGTTCCTCTATGTTCCTTGTTATTCTGATATTGTCTTTGATTTCGGATTTCACTTTTGGTGATAAACTTGAACAACAGAAAGAGAATCTGCATTCGAATAATAGGTGAGTAGTGTCTTCTTCGTGATGATTGCACAAGGTACAATAGGGGGGTATCACAATTCCTCTTTTTGCGAGACGGGCCGCTGTTGGGAGTCCATTCTGACAGACTTTCCACATAAAATTCTTGATTTTAGGCGGAACGTTCAAGTTCCAGATCCACGCATTATTGTCGTTATTTAATTCTGTTGTTTTCGTGTTGAGTTTGTACGCACTAGACGTCGTAAACCATCCTTTTCTGTCTGGCCACCAATACATTCTGTCTTGAATTCGATTTACTGGGAGTGGGATATCTGAGATTTGCTGCGCTATACCATTTACTTCATTTGTTTCTATTTATTATCTTTAAAAAAACATATATAAATAGTAATTAATGATAAATAAAAAATGAATGAATAGAGTGACATTTTTGTGGTACTCTCAATAACCGACATAAATTATATATATTTCTAACTTATCACTTTATTAGGACGTAAGCTAATATTCTCCTAAACATGTACACTATTATCGGTCAATTCGAGATTCATTTGAGTCAACCATGGGCCCACCGGACAGGTTGGGCTTCTCACCAAATCTAACACAAGTTAATTAGGCTTAAAAAAGAAAAAAAATCCAAACTGTTTTATGTAGTTCAATTGAAGTGAAACACAACCCAACTCATTACATGTAATTGATTTCTATTATATAAAAATAGAAATGGGTTTAGAAAAAACGCACCTTCCAATATGCAAAAGACACTTAACTGTTCTCATCGGAGTTGCGTATGTTCAAACTTGTAACAAAATGGACGATATGGAATCGATGCCTACGTATACGCTGTCCCTAAAATTACCCTTTTTTTTAGGCTTTTAGCCTACCAATTCCACATTCACAAAATAACATTAAATAATTCAAATAAGAAATCTTTATAAAAAAAAAAATATGCATTGAATTCCAACAAAAAGAGGACAACGAACATTCCAGACGTTAACAACTGGAAGGTGGGGGGAAATGAATCCTACAAAAAAAGAAAGGCGATATGTTAAGTTGCAATTGCATATGGTTCACCCATTGTGGGGGTGTTTGCCCCATTTCTAAAAGCTTCACAAAACACATTAAATAAAATATTCTTGTAAAATAAATACGTGATAAAAAAAAAATGTAATCTAAAAATTAGGGTTCAAAGTCTTGAACCCATCGCCGCGTATTATGGAATGTCCCTTCGTTTGTTCTCCTCGCCCTATTGAAAATCGTCTACGACACTTGGTGGGTGCACTACTAATTACTATCACATAATTATTTTAAATGGAAATTACTTTTTTTTTTTAATTCATATTCCAAATAAATATTCCTATATGTTTATAAAATAATAAATTGGAAAATCATATTTAAAATACTCTTTTTAATTTTTTTTTTTCAAAGCATAATTTTGAAGATAAAATCTTAAACATATAAGAATATTTGTTTGGAATACAAATGTATTTTTTATTTAAATAAAAATTATTTAAGACTAAAATAATTTTGTAATGCAGAGATACGATAATCTCATTGCGCCCTTCAATCTCTATCCATATTTACCTTTTATTTTCAATAAATTCAGCATTTTTAAGAGTTTGTGATGTTTTTCCCTTTTATAAAACAATTATTTGCATTTAAACTTGTAAAATTATTAATCAGACCAAATGAGCTCTATTAAGAGCATCCACTACGCCTATTTTTTTTTGGGTGTCTTCTTTTTTTTTTTGCAAGAAAAAGTCATGCCTTTTTGCAGGAGGGTGGCATAGAGTTTCATCAATTTGGCCTGGAGTTTCTTCTTCCAGCAAAAAAAACCAGACATAAGACATCCAATATCACATTTATTTGCTTTACTTTTAAAAAAAAAAAAATTAAGACACCCACAATGGTCTTAGATTTTAAGAATTTCAATCGATGCATATATATGCAATATGATTCATATCAAGTTTATTTTATTTTTACATGATAAAGTAGTCGAAGCTTCAACTCACCTAACTGCCACCCCTGATAATGTGAGATTCCTCTTCCTTCGGACTCTTGAGTTTAAATTAATTGATTAATTGAAATAAATAAACATGGGTTGCCATTCAGTCTGAGCATGGCATTCCATTCCTTTTTTAAAATTTTTTTTAATATATGTAACAAAAAATTAAGAGAAAGAAATAAAATAAAAATATAAGTAAGAAAAAGAAACCTTTTTTCCCATGGTTGAGTGTTTGTAGAGGATATTCCCATCCCAATATAAGCAGTGAACCACCATAGTGGCATCTGTTGTCATTTCCGGCCGGGTAGAGTTGTAAAATACTCCGTCTTTCAATTTTTCAAACAAAAAGTTAATATAATTCTTTATAAATAAAAACCGAAATATCAGTCATATGCATATTGATTTCGATTAATTAGTTAATAACTTAATATCAATCATAGCTGAAACTTTTGACCGAATATAATTTCTATTATATATGTCGGTATACTGTATATGGAAAACCTCCATTGATACAAGAAAGAGAGTAATCTGTTTATTCAAGAAGAAAATGAAAGAGTACAGAATGGGTTAGTTACAACTAACAGTGGGTCTCGTATATATAATATAGGGAAAAGCCTACCCATACACCAAGTGTATGGATACACCAATTTTTTTTCTTCCAAAATTTATATTTCTAGGGTTCATCCTTTAAAATTTAGGGTATAATTAGTGACTATTGATATTTTTAGGGTTTATTCTTTATAATATGGGTATAATAGAGTGTTAAAGGAAATTTTTAGGGATAATTTTTACAATTTAAAAAGTAGTGGATAAATTTTAAAAAAAAATACACTTGGAAAAAAGATACACCAGCATACACCAAGTGTATGTGTATCATCCTCCATAATATAGACCTCCATTCTATCTAATACCTATACGAGGCCCCTGAAATTTTGAGGCTCTGTACGATTGCACTATCCGCACAGCCCATGAGCCCCCCGCCCCTCCCCCAAGTTGGATCGGGTGTGTTAAACACCAATCCCAACTTGGAAGACAAGATTTTGTGTTGATGTTCACCCTGGGGTTTGGTCATGATGTCGGCCAACTGTAATGAGATAGGAAGGTGATGAGCAAGAAGGAAGGTCCTAATTTCGTGAAAGACTGGATTGACAGCAAGGTAGATGGCAGCACGGTTGTCACAATGCACTGGAATTGGCAAGGGAATTTTGACTTGAAGATCCATGAACAAGCCTTCTAGCCATACAAGTTCACTGCTTGTATATGACAAAGACATGTACTTAGATTCGGCAGAGGACTTAGAAACAGTAGCTTGTTTCTTAGTCTTTCATGAAATGAGAGAATCTCTTAAAAGCACACAATATCCAGAGAGGGATCTAGCTGTGAATGTACATGATGCCCAGTCTACATCACTAAAAGCTGACAAATGAAGTGCAGAAGATGCAGAGTAAAATAACCCTACACTGATGGTGCCTCGAAGATATCTAAGAACTTGCTTGCTTCAAGCCATACAATGACCTCTTAAGAAGACAAACCTGCCCTGGCAATGCCTTAGAATATCCTTCAGGAGGATTCATGTATATTTCTTCATTCAAGTAACCATGAAGAAATGCATTATTTATGTCCAACTGATGAATAGGCCATTCCTTAATGGTTGACAAAGCAAGCAAACTCCTCACTAGTGAACTTTGCTACTGGACTAAAGGTGTGTTTGTAATCCTTTTCTTTGACTTGATTGTATCCCTTAGCCACAAGTCTTGCTTTATACCTTTCTATAGAACCATCAGGCTTATGCTTTAATTTAAAAACCCATTTTGAACCAGTAACAATCTTGTCCTTTGGAAGCTCAGTAAGAACCCAAGTCTGATTTCTTTCCAAAGCATCTAACTCGGATTGTATTGCCTTAGAATCTAACTTAGCTTGTCTGTAAGTGTGAGGTTCCTGGATACTGACCAAGTTTGCAAATGACCTCACAAAATCTTGAGAAATCAAACTGACATCACCCAAAGTCATAGAAAGGAATGACTGAGATATTTCTGTACTTATGGTAGGACAAACAAAGTCTCTAAGCCTTGAAGGAGGCACATGAGCTCTTGATGATCTTCTAGCAGGTTGTACTAACTGTTGTTGTTGACTAGAACTGCTTGTAGAACCTCCCAAACTGGACTGAGATTCATCAGAAAAAAATATTGAACTGCCCTTGATCACCTTGATTATTGCTAGAAGAATGAGAACTTGTAGACTGATCAGAAGAAGAATTAGGTGCAAAGCCAAGTGACTGTAGATGAGACTGTTGTGGCACATCTGAATCTTGATCATCAGCAGGATTCAACAAGGACATAGGAGGAGAAATAGGAGAAGGTGTAACCACAGGTGATGAGGCTTTGTAAGGAAACTAGTCTTCTAAAAATATAACATCCCTGCTAATCACATATTTCTTTGCAGATAAATCATATAGTTTATAAGCCTTTTGGCCAAATGGATATCCTAACATTACGCACTTCCTAGCTTTAGAAGCAAACTTATCTTGCCTACAAGTAGAAGAAAGTGCGTAGCATAGGCATCCAATTGTCCCTAACTCAGCATAGGTAGGAGGTTTCTTAAACAAGACTTCATAAGAAGTCTTCCATTGTAAAACAGAAGATGGAAGCTTGTTTAAGATATAATTTGCTGCAAGAACACAATCACTCCAAAACCTATCTGGCAATCCAGCATGAAGCTTTAGAGCTCTAGCAATCTCTATGAGATGCCTATGTTTCCTCTCTACTCTCCCATTTTGTTGGGGAGTATAGGGTGCACTCTTTTGATGAGTAATCCCTTTAGAAGCAAACATTTGAGCACATGAGTTCTGAACAACCTCAGTACCACTATCACTACACAAAGACTTAATATGAACATTAAACTGAGTATCAACATAAGCAATAAACTGACATATAATAGTAGGAACATCAAATTTCTTATTCAACATAAAAGTCCAAGTAACTCTACTTTTATCATCAACCACAGCGAGAAAGTAAGAGGCTCTAGTAAAACTTTGAACCTTATAAGGTTCCCAAATGTCAAGATGCACTAAATCAAAACAGTTCTCAAAAATAGAAGAACTAACAGGAAAAGGCAATCTATGCATCTTTGCCATGATACAAGTTTCACAATCAGGCAAAGACTTAGAAGAGAAACAATCCAAATGAGACAATTTGCTCAAAGAGGTATGACCTAAACGAGCATGGAGAGTAACATCACTCTTATTTACAACATTAACAGAAACATCACAACACAAAGCAGAAGCGGGAAACACATAATTGCTAACACTCAATTCTTCATCAGCTTTGGTGTGAAGTTTGTACAAGCCAACACTCCTTGAACCAGAGCCAATGATGTTGCTAGTTCCAAGGTCCTGAAACGACCAAGATTTTGATGTAAATACAACTGCAATATTAGAATCTTCTATAAGACGCCCAACAGACAAAAGATTATGCTTGAACATAGGAACCAAAAGTACATTTAATAGAGTAATACTTGGAGTAAGCTTTAAAGTCCCTATCTCATTTACAGCAGACAAGGAACCATCAAGTAAACCAATATGAATTGGCTTGGGTAACAACCTCTTGTTGATCAACAAATGACTAAAAGCAGTCATGTGATCGGTGGCTCCTGTATCAATGATCCAATTTCCAGAAGTACAACTGGAAAAATTTAAAGAAACCGCAAAACCATAAGATACCTTTTTACATGGTATTGAGGTAGAAGTAGAAGCACAATTAACTTGTGATTGCCCTTGCATTGCTTTCATAAGTTCTTGGCAAATGGCATTCACAAATGATTGATACATCACTTTGCCTCCACTTTGATCATCTAAAGGATTCTCAAACACACCATCACATCTAGCATTATTGGCTCTACCAGCTACCTTACCCTCCATAGATTCTTTATGCCAATCTGGGAAACCAATTAAGCTTAAAGCAAGTTTCCACAGTATGCCCTTTTGTTATGCAATGGGTATAAAACCGATCCTTTTTATCCTTCTTAAAATCTTTCCGTTCTGTCTTAAAGTTTCTTGAAGCAGCTAGTGCAGTAGACTCCATAGTAGAACCTGACTAAGACTATGAACCAGCAGATCCACCCTTCGAATCTTCAATCTGTTGGACCATGTAGTAAACCTTGTTTACCGTGGGCAAAGGATCAATCGCCAATATAATATTACGAACTCCTTCATAATCGTCTCCCAATCCCTTCAAAAAATGAATCACATGATTCCTAGAATCAGCATCCATGACTTTCTTGAGCAATTCACAAGAACAGACAGCCATGGCGCCACTTGTACATTCAGGAAGACCTTCTACCACCTTCAATTCGTCCCAAAACTCGCTTGAGTTTGTTGAAATACTTAGCAATTGAACAATTACCCTTGACAATCGTCCCTAATTCCTTCTTGATATGAAAGATCAGAGGCGCATTAGTCTGTCCATACCTCTCCGACAACTCTCCCCAAATCTCCTTCGCAGAATCAACAAATAAGAAGCTCTCAGATATCGACGAATCAAGAGAATTAAGCAACCAACAGCGGACCATGTAATCGACCCGTGTCCATCTTTGATAATTCGCAGGTCCGATCGAAGCTTTACTACATCTCCCATCAATGAACCCAATCTTATTATTGGCACCTAGAGCGAGACGAACTCCATGACTCCAACCCAAGAAATTGTTCCTAAAAGACTTCACCGGAGTCAATTGCGAACCAGGATTGTCTGAATTGGACAAAACTAGAGGATCGCTCGAAGCATTAACCCCAATCGCATTATTCAAATCCATGTTCTCAGCCATGGAAACTCAGAAACAAGCAAAATCGCCGACGAGCTAACGCGGAAACGAAGAACAGAAGAAACACAAAGAACACAGAACATTACCGACCGATCGAGCTACCGTCGACTCTGATATCATGAGAAAACCTCCATTGATGCAAGAAAGAGAGTAATCTGTTTATTCAAGAAGAGAATGAAAGAGTACATAATGTGTTAGTTACAACTAAGAGTGGGTTTCGTGTGTGTGTATATATATATATATATATATATATACCTCCATTCACTACTAGAATTGTGTTCATAGACATCGGGTTTTTTACATCGGTCAGAAAAACGCATGATTTTAAAAATAATTATAACATCTGTTTGAAAATTTTCGATGTTACTGAGACTATATACATCGACCTTATTTGCCAGACAATGTTAAAATGTCATTTTAAAAAAAATTGAAAGCGTGCCTATAATATCAAATCTGAGGCGGTAACAAATAAAAAATCTCTCAAATAATTTGAAGACCCGCCCCATACTTAGAAAAATTTGAGGACCCGTCCATCAGTCCTATGTACCCTCTCGGCCTCTCTCTGTACACTCACTTCCTCTCTCTCTCTCTCTCTCGTCTCAGCAGTCACCAGATCTAAAATCTCCTAAAGAGTCAAGACCCACATTGCCCACTCAGGCCTCAACTCCTCTCCAGCAATCATCTTCGCCACCGCCACCGCCGCCACCGCCTCCGCCGCCACTCCTCTTTCTCAATCCCTACTTTCACCTCAACTTCTCCTCCCCTCTTTCTCTAGATCTGAGATCTCTCCTCTTTCTCCCGGTGTTCTCCCGAAACCCCAAACCTACCACTCTATCACCAGATCTAAGATATCTCAAGGCCCAGTCTTCTGCTCAATTCTCCTCTCCTTCCAGATCTGAAATCTCCTATTTCTCCCGATGTTCGCCGAAACCCTAAACCTTACCATTCTCTCTCTCTCTCTCTCTCTCTCTCTCTCTCTCTCTCTCTCTCTCTCTCTCTCCATCTCCAGATCGAAGATGGGGAAGAGCTGCTCACCGTGGCTCCTCTTTCTCCCGATGCTCACCGTGATTTTGCATCCTAGTTGTTAGTTGCGACCTCGCGATTTAGATAAGGTTTGTTTTTCATACTTTTCTGATTTAATTCTTTCCTATTTTTTCTCTCTATTTTAATTGTTAATTGGATGTTTTATTGTTGATTTTTCTATTTATTCTGATCATGTGTTGTATTTTTTATGCTTTTCCAAGTGAACCACGGTTTAGGGCTGCTGATTCTTTACTCATTCAGGTATGAGTTGTTGATTCTTTACTCATTAAGGTATGAGTTGCTGATTCTTTACTCATTCAGGTATGAGTTGCTTTGTCTTTGAAATTTAGGATGCTTTGTATTAGTGTATATTGTGATATCGGCTGCCATGGAAGCTGTTCCCACACCAAGCAAGTTGATTGTAGCTTGCACAGAAACTTTTCGAACTTGCCAAGTAACATGTCTCTCTGGTAATTTTTCTGTTTTGTTACTAAGGAATATAGCACTTACTATGAATTTTTTTCTGAGCCTATATTAGTTGTTGTGGGTGAGTTGCTACTTTTATGTTGCCTACTCAGGATGCCTTGGCTCTTGGAGAAAGAGTAAACTTTTATCTTCCACGTTGTGAGGATACCAATCCTGAAGCCAGCAAACTTTCTGCACAGGTTGTGATTGTCAACAATTTTTCTTTATATGTTAGTTGTGCTTTGCAAGCATATGTCGCATTTACGGAACTATGGTTATCACTATTGACATTTCAGTTGTAATTAACAGGTGTGTTGGAACGTGTGAAATATATAGCTAATAACTGAAAGATATCGGACATCCTAACAAAAAGCGATGTCTATAGGAAACACTTATGTCAATAGGAAACACTTACATCGTTAAACTGCAATGCTAAAACATCTCAAAATCGGAAACACTTACATCTTTAAACTAGTATAAACCGATATCTTACAACATAAAAACATCATTAAACTGCAATGCTACCTGATGTCAATAGGAAACACTTACATCGTTAAACACTTACATCGTTAAACTAGTATAAACCGCAATGCTACCTGATGTCAATAGGAAACACCTACATCGTTAAACTAGTATAAACCGATATCTTACAACATAAAAACATCGTTTTTCTACTGAAAAACGATTTCAAAATATATGAATAACATCGACTTCAAAATATTCAATATGATACATTATATTTGGGTGATGATATCTTCACCGCTAATTTTTACTATTTCCACCGCTAATCACCGCATACCTATGCGGTGGTCTTAATCCACTTTTTCCCAGACCCACCACATATACATGCGGTGGATCCGTTGACCGTATACAAACCCACCGCAGAGGTATGCAGTGGGTTATGGCGACCGTATACATGCGGTCAGTTTTTGGGCAATTGAAAACGGTTTGTAGAAGTGGTCCAAAACCGTCGCCATAACCCACCGCATATATATGCGGTTGGTTATAACGACGGTTTTGGACCATTATGGCGACGATTTTGACTGTTATGGCGACAGTTTAGACCTGTATACTTCTCGACCCACCGCATAGGTATGCGGTGAGATCGTCGACTGTCATTAAACCCACCGCATACCTATGCGGTGATTAGCGGTGGAAATAGTAAAAATTAGCGGTGGAGATATCGTTTCCTATTATATTTATATAAATTAATATCATAAACTTATAAATGAAAAAGGAGTGCACACAAAATGAATAATATATTACCGATGTGTATATCAACCTAAAACATCTCTTTTAAAAAATTTAGTGATGTTAATGTCAATTTTTTTTATTACCCTACAATGTTTGAAACATCTAGAAATGCAAAATACCAATGGTTGAACATTAGGTTCATCAACCAAAACGCAATTATATCAACGTACTTAAATTGTTATCAACAATAAAAACAATGTTATAAATAATTATAGACATCGGTTAAAAACCGATGTGGTAAAGGTTGGATCTTTAACGCCTCCCACTAACATGTTGAAAATTTTTCTGTTTGACCTCGGTTTTTAACCGACGTGTATGAAGACATTTCTAGTAGTGATTCTATCTTATTTACATAGAACCTCCCAAACTCTCCTATATAACATGAACTACCTTGATACATATATTCCAATAGTATAATTTTTATTATGTCTTATATAGTGGTCTGGAACTATTGAGTTATATGTGAGAGAAATTAAAATCTACTCAAAGATATGAAAGTAGAACAATGATCGAAATTTGGTGAAGAAAGAAAAGGTTAATTATCTTCCAACACAATCTGTAGCATTGTGGACAAATCACAACTAGAAAAGGTAGCCATTTTCGACACTTTTTTTAACCATTTGCGACGCTTTAAAGTGTTGAAATTTCCATTCTCGACGCTTTTTCATGGCGTTGGTAATTTCAGCATCATAAATGGCATTGCCATTTTCGACACTCTATAGCGTCGAAAATGACTCCATTCTTGACGCTTTAAAGTGTCAAAAATAGCAGTGCCATTTGTGACACCCTAAAGCGTTGAAAATGGCAGATCTGTTTTGTGACACACTATGGTGTCGAGATTGGCAAGGTAAGTTATGGACTTTTGGGCCATTTGTGACACCTCTTGGTGTCGAGAAATGCCTTTACTCTTGACATGGAAATACAACCATTCACAAAATCAACACAGCTGCCTTTTCAATTCCTTCTATGAATCAATAAACTTTCATTTTTCCACAAATTTGGTAAATATAACACTGACTCAATTAATAAAAATATATGAATTAATATATGAATAATTGATTAGGTGCTCATATACACTGATACACATCTAGTTTCCATCAACCAACATGAATTCAAAACTATTTATGACTATACAAAATCTTGTATTTCGATACACATCTACTAGATCTGACAATCTTTTCTCTATTTCCTTTTGATTTCAAGTCCTCGTCTTTGCAGTAACTGGATGAAAATCTTGTAAAATCCAGCCAAAACTTGCATTTTGATGATGACCTACACTTGACAAAAGTACAACTGGATGAAAATCATATCAAGATGACACAAATATGAGCATGAACAGTACTTAACAAAAGTACAAAGAATCTTAAAATACTATTACATTACCAACTAATTGATACACGATGCAAAATTGCAAATAGTTGTTCATCGTTGTCAAGAAATTACTATAGATTAATATCGAAAAGTATAACTAAAATCTTTTCTTTCAACATTCTACAAAATCTGGGGCAACAACATAGAATCACATTTTCCTTAGTGGATAACAAGACAACATACTCGACATGAAAATTTAAAGCACAATATAAAAAAAAAATAGAACATGAAAAAATGAATATCCATATTAGGTTGAAAGGGATATCACGATGAAGGATGGACAGAAAACAGTATGGTGACATGTATTACCTTAAGTTCATTTATAAAATGATATGAAGCCTTGTGTGGAGATTCCAAATTCATTTCATCTCCTTTCAAATCAATATGATATTAGAGAATATTGTGAGACATCTTATGATGAAGGAAAGAGAGAAAACAATATGGTAACATGTATTACCTCGAGTATTTCCCGACCTTGCTACTGCTGCTCATTTAATCTTGGTTTTTCAACTTTTCCGGAATAAACAAAAGAGGCACAACAGAATAAGGTGATCACAAAAATAAGTACAAATAGACATCCAATGCATCTCCTAAATCTTGAAGCCAAAGGTAAAAGCTATTATATTATAATAAATGTAAATTTAAACCTTGGTGGAAAATCTAAAGTTTTGCATAAAGGTGAAAGCTATTAGATTATAATAAATCTAATATGGTTCAAGCAGAAACAATGTTGGGATTAGATAAGCTTCTGAATAGGGCTTCTTTCAAAAAATCTTGCAATATTATTTATCTGCACATCTGCTGTCTCTACAACATAAAGGCCTAAGGAGACGGAACTTGATCCATCGATAATCATGGATAGAAAATGAATCATGGATAAGATGCATCTACTGCCTCTACAATAGGCTTAATAATAGATACATCTGAAGCATTATTAGCATCTTGTACCTTCAGATACATATGATCCTTTAGGAGTATATGTAGACTGAACAGCTTGCCAGACAGAAGGAACTGCTTCAATTTCAGCTGCAAACAACTCAACTAGCTTTTTGGACAATTTCTTCCCAAGGCTGAAAAAAGTAGATCACATTATTATAAGACAAAAGAGGACAATGTAACAAAATTTCTTAATCCTTGCACAACCATAGAAGCTAAGAAACACAAAGCACTCAAGGAAATTTAACAAAAATTGAGTCATAGACTTAGTAGAGGATTTACTGCAGACAACCTCATGTCTACATCCACTTCCACCTGCAAAGTTGCACTAGAACAAACAAAAAATTAGAGGCTTGTGTCAGAATGTATGAAATTACAGTAAACCTTATCGAAGACAAACATGATTTAGAGAAAAACAAATATCAGATATAAATCAGAACAATGGGAGCCAAAGAAGTTGGAACACTCTCACATACTTCAATTGGTGACAAATCAAAGACCAACATGAGTTGGAGGTGATTTGAGCAGAAATGTCACAAGATTTGAGTCAAATTTCGATACTATCACGAGAAGGCAACCAATAAGAAAAGATAAAATTGGAGACAACTCGAAGATGCACAAACCTTATAGAACAGAGAAACCGATGAAATCAGATGCATATATTAAAAGCTAACATTTTTAAATCCATATCCTATCAAAATAAGTAAGAACAAAGCCAAATTCACTAATAAGAAATTCTATTAAAACCTAACATTTTTAAATCCAAAATCAGAAACATGTTTCTTCGTTATCAAATTCGACTGGTTAAGAGGACTAACCTCCCTCTGGTTCTCGGTGTTCACAACGTCAACTGGTTCCATTTCTTTCATTCACCGTGACAAATAGAGCACCTTGAACTAAGTCAGCTGAGAGTTAAGCTAGCCTTTGCGGGGAGGTAAGGTGTTGTTATTCTCCTAAGCATAGACAACAAGTGATGATAAGGCAATCGTAACTAAGTTGGCTCCTATACGGGCACCAACTAGCTAGCTATGCTCCTATATTAATGTTGGCAAAATCATAACCTGCACATTATACATATCGAACAAGATAAATTATTTACAATATAAGATTAGTCAAGCTTCTGTCTACCTTCATAAAATAAGGACCTAATTATTTTTATAGCCAGAAAGTGAGATTCTCATTAGAGTATAATATAATCATATAAATGTGACAATTAAAGCATCTTATGAATGGGAACACCTATAGTGCTAAATAGATGATGGTATTTGGTCCTTAATCAGCAACCTGAACACCTCTAAGACCTTACTAAAAAAAAAGTGATGCCCTTACTCAAGATTCTATAGCAGAAACCTATAAGCATCATTTTCTACATGTTGAAGGTATTAAATATAAATAGAAGTACATATAATAAGAAACATATTTCAAGAATTTCCAGCACCAATTACAAGTTGAATGTAAACATATAGTATAAGTAAACAATAATGCGGAAATCCCATAATTATTTTAACAATTTCCAGCACTAATTACAGAATGTTGGATGCCAGAAAGACTCCCTTTGTTGAGTTTCTTTAGCAACTACTGAATTAGTGAGAATCAATAAGAAGCAAATGAGTTTCTGATCACCAGATGATAATAATCAAGGCAAACACAATAAGCATCATCCGGCTAGGAAATGAAGGCAAACACCAGATGATAATAATAAGAAACAGGTTAGTAATATCCAGAAGGTACAAAGCTCTTTGAAAATTGGGAGACAACTCAATCTTATAAGCATCATCCGGCTATTGAACACAACATTGTTGATTCTAGTGGACTTTTTGGTATTTCATACTCGATTACCAAGAGAAATCGCAAGTGAGGGTTTCTGAACACAACGCATTAACGTTAGGGTCCTCGAGACTACAAGATCCAAAGAGAATGAGAGAGAGGATTACCGTAGGTGAGGGACGTGAGGGAGAGGAACATAATTATGAGATGAACGGAGAGGGACGACGAATGTGGATCTGGAATTTGTCTTCAACCTCCTGATTTGAGAAATCGATTCGCCTCCAACCTCCTTATGATTTTTAACCTCGAATCGCCTCCGGATGTGGATGGATGTGGACGGATACCTCCTCACCTCCTGATTTCCTGACTTGGATCTAGTCCGGAGAGACGAACCTCAGTCGATCTTGAACAGAGACGGAAGCCGAAAGGAGAGAAGAACACAAAAGGATAGACAAACCTGCTCAGACTTCAGGTGTCCTTCTCCGGTGAGCGGTGGGTGGCCGTCTCCGGTGGGTGGTGGGTGGCCGTCTCCGATCGGCGCAAATCACAATTTTAGGGTTTTTTTGGAAGAGTGAGGAGTGAAGACTGAAGATAGCAGAGAGAGAGGGGGACACGGTCCGTTTGTTTTAATTTTTTGGTCAAGCCATTCTCGACGCTTTATGAGGTCGAGATTTGTGTCAATTTCGACACCTCCGGCTGTCAAAAAATTTTAACATTTCAGATCGTCGAAAATTATCGACGCTTATAAAAAGCGTCGAAACTAAAGCGTTGAAATTTAACCACTTTTCCTGTAGTGAATGAAATAGGAAGAATGTCAAATTGTGGCAAAAAAAAAAATGCATGGGATCTTCCGAGTGAAAATAGGTGTGTAATGATGTCTTTACTTTTCTATGTTTTGACATGTAATATTTGTATAATTACATTGTGTGTATGATTGTAAATTAGATAAGCTAATTAGCCTAGACTTTAGGTTGCTCGGTTATAACTAATCCCAGCTAAGTTCCATTGAGCTCGATATACATGAGCTTGATCCTATAACAGAATTACTGGACAATCGATGTAGCCACTAAGCCTAAACTTAAACAAAATTTAAGGCTAAGTGAGTTGGAATATGGCCTAAGGTCCAACTCTCGGAAAGTCCAAAATTGTTGAACCCCTATTGCAACTTGGGTCAGCCTCGTCAGCTCGCTAGGGTTTCACTTTCGAGCTCCACTAAGGTTTCGCTCTTCGAGCCCTTCCTCTGATCAGCGGAGCCTTCAATGGGGTGGTCCAACTTCAGCGAAGCTGAAAATGACGAGCACACACTATTATATGTGTCCACCGGTGGCTAGAGGTTTGTAGAGATCGAAGTTCTTCTTGGATCTCAAATCCCACAAAGGGGAAATCTCTTATTCTCTCTTTCTTTCTCTAATTTACTTCTTTTACATGCTTAGATCTAAGGTTTGTTGTACACTCTTTTTGTGTTGCTTTTTTGCAAAACTCATTTAGGACTCATTTGGTATCCATTCCCAAGAATTAAAATTGGAAATCGGAATGGACGATTCCCGATAAGTGTTTAGTATGATAAAAACTTTAAATCAAAATAATTCCCGGGAATCATCAATTCTCTATTTTATAACAAATTTCATTCTCGTCAAAGTACTAGGTAATTAGTCCTCCATTCTGACTCACAAATCCACCAATCCTCCATTATTATTATTATTATTATTATTATTATTATTATTATTATTATTATTATTATTATGAATGTTAACTAGTTATTACATGAAACTGGATGGGAGCCGGCTAAAAAGCTGAGCTCCACAACCCTTCTGAATGCTAAAGGCAACCCTAGTCAAAACATGACAAGTATCCCTACTATATCCAGGTAGCCCTTTAGCAACCCCACATATCCGCTTGAGAAGTCCAATTGGATCATCCCCTAAGTCACCAATGGTAGAAAAAGAAAACGGCATAAAGTGATCAACTGCACAAGCAAGTACGTGATCTCCCTACATATCCAAAATGTCTTTCTCATAAGAAGGGCATTTGGAGCCCGCACTAAACAACTCAATTTCCATACGATATTTAATAACTGAGTAAAAGGTAACAAGATTCATAACCTGACCAAGGCCGGAAATAGGAGCAGCTTTCAGCCACTGTTGGGCCACAAGAAGTTTCGGATTAGCAATAAGAGCTTCTTCCCTCTCAGTAACAGCAAAGTCCACCTTGAGATGCTTGTCCACATTACACATACATCACAAAAAAGAAAAAGAAAAAGAATAAAAAGTGTTTCCAAAATTCAAAGTGAACCAATGAATAATCAAAATAATAAATTTAAAATCTGTAAAATAGAGTAATTGTTGGAGTTGTAGGTAAACCTTAGAGAGATTTTGTAATTTTCTTCTTTATTGTAGATATTTTTTTTAACAAATATGTTGGGGATGCTCTTATCCAATACCCTTGGGACATAGAATAGAAAACCCGATTTATGAAATATACCCAAAAATAAATATTGTTTTATTGAATTAAGCAAGAAAAATATACAGGCTATTTAATTGACATTATGAGGACTAAATAGTGACCTTTTTCAAAATTTAGGAACAAAAAATAATACTATAAAAGATTAGGGATAGATAGTAAATTAAGAAGGTCATACCCATTTAAAAACTTACATACAGATGCTTTGGTAAAAATATATTCGACTCTTTCCCAACCAAAAAAACATAAATATATTCGACTCTGTTTTGTGTCTTGAAATATCATTCGTTCTTTATTGACTGCATGAAGGCGCGGTAGGAGGATTTTATACTTACTGCATTCATTCTTTCCATCATGTTGTTAAAGTATAAATTCTAAATGATCGCAATTTGTACAGATGCTCATCCATCTTGTGTCCGTACATGCGTACGGATCACATCACATATATACTTGCATACACCATTCACATTTTTTCCCTGCTTTGAGGCATTGCTCATTCTATATATATATGTGTGTATATATATATATATATATATATATATATATATATATATATATATATATATATATTATTAATTATATAAGTATATACCATATAGCGCTAATTAATTAATAAACTTATTTTAAAACTTAGTGGTACAACACAAGCATAAGTAATATCAAGCTAGGTAAGTGAAATGAGCGATCATTATCTAACGTATCTTAATTAGAGAGCTGATTATTCTATACCTATAAACTACATAAAACTATCCATTAAATATCAAAATTTTCAATTAACCACTCATTAAATTAGAAATTACACAAAATTATCCATGAAAAAAATTTGTAAATATTTTTAGAAAAATATATTATAAATGACCAGTATACGCTTTTGAGGGATTGAACATCCGCATAACATACTAGATATATATATATATATATTTAATTTACTAAAAATTTGCAAATTCAAATTCCTATTAGTTTATGAATTATAAGTCAGAAAAATCATGTTTTATAATTTTCCTGGTAGAATTAGAAAAGCAATAATTAATAAGCGTGTTTCTTCCAAAATATAGAGTTGACCAAAATTGACCAACAAGATTTGGTTATAAAAAAAAGTAACAAGTAGGCTAGTTGGCTTGATTGCTTCAACAAGTGCTTACACCACAGCCCACTTACCTACTTCCATTATTTTATTTGGTAATTAGTGCGGCCAAAAAAGATGGAAAGTGCTTCTTTTTTTTACTATTAAAGATAAGCAACAATTTAAAAAAAAAAAAAAAAAAACGTGTGTTGCCGGTTGGAAGACCATATATGAGATAAGATTACTGGCAAGGTAAATTTGGAAACCAGAGTTAGGAGCATAATGTATCAAGGCAATCAGTCAGCATCGGAGTAGATTGAATTGTCATGTGGCCAATGGAAGACTGAAATTGGTGGAAGTGGAACCCTAATTGTAAAGTTCCTTCAAGGTAGTGCAAGATCCGCTTAGAGCCTAATTGGATAATTCTAACGATCATGCTCACGGGGCCTATTACTGAAGTCCTTTGCATTTAAGAAGGAGCTTCGTATTTAAATTGTAAAATTACCAATTGCACTTGAAGAAATAAACAATTCGTTCAACCTCAAACCTCAAATTGAAATCCATTCAAACAATTCATTTCAATTACCCGTTCAAATAGTCTGCATTCCAGTAACACAAATTGAAGCAGACATTGGGACTAAAATTCGTTCAGACTCAAATTTAAACCCATTCAAGTACCCTCAAATTGAAACCCATACAAACAATTCATTTCAATTACCTTCAAATTGAAACTCATTCAAGTATTCAAAGGCTAAAGAACCAACTTGCTATAAAAGTACGAAGGGAGAGAATGGTTGTTGAAGAGGTGGCCGGAGAAGAAGCAGGGGCGAGTCGGGGTGACCGGAGAAGAAGCAAATAGAGGCGGAAGGTTTCGAAAGCCGACGGCCTGAGAAGAAGCAGGGACGAGTCGGGCGACTAAAGAAAAAGCAGACAAGCACCGCTCACTACTGATTCGGTGAACACAGACGCCTGAACCAGTTAGGTGATGCCGGACCGGAGAAGAAGAAGGGGTGGTCGGAGAGAAGCATGGGTGGTCGGAGGAGAAGCAGTTGCCTCTGGTAGGGTCGCAGCAAGGGACAACTTCACAAATCGCAACCCTAGAACAAGCCGGGTTCTCCTATATAGGTTGTTCTCGGACAATCAGCCTTTTTCTGATTATTTCCAAAAAAAATATAAAATAAAAAAAATATTAAAACGACGTAGTTTCAAGGCAACAATATATCGGTCAACCAAATATTGACCGATATATCGGCCATTGACCCGATATCACCCGTTGACCAATATTTTCCAACCGATATGCCGATATTGTAGCGGGTTCTAAATATCCCCGATATATCCGATATTTAGAACATTGTTCTAGACCAAATGGTTTGAAAGTCCCAAAAGATAACCATAAAAGTACTACACTATTACTCAAGTCCTTTGTGAAAGAAAAACATACTAATTACAAAATTTACCTTGGTTAGGATGTTACTACTCGGTAGATGTTGGGTACACAAATTATGAAGGGTTTTCAGCTCCATGTAGAGGTCATCATTATCATCTACGAGAATGGGGGTACTATCAACTAGAAATACCGGAGGAGTATTTCAACATGAAAAATGAAAAGGCTAGGAATGTCGTGGAGAGAACTTTTGGGCTATTGAACGGAAGATGGGGTATTATGCGAAGTCGCTCATTCTATCCATTACGAACACAAGGTCGCATAGTTACGCCATGTGCATTACTACACAATCTTATTTGCAAATACATGCAACTGATGTTAATGTTTAAAGAAGATGAGAATGTGTACAAAGATAGGGGGAAGAAACTTCTAACGACAATGAAGAGAGTGGTGGGAATGAAGAGTCGGCACAATTCATTACTCAAATTACTGTGTTGGAGGAGTGGACTAATTTTAAGGATAATTTAGCTCACACTTCTTTTAACAATTGGGTTTCGGGTGCTTAATAAATATTGATGTTCGATTTCCATGTTCTACTTCGTTCGATCTTGGTTGTAAGACTTTATGGTAATTTCAATTTCATGAATTACTTTGTTCTTGTTTGTAAGGCTATTTCACATGTTTCAATTCCATTAAGTACTTTGTTCGATTTTGGTTGTAAGACTTTATGGTAATTTCAACTTCATGAACTACTTTGTTCTTGTTTGTAAGACTATTTCCCATGTATTTCAATTCCATCAAGTACTTTGATATTTGTGGGCATTATGTGTTGTTTGTGATTTTGTATGTTTCTTTGAACCCCTTTTAGGTTGAATTGGAGTAGTTTGAGTATGTATTTGAGTTTGTAATTGTTTTAAGGATGAGCAACTTCATGGATTTACGTGGACGTGAAAAAAAAAAAGTCGTCGACTAAGGAGGTGGATGTTACCTTGGATTTTGTGTTAGAGCTAAAAGGTGATTCTCGATGGAGATGTGAAGATGACATTAGGAAGGGTTTTCATCAAAACTTAGCGGAAAAGCTAGAAAATTTCTTTCCAGGCGTTGGATTGACAGCTGCGCAGATTGAGTCGAAGTTGAAATTTTTTAAGAAGAAGTACACCGTCATCCATGAGATGATGAAACTATCTGGATTTACATGGGATGAAGAAACTTATATGATCAACTGTGAGAGGCAATCTTATGATAACTATTGTAAGGCAATTTTCTACTTGATTATGAATTCAAAGAGCCCAATCTATTTCCATTCTTATTATCTTTTTGTGTTTGTTCTTTTGCATAAATTCTATTTTTTATGGGGTGCTAGTTTCATCCAAGGGTAGAAGTCATTTCCATTTAAGAAGGAGCTTCATATGTATAGGACACACATGTGATAATAGGATTGGACTTGTTTGAGATATGATAGGTTATGAGTACGGAAGACTCAATATCTATGTACTATGTTTGGTATATTTATCCAAATTGGTATATGGATATCCCCATATATCCATATTTACTAATTCTAGTGTATTTTTAACTTTGGGGTGCTAGTTTCATCCAAGGGTAGAAGTCATTTCCATTTAAGAAGGACCTTCATATGTATAGGACACACATGTGATAATAGGATTGGACTTGTTTGAGATATGATAGGTTATGAGTACGGAAGACTCAATATCTATGTACTATGTTTGGTATATTTATCCAAATTGGTATATGGATATCCCCATATATCCATATTTACTAATTCTAGTGTATTTTTAACTTTTGGATATCTGTAAAAATGGGGGGCTATAGAAATCTTTTTTGAAAGATTGAGCGATGTACGAACGACTGAACATTGATGGTACTTCTTCTTTCTTCTTCTTATCCTCCTCCTCATTCTTCTCTAATCTCTTTATTGCATTTGTTCGAACTTTTTGCTTTGCATCTCTTTAAATTTATGTTCGAAATTTTTTCAGAAATTTTGAAATTTTTTAACCCTAAAATGCATCTGTTCGATTCGAAGTTTTTAAACCCTAATGCATCTGTCCAGATTTTATTCTAATTAGGGTTCAAACATTAGGGGTTCCCTAATTTGTTAAAAAATTATGACCATATTTTTGCTGTTCTCGAATTAGGTTTTGCATCTGTTGAGTGGTGGTCTGATCTTTTAATCGCTTTGAAATCCATTTAGAAATGGACAGATTTGAGCTTGATTTGATAAGGAGAAAGGCATAATGACGAAAAATTGTCCTACAAGTAGTGGTGGAGCTCGTGAAAGAGATTGAGCTGATTGCTATAAGGTTTCGTGAACGAGCCCTACAAATTGAGAACTTTCAAAATCGAAAAAAAACGGATAGGATAACCCATAGATTGGGCAACTTATGTAGGTTGATTAGAGAGTTTGATTCTACTTGAAGGAACGAGCTTCGATTCAATAGAGAAACATTTGGAATGCTTTGTACAATGATACAAGATATTGGGGGATTACGAAAGAAAAAGAACGTGGATGTAGAGGAAATGGTTGCAACGTTTCTATTCACATTGGCTCATCATCAAAAGAATGTTAATATATTGCAAATTACTTTGTGAGGAGTGGTGAGAGTGTGAGTAGACACTTCAATCTTTGTATTCTTGCGTTTTTAAAGTTGCACCGGCACTTGCTCAAGAAGCCTACGCCCATACACGAGGATTGTGAAGATGGTAGATGAAAACTTTTCAAGGTAAATGCAAAAAAAAATTCTTATTAAATTGCTAAGCTACAGAAAGTATAAAATCTTCAATGTTATCAAGAATGAAGTCATTCTATCTTGTCATGTAGAATTGCCTAGTAGCTTTAGATGGAACACACATTAGTGCTCATGTGCCAAATAACCACAGATCAAGGTATCGAACTAGAAAAGGGGACCTAGAGATGAATGTATTGGTGTATATAAACCCAATATGGAGTTCATCTACATATTGCGTGGTTGGGAAGGTTCAACACATGATGGCCGTGTCCTCCGTGATGCTATATCTAGACCAATGGTCTAAATATCGTGTATCGGGGTGTTATCGGTTGAGGGTAAAAAGGATATATCGGGGATATATCGGGATATATCGGAGATATATCGGGATATATCGGATTTATCGGATTCGCTAATTTTTAACCATAAATATTATATTTATACTTCAAATCTTAAAAATGCACATGAAAAAATAATATTTAAATTGTAAAATTACCAATTGCACTTGAAGAAATAAACAATTCGTTCAACCTCAAACCTCAAATTGAAACCCATTCAAATAATTTATTTCAGTTACCCGTTCAAATAGTCTGCATGCTAGTAACACAAATTGAAGCAGACAGAGGGACTAAAATTCGTTCAGACTCAAATTGAAACCCATTCAAGTACCCTCAAATTGAAACCCATACAAACAATTCATTTCAATTACCTTCAAATTGAAACTCATTCAAGTATTCAAAGGCTAAAGAATCAACTTGCTGTAAAAGTACGAAGGGAGAGAATGGTTGTTGAAGGGGTGGCCGGAGAAGAAGCAGGGGCGAGTCGGGTGACCGGAGAAGAAGCAAATAGAGGCGGCAGGTTTCCAAAGCCGACGGCCTGAGAAGAAGTAGGGACGAGTCGGGCGACCAAAGAAAAAACAGACAAGCACCGCTCACTACTGATTCGGTGAACACAAACGCCTAAACCAGTTAGGTGCTGACGGACCGGAGAAGAAGAAGGGGTGGTCGGAGAGAAGCATGGGTGGTCGGAGAGAAGCATGGGTTGTCGGAGAAGAAGCATGGGTGGTCAGAGAAGAAGCAGTTGCCTCTGGTAGGGTCGCAGCAAGGGGCAACTTCGCAAATCGCAACCCTAGACCAAGTCGGGTTCTCCTATATAGGTTGTTCTCGGACAATCAGCCTTTTTCTCATTATTTCCAAAAAAATATAAAATAAAAAAATATTAAAACGACGTAGTTTCAAGGCAACAATATATCGGTCAACCCGATATTGACCGATATATCGGCCATTGACCCGATATCACCCGTTGACCAATATTTTCCAACCGATATGCCGATATTGTAGCGGGTTCTAAATATCCCCGATATATCCGATATTTAGAACATTGTTCTAGACCAAATGGTTTGAAAGTCCCAAAAGATAACCATAAAAGTACTACACTATTACTCAAGTCCTTTGTGAAAGAAAAACATACTAATTACAAAATTTACCTTGGTTAGGATGTTACTACTCGGTAGATGTTGGGTACACAAATTGTGAAGGGTTTTCAGCTCCATGTAGAGGTCATCATTATCATCTACGAGAATGGGGGTACTATCAACTAGAAATACCGGAGGAGTATTTCAACATGAAAAATGAAAAGGCTAGGAATGTCGTGGAGAGAACTTTTGGGCTATTGAACGGAAGATGGGGTATTATGCGAAGTCGCTCATTCTATCCATTACGAACACAAGGTCGCATAGTTACGGCATGTGCATTACTACACAATCTTATTCGCAAGTACATGCAACTGATGTTAATGTTTGAAGAAGATGAGAATGTGTACAAAGATAGGGAGGAAGAAACTTCTAACGACAAGGAAGAGAGTGGTGGAAATGAAGAGTCGGCACAATTCATTACTCAAATTACTGTGTTGGAGGAGTGGACTAATTCTAGGGATAATTTAGCTCACACTTCTTTTAACAATTGGGTTTCGGGTGCTTAATAATTATTGATGTTCGATTTCCATGTTCTACTTCGTTCGATCTTGGTTGTAAGACTTTATGGTAATTTCAACTTCATGAATTACTTTGTTCTTGTTTGTAAGGATATTTCACATGTTTCAATTCCATGAAGTACTTTGTTCGATCTTGGTTGTAAGACTTTATGGTAATTTCAACTTCATGAATTACTTTGTTCTTGTTTGTAAGGATATTTCACATGTTTCAATTCCATGAAGTACTTTGTTCAATCTTGGTTGTAAGACATTATGGAAATTTCAACATCATGAACTACTTTGTTCTTGTTTGTAAGACTATTTCCCATGTATTTCAATTCCATCAAGTACTTTGATATTTGTGGGCATTATGTGTTGTTTGTGATTTTGTATGTTTCTTTGAACCCCTTTTAGGTTGAATTGGAGTAGTTTGAGTATGTATTTGATTTTGTAATTGTTTTAAGGATGAGCAACATCATGGATTTACGTGGACGTGGAAAAAAAAAGAGAAAGTCGTCGACTAAGGAGGTGGATGTTACCTTGGATTTTGTGTTAGAGCTAAAAGGTGATTCTCGATGGAGATGTGAAGATGACATTAGGAAGGGTTTTCATCAAAACTTAGCGGAAAAGCTAGAAAATTTCTTTCCAGGCGTTGGATTGACAACTGCGCAGATTGAGTCGAAGTAGAAATTTTTGAAGAAGAAGTACACCGTCATCCATGAGATGACGAAACTATCTGGATTTACATTGGATGAAGAAACTTATATGATCAAATATGAGAGGCAATCTTATGATGACTATTGTAAGGTAATTATCTACTTGATTATGAATTCAAAGAGCCCAATCTATTTCCATTCTTACTATCTTTTTGTATTTGTTCTTTTGCATAAATTCTATTTTTTATGCGGTGCTAGTTTCATCCAAGGGTTGAAGGATTATGTAAGAAACCATTTCTAGAATTTGCCAAGTTGGACATGATTTTTAAGGCTGACCGGGCAACTGGTTTCAATGTTGAAGATTTGGAGGACATTGACCTGGAGTCACCATTAGGGAGAGTGAACTTCCAGTTAGCGATGAAGGATCGCATCCACCGCCCTTTAAAGAGGCAAAAAATGACAGGTAAATCTTCTCTCTGAAACAACCTTGTTGATGCAGAATTCTGCGAAGCCATTAAGGCAATGATTTGGCATTTGAATACCCTAGTTGTAACCATGATGTTGCAGGTCGTGAGGAGTATGTGTCTACACAAAAGAAGATATTGATGTTTGACCATGTTGCCCAGAGTTTTTGAAATTGATGTGAGTGAGGCTACTAGAGTTATATTGAGGACTCCGAGTGAACTTGATAACTTCTAAAGTTGCCCAAATGATCGTTGGAAGAAATTATATGTGCAAAGCATTATTATTCGACTTTGTACTTCTTTAGGGGCTTTAGGAGTTGCGAGGTTGTAGAAGGTACTATGGTGGATTGGTAGTGTGTTTGCAAGACCATTTTGATGCCATTTTGTAAGAAGTGTATGCCTAGACTTCTATCAAACGTACGAGGCTACTACTAGCCTTATTTTTGTATATTTCGGAAGATAGTATGTTGATAGGTTGGCAAAACACTTGAATATTTGCAACATACTCTTATGGTATTTGATGAAATATTGTGGTATTAGTAACATGCTTACAAAGTTCTCGAATTTTGAACATTTTAAAAGTTATAAGGTTTTTGGTTGATTTTTATTACATTTTCTCTTTCTTTCTTTTTTTAATTCTGATATCTGTATACCCTTTCCAAACAACAGATATAAGGTATAGATATCAATCCCTTACCTAATACGCATAGCTTGATATCAATATCTGATACCCATAGCCTATATTCTATATCTATATACCCTCTCCAAACGGGCCCTTAGTATATAAGTTTAATGGGGTTTTATTTAAAAATCAATTGATAATAAGAGTATGTGGCTATTGGTTTATATACTAGACTTGTATTGTTTATATCATCTCAACACGACGCCCCAAGTACAACTAGGATTTTCTTGTCTAGTTGAGACTTGGACAATAGGTCAAACAACTCAATCTTTTTTTTTTTTGGCTAGCCCACCCAAAATTGAGAGTCGAATCACTTGGCTTACCACTCTAATACCCTACAGAAGTCTATTTGGAATCGTGACTAGGGGTTGTGCCCACGGGTGCATATCCACTAGTAGTTTAGCTAGTATATGAGCATGACAAGGGTTCATCTTAAAACCAATTTTCACACATGTACCCCGAAAGTATACATAATCCTTCAACAATTGGAAATACAATAATCTCATCAAGTATAATGTTCAAGGTAGACTAATATGGAGCCCGACTATTGATGATTCCTTCTCTGTCCAATCGGTGAATAGGTGATTGTTATCAACCTATCTTCATTACTTTGATACCAGTTAGATATGAAAACTTAATATCCCTCCAAAAAATAAAATAAAAATTATATGGAAAACGTGTTGATGCCCTCCCAACTAAGTAAAAACTAAAAATATACGTTTAGAGGGTCTCTTCCAAATGTTGTCTTTATAACAACAATTCCATGATTACTACTATTAAAAATCACCTCTTCCGTGACTGCTCCTTCACAAGTTCCATGATTGCTACTATTAAAACAAGGATTTGAATGTCAGTATTTCCTTACCAACTACAATTGGATATTTTAACGATAACCTTAAGGACACAATCATTGGAAAAATAATTATTTCATTCCTCTTTGTTTCCCTTGGGATCCTATCTGGGAGCATCGGAATAGAAGGATCTTTAGTGCCCAGAATTTCACTTCATCGACATAATCCTTCTTTTCAAGAGTCCAATGATGTTAAGGGGTTTACTCAAGCAAATTCGTAGATTAAATCTAATAAGAAACCTAAATCTAAGCATTGGGAGTTCTAAAAGAGATGAGGCCCCCTCCCCCCAAGATTTATGTCTGTTGAATTTTGATGGCTTAATTAAGATCTTGAGCACATATTTTTTTGGTTTTATTATTATGAATGAATTATGACATGTTGTGAATGTTCTTTATAAGCTGACATTGAAGGAGACAACCTTAGGGTCATCCATGCTATCAATAAGACTTGGAGTACTCCATGGGAGATTCAGAGAACTATTGAGGACATTCATCGCATCATGAGGTAATTTGCATACACTGAAGTATATCATTGTATGAGAGGTGCAAACCAAGCATTAGATTTCATTGCTAGGATGATCTAGGGATTTTGATGATGTACCCCTCTTATAAGGATTTTCTTTTAAACATCTGAAAGAATGATGTAGGATGTGCTCCTAGGCTACTAGGTAAGTAGACATCCTAATTTTTCCCCTACTGTAAAAAAAATCTCATCAATTAAGAATAACGAAATCCTAAACCGAAGCATTTATTGTAAGGTACGTACTCCATTGGTGACTTATATATGTTGCCCTCTTCCAATCCATCAACAAAGATTGCTAATTAGAAGAAACTTAAACATGTGTTGCTTAAACACCCAAAAATTGCTTTTAGATTTGTCTAATATATAGCCATGTCAAGCTTCTTTTCCAGTTTCTAAACAATTTTACTAAACTGAAAACTTGCACAAGCATTTTGGTCATCAAGGAATGGTGTCATTGTTAGTAAAACTACAAATGTAAAAAAAACAACAACAAGAATTATAACATGATGATAGTCCAATACTCTATCAAAACTAGAGTATCCATACTATATACTCCGGTATCTCGCTATTTCGCAAGATACAATTTTGTAAGACTCAAAATAAAATCGTGAAGGCTTAACCTTACAACAAGACTCCCAGATTGAATGAGTAATGTGAAGCCTTGATTCAAGCAAAACAAGATTGGATTCAGCTGATTACAGCTCCAAGACAGAGTTTACAAGAGAGAGTTTTTGTATAACAAAGATGGTCGTTTACGGTTAGAGGGTGATAGGTATTTATATCCCTCTATCCTCTAATCTCCCTAATTACATCAGATCTCCCTCGTGTGTCTAAATAACATAATTTACCCTTTATTACATATATCTTATTACCCCCCCCCCCCTCCAAGTTGGAGATGGGGTTTCAAACACCATGCCCAACTTGACTGAAAGAAACTGATGTTGAGCTTCTCCGAGTGGTTTAGTCATCAAATCTTCAAGCTGAAGCCTAGTAGGAGTGTGATTAGTAATGAGAAAACCATCTTGTTGTTGTTTCCTCACAAAATGGCAATCTATCCTTGGGTGTTTTGTCCTCTCGTGGAATACTGGGTTTGCTACTAAATGTTGAGCTGAACGGTTGTCACAATATAAAGGAATTGGTTTAGGAATGGAAACCTGTAGATTCGTGAACAACCCATCGAGCCAAAACATCTCACTTGAGGCATATGACATTGCCCTGTACTCAGATTCAGTGGAAGCTTTGGATACTGTCTTCTGCTTTTTAGTCTTCCATGAAATCAAGCTCTTGCCCAGAAACATACATTATCCAGATAAAGACTTGGGGCCGAATATGCACATGAACCCCAATCTGTATCTATGTAAGCTAAGATGTCCAAGGAAGACTGAGATGAGTAAAATAATCCTGCATCAAGAGTACCTTTCAAGTATCGCAAAACGTGTGTTGCTGCCTAATAGTGTGGAACCTTTGGAGAGCTAATGAATTGAGATAGATGATGCACATAATATGAGAGATCAGGACGAGTCGTGTTGAGAAACAAGAGTATCCCAACCAATCGTCTATAGGACTTTGGATCTTCTAAGGCATCACCATCTTCAGGAGACAACTTCAATCATCTTGGAAGAGGAAACTTGGCTTCTTTAGTGTCAAGCATCTGAGTATCCCTTAGCAAATCTAGAATGTATTTTCTTTGGTGAACTGTCATACCACTTGATGATCTGGAAGTTTCCATTCCAAGAAAGTATCTCACTTGCCCAAGGTCTTTAATTGTGAACTTGTTGTGCAATTGATGTTTGGTGTTGATATTAAACTCTTCTTCATCATCTGTCAAAAGTAAATCATACATAGACAAGTGCAGTTACAATTCCTTTTGAAACTTTATTAACAAACATAGAATAGTCTTGCTTAGACTACACATATCCTAGAGAAATGAGGAACTTTGTGAGTTCCACATTCCATTGCCTACTAGCCTATTTAAGGCCATATAATGATCTCTTTAAGAGACATACTTGGCCATAAACAGCTTTATTATATCCATCAGATGGATACATATATATTTCTTCATCTAAAAAACCATGTAAAAAGGCATTATTTATATCTAATTGATGTATAGGCCAATTCCTAACAGTAGCTAAAGCCAACAAACATCTAACAATAGTAAATTTAGCAATTGTAGAAAATAATCTTTATCCTTTACCTGGTTATACCCTTTAGCAACTAACCTTGCCTTATACCTTTCAATTCAGCCATCTGGCTTGTATTTGAGCTTGAATACCCATTTTGAACCAATGGGTTTCTTTCCATCCGGAAGGGTAGTCAATACCCTAGTCTTATTCTTTTCCAAAGCTTGAAGCTCTTTATTCATTGCTTCAATTCAGTTATCATCCTTCTTTGCTTGTGAATAAGTATGTGGTTCCTGGATTAATATTTGAACCATATTGACAAAGGAAGTAACAAACTCACTGGAATACAGATTAGTATCTCCAAGTATCATAGACATAAAACTTTGAGAAATTGAATTAGATCTTTGAATATATGGACACAAAAACTCCCTTAGCTTAGGAGGAGGTTGATGAGTCCTGGTAGACCTTCTTGGTTGAACCTCAACATCTTGAACCACTCTTGAAATGTGTGGAATATTGTCACTTGACTAATCATCAAAATTAGAACCTGACATATCACTTGAACTAAAATCTGTAATCTCAACAGGAGATTCAGTAGAATCACTTATCACTTCATTATTAGTATAAGAATCACCACTAGAAATTAATAAACCATGTTCATAAAAAGGATTAGGTAAATCTGAAGTGTCAGCAGGACTTACCAATGGCAATGAATGAGTAATAACAAAAGATGTGTCCTTCAAATTGTCATTACTTTGAAATGGAAACTTATCTTCAAAAAATTGAACATGCCTACTAACAATATACTTTTGAGTATCCAGACAATATAGTTTGTATGCTTTTTGAGCAAATGGATACCCAACCAGTACATACCTGTAAGCCTTAGCCACCAAACTTATCATTCTTAGCATTAGGATTCAAAGCAAAGCATAAACACCCAATAGTTCTTAACTCGTCCAAAGATGGAGAATAACCCAACAAAACCTCAAATGGAGACTTCCACTTCAAAACTGCAGAAGGTAACTTGTTAATGATAAGAGTTGCTGCAAGCACACAGTCGGCCCAGGATTTCATAGGAATTAGGAAGATTGGCATGAATACCCAAAGCCCTTGCAGTTTCAATCAAGTACCTATGTCTCCTTTCTACCTTACCATTCTGCTGAGGTGTGTAAGGATCACTTCTCTGGTGCACAATGGCCTTAGATGCAAAGAGATTAATACAATCCTTTTGCAATAATTCAGTACCATTGTCACTTCTAAAGCACTTGATATTAGCATTAAACTGTGTATGTACATAAAAGATAAAGGAAGACAATATCTGAAAAACACAGGTCTTATTGGCCATCATAAATGTCCAAGTCACCCTGCTTTTATCATCCATTACAGTTGGAAAATATGAAGCACCATCAAGGCTCTTAGTTTTATAAGGACCCCATATGTCCAAGTGTACCAAGTCAAAACAAGAAATTGAAACAGAAGTACTAAGAAGAAAAGGAAGCTTGTGCATCTTAGCCAAAACACATGTCTCACGTTTAGGTAAATGTTTGGAAGGAAGATCAGGCAAATGAAGCATCTTACTTAAAGAAGCATGGCCTAATCTAACATGTAACTGAGACACCAAATCAACATCCTTACAAACTTTAGAAATATTAGACACAATATAAACATCTTTATTCAAGCTAGGTAGACAAACATGACTGATCTTGAATGGAAGTTGCTCAGCAACATGCACATGATCAGAATGCAGCATGTGCACTCCATTATGCTTGGCTCCATAACCAATGACTTAATTAGTGTCAAGGTCCTGAAAAAACCAATTATTTGCAGTAAAGATGGCAGCAAAACACGAATCACTAACCAGTCTACCAATGGATAACAGATTATGCTTAAAACTAGGGACAAGTAATACATTATGCAACACAATTTTATCATTCAAATGCAAGGTCCCTGTCTCACTAACAGAGGAAACACTACCATCAGGCATACCTACACTGAGTGGCCTACTGAGCAACCTTCTATCACTAAGGAGATAATCATATGCAGTCATATGATCCGTAGCCTAGTGTTAATTATCCAATCTATATCCTTAGAAAAACGAGCTCATAAAGCCAAATTATACGCTCTAGAATTACCTTCCATGTTTGTTACAGTAGCACAATTCACTTGAGCCTTGTCTTGCATAGCCTTCAACAACTCTTGACAAAGAGCATTAACCAAAGATGGATCCATCTTCCCATCAGTGCTAAGCCCTGCAGAACTTGAAGTTGTGTTGAAGCAAAGATTATTCACACCCCCATCCTCCAATGGTGTCTCTAACTCTCTATCAAAAGCCTCAAACACATTATTAGCTGCAGCCTTGCCATTTCTAGGACCCTTGTACCACTCAAGAAAACCATGAAGTTTGAAACAATTTTCCTGAATGTGACCTTTGCCTCTGCAGTGATAACAGATTTAGTCCTTATCTTTGTTATCCTTACAAGCATCTCTCTTGTTTCCCTGATACTCATCACCTTGCTGTGAACCCCTTCTAGCAGCAACTAAGGCCATGTTCTCAGATTGTGAACCAGAAGACCCAGTTGACACTCCTTTACCACCTTAAACCTGTTGAACTAGATAGTAGGCCCTATTGAGTGTTGGTAAAGGATAAGTGATGTCTCTAAAGTAGCCATGTCTTTATGCATATTTTAGTTCCATATTTTATACACTTTGCATATTTCGGGTTGGGAATATGTCGAATTTATGTAGTATATGCTTATTTGCCAGAAATGGAGATCTACATAAGTTTCTGTTTAATATTGCAGAATATGGAGCCATTTCGGGAGAAAACCAAGAAGCAGAGATGGGAGCTCAAATCTACTCGATATCGACAAGCTTTAGTCGATATCGACAAACCATGCCCGGACACATCACTAATCGAGGAGCACATGTCGAGAAGCCAAGGAACAACGTTGCCCGACTCCAGCACTCTCCTCGATATCAACAAAGCTGAAGACCACACCTGGATTCGAGGAGAGCCTGATCGAGGATGCCGAGGAGCGCTACCCGACCTGGCCAGACAGACCGGACACCACTACTCGATATCGACAAAGCCTAGAGCACCTATCCGAGCAGTGTCGAGAAGAAGTTACCCGACAAGTCAATCCAGCCAAGTCGATGAAGGCAGCCTCCTCGATATCGAGGAAATTCCTCCATATCGACAACACCTAAGGGCAGCCCCTGAAGCCAGTTTGAGGAAGAGCTAGTCGACCAAGCCATTGAAGCCGGAGTCGACGCCAGAGTTACTCGATCTCGAGTAAACTTGGTCGAGATCGAGGAAATCTTTCCGGAGCCGCGTACGCGGTTTGAGCAGTCCGACGCGGATTGGGAGTCCTTGGGGCCGAAGATTGCCGATTCTATCCGATTTTATCAAGATCCATCATGGAGGAGAAGATTTATCCACAAGAAGATATTTTAGTCTTTTAGATATAATTTCCTTTATAGATTTATTTATGTTATTCCATTTATTTATCTTTAAAGCTTTTAGATATAGATTTAGATATAGATAGAGATATTCTATCCTTGAAGAGCAAGGAGTAGAAGGCTATAAATAAAGCCCATGGGGCTGATTTTAGGGATCATTCAATTCAGAAGCTAGAGAAGTAGTTCACAGAGAAGTTTTAGGAGTTCGAAGGTTTTAGGGTTTTGGCGTTCAACAAGAGTTGGAGCGCCGAGATTATAAAAGCTTTGAATTTAGTTTAATGCAAGTTTCTTTTCATACATCAATGTCTGAGGTTGCAATGAAGCGTGAGTAGTCCACCCACTTCTAGGGTTGGGGCGAGCCCGACGATAGCTCTGCGTGTTTGAGGTAAATATCCGACTTTTATCATGTTTTGAGCATCTACTACTTGTTATGTGTTTATTACCCATCTAATGGAGGTCCATGCTAATAACTTGGATTATAAACATAAAATCGGTAGATACAATTAGGGTTTCTTGAAAGAGTTGTCTAATTGTTGGAAAAGGTGAAAGCTTAGTCCTTCGATGCAAGTTATATGATTATATGTTTTATTCTTGCATTATGCATGCTTGGTTATCGTTGTTGCAAACCCCAATCTTGGAAGTCTTTTACATACATTTTATTTCGAATCCCCAAAGCATTTGTCTTTACTTTCTTTTGTTTCGTTTTAGTTTCTGCCCTTCCTCGATCTCGACCAACTTTGGTCGATCTCGAGTTACTGATTCTCGATCCCAGATCGCCGTAGCTTCTGTGTGCAGGTGCTCGACAAAGCCAACCCGACGTCGACAAGCTTACTCGATCTCGAGTAGAGCTTACTCGATATCGACTAGAACCTGTGACTGTTGCTGCGCTGTTCGACTTGTCCGATCTTCTGTTGACTAACCCTAGTCGAGATCGAAAACCTGTGGTCGACTTCTGTCCGTGAGATTTCTCCGCTGCCTAGGATCCACTGACACGATTCCTCGTGGATCGATCCTGACTTCTCGATTTCCTCCTACAACAATCAGTAGCTAGGATGTTGTTACAGACAGATTCGTAACCTTCCCTAAGACCCCTCAAGAAATGAATTAACCGATTTCTTCCCTCTGATTCAGAAACCTTCTTAGCTAATTGACAAGAACAATTCATCAATGTCTCACAGACACACAGGAAACCTCTCTACACTCTGCAATTCATCCCAAACCTTCTTCAATTTATTGAAGTATTCTGCAATCGTCTTGTCCCCTTTCGTAATATGGATCAAATCTTTCTTTAATTGAAATATGAGAGGAGCGTTAGTCTGGCCATATCTTTCCACCAATTCTGACCAAAGCTCTCTTGCAGAATCCACGTAGACGAAGCTTTCAAATATCGTACTGACCATGGAATTCAACACCCATCAACGGACCATATAATCCGCGCGTGTCCACCTTTGCAACTCAGGCGAACCCATCGGAGGCTTGTCGAGAGAACCATCAATAAACCCTAGCTTATTCTTCGCACTTAGTGCGAGCCGGATTCCTCGACTCCACCCCAAGAAATTTGTCCCCGAAAACTGGAAAGACACCAATTGTGCTCCAGGATTATCATAATTGGCCAAGGCAAGAGGATCATTGTGGTTGATTTGCGATCCCCCACCTCCACGAACCCCAGACGCTCCTTCGTCCGCCATTAAACCAGACAATTTCACAGATGATCACCAAGATCCAACACCGAACCCCGTCGCACCAAGCGAAAGCCAGGGAAATCCTCAATCAAACAATCGTTCAAAGCTTCGTCGCTCTGATACCATGTGAAGCCTGGATTCAAGCAAAACAAGATCGGATTCAGCTGATTACAACTCCAAGGCAGAGTTTACAAGAGAGAGTTTTTGTGTAACAAAGATGGTCGTTGTCGGTTAGAGGATGATAGGTATTTATAGCCCTCTATCCTCTAATCTCCCTAATTACATCAGATCTCCCTCTTTACATATATCTCATTAAGTAAAGAAGCATTTAACCAAAAAAAATTAAGTAAAGAAGCCAATTGCCATTGAAAACTAACCCTTAAAAAAATGACTCCCACAAACCAAAGTTGTCCCATACGTACTTATTGAGATATTTTATGTACATATATAGATATTAGCTTATCTGGTATGTTTATAGTCTATCTTTATTTTATCCTGTAAATTGTACTATATATATATATATATATATATATATATATATATATATATAGAGGTTGGGTCATGTGTTAACAACTCTTACGGTGTTAAATGTTAACAAATCAATATTCGGCAAAATTTATGAAATATTCATCACAGTCACTCAATTATTCACGATTTCCCAAATATTCATCAATATTCGGTAACATTTAAGAAATATTCATCACAGTAACACAATTACGGGATTGAGGATGGATACACGCGCAAGGGTTTGAGTTTTTTGGGTGATAATTTTTTTTTAATTGGCAATAATTATTAATTGAAATGAATCTCTTAAATGTTGTCGAAAAGCTTTGATGAATAATTGAATGACTGTGATGAATATTTGATAAATTTTGCCGAATATTGATTTGTTAACATTTAACACCGTAAGAGCTGTTAACATTTGATCCATATTCTATATATATATATATATCCTGTGAATGAGAAGAGAGATCAAGTTTTTCCCGCAATCCAATTATTCTCATGGTATTAGAGCGCCGAGTGACAGGACAACTAGCATAATCTGAATCACAATATGCCGTAAGGACTAAAGAGCCAGTGGACGGAAGGAAGATCCCCTGACCAGGATGGCCTTTGAGAAAGCGCATGACCCGTTTGGCGACATCCCAATGGTCGACAGTAGGAGACTGCATGAACTGAGCCAAGGTATGAACATAGTAGCAGAGCTCTGGGCGTGTGATAGTTAAGTAAATCAACCGACCGATCAGACGTCGATACCGATCTGGAGCATCAAAAGGCGGAGCGGTAGACGTAGCGAGGGAGTGATTCTGATCCATAGGGAACTCAGAAGGCTTAGCACCCAAGAGACCTGCCTCAGAAAGGATGTCTAATGTGTATTTCCGCTGACAGAGAAAGAGCCCCCTTGGTCGTCAGCAGTTTCAGTTTCTTATGGGCAAGTTGGGCATTTGTGACCCACATGCTCCAACTTGAGGGGGAGTATTGAGATATTTTATGTACATATATAGATATTAGCTTATCCGGTATGTTTATAGTCTATCTTTATTTTATCCTATAAATTGTAATATATATATATATATATATATATATATATATATATATATATATATATATATCTTGTGAATGAGAAGAGAGATCAAGTTTTTCCCGCAATCCAATTATTCTCAGTACTCTATATGTTGAGTTTGACATGTTTTTAGACAAAAAAATATTTGAACAATACCTATACAAAAGCAAAGCAAAAGAAGGTATTTTATAATTTGAAGTTTCGAACATATATAAATGATCAGGAGAATACTTGGACGAAAATTTCAAATATTAATCAAATGTCCAAGTTTAAAGACAGAAAAAATAAATGATATGATGAGGAAGGGTACAATTCGAGGAATAAACCGTTGGCCCAAAGAAAATATATTCACCAACAAAAGGGAGAAAATGAGTAAAAAAATACGAGGAGAAAAGAAGCAGCAATTCAAATGTGGTCTCTGCAAGCCTTCGAATCATTTTTGTTGGTTATCCCGTTAGCATAAATCGAAAGGCTCCTATTCAATTTCAACGTTTGATTGCAACAAAAGGAAAATTTGTTTAGCAGTCCTTTTAACATATGGAGTATATTACAAGGACATCCATTTAACACCTAAATTTATACTTCATCCATCTCACAAAATTTATTATTCGACTTTTAACACGTTTTTTAAAAAGTTAAAAACTCTATAAAATATCAATTTTTTAAATGATTTCATAGATAATTGCATTAAGTATGAAATTATTTTTGTAAATTAATAAAAACATTGATATTTTATATAGTTTTTATCTTTATTAAAAAGAATGCAAAAAGTAAAACAATAACTATTTTCAGACAGAGGGAGTATTTTATTTCTCTTTTTTTTTGAAGCAAGATAAGGTTTAGGTCGAGTCGGCCGCAGCAGAGGCCCTTCCTAGCGCATCCTTCCGGACGAGAACTCGCAATTCTGGATCATTCTCACAGCAGACGTCGGCAGGGGAGACATGGGCACTACGCGCAAGGTAGTCAGCCACAACATTCGATTCCCTGAAAATATGACGAATAGCAACATGAGTAAAGGACGAAATATCAGACATTATATCCGTTTGTAGCATCTCAATCGACCAGGGACATTTCCAATCTCCTAAAAGTACTTTTATCACCAAAAGATTGTCTCCTTCGATTAGAAGTGTAGACAGGTTCAGCTCCTTAGCCCTTGCCAATCCCATCATGAGGCCGAGATTTTCGGCATAAATGACCGAGATATTTATGCAAACAGATCTGCCAGTCGAGACAACTGAACCATCAGAGTCGCGGATGACAAAACCATAAGACGATTTACCATTCTGGATCACCGAACCATCAAAATTGAGCTTGTAGCAATTCCTCGGTGGTTTGTCCCACTTCCCGGACCGATCCTGTGGTCTGGCTTTCGACGCTTTAGCTTTATATGGCTGATCGATAATGCCCCTACGACAGCTATGTAAGGGGGTCAAAGGGCCAGACGGATCATCATCTAAGAGCTTTGATTGTTTCCAACAGTGAGTGGTAGTGCTTTGTAACAGTAGAATTTCATTAACTGTTACCTTTTTCGTATGATCGAAAACAAGTTGATTCCTAAAGAACCACATGGCCCACCAAGCTGAGGCTAGTTTGGCAAAGGAGTTAGACCCAATCGCACATTTAATAGCAGTAAGGGGGAATACATTACCCATGCCGCCAGCAGAGATACGCCTTGGGATTTGGATGTTTAGAGCTTTAAGTACAGCAGTAGCCATAGGACAACGAAGGAGAATGTGATCCCTCGATTCATTTGTGTTGTCACAGAAAGCGCAACCAGCAGGTACATCGACATGCGACCTCTGTAGTCTTGTCTTAGTAGGTAGACCGTCCCTGGAGATTTTCCATAGAAAGTGTCGCACTTTAGGGAGAACATCGAGGCACCAGATCCACGCACAATCGAAATCTGGCAACCCGGTGTGTGCAGATATGAAGGAGTTGGCGGAAGCGGTTGAGAACCAGCCATTTTTGCTAGGCCCCCAATACAGACGGTCTGTGATCGGATTACTTGGTAAGGTTATGCCCATGATATGGTTAATATCATCTTGTTTCAGCAAGTTTTGTAAGGCGTCGTTTATAAAAGGTTTATTCCACTGTCTGTTTGTGATGAAATGAGCCACTGGAATGCCCGCCGGTTCAGCGGGTATGGGGATCAGTGTTTTGGAACTCAATGGCGTTTCAAAAGCCCAATTATGGGCCCAGAAATCAATAGTTTCCCCATTTCCAACCCGCCATTGAAGACCCGGGAGGAACTGATGCCTGATGGACATGAGGCGGGACCATTGCCAAGAGGTATTACCATTTTTGTTATAGCTATAAAGATCGTTCTCTTTTAGGTATTTATGTGAGATTACTCGAACCCAGATGTTGTCCGGTTCCGCAATGATTTTCCAGAGAAGCTTCATTTGTAGCGCTATGTTCATAGATTCTGCCTTATGAATCCCCAAACCACCTTTCATCGTGTCTGAACAGATTTTGTCCCAACTGATGAGCGGCGTAGCTTTTGCGGTTTTGTTCCAAAAGAATTGTCTATACACTTTATCAAGTTCGTGAAGAACGTGAGAGGGTAGTAAGAAAACTTGCATTAGAAAAATTGGTTTGGCACTCAAATTTGCTTTGATAAGCACCCGCCGTCCTTCTGCAGACAGGTTGGAGGCTTTCCATTTTGTGAGCTGGTTTTTAGTCTTGAGAACCACATCAGCGAAAGTATCCCTGTTGGTCCTACCGTTGACTACAGGGCAACCCAAGTATTTGTCAAAATTGTTAGCTTGGGAAATACCAAGTACGACAATAGTCGAAGCTATTGCGGCAGCTGTTGTGTTTGGGGATGCTTGGAAGCTGGATTTATGCAGGTTTACCTTTTGTCCTGAAATGAGACAGTATCTGTCTAAGATAGCCAGTACAGAAGTACATGCCGATTGGGAGGCTTTGCAGAAAATGAGAATATCATCAGCAAACGCTAGAAAAGGAATCTTGATACCCGGCCGACCAAAAAAAATGCCGAGGTCCTTACTAGCAAGCCCTTGGTTGTATAGTGTACGTGCTAGTACCTCAGAGGCTAGGATAAAGAGAAAGGGGAAGAGTGGGTCTCCTTGTACTCTTAAACCCCTAGTGGGGTAAAAAACCGTGGTTGGTTCATCATTTACGAGGATCGAGTAGGAAACTGTTGAAAAGTATTTTATTTCTCTAAAGATGTGTGGATAAATTCTATAATTTTTTTATAAAAAAAATGTTAGAAAATTAAATATAGAAGATTTTTTTTTTTGAAATGAAACTCTTGACCTTTTTCAATAAATTAAAAAGGTATTAGTTAGAAGGGAAAAAAAACCATTTTCTTAAACCTTGTATATCATTTTATTCAAGTTGATCGATGCTGTTGGGGTTACGTTTTCCCTTATCTGCAATTGATGAAAACTTCATGACTTTTGAGTTCTAATTTTCACATTATGAAAATAGAGATGGAAAAATTACAGAAAACCACCCTTTAAATAGGAAGTTTTGCGAAAAACCACCCCTTAAAACAAGTTGATCGACCATATATGCCGCTTGACATCAATGGCTAATAAGGCCTCATAAATTGTCAGGTATGACATTATTCTTGTCTTTTCGACGAATAGATCTTAGGATGATTTGCATGAATATATCAATTCATGACCAACTTTGCAAAAATGACCAAGGGGCTGAAAATTTGCAAGGGCATGACAAAAGGTCATTTTTGCAAAATTTTTAGGCACCTTCCCAACAGGTTGAAGGTAACCTAGGGGGAGAGAGGGAGACCCACTTTAATTGTTTTAAACTAATTTTTGGCCATTTTTATTTGTTAAAATTAAAAAATAAATTTATTTTTGAACTTAATTTAATTTTATCTATCTATAGACAGCCACGTTATATATGTTTATGAAAAAAATATTTCGAAGTAAAGTTAGGTCTAAATCGTATCTTGATCACAATTTGGAGTATGGCATGGATAACCATTTGGCTGGCAAAGACAACAATTCAGCTGACACAGAAATTTACACAACTGGCAAGATAAACCATAAAACCTGGGCAGAACCGAAAATCGTTGCTCCGGAGATGAAAGGTCAAGCTGTCAACATGGAGGAGGGGACAATGCTCATAGAGGAGAGCATGTTGTTTGGGTCAATCAGGAGTAAGATAATGGAGACAAGCGGGTAACCATCTCGGGGAGAGTTTCTTCGCCGGAAGTGTTAGAGGACATAAGCAAGCGTTGCATGGCAACGCTTATGTCCTCATAAACATATATAAAGGCCAGTACAATCATCTAATGTCCTCAAAGCTTGTTACAAAGTAAAAAGAAATACTAACTAGGTGATGAAACACAAAAAAATTCCATACAACCCTATACATGATTTCACTTGGCCTAAATAAAAAAGAAAAAGTTACGATTTACACTCACTAGCCAGTAACTAATGTCGCCTAGCCACTGACTATGATCTCTTAGCCAATATAAGACTAACCCCTGTCGGATCTCGTCTACCTCAGAAACTTCCCACCTCAAGGATAGCTAGGATAAACGACATTCTTTGAGTTGCTGAAGGTTGGTTTTTGTTATTCTGCATATATGTACGTCAGTTACAGTATGTGGTTGTCTGTTTTGGTTGCCTGAGATGCGAACCCCGAATATATGTGATTTACGCTTACTAGCCGGTAACTATTGTTGTCTACCCAATAAAACCGATGTCTCAGCCAACGGAAAACTAAGCCCTATCAGATATTATTAATCTCAGAAACTTCCCACGCCATTTACATAAACTGAAAATGAGTAAATGTTCAAACAAAGATGCAATTAGAAAAAGATGAAAGAGTGCACATTCACATCCTAAATACTCAAACACAGCAGTCTCCCCTTCTTTCTCCCTTCACCGAATCCTTCTCTTCTTCTTCCTTAGCTCTGCATCTTTGTGACCTGCAGGCAAAACGACATGAAACGGATGGAGTTTTAGGGTTTCACACCGAAATCCCCATTCGAAAATCACACATTTCAGACCAATTTTTGTTGGGATTTAGTTAGGGTTTGCTTACTTGTTTCGAAATGGAAGCCGGATTCTCGTCGGATCCTTCGCCTCCGCCTCTCAATCGCCGTCTCCACTTTCTTCTCTCACCGGAAGTCGCCGCTTCCTATTCTTAGCCGCCACCTCCGTCTACGCTTCTCAGTCGCCGCCACCGGAAATCACCGCCTCTCAATCGCCTCCTCCACTTCTCTCCTCCTCATTCGTGATCTCTCTCTCTTTCCATATCTGCAGATTTGATTTTGTGAGAATGAACTCTCTCTCTCCTTTTCTAATCCCTTAAATTTCACCCAAAGATTTACAAAATTTCAAAAGCCCGCCCAAATTAATTAACCCATAATACAAGGTCACCATGACCGGTTAGTTTTGCAAAAAAATTTCACCTTTTGACATTTACTACATTTTTTTATGGAGGAGTGATATTTTTGCAAAGGGTGAGAATTTTTGGTATATTGAGTACCATTTACTCTAGATCTTAATCTGATCTTATTTATGAATTTTGGAATAAGTTATATTTGTCTTTTCATGGTGAAATAAAAATTATATAAATAAGATTTATAAAGGTATTAAGTACCATAGCTATTTGACCGAGATGCCTTTAATTCATATATTGTGTTTTATTCTTCCACGAGTACGTACGTATTCACCTTCCACGGGCGTCGTGATCACATTGCATCCGTTATCTAACGAAGTGGCACTCCTACCACTTCGGAGGGTGAGGTTGCGAGTGAGTTTATTGAGTTCTTCCAGGGGTTGTTTGGTTCGGAAGTAACCACCACAGAGCCTCAGGTAGGGATGTTTGATCAGGGCCCTTTTGTTACGGAGGAGGATTGTCGTCTCCTTGTGCAAGGTGTGTCTAACAAGGAGATCAAAGAGGCACTGCACTCGATTGACGACACAAAAGCACCAGGGCCGAATGGGTTCTCTTCGAAGTTCTTTAAGGCCACTTGGGAGGTTACTGGAGGTGAGCTTTGTGCGGCGGTGAAGGAGTTCTTTGCTAATGGGAAGCTCCTCCGGCAGCTCAACCACACCACGATCTCTCTCATTCCTAAGAGGGAGAACCCTAGTCGTGTGGAGCATTATAGACCCATCTCTTGTTGCAATGTGGTCTATAAGATTGTCTCGAAGATCATGGCGAAGCGACTTGGAGGATATCTTGGCTATGTTCTCGGCACTCGATCAAGGTCAACAACACCGTGCATGGCCACTTTATCGGCAAGCGGTGTCTTCGGCAATGTGATTCTTTGTCACCTCTCCTGTTTGTGATTTGCATGGAATTCCATACTCGTTTGATTAGGGCAGAGACGGATAGACCGGAGTTCCACTACCATGAGTAGTGTGAGCAGATGAGGATCTCTCATCTCATGTTTGCGGATGATGTGGTCTTGTTTTGCCGAGAAGATGTTGGGTTTGTTAAGATCCTTATGGGTTGTTTGAGGAAGTTTGAGGACATGTCTGGCTTGGCTGTGAGTGTTTAGAAGTCTGCTGTGTACACGGCTTCCGTTCCCAAGCACAAGGCCCAGGTTTTGAGAGCGAAGACTGGCTTTGGAGTTGGGTCGTTTCCGTTTAGATTCTTGGGGATTCCTATTAGTCTGCATGGGCTGCGGGTTGTGCATTACCAGCCGCTTCTGGACAAGATGAGAGGGCTCCTGAATGCTTGGTCGAGACGTACCCTTTCCTTTGCGGGGAGAAGGGAATTGATTGCATTGGTCTTGCAGGGGGTTGCAGGATTCTGGTTGGGTATTCTTCCTGTACCTGACACGGTCCTTAAGGACCTCGAGATAATGTGCAGATCTTTTTTGTGGCGGTGGCCGAAGGTTAGATGGAGAAGTGTACGTGTGTAAGACACGGAGAGAATGTGGTCTTGGCTTGATTGAGTTGAGAGCGTGGAACCAGGCTTTTATGGCAAAGCATCTTTCGCATATTGTCGTTTCTCGGGATAGCCTTTGGATCAAGTGGATCAGGCACAAGTACCTCCAGGTTTTAGAGCCAAAGGATTGGTTAGTGCACCGTACTGACTCCCTCTTGGTGAAAGCTATCCTTCGGACTCGTGATTGTATAGTTAGCCTTGAGGGGGCTAATGATGAGCTTGTTGAGGTGTTGGGTGGTTGGTGCTTAGGAGGAAAATTTCGCGTGCCTGCCGCTTATGAGGCTTTGAGAGAGCATGGAGACCGAGTGCATTGGCACAAGGAGATCTGGTCGGGCTTAGGTACTCCTAAGCATGGGTTTATCCTGTGGGGCCGTCCTGGGTAGGCTTTCTACATACGACTGAATGTGGTTCCTTGATGTCAATCCTGCTTGTCCGTGTTGCTCGGTGGAGGAAATGGAGACACATGAGCACTTGTTCTTTGAGTGTAGTTATGCTGGCGCCATTTGGTCGGATGTTAGAGCTCACTTTCGCATTCCCAGCTCTGTGAACTCTATACCAAGCGCCTTGAGGTGGCTCTGGCGGCGGGTGAGGACTAGTGGTTGCGTGGATAGAGCTAGAGTTGTTGCGCTTTCCACGATGGTCTACTACATATGGCGAGCCAGGAATGTCACGATCTTTGATGAGGAGCTTATGCCTACGGATGTTGTGATTCGTCTTGCGCTTTCTCACATTTATAGGGTGCTTTATGATAGATTTCCCACGCGAGCAGTGGAGGACATGTAGTGTGGCCTGTGTCCTTTTTGATTATTTGCATAGTTCGGGGTGTTTGCATGCATTCTTGAATATGCTTTTGGACATTAGATGATTGTACTGGCCTTTTGACGGAGGTAAAACATGTCATTGATCCGTAAAAGAAACTCAAACCTATAACTAGTATTGCAATAAGTAAGAGGTCGATCCACAGGGAAATTTGTAATTCAAATATGATTCAAGTGTCAATTAAAGTAACCAAATTGGGGGGTTTTTAAGTGTGAAAGTTCCGCCTTTTATCAAAGCGGATTGAAGAAAGCAAGAGTAAATGATTTTGGTTTAGACAATTATGAGAACCAATTCTACCTACAATTTTCCACTTTTTTTGGTCGAAGCGATCCTTGTAACTTCTTCTCGTCCTATTAAGTTTCTTATGAATGCCCTTGTCCCGACCTAATATAGTTACCAGTCCAATCAGTCCTAGAAACCCTTATCAATCGAACAGTTCCTAAAGAAGGATTTAACCCAGTTGATAGCTTTAAGTCCAGAGATTAGCCAAGGTATTTGCAATCCCAAAAGAGGGATTTATCAACACATCCAACTTCCTACTTATTCAATTAGTTCAATGATCCCTAAAGGAACAAATTTGTTACTTAGGTTAAGGTTCACAATCACGAATCTACAAAACCTTAGCAATTGAATTGATTCTAACTAGTTGCGCGGGCTAGATAGAATAAAACAATAGGCAATCAAGCACAAAGAAGTTGAAGCATTCAAATATAGGAAACAAGGAACGAGAATTAGAAACTCACAATCAATCCAAATAAAGCTTCAAATTGTAGGCAGAACAAACGAGTTTGTATCCTCGTGGAAGACATCGATCAATCTCTCAATTGTCTGATGAACGTAAGAATATAATAGAAGTAGTGAGAAATAACATAATATTCAGCTTTAAAGAAGTCAAAGTCGGCCAAAAAAACCAAACAAAGAAAACTAGGGTTTTCTTAAACAAAATGTTGCGCAGACGACCAGTGCCACGGCCGCGGCATATGCATTATTTTTCAATCCCGCGGTTTCTCACTGGCTTGACCGTGTCTTGACCGTGTCCAGGCGTTTCCGAGGCATTTCGTGTCGTGACCGTGTTTCCGACACGACACTGTGCCCTATATAGGCGTTTCCGTGCTAGATAGCCTGCAACCCAATATTCTTGTCACCTACAATATTTCCCGTGTCACCGAAGTGTATGTCAGTGTCAGGATAGTGTGCTCTTCCCTCGTTTGACAGGTTGAATTATTTCACCTCCCTAAAAGTACCCCATCGTCTACAGAAACAAAGGTGGGTTCTTCCTTATTGTCGGATTCCAGCAGCGCAATCTCAACCAAGTCATCCAGTTTCTGGGTGATGGTTTGTAAAGACCGAAATTAATTAAATAATATATTTACTCGATTTGAAAAGTTTTTGAAAACCGATCCTCGAGCAACTTGCTATTTGGGGAAAATCTTTGAAATAATTTCGGCATCCTTTGAATTTGAGATTTTGGCGGATTTTACTTCCACTTTTGACCTTCGGATTTGAAAATTAGAAGTCTAGTTTGATCATTTTGAAATAATTTGAAATTCGAGTTGAATTTTTCGAGAGTCAGAATTCGGGTATAGTGAGCGAGTTTCAGGTTGAATTATCGGGATTCGGAAGACGGATTTTTTGGGACCATCTCTCTCGCTCCCCCCCCCCCCCCGACCTTGGCCTCCATGGCTCCCTTGTCTTTTTCCTCCTTTGATGAGACCTCAGACACACCTTTTACCTCCTCTATATAAGGGTGGCTCTAATCCCTAAATCCTAACTCCCACACAAAACCTTAGACAAAAACCCTAAGCTCTCTCTCCCTCTCATTTTGAACCCAAGCAAACAAAACCCCAAAAACCCTCTCCTCTTTCCTCCACTATCAAATCTCCAAACCCCCTCAAATCACCCTTGTTTTGTGTTCTTCAAACCCAAACACACCTCCTAAATCTTCCCTTTCGAGATCAGTTGAAGGGAAGCCACCACCGAGGCCGATTCCGAAGAAAACAGAATCTTCATGACCATTTCGCCGTTGTGAATTCTTTGTCGCCGCCGCGAAACCAATCCCAAAAGACACCATGTTCGTCCTTCTTCACGTTAATCACCCTCGTTCTCCCTTTCCTTGCTCTATTTCCCTTATAAACCCCGTAAATATGAAGTTTTACTCACTTCTACACCTTTCTATGCTTAAAGGAATTTGATCCGATCTCATGAGCGCAAGATCGAGCCCCTTCCTCCTTCATTCCCCTGTTTTTGGCGCAGAAGGTCGGTTATACATTTTGCTTTCGTTTTCCATTCCAAACCTCATAAAGGAGATCTTTTACCCATTTTCCGACCTTCCTAGGCACTGAACAAGATCTCTCGACGACTTTGGAGCCCAGAGATCCCCTTTGAATCACCTTGAAGTTTTCTTCAAAGAACCTTGGTAATCCCTCTTCCGCTCTCCCCCTTTGGTCCGTGTTTGTGTCCTTTTGTGTTGGTTGATGTCAGGGAGGGTAGTCCTTGAGTAAGTCTGTTATTGATTTGGGAAATGATGGGTTGGATTCAAGGCAAAAGTGAGCCGAAAAGTTCATATCTCGCCGCGGCAAAAGTATAGTCGTCGTCGCGAGTTAGAACTGGACAAGGAGGAAGAAGAAAGCATTTCGCCGCGGCAAGCGGCCATTTCGCCGCGGCGAAAGGAGCCTTTCGCGGTCAGCGGGAGCCTTTTCTTCGTGGAAGCCAAGGGATGTGTTTCGCCGCGACGAGCGTCCATTTTGCCGCGGGGAAACCAGACTTGTGCCTTGGCCGAGGCTAACTCTCCTAATTTTCCTAGACCCTTGGTTCGGTTTTGGGTTGAACCGGTTTATGTGAGGTTTGTTGTTTATTGTTGATTTTAATAAATGGATTTTAAATAAATTTTGTGTGGGATTCTTATAATATTTATAAAGTATGGTTTCAAAGATATGAAATGTTTTGGGTACTTGTTCGATTAAAATATTGTTAGGCTATTTCAGTTGATTGGAAAGGTTTTGACGTTCTTTAAAGGTTTTGGAACGATGTTGAAACCCTAGTTGGTGATTGTTGAAGATATTTTAAGATGATCTTTAAAACTTGTATTTCATAAATGTTCTTGAAAGGTTTTGTGTTTTAAAACCGAGATGCCGGGATTTCTTTAACGATACGACTTCAAATAATTAACTGGACTTAACAACTTGAAATGACTTTGGATTAACTGCATTTCACGAATCTTGTTTAACGGACGGATCTAACTTATCGGATCTTAATTTAATGAATTGTTTTTACTCATTGGACTTGGACCTCTTTTAACTGGACTTTCTTGGATTGTTTAACTAAACTTGACCTTTGGACCTTGCCTTTTGATTGGACAGAAATTATGGATTGTTTTATGATTAGATTGAGACCTTAGACTGAGATTGAGTTGTTGGACGGATTAACGATGATGAGTTATATTGAAATTTGATATGAAATGGTAATCTTTTGGATATCTCGACTTTTAGATGTTTTCTCGTGATTTGAGCGTTTTGACTTATAAGATGATTTCGAGAAATGCTTTTGAGTGTGTATTTCTCTGTGCTTAGTTAGCTAGAGCATTATACTTATTTCTTTTATTATTCATATATGTTAGGGGCTTAGTGACTTGCTTGGACTTCTGCTATCTGCTATTACTTTTGTTGTTTGGTTATTTAGGTAAGTTCATTCGGAAGCTTACTCAGATTGATCTCGGATGCATGTAGTCATATGATATACTAGGTGTTGCATATGCATAAGAGCGTCATCATATAGTATCCTGCTTAGGAATTTCGCAATGTATGAGCATCCATCTTCTTGGTGTGCTTGGAGACCAAACGACCATTATTTGTGAGTCTTTAGAGTCTTTTGCTAGGGTCATAGGACAGCTCAACCTCATCGGGTTTGTCCTCATCAAGTCATTATGTCACGAGATACGATATGAGCTTGATTTATGATATGAGCATGATTTACGAGATAAGCATGATTACGAGATGAGCATGATTATCGACGAGCATGATTATTGATGCGCGTTGATTATGATGGATTGGATATGCTATAGCATTGTACTAGCCAGGGTCTGCACTAACGGGAAGGGGTGCAGAGTTATGAGAGAGATATGCCACTTGAGATTCTGTGGGGATTCATTTAATCACTTTCTGCATTATGATAAACTGCCAGCATGCTTTTGTGCTTTAAATTCATGTCCTACATTAGAGCATCTTTATTAGGTATAGCGTATATGATATGATCGTAGTGGGACCGAGTCCCGTATGTGAGCCTCGGACTGATTCCTTTCCACCATTCTTTTTTAAGCTATGCTTGCAGATGTTTGATTGCTCCCTACTTCATGACGAGGGTTCTTGTGGGACGTTCCATGATCCGAGAGACTGACTATCACCGGACTTATATATACTTTGGATAATTTCGTACTCGTATTTCCTCGTACATTGGTTTTGACCAGGCTTTGTCGTGTCAAGTTGTATCTTGATTTTCGTTTTATAAGTGTTTGAACTTAAAAATGGTTTTTGAGCAAATTAGTCAATAGAACAGGTTCGGGCTCGGGGTACCCAGCGACCCTTTGCGTATTTTGGGGTTTGAAATCCCCTATTTCAAAAGCCTAACGTTTGATTTTGAAACTTCGACCCGTACTTGGATTGCAAGATCCGAACGAAAGTATCCAACCTTCGAAACGTAACTCGGATATTATATTCGGGTGGTTACATGGGTGGCCTGCTCAATTGTATTTCACCAACACAAATAGCGTTTTCATCATGATGGGTAACGTGAGTGCTATCCTTATTGAGTTGCACAATATATACTTATATGGGCCACGCACATTCTCCGAGCATCAAGTTCAATAATTTGTATGCCTCTAGATTATTATCATCCCCTATCATGATTGGATGACACTCCCCTTGCGACTCCAAGTCATCAGTTATGCCACATACAAATGTAACGGCCCAAGTATAAAACCCGGGCTACGTTTCGAAGGATTTGATACCTTTGTTCGTTTGGAAGTTACTATATCAAGAGGCAATATACCCAGTGTTGCAAGAGGATGAAATAAATATCCCTATACAAATTAAGCAGACCATATGTTTATCACCTCTAAAAAGAAAAAGAAGTGGAAGATCACCGGCTACAAAAAAGAAAAATATGCATTGGAGAATTCAGAAGAATGACCACACAAAGTACACAGTTGTTGAAAAGAGGGCATAAACAAGAGGGCACATGAGTTGACAAATGATGATAAAGAATGACAAATAGCGGACAAAAGCATGACATGTAGCTAAAAAAGGTTAACCGATAGCTGACAAAGGAACAACAGATAGCAGATAAAAATGACATCAAGTAGTTGATGAGAAGCCAATTACTCGAACATACTATTATATATTTACTTTATTTTTATTACACAACTCTTATATAATTACAGAATTACTTTATAATCAACCATTTTTACTATTAGTTTGTCAACATATTACATTTTTCTCCATTCCAAACACTAGCCGATTTGCAAGAGACTTGTCAGCTACTTACATTTAACACTTTGTTAAGTATTCATTTATCTTAATGTCAGCTATATAAAATACTTTCTCAACTTCTTTTATCCACATATCAGCCACATGCTCCATCTATATCAAACCCCTATAGATTTCTTCAACATTAAACAAACATCTGTATGATTCAAGTTACAAACAGGGACAAAGATGATCGAGAGAGAATATCAATAGAAGTACACTAATTAACTCAATAATTGGCTTAATTTGGCAATTATTGATAAAAGATGAACAGGAGAAAGAACGAGAGAAACAAAAGAAAGAAAGACAGAGTGAATAGCGAGAAAAAGCTACCTACTAGACAATAACCATATTTACTATAACCGGTGGACATATCATTAATTTGGTAAGGAAATTGGGTCAGCCGGCCTAATTTCCTCTTTATTTTAAGGCAAAATCTAGTTATTAGATTACTTATATTTGATAGCTACAATTTGATTTATATGTAGATTATTTTTCGATAAATGAATCAATTTTTATAGTGGTTAGGTATTTTTTTTTACATAAGCAATTTATCTATGGATATTTGCTTACTTTAATTAATTCGTGTACATAAATAATAATAACTAGTACTTTTCCCGCACCTTGTACGGGTGAGTATTTTTATTGAAATTTACCGTTTTAGTTTCCTCTCATACCATGAATATGTTTCATTGAATTGAATTGTTGTCATGTTATCAATTACAACCCCTGTTATAATACAATAACACTTACAATCACAAACAAAAGTCTCATAATTTCGGTCAAGTTTGATATCTTAAACAAAATATTCGACATATTAATTTTCTACTAACATATTGCTCTTGCTTCTTGTCATGTTGTTCTTTGAAATCTTTTATTATCATGATGAAGTACTTTTTTTCTTGAGACAATCGATACTTCAAATTTGACAAAAAAATAGTAAATCACCCGCTTCAACGCTTCTTCTAGTATCTATCCTAATTGAAGGCAAAGAAAAGAAACCTTATATTTTTTAGCTTAAGAAAACCGAATTCAGATCCTTTATGATATTTGATCTATTACACATCATTCTACACCTTTTAAATTGATCTAAATTATAAACCAATTTGATAAAGATACCTTAAGTTTAAATGTATAAACCCTATATAGCTAAATAATTTAAAAAAATGATATTTAGCGTGTGTGTTGTTATAATACTTAGACCTTTAATTAGAAAAAGGAACTCTATTTTTAAGTGTATAAACATTAAGAGGCCAAAACATTAAAAAATGTTATACCTCTCAAATTGATGGATTGCGAAAATTAGTTGGGCATGACTTGTGTAATTAGAATTTTTTTTATGAGTACTCGGTTAGGTTTTAGATGCAAGAAATTGATAGATCGTAAATAATAACTAATCAAAATAACAATCTTATAGTTGGTGTTTTGTATCAAAGATTTGACAAAAGACTTAAATATAAGGAAAAAAAAATTCATCCTTTTCAAAATCAAATTGTATCCACCCATAATACTATAAAATTAGAAGCAAAGTCTTCACAGATAAAAAAAATCTCCACATTTCCTTTTTCTAAATTTTAAGCATTTGTTTTTTCATCAATCTATCATTCCACGTTCTTAACGAATGATCAGGAAACCACGTTCTCACAGTTTATTTGTAAAAACAATTTATCAAATTCTCCCAATTTCTTCCACTTTCACCATACTCACGCTTAATAATCGTCGAAGGAAACGATTCAATTCATCATCAACACAAGATGTGGTTATGAGATCCATTCAAATAAGACTACAATCACAAGAGAGAAGTGTGGACACTGTTATATTGCCACTAAGAATAATAGCTAGATATATAATCACATAATAAACATTCATTGGCACATCTATTGCTATTGGAGATCTTTTAGGCAGACCCGATGAATCAAGTGCATGTGCTCCAGACCTGCAACATGGTGTTAAACCATTTCAGAGTCCATTTTCTCCGACTAAGAAAAATAACTGCACATCTAGTTGAATTGTCAACTTACATTTACAGATTTAATTGTAGTCAAACTCAGTAAATTCTTCAATAATAATCTAGAAGAAATAAACGGAAAAAATGCAGCCCCTGACACTACAACATGTCCCATTTAATTCTTCAATAATAACTGCACATCTAATTCTTCAATAAGAAATAAACGGAAAAAACCCCAGAAAAGTGCAAACATATGTTCAGATATTAGAGAATCGAAGCTTGAATATCAATCATAATCTAGAAGAAAAATGCAGCCCCTCGCACTACAACATGTCCCATTTAGTTTCCTTATAGAAATGCTCAGTAAATTCAACATACCATACCTCTCTGCGAAATTGTTGAAGTGTCATCTTCTTCACCGGTAAATCATAACCTCATCACGCCAGATAACAGCAATATCCTTCAAGTTCCTCTCTCTTCAGACTCAATCAATTTTCTGCAGGGTTTAAAAATGCTTCGGGCAGTCACTGACCTCCTCGATAAGCTGAGTTTTCACGTAGGATACATTGGGGGTTAACAGAGAATGAAATTTCCATCTCTTCAAGTATGCTCTTCCAGTAAACCTGACTAACATAAAGGGAGATAATCAGAAACAGGAGGCAAACTACAAAAAACTATCAAAAAGTTAAGTGCAATCTGAAACATAAAAAGAACATTATTACAAAGAAAGATCAGCATACTTCCGGGTTTTCGATAGAGAATGCCTAGAAATTCGAGAAGCTCGATAAAGGATCCTTGTATCTAGAACCAAGAAACTCCTTACCACGTCTCTCCAGAAGTTGGCCAATGTTGGATAATTTTGCACTTTTCCCTTCACATATCATCAGAAAGATGGTCCATTTATGATCAAAATCCATGTATCAACCCAGCATAAGTGACTGTGAAGACCAAATAATTTAACTCAGGTACTCCCGCCTAAGTGGAATACAAGTATACAACTACAGCAAGAACTTGAGTTATTTACACGATTTACACAAGAATATACAAACAACACAACCAACCAACCCAATCATAAATGAGAATATTCATCAGAGAAAGAGAGATATTACATTCAAAAAATCCCCAATCAATAATCAATTTGGTAAGTCAAATCAAATTGCTATTAACATAGAAATGAGCATGTAGCTTGCAAAATAGTTCAGCTACAATCTCAGCCAAGCTCAAGGTCAGAGTTAATAGTGGCAGCTCAGCTACAAGCGTACAAGTCTACAACTACACCTATTGATCAAGCCATCTATAACCAAGTTACAAAGAGACCTAGACCAAAATGGCCATATACCAAAAAAATCCATAATTTCTTCAATCAATTTGGGAGATATAGCACTGATCCAGTTTATTCATCTTTGCTTGCGACTCTCTAAAACCTTACTTACATTTATAAGGAAGAAACGTGGGGACTAATTAAGGAAGAGAGTGGTTTCTTAATTTTGTAAAACGTAGACACGTGGCTCAATTTTTAACAAAGATTTTGCTTCTGGTTTTATAAGTATTAGGGTGGGATGACTAAATTCAATACCTCTTCACAAGTTTTCATACAATGAATAGAAAGACTAAATGTATCACTTAGATACCAAGTGAGAGAGCCTGATAGAGAGAGATGGAGAGCTATTGGAGGCGGTACCTGGACTTGGCCCTAACCTTCGCATCAACCACCTTGGCTGCTACTCTTGAGATCTCCCATTGGTTGTAGAGAACGTGAGCAAGGAAAACGGGATGAGAAATTGATTTAAACCAAACGCAGTGATAAAGATCAAAGAAAGTAAAAAGAAAGAATTTTTTTCCAAATTTCTTTTCCTTGACAAACAGAAGCATATTTCATCATATCCTACTATAACAGACCCTGAATTACAAGCAAACACACATTCCATAATTTGAAGGTTGATCCTCACCAGCTTAATCTTTTTTTTTGCAGACCCAATTACAAGCAAACACACATAAATTTTAAAATCATATCACATTTCATCATAAGTTAGTAGATCAAATAATAAAAGTCCATGAAACTAACCTTGAAGTTGTGAGTGATTCAAACTCGCTGAGCAAAGGGGCATGTGTAAGTTGTATACAACCTTATTCCATCGCAAAGACAAACAAAACCAACACTAAATGGTTAGATTAAGGCATTCGCATTTCACATCCACAAAGCTGCCTAATTTGGGGACACGAAGGTGGCCCGCCAAGTGTTCGACCTTCGATAAAGTGAAAATTCATAAATTTTGTTCGAAAACCTAACAAACAATCATTTGTTCATCATAAAAGAAACTCCCATTTATGGTGCCCATGAATATATACCTTAAGCTTGGATCCCTTGTCAAAGCTATTTCCCAAGCTTAAATATATGACGGGTTTGCATCTGCTATATTCGTAATAAATGGTAAATTAAGGACTAATGAGGAAGAAGGTTATGATACAAGAAGGGGTGAAGAAAATATCCTGAAAATATTAGGGATAGAAGACAGTTTAGCCTGCAAAATTTAAATAACATAACAAAAAAATTGGAATAAAGTTAAAATTAGGAGTTAAAGAGATGAGAATCTAAGAGTATACTCTAGATCAGTTCATGCGACTTATAAGAGATTATACCATTTAATTTGTAACTAAATATAGAGACATGCAAACTAAGTGAAGCATTCTGCATTCATCACAATTTTAAAAGAAAATATGATCAATCATTTCAAAGCCAACAAAATCAATTGCATAAACAAATAGTCACAAGGTCATATTACTCACACGTCCATGGTGAGTCTTCAACCCTCGATCGTCCACCCTACAGTTTCCATGGATGAGCAATATCTTCACTCGTACCTTCTGCAGTGTGGACAAAGACAGAAAAAAACTATATTGGTTGTTCATATTTACAAGTTACTCTTTAGACAATTTCAACAACACATATCCTTCTCATCAAGATTAGGCTCATTTTGAACTGCGATCTTTCAGAGTCAAATAGAACATTTTCATCTCACCCTCCCAAACAAAAGAGAAATGTGTACAGTTGCAGTGTCTTCACTGGCATGCACTGCTTTGCAAGCATAACTATTTTTTGATACATTAACAAACACAATACTTCCCATTCTAAGAAATCGTTCTAGTATAACTTGCCTGACTGCTCCTCAAGCTTACCTTTGAAGATAAAAAAAATTTCATCCAAAAGTTTTAGGTAGGGGATATTTCTATTTGGTAAGTGACTGGCCTCCTCAAAGGACTAATTTGCTTGCTAGCTCTTCAGGCCTCAAAATTTCTTTAAAGGATTAGATTTTGCATTCCAAAAGTTACATTTATAGTGTGCAAGTGAATCCCCTTTGATATTTGAATTAAAGAACACCGTACTCATTTGATTGTTAAATTGATAACTCATTCCAAACTAATATCCGCTAGTTAAAAATATATGAAACAGGAAAGACATGTGTAAGCAATATCCAATTCCTGAAATTGGAGATCACATGGTTGCGATAAAAAAGGGTCAGCAGCAACCAAAATCCACAAACATCGAAGTAAACAAATCAACTCTAACACCAGAATACGTCAAAGAGAACAAATTTTCAATCATTTCACTCTCACGACACAAGTTTATATCCCTAGTAAACAACTCGCAGCAGAAAACACCAAAGATTCAGAGAATCATCAAACTTGAGCATATATGCAAGGTCGGATGTTTGGATCCAGCAGCAAACACTCCTTCGGTAAGTAAGCCATTATGTGCATCTCCTCTTCAGGGAATAACCTTTCAGTTGAGGATCAGGCAACTTTGCAATTACACGTCTGCTAGTTTGTAACCGTGGTGCAACCTATAACAAAGAGAAAAGAAGACAATGTCTGGCTCATTTCTGGAATTTAGCTAACCAACAGTTGCACACGCCTATTCAGTACTTCAGTTCACCACCACACAAGATCAAATATGACATCATGGATTGAAAGAAGGTCCTAAACTCAATCAATATTGCAAGCAATTTCAAATTCAATCAAGCATAGGAAGCAACTTGTTCAAAGGAAAGCCAAATTAAAATTCGATCAAAATGAAGCACATAGCAACAACAACCAAAATCAATCAATATTGCAAGCAATTTCAAATTCAATCAAGCATAGGAAGCAGCTTGTTAAAAGGAAAGGCAATTTCAAATTCAATCAAACTGAAGCACATAAGTGCAGTAAGCAAATTTAAGCAATTTCGGCCCTAACATGAAACCCTAGCCGGAGATTTGAAAAAATTATGACATCTCGGATCCAGTAGCATAGAAGAAGAAGAGTGATGGACTGCATCGCTGAATCGAAGTCAATGGATGATTGTCGAAATCGCCTGAAGAAGGAGATGAGAGAGTTGAAGGAGATGTAGAGGAGTTCTGATGTGATGCCGGTTCTCCTCCGGTTCTGACGGCATGTCCGAACCTTTAGGGGTCTGTCCACGACACATACCCGACAAACCTCTACCAGGCAAATTCGCCTCCCCAATCGACCTCCTGAGATTAGGGTTCACAGGACTCCTGACAGGCGCAGCACATCAGAGCCACTGCTCTCGCCGCCATCCTTGGAAAAGAACATCGGCGTCTTAAACCTCGAATCCTCCTTCTTCACCTCAACATCGGCGCCGCCGCGGCCTCGACCGACGCCGGAGAAGGATTTCTCCGAGGAAGGGACTGGATCCGGAGCAGCAAGTGCGTTGAAAGACGGGAGGAATGGAGAGGAAGGAAAGGATTTGCCTCTGCCATGGCCGCGCCCGGGGATTGGGGCAGCAGATTGGGCCGGAACGCCAGATGCCTCGCCGGATTCGGGCTTCTCCGGCTGGTTGGCTGTGAACTGGAATCGGGACAGGACGGTGCCCCCTCGGCCGGATCCGTCGCCGGAGGAGGTTGAGTAGGTGGAAGAGAGTGGGATGAAAATAAAAGACATTGCTTCTGGAAGAGAGGAGGTCAAGGAAGAACGATTTAAGGAAGAAAGCGGAGTTGAGCGGTTGAAGAGAATGTGGGTGGAAAAAAGCACGGAGTAGTTTCTTAGGCTGCTCAAAGTTGGACACGTGGCTAAATTTTTTGTGAAGACATTGCTTCTAAAATAATAAGTATAAGGGGTGGATAATAATAATAATAATAATAATAATAATAATAATAAAAAAAAAAAATCGCCATTCATTTCCTGAATCCATCCATATTATAACAAAGATTGAAAATGCCTAAACGTAGAGAATAGTTCCGATAACAAAAAGTGGTGCCACAAGAGTATATATGATTAAGTTTGGCGGTAGAAATTGTAATGCAAGTTTGATAGAATCAGGTAAGTTTGGTGGATGTTCTGTTTTAATCTCACTTTCCAACCTCCTCTTCTAAATATTCTCTCCTATCTTTTACCATTTTAATTCACAAATCACAAGTCAACTTACTCTCCACTGCCCATGTATAATTGTCACTTGTACTTTCACGTCCATCTTAAGTCTTAACGTGAGGAATCAACCTTTCTCCATTTTATTATTTTATCTGATTTGAACAACTGATCGTCATAGATAACTCCTCATTTTTCAAGTATCTCAATATAGACTCCTTTACCTAAGCTCAGTGGCGGATCTGGTGTTTCAAAGTTAGGTGAGCGAAAAAATACTGATGGCTAAGAAACTAATAAACTTTTTCGGGTCAAAATATGATTTTGATAGTATTCCATCGGGAAATTATTATATAAAAACAAAAAAAATTATACAAATTCATCCTAGTAATTTTGCAGTAAAAAATAAAGTTAACAAAATAATAGCTAGATTGTGTAAAGTATAAAAAAGCATAAAATACATTAATCCCAATTTCTATTATCAAATTATCAAACAATTCAAAACTCTAATTATAAAATTTAAGAATTAAATAAATAGTTTTGAAAGAATACTAAAAAGAGACTTTGTAGACATGCCTAATTTGTGAAACATGTAGATTAAATAACTACGGTGAGGAATTTTAGAGTCTTGAGGAGTAACAGAGAAATTCTTGTTTTAATCTTAGTGGTGAAATGCTACCGTAATTAAACTAATTAAGGACTAAAGGAGTTTCAGTATTACTGTATTAGTGGCTTAGTTCGAGTTATATATATGAGTCAAGAAATTAAGCCATAAAAAATAAGATTCACCCAGCAATTTAACTTTTGTTAAACTACCCCTAAAAATTTCACCCAGCAATTGCTGGGTACGCCCACTCTACCATCCGCCTCTGCCTACGCTACGACTTTCAACTTAGCAATGGATTGTAGAAAAGTAGACTTATATTTGATTGGTTGCTATGGTAGTGGTTTCTCGTCATTCATTGGAAATTCAGGCATATGTCATATTTATGAGTGTAAACTTATCGAAATTCAATCATGCTAAATTCAAGACTTTTTCATATTAGCTAGGATTGTAAACATCAATTTTATAATATCTTTTGGTTCCCAAACACATGATAGAAATCGTGATTTGAATATGTAGGGTACGAAAATACAAATATTGCATAAAGCTTCACAAATTCAATTCACAAACCCCAAATTCAATTCATAAATTTCATTCTCGAAATCACATATACACAATAATTAAAGCATAAAATTTATTCTCAAAATCACAAACTCTAATGAAAATTTCACAAAATTTATTCTCATAATCAAATCCTAACTCCACCAATTTTATGGGGTTTAATTAGTTTATAGCTAGATAATTTGTATATAATAGGGAGCTCATGAAGTAGGAATATAATTAAATAAGGGGGTAGAAACATAGAGAGTGGGTGCAAGTTGAACAAATAATAAAAAAGCTTTTTCGAGGGAGGTGAAATTTTTTTTTAAAAAAAAAGAGAGAGGCTAATTTCACCAATTTTATGGGGTTTAATTAGTTATAGCTAGATAATTTGTATATAATAGGGAGGTCGGGAAGTGAGAATATAATTAAATAAGGGGATATAAACATAGAGGGTCGGGTGCAAGTTGAACAAAGAATAAAAAAGTTTTTTGGGGAGGTGAATTTTTTTTTTGGAGTGGGGGGGGGGGTTGAATTTTTTTTTTAAAAAAAAAGGTGGCCCATTAGGAATTGAACCCCAACCTTTGATCTTATTTTACTTTCCTTCCTTCCCACCAACCAACTAAGCAAAGTAGATTAATTGATTCTTTATTCATCCTAGTTTTACTTATTACAACACTGTCATATATATAAATAATTTTTTTTTACCAAACTCCGAGGGCACATGGGTTGAAGGGTGGGGCGGCCGCCCCTGCACCCTACCATGCTCTAAAATAACGTATTTTAATAATAACACACTTTAATGTATGATATGATATCTAGATGAAACCCTACACAATAACTTAAACTTTAGAAGGGATCCTAACCTTATAATAAAATAAAAATCCAACACAACTCTCGCTTTTGACGGCCCGACTGGAATTATCGGAATTTAAAATTTGGATTGATTAAACATATTTAAAGTGGACTATAACGTATGAAAATGTATGAGGAATTAATCTTATAAAGATAGATAGAAAATAGACAATGAAGAGACGAACTAGTGCTTAGATAATCTTTAATGGTGGTACTGATATCAAGTATCTTTAAAAAGGTTTATTAGTGAGGGACCGCCACATCAGCCCAAGAAAAAGGAAAAGAGGAAGAGCCCAAAGAAGCGAACGAGATCCGCTGTCCCACATGAGACAACCCCTTGCATTTGGCTCCCCCATCCCCATAATTTAAAAGAATTGATTAAAATTTTAAAAAAAATGATAAAATGTGGGTTTTTTTTTAGGATGGATAGGGTGGGGATAGGGTTTTTGGCACAATGGATCCTCATTTCAAAGAAGAGACTCGTCTGCAAGGTCGGGCTCCCGTGTCAGCTTTCAGTGGACATTGGCCCATGCTTCTTTTTATTTTTTTGCTGAAAATCCCTCGTCAAAACGACATTGTTTCACCCCAAAAAGAGTGAAACGCGGCGTTTTGCCCAGGGCTAAGCCTCCCGCCGGCACAGCCCTGTGGCCCAACTAGGGCACGCCACGTGGCAACCCTATGTATTTAAAAAAAATCAGATTTCTCCATTTTAATGTAAAAAATTAAATTAAATTTATTTTTATCTACAAGTAGACACCCATTTTGCATATATTTTTTTGAAAAGAAAATTTCAAATGTATCAATACTCATATTTCACTTTTTACCCATTAAAAAAATTCCTTGTTTAACCCATTAAAAATTTAAAATGTATCAATACCCATATTTCACTTCAGTTTCACGAGTCACTTGTCACTTTCATTTCGTATTGTCGTCACATGTAACGGTTGTTTCAATCTAAGATCGTAGTTTCTTTCAGTCAGGGAACATTGAATTCTTCTTGTTTTATAATATATTATTATTAATGAATTACGTAATGAATAATAATAATAATAATAATAATAATAATAATAATAATTTGCTTTTTCTAAATTTGGAGGAAAAACTTTGGAATAGATTAAAAAAAATAAGTTAAGGGTCTGGATCGGGCTCACCAATAAGCAGGTGAAAAAGTGAAAAGTTGGTTCGAGGTTTTTACACTGATGTGGCATTTGAAAAAAAAAAGTTAAGAGCCCTAAACAAGACTCACTGTTAAACATGCTCTTATATTATCTTCTCTATTGCCACGTCATTTTAAGATTTTTGAATCCACAACCATGATATTTAAGAAAGTCTCTTATCTTACATTGTATTTTATTTTTAAATCTTTGTGGGTGAGAAAAAGAATAGAGTGGTCCCACATGTTATTGTTCATTGGCCAAAAGTAGTGATATTGTGTAAGAGTGAACATCATCTACATGATACTTGATTGTAATCATTTTTTTTATTTTCACACCAACTTTTACATTTATTTTTATTTTTCATTTAAAAATATTGTTATGTTACTTTCAATACCACCATTAAAGATGGTATTAGAAACTAGGCTTGGGAAGTTGTCCAAGTAGACCTCAAAAAAGCTCAAAGAAGACACTCGAGAAAGTATCTAAAGGACCAATGGAAGTTGACGAAAGAGAAGTTGGGATGAGAAAAGGTTATCCATAGAGGACCACTAAAGATGTCCTTAAAAAAGTCATGTCGGGTTTATTTTATTTTTATTTATAAATTAGGGATCTAAGTCTATTTATTGTGGTTTTATTTAGTTGTTAGTAGAGTTAGAGGTATATGTCTAGATAGTGATAGTCTAAATAGTTCACATTCTTTGTAACAGTCAAACACAGCTTAATAAAAGAAGTAGACAAATTTGAAAACCTTGTTGCCTTTTCATAGTTAAAAGGCTAGTCAAGTTTTAAGAATTAATATTATTTCTCACTAGTGTAAAACCAATACATTACTCCATCCGGTCAAAAATAAACGATGTTTAACTTTTGTGCACGTAGTTTTAAGAGTTAAAAACTCTATAAATTTTAAATTATTTGTGTCGCAATTTAATACTTATTCCTTGATTATGAGTACGTGCTCTTATATATTTCTCGTATTTATCCATTTCTCACATATATAATGTGATGAGGAGTGTTGTTAAAACAAAGAGAAAATTTGCGTCGAAGGCGCAAATTCTCGGCCAAATTAGAAAACTATACACTTTTTTGTAAGTATTAGCAAACTATACACAGATTTTTAAAACACGCATAACCTCATCTCTCTCCCGTTAACTGTGTAACCTCTCTCTCCCGTTTCTCTCTCTCTCTCCATTCCGATTTTCAACTGTTCTTCATTCTAGAGTCGATCTTCTACTGATTCGTTTGAAAAGGGGCGTTTTCCGGACATTTTCGTGTTTGTTTTCGTGTGTGATTGAAGATTATTGAGTACGGACAGCAGCGAAGGTATGCATTTTGTTGTTTTTTGTATGGTTTGTTTGTGTTAGGGTTTTGTTTATGTCAAATTATGTGAAGGTGCGTGGTGTCTTTGTTGCTTTCTCTACTTGTTGTCATCAAATAGTTCATTATGTGCATAAATTCGGTGTTGGTGCGTTTTTTTGTATGAATGTGTGTTGTTAGTTCTCAATCGTACTAGTAGGTGTGGGGGATTTTGCAGTTACTACTTGTATTTTTAGTGTTGACCTCAATTTTGGCATCACTTTATGTCCTCTTGTAATACATCTCCATCCTTTTGTATGTCCAAAAGTATTGTCCTCTTTTGTTTTTTTTTTTTGTTTTTGGCGTGTTCTGTTTGTGGGGTGGGTGTATGTGTGTGTTTGATTTCATATTTCTGTGTGCTGACATCCATTTGTCTTTGTGTATCTTGTTTTTGTTATGTGCACAGGGCCCTCAAGTGATCTTGATACATATAAATGTCAGTTTGATGTGAGTCTATGTAATTTATATAGCATATATTGTCATTATATTTGCTTCATATGTTGACATGTACTTTTGTATTCAATGTGTATACTTTGTTTGCATAAATTAAAGTTTTGTATTCCATAAAAGGAACGTTTCCATGCTAGATCAAACCTATATTGTCACCCTGAAGTTTGTGACATCATAAAAGAACATTTGTCGCTTGAGTACTATGAGATTTTGAAGACAAGTTTTTTGGGATGGGTGTTGTCACAGGAAAACAACATGACTGTTGCGGCCAATTAATTCATCAAATGATGTTGCGGCAGGTCAGGACGAAGAAGAAGAAGATGGAACTATGGTTCAAATTTGATGGACTCATAGCGCGTTTTTCATTGGCTGAATTCCATGTAGTCACTGGTCTTCCATGTGAAGACCGTGTCTGCAAGATGCCGAAGGCAATGTCTTTTTCTGAGTTTTTTGGAATGGATAAATGCTCTCATGATGACTTGATTAGTTGTTTCAAAAAGATGAAGAAGACGTCGAAGAAGAAGCTAATTATGGCGAGGTTGTTGCTTATTGAGATAGTTGTGTGTTTTAGGCGGACATAACATATCAGCGAGGCGAACCTATCACTTGTTTGTGACGACGAGAAGTTTGGACTCTATCGATGGGGCAGACAGTCTTATGAATCTCTCTTGAAGTCCTTGAAGAAGTCATCTACGATTAGACCTGTCAAACGGGTCATTCGGGTCGGGTCACTTCGGGTCCCAGGTAAAACGGGTTCCGGGTATTTCCGGTTTGACTAGAACCCGGGTTTGGCCGGGTTTCGGGCCATTTCGGGTTTTTCAATTTTTTTTCTTTTTTAAATTAAAAAAAATCATGATTTGATAATTTTGCAATAAATTTTAATTATATATAAAAAAATTAATTATATTTAATTATAAATCAATCGGGTCAATCGGGTAAAATCGGGTCAAAATTACCGGGTCAATCGGGTCACCGGGTCGAAACCTAGATTACCCGGAAAATTTCCGATTTTTCGGGTTCGGGTTGAAAAAAAATTCCGGGTCAAAATTTCCGGGTTTGGGTCGAAAATTTTTCGGGCATTCAGGTCGGGTCAACCGGGTCGGGTTGTGTTTTGACAGGTCTATCTACGATGGATCGCAAGAAAGCTAGGCCTTCTTATGAGTTGTATGGATATTGTATTGGATCGCTTTCCAGGTTTTGTTTTTACTTGTTTCCTTTCTCTGTGTCGTCATTCCTCACTATGTGTCAGCATTTTATGCATTGTTATTGTTTTGTATGACCTCTTGTTTTGTTTTAACAGTCCCGGATATTTGAATTTTTCCCAGCGTTGTCTGATAAGTTTGACTGCAATTCAAGATGATTGCTAAAGATCCCCATTCTTTGCATTGGTCTTGAATGGATAGGCATACTTATGATGAAGCTGACGAGCTATTTGATGGTGACTTGGTAAGATAAATATATCAGTTTTGATTTCAAACCTGGGTTCTTATATACATGTGTTTCTTATTCTTATTTTTTTTATGTGCATGATGGTCACCGATGTTCCCAAACTACGGAGAGTTTGCAAGAACACCAGGTATGTGTTATATTGATTAAGAGGTTGACGATATAGCTGATTGTGTTGGTGATCCTGTGTTTTCTCAACCACCAACTGATATTCTGTATGATTGCCGGCGTATGCGTAAGTATGCATATGAAAACAAGTTTCTATGCAATGATGATTCAGAGGTTGAATCATTCGAGACTCTTGAGTATGGATCTGTTCGAGGAAAGGAAGAGGAGAAACCTGCTGACATAGAGAAGTAAACGAAGAGAAAACGTGTGGTTGATGAAGGAAAGGATGAGGAGAAACCGGTTGATGTAGAGAAGGGAAAAAAGAGGAAACGCGTGAACACAGGAAAGCCTTCGAAGAAGAAGCAGAAAGGTCCATCTACTGAGACCCGGGTGAAGAGAGTCGTTGTGAGGAGGGGTCGTTCTAGTGGTCCTCCACGAACCAACCCTCATGCTGACATAGAAGTTAAGAAATCAATCAGGAGGAAGGTTGGGATGATTAGAAAGAAGGCTGCTAAATTTAAGAGAGGTGAGGAACCTAAGAAAGATGTGATTCCTTATGCTGACACAGATAGAACCACAGTGAGTGCATACAAGGTTTCCAAGAAATGTGGTGCTGACAGAGAAGAGTCTGTTGTCCAGGCAGAAAAGGATGACCAAGGTGGATATGCATACAATACATTTGATTAGGATAGGCCTATTCAGTTTGTTTTCCAAAAGAGGAAGAAGTTTATGGGAAGTACAGGGAAACGTAACATTGTATACAATAGTAGCACTTCAAAGAAGTCTTCCTCCATCCCCGAAGCCCCCCTTGATGTGTTGTTATCTCATGTTGAAGTTGTAAATGATGTGTGTAAAGTGATTGTACCTTTTATTGGGGTGCAAGGTGAGGCTCATACTGACACGGAGAATGCTGACCCCCATGATGATCAACATGATGGCAGTCAAGGGGGTGATGACATCAATGTTGATTATGCAACTGCTTCCTCATTGGTTGCTCTTTTACTTTTGAATAAAGGAATGGATGGTGGTGATGATGGCACAGCTGGCGCAGCGAAGATAGCTGATGACGAGGTTGGTGGTGATGGCCAAAATGCTGACACTGATGGTGATGACAGCCAGAAGACAGTTGGTAATAGAGACAAGGTTGATTGTTATGACAACCAGCGTGGAGTATGTGATGAGCATCCTAAAGATGCAAAGGGGGGTGATGTTGCTAAAGATGCAAATGCAAAGGGTGATGGTGTTGCTGGTTCATTTGTTGGTGGTAAAGCTTACGCTAATTCCACCCCAGCTTGGGTATATGATTTACTTAGAAGGATTCAAAAGCTTGAAGAATTGCATGCACGTGTAGATGACTTACTCAGAAGGACTGAAAAGCTTGAAGAGTTGTCTGCACGTGTAGATGAGTTGGCTTCCCGTGTTGATAGGGTGGTTGAAATTGTTGGGATGGTTACAGACCTAATGGATAAGTATAACTCACTTGAGAATAGGTTCACACTTCATGAATCTATTGTTGCAAGGTCATAGTCATCTGTCAACATTGATCAACCAAGCAGTAACATTATGAATGATGTTGTTGCTGACATCAAGATGGGTGTGATCCTTGAGGACGTTGTGGCTGAGGAGGAAGCTGGGTTGGATGCACCTGAAGAATGTAAACAATTTAAGACACCTGTTCGTGGTGATAAGGGAAATGCAGCCCAAGAACTGACAGTTGATGTTGTAGTTCCGGAGACTATCATTCCTGTCACATTGGTTGAAGGAAAGAGGACATTAGATTCAGAGTCAGTTCACTTTGTTGTTGATCTAGGTCATGATTCTGATGTGATGTCCATGGAGACAAGAGGTGAAGAGTTTAAGGACAGTAATGATGGACTTCATGAAGATGCTGACAGGGGCTTGGAGAGTACTGATGAAGGTATTAAGGCCAAAAATGATGGTGAGGATGTAGAAGCTGACATGGTGGTGAAGTCCACTGATGAAGATTGTAAGGATGCCCTTGTAGGTGTTGATGTCAAGGATGTTGTTATCCCATCAGGTGACGGGGGGATGGGGATGAGAAGGCTGATGTTGCAGTAACTCTACCCGCTACCATTGTGCCATCACGGACTATCAACTTGGATTCCGCTGAAGGCGATTACGATGCTGACATGGATGAATTGCCTTTAGTTAGTGACTGGGTTGCATACAGTAAGGATCCTATAGTAGTTGAAGAGATTGAATCACTAAGGCGATCAAAGCGTATTCTAAAAGCTAGTAGCTTCTTGACGAGTCCATTTGAGCAGGAAAAAAAGGGAGGTGGCCAAAGCACAATCCGAAGAAGTCATTGTTAAATGAGGCTGATCATGATTTTATGTACAAAACTATGAGGAGTAAACGGTATTTTTTATTTTTTACTCATTATATAATGATGAACCATCTTCTGCTGACACCTCCTGTTATCTTGTGTTTAATTCATACTTTTTGCTTGTTTCCAAGGATTTTTCTGTCATCATTGCTTCTAGACGGGTTGATAAATCGTTTTTTAAACTAATTCTAAACAAGGACATGTGGTTGGACTGTGAGGTAAATATGATGAAAGCAATTATATTTCATATTGTTTTTTGTTGTTTGTCTTCTGTTTTTCGTTTACTGATATTTGTTGATGTATATCGAGTGCTGACAGTAGTTTGTTATTTTGTGTTGTAGCATATTGAAGCAGGTTTGTACCATTTGAGGAAGAGGATTCACGAGGAGGCTGACAAGCATGTAGATTGTGTTGTTCTTGATTGGGTGTTCTACCAGAAATACCTGTCAGCTAATGCTGAATCGTATGGAGTAGATTTGGTTGTGTCAACAATGATTGCGAGTTATTTTATGGGTCTTTACCCTGACAAGTACGGTAAGTCATAGGCGTCAGCAAATAAGATTTACACACCCTTCAACATGATCAACAAGCATTGGGTTGCTTTAGAGATCATAATTGAGAAGAATGTGATTAATGTGTATATATGACTACAATGTCTACGGCGTTGCTAAGAGCGTACTAGATGCAGAACTACAACCAATTGCTCATTGGCTTCCTATACACTTGGTGAAGTGTGGAATATATGAACACATGAGCTCTACACAATTTGAGTTAATGAAGGTTCCTGGGATTGTCCATGATAAATTTGGGTTTGTATTCTTACCCAACTTTTATACTATTTGCTGACATGCATTTATTTTCTATGTATCATTTGGTGACACATCCCTATTTGTCTATTGTGTGAGTGTGTGTAGAAGTGCTTGTGGGGTGTTCACAGTGAAAGCAATTGAGACTGTTGTATTTGGTGGAGATGTCACAACAATCACAAATGAGAAGTTATTCCGCTATAGAGAGCTTATTTGTTCAGACTTGATCAAGGAGACTTGGAGCTTCATAATTTGAAATATCATGTAATAGTTTAAGTGACATTGTAGGTTAATTATGATGTTAGTCACATACTATGGATATGTAGTTGGATATGACAGTAAGTATATTAATTGTTTCCATGTTACATTGTTTGCATATGTTGAATGTTTGTATTTTGTAGTGTTAAGGTACTTATTCCAAATTAAGCATCTGACTTTTTATATTAGATCGAGTTTGATATAGTCTCCAATCACATATAATGTCTAAAATCCAATATGACATACATAATGCTGAAACAAAGGGCATTCAATGTTTTGAAACATATGGCAATGTATCCATGTCAGTATTGTCCACAATGGGAGGTATATGCTCACATGTTTTTAGGTATACTATAAAAAAGTAAATCCTAAACAGAACATGTTTATTGTATGCAATGTATATCACTTGGCGGTTGTAAGTTCTTTTATCTTATAAGTCTACGATATAAAGCGAGTCGGAATGAGCAATGCTGACACCATCACCTTGAGTACTTAAGTCTCCTCTTTAGCTCACACGCTGACACCTTTCTCTTAGATGTAGGTCTTCCTGGTCCCCTCTTAACAACAGGAGGGTAACACTTTATAGATCTTATTGCATCAGGGACGCCTGATTCATCGTCTATCAGCACTGGGTATATTGTTTCATCATATGTCAATTTCCAAGCATCAGTTGTGTAAAAACTAGCAACAAAGTCTGATACATTTGCCTTTATTTTTATGATGGTTGAAAGAGCATGAACATGTGGGATCTTCTCTATATCAAAAAACTTGCAACTGCGTGTATTTGCTGACAGGTCTACCATTGCATGAGACCCTTTCCCTTTTACTTCAAATTTATATTCATCCATCCTCTAAAACCTTGTATGCTACAGCTTCATCTTGTAGGTTCCTAATCAGATCGAGTATTGCTGGTGGCAATCTGTCTTGATGTTTGGATGCCTTTTCTCTTCGTTGTTGGAACCATGTTGCGAGTTTTTCTCTAGCAAAATTCAACAGTGCAACAATAGGATAATTATTCTTCCCTTTGAAAATGGCATTTATGCTTTCTGCATTATTAGATGTCATCATGTTGTATCTAGTGCATGTTGAATGTGCTCTAGCCCACCTATTTAGTCCTACTGATAGTAAATATTTCAACATCTTGGGGCAGCTTTCCTTTATGCGGTCAAAATATTTGTCGAAGTCCCCAGTAGTGTAACTATCTGCTGCTTTCTTGAACCAATTTGCCAAGTATCTTTTCTTGAATGTGGTTCTGATGTTTTGTTCCATGTGCCATCTACATATGCAGTGACATGTGCACTAGGGTAAACCAAGCCAATTGCTCTTGAAATGCTGACATATCTATGAGACACGAACACTAAATCATTTGATGGAGGAACAACCTTCAAAAGTTGGCGAAAAAACCATTCACAAGAGCTGTTATTTTCTGTGTCAACAATGCCAAATGCAAGGGGGTAAATATTTCTGTTTGCATCTTGCGCTACTGCTCCAAGCAATGTTCCTTTGTATTTCCCAGTTAAAATGTTCCATCAATAACAACTAGATATAAAACGATATTTACACATGAATTCGGGTTTACACTAAACGAGTTCAGCAACTAGATATAAAACGATATTTACACTAAACGAGTTCAACAATTAGATATAAAACGATATTTACACATGAATTCGGGTTTATTTCACAGATCTGCGAACGACAGTCAAGCAACTGTACGAATGCTGACATAAAAACTACAATTCAGTAATGTTTAGGTGTTAGAAGAGTATAATTCAGAGATTCAGGAGGAGATCGGCGATGGATACATACGATGATCAAAACCAGAGCTGTGAATCCGTATCAGCGCTGGCGAAAAAGCGTGTGTTGAAGAGGATGTATAGTTTGCTAATTTTTACCAAACTTTGTATAATTTGCTAATTTGATCAAATTATATGTGTAGTTTGCAAACTGTCCCTAAAATAAATATAGAAGAGAGTTTAGGAAGCGACTATCTCATTTCGCAACTCCAACGTGAGAAATGAAACAAGAAATGAAGGTTTGGTTGTTCCTCGGGAAAAAAAAAATTGACTTGAAAGTTTGAAAATTATGATTAATAATCCTAGTGAATGAATGTCATTTTTAAAAGAATTGAATATATTAAAAAAGACTAGTGGCGCATATATAGCTTATTGAATTATTGTTTTCTCAATATGTGTAAATAATTGTTTAGAATGTATTATTATAATTAAACAAATTTAGAACTATAATTTAGTTTTCATTCGAAATGGTGCTCTAGTACTAACGTAATACAAATCTTTCATAATTTGTCCTAATCCCTTTTCTTTTCTTTTCTTTTTAATAAATAATGTATGGTACTATATATAAAAAAAAATAGATTATAATTTTCCATTTTTGAAGGTTCAGCCAAACAGAAGTAGAACCAACTCGGAGTTAATCAAGGGATAATTGTAACACGTAGACTAAAAAACCACATATATATATGATAAGTGTGTTATAACTATTAATTCCTACCTTTAGTATATATGCATTGTTTCTCCTTTGTGTGACTACTCCTGTATTTGTACTCATCCACACCATCAAATCCTTGCTATTTATATATAAGACTATAATTAACCCAACCTACAAATTATATACATTGTTTCTGAAATTTAAAATGTGTTTTGCAAATCAACTGAATGGGATAGCAAGTTACAGGGGTGGGCGGGGGACGGGACGGGACGGGATAGGGGTCGTCCCGCGTCCCGTCCCGGGTAATTTTTGCGGGACGGGATTCACTACTTTTTTTTCAATCCCGCACGGGCCTTATCCCTCATGGGACGGGACGGGACCGGGACGGGAAGGGCCTTGTCCCTCAAATAAAAAACATTATAAAAAAAATTCTAAAATTTCTATGTATTTTACGGTTTTCAAAAGAGATAACATATATATATATATATATATATATATATATATATATATATATATATATATATATATATATATATATATATATATATATATATATATATATAATGTTTTTCATATATATATACACATTGATACACTTACATATACACACTGTTATTATACATACATTATACATTGCACCCAAAAAAAATGCATACATTAGAGCATCTTCCCCCGTAGGCTAGAATAGCCAAGGGAAATAGCCTACCAAAAGAGAATATTCTATATAATATTCTCTTTTGGCCTATTAAATGTTTTTGGTGTTCCCATCGTAGGCCAAATTTGGGAGGTAAATTTTCTATAAAAACTCATGTAATTTAGAATTTTCATACTCATTTCCATCACTCGATTCTATCGTTATCCTTTCGATTTGAATCAACAATGAATTCTTCTCAAATATCATCATCATCTCACTCTTCAAATGAAACTATTGAGATTTCTAATTCAATCTTTGATTCATTTGAACAGGATCAAAATGTCTTACAAATATATGCATGAAGATGATCAACATGATGGCTTCGGAACAGGAAATGGTTATGAAGAGAGTAATGCGGATCTACCAGAATATTAAATGTGACCATGATTCAATAGTTGGTTGTTTCATTTTATATTTGATTTTTCTTCTTTAGTACTTTAAGCAACTTAATATTTATTTGTTTTATAATTTTGATGAATCTATAATAAAAGAATATTAATGTCATTTTCTAAAAATATTATTTATGCAATAATAATTCAAATATGTCAAATATTATTGTCATATCGAAGAACTCTTGAATATCGTAACAATACTACAAATTTTATTTTTAATTGGAAATCATAACTATATAATCTATAGATTTATAATTGTATTATTTATAAATTTACTTCATATTATGGTTTTGATGTGTTTTGAGATTTTTTATTATTATTTTCAAATATAGTAATTTATGCAACTTGATATTTATTTATGAGATATGATTTCGATGAAGATGTAATAATATAAAATAAATATGTTTTTCTAAAGATATTAATTATTTATGCAAATATAATCCAAACATATTAAATATTATAGTCATATCAAAGAACTCATCAATATCTTTACAAACTATAACTTTTAGTTTTGATAAAAATTATAATTATATAGTTTATATACAATTAATTGTGTGATTTATAAATTTATATTAATAATGAACAATTAAAAATAAATACAAAAAATAATGGAATTCCCATTTGGCCTTCTAAAATGCCAAGCCAAATTTGGCCTTTATTTTAGAAATAGGCTAAAAAAATTTAGGCCAAAACCCATTTTGACCTATGGTGGGAGAAAAAAAAGGCTAAAACCCATTTTTTACCCTAGGGTGGGAGATGCTCTTATACACACACTGTAAAAGTGTATATATACACCCGGCATATACAACGTATACACTGTAATATTGATATGTATACACGGTAAAAAGGTATATACAAATTAATATTGTTATACATACACTGTAAAAAGGTATATATATACAAATTAAGTGTGTGTATATATTTTGTATATTATTATTATTATTATTATTATTATTATTATTATTATTATTATATATGCGGAACGGGACGGGATTTTCGAGATAAGTAATCCTCATCCCGCGTCCCGTCCCGCATATAATTTTTGCGGGACGGGACCGGGACCGGATTCACTATTTTTTTTTCAAATCCCACCGGGATCGGGACGAGCCCGGGATTTGCGGGATTTGTGTCCACCCCTAGCAAGTTATATACCCCAAGGTCCCCAACTAAACTAATGGGAGATATAGTAATTAAGTTTAATGTGTTTAAAAGAAAGTAATTTGTAAATATTGTTTCTTTTTTTTAATTGGTTTATTTTGTAAGAATGAGCTATTTTTTAAAATATAATTATAAATATTTAAATAATATTTGATTAATATTTTTTTTATATTTAAAATGATGTAAATTTTAAATAAAATATAATTTAGTAAATCAATACAATAGTATTGTGGGTGTTTGATTAATACTACCTCCGTTCGGTAAGAAGTTAACAACATGTCATTTACTATTCACGTACATTTTTTTAGGATGATAAAAATTATATAAAATATTAAATTTTTTGAACAATTTGGTATTTACTACTAATAACTAATTTTAAATAAAACGTAAATGAGTATTAAACAACATATTTTGTCAAAAGAATGGATTACAATTCACAAGATATTATATAAAATTAAAGTTATTTTAAATACATTATAAAATATACTGGCCAAATATAATTGAAATGTTTATAATTATATGTGCATTGGAATTAAAACGAATTAATTGGGACCGGTTGGAGGTTTGGGGGGGGGGGGAAGTGAAATACTGAAATGTGAGTGGGTAAAATGAGGACTAGGCATTTAGACAATGCAAGTTTATGGTACAATACAAATACAATAGAAGCTGCCTCTCCTTTCAGCCTATCCGCCCCGATCGCCTCATTTGCTCAAACTCTCTCCTATTTGTCCCCGCCGGTTAATTAAAGGGCTGTTCGGAAGGCCCTCTCTAAAATTGGACGTTTACATTTCTTGCATTGTTTAGCAAGAGATATATGTATAAAATCTTCATACATCTAAATTAAATGAGTCTTGGATAAGATTATTTTTTTTTAATGTGGTTTTTAAGGTAAGATTAATTGAATTATTTGTTTTATTTTATTTTATTCAACTATATCAAGTGGGTGAAACTGACCGAAGCAGAATCTAAAAAGTCTACATGTAATGTCTATCTGAAATTACACTACACGGATACATTCATCCTTTAATTGTTGTAGAAAATTAGCTATGATTGAGTTGTCGTGTAGATTTAATAAGGAGGTAAAAGAACTTTAGTCTTTGAATGTTTTTTTTAAGTAAGAATTTGAATCACCAGAAAATATATTGTCCGATATTTCAAGGACTTGAAAAAACAATCAAAAAACGATAAAGGACTTGAATCACCAGGAAATCAATAACCGAAGTTAAAAGAAACCATGAGCGACGAAGGAAGTAACGAGTGGTATTCTTTTAATGTTTTTTAAACTTTTGGTTACTGTTGGTTCACAATTTTTACCCACTCAAATTGCTTATATATCCCAATTGATATTAATTTTTTATAAGTTTAAATGTTTCTTTTTTGAGGAGATGCATATCACTTATTCCCTAAACTTGATATCGAAAAGTACACCCCCTCCTTCCCCCTTATAAATGTGCAGCTCCTCCTCCTCTTCTCCCTCCAAATCACCCCAAACCCCAAACACCAATCCCCTCTCTCTCTCTCTCTCTCTCTCCACCATAGAGGTTATAAAAAAAACCTCAAACCCAAAACCTTCTTAGAATCAAAAAGAAAAGAAAAGAAAAGAAAAGAAAAGGAAAGCCCAAGAAAGATGGGAGTGAGCTCAAACAAAGTGGAGGATTTTTCAGGCTTTGAAACAACCACAGTGGTGATAATCCCAACAACATCAACAGGCCAATCAGAGCAACAGCAAATCACAGCAATGACACCAGCGCCGCCGCCTCCGCCGCCACCCCAGCCACCAGTATTGCAGGTGGTGGTGGGAGGAGGAGGAGAGGAGGTTCGGGTTGGTGGGTATCATAAGGTATGCATGCCCCCCAAAAGGAGCACCCTACAGAAGCTCACACAGAGGCTCTCTGACATCTTCTTCCCTGACAACCCCTTTAATGCCTGCTTCTCCTCCTCCACCCAAAGCCTAAACAAGGGCGAGATTGGCTTCTTTCAGAAGCTTCTCCTCACCCTCCAGTTCTTCTTCCCTATCTTCCAGTGGGCCCCACACTACACCTTCTCCCTCCTCAGGTCTGATGTTATCTCTGGCCTCACCATTGCCAGCCTTGCCATCCCTCAGGTACTCTTTCTCCTCCTCCTCCTCCTCTTTTTTCTTTTTTTTTTCTTTTTTTTTTTAAATGGCATGGGTATGTTAAATAATTAAAAGCTTTTGAAAAATACCCTTTTGGATTTACTGCAGAGGTTATCTGGGAACCTAAATTGCTTATGTTTTATTGGAAAAAAAAAAAAAGTCTTTTTCATGGATTTATACACAACAAGAAGATCAAAAAATGACCAAATTTTTTTGTTTTTAAATCTGTGCAACAGGGTATAAGTTATGCAAAGCTGGCAAACTTGCCACCCATAGTTGGACTATGTAAGTATTTGTAGATTAATGTCTTGTTTCAATTTCTTGATTAATTTGGTTTTGACTAACTAAGAAATGGAATGAAATACTATAATTGACAGATTCAAGCTTTGTGCCACCACTGATATACTCCATACTAGGGAGCTCAAGACACGTGGCAGTGGGCCCAGTGTCAATAGCATCTCTGGTGATGGGCACCATGCTTGGAGAGGCTGTCTCCGCTGTGGAGGAACCTATTCTCTACCTCAAGCTTGCCTTCACTGCCACCTTCTTTGCTGGTCTCTTCCAAGCTTCCTTGGGCCTCCTAAGGTAAAAACATGACAGTAAAAAGTACTAACAATAACTCATTATCAAATCATGCCTGTAAAGTTTTCCATTTCATTGTCTTTTTCGTATTGTTTTTTCGTGTTTTTTTCGAATAATAAAGCGTGTTGGGGTTTTATCTTTATCTTTTATTCTGGGAAAAAAAATCAGCTTGAGTGAAATTTTCCAATGATTTTTTAGGATGGGAAAATACTTTTTTGGGTGTAAAATTTTTGAAACAAAAGTTGGGTATGATAGGAAAAATTATTGAAATTGATAGGTAATTGATAGTGATGCTATTTGATGGTGGGTCTGATTGGGGAGGAGCTCCTAAACCATGGTTGGCTAATTTAGATAAGATCACATTTTTTTTTTCCTAAAAGCAAAATTAGCAGATTTGTTTCTTTCAGGTTTTAGTGCTGCAAGAATGATTCTGTCTGATAATTATGAATTAATTTTAGCTTTAATTTGATTTATTTTACTCATATTTTTCCCTAGAAAAAACCATTAGGCACTTGTACAAATAGTTATGAATTAATTAATCATGACTTCTTGAAAAAAATGTCTAATTATTTATTTGTTTTTTAAAACAAAAGATACAATATTATATTTATTAGTTAAGTTTATAGCCTCTAGTGAAAAGCCATTTTACTTTTTTCACATATTGCCTTTACCTGAAGTCTTCAACCTGGAATCCAAAACAAGTACTTACTGTCTATGAAGTTAAAAAAAAACAATTTATATAACATTTTTACAAGCAAATGAACACAAATTTCTCAGCAAAATAAGGTGAAACTTCCTTGGCAGGTTGGGTTTCATCATCGATTTCCTATCGAAAGCGACGCTGATAGGATTCATGGCTGGTGCAGCGGTGATTGTCTCACTGCAGCAGCTGAAAGGGTTGCTTGGGATGGTTCATTTCACCAGCAAGATGCAAATAATCCCTGTTTTAACCTCTGTTATGGAGCACAAGGAAGAGGTAACCTAAAAAGCAAACTTTTGCCCCATAAAACCTCGCTGTTTCGAGCGCCAACCGAAGAGATTTTGATCATTTCCCTGTGATTTGGTTGATGTAACAGTGGTCATGGCAAACCATTCTCATGGGGTTTGGCTTCCTGCTCTTCCTCCTCACAGCAAGACAAATTGTAAGTTAAAATCTATTGATCAACTTAGCAGTAAATGCCATTTTTATTCCCATTCTATAAAATTGAGGAACACCACATGAATGAAATTTTAAATTCCCAAGTAATCCATGATATGAAATCCGATCTCAAGGATGTCGAATACACACTCCTGGGAAGGGTGCGACTTTCGTATAACACCTAGCTGTTAGTTTTGAGAGGGAATTGAATTGTATCTTATATTTGTGTGTTTTCTGAATTGCAGAGTGCCAAAAAGGCAAAGCTTTTCTGGATATCAGCAGCTGCTCCTTTAACATCAGTAATTCTCTCCACCATCATAGTCTTTGCAGTCAAGCCCACCACTCGCCAAATCCCGATCGTAAGAAACTCGATTCAATCTGATCTCAACACGATTCAGCGTCTTAGGGTCAGCCTTTAGCACAAACTAACCTTTGATCATGTTTTCGCGACTTGGTACAGATTGGATACTTGCCCAAGGGCCTCAACCCGCCGTCAATTAACATGCTATACTTCCATGGCTCCTACTTGGCAGTCGCAATCAAAACTGGGATCATAACTGGCATATTGTCTCTGACAGTAAGCTTGTTCCTCGCTAGTTAAGAGTTTGGTGATGGGATCTTCGTTTTGAACGTGTAATGAGCCTTCTATCTTGGTTTCGTAGGAAGGGATAGCCGTGGGAAGGACATTCGCGTCTCTAAAGAACTACCAGGTTGACGGAAACAAAGAAATGGTGGCCATCGGTGTTATGAACATGGCCGGATCTTGCTCTTCTTGCTACGTCACCACTGGTAGGTGACTCATTCCCATGTCAGAACACTTTCATAGCTAGGAAGAGTTATAGTGAACTCATTGGGTCCGAATTGCAATCTCCAGGGTCCTTTTCTAGATCGGCTGTGAACTACAACGCAGGCGCCCAAACAGCCCTCTCAAACATTGTAATGGCATCATCTGTGCTAGTCACCTTGTTGTTCCTGATGCCGTTGTTCTATTACACTCCCAATGTCATCTTGGCTGCGATCATCATCACTGCTGTCATAGGGCTGATTGATTACCAGACTGCTTTTCAGCTGTGGAAGGTCGACAAGGTCGACTTTGTCGCTTGCCTGTCTTCCTTCTCCGGCGTCCTGTTCTACTCAGTTCCCATGGGCCTTGCCATATCTGTAAGCTTTCTAAATTCCCATCTTTCCATGAATACATAAAATATGGTCTTCACAAGCTTGTTTCGCTAAGCGTCTACGTCCCTTCTCTGCTATTTCAGGTTGGGATTTCGGTTTTCAAGATCCTGTTGCACGTTACCAGGCCAAACACCATGGCTCTAGGTAACATCCCAGGGACACAGATTTACCAGAACGTTGGAAGATACCGTGAAGCTATCAGAATCCCGTCCTTTCTCATACTTGCTGTCGAGTCTCCAATCTACTTTGCCAATGCAACTTACCTACAAGAAAGGTGAGCTTCCAAAATCCTACTTAACAGTCCAGATTTATACACAAACTCACAATTATCCTTACATGAGGATGCTAAAAAAAATGCAGGATACAAAGATGGGTAAGAGAAGAGGAAGATTACATCAGAGAAAATAACGAGAGCACGATCAAATGCGTAATCTTAGACTTGACCGGTAAGCTATAGCTAACAAATTAGTAATCTACCCTATACAAGAAGTCAAGAACTTGTTTCACTCTTAGCAACAACTCATCTCATCCCTTCTTTTTTCGTTCAATAGCTGTCACAGCCATCGACACCAGCGGCATCGATTTGTTGTGCGAGCTTAGGAAGATGCTGGAGAGGAGATCAATGCAGGTAATACCTTTGTCGACAAAACCGAAATGTTCCACTTTACTTGACAAAACAAATCGACATGTTCCACTTACTTATATTTGAATTTCTGTACATTTGTATGCAGCTTGTGCTTACAAATCCAGCTGGGAATGTAATGGAAAAACTGCACAAATCAAAGGCACTTGAATCCTTTGGTGCACATGGGCTCTACCTAACAGTCGGAGAGGCTGTGGCCAACATTTCATCCTTGATGAAAACTTGACCTTGAAAGCAGGCAGAGCCTAAATAGACTGCGAGCCGAGGAGAGTTAAAATGACAGTAGTGGTTAATAGATCTAGCAGTAAACCCAAGCTCTTCTAGGAAGAGTTTTTTGTTGTGTTACTGCATTAGGAAGAGTTAGTATTGGTAAGTTATACTTGCAAAAAGGAGGATTGTTACTTGGTGTTGTAACTTGTAACACCCCATTGCTCGTGGAGACTCTCCGGCCAAAGTTAGCAAAGAATTAACCATTGTAAGTGACTTAATGTATTAATAAGAGTTCGCTCTATTTTCTTCGACTATCGTACCATCAATCAATAAAAAAAAGAGGTGTTTACGATGCTCAAATCGATCAAAAGAGAATATGAATACCTATGACAAATGGTATTAAAATATAGGACAGCATATTTATAACAGTAAGCTAAAGAGACAACTCTGATATGAAAGTTCCAACTTTTGATCAGAATATTGTTGTTTGCGTTGAAACCAGAAAGAAGATGCAAAGCAGAAAATGGATTCTCAATCAAGGGAGCAGTCACAATGAAAGAAAAATGTTGATAACACCCCATTTTGGGGTAATGAGGAGCCTAAATACACTCTCCCTTGAGTGCAGAGTAAGGCCTGAGCCAACCTATGTGGCAGGCTATAAGTCAGACAAAGTGGGTAAACTTGTGGATCAACCACATATAGGTTCAACGGGAATGATCAAGTACCAATCAAAAACATCAATCCAATAGGAGATGACTCATGAAAAGGCCTAACACCCCACATTAGGGATAGCACTGGGGCGGGGACACCCCGATCTCCGTGGGGATTCCCATCGTGGGGACGGGGATGAGAAAATTAAATGGGGACAAGGATGGAGAAATTAAATGGAGACGGGGACGGAATGGGGGCAAAGTAATTCCCCGCGCAAGACGGGAACCGTACTCCCCACTAGTACTCTGATCCCCGTCCCGCCCCGTTGGGGAACCCTGCGGGGATTTCCGATGGGGCATACAAAATCCCCATTTTTGTTTCAATCTTACAAAAGTTTATATTATTTTTCTTTGACTCTTGAAGTTTTACCTTATATTTTACATTTATGAGATATTGCATGTAATATTTATATTATATTTTTTACATAACTTTAATAATATCTTATAGATTTCTATTAAATTGGAAAAACTATGAGTTTTAAATGGGAAACCCAACGGAGAATTCAAATGGGAAAAATTAAACAGAGACGGGGATTCTCAACGAGAATGGGGACACGTCGGGGATGGTGATTGCTTTAATAAACGGGGAGGGTAACCCGTCCCGAACCCGCACCGTTGTCATCCCTATCCCGCACCAACACAAAGCTTTGGATAACCTAAAAGGAAGGATCATTTAATTATTTCCATTACAGATTGACAGGAGGACTCGAGACATAAACATAGGACCTCTACAGACTACATTGCCTGCCTTTTAGCTTTGGAGAACCTAAAGGCAGGCACGCAGCTGTTAAACATAGAAGCTTAACGAGTTGGCCAGGTTTCGATTGTTTTAAAAGTTTGTGATTTTGGGTCAGAATTATTTCAAGTCTCATTGGTACTTTGTAGGACTATGATTTTTTACCCTTAGTCTAGTTATCCTGGGGTTACACAGAACATGTGACATGTCATAACCAAATTCTGGTAAAACATCTTGTGTTCGGCCCTTATGAACAAATCTACTTGGAAATAGTAAAAAAGTGTGTGCAAACCTCAATGTGAACAATAATTAGAACTGGAATCTATCAAAGTGACCGATGCATAAGCTCAAACATTATGTGAGAACTGCAGAAAAGGAGATATTTTGCATCAAGAATGTGTCCACACCCCCACCCCCACCCCCACCCCATCTCCCCATGTGCTTTTTCCGAATTCAGTGCATAAACAATTAAACATACTAATACAAAGGATGCCTTTCGTGCAAGAAAAAAAATCTCATAGGAGATGCAAAAATTAATTTACTCAGCAAAGGGGAAAAGTGAGCCTCTGATATTTGATTATATTCATTGTGCATTACTCATTGTGAATATGATGTTACGCAGCCAAAAAAGAAATAATATATATCCTCGACTGGCTGACATTTAATATTCCCAGCTCTTTACTGCGGTGAGAAAAATGCGGGAGGAAAAAAAAATAGAGAATATTCTACTCACTGAGATCTGTATGAGATTATACAAGTGGAGTTACCTGACAGATAATCCAGTTCTTCAAACTGAAAAGAGAGTACTAACTTCTCTTCCAGCAAGGGTAAAATTCAAAGCAAATAATAGCGTCGACTGAGGAGTGGAGTGTACCGAATGTTCTGACAAAAAAGAATCAGAGATTTAAGTATATAAGCTTCATCCATAATCTTCTCCCCAGCAGATCAAGGCTCGGAGAGAAGACCCTTTCTTGCCTGTTAAGAGTTTTTTTTCTCTGGTCAGTCAAACGTCTGCAGAGAGATTTCCTGGTGTCAGTATGTTTGCTTGATAAACATTAAAAGTCAAAGTCCCCTTCAGAGCTGTACAGAAAAGAAAAAAAAAAAAGAAAAAAAACGACTTACTTGGACGAGAACGAGATATGGGAATCTCACGCAGTTCACGTCTTATACACAAATACTCCCCAAGTAATGCCATCAAAGCAAGTCCAGCCGCATTCACAGCCCACCATGTTATTGAAGAAGGCCATCCTCCATATATGGTACATATGAAAAGATGCAAAATGTAGAGGGTGGCAGAAAAATCAAGGCACTTCTTTGCCCTTTCAACCAGATACAACATGTAACCAGCTCTGTATGAATTTGCATAAATTTTCAAATTAACTAACTGACAAAATATGAAAAAGGAGCACATAATATATGCAAAAAAAACATGAAGGTGGGTAAGGCTATATACACACCATGACACCAAACATATAACCTAATTGGTAGTATTTGACTATTTCTACATGATTAGCAACTCCTAGTTGAAAAGCAAATCCACCCCTAAGGATCAGTATATCTGTAGTCTTTGTATGAGGACAACTAAACATCCATCATGAGGAGTAACTTGCTCTCTTTTAGCAAATAAACAACTCATTTTGAAAGAAAGATACAACTCCATTCAACTAAATAGATGAGGTGTGTTGACAACTGACAAAAATAGAAGTGCATGACCAATGAGACCCAAGGCAACTAAAATGGATGGACACAAACATTTCTGCTGTAATTTCACAAACAAATGCTAACTCCCTGTGGTTCAACCTCAGATGCAAGATTCAATAACCATGAAATTTAGAAATCAGAAAACTTGATCAGCAAACAAGGCCATAAGCACAATGGACATATTTGAGCTCACTTGACACTTTCTCACACTCAAAACTAACCAACCAACCCCCCCCCCCCCCCCCCCCACCCACCCAAAAAACCCAAAAAAAAAAATACTTATTATTCCTAGGCCCTAACCATGCCACCATCAATTACAAAGCATCATGATGCATGCTCTGCAACCTACAATGATATTTCTACCATTCCTCAAGACAATTTCACACTAAAATTTCCCAGTAAAGACTTCAAAGCTACCCAACTAAACCATCACGCTACTCCAAACACATGGACTATCAATCCAAACCCCAAACTCTAACCTATTGTCACTCCAAACTCCAAAGACATGCGCTACCAAACTGTCAATTTGAATTGCACCTGAATATCACACCGCTTCAAAAAAAGTTCTTTTCAAGACTAGTTTGGTCCCATAAAACACAACTCTCTCCGATCAGCATTAGTTCATGTTTTAGCATATTGAATTTGATCCCATGTTTCTTCTCCTTCACTAGACGGGATACTTTTCATTTGCCTTCTCTATTTGTTTTTCTCGATCCATTCCATGCGATCCTTCATTAACCCTCTCTGTAACTACAAACTTATCCCTCTCTCTGGCTGAAAGGAGTAGTCCTTTTGTTATTTGAGATGATCAATCAATGCATAACCAATATAAACAAAGAGAAACTGACATGGAACTTTGTTGCTTAATGTGGTAACTATGCAGTTCTTCAAGTTCAAATTCCTTAAAAATTGTGCAGGATCCTAAATCATAAAGTAATGTTCCACACCATACTCATTTTTCTTTCCCTTTAACAAGACAGATTCCCAAGTAAATAGCCACACGCGAACAACGATTTTACACCACAGTTAGCATATATTCAACGAACTAAAAAGGCACAGCCAATTACCAGTTGAAGAAATACCTAAAAACGAAGAAAAAGGAGGTTAGGGTTTGTGTTTGGGTTTAGTTCTTACCCGGCGAGAGCGCTGAGGAAAAAAGAGGCAATAACGCACCAACCGGTGACGGTAGAGGCCGTTACGGCAGCGAAATCGAAGAAGTAGACGAGGCTGACCCTGGAAACGCGGGTGCCGACGAGGATGGTGAGGAAGACACCGGCGGTGAGGTAGTAAAGGCACTGGAGGCACACGATCTGGGCAACGATGAGCCACGGATCCCATACCACCGTACCATAGAACATGACTTAAGTGTTTCTCAGATCAACGGGAAAACAAGCTTCGATGTTGCTGATTGATCCCTAAAAGTATCGACAAGGACGGGGGAATTGTAAAGAAATTGGTCCTTGGCGTGAAAATTCAATCAGCAGGGCAATTCTGGGGGGATTGGAGGCCGTATTGTGATGGATTTGGGTGTGAGATCAACGGATCTCGAGAGGAATCGTTGAGGTTTGGTGAATTGAAGCCGAATGACACTGCAAGTCTGCAACAGTGCAACATGAAATTGTAAGAAGATATAGAAAAAACAAGGTTATTATGTAAAAGTATGTACCATTACAACAAGACCGCATAGCGCAGTGGATTAGCGCGTCTGACTTCGGATCAGAAGGTCGTGGGTTCGACTCCCACTGTGGTTGATGACATGTAAATTTTTTTTATGTGTTCACATTTTAATAGGGCATATATTTTGCCCAACAGTTACCCATATCTGCAGCAACGCCAAATTTATTTGGCGGCTCTTTTTTCCTACTTTTCCCACGTTCTTCGGGGAAAAAAACTGCAATTATTCAACCAATTTCTCTCCATGGTTGCTTGATTATCACGCTATCTTTAGACACAATATATTTTCTCTTCTTGGTAGAAAATAGTTTGGGTTTTGGATTGGTAATAAGAAACAGCTTATGTTCAAGGAAGGCAACTGTCCTCCCCCTGGCACACCGATTACTGTTGAAATGTTAGAACTAGTGTTATAGCCCTCCCTACTAAATGATGTGTTTATGTATTTCCATTTGTTTGTACTTCAACACTCACAAACTCTACTGCCGGTAACGTGACGTCGGAATTGTTGGAATTAAAAAATTAAATTACAATTAAAATTTAATTTTCAATTAAAAAATTAAATTACAATTCTCCAAAATGGAGAAATTGTTGTAATTGGGTTAAAAAAATTTAGGGAAGATGGATTTTAATTCTCCATTTTGAAGAAAATTTGATGATTCTCTTGGGAATGCTCTAAGAGCACCAGCACTCATGGATGGTTAACCTCATTTATCTCTCTCCTCATAATACTTTGAGATCTCATTTTCCACTAACTCTACACAATCCTTTAAAAAAAATTTAACTTTTAACTCACATCCACAAATTTACCCCATTACTATTTTTTTTAACTTTATTTAAACCCCATCACATATTTTTAACCAATCAAAATTTAATCACTTAATATAAAAAATTGTAGGACCCCACTTTTATTATTTTTATAAAATAAAAAGTAGATGGGGAGGGGATGGAATTACCCCTTCCTACTAAGGTTTCCCCTTCCCATTTCCACAATAGGGTTAATCTCACATCCATAACTGACCATAAGTAAGGATGGAAAAGCCTATAAGGGAAGGGAAAAGTGCAGATGTTCTAGGAGTAATTTCATTTTTTTTATTAGGTAAGAATTCGACGCCTCGGACAAGTTCAGTGGGTCGATAGGCTGAAAAAATCGGTGATGGATAAACCGTCAATACAAGCAAAAGACAAAGACACAACAATAAATAGAAATATTACCAAATTACAAGAGTGCAATTACAGATGTCAGCTAGTACTATCGATGAACGAACAGAAGTCGTGTGCGAAAACTCTTCTGTCAATTGGTAGAGGCACGCAGGGAATTCCCAAGGAACTACGTGGAAACCTCATATCTGGACTCGGATATCAACGAGCCATCAGGTTTCGATCACGTCCACGACCTCTCGCGCGTCGACAAAGAAAAAGAACACCACTCAAATATCGCTAGCCCCACGGTCACAACCACACAACAAGCAACTCGGTATATTTTTACTCAGGCCGCTTTGGGACCAAGGCATGGACTTTGGCCCAAAGGAAGAATAATCGGGCCGTGATACTTTTAATTATTCTTTTCCTTTCATCTTTTCTTCTAATCTCCATCGGGCTTCTAGCCTCGGGCCCGAAGGAGCACCCACATCAAGCCCAATCGAACACCCCAGCACCAGACCCTAGCCGTCGGCGACACCTACGATCAGAGGCGAATAGGGACAACCGGACAGGGAAGCTGAAACACAGGCGGGCCAAGGAAGACGACGACCACACCAACAACTAACAAGGCCACCAAAGGATGACGGCAACCCGAGGCCTCAGGGGCGACCAGGAAACCTCCAATCGCATAGCCACCACACCAAATAGGCCCGACGACGAGCAACATGAAAACCATGACGAGTTTGGGTAGACTAGACCGGAGACGCCAATAGGGATGACGACGGCCCGCCTAGGAAGAAGAAGACCCGCCCAGGAGAGCGGAGAGTGGCCAAATCGACTACAAACGAAACCCACCCAGGAGGGAGGAAGTCGAGCGCGGCGGAGCAGACCACCCACCGACACAAAATCGGGTCGAGATCAACAAGGATAGAGTCGAAATAGCCTTGAAACAGACTGATTTAGCCAAGAAGAGGTTGAATTTTTTTTATTTTTTTTTGGGGGGGAGGGGGGGGGGTTGACAAAAATTGGATCAGGATTAAGGATTGCGAGTGGGGTTTCACAAGAAAAGGGGGACGCGTGTGCAGCGCGTTCTCCCGTTCTCCCCCTTTTCCATTTGGTGTAGTCACTGGGAGAGGAGGAGTAATTAATGTAAAGATTATTAGTTCAAATCTCATTATTCACCTTTTTTGTTATACTTTTCATCCTTATTAATTAATTTAATTTTTTCCATTAAAAATGGCATACACCTTGAATAGGTAAATAAAGAGCGGTCATTCCGGGGTTCGAATCGGGAACCTATGGGTACTACTCACTAAAAATGGCATACACCCATTTAAAAACCATGACAAGTTTGGGTATATCAAATTTTATAGTGTTCTTTTGATATTTTTTTATAAATTTATTCATTAATCTACACCCATTTAAAAACATACTATCCATTTTTATTTCTATGAATTTTTTTTACTAAAAATATCATATTTATACCACAATGTATGGCTTTCTTTAGGGTTGTGCATATTTCGGTTTGGACAGGAAAACCGACCAGAACCGAACCGGTATAACCGAACCGAAAACCGGATTAATGTTTTCGGTCCGGTTTTCGGTTTTCAATAATTTAGAATTACGGTTCCGGTTAAAACCGGCGGTTTTCGGTTTCAACCGAAAGGAACCGGAATTATATATCCTAAGTCATATTTGACGTGAGTTAACACTACATTAAATCACTTTTTTCCAATTAAAAGAAGACAATATACATGCATTGTAGGATGACCGTAGATTTTATATATTTTACATATTTTATTAATTTTTTAGTAACTTTTACTTATTTTTTTTAATGATCGACGCGTCAGTGGTGTATAGCCAAGCTTGGAATTTAATTGATTAGTTTAAATATTCATGTCTATTACTATGAGTGCACTAATTAAGTATTATGAAAATCACATACGGTATCATATACTCCCTAAAATGCAAAAAATAAGGCCTAGACGTGAATTTTGAAAAAAAAAAAATATATCATCGTCTAGGCTATTCTTGCTTTTCAAAACAAAAAAAGGCAAAGATTTTGAAGTAGAAAAGAAAGAAGCGGTTATACCGGTTAGGTTCCGGTTTTAACTGAATTATCCGGTTCGGTTCGGTTGAAAATTGGAAATATTCCGGTCCGGTTTTCGATTTATAATTTCCTTTATTCCGGTTCCCATCCGGTTTGAAGCGGTAAACACCCCTAGTTTTTTTTGCAATATTTTTCATCCTTAACAATTTTTTAAATTAAAAATATATTTAAATTAAATTTTATAGTTTTATTTTAAATTTTTAAAACAAATATTCATTGTATTGCACATACACATATATATGTGTGTGTATAATATATTAATTTATATTTATTTATATTAATATTTTTAACTAAAAATATAATTTAAACCAAAAGTTCTGGTTTTCTTTTAATTTTTTTAAAAAATTCATTATATATACCAATATTCTTTTCTCGAAACAAAGAAGTATGTATATATAGTTTGGGTATTAAGGTAAAAAAAAAGGATAAAAAAATACATGTATTTAGCTTCTTCTTTTTTTAATTGTGTATTTGCTGTAGTTTTTAAGGGTGGAGAGAGGAAAATGGAATAAAATACACAAGTATTTTTTTTAGTAACGTGGAGGTTCCGAGGTTGTCAAATAATCCACATGGGTTCGTGCTCTAGCTTGTAAATGACGCAAACCGGTAAGCCAGAAGGCAAACCACCAGACAAGCTCATCCAAACCGATAAAGGATTGAGCACCCCCAAATTACACATAATGTGTGGGATTTGAAACCTTGACCTCTTGCAATGGTTACCTCTCTTTTGTCACTAGAGCAAGGGGTCATTGGTAAGTATTTTGCTAAGTTGGTAAAGAGTTGAGGGGGAATAATACTAACTGACAGGGACGGAGCCAGGAATTTATCGAGGGGGGGAGGGCGAAGTTTTATATAAATTGTTGATTCATTCTTCGGTAGATTTTTCTATTGTTTAGAGAAGCATAACTATGATATTTTACATTAAACGGTGATATATTTTAGTTCAAGACTATTTTTTTATTCAAAATTGTAGGGTTTTAGTTTAAAACTATGTCATTAGTTGTTATATAGTAGTTATTTTTCTCTTTAAAAGGAAAACGATGTCGTTTTAATCTACAACAACATTATTTTCATCTAAAAATATATTGTTTAAAACCCACAAAGTCATATGCAATTTGTTGTTTTCTTATCATGCAATAACGCGTAACAAGAAATGCAAACTTTAAACTTACATAATTTCTTATATAATTATCGAATTTAGTAATATAACCTCTTGTTTCGAAGCTCTTAGGTTGAATTACATTACCAAAATATCAAATTAAGTAAAATATAAAAGCATCATGATTTATTAAAAGACATTTGAAATAATTAATTTGTGTTTAACTTTCAAACGTTCATAACTTTTTACTCGGTTATCGGATTCAGGCTTATAATATATCAAAACGAAGCTATCGACGAGTAGAACAAATATAGGTAATTTTTCGGATGAAAGGGGGGCGAATGCTCCCGCTTGCCCCCGCCTATGCTAACTGAGATAAGAGGGGATTAGGGATGACAATGAGTCGAATGGTGGGTGGATTGCCTACTTCCATCGCCCAAAAACCCTACTTGATTGACCCATCATCCGCTTCTAGTTTCACCCGCCTCATTCACTCATCATCCAACGGTGAATCGGATTGATCAAGTGAAAATTCGGGTGAATCATTGAACCACATCTTATCAAATTCAACAACAACAACAACAAAAAACTTAAAAAGATTAATGCAATGATTAATGCTTTAATAAGTAAATAACTAGCAAAGTCAAATTAACTTAATCATATGAAACAAACGAGATGCATCGTAAACGAAATTCACCCTACCACAATAGAGAGTAGAAGCCTCGCAGTTAGGCTGAAGGTTTCAATGAAATTGCCCCCTGCAGTTGGTTAAAGCCCTTGGTGACTAATCAGGCTTTGTGCCTTTCAATCATTTCGTCGGCTCGCCGTTTGGTCTTGAAAATCCATTTAACACCAAGAGAGTTAGCATCAGGATGTTAGGGTACAACTGTACAAGGGACCCTGTACGGGCTATGGGTATGGAAGAGAGCATTGAACTCGTCGGACAAGGCAGCTATTCATTCACGAAACTTGGATGCCTAAGAGAAAGATAGAGGCTCTTCTAGGATGTCGACGTTAGTGGCCAAAGCAATGGCATGAAGGACCACCAGTTCAGGAGAGGGCGATTGAGATGAGATGAAGTGGTGTACTCGTGTATGTGGGAAATGTTGACGTGGTGGGTTGGGATGGGCTCGGCTCCACACACTGCTTTTCTACACTGGAACTCGACTTTTGTTGCTTGCTTGTCTTCCTTCTTCGGTGTCCTAATCTACTCAGTTCCCATGCCTTGTCATGTTTGTAAGCTTTTTGAATTCCCATCTTTCCATGAACACAAAATATTGTCTTTAGTCTTTACAAGCTTGTTTCGCTAAACGTTTACATCCCTTCTCCGCCAAACACCATGGCTCTAGGTAACATCCCAAGGACACAGATTTACCAGAACGTTGGAAGATACCATGAAGCTATGAGAATCCCGGTCGTTTCTCATACTTACTGTCGACTGTTGAGTCTCCAATCTACTTTGCCAATGCAACTTACCTACAAGAAAGGTGAGCTTCCAAAATCCTAATTAACAGTCAAGATTTATACATAAACTCCCAATTATCCTTATATGAGGATGCTAAAAAAAATGCAGGGTACAAAGATGGGTAAGAGAAGAGGAAGATTACATCAGAGAAAATAACGAGCACGATCAAATGTGTAATCTTAGACTTACCGGTAAGCTATAGCTAACAAATTAGCCAATTAACCCTACACAAGAACTTGTTTCACTCCTAACAACAACTCATCCCATCCCTTCTTTTTTTGTTCAACAGCTGTCACATCCATCAACACCAGTGGCATCGATTTGTTGTGCAATCTCAGGAAGATGCTGGAGAGAAGATCAATGCAGGTAATACCTTTGTCGACAAAACCGAAAATGTTCCACTTCACCTAACAATACAGTTCGACATGTTCCACTGTACTTGTACTTGACTTTCTGTACAAATGTGTGCAGCTTGTGCTTACAAATCCAGCTGGGAATATAATGGAAAAACTGCACAAACCAAAGGCACTTAAATCCTTCGGTGCACACGAGCTCTCTACCTAACAGTCGGAGAGGCTGTGGCCAACATTTCATCCTTCACAAAAACTCAACAGTGAAAGCAAGCAGAGCCTGAATAGACTGCGAGGAGGAGCCGGGGAGAGTTAAAATGACAGTAATACTTAATAGATCTAGCAGTAAACCCAAGCTCATCAAGGAAGAGCTTTTTATTGTGTTACTGCATTAGGAAGAGTTTGTATTGGTAAGTTATACTTGCAAAAGGAAGATTGTTACTTGGTGTTGTAACTTGTAACACCCCATTGCTCATGGAGACTCTCCGGCCAGTTAGCAAAGGGTTAACCAATGTAAGTGATTTAATGTATTAATAAGAGTTCGCTTTATTTTCTTCAACTATCGTACCATCAATCAATAAAAATGAGATGTTTGCGATGCTCCAATCGATCAAAAGAGAATATGAATACCTATGACAAATGGTGCTGAAATATAGGACAGCATATTTGTAACAGTAAGCTAAAGAGAACTCTGTGATATGAAAGTTCCAACTTTTGATCAGAATATTGTTTTTTGCGTTGAAATCAGAAAGAAGATGCAAAGCAGAAAATGGATTCTCAATCAAGGGATCTGTCACAATGAAAGAAAAATGTTGATAACAAATGGGGTAATGAGGGGCCTAAATACACTCTCCCTTGAGTGCAGAGTAAGGCATGCATGAGCCAACATATGTGACAGGCTATAAGTCAGACGAAGTGGGTAAAAACTTGTGGATCAACCACATATAGGTTCAAGAGGAATGATGAAGTACCAATCAAAAACATCAACCCAATAGGAGATGACTCGTGACAGGGACTAACACTCCACACTAACAGGGAGCTCTGGAGAACCAAAAAGAAAGGAGGATTCAAATATTTCCGTAACAGAGTGACAGGAGGACTCAAAACATAAACATATGAACTCTACATACTACATTTCTATCCAGTTCCTCCGCCAACTGGCCACCCCTCACGAGGCAAGCACCCAAATTTTACAACATAGAAGCTTAGCAAATGAGGTGGGCCCGGAATTACATCTACAGGCAAAATGAATTAACGAGTTGGCCAGGTTTCAATTGTTTTGAAGTTTGTAATTTTTTGTCAGAATTATTCAAGTCTCATTGGTACTTTACAGGACTATGGTTTTTTTACCCTTAGTCTGGTTATCCTGGGTTTACACAGAACATGTGACATGTCTTACCAAATTCTATAATACATCTTGTGTTTGGCCCTTGTCAACAAATCTATTTGGAGATAGTAAAAAATTATGTGCAAACCTTGATGTGAACAATAATGAGAACTGGAATCTATCAAAGTGGCTGATGCATCAGCTCAAACATTATGTGAGCACTGCAGAAAAGGAGATATTGTGCATCATGAATGTAAACCCACCCCCAACACTCCACCCCTCCTCCCCAGGTGCTTTTTTCCAAATTCAATGCATAAACATACTAATACAAAGGATGTCTTTTGACTTTTGTGCAAGAAAAAAAAATTCTCATAGGAGATGCATAAATTAATATAATCAGCAAAGGGAAAAAGTGGGCCTCTGATATTTGATTATGATCATTGTGCATTACTCATTGTGAATATGATGTTACGCAGCCAAAAAAGAAATATATCCTCGACTGGCTGACATTTAATATTCCCAGCTCTTTACTGCAGCAGGAAAAAATGCAGTTGGAAAAAAATAGAGAATATTCTACTCATTAAGAACTGTATGAGATTTTACAAGTGGGGTTACCTGACAGATAATCCAGTTCTTCAAACTGTAAAGAGAGTACTAACTTCTCTTCCAGAAAGAGTAAATTCAAAGCAATCTGATAAAAAAGAATCTGAGATTTACGTCATATAAGCTTCATCCACAAGCTTCTCCCCAGCAGATCAAGGCTCTAAGAGAAGACCCCTTCTTGCCTGTTGAGAGTTTTTTTTTCTCTGGTCAGTCAAACGTCTGCAGACACATTTCCTGGTGTCAATATGCTTGCGTGATAAACACTAAAAGTCAAAGTTCCCTCAGAGGCAGAGCTGTACAAAAAAGAAAACCAACTTACTTGGACGAGAACGAGATATGGGAATCTCACGCAATTCACGTCTAATACACAAATATTCCCCAAGTAAGGCCGTCAATGCAAGTCCAGCCACATTCACAGCCCACCATGTTATTGAAGAAGGCCATCCTCCATATATGGTACATATGAAAAGATGCAAAATGCAGAGGGTGGCAGAGAAATCAAGGCATTTCTTTGCCCTCTCAACCAGATACAGCATGTAACCAGCTCTGTATGAATAGCATAATTTGTCAAATTAACTAACTGACAAAATATGAAAAAGGAATACATAATATATGCAATAAAACATGAAGGTGAGTAAGGCCTAAATACACACCAAACATATAACCTAACTATAATATATTTCAAATTCAAGGCATAATTGGTAGTATTTGACTATTTCTACATGATTAGCAACTCCTAGTGGAAAAGCAAATCCACCCTTAAGGATCAATATATCTATAGCCTTTGTAAGGGACAACTAAACATCCGTCATGAGGAGTAACTTGCTCTCTTTTAGCGAATAAACAACTCATTCTGAAAGAAAGGTACAACTCCATACAACTAAATAGATGAAGTGTGTTGACAATTGAAAAGAAATAGAAGTGCATGACCAATGAGAACTAAGGCAGCTAAAATGGATGGACACAACATTTCTGTCTGTAACTTGACAAACAAACTTTTGTCAAGAGTTGAGGACCAATGCTAACTCCCTGTGGTTCAACCTCAGATGCAAGATACAATAACCATGCCATTTAGAAATCAGAAAAATTGATCAGCAAACAAGTCCATAAGCACAATGGTCAATGGATATAATTAAGTTCACTTAAAACTTTCTCACACACACAAAAAAAAAAAATAGTCACCCCCCCCCCAAAAAAAAAAAAAATTACTTGTAACGCGTAGGTCATAACCATGCCAGTATGCCACCATCAATTACAAAGCATCACAATGTATGCTCGGTGATGCCATGCAAGATACCTTGACTCCGGGAGGTATAGAGGACAAAGCAAAGGTGCCGTTCAAGGGTCATGTGACTTGTACGAGGACCAAGAGAGCTTATGATGCAATCAAGAGCAAGGGCCTAAGCCATCTTAGGCCCACAACGATATTTCCACCATTCCTCAAGACAATTTCACACTAAAATCTCCAGTAAAGACTTTAAACCTACCAAACTAAACCATCATGCAACTCCAAAAACATGGACCATCAATCAGAACCACAAACTCTGACCTATTGTCACTCCAAAGACATGCTACCAAACTATCAATTTGAATTGCACCTGAATAATCATACTCAGCTTCAAAAAAGTTCTTTTCAAGACCATTTTGGTCTCATAAAACACGACTCCCTCCGATCAGCATTAGTTCATATTTTAGCATATTGAATTTGATCCCATGTTTTTCTTCTTCGTTAAATGGGATACTTTTCATTTGCCTTCCCTATTTGTTTATCACGATTCATTCCATGCGATCCTTAATTTACCCTCTCAGTAGTTAGTAACAAAATTCTTCCTCTCTAGCTGAAAGGAGTAGTCGTTTTGTTATATGTGATGATCAATCAATGCAGAACCAATTTAACCAAAGAGAAACTGCCATGGAACTTTGTTGCTTAATGTGGTAACTATGCAGTACTCAATGCGATTAAGGTTTCAAGTTCAAATTCCTTAAAAATTGTGCTGGATCCTAAATCATAAAGTAATGTTCCTCAGCATACTCATTTTTCCTTCCCTTAACAAGACAGATTCCCAGGTAAAAAGCCACACGCGAACAACGATTTTACACCACAATTAGCATATATTCAATGAATTACAAAGGCACAACCAATTATCAGTTGAAGAGATAGCTAAAAACGAAGAAAAAGGAGGTTAGGGTTTGTGTTTGGGTTTAGTTCTTACCCGGCGAGAGCGCTGAGGAGAAAAGAGGCAATAACGCACCAACCGGTGACGGTAGAGGCCGTTAAGGCGGCGAAATCGAAGAAGTAGACGAGGCTGACCCTGGAAACGCGGGTGCCGACAAGGATGGTGAGGAAGACGCCGGCGGTGAGGTAGTAAAGGCACTGGAGGCACACGATCTGGGCAACGATGAGCCACGGATCCCATACCACCGTATCATAGAACATGACTTAATTCGTTTCTCAGATCAACAGGAAACAAGCTTCGATCTTGCTGATTGATCCCTAGAAGTATCGACAAGGACTTGGGATTTGTAAAGAAATTGATCCTTGGCGTGAAAATTCAATCAGCAGGGAAATTCTGGGGGGATTGGAGGCCGTAATGGTGATGGATTTGGATGTGAAATCACTGGATCTCGAGAGGAATCGTTGAGGTTTGGTGAATTGAAGCCGAATGACACTGCAACAGTGCAACATGAAATTGTAATAGAAGATGTTCTAACATAACAAACCAGATTATTAACATAAAAATATGTACCACTACAACAAGACCGCATAGCGCAGTGGATTAGCGCGTCTGACTTCGGATCAGAAGGTCGTGGGTTCGACTCCCACTGTGGTCGTTAGCTTTAGCTTGAATAGTTTTTTTATGTGCTCCCTTTTAGTGGTCGCTACCCGTTAGCTTGAATTTTTGTGTGTGCGCCTGTCCTTTAGCTTGATGCGTTGTTATTCCCGATCCTTCGAATTCAGAATAACGACTTGTTTTGTGTCCCGATCTTGCAATAGCTATTCGATCTCCATGAATTGATGTCGGCCGTGTAACCTTAGAGTAATTAAATACTCCCTCCGTTCATTAATAAGTGTCGTTTGACTTTTTGACACGTTTTTGAAGGGGTTAAAAACTATACTATCTCCGTTCCATAATACATGGGCTTTTCCTTTTTGACACGTTTTTCATAGAGTTTTTCGCTCCTTAAAAAGCGTGCCGATAACTAAAAACTCATGCATTTTGGAACGGAGGGAGTATAAAATATTAACTTTTTTATTAATTTTTTAAAATAATTTTAAACTTATAACTAATATGTATAAAATTATATAAAAAAATCAATTAAAAACTTTATATTTTATACTCCCTCCGTTCCAAAATACATGGATTTTTAGTTTTCGGCACGCTTTTTAAGGAGCGAAAAACTCTATGAAAAACGTGTCAAAAAGGAAAAGCCCATGTATTATGGAACGGAGATAGTATAGTTTTTAACTCCTTCAAAAACGTGTCAAAAAGTCAAACGACACTTATTAATGAACGGAGGGAGTATTTAATTACTCTAAGGTTACACGGCCGACATCAATTCATGGAGATCGAATAGCTATTGCAAGATCGGGACACAAAACAAGTCGTTATTCTGAATTCGAAGGATCGGGAATAACAACGCATCAAGCTAAAGGACAGCGCACACACAAAAATTCAAGCTAACGGGTAGCGACCACTAAAAGGGAGCACATTTTAAAGAGTGAAAAACTATATGAAATATTATTTTTTTAATTAAATTTTTTATATAATTCGATACAGTAATAAGTATCAATTGATATAAAAAATTTGATTAAAAAAATAATATTTCATAGAGTTTTTCGCTCCTTAAAAAACGTGTCAAAAAGAAAAAGCCCATGTATTATGGAACGGAGGTAGTATAGTTTTTAACTTCTTAAAAAGCGTGTCAAAAAGTCAACCGTCGCTTATTTCTGAACGGATGTAGTAACAAAGTACTTCCTCCGTTCGACAAAACTTGTCGTTTTAGAGTTTTGTTTTTGTTCAGAAAAAACTTGTCATTTTAGATATTTTTGCTTCTACTTTACTAAAATGCCCTTGATTTGATTGATGTGTTGTGAGTTGTAGTTTTTGATAAAGTAAAAAGTAGAGTAATGAATGAGGGTAAATTAGTAAAAAAAAAGTGTAATTATTAGCTTTATTAAAAGTTGTGTGGAGGGTTAAAATGACAAGTTTTGCCGAACGGAGGGAGTAGTTAATTAATTCGGAGTCGAAAGTCGCAGCCGAGACCACCGTCGACGCCACTCGCAATTGAAGGCCGGACCGCTTCAATTAATTCGGCCTGAGTGCTAGGGTGATTAGTGCCTAGTGATGTCACCCACACTAATCAAGTAATCAACTCTTGGAGTGAATTACAACTCCACTCACGTTATATGCTAATGCAACAATGAATTGAATTTCAATTACAAGTCACACCGTGGGAAACTTTCGATCGAACTCAATAAATACAAGGAAAGTGATTTGCAATTTAAATGAATTTGAAACGAATGAAACGAAAGCATAAGAACGGGATGCGAGTTTGGATTGATTAATCGAACAACTCTTTATCCAAAGTGTTTCTTCAATTTTATTATCAATCTAATTTTTTATTAAAAGTATAAAAGTGTTTAAATAGGTAAATAACTAGGATTTGGTAAATAACTAGGATTTGGTTGGCTTCCTTAGAGACTAAGGGCGTGTTTGGGTGTAGTGTTTACAAGGTTTGGTGGATGCGGTTTTTGCCTCGGGAATCCCGCCGCCGTGTTTGGGTGTTGGTGTTTAAGGTGTTTGCAGTGTTCGAATGATGAGGTTTGCTGGATGGAATGGGATGCGGTTTCCCCCCTCCTCCACCAAGGTTTGGTGGATGGGAAATCCGAAACCCCCCAAAATGCCCCTTCGTCTTCAAAGCCGTCATAAATACTTCCACTCTCTTCACTCTTCTCTCACACGATTTCTGGAGAGCGAAAAACCCGACGAAGCGAGCAAAACCCTAGATCGCTGACGATCCTGACCACCAGTCCGCCTCCGCCGTCATCATCAGGTATCGGAAACAGCCCTCCACCATTGTTCTATTCGACTGTTGTGTGTACAGATGTTCTCTTTGTTCTCTTGCACTTTTCGATTTTAGGGTTTGTTCGACTGATTTTGGGGATTTTGATTTTCTTCATACATTTTAGGGTTTGTTCATATGATATTTTGGGGATTTTGATTTTAGGGTTTCTGCATTTGCTATTTCGGGCTTGTTCATCATCGCACTTGAGGGGATTTTCGATGTCCTTCTTACTTTTTAGGGTTTGTTGATATGATGTTTGGGGATTTCATATTTCCTTCCGCCATTATCGAATGCCTCCGTTCGGTTGTTCATCTGCATTTTTCGATTTAGGGTTTTGTTCTTACGAGATTTGGGGATTTTCGATTTTTGGGGTCCTAATGTGTTGTCCTAACTGTGGAGTGTTCTGTTTTTGGGGTCATTGATGGGGACCATGTACTTGTTTCTCGTACCATGCTCGTGTCCAAGATTTCCTCTTTTGAATACTTTGCCTGAAGTTTTGTCTTGTACCAAAAAAGCACAACTGAATGCACACCCTCTCCCACTGTCACTTTGTCGCTTAGCCCTTTGGCTTTGTTCATGAATGTGCAAAGAATTTTTTGCCTTTACTGATTGCTTTGTAACAGAAATGCAGGTTGTGGTTTCATATATATGCATACAGTGAGGGCTCTATGATGTCTGTCGCTTACCCCTTTGCATGTTCACATGTTTTCAGGACTTGTATATGGAAGTGAGGGCCCAATGATGATTTCATGTTGCTTGTGACTAGACCTGGGCAAACGCGGGCTGGCCTGCCCAGCCCGTCCCGCCCGCCCGCAAAGTTGGACAGGCTTGGGTAGAGGAAAAAGCCCAAGCGGGCCGCTAAGCCCGGCCCGCGCCCGCAGCGGGTACGGGATTGGGTAGGCTAATATTCCCGTTACGGGCCGCTAGGCCCGTAACGGGTACCCGCTATATATATATATATATATATATATATATATTTATATATTTATATATATATATAACTATTAAATATATAAATACTATGTATATATAATATAAATTATTAATTATAAAAAAATATATCTATACAAACACTCACATACGTTTTCAAAAAAAGAAAAAAAGACATACTCACATACAGCATCCAGTGACTAAGTGACTAAGGTATACCGCTATACCCGTAATAGTTTGTGATTCCCCTGATTATGGTGTAAAAAGCATGTACAGCAGCCCCTAACAGCAGCCTAACAACAGCCTATGAGCCTAACAACAAGTAACGTATAACAGGGAAAATTTTGCGGGTACCCGCGGGCTGCCCGTGCCTGCAATAGCGGACGGGCTTGGACAATGTTTTTAACCCGTTAAGTGGGCTTAGCCCGGCCCGCGCCCGCAACACCGGGATAAATTTTGGGCTAAAGCCCGTCCCAAGCCCGGCCCGCGCCCGCGTTTGCCCGGGTCTACTTGTGACATTGTCCCTTGAAAAACTGGTTGATTTTAGGGCCCAATGACGCTTGTCGTTTACCTATTTTACTCTATACATGTTTTCGCTTCTTATATCTGACTTGAGGACCCAATGATGCTTGCAATTGCTTATTGCATTGGATGTTAGTTGAGGGCCCTATGATGTTGTCAATTATTACCTCCCCTTTGGTTTCCCTTGCTCTTAGTTTTGAATTGACACATGAAGTTGACAGTCATTGCCTCTTCCAACTGTGTTGATCAACTGATTTCCAAGGTTACCTGTGCCTTGACTTAAGCGTATTCTGCTTGCATCTTGTATTGTTTTCATGAATATCCCTGAGGGCTCAATGATGTTTTGATTACCATCGTCATGAGCTGAGGACCCAATTAGACATGGCCACGGGTCCGACCCGCCGGGTCGACAACCCGGGGAGAGTGACCCTAACCCTGACCCGAGTTGGGACGGGTCGGCGGGTTAGGTGACCCGGCGGGTCGACACCCAACAAGTTTTGCGGGTCGACCCGCCGGGTCAACCATTTTTTTTTAAAAAAAAATTGTTTTAAACCCAAAATAAAACTCAACTCAAGTCTTTCACCACACTTTTGAAATGGAAAGATTTAAGGTTGACAAAACATGGTATGTGGGAAGATATATATAGATATCTTCACCACACTGGTGGGTAGCATCATTTGGGAAAGAAAAGGTTGGATTGTGGGAATGACAAGTAGGGTATGAGGATCTATATATAGAGAAAATAGAGGTATGTAGCCCACTTTCGATGTGGGACAGAAATATGAAAGAAAATGTGAGAAATTGATATGATGTAAAATGTAATGTAATTAAAGTCTTTGGATTATATGGTGGAATATAATGTAATTTAAGTATTTGGATTATATGATGTAACATATAATAATATAATAATATAATTAAAGTGTTTACTTCTTAGGATTTAATGAAATGAATAACACATGGTGATGAAACATCATGATACAATATATCAAGTTATGTTGGATTAATCTTTCTATTTAATTTAATTGATAGTTGTGTTGATCCATTAATCAATCATAAGTATTTTATTTTACTTGCATTATAATGTTAATTTCTTGATCAATGATTTCAAATCTAGGTTCTTCTTCATATAGATATGTTAAACTTTCTCGTTTAAAGTTGAATTAGCCATATGTTGTGTATACACTAAATAATGATGTTATTAGAATTACATACTTGGGTTGCTTGTTATGACGTACATGAAAAGACACATTGAAAAAGTATTGCCAATATTATATTTCATTCTTGTGTTTGAAAATCCGAAGTTCTATATCATTTTGAAAATAAACGAAAACTCGACATTAAGGATACTATACAAGTGTAACGGCTTTATCAATAACAATATTTGTATTATTTGAAATTATATCATAAAGACTCCTAACTTAGTATCATATAGAATGATATAGAATGATTTAATAGTGGATCCACCAAATAACACAAATGTTTAACGTATATTGTTGAACTTTACACTTTCTTGTTACCCGTTCGTTATTTCTTTCATAATTGATAGGTAAAATATTTTTTAAAAAATAATATTTATATAAAGTATAATACTAGTGTTTGTATATGATAAAAATTTATAAGTATGGATTGACATTAAAAACTGAATGGTAGAGATTGAAGACATGGTATAGTTTCTAATTTCTACCCTTGTTCTTGTCCCACATTGAAAACTAGAGGCAAGGGGGGTGCTAAGTCTATAAAAAGAAAAGCATGGGGTGCTAAGTCTCACATTGCCATTGCATATTACATTATGTAATATTATGAATATGAATTATTCTAAGAATAATTTATATAATTTACATAATAATTATAAATTTATTTTATTAAAAATAATTTTTTTTTTAAAAAAATATTTTAAAATGGCGGGTTGACCCGGCGGGTCGAACCGGGTTGGACCCGCCGAGTCGAACCGGAACGGACCCGCCGGGTCACGGGTTATCTTTACCTCGACCCTAACCCTGACCCTTGGACCCGTGGACCATGACCCGACGGGTCTCGGGTCGACCCGCTCGACCCGTGACCCGTGGCCATGTCTAGACCCAATGATGCTTTATATTTCTTACATCACCTAATTATTCATTCATGTTTCTATTGCAATGTTGTTGGTTGGGAAACTGGTTGATTTGCATATAATTTGAGGGCCCAATGATGTTGTGATTTCATATTTCCTTTCCCTTTCCCTGTCTCAGTTTTGTATTGACATGTGAAGTTGGCCTTAATTGCATCTTCCCCTCTTGTTGATCAACTGAGTTAAAGGTATATGAAGTGAGGGCCCAATGATGTTTTCATTATGCCTATTTTGATTGCATGAGCTTGCTGTTGCGTGTTGGACTATTGGTTGAGGGCTCTATGATGTTTGAATTACTTGTATATGCAGCTAGGGTGAACTCAGTACTCTTTCTCAGTTTTGAATTGACATGAGAAGCTGGCATTCACTTCCAACCTCTCTTGTTGATCAACTGATAGCAAGGTCACTGACTTTATAGCTTGAGGGCCAAATGATGCTACCCACCAGTGGGGCTGCCTGAGGGCCCAATGATGCTAAGCACATTTCCCAGCTGCTTGAGGCCGGGCCCAATGATGTTATTTCCTGTACTACCTGGGCATGTTTTTGTTCATTCACTGAGGACCCAATTATGCTTGATAACACAATAATCTGCCTCTGCATTCATGTTTATGTTGCGATGTTATTCTTTGAGAAACTGCGTGTTGTTGCCATTTTTATGATATGTTGCATCCTACTTTCCTTCCCTTTAGTTTATGATCGCAACGCGACGTTAGTCGCAACTATTTTGTGAAGGTCTTTCAGGATGTATCCATACTCTGACACCGACACCGACTCGGACGCCTCCTACCAGAGTGGTGACCCAAGGAAGTACTTCTGGCTTCACTCTGACTACGACTATGGTCGTGACCGCGATGAGAGGGATCTGCAGGACGACGCGACTTCGTCTCAGCGCAGAGAGGACGCCGAGGAGAACAACGCCCTCGCTGACTTCGCCCAGTCCGAGCTTGTTGTTGTGAGGGAGGCTAGGGCCAGGAACCTCATAGCCCGGGACGCTACCCGAATCATCGAGCTCCAGGCGACTAGGGGTGAGCTCAACAACACCAGGGGGGAACTCCAGGCCGAGAGGCCCCAGAGCTCCAGCCTTGCCGCCCGCCTAGTCGCTTCAGAGGCCAGCAACAACCAGCTGGTGCAGAGGATTGCAGAGCTATGCGCCTACTTGTGCGCCAGGTGGGTCGATCACGCTGGGGAGCAACTCCGGGGCGCTGAGCTTGCCCGTGTGGCGAGGATACGAGGGTGGCTCCTCGTGATGGCGATTGTGGTAATGGTCGTCCTGTGGTTTATGGCGTATCCAGTCCTTCCCGTCTTCAAGACCTTTTTGGAAGATCTGTTTGGCATCCTACCCGTTTATCTTCCATTCAGATACAATGTTTATGGTTATTTGCCCCTGATTTTGTGCATGTAGTTGGGGTTAGATGATGTAAGAACAACTTATTTCTCCGTCTATGTAGCTTGCATGCGAGTATTTGTGCAGGTTGTTGTGTAAGAACAAACAAATCCCTCGTCCTGCTTGCCTGCGACATTTTGTGCAGGTTGTTGTTTCCGTATTCGGAGGCAAGTAGGGCCGGCATGTTATCCTCCAACATTAGTTGGATAAATTATTATGTAATGCTAAACATTGTGTAATGCTAAAATGATTATGTTTATATGTTATCAAAGTGTCTTCGTGCAAACATTGTGTATTGCCATTTGTATAAGCTTGGCGTTGTGAGGGACGACACGAGTTTAGAAATGTTTGCAGCCATATTGCAAAACGACATGATTACACAACCAGCACTTGCATTGTCTTCTAAGCCATGTCTGAACTCTGAAGCCATATTGCAAAATTACATTATTACACACCACATCAGTACACAAGTGCTTGGTTGCAGCTCACAAGGAATGCCATCCTCGTGACTACTTGTAGTTACACCAAAAGTTGCCACCAGCTCAAATGGAGTGCCCGGTTCATGGCAGGCGCCTGTCGTTCCAAATCTGGCGAGCGATTTCGTCCCTCAACCCCTTCATACCTGTGACAGGGCCTCCATCCGCGTCCGAGTCATACAGGGGATCGTCGTCCCCGTGACCGATTTCCTCTTCGTCGTCATAGGGGTCATCCTCGTCCTCCCCGTCGGACGTCGAAATATGCATGGTGAACTCCGTGAACCGTGGGTCATCGTCGTCTACAATCTCGGCCTCCCCAGAAGATTGCCTTACGTAATTGTGGAGCGCAAAGCAAGCTATGATGATCGCAATCTGCTTCCGAATAGGATATTTCGGGAGTTGAGTTAGGATCTTCGACTTGTTCTTCAATATCCCGAATGACCTCTCAATAGCGCCCCTGAGGGACGAATGCGACTTGTTGAAGGCCTCTTTCTCGTTCGACGGTTGTGAGGCGGCGAAAGTCGGGTGATTGTACTTGGTCGTGGAATAGGGAATCATGTAACCCGACCGGAAGGGGTACCCTTTGTCGCATAGGTAGTATCTGCCTACACAAAATGAGTTCACAGAAAATGAGTGCACATAAATGTTAATTAGCCAACACACAATGTCGAATTGCATGGTTGGGAAACTGGTTTATGGTTGGGTCCAAACGTACCGGCTAGAGGGTGTGGGAATCGCAACGCGGTTGTCTTAAGGGCGTGGTCAAACACACGTGCATCGTGTACGCTACCCTCCCACCCGGCCGATATGAATGTGAAGCGCAAGTCGAAGTCGCACACCGCCATGACGTTGTACGTGCATGTGCCCTTCCTGCACTGAAACCTGATCTGGTCGCCCCTGGGAATCGGTGCTTGAATGTGGGTCCCATCTATGGCACCGATAGCGCCTTTGAAGTACGGCCAATACCGGTTGTCGTTCTGGATGGCATCAGGTATGTTGTTGAAGTGGGGGTCCTAAGGCCGGATGATGTCGCATGCGAATCCACGGTAGCCATTGCATCTAGACCCACACACTGCGTCTAAAACTTGGCCTATGCTGTCGGATATAGTGTATGAGGATCGTTGAAACCTTTCACATGCATTCCGATGGCTGACCCCCCACGCCATCGTGTTCACGAATATTGCAACCTTCTCCATCACAGACATCTGGGTGGATGGGCGAAGACCGTATTGATGCTCAAGAATCCCACATAGTCGCACGAATGGACCCTTTTCCATCCTGAATGAGTTGACACTCCTTGTCTGCGATGGATGCGTGACAATGTCATCGACCCAACGCGCACATGTGTATGGACCGATGTATTGGGGGACTTTATGCACATGCAGAAAGTAGTGCTGCATAATGGGGATGGCCTGCTGTTGGAGGAGGAGGCAAGCGATAACAATTCTTTGCCGTCGTCGACGCCTACGACGGCGACGGTCGTACCCCCTGGGTTGCAGCCTGCAATGTGAAGGTAAGCATAACAATGAAGCGGCATGGGGTAATAGCTGTCGAAACACAATAATCTCAAACAGAACCACATAAATGACACAACGACATACACTAATCTCAAACACACAAGTCAAGGTCCCAAACAGTTTCACAATGTTCACAAACTCAATTGATGGAAACAAAATCCGAACGAAAAATCGGATTAGTACAAAGTAACAAGTATAAGGAACGAAAATGTTTAAGTTGCAGAGGAAGCGGTGTTTAAGTCATGGGGGACAAGCGGCCAAATGCTGCCCGTCGTTCGTCGAGTACAACCACCTCAGCCACGCCAACCGGGACTCGTTTGTCTCAATCTCCAGGAACACCTCCCGCCTTTCGGCTGTGGGAAGGGCCAAGCTGAAGCACCACATGGGATCCCCCATCTTCATTAGCCCATCCGCCACCATGGTTTTGACAATGTCCATTACCTCCCGGGTGGTCCCATGAGGTTTGTTGGATGACACCACCTCCCTCTCCTCCCTCGCATCCCTCTCCAGCATCGCCTTCAGTAAACTGTTGGTGTCTTCCGCCAAATCCATATGTCGCGATGCAAGCTTGGAGCCCTCCGACTTCCGAATGTTGCGTTTTGGAGCGATGGTTGATGCACCAGACCCGGAAGATGACATACCCCTCTTTTTGCTGATAGATGGACCAGTTGAAGGACCAGACCTTGCCCCATGTGAAGGCTCGGAGGCAGGGGCCTTGTCAGGTGAGCTCTTCGTCGACGATGTCATTCATTGCATGAGACATAGATGGAGTCCGGGTCTGACTAGGGAACAACTCATCAAACTCCTCCTCTACCCCCTCATACTGGGAACCCTTTGGGTCACTTGCATTGTCTTTTCCATTCCCATGACAACCATCTTCGTCATCGATCGAGATGCACTCCGGCTGTCGTTCGGCGTGGGGGGGTTCTTGAGATGCCCGTGCCTTAGGGTCCATGGATGGAGCGACGCAGTACTCTCCGGTCGCGACGGTGCCACCGTAAACTTGGTCAAACAAGTCCTCCAACTCAGGAGGGATGCCCTTCTTTCGGAACTTCCTGAATTTATGGTCGACCTGCTCAATTGGAAATGAAGGCAAAGTTGTGGGACATACGTAATGGCGGTGTGCACACTCAAGACGACACAAACACAAAAGGAGAACGTATTGCAATTTCATTATCCCACCATTCGTCAGACGCCATAATGGTTCCTCTAACGGGATCCCAACCCAACCCCGTCTCATCCTTCTTCAGGTCCTTCCAACAGTTGTAATAAGTTTTCATATCGCGAGTGCGATTCTTAAGAGTGTTGGTGTTGCACTTCTTCCCCGTCATTTCCTCAAACTGAGCAGTTAGGGGAGCCCACAAGAAGGCTTGCTCCCTTCCATTTTTTTTCTGGTATGCTAGGAGAACTCGCATAAGCTTGATCGTCAGGTCGTACGACCAGTAGAAGGCGGCTGGAATGGGGACCTTGTCGTCACCACTGACGGGTGTCTTAGCTTTTCCCCTTCGATTAGTCGTCGCCTTTCGCTTACCTTTGTCATTGGGAACGGGCGTGGAATCCATCGCAATCTGGAATGGAAGGATGACGAAGAATGCGATGGGCCGATGGATGTCGATGCACAACAACAACCGATTTTTCCAAGCCAAATTAATATTCAATTCAACTTCAATTGAAACGAAAACAATTCAGACCAAAATAAGCAAATTCAGGAATCACAACATAACAACCCCAATTAACTTCAACTCAATAGGTGAATTCATACGAGAATCAGCAAATTCAGGAAGCACAACACAACAACCCCAATTAACTTCAACTCAATAGGTGAAATCATAAGAGAACCGGCCCAATCCGAAAACTCTTGTGTATCTGTCACAAGATGTACTCAATCCCCGCCCGCAACAATCATGCAATTCATGAAGAACACTCGACTCCATATGACAACCGGCCCCAATCATAAACAAACCCCCATTATTCCCCCATTTCAATTCCGACCTAACCCTAACAAATTCATAAATTTTCGATTCGGACTCGTACACAGGAAAAAGGGAACAACTTACATGCTAGGCGACCAGTCCTCGCTTAGTTTGGGGGTGCCGCCGCCGCTGTCGGCTTTCCGGCGCCGGTGGTGGGGTTTTCTTCCTTCTTCGACTTTCGAAGCAACTTCAATGGACGCCGCTCTTCCTCGGCCTCCTCAGGTGACGCCCTCCACCAATAATGTGGACAACATGATGATTGGAATAAAAATCAAGAAGGGTATGGGATGGGGGCAATTTGGTCATTTCATGTGGGTAAGTGGGGTTATTTCGGTCTTTGTCCGTCACTCTATCCACAAAAAAAAATCAAAATACAACCAAACACAAAACCCAAAAAATTGGGTGTTGACTTTTCATCTTTTACATCCCAAAAATCCATTTTCATCTACTACATCCCATCAAATCCACCAAATCCCCAAAAACCCAAAAACCCATCTCGTTCCCAAACACGCCCTAAGCATTGCTTTACCAACCTATATCCTAACTAATTGAACTTAATCTAAAATCCTAATATAGAAAATAATAAAATATGATAATTAAGAAAGTCTAGAGGATAGACTCTCCTAACCATTTTAATTGACCTAACTAAGTAATACTAAAATAAGACATTATATAAATAGCTCCAACTAACATAGGAGTTACTAAAAATAGAATGTATTAAAAGTAAGAAATATAAATAATAAACTAATTAACGTCGTTTCTTCAACGACTCCCAAGGTGGAGCCTTCTTCTTCCGCTTGAGGATGACATCATTCTCCTCCATTTGGAATCAACTCGTCCTCGAGTCGTCACCGGGATCAAGATCGTTGTTTGACCCATAGAAGACCGTCTTGACCCACATCAGCTTAGTGTTTTTTTTTTTGTGTGAAAAGTGTATTTACTTTAGTTTTTTTTCATAAGGTAAAAATTCGAGGTCAGACATACCTGAACCTCGAAGGCCGACAAGTCGGAAGACGGATAACCGTCTAAGCAAACATAAAAATACAAGATGGTGCAAAGTACAGGCAAGAACTCTACAAAAGCGAAACTAAATACAACTAAACCGAGCAAGACGAGGACGTAGACGAAGGACGAAGCCAAGCACAACCCTAAAGCAGCACCGTAGGCCAGCGACACATCAGGAGTCACCTGTGGGCAGTGAAGATGAACGTCCAAGGAAACATTCTTCCGGAGAAAGGAGACGTTTCGATACACACTACCACGACCCCAGCCTATCCCGACTCCGACTACCAGAACCCCATCAAACGGAGAAGAAAATCCAGTCACGCCAAAAGAAGAGACACCCCAGCCTGAACCAAACGCACCAAAAACCCAAGCGGGATTTACACCAACACCACTGGAAAACCCAAGCGGAAAATACAAAAACCCCATAGGGAAATATTTAAAAGTCCTTATTTATTTTTATATATATATATTTTTTATTTACTGATATGATTTATATATAATTCATTATCTAAAGAGTTCGGGCCAAATGGGACCAAGCATGTTCGGGCCAGATTTGGGCCTAAGGAAAAGCCTTGGCCCAAAGAAAGGAGATCGGGCCTAGGAACCGGGCTGGGCAAGCCCAAGGAAGGAGAAAAATCCCTGAGAACCAGACGCTGCAAGGGTCGGGGGGACGACAAAAAGACGAACTGTCAGAGCCGGAAGGAGGACAACCGGAGGAGCAACCGAACTCGTCGGCAGAGGGGCGAGACCAGGAAACCGGCGACCGGGCACAACCTCGCAAGCAATCGACACAAGGGGCGAGTAAAGGTGGTCCGACGAGACATCGAACCGACCCAGGATGTCGCAGACTCCAACCAAAATCACACCCAATCGAGCAGAACGATGCGGGGGAGAGGAAGGAGAGAACAAGAATGGCTGGGAAATGGATCCCAAACCAGAGCACAAAATTTATTGATTTTTAGGAGATTATAGATGAATTGGGGCAATGGCAGGAGGTCCAAAACCCAGAAGCCGAAAAGCCACAATCGGTGACAGATATAGGGGATAGAAGAGGAGAGCAGGCGTGAAGAAGCTGCGGACCACCGAAAGAGCCGAGGCGACCCCAGATCGGAGGCGAAACGAGTCGGAGACGCCGACCACGAGTGGGCAGGGAGCGAGGCCCAAAACCAAAACACCTCGGAGCCAGATGAGCATCCTCAAGAATCCAAGAGACGAAGAGGAAACGGAAGAGGTTTTATGCACCCGCAAAGATCCGCAGTGGCTAGTGGGGAGTCGAAAGCAATCGACCAAATTTTGAGACATCCAGAGAGGGAGGGTTGGGGCTCCCGAAGGAGGTTTAAGTCTCCCGGAGGAGGTTTATTCACTTCCGGAGGAGGTTTCCGACCACCCTAAAGGTGGTTAAGGGTGGAGAAGGAAAAATGGAGTAAATACAGATGTATTTTGCTTAGGTAAAATGGAGTAAATACACATGTATTCGGCTTCCCAACATCATGATTGAAGGCAACAACCTGACCGTCATCAATTGTTTGCGAGATCTGTTGTGCTATCCGTGGGAGATCGAGATACTGATTTTTGACACTCTGCTCCTACTTCAACATTTTGTAAGGGTGCAATTCGCCCATGTTTTTTGGGAGGTCAACTCGACCGCCGACATGATCGCGCGACTCATCCACACAACGCCCAAGTGGGACCTTCTCGCTAATTCTGCTCTACACGTCCTCATCCGCAAGGATGCCCTTGGGTGGTGGTCTGGCAGGCCCTGACCCCATCCAAATCTTTACCTTATCTATATCTATCTATATATAAACCTTAAAAGTTGTATTCATGGGCAATTTATTGCCAGCATTTACACATTTAAAGTTTTCACTATTAGATCATATCTATTCATTTTGTATCACAAAAACTTACTTAGCTTAATGGTTATCAATGTTATAGGGAGCCCAATGATCTAGAGTTCGAATCTCATTATTTACATGTTCTTCTTATTTTTTTCGCCACTTTGTTGGTTATTTTTTGGGAGTACGATAATCTAGAGTTTGAACTCCACTTTGTGGGTTATTTTTTAGGAGTACGATAAGCGGATAAGTTAATGTTTTTTTGGTTTTTTTTTTCCCAAAAGTGGGTAATTTTTAGGAATAAAATATTCATTTGCTAAGCCTACCTAATTGGTTATTTAGGTTTTTTTTGTTATCTATTACACATGACCAATTATTAAAAAAAAAACATCAATAAGGAATTTCTTTGCCATCTCTAATCGGATCAACTTTTGAATATCCAATGAATAAAGTTTAAATTTCAATAGCTTTACTTTTCATTCTTTTTTTTAAATATCCTTCAATATTTCTATCATTCACTTTTTCCTCCTTTTTTTTCAAAAATAAACTAAAAACATGTATATGTGTTGAAGAGATAATTATATAAAAAATTATATTTAGGCACATTTTTATATATAAAAAAGTTTAATTTTTTTAGTTGATGACCATTTTATTATCTTAATCTACAAAATCTCTTTGGTCGAATAATCTTGAACTAACTTTTTTAAAAGTCACAAACAATAATATTATTAATAAATAAGACACAATTTGTAACTGACACGACACAATTAAGCACAATTTGTAACGGACGCAATTAAAGTGACACAATTAAAGTGATTAATTAAATAAGACTAAAATGTAACGCCAAAATTAATTAAGATGGTACCAATAAATCTATGTTTTTGTGCTATATATATATCTAATCAAAGGTGATATACAAGTTGTACCTCTCACTGCACTAGAGATCGTGAGAGAATTAATCTAGCTACAACTTCTCAAGGTAAGTCCTCCCATCCCCTCGGTTGAAAAAAATAATATTGCTAATATTTGTGTGGATGCGAAATTTGTTTTATGTGTATTGCTTTTTTTACTTCATGATATTTCAATGTTAATTACCGATCTAATGAATTATGAATGATTAACTTTGGTTTTTTTCAAAATCTAATTTAATTTATACAGTATAATTTACTTAAAGTAGAATATATTGATAGTATTAATATATTGCAGGAAGGAGATTGATCGATGAAGCAACCGATAAAATATTAGATGCGGAAGTTGAGCTTGGATGCCATAGTGAGGTACTAAAAATGACTTTCGAGCAAATTATTTGAGAGCATCAAAATATTTTATTCTCATTTGGTTATTATTTTTAATTACTTGAATATAAATAATTGTAAGTAAATCAACTATTAAAATAAGTAAATTATATATACACCCTATACATCTCGAATTAAAAAGATAGCTCCATGGCAAAAAGCTCCTGTCATGATGAATCTTGCGATGCATTGGTGATGCGTATATAATGTAGCTTGATTAGTAAAGTCTTGGACTATGAACTCATAAGCAGGTAAAGAGTCCAGGTGTTGATCGACCAAGGAGGTAATAACCCCTAAGGAAACACTTATTTTTATCAACTTTATAATTTTTTTTTTCAACTTTATACAAATTGGGAAAAAAAAGTGTTTCCCAATTATTAAAATTTTTATCAGCTTGAGTAGTTAAGGTTAACTTATTTTAAGCAATATTCTCAATTGACCTACCAAGAATTCTAGAGGTCTTAATTTGGTAATTAAAGGTATTTTTGTTAGTTATCTAAAATACTTTTTCAATTCCACAATCGATTTATCTTAAGGGGCGATTTGCGAAATATACATATATGGAGGCCATATTAGCGTAATATACACGATTTTGGGAATTTTGCCAAAATATACACAATACTACACGGGACACGCGCACCCTCCCCCCCGATCTCTCCGACGCTGACACGGGATAGACCTCCCTCCGATTTTCGATCGCGGTAGCCTGTATGTATTGATCAACGCCGATCAACGCCAATTTTCGGTACTACATCTATCACTACATCTATCTAATATCATAGCATTACTGAATTGTGGTTTTGATGTCAGCATTCGTATAATTGGTAGATCTGTCGTTCATAGATCTGTAAATTTCGTTTGTAAATTTCGTTTTATATCCAATAGATGAACTCGTATAGTGTAGATCTTGTAATTTCGACTTCAGTTGTTACTGTTTCGATACAAATCACAGTAAGTCGTCAACAATATATAGAGTTTCAGGTTCTTCGTCGATCTGCTAGATCTGTCAACATCACGATCCTTAAAATATCTCTGTTGGATGAATTCGAAATGTTGTACTTGAATGAATTGAAAGAAATTAATTGTTTGAATTGTTCTACATAGATCTGTTTTGATTTCTAGCCTCGTTGTATAATGCTGACACTGTCTGAGATTTCGTAAATAAATGCCATGTATCTAACTTATTTCTATCATGCTGACACGGAATCAAATGCAATTCATTGTACTTGTATATATATTGCCTGTATCTAACTTATATCTATCATGCTGACATGGAATCAAAGTAAACTCATTGTGACACTGATTGTTTGCATATTGTCTCTATTTAATTGATAGGTCAATCATAAATGGAACCTCATATGATTACAGTAGTATTTGGTGGATCATGGGTGTTTGCTGACACAGGCCTGGAATTTGTTGGAAATACAACATCAAAGGTGTTTTTGCTATATGATTCAACAACACTACAAGACTTGAAGAGAAAGGTGTGCACTAGATTCAATGTAGACAGTGTTCTTGAATTGCAATTTAGTCATTTGCACCCATGCAAAAAGCTCAAAGCCCCACTTATAGTTGATTGTGACACTGATTTGAAAGAATTCCTCGATATATCAGCACTAGATGGTGTAGACTATGCTGCTGAGTTGTGTGTCAGCATACAGGCACAACCACTTGCAATTGTTGACACAGCTGACAGGGAGAGTGTGAAATCAGTTGGATTGATTGAGTATGACAGGGAGCAAAATCATATGATTGCCGACCCTCAAATGCAGACGGTGGGGTCAGATGACATGAATGATGATATGGATGATGATATGGAGGATAATAATGACATTGATTGTGATGCTGACACCTGGAGGAGACTGTACTCTTCCATGCGCAGTAGAGATAAAACAATTGAAGATTGCAAGGATGACAGCTCTAGCATGAGTAGTTTCAACAATACCTCATCCAGCACAATGTACATTGGGAGAACCTTTGAATCAAAGAAGGAAATGAAGGATGCTTTACGTATATTATCGGTGACAGAAATATTTGGGTACCGAGTAACGAGATCTGAACCCAAGTATTTTAGGGCGCATTGCGTGGATACAAGCTGCAGATGGAAGTTACACGTAAATACTGTTTCTCAGAATTGCTACGAGGTGTCAGCGTACAATGGTATGCACATGGGATGTGAGAACAAGCAATTGCAGGCAAGCACCTTCCTCAGTGGTAGCAAGCATAATCCAGCCAGTGTAAGTGTCTATATTTTATCATCAAAGTAACACTCAGTTCAGGTATCACATCATTCATTCTAATGTATGCATTATTACAGTGTCAGCAGCGGCTACAATCCAAAGCAGATAATGGATAAAATGAGGACTGAAAAAAGAATTCCCATTAGTTATTGGATAGCATGGAAGTCAAGAAGAATTGCACAAGAAAGGGACAGAGGGACACCGGAGTCAAATTTTGCTGACTTGCCATTATTTTGTCACATGATTATGGAGAAGAATGATGGAACTGTTGCATTGATGTCAACAGATGATGATGGCAGGTTTAAATACTTGTTTTTATCATTTGGGCAGTGCATTCGGGCCTTCCCTGCATTGAAAAAGGTATAAACTTATCAGTGTCAGCACAGATCACTTTTGAATATTCCTTTGTCATCGCACAACTTATGATCATTATTTTACAGGTTGTTGTTATTGATGGAACATTTTTAACTGGGAAATACAAAGGGACTTTGCTTGGGGCAGTAGCGCAAGATGCAAACAGAAATATTTTCCCCCTTGCATTTGCCATTGCTGACACAGAAAACAACAGCTCTTGGGAGTGGTTTCTTCGCCAGCTGATGAGGGTTGTTCCTCCATCAAATGATCTGGTGTTTGTGTCTGATAGACATGTCAGCATTGCAAGAGCAATTGGCTTGGTTTACCCCAGTGCACATCACTGCCTTTGTAGATGGCACATGGAACAAAACATTAGAAGCACATTCAAGAAAAGATACTTGGGAAATTGGTTCAAGAAAGCAGCGGATAGTTATAGTACTGGGGAGTTCGACAAATATTTTAACCGCATAAGGGAAAGCTGCCCGAAGATGGCGACCTATTTAGTGTCAGCAGGAGTACATAGGTGGGCTAGAGCACATTCACCAATCACCAGATACAACATGATGACATCTAATAATGCAGAGAGCTTAAATTCCATCTTCAAGGGGAAGAAAAATTACCCTATTGTTGCACTGTTGAATTTTGCTAGAGAGAAACTCGGGGAATGGTTCCAAGAGCGTAGAGAAAAGGCATCCAAACATGAGGACACGCTGACACCAGCAGTACTTGATTTGATTAGGAACCTGCAAGATCAAGCTAGAGAATACAAAGTTCAGAGGCTGGATGAATATAAATTTGAAGTAAAAGGGCAAGGGTCTCATGCAATAGTGGACCTGTCAGCAAAAACATGCACTTGCAAGTTTTTCGATATAGAGAAGATCCCATGTGTTCATGCTCTTTCAGCCATCATGAAGGTTAAGGCAAATGTATCAGACTTTATTGCCAGATTTTACACAACTGATGCTTGGAAATTAGCTTATGCTGAAACAATATACCCAGTGCTGACAGAGGATGAATCAGGCGTCCCTGAAGCAATAAGATCTATAAAGTGTTTCCCTCCTGTTGTTAAGAGGGGACCAGGAAGACCTCCCTCCAATAGACTGTTGCCTAAGTGTGAGCTAAAGAGAAGACTGAAGTACTCCAGAAAATGATGGTGTCAGCATTGCTTGAGACCGGCTCGCTTTATATCATATACTTCTAGGATACAATCACTTAGAAACGCCCCCCCTCCCAGTTATATATATTGCATATCATAAACCTGATTCTGTTTTGGAAATTACTTTTTTCATAGTTTACATAACCCCATGTCAGCATTATGGGCAATGCTGACACTGATACATTCCCATATGTTTTCAAGAAGATTCATTGCACTTTCTTTTCAGCATTGATGTATGTCATATTGGATTTTTTACATTGTATGTGATTGGAGACTATATCAAATTCGATCTAATGTAAAAAAACAGATGCTTAGTTCCGAATAAGTACATTAAACACAACAAAATACATACATTTCAATATACGCGAACGATGTTCAGTGGAAGTAGTTAATATCCAAACCCAGAATAATGATGTCAACAAAATACATACAGTTAATATCCACCTTCATATCCAACTACAATGTCACTTAAACTAAGAACTCAGAATGATAGTGTCAGCATTGCTCAAATTATGAAGCTCCAAGACTCCTTGATCAAGTCTGAGCAAATAAGCTCTCTGTAGTAGCGGGATAGCTTCTCATATGTGATTGTGGTGACATCTCCGCCAAATACAACAGCCTCGATTGCTTTCACTGTAAACACCCCGCAAGCACTTCTGCACCCACTCACAAACGCAGACAAATAGGGGTGTGTCAACAACAGATAAACAGAAAGTAAATGTATGTCAACAATTAATATAAAAGTTAGGTAAGAGTACAAACCCAGATTTATCATGGACCATGTCAGGGACCTTCCTTATCTCAAATGGTGTGGTGCTAAATTTTTCATATATTCCGCACTTCTCCAAGTGTATAGGAAGCCAATGAGCAATAGGCTGCAGTTCTGCATCTACTACACCCTTGCCGACACCATAGACATTGCAGTCATATACATTGATCACCTTCTGATCAATTATGATCTCTAAGGCAACCCAGTGTTTGTTGATGACGTTAAAGGGTGTGTAAATCTTATTTGCAGACGCCCATGGTTTGCCATACTGGTCAGGGAAAAGACCCAGGAAATAGCTCCCAATCATGTCTGACACAGGCGAATCTGCTTTGTACGCTTTAGCACAAGCTGGCAGGTAGTTCTGATAGAAAAGCCAATCAAGGACAATGAACTCTGCATACTTATCGACTTCCTCATGGATCCTCTTTCTCAAATAATACAACCCTGCTTCAATATGCTACAACACACAGTAACAAGCTACTGGCAGCACTAGGTATACAACGACAAATATCAATAAACAAAAACCAAAAGACAAACAATATGAAATATAATTGCTGCCAGATCATTTACCGAACACTCCAGCCACATGTCCTTGTTAAGAATTGGTTTAAAAAAGGATTTATCAACTCTTCCGGAAGCAACAACGACAGAAAAATCCCTGAAAACAAGCAAAAATTATGAATTAAACACAGAATCATAAGAGGTAGAGGTGTCAGCACAAGACAGTTAATGATTATATAACGAGTAAAAAGATAAAAAAAAATACCGATTACTCCTCATAGTTTTGTACAAGAACTCATGATCATCTTCGCTTAAAAGCGACATCTTCACATTGTGCTTGGGCCACCTTCCTTTCTTTTCTTGCTGCTCAAATGGACTCGTCAGAAAAGTACTCGCTTTTGGGATACGCTTGGATCGCCTGAGTTCTTCAATCTCTTCGACTACTTTGGGGTGCTTGCTGAAGGCAACCCAGTCAGTCACTACAGGCAATGGAAGCGTGTCAGCATTTTCATCGCCTTCAGGAGAATCAAGGATGATAGTCCCTGGTGGTGCAATGGTAGGAGGTGGAGTTACTGCAATGTCAGCCTTCTCGTCCCCATCAACCTGGCCACCTAATGGGGTACCAACATCCTTACACTCCTCACTGCTTGGCTTCATTGGCAGGTCAGCTCCTACATCCTCACTGGTGCTCTGCAATCCCCTGTCAGCATCTTCATGAGCTCCATCTTTGCTGTCCTTACACTCTTCACATCTTGGCTCCATGGACATCAAATCAGAATCACGGCCTAGATCAACAGCATATTGAACTGAATGTGACTCTATTGTCCTCTGTCCTTCAACCAATGTGACAGGAATGATAGACTCCGGAACCACCACATCACATGTAATTCTTTGGGCTTCATCTCTCTCATCACCACAGGAAGATGTCTTCATTTGATTACAACCTTTGGGTGAATCCAACTCAGCTTCCAGCTCAGTAATAGCATCCTCCGCGATAACACCCATCTTCATGTTAGCATTCACCACTTTGGTACTTGATTGATCAATGTTGACAGATGACTGTGACCTTGCAACAGTAGATTCATGTAGTGTTACCCTGTTCTCAAGTGAATTGTACTTTTCCATCAGGTCTGTCACCATTGCAACAAGTTCAACCGCCCTATCAACACGAGAGCCCAGCTCATTTAGACGTGCAGGCAATTCTTCGAGCTTTTCAACCCTTCTTACTAAATCATCTACACGTGCAGGAAGCTCTTCAAGTTTTTCAATCCTTTTAATTAAATCATGTACCCAAACTGGGTTGAATTTAGCGTCAGCCTCACCAGCAGCAACACGCCCTTTTGCATTTTCATCTTTATCACCACCATCCAACCCTGGCTCTTTTGAATGCTCGTCAAACACTCCCTTCCGGTTGCCACCACAATCCCCCTTGTCATCACCCCCAGTGTCTCTGTTGGCACCTACCTCCAGCTTTTCATCACCAATAGTGTCACCGTCTTGACCATCACCCACAACATCTTCAGTGTCAGCATCAATTCCTTTGTTCAGAAGTAACAGAGCATTCTCAATCATAGCATCAACATTGGTGTCATCAACCCCTTCACTGCCGTCATTGGGGTCAGCATTCTCAGTGTCAGCATCAACACCTTGGTTGCCATCTGGTTGATCATCATTGGGGTCAGCCTTTGCTGTGTCAGCCTGGGCTTCACCTTGCACCTCACCAACCGGTACAATCGCTCTACAGGCATCATTCACAACTTCAACGGGGGATAGACACGCATCAACAGGGGGTTGGGGGATAGAGGAAGACTTGTTTGAACTGCTACTTTTGTACAACATTCTACGTCTCCCTGTACTTCCCATAGCTTTCTTCCTCTTCTTCAAAATATACTGAATAGGTTTATCCTCGTCAGATGTATCACAAGCATATCCAACAGCCTCCTCCTTGTCAGCACCACCCTCCTTGGATACCATGTCTGCATCCAGTGTGGTTGTCTCTGAGTCAGCATAAAGAATCACATCTCTCTTAGATTCCTCACAACTGTTAAAGGCAACAGCCTTCTTCCTAATCCTCCCAGCCTTCCTCCTGATTGATTTTATAACTTCTATGTCAGCCTTCCTCCCATCTTGAGGGTTGGTTGGTGGAGTTCCACTAGAACGCCCTCTCCTCAAAGCAACTCTCTTCCCCTGGGTCTCAGTGGATGTACCTTTCTGCTTCTTCTTAGAAGGCTTTCCTGTGTCAGCATTTTTCCTCTTCTTCCCCTTCTCTACATCAACAGATTTGCCCTCAACATTTCCTTCGTCAACCTCACGTTTCCTGTTCGTTCGCTTCTCTATCTCAGCAGATCTCTCCTCTTCCTCTCCGCCAACAAAACCATACTCAAAAGACATAAATGATTCAATCTCTGACCCATCATTACGTAAAAACTTGTTTTCATATGCATACTTGCGCATATGCCGACAATCATCCAGAATATCAGTAGGTGGTTGCGAAAACATAGGCTCACCAATGGCATCACAAACATCGTCAGCCTCTTCATCGATATAACCCATGCCTGGGGTTCTTGCAAACTCTCCGTAGTTTGGAAACAGCGGTGTCTATCATGCACATCAAAAAAAATATAAATAAGAAAACACATGTATATAAGAAGACAGAGTTGGTGTCAGCACTGATATATTTCTCTTACCAAGTCGCCATCGAATAGCTCGTCAGCTTCATCATAACTGTGCCTAACCTTGCAAACCCAGTGCAAGGAATGAGGATCTCTATCATTCATCCTCAAATTACAGGCAAACTTTTCATCCAACGCCGGAAAGGCTTCCAATATCCAGGCCTGTAAAAACAAAACAAGTGGTCATGCAAAACACAAGTAATGAATGCTGACACAAGTAATGAATACATGCAATGCTGACACGTATTGAGGAATACCTTCAATGCTGACACATAGTGAGAATTGATTGCAAGGATATATCAAACAAGTAAACAGAATACCTGGAAAGCAATCCAATATCCATACAACTCATACGAAGGCCTAGCTTTCTTGCGATTCATCGTAGCTGACTTCTTCAAGGCCTTCAATAGAGCTTCATAGGACTGTCTGCCCCATGGATATTGTCCAAACGTCTCGTCATCGCAAGCAAGGGATAGATTTTCCTCAGTGATGTAGTCTATCCGCCTATAACACACAACCATCTCGATGAGCAACAGCCTTGCTATATATAGCTTCTTCTTCGACGTCTTCTTCATCTGTCGGAAACAATCCATCAAATCATCGTGGGAGCATTTATCAATCCCAAGAAAATCAGAAAAAGTCACTGCTTTCAGAGGTTTGCAGACGCGGTCTTCACATGGCAGACCAGTCATTACATGGAACTCAGCAAGAGAAAAACGAGCTATCAGTCCATCAACTTTGAACCATAGTTCCTTCTTCTTCTTTGTCTTAACCTGACGCAACATCACTTGATGGATTAACTGAAAGTTAACCATCATATTGTTGCCCTGGGAAAGCACCCATCCCAGACAGCTCTCCTTCAACATCTTGTAGTGCAAGGGCAGCAACTCTTCTTTAATGATGTCACAAACTGCAGGCCGGCAGTATAGATTAGATCTGGCATGAAATCGTTCTTTGTATGGAATGCAATACTTCAATTTCTGCAAAAAATGTATACAGATTCAATACCAAAACACCTGTCAACATTTGAGGCAAACAAAATGACAACACCTGCTACATAAATTTCATAGACTCACATCAAATTTGCATTTGTAGTTATCGAGATCAGTTGAGGTCCCTGTCAACATAACAAAAACAAGATAACCAAAGAGACAAATGGATGTCAGCCCCACAGAAATATGAACCCAAACACAAACACGCACACCACACCCATACCACGCCAAAAATCAAAGACGACAAATAGTAGACATGCAAAGGGGTGGAGATGAATTCAAAAAGAACGGAATGAGATGCCAAAATCGATGTCAGCATTACAGAAGAGAGGTCGTAACTACTCAACAACGCACATACTAGTACGATTCAGAACGAACAACACACATTTCATCCCAAACAACCCTAACGACACCAATCGCAACATCGCAAAACCTCGCCAACGCATAATCAACGATAATCAAAACCCTAACACACAGAAACGGTCCAAAATCAACAAATCACTTACCTGCGCTGATAGCCATACTGAATAACCTTCAATACCGGGCAAGAACGAGCACGAAACGGCCGGGAAACGACGCTTCTCGGATGAAACCGCGATGGAGAGAGCGAGAAACGAGAGAGAGAGAAAGAGAGGGAGTGAGCAGTTGAGTGGTATCGGGGGTGGGGGTGAGGGAGTGTGTTTGTGCGCGTGTGCTGTTTTGTATAGTTTGGCAAATTATACAAAAACGTGTATATTTCGCTAATTGAGCCAAAATTTGCGCCTTCGGCGCAAATTTTCTCTTATCTTAATTTATGGGGGTTTCAATAGGTAGCCACATAATGCACAAATGCTTTTATAGAAAACAAAAATCCTTAATTTGGATGATTTTGGGTATGTCGAATGATTGTACATTATCTATTCAATTTGGAGTAAAGTAGTAGAAAATAAATGATATTATAAAGTGTGTATTATTTAAGAATAAAAATGTTTTGTACGAAATTAATTGTGTTAGTTTTCTTTTTCATAATCAAGTATTAAATGTGTACATATATGTTAGTTTATCTTTTTTTTAATGACTTTCAAACCATTATATATACACACACATGGAGGTACGTGCGTATATGTTATTCTTCGAAATGCAATTGTTAATTGGAATATTTATATTCATTGTATTTTTTCAATTTAAAGAAAATTACAAGTAACTGCAATGTGGATATGTAAGGATACTATATATAGAAAAGAATGCAAATGCAATTAGTCTGTAACTGAGGGATCTGTTGTTAATAGGGAGTAAAGTGAGTCAGTTGTAACTACAAGTAGGACAAGCTATATCTGATTTGGGATATTCAGAATCAATCAAACAATCTATCTCTCTCTCCCAAATCCCTCTCTCTGAACTCTACTTCCTTTCATCACCCATTCCTTTCATACAGATCGGTCACCACAGGATAATATCAAACTCTTGATCATCTTAGCCAACAAGAGTAAGAGGCTTAACAACATTTCGTGAAATATTTGTACTTTCATATTACTAATTATTCATAAATTCATAACATTAATAGGTAGTTTTTAAAAAAATTAAAATTTTAAAAAATTAATAGGTAATTTTTTTTTGAAAAAATAACAAGTAAATAAATTAATAGAAAATTAAAAATTAAATAAATTAATATGCTCAGTTGTATTATATGAAATAGTTTTAAAAATACAAATATTTCATTTAGCCTTTAACGACTCCATATTCTAAATAAATAAACTAAATTTTAAATTTTTTATGGATATATCACACTCATAATTGATAAAAAAAAAATAAAAATAAAGCAAACACATGTCCCGTGCGTAGCACGGGTCTGCCACCCTAGTTAAAATAATAATAAGTGACGGAGTTAAACATTTATTGAGGGGCAAAGTTTTGTACAAATTGTTGATTCATTGTTCGATAGATTTTTCTATAGTTTAGTGATAGCATGCATTTAGGTAGGCATAATAGGTTGCATTTAGCTTAGTTAAGATGCATTTCATTGATGGATTAAGCACGATTTGCATATTGGTTGTCTATGTCGTCGGAGTCGAATCTACACGTTTTTATTGATTATTTCAGGTAATGGTGGATCCGAGGAGGATACATGAGTTGATAACGCATTGGATGAGAATGTCTAGTTGATCGAAGAAGCTTGCATGAAGATCTCAAGAGGTCCTGAGAAGAAGAAGCGAGCCTAAACGAAGAACAAGTCTGCAGAAGTTGTCGCCAGACATGCTGAACTTGTTTTGTACTTTCTGGAGACCTCGGTTGTCCGATTGACTATTATGACCATGCGTTGGAAAGCTCTTTCAGAGAGCTACAACTTTCCTGTTGAGAAGAAGAGAAAATTCGAGATGGATTTTCCGTGAAAGACCGATGCAGCGGCCGCCGCCAGTACCGTCGCAGCGGGAGAAGGAAAATTGCATATGCTGCGCCCGCAGTATCTGGGCGTCAGCGATGTGCGCTACATTTTAAATAATAAAAACCCTAGATCTTATTTATTGTTTCATGGCCGACTTTGGAACATATATAAGGCCAATTTTAGTTTATTTTCCAGCACTTCTCTTTGATTGATTCATCAGACACTTTAGAGATTTTGAGCGATATCTACCATGAGGAACTAAACTCATCTATTCTGCCTGCAATTTGAAGCTTTATTCGGAATATTGATTGTGAGTTTCTAATTCTTGTTCCTTGTTTCCTATATTTGAATGCTTCAACTTCTTTGTGCTTGATTGTTTATTGTTTTATTCTATCTAGCCCGCGCAACTAGTTAGAATCAATTCAATTACTAAGGTTTTGTAGATTCCTAATTGTGAACCTTAACCTAAGTGGCAAACTTGTTCCTTTAGAGCTGATTGAACTAATTGAATGAGTAGGAAGTTGAATGTGTTGTTAAATCCTTCTTTAGGGACTGCAAATACCTTGACTAATCTCTGAACTTAAAGCTATCAATTGGGTTAAATCCTTCTTTAGGGACTGTTCGATTGATAAGGGTTTCTAGGACTGATTGGACTAGTAACTATATTAGGTCGGGACAAGGGCATTCATAGGAAACCTAATAGGACGAGAAAAAGTTACAAGGATCGCTTCAATCCAATAAAGTGGAAAATTGTAGGTAGAATTGCTTCTCCAAATTGTCTAAAAACCAAATTCGTTTGCTTTGTTGTCTTTACTTTGCTTTGATAAAAGGAAAAACTTTCACACACAAAAACCCCCAAACTGGTTACTTTGATTGACACCTGAATTGCACTTGAGTTATAACTTTCCCTGTGAATCGACCTCTTGCTTATTGCTATACTAGTTATATGTTTGAGTTTACTTTGACGGATCAACGACAGGTTTTCCCTCCGTCATTTAGCGAACCAAAACTATGATATTTTAGATTATACGATGATATTCTAGTTTAAGACAGCATTTTTTAATTCAAAAGTCAAAACGTTAATGTATTATTTTAAAATTGTGTCATTAATTGTTATATATTTTTTCTCTTTAAACGGAAAAAATAATATCATTTTAATCTATAACAACATTTTTTTCGTCTAAAAATGTATCGTTTGAAACCTACAAAATTAATATGTAACTTGTTGTTCTCTAAGCATGCAATAACGTGTAACAAGATATACAAACTTTAAACTTGCACAATTAACTTGTGTTTAACTTTCAAACGTTCATAACTTTTTATTCGGTTATCGAATTGAGGCTTATAATATATCAAAACGAAGTTATCGACGAGTACAACAAATATAGGTGATTCGGCGGATGAAGGGGAATGAATGTCCCCTCCCCCCTCACCCCACCCCACCCTATCCTAATCCGCCTATGGTAATAATCATTAATGTAATATGCCAATTAGGTCATAGATTCAAATCTCTTTTCTTTTTCTTTTTTCGACAGATGAAAGATTTTGGGCAGAGGCCGGTCAGGTCTTACGTTCCAACCAATAGCGTCCTTTCGGAAAAGAGTCATGAGCTCAAAGTGAGCTATATTCAATGCATCATCCACCACGAAAGCCAAAGAAGTTGCTTTTCTCGGTCACTTGGTTAACCTCTCGGAAGGCGTGACAGATAGAAGCATACTCAAAGTCTATCAAATTATCATCCCTTTTGATTTTTCCAATTAAAAATGACGTATTTAAATCAAGTTTTATAGTGTTTTTTAAATATTTTTTCACAAAGGTATTCATTATTCTACATTAGTATAAAAACATTCCAATATGTAATCATCATGAAGAAGATGCAGTCCATTCGTTTTGTGAATGTAAATACAGTACGTTCTATAAACAATTGGAAACACAACTTAAGACATTAATTAAAGATTTTATTCAAAATTCAAGGAAAATAAAACCGAACGTGACAATACTTGCTAACCACTTATCGGGTAAGCAAAAGCATGAAATGGCCTTCAGTTGGTGGGTGACATGGTTAACGAGAAACGAAATAGTATTCAGACTAGAGAAACTCCCGTTAATGGAAAGATTTCATCAAAGTGTAAAAACCCACACTAACAATTGGATAAGAGCTAATCTGGATTCTAAAGAAGGAAAAACCAATAAGGTTAGAGCGGAACCGAAACAGCGTTGGATGAAGCGATCGGAAAAAAAAATCAGAAATGGCGAAAACCCCTTCCGGGGTTCTTAATGCTAAATTTCGATGGTTCTTCACTGTACATCAAGATAGCTCGGATGGATTTATTATCCGTGATTGGACTGGCTCTCCAATTATGGCTGGAGTGGAAGTTATCGGACAACAAACCGCCTTAGTTGCGGAAGCATTTGTTCTACGGATGGGAGTAATAAAGGTTCGGGAATTGAACTTTGAAAAACTCATCGTTGAGGGAGATTCACTTATTATTATAAATTACTTTAAAAAAGGGGACTAAATGCCCTTGGAAAATTGAAATTCTAATGTATAAAATCTGTTGTTTACTTCGTGGGTTTAATGAAGTACACTACTCTCACATACTTCGTAACGGTAACCGCGTGGCTGATAAGGTCGTACACATGACCCGTCATACCAACAACCCTGAAAGGATGCTATCGATTAAGGTCTGCAGGATCTCATTTGAAAGAATGCTATCGGTTAGCGTCTTTGACGAATCTGAAACCTTACCTAATAAATAAAAAAAATAGTATAAAAACATTCTATCAATTTCTATTCTTTTGATTTTTTACTAAAAGTATCAAATGTAAACCACAATGTATGGTTTTCTTTGCAATACTTTTCATTCTTATTTCTTATCAATTTTTTAAAATTAAAAATGACATATTTAAATTAATTTTTATAGTTTTCGTTTAATATTTTTTAAATAAATATTCATTATACTACACACACACATATATATATATATAGGGATTACTTGAAATGTAAAAACTCCTTATTATGTAAAATTCGCTTAATGTGTAAAATTTAGTATTTTAATCCTATCCCACACGCGCCTCAATTAAAAAAAAAAAATTTGGCCGCCCCTCTGTTCCTCGCCCAGCAGGGCCCTCGCGAAGGCGAAGGAAGACGCCGACCATGGCTGCCACTCCGTTCCTCTCTCACTCTCCTTCGCGGCATCGATGCCGGTTAGCTGTGCCTCACCCTCTTCAGATCTGGCGACGACGTCGACCTCAGAGCTCCTCTCACCGGGCACGCACCTCGCTCTCAGACCACTACCTCTCGATCACCATCGCCGTTGGTCCACTTCCGAATTCCTACACCGCATTCACCGCCGCCACCACTGCTTCCGATCACTCCCACGGTCTACCGGCGCCGCCCATCCACTTTCTCGATTTCCCCTCCTTTCTCGATTCGCCGATGTCTCTCCCCTTCCATCGCTCGATCCCTCTCCAAATTGATTCTATTGCTTTATCTGTCTCCTACTTTTCTCTTGTTTGTAATATGATTTGCTCTCTGATATGAGCAGGAAACACAAATTTCATTCTTGATTTGCTTTTTGATATGAGGATTGAGGAGCCGCTCGACCTTCGGAATCATCCCAATCTCGGTGAGTCTCCAACGCCTCTCAATTTTGTTCTTGTGTTCTCATTAGGCTGATGGTTTGAGCATTGATGGAAGGTCAAAATAACGAATCAAAAAGACTTAATGAAACTATGATATAGCGCCTGCACCATAGCTTGTGAAACTATGATACATCTGTGATGCAGCAGCTGTTGCTCTTCGTATGTGTTGCTCTTCGTATGTGTTGCTCGTAAGGTGTTTGTTAAAATGACTGAATGAAACTATAATACATTTTTTATTTGTTCATCAGTTCTAGCATTTGATTAAAACTATGATGCTTGTTGCACCAAAGTTTTCCCTCAAGTAGATGCTCTGACCGAGCTTTAAAAACCTAGTATCAAGGGCCTCGTGAGCAATGTGACGTTCTATAACGTGTATTACCTAACCTGTGTGAATGTTTGTGGATTAAGTTCTTCTATGCATTTCGCCTTATCTACACTTCAAGCGTTTGCAAAGAAATGGTATTTTTTTAATGCCTTTGACAATTAACCTGATTGCAGATGTTGTAGCTGGAATCGCGAGGAGTGAAGAAACAAATATGATGGTCCAGTGCCATGCTTTCTGTCCTGCACCTGTAGTCTTCCACTTCACCTGTCCAAGTAAGCGTGCATCGCTGTTAGTATTATTAGTAAGTATATATCTTTTTGTTTTAAAAAGAGTGTGCACCATTAGATAGAGACCTTACCTTGAGAAAAATCATGCTAGGAAAGATAAAGGTTAAAGGCAGAAGTGTAAATGATCCAATAAGGTTGATGAAGTCACCCATAAAGGGAAGAGCTGCTGTAATTAGTGTATTTCCAGTGAAGACAGAAACACGAAGGATGAATCTTTGCTTGAGGTTTTCGCTCGAGTAGATGCTCTGACCGAGCTTTAAAAACCTAGTGTCAAGGGCCTCGTGAACAGGTTGAACGAATATCTGATTTCACAAACATAGTGAATTATTCATCTGTTATTGGATAACTACAGCATGCCTTATGATTAGTTCTAGTGTGTATTTTCTAGCGTTATGTTCATGTTTTGTCAAGAAACTTCAATGGGATCTTTGTCTATCTCATGTTGCGATCCTTATTCGCAGTTAAGTAGAAAGTAAAAGATGAGACTCGCATGTTGGGAAATGATATTCTGCAGAAAAACTGCAGCATTTATCAGGACTTTCACCCATTTTCGGGTCGCTGAGCTGCTTAGGCAGGTACTGTGATACTTGTGTACCATAAGCCCAGTAGCCAACTATACACACTCCATAATACACCATTAGCCCTAATGTGTACTGTGTTAGGAGTGCTCTTCTGATGTTCTTGACTGCTGGATGCCTTAGAGTCGGCTGCAAACAGTGAATAATGATTGTTAAGTTGAGTGTTTTTTGCACAATTGTAAACCTTTCCTTGCTATGTATTTGTAAATTCCATTTACTCAAATTTAGAAAAGTAAATGACATGTAGTTCAAGTAACATTCCTGAAGTGTTGGTCACAACAATGGCTGAAACAGCGCTGAATGCGTTTAATACATTGTCTGCTTTGCTACCTTCTACTTGGTAGTTTTGATCCTTGTTCCTAATGCCTGTGAAAAGTATCAAAGATATTACACCAAAAATGATACTTTCTATTCTTGTTGAAGGTAAAGTTGGGAGTATGACTATCTGATTGATGAAACTTCATCATAATGGATACCAACTTTGCCTTGGGCTAGCTAAGGTGCATATTTACCATCCTTGATTAAAACTACTAACAGCAAACTGATGTAGCCGAAGGTGAGGATAGCAGAGGCTCCTGACCAAACTCTCATGGCTGAGATATTTGGGACGACGAAAGAGAATATGCAGTATGCCGCTCCTGTCATGATGATGAAGTACTGAAGCCTCAAAGTAGAGTCACTAAAAGCCAGATTGATCTCCTGTTATGAGAGCATTTATATTCATCAGACATATGGGTAAATCGGTATGATTTTGTGTTTCTTTTCAGTTTTTTCATCTGGCTTTCTACAGTTTACCTTCAATGCCAATCCACTTAGTAGGATGAAACCCATGTTTCCAAGTAGCAGCGTCGAAAATTGGAGAAACCATGTGAGATAGTACATCCTTTTCCCTTCAAGTGATAGAAAATATGTGAGATAAGTACAACAACTTGAAGCTTTGATTTTCCTTTCCCGCATTCCATGATCAATTTCAGTTTTCATTTTTTGTGACTGTGTGGTTTCGGAGCTGAAGATGGATGCCTTGGATTCTAATGTAGGAGTTGTTAATATTTGCTATTCTATTTGATGATTTCAGCACATAGTTCTGGCATTTGGGTGAATTGTTACTTTTAAGTATCAGCTCAATTGATTTCTGAATGCATTGTCTAATTCTTTGCCTCTGATGATGATCAGATTAATACTTTCATTCTTCTGAGCAGACCTCTGATGATTTTGTTCCTTTGAACTGATTTTGTTCCTTCTTCTTCAGCAGCAAGCACTGATTTTGTTCTCCATGGCCCAGAGCCTACTCAGTTCTTTCCTTTTCTTGACAATGGTGATTCTAGACTGTGATTTTTATTGTCCGTAAGCTGGATTTTTGTACTTAATAAGCTTTAAAAGCCTATTAGCTCAATGGTAGAGCAATGTGCTTATGCACAGAGATGTGGATTCAACTCCTGCATAGGCTAAATTGCTCAATTTTAATAGTTTGTATTTGCACAATTGAATCTTACTTTTGCACAATTGTATTCTAAATATGCACAATTGTATCTTAATTTTGCACAATTGTAGCCTCATTCAAAACTAAAATTTAATTTGGTTCTCCCTAAACTAAAAATCAAATTTGGGCACTTTGTTTTACAATTGCACAACTGCATTTTACGGTTGCACAACTGCACTTTACGGTTGCACAACTGCACTTTAATGTTGCACAAATGCACTTCACAGTTGCACAAATGCACTTCACATATGCACAAATGCACTTCACAGTTGCACAACTGCAATTCACAGTTGCACAACTGCACATTACACTTTTATTTTCACAGTTGCACAAATGCACTTCACAATTGCACAAATGCACTTCACAGTTGCACAAATGAACTTCGCAGTTGCACAATGCACTTCACAGTTGCACAACTGCACATTACAATTTTATTTTCACAGTTGCACAAATGCACTTCACAGGTGCACAAATGCACTTCACAGTTGCACAACTGCACATCACAATTTTATTTTTGCACCTTATACTATTCACGAAGAGAAACATAACAAGAGATACCACATAGATAGCCTATGCGGGATTTGAACCCGCATCTTTGTGCGTAGGCACATTGCTCTCCCATTTTGAGCTAATAGACAATAATTAATATTGACCCACATAAACAATTACACTAGTAATTAGATTCATCTCTACCGAAACATTACACTAGTAAATTCTTCACGGAATCAAAGACCAGAAATAATATGCAGGCAGAACCAAATGAAAACGGAGAGAGACGTTTGTATAAAGAATTTGAGAAACAATTTGAGAAACAACTACAAATTGTACTAAAAACAATTTGAGGAAGTTGGCGACAGCGTTTGGTTGCGGGTGGTTAGAGAGAGAAACTCTCAAAGAAGGATAACCTTCTTGCCTTCCCCCTTGTGTCTCCGAGCTCCGATCAACCATGGCATGAATTCCGGTGACCTTCAAATGCAGTGAGAGCTATTGCTCCCTCTAAAAAGTGTTTCACTCCCATCTTCTTTTGGTAGATACGTGGACTCCTTGAATTATTTCCTGCCCTCCACTAAGCAACACCACTAAATAGTGAGTTGTAATGCATTAACTCCACAACCGACTTCCATTAATGCGACACTTGGAATAATTGCCACCCACAGATCCCCTTTCCCACCAAAAACATCACCTTATTGTTTTCTACCGTTTTTCCCACACAAAATACCTGAGGGAGGGGTCTTCCTCTCCGACTCCCGCCCCCGGCGGCGGGAGTCGGAGAGGAAGACCCCTCCCTCAGAGCTTGGGGATAGTGTCCGTACGCCTCTGAAAATTTAGCCGTTAGACACTCCAACGGTCAAAATTTTCAAAATTTTGACCGCTGACCATCTCTGACAAGGTTCCTCTGGTAAGCTCGGTCTACCCTGATCCTTCTCCGACGTCGGAAAACTCCCTCCTCCCCAATTCTTACGTTTCTTCATCCCTCTCTTCCTCCTATCCTCTATCTTTCCTCACCCTTTCTTCGAATCTCCAAAATCAGTGACGAGCTTCTGCTCCAACGTACTCCCTTCATCCTCTGAGGAGGTCTCGTTTTACTCCTCAATTTCTGAAATTGTTACGAGAATCCTACTACCCAAGCCAGAAACTGCCCACATCCTTGAGAATTTGTGAATTGGAGACCTGAGAAGTTTTCCCCTTTTCACTTAGGGTTTCATACCGAGGTGAATAGGGTTCACTGACTTTCGCATTTGAGAAGGTTCAATCGTATCTCTCTTTTCCCAAATTGACTTTGTTTTCATCACCTCCTTCTTCATATCCCACCCGAGCCTTAAGAATTTGAAGGATAAAGACCTAGCCTGGAAACCCCCAATTGTTAGGGTTTAGAAAGATCATCCTACTCTGGAAAAAACACCATCGAATGTGAGTCGGCAGCAACACGCAGCTATGAGCAAGGACAAGTCTCCAGCTCTTGGACGTCGGGCTATTAGCCTAACTCCGAGCCCTACCTCTGCAAGGAATGTTGGAGAAACTACCTCAAGAATGACGGTGCTCGGAACCCTCCCTAAACGAGCTACTTCCACTCCTCCTCAAACTGATAAGGCGAGCTCGGAAGCTGCTACAACTCCCCCAGGTTCGTCTCCTTCCTCTGCCTTTCGATCCTACCGAACCCCTGAGGTAAATCTCTCATCCTCCCTTCCCCCGGAGCTTGCCGGGTCCTCTAGCTTAGGTTTGAATGTGCAGAAGATCCCAAAGGAGGGACGGTTTGATTGTTTCAATTCTGAAAAGATCCCAATGGAGGGACAAAAAGATGATATCTCTACTTCTCAATCTACCTCTTCTTCTTTGCAATTTAATGTTGAAAAGATCCCAATGGAGGGACAAATGAGTGTATGTAATGTAAACAATGAATCTAACCAAAATCTGCCAGAGACTGAACATCCCTTTGATACTGCTACTACATCCGAGACTGTGATCATGGAAACTGCTATGAGAACTGAAGTTGTGGTTGAACCTGATTTGGGTACTGCTGGAAACAGGTCTAAAGGAGGCCATTCTCTTAATCAACCCTCCCCTACCAACCCTCCTCAACCTACCATTCCCAATAATAATGCCACAAATCCTGAGCCTACACCAGCTGAAGCTTACAGAACTACTCAGCCTCCAAAAGCTACACAAACCTCATACACAGTCCCCCCCTACCACTTCACGATTACAAGGTGTCTGGGTCACAAATCCTGCTACTACAGGGAGAATCACAAAATCAAGAGGGTTTAAGCTCTCTTATCAAAAGTCGGGAGATGGAGATGTGGTCAAAGCTAGTAGGAGTGAATGTCTTAGCTTAGAAGAAGCATGGGGCTTTGCCTTAGTAGGGTATGTGGTTGGAAGGTTCCCTGGATTCCAAGCTATAGGAAAACTCAAAAAGAATTGGCCAAAACATGAATTTAATGCCCAAGGGGGCTGGTTTATGTTTAAATTCTTTTCTGAGGAAGACAGGGACAGTGTGCTACTGAAAGGCCCTTTTACAGGCCTAGGATATACTCTATTGCTTAAGTGCGTACCCGAAAGATTCACTTTTGATAAAGCTCTCTTCTCAAGTCTCCCCATATGGATCAGAATACATAAGCTACCTACAGAATTTTGGACGCCTACTATGCTGCAGAAGATAGCTTCCAAGATAGGTGATCCTATCATGACAGATGGATATACTGAACACAGGAGAAAACAGTTATATGCCAGAATATTGGTTGATATGGATTGCTCAAAGGAATTGAAGAGAATGGTGAATATTGAGTTTGATGATGCCCCGGACCACTTGTGTTTCATAGAGTATGAAAACATGCCACCTAGATGCAATAGATGTTTAACCTATGGCCATGAAACTAACAAATGCCCTGCTGCTAAAGGTCAAGCCATAGATAAAGGACAGAACCCCTTACCTGACAAAGCTTTGTCCTCACAAAAACAAGCTTTCACAGTTATGACCTCCTCTAACCTACCCCCTTCTTCTGCCCTCCCCAACACCCCTCTTCCCCATCCAGACCCCACTCCCCCTCCCCCTCCCCCTCCTCCTCCTCCTCCCCTCCCTGTTTCAACCATATCCTCCACTCTTCATCTCTCCACAGCAGACCTCCCTTCCACTTCAATTGACCGTCCTGCATCTTTTCATCCTCCTCTATTACCAACCCCTTCTCCAACTCTTGCTTTAACCAATCCCCCTTCCTCTAGTACTTCCTCTTCTGGTCCACCCCAAAAATCCTCTCCCAAACATTCTACCTTTGTGTCTCGCTCTACTAAATCCAATGTCAAATCTTCCCTTTTCTCGTCCATAGATAGAATTAACCAATCGTATCAAAAAAAGAAAACTTCTCCCCCTCCTCCTCCTAAGGATGTGGATCATCTCAAAACTCAAAACCTCTATAGAGAAGCATCCCGGAGATTGGAAAAAGAGTCGAAGCAAATTGAGATGAGCAGAGAGTCTGGAAAGAAAAGCAAGAAGAAAGTGAGCTTCTCTGATCAGAACAGGTTTCAGGTTCTAGAAAATCTAGTAGATGTACCTATAGGACTGGAGCAGGAGATCCTACTCTTAACATATGGTCCGGAGGTTAATCAATCAGAATGCACCACAGAGAGCAGTAAAGGGAAAGGAGTTCAGGTTGAAACAATGCAGGAAGTTCACCAAACAGAGGTCAGAAGAAGCTGCAGATTAAGTAAGAATGGAACACACAACCCCCACAGTGCACCCCGAGATGTAGAATCAATTGAGAAAGGGCCTAGCACCCTTACAAAGGAGGCTAAATGATCATAGCCTCATGGAACATAAGGGGACTCAACAGCACCCCCAAACAAAAGGCTGTTAGAGGTTTCTTAAGGGAAAAGAACATAGTCTTTTTGGGTATTTTGGAAACAAAATTGGATGTAAATAAGTTACAGATGATCATGAACAAGGATTTTAACCAGTGGAGATTTATGCATAATTTTGAATACAGTGAAGCGGGGAGAATTGTGGTAATTTGGGACCCTTTGAGGGTTGAGTTCATACACAAAAGAACAACAGACCAGATGATCTGTGGGCAACTGAGATGCAAGACAACAGGAAAATGTTTTGATGTGGCACAAGTTTATGGTCTACATACAATTGTGAACAGGAGAGGGTTATGGAATGATCTAAGAACTGAATTCAGCAGAAGACAGGGTCCATGGCTAGTGCAAGGGGACTTCAATGCCATAATGAGATCATGTGAAAGAAGAAATGGGGCCTCGGTCACAGCTTATGAAATCTCTGATCTTTGGGATGTTTGTGTTGAGTTGGATCTCCATGATGCAATGAGTATGGGGCAAGAACACACATGGTTTAAAGGGAATAAATCAACAAAGATTGATAGGGTGATGGTGAATGGTCACTGGGATACCCTAAATCTATACTGCAGAGCAAACTTCCTCTTACCAAAAGCATATTGTGATCACTGTCAAGTGGTTGTGGAAGTCCTTGAACAACAAACAAAGAAGAAAGGACCTTTCAAATACTTTAATCTGTGGGGCCAACACGAGAACTTCCAACAGATAATCATGGAGAACTGGGTGTATGCTGGGCTGGGCACTGAACAGTTTCTTCTTTGCAAATTATTGCAAGGACTGAAAAAACCATTAAAGCTACTTAATAAGACTCAGTTCTCAAACATTAAGGAAAGAGCTAAAGCTGCTGAATCAGAATATGAAACTACATTTCAAGCTTTGAGAAATGACCCCAGCTCTCCAGAAATACTTCAGGCAATGGAAGAAGCTAAGAAAAAATCTTCAAGATTAAGAGAAGCTGAGTTCAAGTTCAATTCACAACTAGCCAAAGCTAGACATACATTTGAAGGGGATAAGTGCAGCTCTTACTTTCATGGATTAATGAAAAAAAATATGAAAAGAAACCATGTGAGTTCCCTGATTAAAGATGATGGAACATAGACCCTTTCTTCTGATGAAGTGGCAGATCAGTTTGTGACTTTCTACAAAGGTTTACTAGGAACTGAAAAGAACACTGAAGATGTAGATGGGAGATTCATAAGAGATGGGGGTGCCTTGCTCAGTGAGGACAAACATGAGGATCTTATCAAAACAGTCACCTCCGAGGAGATCAAAGATGCTCTATGGAACATCGGGGCTGAAAAATCTCCTGGACCCGACGGATACACATCCAAGTTCTTCAAAGATACTTGGGAAACCACTGGAGAACAACTAATCAAGGTAGTGAAGGAGTTTTTCAGTTCAGGCAGATTATTAAAACAAATTAATCACACCTCTATTGCTCTTATTGCTAAAACTGCCAATGCTAAATGTGTAGGTGATTTTAGACCTATATCTTGCTGTAATGTAACGTACAAAATCATCACCAAAATCCTTGCTTGCCATCTATCGCCTATACTAAATACTATAATCTCCCCTGCTCAAATAGGGTTCATTGAAGGAAGAATTATGGGTGAAAACATTATGCTTTTGCAAGAACTGATTAGAAAATACACAAGGAAGAGGATTAGCCCTAGATGTATTTTAAATCTTGATTTAAAGAAAGCATATGACACAATCTCTTGGAGATTTATTAAACAGATGCTTTTACACCTAAATTTCCCCCCTCAGTTTGTGCATTGGGTGATTCAATGTGTGTGCTCTACCTCTTTTTCTATCAATGTGAATGGAACTTTGCAGGGATACTTCATTGGACAGAGAGGATTACGGCAAGGGGACCCCATCTCTCCACTTATCTTTGTATTGTCAGTAGACTACCTGTCAAGGGTGTTGAAATGCAAAACAAGACCCCCATCATTTAAATTCCACCCTAAATGCAATTTATTGCAAATATCTCACCTTGCATATGCAGATGATCTAATCCTTTTGTCACGAGGAGATAGAGGTTCTATGACAGTTTTGTTGGAAGCTTTGGATCATTTTACTGCAGTATCTGGCCTCCAAGTAAACCCTGCCAAATCTGCTTATTTTCTAGCTGGAGTAAAAGCCGAGGACAAGGAGTTTTTGGCCAACAGAACTGGTTTCTCTCAAGGTGTCTTCCCTTTTAGATACCTAGGCATTCCTATCTCTTCTGGAAGGCTAACTATATCACAGTTCTCTCCTTTTCTAGACAAAATCCTTACTAACATAAGTTATTGGAATTCTAAGACCTTATCCTATGCAGGAAGAGTGGAGCTTATAAGGTATATCCTTCAGGGGATCGAGGCCTTTTGGTTTTCAATCCTTCCCTCTCCTTCAACCCTTATAGATAAAGTTAATAGTCTATGTGCAAATTTTTTGTGGAAATCACATAGAATAAGATGGAAGGATGTGTGCTTGCCAAAAGAAAAAGGTGGTATGGGCTTGAAAGACCTTAAATCATGGAACACGACTTCCCTTTCGAGACTTCTTTGGGATATCTTAAGGAAGAAGGATAGCTTGTGGATTAGATGGATCCACCACCAATACATCCGAGAGGGAAGTGTTTGGAACTGGCAAATACATAAGAAAAATGACTCCCCTCTCATAAAAAAAATCTTGTCCATAAGAGATGAAATACTAACCTCCACAGGATCCATTGAAGAGGCTGGACTACTGCTTCAACAGTGGTGTCAAGGAGGCAAATATAGAATTGGAGCAGCTTACAATCATTTTAGGAGGAAGGCGACAAAACCTCCTTGGAGATCAGTAGTGTGGGATAGGACAGTCCTACCTAAACATGCATTCATCCTATGGCTGGCAGCACGAAGGAGGTTAGCAACAAGTGATCTGATCAAAACAAGGGAAGTGAATCTTAATTGCTACTTTTGCAATCAAGCCCCTGAATCACATGAACACCTATTCTTTGCTTGTAATTTCACTTCGTCTGTATGGTCTCAGGTAAAAGCTTGGCTTGGAATATGGCGTGGGATGAACACTCTGCAAAGTGGGCTCAAATGGCTCAAGAAGGAGGCTCGTGGCAAGGGATGGAAATCCAAAGCAAAGAGGATAGCTTTTGCATCAACAATATACTACCTTTAGAGAGCAAGAAATGAAAAAGTATTTGACAACACAAGCAGGAGGCCTGAGGAGATCATACACATCGTCAAGCAACATGTTTACAAGGTTTTAAGTCATGAATTCTCCCTCCACTTCACGTCATCAGTAATGTTACAAGAAGGCGTCATTCACACTACTGAAAATGATGCACAAGTACAAATGATGACTCCCTGAAATGAAAGACTTAAGGAAAGGAAATCAAAAGGTGCCCCTTGTAGACCATTACACCGAAGTTTTTGGTTTTTGATTGGTAGTAGGTTGACATAGAACTTTAGAGGCAGTGCTAGCCAAGGTTTTTAAAGTTTATGTGTAACCGCAACTTGATTTAGATAAGTAGATTATCGGTTATGGTCTTTGGTGTGCTAAGGTTGGGTAAGATTAAATCTCTTGATGGCCGAGCCGAAGGGAGATTTAGTCCTACACATCCTTAGGGCGCAGGTCCGACTTCTGATAGCCGAGGCTCGAAGAGATAGGAGTTGCACCGAACCTTTGTGTTCAACACACCCATAGTGATTGGAACGACCCTAGGTTTGTTCCATGATTTTGATAGCTTGCCAAAGTAGCCTGAGGGCTCTATAGGCTTTCCAATGTAGGTTGTATATTTTTCATTTTACTTTAATATATTTACCCTTAAAATAAAATAAAAAACAATTTGAGAAACAACGGAGAAGTAATTCATACTAAGACTGACTGCTATTGTGAAAAGATGTTTCTTCTCAACAGATTTCTTTTTAAGAGAACAATTTGGACAGTCAATGATTTGAGACGGAGTTCCATTACAGAACCTCACTTTCTTATTACTTCTCAGACAAAAACCGAGCACATTGAAACTGTTGGGCATACCTGGGGGACTCTGAACTACTTGATACCTCCTCCCCTCTTCTATTTTCAGTAATGTCTTTGTTTACCTTATTCGAGGCAGATTTCTCCCGTGTATTTCCTTTTCTTCCCTTTGCAAAGCAGCCATTGCCTGCACAAAATAGCAGAAAATGATGATTGTTCCAAATAGCGCGCAAAGTCAAGCACAATCATCATGATTTACTGCCAATTTGTCATCCATCTTGAGGTAGGATTCAACAGTCATACCAAATCGACTTCTTTGATCACGTTCTGCAGGGCCGTCAATTTGTCATCCATCTTGAGGTAGGGCCGTCAATTTTTCATCCATCTTGAGGTAGGATTCAGCAGCAACAACTAAGATGGCTCGTGATCTTGTTTAAGGTGCTCAATATCTATAACCAAAACCACATCCTAGAACTGATCAATTGATCATAACGAAAAAAAAGCCAACACTGCAGCATTTATTGATTCCTCAAAGGAGAAATAAAGCCTTTGTGGAGATGAAATTTTAAACGCCCTTTAAGACCCTTTTGAAGACTTCAAAGATGATAGATTTTTCACCAGCTGATCGCGATTTCGGAAATAAACAAATCTTCAGAAGCCAAACACATCAGTTTCACCCCAAAATGATGGACAAGAGGAACCGGCCAACAAATATTATTTAGCTAATTATCATCTCAGCAAATGAACTGGAAGCTGTGATTTATCACTACTCTCTGAACACAAGGGAATGATATAAAATTTGGCCTTATGCAATATGAGAACATATATAGGCATCGAAATCGATAGGTAAAATTTGGCCTTATACAGGGCAAAATGAAAAATGCAATTGATAAGAACTTTTTGTGTAATTGAGCGCTAGCAATTACCAGTGTCCTGGCACTCGGACAACCATAAATCTATCTGCTATGTGATATGATGTCTCGCCTTGTTGACTGCATCAGCAGAGGCACAATTTTTGGCATCACCTAAAAGAAATAAACTTGCATTTCTCAGAAATATAAATTAAAACCATTAGGTGCTTCTCTCCCTAAATTGCAACCTAATCAAACAAATTTCAGCTTAATTGATGTGATTATTCAAAACCACATTGAATAAATTGCAATCTAATCGAACAAATTGCATCTTAATCAAACAAATTGCAACTCAAAAGATTTCAGAACACAAATTCCCATCTAATAGCTACGATATCAGAAAATATCCCAACAGAAATAGCACAAATTAATCAAACATTGCAATAAACAACAGCACGCATCCAATATAAAGTGTTATCAGACATCAAACCTCGCTCAAAACACGATTGAAGCAATAAAACGAAGGCAAGGCAATCATGAACTCGGGATCGAGCTAACAATGCGGTGAAATGGTTCAACATGTTTCAGATTCGGATAGAATAAGGAGCGGTAGATACAGAGAGATAGATAAATGCTTACTTGAGAGCCAGCAGCGGCCATGGCGGATTGGCGAGCACGAGCGAGGGAGAGTGCAAGAACAAGCGAGCGAGAGAGATTGCGAGCAGAGAGGGATCGACGGAGATCTGAGACGATGAAGAAGAATCACTCGCCGCTCCCTGCCCTACCTCCGCCTTCAATCAGCGAGCAATCAGAGCATGAGAGCAGCGTGTTTCTATTTTTCCGGTTTAGTTTTTTTTTTATGAAACGGGTCCGGTTCGTTTTTTTTAAACCAGCCAGCGTGTCCGGTTTTGCAATAAAAAAACAAAATTTTACACGTTAAGCAAATTTTACATGTTAAGGACTTTTTACATTTTAAAGCTTCCCTATATGTGTGTATATATATATATATAAATTTATTTCTATAATTTTTTTTAGTAAAAATATTATTTAAACTAAAACTTATGGTTTTCTTTTTTAAAAAAAATTCATTATATATACCGAAAAAAAAATCAACAAAAGGTTTCGTCACCCCCTACCAAATCGTGCTACCGCTACCTGATTACAATTATATAACAACACTTACGCGTTATACTAACGTGTCTTATGTTTCACTTTTTATTTGATCCACAGTTTTTACTCCAACCAATCCGTGGGTAATGGACTAATGGATGGTAATGGGTATTTGAATGGATCAGATGAAATATGTGGGCAGAGAATTTCATGAGGTTTTCAGTGTTCTCCGGCCTTACAAGTTACACACTTTCAGTTAATTACAATTATATAACAACACTAGCACTTTATATAACAATAAATCATGGATTTTTTAATGATAAAACTCTGTAGTTTTTTCATATTACAAACGACAAGTTGCATATTTTAGTAAGTGGACTAATTTGTATTTTCAGCTAAACTTTAGTTTAAACTAAAAATCATACATATCATCAACTATCAAGGTGGCAAGTTCCACACGCACACAAAAAATGTTTTACTGAGTTATAATATCGGTATTAATTACTTCAAAATGCAATAGGCAAATTTCATAAAAGTATAACAATGAATTTTATTTATTTATTTGATTAAGTAAGAATTCGACGTATCGGACAAGTTCGGTGGGTTGTTGATATTTGATAAGTTGAAAAAATCGGCGACGGACAAACTGCCAAACATGCTAAAGACAAATAACAACTACTAAATTACAAGGGTGAAGTTACAGACGCATGCTAGCAAAAACGATGAAAGAACAACAGTAGTGTGTGACAACTCTTCTGCCAATTGGTAGAGACAAGGAATCTCAATTGATTGGTCATCTTTGTGCCATTTTGCGAGCGTTCCAGCAAATGCCCAAATTGTTGATTAACACCCTCTTGAACCATCCCTTCAAAAAATAGTGATGGTGACATGCATGTATGCTCGGTGAATAACCAATCCGTGTTCTTCTTTGGGCTCCTCCTCCTCAGAACTATGACTGTCTATGACGGAGGGAAAACATGTCGTTGATCCGTCAAAGAAAACTCAAACCTATAACTAGTATAGTGATAAGTAAGAGGTCGACCCACATAGAAAGTTATAATTCAAGTTTGATTCAAGTGTCAATCAAAGTAACCAAATTGGGGGGTTTTAAATGTGAAAGTTCCGCCTTTTATCAAAGCGGATTGAAGCAAACAAAAGTAAATAATTTTGGTTTAGACAATTATGAGAAGCAATTCTAACAATTTTTCACTTTATTTGATTGAAGCGATCCTTGTAACTTCTTCTCGTCATATTAAGTTTCCTATGAATGCCCTTGTCCCGACCTAATATAGTTACTAGTCCAACCAGTCCTAGCAACCCTTATCAATCGAACAATCCATAAAGAAGGATTTAACCTAATTGATAGCTTTAAGTTCAGAGATTAACCAAGGTATTTGCAGTCCCTAAAGAGGGATTTAACAACACAAAACTAGGGTTTTCTTAAATGAAACGCGATGCTCAAGACCCATGCTGCGGCCGCGGCATCAGCTTCTCTTCCACAGCCCGTGGCATCCTCCCTGGATGCGGCCGCGGCACGCATGCTGCAGCCGCGGCATAGCTCGTTGCCGGCTCTTCTTGTTTAGCTTCGATGGTATCTCCACTTGTCCTTGCTTCTCTTCCTTCCTTGCTTCTTTCCAATGTTTCTTGTATTCCTCTTCAAGATATTACATCTCTCACTTATGTTCCGATTCAATTTGCAAGATAAACACAAATTTGCGCAGAATCCGAACTCTTCTAGAATAATCACAAGATGCAAATTAGCGACAAAGTATGAACGAAATGCAACCTAACTAAATTAAAAATGTCTATAATGCCTATCTAAGATATGCATTATCAGTGTACCAAACAGACACGGAATGAGGGGTGGGCTGAGCTTTGTTGCAGGCCACCCCATTTTTATGTAGAATATGTATTATATAGCTTAGATATAGAATACATGGTAGGAATTGGCCCACTAGTATAAGCCCTGCACTCTAACCCCACCTTCCCAGGTCAAAACTTCCATTCTTACACTTTCAATTGCTTTTTTTCCCTTTTATAAATTTTATCTATTTTATGACTATAAATCTCTATTTCAGTGCAAAATATTCACAACAAATTTTTTTATTGTGTACCCAATAAATTATATACGCGATAGTAAATTTAATTCTATCAATTTCATTACTATATTTCTTTATTTTCATTAAAAAAATTTCCATAATAATTTTTCTTCGTGACATAAGAGAATGTAGCAAACCCCGACTTTTATTACTCGTTCCGTCCATGCTACCAAAAACAAATTTGATAGATTACATAGGTCTCCTCATATATAGTGGGCTCAAAGCCCGTTAAGGCTCAATATCTTTGTAACTTATATATATGTTTCCCTCAAGGAGAACTTTACATCAATTCTAGAATCCTAAATGGTATCAGAGCCTTTTCTTCCTCATGGAACCCTAGTTTGATTCTCCACCCGCGCCTCACCTACTGGCGGCGGCCGCAACATCATGTTGCGGTCGCGGCCAATCAACCAACGGCGGGCATGCTGCGCCCGCCGCATTCCCCGCCGCTTCTGACTCCCATGCCTCCGTCCCTCCTGCCTCCCAACCCCCCTACCTTCATCCTGACCTCCTTTTCCCCCATTCCCTCCTCTCACAAAATAGCTCTCCTTGACCCGAATTGGTAGGCGGCTATGCTCGACGAATAAAGGGCCCTTACGAAGAATGGTACTTGGGTTCTTATCCCTCGCCCTCCTGAGGCAAACGTCATTCGCTTTATGTGGCTTTTCCGTCACAAGTTCCGTTCTGATGGGACGTTGGAGCACTACAAAGCCCGTCTTGTGGTCAACGGTCGATCTCAGCAGGCAGGTATTGATTGTGATGAGACGTTCAGCCCTGTGGTCAAGCCTGCCACTATCCGAGTGGTATAGAGTCTAGCTTTGTCGCGCAACTGGGCCATCCACCAGTTAGATGTCAAGAACGCCTTTCTACATGGACATCTGAATGAGACCGACTACATGTTTCAGCCGCTGGGGTTTGCCGATACTGATCGTCCCAAGCACGTCTGTCTCCTCAAGCGCTCTCTCTATGGTCTGAAACAGGCTCCGCAGACCTGGTTCCAGCGCTTTGCTTCGCATCTGCTACGCTTGAGTTTCGTTGGCAGCCGTTCGGATACGTCTCTATTTATCTATCGCCAAGGCTCTGACATGGCCTTCCTGTTACTATATGTCGACGACATCATTCTCACCGCCTCTTCCGATGCTCTTTGGACGTCCATTGTTTCGCAGTTGAGTGCGAAGTTCGCCATGTCTAATCTGGGTCAGTTGTCTTACTTCTTGGGAGTTGCTATTCAGTGTCATGCGTCCGGTCTGTTTCTCTCACAGAGTAAGTATGCTGCTGAGATTGTTGCTTGGGCTAAGATGATCAACTGTAATCCAGTCGCCACCCCTGTCGATACATCTAACAAGCTCAGTGCTCATTCTGATCCTTTGGTTGATGATCCGACATTGTACAGGAGCCTCGCTGGTGCTCTTTAGTATCTCACTTTCACGAGACCCGATATTAGTTACGTCGTTCAACAGGTCTGCTTGTTCATGCATGCCCCCTAGGGAACCCCACTATCATGCCTTGAAGTGGATCATTTGGTACATCAGTGGAACCCTCGAGATTGGCACCACGATCACTCCTTCCTCTAAGCTTGATCTTGTTGCTTACACTGATGCGGATTGAGGTGGTTGTCCTGACACACGTCGCTCCACGTCTGGTTACTGTATCTTCCTCAACGACACCCTTGTGTCGTGGTCAGTCAAGCGTTAGTCGGCCGTGTCTCGCTCCAACGTTGAGGCAGAATACAGAGGTGTTGCCAACGTTGTTTCCGAGTGCTCTTGGCTCCGCAATCTCCTGCTTGAGCTCCGTTGCCCTCTTCAGAAGGCCACTCTGGTCTACACTGACAACGTCTCCGCCGTCTATCTGGCTAGCAACCCAGTCAAGCATCAACGCACGACGCACATTGAGCTTGATCACCACTTCGTCAGGGACAAGGTTGCCATTGGACATGTCCGTGTTCTACATGTCCCGTCCTCTTATCAGTACACTGATATATTCACCAAGGGTTTACCTAGACAATTATTCATTGATTTTCGTTCCAGTCTCACTGTACGACCCCCTCCCGTTTCGACTGCGAGGGTTTGATAGATTACATAGGTCTCCTCATGTATAGTGGGCTCAAAGCTCGTTAAGACCCAATACCCTTGTAACCTATCTATATGTTTATCAATGAATGAAAACCCTCAAGGAGGACTTTACATCAATTCTAGAATCCTAAACGGGCTTTGAGTCCACTATACATGAGGAGACCTATGTAATCTATCAAAAATCTTCAAACAATGGCCCCCAACTGTCCAATCTCTGAAGACGGATGCGATCCTGGATCTACCCTAACATTTTCATCTTCATCCACCCCAATTGTCGATAATACCCACCACCGTTGGCCATGCCATCTTCAAGCACGCCGACCACCCGACGTTGGCCATCGATATCACCCCAGTGGTCGGTGGCGCAGTACAGACAAGTGACAGCCCATGGGACGGACGAATGTCGCTTCCGCCGGATCCGCACTGCCGGCAGAGTCGCGTCGACATCGTACCTCCACGACTCCGCCATTGTCGGCTGCTCCTGCTCGACTGTGGAAGATAATGTCCTTAATTTTACAATTTGTCCAAAATTAATTATTAATTACATATTGAGTCCAAATGAATTTATAGTTTTTGAAATTTTGGACCTTGTATTAATTTTGGTTTAATGTGTTATAGTTTGTATATGAATTGATAGTTTTAAATTATTTTTGGTTTACCGTTGATAGTTCGTATTATTTTTAGTCATTTATGATCGACATATTATATATAAATATTTTTTTTCCAATATATCGCTAATTAAATCTCATGTAATACGTAGTATATATAATAGATAGTTGATTTTTAAAAATATTTTAATATTCTTTTTTATTAAATATTTAGTACATATTTATTACGTTAGTTTACTAAAATATCTATGCACAGGTGGATTGTGGCTACACATTATGGCTACATAATATTTTAATAATTTATTTTGACCTCAAAAATAATAAAGATATAAATAAAATAACAATGATTAAATAATTAATTTTAATTTAAATAATTCTCTCCACAAAAAATAATCTAGATATAAATAAAATAGAACCTTTCAAATAATATATATTTATCTATTAATATTTTTGGTAAGCATGACTATGAAATATTTTTTATTTATATTTTTGTCAATTGACTAAAATATATATAGATAGATTGTGTCTTATATAACTTTCTATAAACTATGATCAAATATTATTTTATTTATTAATTGTTTCCCATAGGATTAACCACAACGTGTCAGCTGGTAGGATTTCCCCCCTAAGATCAATCACAACACGCCACATAGGACGCTATACATCAATTTTAGTATATGTATGTATATATATATATATATAGAAAGGTAGATAGCTAGATTCAATTAGAAGTAAGGGTTCGTTTGACAAGAGTATATTGATACGAGAGATTAGATATCAGTATGAGATATCGATATCAAGAAATAAGTATCAGATTGATATCTAATATCAATGTTTGGTATGTTAAGGATATTATATATGGCCATGGGTATGAAAATCCAAAACTCCCCAAATAATTTTTTTTTATTGAGCACCCAATTAATGAATCAATAGCGTCTCTAATAGAGTGAGGATAGAAGAGATGGAGATATGTGTGAAGAGATGGAGATAACAAGAAGAGATGGAGATATGTTGGAAGAAAGAGAAGAGGAGGAAGAATGGGTTGGGAGAAAAGAAAGGTAAGCATTATATACCCAAAAAAATTGGTATATCAGATGACAAGGAATTAGCTCAATTAGTATATAAAAGATATCAACTTGATATACCCATATACTAGTGTACCAAACACATGTATAGATATGGTGATCTCCATATCCATATGTGAAATCTATATCCTTGTACCAAACGACCCATAAAAACATACAGTGTAGTGCATACCAGTGACACCACCGAACATATGGACCATAGTTAGGGCTGGAAATCACCCGTAAGTGACCGACTCACCCGACCTGATTATTAGGGTGAAAACCCGAAAAAAATCGGGTGACGGATGAGTGATGGGTCGGGTTAAATGGGTGATGGGTCAGGTGATGGGTGATATACTTTCCACCCATTACCCAACCCATCACCCGACCCATTACCCGATCCGCTTAACCACCCATTAGCCCATCCGATTATTATAAAAAAGAGGCTAGTATATAAATAATACCTCGTATAATTTAACATAACTAACATATTTCTCCTTTTCTACCACTAGTTTCTCTATTTTCTAAGTGTTTGATTGTTCAAAAAGGTCTAAAAAAAATATAAACTTGCATTATTTAACTTCATGTCTTTTGAAAATTTCTTTTATTTGTTTTGCATATACCGATAGAGTGTAAGTAGTTTGGCTCTTTCCAAAAACGTTGTTAGCATATTACCGTATTAATGCATGATTAACCAAATCATATTTTTCCAATTTGTCATGAGATTTGTAACAATAATCCTCTTCATGCAAAGATATTAAAGAAATGACATCTTAGCAAGGAAATAGTTTTTTCTATATTATTTTATTTTGAGTGTAGTAACCAAGTTCAATCCATCTCATTTAGTTTCATAACTTCTAATACTAATTTTGTAAGTTAAGAATAATGATATAATGTATGAATAAGTCTTTTATTAATTTAGTAAGATTCATACCTTAACATGATTTATAAAATTATCAAATATAAATGATTTTAAGTACATCTTTTGACTCATTTTCTTTTAATTTATTTCACCCGATTAACCACCCGATGGATCGGGTGATGGGTGAAACATTAGACGGGTGGGTGATGAGTCGACTGGAATTTTTTTGTGATGAATCGGGTGAAAAAATGATTCCACCTATCCATCACCTGACCCATTTCCACCCCTAGGACTTAACTATAGTGTGCCTCACACTCCAATTTTACCGGAATGATGGGACCCGAACTTTTATTTATTTATAATCCGCATAGGCCCAATTCCGGCCCAACAAGATAAACGTAAACGTGCAACGTTGTAGAACACCACTTGCTGTCTGTCGAGTGTTGACTGCCTCTCGAAGGCCCACTCGCGCCACCCGCAAAAGTAAAAGTAAACCCCCCAGTATTGAATTTTCTTTTTCAAAAAAGAAGAAATCAAAAACCCTTGAAAGCTCGCCGTACTGGAAAAATATCTTATTTTCAGAGTTTTTTTTTTTAGAAAAAAGGAAAACCCTCATTTATAAGGAAAAACACACAGAAAAAGAAAACCCCCTTCTCACTCTCTCCTGAGTCCTGACGATCTCCTCCTCCTCTCTTCCGTCCAGTTTCGTAAACCATCCGCAACTACGGAAGTCCTTGCTCTGCTACCAAATTCCGAACCCTACCAGTTTCTTCCGATACTGCACAATCACCTCGTCTTTCCCCGGATCCAGTTGCATCCGCTTAATCGGCGGTCCATTGCCTTCTGGAGGAGGTGAGCAAGGTCTTATAAAGCTTATCGATCTGATTTTAGTCTATCTGTATGGTTGAGCTTTTGAGATTTGGATTCTTATGTGGATGGAGATTTCAGATCTGTTTTTTTTTAATCATCGGTCTAGATTCGGTATTTTTATTTTTTTTTTGCGGCGGATTGAGGTTTTCGCGTTTGTGGTTTAATCGGTCGAGCAGGGGGATTTTTCTGCTGGTTTGTTGTTTGAATTTTTCAGGCTATTGATTGTTTTAAGCTCGTGCTTTGCTCTTTGCTATTTTTGTTGTTGTTGTTGGACTATTCTTTTACGCTAAGATTCAGATTCCAATTTAATTAGGTTAAGATTTAGTGTTTTTGAACTACAAAGGTGCTATCTTCTTCTGTAGTTACGAGGGCATACATTGTGGATTTAGAGTTCCATTGTTGACGCTTTTCTGATTTTAGCTCGATTTTGTTAGGTTTTATTGAGGATTTTGATGCATAGTGACAGAGGGACCGCTTTGTTGTGGTATCATAATGTTGGCTATTAGTATGTTGTAATATGTGCACTGTTTAATTTACAAGTGTTGCAGATGGATGCTTGAAGAAATTTGTGATACTGTGCTGCTATCCTTATCTCGACATTGCTTACTCCTGTTGCCTGGCGTGTTGTGGGTTTTTTAAATCAATGAAATCGATTTTGGTTTTGTATAGTCTTTTTGGTGTCTGATGTTGGATGCTTTTTCATTTTATTTTATCATTTAATGTGTGATTGAAGTCAGTGAACTCTGTTTGTGGAATTGAGGCAGAGTCTGGCACATCCCCTCTCTGTTTCATTGCTTGATCTGCATGTGTGTTGCAATGTGCTGTTTGGGAATAGGTCTCTCTAGCTAGGAACAAACAGTATATCACATATCTTTCTTCTATATTGTAATGTTTAATGCGTGCTTTAGTTTCTCCAGAAAGGGTCAATCTTTTCTTTCTTTTCTTAACTCCTAAAGGCTAACCATAATTTGAATTTTATTAATACTTTGTTGCTATTTTACGGTTTTGTTGCATATGAAAAATATATTTAATATATTAATTGAAGGAAAAGTTCAGTAGTCCTTAATGTGGAATTGGCCAATGGCCACATTGTGGCTGAAATCAAGCCGCCAAATAGATTTATTGGTGAACAATGTAAACTAAATTACTTTCTGTCCTTTTCTTTTTTCCTTTTCAGGTTACGTGGACCAATTTGACATATAAAGATGAGTGTGGTAGGAATTGATTTCGGCAATGAGACTGGTGTTGTTGCTGTTGCAAGACAGAGGGGGATAGATGTTGTTCTTAATGATGAGTCAAAGCGGGAAACACCTGCTATTGTCTCCTTTGGTGAAAAGCAACGTTTTATTGGAACAGCAGGAGCTGCCTCAACTATGATGAACCCCAAGAACTCCATTTCCCAGATAAAGCGCTTAATAGGCCGTCCATTCTCTGATCCGGAGCTGCAGCGTGATCTTAAAGCATTGCCATTTCTTGTTACCGAGGGACCTGATGGGTTTCCCATTATCCATGCCAGTTACCTAGGAGAGACAAGGACATTTACTCCAACCCAAGTGTTGGGTATGGTACTGTCAGACTTAAAAGGCATTGCTGAAAAGAATCTCAATTCTGCAGTTGTGGATTGTTGTATTGGGATCCCTGTTTACTTCACTGATCTTCAGCGGCGCGCTGTAGTGGATGCTGCTACCATTGCTGGCCTTCATCCTCTACAGTTGATCCATGAAACTACAGCAACTGCATTGGCTTACGGAATCTATAAGACAGACTTGCCTGAGAATGATCAACTGAACATTGCCTTTGTTGACATTGGTCATGCTAGCATGCAGGTGTGTATAGCTGGCTTTAAGAAAGGCCAACTCAAAATTTTGGCTCATTCGTTTGATCGGTGCCTAGGCGGACGAGACTTTGACGAGGTTCTTTTCCAGCATTTTGCTGTCAAATTTAAGGAAGAATTCAAGATTGATGTAATTCAGAATGCAAAAGCATGTCTCAGACTCAGAGCTGCTGTTGAAAAATTGAAGAAAATTCTTAGTGCCAATCCTGAAGCACCCCTGAATATTGAATGCCTAATGGATGACAAGGATGTTAGAAGCTTTATTAAGAGGGATGAGTTTGAGCAGATCAGCATGCCAATCTTGGAGAGAGTTAAGAAACCGCTAGATAAAGCTCTTGCAGAAGCAGGTCTCTCAGTTGAAAATATACATGCAGTAGAGATTGTTGGATCTGGATCTCGAGTTCCGGCTGTTATGACAATTTTGACCGAGTTTTTTGGCAAGGAGCCTCGGCGCACAATGAATGCCAGTGAATGTGTTGCCAAGGGTTGTGCTCTGCAGTGTGCTATCCTCAGCCCAACATTCAAAGTTAGAGAGTTTCAGGTAAGAATACACTCCTTCTGCCTTTAAAATTATACAGTGCATTCATATGGTTGTTTCATATTGCGTACCACTATGTTCTGAGTTACTCTCTGCTATGTTACCTATGTCATGGCTTACATCTCATTTATCAAAGCTTTTCTTTGTATAAAAAATGGGAAGTCGAAGTCCTAATACCAAAGTAGTGGGTTTATATCTCAGAAGTTTTGGAATAAAAAGTAAACTACATCCATTTTACTGGCCTGTTCAGAATGTGTTATTTTATTATCAGAGGTCATTTTTGTTGTCATTACAAAAGCTAGATGATACCCTTCAAAATCCCTTGTAATCGTTGATTTCAGCGTTTTTAAGAGCACAATTTTTTTTTTGGTTTGGATATCAGCTTTTTCCATCTTTGAGATATAATGGACTGTATTTGGTCTGCAAAGAGAATTCTGTTTCTCTTATGCTTTTTTTTACAATTTTATTTTATGGCAATACAATTATACAATCATCTTTTGATTAATCCCATGGGATGTATAACTCGGCAGATAGTGAGACAGCAGTTTTAGAGTTTACGTCTTTTCGGAGTATGACATGATTCAAGTGTTTATAGTGTGGACACTGATGAGTCTCACTTGTGTTATTTGTGTAGTGTGGGTACTGATTGGTTTTCTCAATCTAGTTATCTTGATAAAAAAGTTGGTTTCCTCAATCTAGTTATCTTGATAAAAAAAGTTGGTTTTCTCAATCTAGTCTAGCTTCACTAGATTCATCAAATGGTTTGCATTGCATTTTGCGTTGGGCTTCTGAGGTTGGTATAACCAATTGTGACAAACATTTGTAGGTGAACGAGAGTTTCCCTGTTCCAATCTCCTTGTCGTGGAAAGGCTCTGCTCCTGATTCAAAGAATGGAGGATCTGAGAGTCAACAGAGCACTATTGTTTTCCCAAAAGGGAATCCCATTCCTAGTGTGAAGGCCCTGACATTCTATCGATCTGGGACATTCACAGTTGATGTCCAATATGCTGATGTCAGTGAACTGCAAGCTCCTGCCAAGATCAGCACATATACGGTTTGTAACTCCATATGCTGATGAGTCCTGATCTCATTTACTATACATAATCCTTTGTGTTCCACATATCCCCACCCCACCCCCACCCCACCCAAAAAAAAAAAGATAAAAAATGAAAAATCATGTCGATCATATTATGGATGAAAACAAAGTGTGGGCATCATAAAAGGAAATTTTATAGTGTTTCCACGTGACTTCACCATTTGTCAATGGGTTGCTCATTCAAACTTCAAATTTACTAGTTTAGGTTTATGCTTAAAATGTGTGGAGAGCAAGTTTGTGATATCATCATCCTTGACCTGGAACTTACAAGAGCATAAAGCTTAGCAAGGTTGATAAGAAGAAAACAATGCCAAGGGCAAGACACTTTGAAATAGGAAGTCAGAGATGTTGATGGCGTTTTTTTGAAAGAACAAAAATCACAAACCAGTTATCATCCCTTTTTCAACCCAAAACTGGGTGATAACAAAATCCTCTCATCGAGAACAATATGTTCCTTAATATGCCAATTATAGCGAAACATCACGATGTTTAGGTTATTTTTGTATATTGTAATATCCTCCTTTCCTTTCGATAAAAAACTTCTCATCTGTGTACCACTAAATGTCTAGCTATCTCTCATCTATTTACCTTCAATTATCACATTTGACATGAAAATTAAAATTACAGATAGGCCCTTTCCAATCTACTACTGGTGACCGGTCAAAGTTGAAGGTGAAAGTACGACTTAGCTTGCATGGTATTGTTTCTGTTGAATCTGCAACGGTGAGTTTCGAGCCTTGTTTGTGTTTTCTTATTATATACTCCCTCCGTTCGGCAAAACTTGTCGTTTACTATTCATGCACGCTTTTTTACAACGATAAAAACTATATAAAATATTCATTTTTTTATATATTTTTTTTAACAAGTTTGTACTTATTAATAATAAGTACGAAGTTGTTAAAAAAATTATTAAAAAAACTCGATATTTTATATAGTTTTTATCTCCTAAAAAAGCGTGCATGAATAGTAAAGTGTCAAGTTTTTCCGAACGGAGGTAGTATTTGATTATGAACTGTGTTTTACATATATCTTTCACTTGTCAGCTCTTAGAAGAAGAGAATATCGAGGTTCCAGTGGTGAAAGAGCCTTCAAAGGATACTACAATGGAAACTAATGAGGCACCAAATGTGGCTGCTCCTTCAGCCCCCTCTGAGGCTGATGTCAATATGGAAGATGCTAAGGGTGTTGGTGAAAGTCAAGAGGTTGAAAATGGTGTGCCGGAGTCGGGAGAGAAGCCTGTGCAGATGGAAACTGATTCTAAGGTATCACGCAGTCAATTATCGCACGTTTCTAAAACTGCGTCGTATGTGCCAACTACGACATGTAAAGATACCCATAGAGAAATTTCGACATCTTCTGAGGAGTAGAGACTTGTAAACTATAACATTCAATTCTGTTATAATCAACTGATGAAGTCTAATATCGTCATCATATGCCATTCTTTAAAATCACGGCTTTTATTATAGTGATGCGACTCTTTTTCTGGTTTTTGTGGCTTAACATTTAATGGTTATAATGTTTAAATGCAGGCTGAGGCATTAAAGAAGAAGGTTAAGAAAACAAATATTCCTGTATCAGAGACCATCTATGGTGCTTTGTTGCCTGGAGATTTGCAAAAGGCCATTGAAAAGGAGTATGAAATGGCTCTTCAGGATCGGGTCATGGAAGAGACAAAAGACAAAAAGAATGATGTAGAAGCCTATGTTTATGAAATGAGGAATAAGGTATTCAGTTCTTATATTTTGTTTTCGGCTTTATCTTAAAGTGTAATTATTAGCTTTGAAATTTAAAACAATAGCTGTATCAAATGCATTTAAGGTTTCTATTGTTATTGAGTGTAGAATTGATTCTTATTTGCTATAATCGCCTAATCTGATAGTCATTTTTGACGTTGAACTAGCTTAATGACAAATTGGAGGGGTTTGTTACTTCTACTGAAAAAGAAGAATTCATGGTTAAACTTCAAGAGGTAGAAGACTGGTTGTACGAGGACGGAGAAGATGAGACAAAAGGTGTATATATTGCGAAACTTGATGAGCTAAAAAAGGTAAAACATTAATCTGCATTCTTTTCAATTCACCTTTGATAGCATTGGATAATTCCGTCTTTTGACAACTTAAATGTTAAATCTGCAGCAAGGTGACCCTATGGAGATGCGATACATAGAGTACACGGAGCGCGGAGCTGTTATTAATCAGTTTGTTCACTGCATTAATAGCTACAGAGATGCAGCCATGTCACCTGATGCCAAATTTGATCACATTGACATTGCTGAAAAGCAAAAGGTTAGGCATAAGCATAATCCTCCCTGTGCTCACTCATGAAATTGATATCGACATCACCTATAGTCGGAAACACACAAGCAGGGCTGATTTTTTTTCTTTGTTTTCCTGGCACAATTATACAGGTCCTAAATGAATGTGTGGCGGCTGAAGCGTGGCTAAGAGAGAAGCAGCAGCAACAGAATTCACTTCCCAAACATGCAACTCCTGTTCTATTGACAGCTGATGTGAGGAAGAAAGCTGAAGCTGTTGACAGGTAACTAAAGCAGTTTCCGAACCTTCTCCCTCGTTCAGATTACCCTCTATAGTTCAATGTTTTGTCTGACATAGTGACATGATACTACTCAATTTGCCCTCATTTTTTGAATAACTTGCATCCTACTTTTGCCCTCAATAGGTTTTGCAGGCCGATCATGACAAAGCCTAAGCCAGCTGCACCAAAGCCAACCACTCCCGAGCCTGCTCAATCACCCCAGCCCAACGAGGCCCAACCCCAAGGTGGAGAAGCTAGCAACGAGAACTCAACAGACAGCAACGAGGCTCCACCTGCAGAGCCCATGGAAACCGACAAGGAGGAAAGCGCCCCTGCTGCTTCTGCATGAAGCAGTAAATTTTACAGGTTTCTTCACGGAAGATGGTCCTGCCGACTATGACAGGGAAGTATTACCCAATTTTAGTAAGCCCCTTCACTTGCATGTTTTTCAGACTTCCAAGTTCCCAATCGCACATCTACCAGTCGGGTTTTGAAGGAGAAAGCTTACGGGGGTTGGCATCTTATGTTCCCTTAGGGGTTTTGATTTTACGGGTGTTTATTTGCATTATACCAAGTCTAGGCTTGTCAGCCAGGTTTTGAGACTGTTAAATTTAGGTTAAAAAAATTGGGTCCTTGATTCTCAAATTTTATGTGCTGGGGAAGAGGACTGGTGTTGTTAACTATTGTTTGAATTATTTTAAAATTTATTTTACCGTTCATTTTCTTCTCCTGCTTAATCGTCTGTTTAATGCCTGATAAGAATAGCTCAAAAGTTCCAAGGCGGGTTTAAATTTGTTTTCCTTTAACTTACTTTTTAAAGTTGTAATTACTTTAGATGTTGGATCATTATTCTCCCTTTCTCTTGGTGTACCAGTCGGCGCGTGACTCTTGTCGACTAAGAGCATCAGCACTCATGGGGTAAACCCGTCCCTCTCTCTTCGTAATATTTCGACACCTCATTTTCTCTTTCTTTCACATCATTTTTTACTAACTTTACCCCTTCCTCTTAATTTTATCTCACATCCATAAGTTTACCTTACCCCTTTCATATACCCCACCAACATATAATTAATAATTATATTAAATCTTCCCCCCTCCTACCAAACTCAATTTTCCATTAAAAAAAAAAGAAAGATATTAAATTTAGTAAGGTTACCCCATTCTGCAGGGGTTTCCCCTTGCTCTTAGCTTTGGTCAGGTACATCTCACACCCATCAGACAACCTCATCTAATGAGAGAGGGGGGTATAAGGTGAGTGAAACTGATGAGTAATGATGCTCTAAGTCACGTGACTGGACTACTACCAAAGTTCAGTTACTTGTTAGTTGTTATAAAAAAAGTCCAAAGTTCAGTTACTTGTTAGTTGTTATAAAAAAAATACATAGAGATGGAATAAAATATTGCTTTGGACTTGGAGTGTAAAGGGAAAACTAATTAAAATACCCCCAACTTTTGGGGTATGGTAAAAATATATCCTCAACTTTTAAAAGTAATAAAAATATCCCGACCTTTGATAGCAGTGGTAATATATTACTACAGGTTTTCTCACTGGTCAAAAATGCTGACAAGACATCCTACATTGATTTTTTTTAAAGGGTTTTTTTGAACGATTTGCTTAGGAAAAAAAAAATAAAGAGTTGGACCGGCTTCATACACCACACCATTTCCTGCCTCCTATCTTCTTTCGTGATCGCCTCTTGAGATGTCTTCCGGTCTTCCGGGCATCTCATAGTTCCTCTTCATTAACAGTCTTCCTCCCTCCTGGTCGGCTATCTTGAGCTATCTCTCTCACATCTTTTTCCTCTTTGATTTGTTCACGGACTTAGCTGAATAAGTTTTTTTTTCCCTCTTTGTTGTTGCTGTTGTTTTCAGTTTAGTTTTTTGTTGTTAGTTTGGTGTTAGGAATAACCGTGTTGTATTAATTTGAGGCAATTTTGACCAGATTAGTTGCTTGGTTGAATCATTTTCGTTTTTTTCGGGTTAAATTTTGTTGGCGGTGCATTTTTTCCCTAAGAAAACCGTTTAAGAAAACCCGATTTTAGTACTAATTTGTAAAAAGGCTTCCACGCAGGCTATCTTGTCAAAAACAAAATCAACGTAGGTTGCATTGTCAACATTTTTTACCTATGAGAAAACTCGTGGTAATATGTTACCACTACCCTCAAAGGTCGGGATATTTTAATTACATTTGAAAGTTGAGGATATATTTTTACCATACCCTCAAAGGTGGGGTTATTTTAATTAGTTTTCCCGAGTGTAAATAATACACATAAATAGAGAGATCTCAATATTATAAATTTCCAACACGCAGTGTAGGATGGCTTGTACGTTCCTTGTTTTTTTTATTTATGTCATTTGCTTCTGTAATTTCGTTTCTGTCATTTGCTTCCAGTTGTACATGATGGTTAGTCCATCCACCGGCTTGTCCGGTCTCTCGGTTTCTCCGGACTCGTCTGGGGAACTGAATTTCTTATCTTGTTTAAAAAAAAAAAAAAAAAAAAATTCCCAACACGCGTTCTTAGGTTGCCTTGTTTTTGCATTCCCGCGAAACTCAACGATCGCACAGACAGAGAGCTATGGTGGAGAGCACAGGCAGAGGCATGGATGGAGGATCCGATGTCATCGGCGTTGCTCAACACCTCAACGGTAACATATCTATCTGCCTTTGTTGCTCCCCTGTCTTCGTTTTTCTATAATCAGATTGCTTACTGCTTGGATCAGATTTGAATTTCAGCGCCATCATGAATAGTTTCGAATCGCTTATTAGGCGCTGAACTAGTTCGATGTCTCCGTGATTGGATCAGTACTGATTAGGAATTTATCGTTTATTTTGGGGTTTAGACGGGGCACTGGTGATCGTTGACAATCATAAAAGTTGACTGGGCGAAATTTGAAGTTTGAAATTGAGTTTTCGTTTTCTTCCAACTCCGGGTTACTTCACAATCAAATTCAATCTCTCTGATTGAAGTATTTGGATGAAAGATAATCTCTTACACCGGGAACAAAGTGAATTTGATCTGTTTAGGAAGTGAAAATGATGACATCAATCTGCTTCATCTTTCTGAACTTCGCAGCTTGTGTGGATGCAGATGATACAGAATTTCCGCCGGGACAGGAGATTAGGCCCTCCGAATCCAGAAGCCATGTATCTGCAAACGGAGAAAATTCGGAAGGATCGCGTGTTCAAGCTCGTTATACAGTCACGGCTAAAGAATTGCATTCTTGCATCATTGCTTCGGAGACCACTCGTTCCGTTTGCTCGATTTTGATTGCACTCCTCGTAATCTTATCTCACATAAACCACCCATTGCTCGGTGTGAACATTGCTGGTTCCAAAAGCATCCTTGCTGCGAAGCCCTTGTACATGGTTTTGCTCTCCGATATCACGGTTGTGGTTGCACACCTCATACTGAGGAGACGACGAAGGCAGGTCATGATCGATGAAGAGGAGGTAAACAGAAAAGTCCCCCAAGAAGAGCTTAACTGGACCAGAGCTGTCATGGTCTTGGAGAGAGGCTTGGTTCTCCACCAGACGATTCGAGGCCTCTTCATCGACTGCAGCGTTTATGTGGTAATCATTGCTTGCGGCCTCTCTCTTGTTAGTTAGTCCAGCTTGGTGTCTTCCTGTTGGCTTCTCTAACTGTTCCTGATTTCCATGTACATATACTTAATGATGCGTGATCGCTTGTGAATTCATCGCTTGTTGAAGTCTTTGATTGGATTGTAAGGCGAACGAACGACAAACAATGACATGAACAAAACTGTACCATAGATCGATTTCAATTGGTTCATGACATCGATCTCATTACTATCTTGTTTAAGACAAGTTTCAATGAAAACATACCAAAGTACAATCCAAATAGCTAAGCTTATAAATCAATCTCTCTAGTTGAAAGCGTTCAAGAAGAGATGGCAAACTTCTTGACCATCTTTGATGATGTGGAAGCGAACCGAGCAGAGAAGCTTCTAGACAGGTATTCAGGCTCTGCCCACTTGGACTCCTCGTCGTCGAAGTTCTGAGAGTAGCTATACAGATCGCAGGGATCGCGAGGAGGAGGAGGAGGTGGAGCTCTGCAGCTAAACACCTTGCTCTTCTGCTTGCTGAGCTTTCTCCTTAGTTTGGTGAAGAAGGTTAGCATCTTCGGCCTTGGTTTGACTGCGTCGAGGGTCACGAAGGCCCCTTCGTAGACCCGATGCTCGGAGAAGCTCCTTCCGAATATCGGAGCAGTCTGGTGGCGTTGGCTGCTTGAAGTTCTCAAAGTTTTCAAGTCCATGCTTCTACAAAGAAGCTATGAAATAATGAATGCTTAAGGTTGTGTTTTGAAAGGGGGAATTTTAGGGATTATATATAGTTAGGTTTGAAGATAGATTAATTATTATGGTAGATTTTTGACCAAAAAAGATTGTAGAACTTCAAATAGGAAAATGACACTTCGGAATTTCAAGTGGATTATGTATTCATGTGTTATCATTTTGTGATTTTTGTCAATGGTGTATTAAGTGGTGTCTAGTGTTAGTGTCTATTTTAGAATTAGGGCAGCTATTGTTGGTATATAAAGATATATTATATATAATGGTCTACAAAAATAAAGTTAGATTGGCATATTTTGACCTGTTTACATACATACATATTTTATACTCCCTCCGTTCAACAAAACTTGTCGTTTACTATTCACGCAAACTTTTTTAGAATGATAAAAACTATATAAAATATTCATTTTTTAAAATTTTTTTTTTAACAAGTTTGTACTTATTAATAATAACTACGAAATTGTTAAAAAAATTTATTTAAAAAGTCGATATTTTATATAGTTTTTAGCTCCTAAAAAAGCGTACATGAATAGTAAAACGTCAAGTTTTGTTGAACGGAGGGAGTATAAGTTTCTTTTATAAGTAAAGCAATTTTCTTTTACAATCGACAATATTAGTCAATATTATGACACAAGTTTCTGAACATTAACTTGAAAAAATAAAGATAAGGAAAAACATCACGATGTTAGGGTGAAATATTCATCTTATTTTCAGAGAAGCTAACATTGTTATACTCCATCCGTTTGAAATTATTTATCATTTATCTTGTAGTTCACGTTTTTTTAAGGAGATAAAAAACTATATAAAATATATTTTTTAATTAATTTTTTTAATATAATTTCATACATATAAGTAGTAAATAGTATAAGATTATGAAAAAAAAATTAATTAAAAAAATTATATTTTATAGATTTTTTAGCTTTTAAAAAAGTGTGCTGAAAAGTCAAACGACAAATAATTTCAAACCGAGAGAGTAGATAAAATGCTTATTTTACGTACAATATCCCTACTGATGGAGATTTGGAGGAAGACATAGAACTATAAAGTCTCGTCCGTAAAGATGCTCTTAGATAAATCACTACCAAGAGTCGATAGTTTTTGTTCTACCAAGCACTACCAAGAAGCAATCAATTAATAACCATGTAGGAAATGACCCTTAAAAAACGAGAAACAAAAACATATTTTCTAACCTATTTTTACAGATCTGCTATCAGCACGGCCAAATTTCGCCGAATGCATGGCCCCGAAGCCGGATTCCGAGGTCGGTGAGCCTGATTGCTGTGTCGAAATCGGCTTCCCAAGTCGGCAGGGTGCCCATGCCAGAATCGGCGATGAAGAGGTAAGATCAAGGAGGCAACTGGGTGGTTGTGAAGCGGTCGAGGACAGAATCGGCGCCGAAGAGAGGGCAGATGAAGGCAACACCTTGCCAATTTGATGTTCTTCGCCATCGTCGCCGCCGAATCTCCCATCAATGCCTTGCCAGAGATTGATGAAGATGGTCGCGTTCGAGCTTCCCTTGCCTCCCATGGACGACGCGACGGAGGCACGACGATCGGAGGAAGACATGTGCCGAAGGGAGAGAATCTCACACAGACTTGTCGGATGAAGAAGGTGACCACCTTCTGCCGACACAGGAAGTCGGCTTCAACTCTGGGTGGTTTCCGTCTCCGACGGTCGGCGGCGGCACCGTGCCGGTGGCGAAAAGATCACCGTCCGCATAGCAGGCCCCTTATAAATATAGTTTAAACATTTATTTTTAATAATAAATTTAATTTTCTAACATAATATTTTGACAAGATTGTTCCATTTCTCATCAGGTAAATTATTTTAAATCCATTAATAGTTAGTTAAAATGGATAAAAAAAATAAAAAAATTGTGTGATCACATTCAATGATTTTTTTCCAGGTTCCCTTAGTACATTGCATTATTTTCTTCTTCTTTTTCTATCGAATGAGATCAGCTGTCCCCTCCCCTCTCCCGGAATTAAAAAAAAAATTGAAATTTAAAAGAAAAAAAATTAAATAATAAAGGGTGGATTTTTGTGAGAAGGGACAGGGAGAAAATGGGACACCAGATCCTCTCTGTTTTTCTATACACTCCAAACTGGGTTTATCAATTAACCCGGCACGTTTGACATTTTGAATCAATTTCCTTTAATAAAAAAAGAAGAAGAAGATGATTTTAACCCTTAATTGAATTGAGTAGAGTTGGTAATAAACTTTTTGTATGTTTAAGAGTTGTAAACTATTCAAACCAAATTTAAAGGTTACGATCTGAAATCAATTGTCAACATAATACGGCAAACATTAAACTTGAAATGGGATTTTATAAATATGTTAGCTACTCCAATAAATTAATATGATGGTTGCGAATTGCGATATACATCTACTCCTCCTCCGTACATATAAATATATAATAATAAGAGATGTGTGTTCAACAACATCAACAAAAAAATATTAAGACCAGGAGTGCGATTATATTTTATATAACAACTTCGAATATTTACATACTGTAAAAATAAATAAAGAAAATTATTAAGAGATGACAACTATTTAAAACGTTGATTAGTTTGCTGTATTCTGTTGACAATTACTCGGGTTTTAATAGGCCGATTGCCTCCTCCGCTCCTCGTTCAGTAGCTTCGGTTGCGTGCTTTTCCCGTTTTCCTTTGTTTATAATTATTTGTTCTCTTGTTTCTTTTTTCTTGGGTAAATTGGAACATTGAGATTGAAATTATAACAATATGACCAATTGCCTTTAAACTAGTAGACATGACCATTTAATTAAAAGAATGGGGTAAGACACTAAGAGCATCCGCATTCGTGAAACTCACTCGGGTTCCTTAACTCCACTTTTTATATTTCTCTCTCCTTACAAAACCCAATACAATTTTTCACCCACATCCCTCAGACCCTTTAAAACCCCATTTTATTTTTTTTATCGGGACCCACCTCTTTTTTTACTCTCACTCACTCTCCTCATGTTGGCCCACTTCCTCTCAATTTTCTTTCTCTCTCCCGGTTTTTAAAGGTTTCTTAGGAAGAAACCTTTTAGATCATTCCTAAACTCATCCCCCTTCTTCTTCAATTTTTTATTAATTGATTTCTTATTTTGGGGTTAAGAAACCCCCATTGTGGGTGCTCTAAGACATGTTCAACTCATGCCAATGTACGAGCACTCACATAGCACTAAGTATGAACCGTGGATAAATAAAGTAAGAATACTTTCGAGTGAGAGATTATTAAAGAGTGTGTTTGGATTCCAAATCCATTATGTTTATAAGTATAATCACTTTTAAATTATTTGGTTAAAAAAATTATAAGATATTTAAAATAATGTAATTTTATAATAAAATTTCTTATAAATTTTGTAAATTAATTGTATTCAGTTTATAAGGTAACTAGTACAATCATCGCGTCATTACGCGATTTTTAATAAATAAATTTTTAATAACATAATAAATTAATATTATAAAATATTAATAAAATTTAGGATAGAATAATGAAGGTAGACTTGAAATCTATAAGAAAATGGTAAAAATGTTTACCATAAAGTTAGAATTCATCAAAAAGTTTTAAAATTAAGATATTATATTGATATAGATTATTATTATTATTATTATTATTATTATTATTATTATTATTATTATTATTATTATTATATTAACAATAGACATTAGATTTAATTCAATATTTTGAATTAAACCCAATGGTTAGTAAATGGGTAAAAAAAATAAAAAGAGAGAAATGTAAATGTACGAAAGAGATGAATGAGAAAAAGAAATAATAAGAGAAAATTGTGATTAGTTGAAAAACCTTAAAAAGAGGTGTTGACACATCATCAAAAAGTCTTTATTATGAGTCTGACAATGGAAATGTAACAATTGTATATGGGCTTGTCCAATAGGAGTGAGGTTATAAGCCTCACCCAAATGAGTGTAATGGGCATCGAAAATCAGAATACAGAAATCTCCTTTCTCTCTACCCCCCCCCCCCCTCTCTCTCTCTACTCTGACGAACATCTCTAACGATTTCACGAACTTCGATCGCGACAATTGGTATCAGAGCATGAAGATCGGGTTATGGCAGACGGAACGAGGCTGAAAGTCATGGAAAAGAATTAGAGGAAAACAGACAGTCAACTCCAACAACTCAACGCAACCACCCAACAAATGTTTCAAGATGCGATGAAACACCGATCGGAATCATATCAGAGGATCGACGCCCTGAGGAAATTGGTCAAGAAATTCATCACGAGGAGCGAGCAGCCGACCGGGGCGACGCTACTGAAGCAGTGGTGAAGAAAGCATCCGGAACGGAGGGTACGAATCTCCGATAATCATCGACTGAATGATGTACTGTACTTGCATCATTCGGATCACCCAAGCTACAATCTGTCAACTCAATTGCTAAGCGAGACGAATTACAACCATTGGAGCCGAGCTGTGGAGGTTTCTCTGGTCGCAAAGAACAAGATGGGACTCGTCGATGGAAGTTTTCCCGTTCCAGATCTTGCATCACCACAGTATCCTCAGTGGAAGAGGTGCAATGGAATGGTGGTTGCTTGGATTCTCCATTCAGTGGAGAAGGACATCTTTGAATCTTTGATCTATTTCAGGACTGCTCGCGAGATGTGGGAAGAACTGAAGCTGAGGTTTGGATCTCCAAATTGCACGCGTCTGTATAAGGTACAAAAGGAATTATTCAATATTTCACTGAATGGATCCTCAATTTCTTCATACTTTACAAAGTTCAAGAAATTGTGGGGTGAATACCTTGATCTCGTGGATATGCCTATGTGCTCTTCTTGTGGATCTGTTAACACTGTCTCTAAGTTGCTTGCTAGTCAGCAAGTTATCCAGTTTCTTGTAGGATTACCTGATTCCTACAATGGAATTCGTACTAACATCTTGTGTATGAAGCCAACTCCAACCATGGGAGAAGTTTATAGAATGTTGCTTGATGAAGAAAGCCAAAGAGGCTTGAACAACACTGGTTCTATTAATGAGAATGATGCAGCTTTCAATGCTTATCAAAGAAATAATCAAGGAAATCAGTACATGTCAAATGGTGGTCAGAAACCAAATTCTTGGAACAAAGGTCCAATGACTAATTAGAATAACAATGGCAATGGCATTGGCAACCAAAATGGGAATCAAAATGGAGCAAAGAGCAAAGGCAATTATTTTTGTGATCATTGCAAGGTTGCAGGTCATTCCATTAGCAGATGCTTCAAAATTCATGGGTATCCTCCTAACTTCAAAGGGGATAAGGGCAAGAGGTTTGCTGCTAATGTAAATTTGGATGAGAGCAATGATGCTGCTGGTGCACCAGTGCTAACTAAGGGGCAGTATGATCAGATATTGGCTTTTCTGAGTAAGCAAAGTGCTGGTGAGGACACCAACATGGTAGCAGGTAACAAGTTTTGTTTCAATATTCATGGTAACATTCATAGTTGGATCATTGATAGTGGGGAAACACATCATATTTGTCCAGATTTGTCAATATTCAGTTCTTATAAAGTATTTACTATGCCTAGTTTCATTACCATTCCTAATGGGCATCAGTCTAAGGTGTGTCATATTGGTTCTATTCAATTGCAAAACAAAGTTATTCTTCATGATGTTCTACATGTTCCAGAGTTTGCTTACAATCTCTTATCTGTAAGGAAATTGGTTCATGATTTAAATGCTTTTATGATATTCACTCCTTCACATTGTTTGGTCCATGACCCTTCAATGAACAAGCTACAGGTGCTTGGTGAAGTGTCTAAAGGCTTGTATCTTACAACTGAGAGATCCAACAATGGAGTTCTTGGATTACCTGTTTCTGTGACCAGTGATAATACTCCTGTCTGTAATAAGGCACTTAGTGCTAGGGCTGACAAATGGTACGGAAATTACCATACCAACCACGTACCAACCACAAACCGACTATGTTGGTAACCACACTTGTGGTAACCAACATGGTGGTAACCACCTTGGTGGTAACCACATGAAGATGGTACGGTAATGGTAATGAAATCTGAATACCATGTTTTGTGGTTACCATACCATGCCAACCCTACTTAGTGCTAGTGCTGTTTCTCTTGAATTGTGGCATTGTAGACTTGGCCATGTTCCTTTTGATCAACTGTTTCATTTTGATTTTTTGAGAGATCTTACTAGAAACTCAAAGCATCATATATGTCATGTATGTCCTCGTGCAAGACAGCACAAGAATTCTTTTCCTGATAGTTCAATTAAATCTGTTGAGTGTTTTGAATTGTTACATGTGGATATATGGGGACCATACAAAGTTCCAACTCATAATGGTTTTAGATATTTTTTGACTATTGTTGATGATTTCTCCAGATCTACTTGGACACATCTTGTTGCTTCTAAGAGTACTGTGTTATCTGTACTTTTGACTTTTGTCAAGTTTATTGGTGTTCAGTTCAATGCCAAAGTCAAGATCATAAGATCAGAAAATGGTATGGAGTTTTGCAGTAAGGAAGCACAGGTGTTTTATGCAGATCAGGGAATTGACCATCAGACATCTTGTGTACATACCCCTCAACAAAATGGAGTTGTTGAGAGGAAGCACAAACATCTTCTGGAAACAGCCAGGGCATTACTTTTCCAATCTAAGCTTCCCATCAAATTTTGGGGAGAGTGTTTACTTACTGCTACTCATTTGATCAATCGTTTTCCATTATCTTCTATACAGTTCAGAACACCTTATGAGATTTTATTCCACAAAGATCCTGACCACTCTATGCTAAGAGCTTTTGGCTGTCTTTGTTTTGTCAGTACTTTGAAAGTGGATAGGTCCAAGTTTGATCCAAGAAGTACACCATGTATATTTGTTGGTTATCCACATGGGCAAAAGGGTTACAAAGTTTTAGATTTAAAATCCCATAAGATTTTCATATCTAGGGATGTTAAATTCTATGAAACTCAGTTCCCATTACACAAGATCAGTTTTGACACTGGGTTACCTTTACCAAATGTCTCAAATGATCTTCCTGATCACATATTTTTTCCTACTGCTGAGATAATTGCAGATGTGCCTCAAGCACCCAATCCTCCTTCACCACCTGATTCACCAGTGGTTCCCCAGCCACCACCAGTTGTACAAGACCACCAACTTAGAAGATCAGTGAGGATTGCAAGGCAGCCAGCACATCTACAAGATTACATTTGCAATTTTGGTTCTCATTTTGAACAATTTCCTATTATTAATGGTTTTACTGATTCTATCATGTGCTTATCTGCTTCTGCTATTGAACCTGACCCTCTCATTGAGCCAAAATCTTTTACCAAAGCATCTAAAGATCCCAAATGGATTGAAGCCATGAATAAGGAGATTGAAGCTCTTCAGTCCACAAACACTTGGATTTTAACTGGCCTTCCTGCAGGCAAACAACCAATAGGTTGCAAATGGGTCTACAAAATCAAGCTCAAGGCTGATGGATCCATAGAAAGGTATAAGGCACGGCTTGTGGCGAAAGGATACACACAACAATATGGGATTGACTATGATGAGACATTCTCACCAGTGGTTAAGCTGTCTACTGTAAGGGTAATTCTATCTATTGCCTTAAACAATGGTTGGGATTTATTTCAGTTGGATGTCAACAATGCATGTCTTCATGGAGATCTCCATGAAGAAGTGTACATGACTATGCCTCAAGGTGTTTCAAATCCATCTAACAAGGTCTGTTTACTGAAAAAATCTTTATATAGTTTAAAACAGGCTGCAAGGCAATGGTTTAGCAAGCTCTATACTACTTTATTAGATTTTGGTTTTGTTCAATCTAAATTTGATCCATCTTTATTCATATCCCATACTAATGGTCAATTTACCATAGCTGCTGTCTATGTAGATGACATTATTCTTACAGGATCTCACATTGGACAAATAAATGATCTCAAAAGCCATCTTCACAAGCTGTTCAAGATAAAGGACTTGGGAAAGCTCAACTATTTTCTGGGTATTCAAGTGGTTCACACTGATAGCTCACTCATATTGAACCAAAGGAAGTTTTGCTCAGAGATTATCAAGGAAGCCAAATTAGATGACACCAAAACCTGTGTCACACCTTTACCAATTAATTTTAAATTACATGCTTCTAATAAATCTGATTTGATCTCTGATCCTACTGCATATAGAAGTTTAGTTGGAAAATTGAGTTACTTAACCAATACTAGACCAGATATCTCTATCTCTATTCAGGTATTGAGCCAGTTTCTTCAAGATCCTGACAACATCCACTTAGCTGTTCTCCATCACCTCATCAGATATATCAAAGGAACACAACACTATGGAATCAAGTTGACAAAAGGTTCCACAATCAAGCTGCAGGCCTTCTCAGATAGTGACTGGGCTTCTTGTCCAATATCCAGAAATTCAGTTACAGGATATATGGTGTTGTATGGAAAGAATCCCATTTCCTAGAAGTCAAAGAAGCAGCCCACAGTTTCAAGGAGCTCTTCTGAAGCTGAATACAGAGCTATGAGCCAGGCTGCAGCAGAGGTCACTTGGTTAGTCAACCTCTTAACTGAATTAGGAGAGTCTGAATTGAGACCTGTTACTCTTCAGTGTGACAACAAATCAGCCCTGCAAATTGCTCGAAATCCAGTCTTCCACGAAAGGACAAAGCACATTGAGATAGATTGCCACTTCACTCGTGAGAAAGTCTTGGAAGGTTTACTGCAATTGACCTATTTGCCCACTGAAAATCAGTTGGCAGACGTTTTAACCAAAAATGTTCCAGATGTGCATCACAAGGAATTACTTTCCAAACTGGGCATGGATATCAAAGACCATCCTCCAGTTTGAGGGGGGATGTTGAGAGTAGCATCACTGCCAGCTAGCACAACAAGCTCAAGGCCACAGCTCAAGCTCACTAAAGTCTTCAAATTGCTTTGTCCGAGTGTATCCAAGTGTGTCCGAGTGTGATGTGTTTTAAGTTATGTTTCAACATCACGTGAGAATCACGTGACATGTTCTCTATATAACTAAATCTGTTGTAACAGAATTTTTCACTTCATCTTCTTCAATTCAATTCAAGAAATTCGGTTGTGGTTTTTGAAGGTTCGATATTTAAAACAATGTAATATAGAAATACTCTAGAAGGGGGGTTGAATAGAGTATGCCCGTTTTTCGCAGAAAGTCTCAAGACGTTTGAAGCTCTTGCCAAACCCTTTGAGATTAGACTTAGTCTTTTCTTTGAAAACCTGAATCACAAAGTTAAACAATACGAACCAGGTGCGGAAATGTGGTAAAGCAATAAGTTAAAGGACGCAACGAATTATTAACGAGGTTCGGCACGAACTTGGCCTACGTCCCCGCCTAGGGTTCTTCCACAACCCTAGGATTCAACAGGCTTTATTGATTCACAAAGCTTAGGATCCTAATAGCTCACCGAGAAGCCTCTCTCCTATACAATTGCAATCTAGTCGACTCATGTTCCCTTGGAGTCCTAGACCAATCTAGAAGAGCCCCACCTCTCTCAGCTATCTAGTACAATCCTCTTACTCTCGAGAATCAATAGCCTAGTGCCCACTTCCTGAGTTATAAACTCTTGAGTATAACACTCTCTCGAAATATATCCTATAAGCTCACTGTGTATCTCTCAAATGCTTTGAAACAAAATATAAGACTCTTAAGAACAAGCAGAGAGAACATGCTGAAGAGAGAACGTAAACTTGAGGGCTGGTTGTGCAATGATATTCTTGAAGTACGTCCCTCTCTCTCTTCTTCATCTCCTTTATATAGTGTAGATCATCGGTGCCACTTGAGGAAGGAATCTTCTCCAACGGCTAAGAGAGGATCATGGCTTGAGCGCAATCTTCTATCTTTGGAAACTTCGGAAGCCATGATCTCGATTTGATCTTTCTCAGCTTTGAACGCTTATGGAAGGAGATATAATTCAAATAGCTTCCTGAAAGGTTAGTGAATATATAATAATAATATGGAAGCATATAATAACATAATATAATATTCGAACATAATAATATAGAGAACATGTTTTGTGTTTCATCAACACTGTTAAAGCTTCAAGACCTTTGACACAAACTGTCTGTCAAAGCCGTTGAAACTAATTCCGATTATCATCAAGGGAGTGGAGTTATCAATCTCCCCCTTGATGAAAGACAAAACCTGTGCATCCCTGCAACTTAGTCAAACAGATATATCATAAGCACAATCGGACTAAGTACCTGCATGGGTTAGACAAATGTTGGATCATAAGTTTTCAAAGCCAAAGAGAAACATCCAACAAAACAAAATAAAACAAGGTCTTCCAAGACCCTTGGTTCACAGCAGTTTTAAAGTCTAAACCATCATCAAATCATCTCCCCCTTTTTGTCTTTCAACAAAGGGAGGAGCGTGAAAATAGTCACCAAAATTAGACTTGACAAAATAATTCAAAATTCAAAAGAGATCCTTTCAAATCTTAAAGACAAGAAAAGATTTATCCGATATTAAAATAAATTCCACAAATAAACTATACTCGGATAAAAAGATTTTTTGGAAAATAAAATAGGTAACATAAAAAGAAGGTTTAAAAACCATTAAAACAATATATGATCAAATATCTAAAAAGATATCAACCAAATATCTGATCCGTTATATGTATTCTACTGTTGAGCTCACAACCTTTGAAATGAGGTTCAAGGATCTTGACACTGAGTAGAAGTTATCTTTCGTAAAGGGAAAGCTCCCTCTACGAAAGTGCATCCCTGTTAAGCATTCTGATCTCACGTCTAATGAAGGTGAACCTGTCCTCTGCCAAAGGCTTAGTAAAAATGTCAGCCCATTGATAATCAGTTGAAATAAAGGATATGGACACATCACCTTTTTCGACATAGTCTCTAATGAAATGATGCCTTACATCAATATGTTTGGTCCTTGAATGCTGAACAGGATTCTTAGTGATGGAGATGGCACTTGTATTGTCACACTTAATTGGAATACCTTTGAGGTTAATGCCAAGATCTCGCATTTGTTGAGCTATCCAAAGGATTTGGGAGCAACAGGCTCCAACAGCAATGTATTCGGCTTCTGCAGTGGATAGAGCAACTGAGTTTTGCTTCTTTGAGTGCCAACTGATCAGGGATGCTCCTAAGAATTGGCAACATCCTGATGTGCTCTTCCTATCCACCTTATAGCCTGCAAAATCTGCATCAGAATATCCAATTAAAGTGAAATCCTTTTGCTTTGGGTACCATAGTCCAAGTTCCTTAGTGCCATTGAGATATCGAAAGATCCTCTTCACAGCCACGAGGTGAGATTCTTTTGGATCAGCTTGAAACCTAGCACACATGCAAACACTAAACATGATGTCAGGTCTACTAGCCGTGAGATATAATAAAGAACCAATCATTCCTCGATACTCCTTTTGATTAACACTTGTTCCAGTCTTGTCTTGATCTAGAGACAATGTTGAGCTCATGGGAGTCTTGGCTGCTTTGGATTGATCCATCTTGAACTTCTTCAAGAGATCCTTAGTGTACTTGCTTTGGTTGACAAAGATCCCTTTCTTGGATTGATGAACTTGTAATCCCAAAAAGAAGTTGAGTTCACCCATCAAGTTCATCTCAAATTCACTGCACATGATGTCAGAAAATTCCTTGCACAAAGATGTGTTAGTAGCACCAAATAATATATCATCAACATAAATTTGAATAACCAAAATGTCATTTCCTTTGGTTTTGATAAAAAGAGTCTTGTCGATCAACCCCCTTTTAAAATCATTTTCTAAAAGATATTTTGACAAGCGCTCATACCAAGCTCCTGGGGCTTGTTTCAAACCATAAAGCGCTTTGTCAAGTTTATAAACATGATTAGGAAATTCCAAACTTTCAAAACCTGGGGGTTGAGCCACATAAACTTCTTCCTCTAAGAAACCATTAAGAAAAGCACACTTGACATCCATTTGATATAACTTTATGCTCATAAAAGATGCAAATGCCAATAGAATGCGAATAGCTTCAAGCCTGGCTACGGGAGCAAATGTCTCCTCGTAGTCGATACCTTCTTCTTGATTGTAGCCTTGGGCAACAAGCCTTGCCTTGTTCCTTACAACCTTACCATTCTCATCTAGCTTGTTTCGAAATACCCATCGAGTGCCAATGACTGATTGATGTTTTGGTCTTGGCTTCAAGGTCCAGACTTTGTTCCTTTCAAATTCGTTAAGCTCACTTTGCATAGCAATGATCTAGTCTGGCTCCTGAAGTACCTCATCTACCTTCTTTGGTTCAATAAGAGAAACAAACGCGTGAAAAGCACAAAGATCTTTAAGTTTAGAACGACTTTGAACACTAGAAGTAGGGTCAGAAATGATATCCTTTAATGAGTGTGATGAGGAGTATTTGAATTTCCTTTTGCTAGTCTCAGCTCCTTGATTCGTCACACCATTAGGATTGACTTGTAGTGCATCTCAATCCGTGGTCCTGTTAGGTTCAGTTACAACAGTTTCTGACGTTTCAACACTGTTGGATTGGACACCAAGGGCTTTGGACGAATCTTCAACACCTTGGGCCAATTCTTCGGTGTTGAGAATCTGTACGTTCCTGCATGTTCCTCTTCTCTATGTTCTTGGTAGCAGCATCAACACCATCCTCGTTCTCTGCATGGATGTTAAGATCTAAATCTGCAATACTTTCACTCAAAGAACCGTCATTGCATTCATCAAATATGACAACAAGCATGTACTTTTTACCATGGGAAGATTTAACTCGCATAAGACCACATAAATCCATATGTAAAAGTTCAAGGGGTCTAGAAGTACTTACAACCTTTTTGGGTTTGAAAGAGCTACGTGTTTGTTTACCTCATGTGCATGCTTTGCACATATAAATACCTTTGAAGTCCATCTCAGGTAGTCCTCTTACATTCCCTTTGGACACAAGCTTATGTAGTATATGTGGACTCACATGACCGAGTCTCCTGTGCCAGAGCTTTGGATCATCTGTCAAAGCCTTTAGAAATGTTAAGCTTCCTTGTGCCACTTGCTCAGCATTCACGGCATAGATGTTGTTATAACGATAGGCAGTTAGAACTATTTCACCTGTATCTTCTCTGCGCACTAGACATCTTTTCTTGTTAAATCCAACATCATTACCATAATCACATAGTTGAGAAATACTAAGCAAATTATACTTCAAACAACTAACAAGATAAACATTTTTAATACAGTGGTTAGGATCACTCCCAACACTACCAATACCAACGACGTCGCACTTTCCTTTGTCACCAAGAGTGATTGTTCCTGTGGATTGCTCCTTTAGATCATGAAAGAGAGAACTCTTCCCACTCATATGCCTCGAGCATCCACTATCAATAATCCATTTTTGCTCCTTCACCTTGGCGATCTCCTGCAAAACAAACATCAACCTTTGTGGCTAGACCAGTGAGCAAATTTAGATCCTTTATTGGGATAAACCATATTTGGTAAAATAGTGCCTTTGGGGACCCAAACTTGCGTTATCCGTTCTTTTCTCAAGTGAATAGGAAATGTATTGCGAATAATATGAGGATCCTTTCTTCTATTGGGGCAGGTCTCTCTTACATGTCCCTTTCTCGCACAATGGTGACATATAGGAGAGGTTATGCTTCCTTTTGCCTTCACAAAAGTGGTAATGTGTTGCTTCTTTAAAAACCTCGGGTTGTAACCAATACCACTTCTGTTTAGAGAACTTTGTTGCTCACCCAACATCCTATCAAGAGTGCCCTTGGACTTGGTAAAACTTATGAGGGATGTCTGTTGGTCTTGAATCTTATTATTCAGGGAGATCTTCTCGTTCTCTAAGTCATGATGTTCACTTCTCAGAGACGAGAGATCTTGCTTGAGTTCAGATTTCTCTGAGTCAAGAGTCTTGACTTTAATGTCAAGACCTGAATAAGAAGATTCAAGACTTTTGACCCGCCTAGACAGTTCCTCAATAGTTCTTTCCTGGTCCACGGTTTTCCTGATAAGAGTGTTAGTTTTAGCAATAAGTTTCTCTTCATTGGCAATCATATTAGAAAGGAATTCCGATAATACCTCTTTTGGACTTGCCATAAGCTCTCTTACGGTTACCTCAAGTTGCTTATCATGGGATTCATCTCCTATCGCCATGAGACAAAGGTTGGCCTTTTCATCATTGCAATCTGAGTCACCTTTCTTGAATTGACTCTTCTTCTTTTGAGGACAATCTTTCACAAGATGATCTGTTTCACCACATTTAAAACAAGACAAAGGTTTAGTCTTCTTGTCATATTTGTTGTATTGAGACTTACCTCGAAATTTAGAAGACTCTGATCCATCTTTGTTGTTGAATTGCTTCTTCATCTTGAGGATTCGAGAAAGACCCCTTGTAATGAGGTCAAAGGGATCATCCTCATCATCGTCCTCATCTTCAGAATCAGACACATCTTTGGGCTCATCCTTCTTAGACTTGAGCGCCAAGTTCTTGGTGCTTGCTGCAAGTTCTCCATCGTCTTCATTGAGAATCATCTCATGTGTGATCAGCTTCCCAAGCAAGTCATCAAGGGGTAGAGTGGTGAGATCTTGGGCTTCCTCTATGGCTGTCACTTTCGGACCCCATTTGTCTTTTGGGAGGCACCTCAATATCTTCCACACTTTCTCAACATTCTCAAAGGTCTTGCCGAGAGAGTCAAGGTCGTTTGTGATTTCCGTGAACCGTGTGAACATAGCCTTAATAGACTCATCTGGCTTCATTTTGAAGAGTTCATACTTTCGAATGAAGATACTGATCTTGGTGTCCTTCACTTGGCTAGTTCCTTCATAGGTGACAACCAGCTTGTCCCAAATCTCTTTAGCTGACCTACAAGATGAAATACGATTAAACTCATCAGTGCTAAGACCATAATAAAGTAAGTTGATAGCCCTGTAGTTTTTGGAGACGAGTTCAAGATCTGCTTGGCCACAGCTCAAGCTCACTCAAGTCTTCAAGGTCACCCGAGTGCCCAATTGCTTTGTCCGAGTGTATCCAAGTGTGTTCGAGTGTGATGTGTTTTAAGTTATGTTTCAACATCACGTGAGAATCACGTGACATGTTCTCTATATAACTAAATCTGTTGTAACAGAATTTTTCACTTCATCTTCTTCAATTCAATTCAAGAAATTCGGTTGTGGTTTTTGAAGGTTCGATATTTAAAACAATGTAATATAGAAATACTCTAGAAGGGGGGTTGAATAGAGTATGCCCGTTTTTCGCAGAAAGTCTCAAGACGTTTGAAGCTCTTGCCAAACCCTTTGAGATTAGACTTAGTCTTTTCTCTAAAAACCCGAATCACAAAGTTAAACAATACGAACCAAGTGCGGAAATATGGTAAAGCAATAAGGTAAAGGATGCAACGAATTGTTAACGAGGTTCGGCACGAACTTGGCCTACGTCCCCGCCTAGGGTTCTTCCACAACCCTAGGATTCAACATGCTTTATTGATTCACAAAGCTTAGGATCCTAATAGCTCACCGAGAAGCCTCTTTCCTATACAATTGCAATCTAGTCAACTCACGTTCCCTTGGAGTCCTAGACCAATCTAGAAGAGCCCCACCTCTCTCAGCTATCTAGTACAATCCTCTTACTCTCGAGAATCAATAGCCTAGTGCCCACTTCCTGAGTTATAAACTCTTGAGTATAACACTCTCTCGAAATATATCATATAAGCTCACTATGTATCTCTCAAATGCTTTGAAACAAAATATAAGACTCTTAAGAACAAGCAGACAGAACACGCTGAAGAGAGAACGTAAACTTGAGGGCTGATTGTGCAATGATATTCTTGAAGTACATCCCTCTCTCTCTTCTTCATCTCCTTTATATAGTGTAGATCATCGGCGCCACTTGAGGAAGGAATCTTCTCCAACGGCTAAGAGAGGATCATGGTTTGAGCGCATTCTTCTATCTTTGGAAACTTCGGAAGCCATGATCTCGATTTGATCTTTCTCAGCTTTGAACGCTTATGGAAGGAGATATAATTCAAATAGCTTCCTGAAAGGTTAGTGAATATATAATAATAATATGGAAGCATATAATAACATAATATAATATTCGAACATAATAATATAGAGAACAGGTTTTGTGTTTCATCAACACTGTTAAAGCTTCAAGACCTTTGACACAAACTGTCTGTCAAAGCCGTTGAAACTAATTCCGATTATCATCAAGGGAGTGGAGTTATCAGTTTTAATGGAGTTTCTCTCCTCTCTTTAAATCCCAATTTGTCGATTCCCAAATTGTGAAAGACAACAACGGGAAGCAAGGACACAACCAATGAACAGACCTCCAAGTTCAAGGGAACATTTTCAGGAGTTGGGTCTTCCAATCTTGCAAAAAGAAATCAGAATCAGTTTGCATTGAGCCAAAGAAAGCCAGGAATGTGTTATCGATGCGGGGATCAATACTTTGTCGGGCACAAATGCAAGGTGCAAGAGGTAAATGCACTAACAACTATTGAACAAGATTTAGAAGGTGAAGAAGAGGGGGTGAATAATCTCTTGACAGGGAAGACAAAGGAGGAAGCAGCTAACGAGTACCCAAATGTGTATGTTCATGACATAACTGGGGGAGAGTCTACAAGTTTGATTAAGGTCAAGGGAAAGGTTGATAATCATGACATCACCAACTTCATTGACAACGGGACAACTCATAGTTTTATAGATCTTAAGATTGTTCGTGGGGCAGGATTCAACTTAGAGAAAGCGGGCATGATGGTAATAGAGTCCTTCAATGGGGATAAGTCGTTTTGTGACCAGGTGTGTAGAGGATTTAGTTGGTAAATGGCTAAATGCAGGATGATTGGTATCAGTTCGACATTCGGGTGATGAGGACGAGGAAGTGCGATTTCCTGTTGGGTGGTGATTGGATAAGGAACTATAGTCCGGTCTTATTTGATTATGACAATATGCAAATTTCGTTCATGAGAGAAGGTCGACGAATTGAGCTTAAAGGGTAAAAAAAGAAAGTGTCCATCAATATGATAGCAGGGGAAGCTCTACAGAAAAATTGCAAAGAGGATGCACACGTGGTTATGGCACAGGTGGCTCACATTTGTCAACTGCAAACACATAGGGTAGCACAGCCGGAAGGACCACTGGGCTACCGCAACAGTGGAAAAATCATGGAGGTCATTTGACACATGTCATGGAGTTGTTGGGAGTTCGAGTTCGGTTGCGAGAAATCCAAATGTGATTTTTTAGGGACAAAATTGCTTACCTAGACCATGTGATCTCCAACCAAGGGGGCTGCTGAATTGGAAAAGGTTAGGCCATGATGAACTGATTTTATAAGGTTTTTTTTTTGTTTGTTTCTGTTCCTAGCACAATTCGTTGGATTTAGAAAGACAATGGTAATTTTATGTATTTTTTTCCAAGATTTTAGACTTGAGGACAAGTCTTTCAATGAAGAGGAGTATTGTCATGGGCCTGGCAATGTAAATTTAACAATTGTATATGGTCCGGCCCAATAGCATTGAGGTTATAAGCCTCACCCAAATGAGTGTAATGGGTATTAAAAATCAGAATACAGAAATCCCCTTTCTCTCTATCTCTCTCTATCCCTATCTCTCTCTCTACTCTCGAACATCTCCGACGATTTCACGAACTCCGATCGCGACAATCTTCTAAATTAATATATTATATAGATACAGATTACAAACTTAAAACAATATTGAGTATTCGATTTATACAATATTTTATTTTTAAATTTATAAATACATATAATTTAGTTGCAAAATATACTTAAACAACCTAGAACACACGTACATCACAAGTAAAACAAGAGACAAAAACAAAAAACGGTGAATAATAAGTGATGAGTCCAAAAACTCTTAGGATGTGTTTGGATTCCCAATGTATTATGCTTATAAGTATAAACAGTTGTAAAGTATTTGGTTAAAAAGATTATAAGATATTTAAAACAACGTAATTTTAAAATAAAATACCTTATAAATTATGTAAATTAATTATATTAAGTTTATAAGGTAATTATAAGCTTAACAAAATATTGAATATTTGATTTATACAATATACGCAATATTTTAGTTTAAATTCATATTATTTGAAATACATAAAAATTTAGCCAAACAAACATTTTCAAAGTGTTTATGTTTATAACTGCATTATAAACATAAACACTTTGGAATCCAAACACACCCTCTCCTATGTTAATAATGCCCTCCTCAACACTAATATTCTATTTCCCACCATATTCTATGTAGATCCAAAACAATTAGATCTATGTAAGATCCAAAACAATTAGGTCTTGCATAATAACTCTCCTTCATCTTTTCTTAAGCTGCCCTCTACTTCACTATTCCCTCTTCAATTGCAAGATTATCACACCTAATCACCTATACACCAGTACACTCAGATCTCTTCTCAACATTTTTTTTTGATAAGGAAAGAATTCGGGTGGGCTGACCCTACCCGACAGCATCCTTGCGGCTGAGGTCAAGGAGACCTGGATTGTTTTGAATATCAACTCCTCGGGCAGAGTGGCTAAGGTGTGCAACCTTATCCGCCACTCTATTGCCCATGCGAGGAACATGAAAGAAATCTACTTCTTCTATAGTCGATAGCAGGACTTGAACATCCGACAATATTAGTTCGATCTCCCAGGGGCATTTGGATTTCCTATTTAAGTGATCGATGATAATCTTGCTATCGCCTTCAATCTGGATCTTTCCTATATGTAGTTGCCGCACATGTTGGATCCCTATTTTAAGAGCTAAGGCTTCTGCTTTGAGTGGATTTTGCTTGCCCAGGCGTTGATGGTGTACTGAAATCGGGTGACCAACCCAGTCCCTAATAATGGCACCTGGTGAGCTTTCGTCATTAGAAAGCGTTGAACCATCGAAGTGTAATTTGAAAGTGCCCAGGGGAGGTTTCCGCCATGAAATTGTTTTTTGATTCTTACTTTGTTTTTTGACAAGGTATTGTCAAAGCGGGCGAAAGTCTTCCTCAAAGTCATCCTCATCAACTGATGTCTTATTCCAGTTATCTATATGTGATTTGATCAGTCGTAGGGATATTTCTTTTTGCGGGATTGCAGCCTGTTGAAACAGATGTTTGTTTCTGACACATCATGTCGTCCACCACGAGAAAGCGAGGTTGGTCAAAGCGGAAGAAGGAAGGCTCTTCCCAAGGGTAGATAGGATGGGCTTAATATCCAGGGACTATGCAATCAAGCAGACAATTTGTTGCCGGTCTTGAGGCGGAAGCTGGTGTATCGCTTGGATGAAGGAACACTCCAGAAACAGATGGACCTCGTCCTCTGGTGCCGCATTACACATAGAGCAGGTAGGTGGGACCAAGGCACCCCTATTGGACAGCCTGGTAGCGGTTGGGAGGCCATCCTGAGCGATCTTCCAAAGAAAGTTTTTAACTTTCGGAGGTGTGTTAATCTTCCAAATCCAGGCATTGCGATCTGGAAGTGGAGCCGATTGAGTTGTAATCAATTTATATGAACTGGCAGAAGTAAACCAGCCTTCCCTGTCCGGCCACCAGTATAAACGGTCTTGCATAGTCGATGTAGGTGGGGGGATATCTTGGATCTCATGCACTATATCAATTGGGAGAGCCTCTTGAAGCTTTTCCGTCAACCACTTACCCCCTAGAATATAATCACTAACAGTTTCGTCTTGATTGTAACTTTGAGGGCAGTCTTCCCTGTCTGATAGAGGTGAGGTTGAGATCCAATTGTTTGTCCAAAACTTAATAGCTCGCCCATCTGTTCTCAACATATGTCCAATTGTCCAACACCATCATAACCTAGATTAAAATTAAATTTAAATCATAACCATCAATTTTTTAATAAATAGTTTAGATTTTCTCAAATTCACAATACAGTTATTTTCCAATTAACTCTATGAAATGAAAATCCCTAGAATATACATTCGAGTTAAAAATTAAATTTAATTATGGATATGTTTGCCACTAGGATAGAGTAGGCAAGGTGGGGGTGGATTGAAAAAAGAAAAAATTTGCGAAATAGGCACATTAATTGGACATATTTGCGGAATAGACGCGGATTTGGACAAATTTGCAAAATAGCCACTATATATACTAATTTTACCTATTCATCCTCTCCTTCCCCAAAACACTCAGATCCATCTCTCGCCGGAAAACGTTCTATCTCGCCGGAAGCCGGATCCATGCCTTCCTCCCATGGCTTCCTCTATTGATTGCAATCGGCCGGAGCGAGGCCGAGCAAGCAAGGCGGCGCGTTCAGATATGAGAGTCGAGCAAGCGAGGTGGAGCAATTGAACATGCCGACGATGTACTCGAATCTCAGATCTCGAAATCGCTCCTCCGGTCGAGGCAACGGCGGGGCGGAGGCGGAGGCCGGATCGAGCGAGGGAGGGAGTGAGCGGCGGAGGGAGCCGGATCTATGGGAAGCGAGGGAGGTCGAGCGAGGGCGATCGCTTAGATCTGCGCCAAGGTCGAGCAAGGCGGAGGTCCAGATCTGAGCGAGATCGAGCGAGGCAGCGGCGAGGCAAAGACCGGAGGTCGGAGCGAGCGAGGGAGTGATGGATGGAGAGAGGCGGTGGCGAGCGAGCGGCCGAGCGAAGGAGGTCGGAGCGGTACACCGGCGGATCTGGAGACGCGGAGCGAAGAAGATGAAGTTTTTGTTAAATTACAAAACTGACCCTATAAATATGGAAATTATAAAAAAACATCTATATTTTATTATAAAAATCACCCTATGAATATGAGAAAGTAAAAAAAAACTATAAAATATGTGATTAATGAATATGAGAAAGTAAAAAGATCTCGAAATCGATTCATGTCTCCAACTTTGAATCTCGAAATCGATCACCATCGTCCGAATATAAATAATAATAATAATAATAAAATGTTGTGCAAATATAACATTTTGCACGATAAAATGTTAAAAAAAAATTATTGCTCTTATTTTTGCTCAACATCATCTTATTTTTGTTCAATTATTTGTTATTTTTTGCACAACAATCGAGACTTGTGAAATTGTGTCTCAACATGCTCTTAGTTTTGCTCAACTATATGTTATTTTTGCACGACTCTGTTTTAAAAGTTGCACGACTCTGTTTTAAGAGTTGCACGACTATGTTGTAAGAGTTGCACGACTATATTGTAAGAGTTGCACAACTATGGTTTAAGATTTGCACGACTCTGTTTGAAGAGTTGCACGACTTTGTTTTAATAGTTGCACGACTATGTTGCAAGAGTTGCACGACTATGTTTTAAGAGTTGCACGACTCTGTTTGAAGAGTTGCACGACTCTGTTTTAATAGTTGCACGACTCTATTTCAAGAGTTGCACGACTCTGTTTTAAGAGTTGCACGACTCTGTTGTACGAGTTGCACGACTCTGTTTTAAGATTTGCACGACAATCGAGACTTGTGAATTTATTCTCAACGTGATCTTATTTTAAAAAAGTGCTGACGTGAAAAAAAAAAATTATTTGAAAAAAGTGCTGACACAAATAGAATAAAAAGTGCACAAATTAGAATAAAATGCGCACGAATAATATTATAAAGTAAAAAAAATTTGTTATCCATGTAGAAAAAAAAAACTAGATTTGATCATATTTGTGAAATTGTTATCCAGGCTTGATGGAATTGTTCGACATCATTTGATCGGCTTATGATTCATTTGTCATGTGCTTCTTCGATTCTTTGTGAAATTGTTATCCATGCTTGTGCAACTCTAAAAAAAGTGCTGACATGGGAAAAAAAGTGTTGACACGAAAAAAAGTGCAACTCTAAACTAGACTTGGATCATATTTGCATAATTTATGGTTATATTTACACAAAGTACTCTTATATTTGCATGATAAAAAGTTAAAAAAATAAAATAAATAAAAACTAGACTAGGGTCATATTTGCACAACATGTGTCAGCCGAACCAATTATCAAAAGTCGGTACGGTAATGGTAATTAATCGAAACGGAAAAGTTGAGATTACCATTACCAACCAACTACTACCAATATACATTTAGTTTTTTTTTAATTATATTTTAATTGTTTTAAGATTACATTAAGTTGGACTGTTGGAGTATTTTTTTTGGTTATAAGACTTGCTGTTTGTTATTGTTGTTTGTTATTCAAGTTAATAAGGCCATGTTTATCAATTGATACTAGGGATACTAGGAATACTAATATTTTTATTTTTCTCACTCCGCCACATCATCCTAGCATCTCATTCTCATTTTTCTCATTTTATCAATAGCATCCCTAGTATCCCAAAACCCATCTTCTCATACCCACTCAATTTACAAATATATCCCTCTTCAACAATTATTTCCATTCTCAATTATATTTTTATATTAATTTATTATTATTAAAATATTAATATTAAATTAATATTATTTATAAATGACATAGTGCGAACTATATATATAACAAAAAAAACGACATTAATTAAATAAACGAAAAGACGTTACAACAAAGACAATGCATAAACTTTAGGATTTTTTCAATAACATAACATAATTCGGATAACGGAAAATACTAATTGCCTCCACGATTGGCCCCAAATTTTTGCCAAATATGTTCCTTAAAGTCTTCCCTAAGCTGACGGTGTGTACCACTATCGTGAAGTGCATGCCTCCTCTTGATATACTCGCGCATATCCTCCGGTGTCGAGGTCGACCACGTCCATGTGGAGTTGTCTGCCGGGACTGGTTCGCCACTTATTCCTTCGTCAAATTGTGGAATTTCGTAACCATGATGAGTAAAATATTCTCGCTCGTCTTCCACGATCATATTGTGCAAAATGATGCATGCTCTCATTATCTTCCCGAGCAACACTCGATCCCAAGACATTGCAGGGTTCCGAACTATTGCGAAACGAGCTTGCAACACACCAAAGGCTCTTTCCACATCTTTGCGAACAGAAGCCTAATATTGGGCAAATAACTTCATCTTCATGCCTTGGGGAGACTTTGTGGATTTCACAAATGCAGCCCATTCCGGGTATATCCCATCCGCAAGGTAATACCCCATGGTGTACCCGTGTCCCCCAACAGTGAAATTCACATTTGTAGGTTGACCTTGTAAAACATCATCAAAAACAGGGGATCGATCAAGAACGTTAATGATAACTCCACTCCCTTGATGAAAATCGGAAATAGTTTCAAAGGCTTTGACACATGACTTGTGTCAAAGGTCTTGAAGCTACAGTTGTGTTGATGAAACACAAAACCTGTATTAAGTGGTTATTATTTTCGGATGATATTATATGTTATTATTATTAAATATATTGCCAGATATTATTGTATATTATGCACTAACATATGTAGCAAGTTTTTTGAATAATATCTCCTTCCTTAAGCTGAAAATCGAGAAGAATCAAATCGGAAATTATGGCTTCAGAGTTTCCCAATATAGAAGATTGTGAAGATTGCCATGATCGGTCTAGCCATTAAAGAGAAGATCCTTCTTTGAAGATGGCGCCGATTTTTTCAATATAAAGGAAATGAAGAAGGGAAGACATATACACAATCGTTGAACACAAGCATTCATTCACACTCAATCTTTCAAGTCAATCTGTCTTCTTCGTGTGCTCTCTACTAAGTTGTTAAGAGTCGTATCTTTTGTTTCAAAGCATTTGAGAGTTACAAAGTGAGATTATACGATATATTTTGAGTGAGTGTTATACTCGAGAGTTTGTAACTCAGGAAGTGGACATTAGGCGATTGATTCACGAAGTGTAAGAGGATTGTACTAGATAGCTGAGAGAGGTGGGGCTGTTATAGATTGGTCTAGGACCCCAAGGGAACGTGAGTTGACTAGATTGCAATTGTATAGGAGATAGGGTTCTCGGTGAGCTATTAGGATCCTAAGTCTTGTGAATCAATAAAGCCGGTTGAATCCTAGGGTTGTGGAAGAACCCTAGGCGGGGACGTAGGCCAAGTTCGTGTCGAACCTCGTCAACAGTTCATTGCATCATTTACTTATTGTTTTACCATATTTCCGCACTTGTTTCGAATTGTATAACTCTTTTGTGATTCAGGTTTTCCAGAGGAAAGAATTACGTCTAATCTCAAAGGGTTTTGCAAGCGTTTCAAAAGTCTTGAGATTATCTGCGAAAAGTTGGCATACTCTATCCATCTCCTCTTCTAGAGTATCTTTATATTACTTTGTTATACATTATCGAATCTTTAATTGGTATCAGAGCCTACTCACTACTTTTGATCTAACAATCTTGTGATTTTTTATCATGTCTGATGAAGCAAGCGGAGGATTTGCACAAGGAAGGTCTACCAGTAGACCACCACTTTTTGTAGGAACTTTGGAACATTATAGAGAATGGTCCGAAGGTTCCAGTGAAAGACGGACCAAATGGAACCAAAGTCGCGAAGATCGAGGCTGAGTTCATCCAAGCGGATCTTGAACTCGTCTCCAAGAACTACAAGGCTATTAACTTACTATATTGTGGTCTTAGCACTGATGAGTTTAACCGTATTTCATCTTGTAGGTCGGCTAAAGAGATTTGGGACAAGCTGGTTGTCACCTACAAAGGAACCAGTCCAGTGAAGGACACCAAGATTAGCATTTTCCTTCGAAAGTATGAACTCTTCAAAATGAAGCCAGATGAGTCTATCAAGGCTATGTTCACACGGTTCACGGAAATCACAAACAACCTTGACTCTCTCGGCAAGACCTTTGAGAATGTTGAGAAAGTGAGGAAGATATTGAGGTGCCTCCCAAAAGATAAATGGGTTCCGAAAGTGACAGCCATAGAAGAAGCCCAGAATCTCACCACCTTACCCCTTGATGATTTGCTTGGGAAACTGATCACACATGAGATGATTATCAATGAAAACGATGGAGAACTTCCAACAAGCACTAAGAAATTGGCACTTAACTCTAAGAAGGATGAGCCCAAAGATGTGTCTGATTCTGAAGATGAGGATGATGATGAGGATGATCCCTTTGCTCTTATTACAAGGGGCTTTTCTCGAATCCTCAAAATGAAGAAGCAATTCAACAACAAGGATGGATCAGAGTCTTCCAAATTTCGAGGTAAGTCTCAATATAACAAATATGACAAGAAGAATAAACCTTTGTCTTGTTTTGAATGTGGTGAAACAGAGCATCTTGTGAAAGACCGCCTTCTAAAGACGAAGAGTCAGTTCAAGAAAGGTGATAGATGGAAAAAGAAAGCCATGGTGGCAACTTGGAGCGAATCTGACACAAACTCCGATGATGAGAATGCCAATGTCTGTCTTATGGCCTCAGGAGATGAATCCCACGATGAGCAGCTTAAGGTAACTGTAAGAGAGCTTATGGCAAGTCCAAAAGAGGTATTATCGGAATTCCTTTCTAATATGATTGCCAATGAAGAGAAACTTATTGCCCAAACTAACACTCTTATTAATAAAACCGTGGACTAGGAAAGAACTATTGAGGATCTGTCTATGAGGGTCAAAAGTCTTGAAACTTCTTATTCATGTCTTGACATTAAAGTCAAGACTCTTGAATCAGAGAAATCTGAACTCAAGCAAGATCTCTCCTCTCTAAGAAATGAACATCATGACTTATAGAACGAGAAGATCTTTCTGAATAAAAAGATTCAAGACCAACAGACAGACCTCATAAGTTTTACCAAATCCAAAGGCACTCTTTAGGTGAGAAACAAATTTCTCTAAATAAAAGTGGTATTGGTTACAATCCAAGGTTTTTAAAGAAGCAGCACATTACCACTTTTGCAAAGGCAAAAGGAAGCAGAACCTCTCCTATATGTCACCACTGTGCGAGAAAGGGACATGTAAAAGAGACCTGCCCCTATAGAAAAAAGGATCCACATATCATTCGCAATACATTTCCTGTTCACTTGAGAAAAGAAAGGATAACGCAAGTTTGGGTCCCCAAAGGCACTATTTTACCAAATATGGTTTATCCCAATAATGGATCTAAATTTGATTATTGGTCTAGCCACAAAAGTTGATGTTTGTCTTGCAGGAGATCACCAAGGTGAAAGAGCAAAAATGGATTATTGATAGTGGATGCTCGAGACATATGAGTGGGAAGAGGTCTCTCTTCCATGATCTAAAGAAGCAATCCACTGGAACAATTACTCTTGGTGACAAAGAAAAGTGTGACATCATTGGTATTGGTAGTGTTGGGAGTGATCCTAACCATAGCATTAAAAATGTTTATCTTGTTAATGGTTTGAAATATAATTTGCTTAGTGTTTCTCAACTATGTGATAATGGTAATAATGTTGGATTTAACAAGAAAAGATGTCTAGTGCGCAAAGAAGATACATGTGAAGTAGTTCTAACTGCCTATCGTTATAACAACATCCATGCTGTGAATGCTGAGCAAGTGGCACAAGGAAGCTTAACCTGTCTAAAGGGTTTGACGGACGATCCAAAGCTCTGGCACATGAGACTCAGTCATGTAAGCCCACATACACGACAGAAGCTTGTGTCCAAAGGGCTTGTAAGAGGACTACCTGAGATGGACTTCAGAGGTATTGATATGTGCAAAGCATGCAAACAAGGTAAACAAACACGTAGCTCTTTCAAACCCTAAAAGATTTTAAGTACTTCTAGACCCCTTGAACATTTACATATGGATTTATGTGGTCCTATGCGAGTCAAATCTCCCAATAGTAAAAAGTACATGCTTGTTGTTATTGATGATTTTTCGAGATATACTTGGGTTGCATTCTTAGAAGAAAAATCAGATGCCTTGTTTGAGTTTTCAAAACTTTGTAAGGAGTTGCAAGCTTTAAGAAACGAGCCCATAGTGTCAATTCGAAGTGATCATGGTAGAGAGTTTGATCAACTTCAGTTTGATTTATTTTGTGCTAAATATGGCATCTCCCATAATTTTTCTGCTTCTAGGACACCTCAATAAAATGGGGTTGTGGAACGAAAGAACCGCACCCTAAAGGACATGGCCAGGACTATGCTTTTAGAAAATGCATTACCTAAAACCTATTGGGCTGAAGCTGTTAACACAGCTAACTATATTTTGAATCGTTGTCTTATTCGTTCCATCTTAAAGAAAACTCCTTATGAACTTTTCAAAGGCCGCAAACCCCTTATATCATATTTTAAACCCTTTGGTTGTACTTGTTTTGTTCATAACAATGGAAAAGATAACCTTGAGAAATTTGATGCGCGTAGTGATGAAGGTATATTTCTTGGCTACTCCACAGGTAGCAAAGCATATAGAATCTTCAACAAAAGGACCAAGTTGGTTGAGGAAAGTATACATCTTATATTTGATGAATGCAATGACGGTTCTTTAAGTGAAAGTGTTGCAGATCTAGATCTTAACAGCCATACAGAGAATGAGGATGGTGATGATATTGCTACTAAGAACACAGAGAAGAGGAACATGCAGGATCAGTTTCTTAACACTGAAGAATTGGCCCAAGGTGTTGAAGCTCCGTCTAAAGCTCTTGGCGACCAATCCAAAAGCGTTGAGACTTCAGAAACTGTTGGAACTGAGCCTAGCAGATCCACGGAGTCGGATGTACCACAAATCAATCATGTTGGTGTGACTAATCAATGAGCTGATACTAGCAAGAGAAAGTTCAAATACTCCTCATCACACTCATTAAATGATATCATCTCTGACCCTACATCTAGTGTTCAAACTCGTTCTAAACTTAAAGATCTTTGTGCTTTTCATGCGTTTGTTTCTCTTATAGAACCAAAGAAGGTAGATGAGGCCCTTCAAGAGCCAGACTGGATCATTGCTATGCAAAGTGAGCTTAACGAATTTAAAAGGACCAAAATCTGGACCTTGAAGCCTAGGCCAAAGAATCAATCAGTCATTGGTACACGTTTGGTATTTCGAAACAAGTTAGATGAGAATGGTAAGATTGTGAGGAACAAAGCAAGGCTTGTTGCTCAAGGCTACAATCAAGAGGAAGGTATTGACTACGAGGAGACTTTTGCTCCCGTAGCCAGGCTTGAAGCCATTCGCATATTATTAGCATTTGCATCTTTTATGGGCATAAAGTTATATCAAATGGATGTCAAGTGTGCTTTTCTTAATGGTTTCTTAGAGGAAGAAGTCTATGTGGCTCAACTCCCGGGTTTTGAAAGTTCGGAATTTCCTAATCATGTTTACAAACTAGACAAAGCGTTATATGGTTTGAAACAAGCCCCAAGAGCTTGGTATAAGCCCTTGTCAAAATATCTTTTAGAAAATGATTTTAAAAGGGGGTTGATCGATAAGACTCTTTTTATTAAGACCAAAGGAAATGACATTTTGGTCATTCAAGTATATGTTGATGATATATTGTTTGGAGCTACTAACACATCTTTGTGCAAGGAATTTTCTGACATCATGTGCAGTGAATTTGAGACGAGCTTGATAGGTGAACTCAACTTCTTTTTGGGATTACAAGTTCATCAATCTAAGAAAGGGATCTTTGTCAACCAAACAAAGTACACTAAGGATCTCTTGAATAAGTTCAAGATGGATCAATCCAAAGCAGCCAAGATACCCATGAGCTCAACCTTGTCTCTAGATCAAGACAAGACCGGAAAGAGCGTCAATCAAAAGGAGTATCGAGGGATGATTGGATCTTTATTATATCTTACTGCTAGTAGACCTGACATCATGTTTAGTGTTTGCATGTGTGCTAGGTTTCAAGCTTACCCTAAAGAATCTCACCTCGTGGCTGTGAAGAGGATCTTTCGATATCTCAATGGCACTAAGGAGCTTGACTTGTGGTATCCAAAGCAAAGAGATTTTTCAATAATTGGGTATTCTGATGCAGACTTTGCAGGCTATAAGGTGGATAGGAAGAGCACGTCGGGATGTTGCCAATTCTTAGGAGCATCATTGATCTGTTGGCACTCAAATAAACAAAATTCAGTTGCTCTATCCACTGCCGAAGCCGAGTACATAGCAGCTGGAGCATGTTGCTCCCAAATCCTTTGGATAGCTCAACAAATGAGAGATCTTGGCATTAACCTCAAAGACATTCCCATTAAGTGTGACAATACAAGTGTTATCTCCATTACAAAGAATCATGTTCAGCATTCAAGGACGAAACATATTGATGTAAGACAACATTTCATTAGAGACCATGTCGAAAAAGGTGATGTGTCCATATCCTTTATTTCAACTGATTATCAATGGGCTGACATTTTTACTAAGCCTTTGGCAGAGGACAGGTTCACCTTCATTAGACGTGAGATCGGAATGCTTAACAGGGATGCACTTTCGTAGGGGGAGCTTTCCCTTTACGAAAGATAAATTCTACTCAGTGTCAAGATCTTTGAGATTCATGTCAAAGAGTGTGAATTAAATGGTAGAGTACATATAACGGATCATATATTTGGTTAATATCTTTTTAGATATTTGATCAAATATAGTTTTAATGGTTTTTAACCTTCTTTATACATTCCCCATTTTATTTTCCAAAAATCTTATATCCGAGTATATTTATTTATGGAAAATATTTTTCGGAAATATTCCTTCTTGAATTTGAAATGTGACAAGATGGTTTGAATTTTGAATTATTTAGGAAAACAGATCTTTTTAAAATGACAGTTGTGTTATGATTATTACCCTTGGAACCATAAACCCGACCCATCAACTTACCCCTCTCACCCTTTTTAAACCACACGTTTTACCCTAACTATTCCTCACCTCTCCAGAACTACCTAAACCTTCGATCTCTTAAACTTCTCCTTCAACCTTTCTCCAAAAGCATAGCCGAATTCCATCCATGGCACCCAAATACAAGAAAACCTCCACACCCAAACGCCTTGGCGCTACCCCCAAAGGACGCCAGGCATCTCTTGTGATCTCCCCTCAACCAGAATCCTCTCCTCAAGCTATTGTCCCAGCCATTGTCCCGAGCACCGTCCCTGAGAGCATCATTGCTGAAATCAAGCGGTCCCTGAAGCGACCGATGAAGAAGTCTCTCAGTGCCAAGCAAAAAAGGAAGAGAAAGATCATTGCTGAGGAAGAGGAGGATCTTGATGTGATTCTAGAGTGAGATGCTGCAAAAGAGGTCGAGGAAGAGGCCCAGAAAAGAAAAAGGTTGAGAAAGAGGCTGAGAAAGCTAGGAAAAAGGCTAAGGAAGAGGCTAAGATAGCAAGGAAAGATGTTGAGGAAGAGGCCCAAAGAGCAGCAGAGAAGGAGGTTTCTGCTGAAGAGGAACCAAAGGAAGAGGAAAAGGAGGACGACGAGATTGCAGACGACAACGAGGAGGCTGAGGGAGACGATGCTGAAGTGTCTGCTGAGGACTCGGGGTCTGAGGAAGAAGAGGAAGAGGAGCCAGAACTTGTTCCCTCTCCTACTCCTCCTTCTCCTCCCCCGTCTCCGAAGAAGTGCAAAGCCACTAAAGCAAAGCCTCCATCTCCCAAGCGCACAAGGAAAGGCACTCTCAGAAGCCTTGAGGCGCTTGTCAAGAGGATTGCTCCCACGAAAGCTCGAAGGAAGACCGCCGATCTGCCTGCACTTATCCAGGTAAACCAACCCTTACCCTCCTCCTGGTTTGAGAATGCTGAGATGGCTGGAAAATGGGTAGATGAGTTTAGAACTCGTAAGATTTGTTGTTTCGATTTCATTGATCATGATTTTTTGGAAGCTTTGAACCTACCCCGCATCTCTCTCCTCAAACAAACCTCTGTCTGGACCCTTCTGAACCTTGAATCCGTATATTACCCCAAACTCACCCGTCTATTTTACATAAACCTCAAAGCCAAACACACTACTGATGGTTGGTCTTTGGAATTAGTCGTCAAGGGAGTTAGAATCACCTTCAACTCCATTGACTTCGTTGATCTCCTTGGCCTTCCTAAACCTTTTCCACCCTCTCCTGAAACCCACACAAAAGAACAGTGCGTTGCTCTTGTCCGATCCAAATACTTGCTCCCCGAAGCATCAAATAGCACCACCAAACAGCTTACCCACTTGTCCCTTTCTCTCGAGGCAAAAATCATCTTCAACATCATTGTGAGATGCCTCTTACCCCGAATCAACTCTGGCTCCCTCCTCACTGACAACGCTATGGTCCTAATATACCGAATTTTGAATGGCCATTATCTTGATCTGGCCAATACCATTCTAGGATCCATGGCTCACACCCGCAAAGCCAGAAAATGAACTCCCCTCCCCTTTGCAAACCTTTTGACCCATGTCTTCAAAGCTTCTGAAATCGGTTTCAAAAATGAAGAACAACAACATCATATGGGTAAATTCGACTCCAAGAGCTTTGAGAAGATTGGCATCGCTCAGTCCCCCCAAGGGACTTGGAGTCTTGCCTCTCCCTAAAAAACTCTTCCCACTGCCTCTGCCATTGATGAGCGGATGGATAACCTGGAGTTGGGTTTGAAGGAAGTTCGCCTGGTCATCAAGGAGCTGCATAGAGAGTTTTTGCTGGAGATGAGCGAGGTGGCTAAGTTGTTGTATGAGCTGAAGTTGTTGTTCACGGATGGTGCTCTTGATGATGAATCCTAAACTCATACCCTACTCTAACCCTTAATCTAAACACTGCTGGTTTTGGTTACTAGTTTAAAACTTTTGGTTACTGTTTTATCCTCCTCCCTTTGTTGAAAGACAAAAAGGGAGAGATGGTTTGATGGTTTAGACTTTAAAACTGATGTGAACCAAGGGTCTTGGAAGACCTTGTTTTGTTTTACCTTGTTGGATGTTTCTCTTTGGCTTTAAAAACTTATGATCCAACATTTGTCTAACCCATGCAGGTACTTAGTCCGATTTGGCTTATGATATACTTGCTTGACTATGTTGCAGGGATGCACAGGTTTTGTCTTTCATCAAGGGAGTGGAGTTATCCCCCTTGATGAAAATCGGAAATGGTTTCAAAGGCTTTGACACATGACTTGTGTCAAAGGTCTTAAAGCTATAGCTGTGTTTGATTAAACACAAAATCTGTATTAAGTGCTTATTATTTCCGGATGATATTATATGTTATTATTATTAAATATATTGCCAGATATTATTGTATATTATGCACTAACATATGCAGCAAGTTTTTCGAATAATATCTACTTCCTTAAGCTGAAAATCGAGAAGAATCAAATCGGAAATTATGACTTCAGAGTTTCCTAACATAGAAGATTGTGAAGATTGCCATGATCAGTCTAGCCGTTGCAGAGAAGATCCTTCTTTGAAGATGGCGCCAATTTGTTCAATATAAAGGAAATGAAAAAGGGAAGACAGATACACAATCGTTCAACACAAGCATTCATTCGCACTCAAGCTTTCAAGTCAATCTGTCTTCTTCGTGTGCTCTTTGCTAAGTTGTTAAAAGTCGTATCTTTTGTTTGAAAGCATTTGAGAGTTACATAGTGAGCTTATAGGATATATTTCGAGTGAGTGTTATACTCAAGAGTTTGTAACTCATGAAGTGGACACTAGGCGATTGATTCACGAAGTGTAAGAGGATTATACTAGATAGCTGAGAGAGGTGGGGCTCTTCTAGATTGGTCTAGGACTCCAAGGGAACGTGAGTTAACTAGATTGCAATTGTATAGGAGAGAGGCTTCTCAGTGAGCTATTAAGATCCTAAGTCTTGTGAATCAATAAAGCCGGTTGAATCCTAGGGGTTGTGGAAGAACCCTAGGTTGGGACGTAGGCCAAGTTCGTGTCGAACCGTCAACAATTCATTGCGTCCTTTACTTATTGCTTTACCATATTTCCGCACTTGTTTCGAATTGTATAACTCTTTTGTGATTCAGGTTTTCCAGAGGAAAGAATTACGTCTAATCTCAAAGGGTTTTGCAAGCGTTTCAAAAGTCTTGAGATTATCTGTGAAAAGTTGGCATACTCGCCCCTTCTAGAGTATCTTTATATTACTTTGTTATACATTATCGAACCTTCGGTTAATATCATTATTAGTACCCGGGACTTCAAAAAAAGCATGCCAGATCCATAGGTCATGGGATGCAACTGCCTCGAGTATGATTGTCGGGTGATCATGATCTCCACGAGCAAATTGACCTTTCCAAGCAGTTGGACAATTCTTCCATGCCCAATGCATACAGTCAATGCTTCCTAACATCCCAGGAAAACCACGAGACTCCCCTACGCTTAGAAGTCGTTGGATGTCCACGACATTTGGACGTCAAAGATACTCCTCTCCAAACAAGTCGCAAATTCTGTTAACAAAATGTGATAAACACAATCTTGCAGTGCCCCCCGATAACCGTAGATACTCATCACAAGCATCGGCGGCAATCCCATAGGACAAAATGTGAATTGCACTTGTCACTTTCTGGAGAGCGGAGATGCCCATCCTGCCTGTGCAATCTGGGCGTTGTTGAAAGTATTGCACTTCCGACTCCAATCGCTGAAGAATGCGATTGAAAACCCCCTTACTCATTCGAAATCTACGACGGAAGACCTCATTTGGGTATGTTGAGACCTCCCCAAAGTAATCGTCGGACAGCTGGGCATGGCCTCTCTCTCTTCCTCGCTCAATGTGGGTGCGGCGACGTCTAGTTCGCGAACTTTCAGGCGGCTGGTACGCTTGTTGCTTCGCAAGAGCTGTAGCTTCCCATTCATTAAGGATAGCTTGAAGCTCAACTACGCCATCCTCAGAGCTACTGCTTGAAAGAAAAGGGTTAGTGTTTGAGGAATTTGATTCGGAATCAGACATTGGGAGAGATTGTGAGAGGTAGATGATTGTTGTGATATTTCTGAAAGGCTACAATGTCATCTTATATAGCACTCCTACACTCACATGCAAGCTTCCTATGTAAGATTCTCTGGCATAAGGGAACAAACCATTATCACATGCAAGCTGTAAAGATAATTGAAGTGACAACACCACTCCACAAGCAAACAAAGGCTGCATGTCTCGAACAATAAAGTAGGATGTGACAACACTCTACCACTACAAACAAAACATTACTTATCTTGAACAATGAAGTAGGATGTGACAACACTCTACCACTACAAACCAAAACATTACTTATCTTGAACAATGTACTCGAAAGTGACAACACCCTTCCACAACAAACAAAGCTTATTTAAAGTGAAACTGAAATTTCATTAATCAAAGTACACAATGCAAACCATGCTTACAACATAAGAAACATGCATTAACAAAAGGGAAACATGCATTAACAAAAGGAAACATGCATTAACATAAGAGCGAGATAACGAACTCCTTGATCAACTTCATTTTTGCCCTGACAGCTCCTTGATCAACTTTATTTTCAGACTCTCGAGCTCTGGTGAAAGATGTGGTTGTGCCATGAGGTTGGTAAGCATGAGGTCTTGGTCTGTGTTGGTGATTGCGTCAGTAGAGATGTTAATGAAAGCGCTAACCAGAAGGTTGTCGTCTTCCACCCCCCAGTAGGTGTTGTAAGCTGAATCTGCCATGTTTTACAGTGACTTTTATATCGATTTCTGTATACATTTCATTCATTTGGGCTAAGATAGTACAGAACCTATGTAGTTTATGTTTATTTGCCAAATTATGGAATCTACACCAGTTTCTGTTTAAATCGCAGATTTCGAGGCATTTCACAGCAATTCTACAGAAGGTCGGAAAAGCTCGGAAAACGGCTACAGAAGTCCAAGGTCAAGGAAGCAACGGAACCAGTCGAATCGAGCCGAGGAACCAGACTACTCGATCTCGAGTAGACCTTACTCGACCTAGACGAGCATGTCCGAGCAACCTTGGTCGAGCAGGCCTGATCAACCCGACGTCCGGAGACAACTCGATCTCGACAAACCCTAGTCGAGATCGACTACGCCTCAGCGCCACACCCGGAGTCGACGAGGAGAGAAGCCGAGGACGAGAAGCCGAGCGCACCCTACTCGATCTCGACAAGCCTTGGTCGAAATCGACAAGCCACCCAGAGCAACTCCGAGCTTGCCGAGTAGAGCCACCCGAGGAGACCTAGTCGATGACCCAAGCCTACTCGAGGTCGACAAAGGCTACTCGAGGTCGACGAGCGTCAGGAGCCAAGTCTGAGCCACATCGAGCAGAGCTAGCCGGGAAGTCCAGTCGACGATCAACCCTACTCGAGGTCGACGAAGCCTTGTCGAGGTCGAGTAGACCCGAGTCCAGAAACGTGTCGTCGAGAGCGGTCCTAGTCGACTTGGGATTCTTTGGGCACGAAGGAAGTCGAGCTGGCCGAAGATCTATCCGATTCCATCAAGTCTATCCATGGGAGACAAGATCTATCAACATCATGAAGACTTACCTAGTTTAGAATTATCCTTTCCTTGTTGATTTATTTCCATTAAGTGATTTATTTATCCTTTCAAGTTTTAGATATAATTTTAGATAGAGATAGAAGATTCTATTCTTGGTTAGCAAGGGTTAGAAGACTATAAATAAGGCCCTAGGGGGCTCAGTTTTATTCCAATTCCAATTCACACACAATTAGTTAGTTCCACAGAGAGAAGTTTAGGAGTTCTAAGGTTTTGGCTTTCTGCGAAAGTTGATTGCCAGGATTGTAAAAGGCTTTGAATTTAGTTTTAATGCAAGTTATTTCTTTTCATTCAATGTCTGCGATTGCAATGAGGCGTGAGTAGTCCACCCACTTCTGGGGCTGGGGTGAGCCCAACGGTGGCCATGTGAGGCGATGCGATAAAGGTCAGATCTTTTTGTGCAATTCATCTTCTATCCCTATAAGCGTGATTCTTTTGCGAGAGTTGAAGGTGATCCTTGTTTGTATTATTGAAGCGAAAGTGATCATAATGCAACTTGGATTAATTATGTGAAAAAGGGTTAGTAACAATTAGGGTCTATGCGAAAGCCTCTATTTGCCTATTTTTTAATGACGAAAGTTATTTGATGGAAAGCATGATCTTTTATGCCTTTATGTGTTACTTTGCATGGTTATCGTTGTGGTGTTGATACCCTGGTCTTGGAAGTCTTTTAGCATACTTGAGTTTATTTCTGTCAAAGATCTGAGTTTTGGTTTCGAAAATTTGCAATTTAAAATTTCTGAATTTCTGCATTCTTGTCGACATAGAGGAAGCCTTGGTCGAGATCGAGTACTGTTCTTGTCGATCTCGAGTAGGAGCTGGTCTAGGTCGAGTTGGTTTTCTTCTGTTTTCGTCGATTTTCACTTTCTGTTTTCTGTGTCGAGTAACTGTGGTCGATCTCGAGTTGACTCTTGTCGAGATCGACGAGCCTCTGCCTTTGCTTTTATTTGCTGCTTTGCTTTGTCTTTTCTTGCTTTGCTTTGTTCTTTGCTTTTGTTATTTTCTGCTTTTATTTCTGTTTCTTTCCTTGTTTCCGTGTTTCTGTCTTTCTGCCATTCTGCCTATGAGATCTACAACTACCTGAGAACTGCTGACGTGCTTCCTCGTGGATTCGATCCTGACTTTTCTCTTACTACAACGGGAGGAAGTCTTGTATTTATTTGCTGAGACAGGGAAGTCAGTCTGAACTTTATTTCATATTTATTTCATACTTGACCATCCTCCTGCAACAACAGTAGGGGCGAGGACCACGGACTTCATCAACACCTTCCACAACTTCACCATGACTACGAGCACCACCACGGCCTCCACCACGAGAACGACCTCGGCCACGAGAACCGCCACCAGCACCTATTGGGGGGTCACCAACACTTGGTTGGGTGCTATATGTTGGGATGGACTGGGAATGTTGTGCATATTCAATTCCAGAGGTGATTGGGGTTGAGTTTTCGGTGTTTGAAGATAGAACTTGGGAGTAATATGCAAGATCGTATTCAGAAGAAAGTGACATATTACCCAAGCTAGAGAAGAAGCCATTTTCAGAAGGATTTTGGGATGGATCCATGGTAGGGAGATGGTGAAGATGATAGGGAGATGATGAAGGATTTTGGGATTTTGAGATGGTGAAGATTGAGAAGTAGTGTGTGTTAGGTGTTGGTAAAAGTATGTTTTTATAGCCAAAACTACTCATATCAACTTCCTCCAATTAAAAAATATTTTTTTTAATAATTATGTATTTCATTTCTTACATTATTTATTATTTCAAATTATTCCATATTTATAATTCAATTTTTCAGATTATATTTTGCGTATTTATAATCAAAGACAATTTTATTTAAAAAAAATATAGTCAAACATATTCAAATTTGATGTCTACATGTAGATAAAAATGAATCTAGTATTGTGGTATTTTTTATTTATTTTTTTTACATTTTATTCACCGAAAAACTGATTTTATTGTGATATCCCCCCCCCCCAGCTTCAAATCCCAGCCCTCCATCTCTTGCCTAGCTGTCCAAATCTGCGCACCCTTTCTGCCGCCCAATCAGCTTGAGACACGTGGCCCCATTATCTGCAGAAATTTCAGACGCGCATGCTGCTCCCCATCACGTGACCCGGTGTGGCCTACAATACACCCCGTAGCAGCGATACTTTGAAGGCATCCCTCAAGCATCTCATACACCATTGTTGACATTTTTTTATATTAAAAAGGGTAGTATCCCTGCTCAAATTTAGACCGATAAAAGTGCCCTAAGTACTTCGTATTACCTATTTCTTTTTTATTTGTTATTTTCTTTTTGATACTAGTATTACCTATTAACTTGATTTCTTTTTATATTTGTTATTTTTATAAATTGTTTTTAATCAAGGGAGGAATACTAGTTCGGCTTCGATTCAAAAGCTAGTGGACATATTATTTTGAATATTATCGGGACTATTTAAGTCTTTATATTGCTTTTGTGCTTAAATGTATGAACAATTTAAGTATTTATGTTGTTGCTACTTATAAAGTTTAAATTTTATTTAAGTTGTATTGTCTTTGACTATTTGTATATTTTTTTCATCAATACCCAAAACATGGTAAAATACCATTATCAACACGTACCAACCAACTTAATCAGTAACCAATTAAGTTGGTACAACCCCTTCGGTGGTTGGTAATGGTTTGGATTTTAGGATTACCAATTATAATTGGTTAGTACGTGGTAAGTTGGTAATGATAAAAACTAATTGGTATTGTACCGATTTCACCCCTAGCTTTTTGTCATATGTCATATTAGTACTTGTAGTGTAAAATTAAAAAATTTATAGGTAAATGTATCATAGTCCATTTTAAAATAACTTGTATACCCTACATGATCATTGATCAATGATACAGTACATAACTAGGTATTGTACCGATTCCACCCCTAGCCTTTGCCTTTCGAGGATTTCTGCTTTCCGTCTTTCCGGCGGCGAGACATCGTGTCAGCTACAGCTGTCCCATGCGCTCGCTATCCACTTCTCCGCGACGACTTCCTTCCTCTCGATGATGTGTCCGCGGGTTTGCTTAGGTCTTGGGTTTTTTCTGGGTTTACTTTGGGTGCTCTTTTTTTGTATTTTTGTTATATTTTCTATTTCGTTGATGTATGTTTAGACGGCTTGCCGTCTGCCGACTTTGTCGGCCTCTCGAGGTCCGGGCCTGTCCGGCCTCGAATTATTTCCTTATCAAAAAAAAAAAAAAAAACATAACTAGAGGCCACATTTCTAGGAACCCGTTCGAAAAGCATCCGCACCCATTAGAGGAACCTATTCCCAAATTTTACTCTATCTATTCGTAATATTTTGACACCTCATTTTCCATTAACTCTACCCCATTTTTTAAGGTTTTCTAATTTTTAACCCGTATCTATAAGTTTACCCTATTACTCTTTTTTTAACTTTATTTATACACCACCGCATATTTTTAACATATCAAAACTTAATCCACTTAATAACAAAATATTTAAAAAATAATAAAGGACCCACTTTTATTATTTTTTAAAACAAAAAAGAGATGGGAAAAGGAATGGGGTTAACCCTTTGGGTTAATTGCGCTAAATATCCAGACCTTTGTGGATAGTTGCGCTTAATATTCCGACCTTGTAAGATTTCACGAAATATCCTAACCTTTGGTGTTAGCTGCGCTCTCTACCCTAGATAGATTTCTTAAATTAAAAAATTGCACAAATAATGGAAAAATTACACAAAAGCACCCATATTTATATATAAAAAAAATTCAATAATCCCTATTTTAATAAAAATAAAAAGGAAATTTATACCAAACATATAAAAATGCGTGCTCTAAAAAATTAAAATAAGATCGATTATTTAAAAATAAACTTGTTTCTTATTATATCTTATATTCCTTAAAAAATTATTTTATAAAGCCATAGTTATAATTTACGTAAGATTAATATGTAAGTACCATATTATATGCCCAATTAATCAAGTTTCCATGAGTATATACCCAATTTTCCTATTTTTAATATATGTTTATCATATCTTTATTAATTATAAATAGTTATCATATACTCCGTATTTTACTATTTCTTTTTAAAAAATATATTTTATTTTATTTTTTAAAAGTATTATATTTCATATATGTATACTTGGCATTTTTTATAGAATCCTTTTTTTAATGGTGTGGAATTTAGATGAGAAATATTTTCTTAAGATTCAATCACAAGATTCCACATAAGATGTTATGTATTAGTTTTAGTGTATATAAAATAATATGGACCAAAAAGAAAATATGGACCCGAAAATCTAGTGTCATGCACAATCCAATGCCAAACCCGAGCCCAGCCCATTTTGACCCGATGCCCGAATGACCATGAACATAGACAAACCCGACTCGACCAATACCCGACCCGTCCTTGACCTGACACATCCTTATAATTACTTTAATTTTCTTATTTTTAAACACTCAAATAATGAGAATTACATATAATGAGACTTAATATAACTAAATAAATGAACTATAATATTCAATAATTAAGATAAACAGAAAATATCATCATTTTATAATAAAACTAAACGTGACCCGACTTGACCCAACCCGAAATCCATTTGACCAGAACTTACTCAACCGAAAAACTTACCCGTCCCGATCTGAACCAGACCGAACATATAATATACTCGACATATGAACATATGATTAAACCCGAACGAGTATACCCGAACCCGACCCAAACAACCCGTTTGCCCCTCCATAACATGTTTAAGATAGGTCACTTTGTCTACCATCTGGTTGATCTTGCGAAAATTTTGAGAACAATCTGCCCATTCAAAACGATAGTGGAGAAATTGGATGTTCGTGACAATCATCTCAATCTCTCAAGAGAAATGCCAAACATCAAGTCAGAATGTCATCTCAACCTCAATTTGCCACAATTCTCTAATCGCAACAAGGTATGAGAGGTGTGCCAACACTTTGACTATCAACAAGCTGATATAACCAGACTGCAAAGAGCCTAAAACTATAACTGAATTGTTTACCATTGATGTTTTAGCTATATATACTTTTATTAAATTTTCTATTTTTTTATGTTTATTTCCTAGCTTTTGTGGTAACTTGTACAGTATGAATTACAGTGTTTTCTAATGTTCTTGAGATATTAAAACATATAATTGTTTGGACTTATTTAAATTTCGGAAATTTCGCGAAGTACCCTCGAGGTTTAGCGTTTTTCGTGGGGTGTACAAAAGTTTTACCATTTTCGTGTGGTACCCCTGAGTTTTAAGGATAATTTACCTCGTGCCCTTAGAAGGTTAAATTTAACAGAAGTTGCATTCTCCGTTACTTTTGAATAAAAAAAAGAAAAGGAAATTAAGGAAAGGGAGAACGGAAGAACGAAGAAGCGAAGGCGATAGGGAGAAGAAGCGAATTGAGAAGAGATAGAGAGAAGGTCGGCGATAGGGAGACGGTCGGTGACCTAGCGCCGGTGCCTGAGCGCGGAGGACATGTTGCTAGGAGTCCTCACTCGTGTTCGGGAAGAGCGACTTGTGGAGAGGGAGGAGAAGCCATACACCGAATCCCGTGACTGAGAGTGAAGGCAATGGTGACCGGATGTCTAGGCCGCCGACCAGAGGTGGAGGCGAAGGTGATATCAGGTTAGTGCTTGACATTTTCCCCCTTTACTGAAATTTAGGGTTTAGGTTAAAATTGTTACAGTCAGTTTGAAATAGGGGAGTTTCTTGTGATGTGAAATTGGTGAAGTCAATTTGAAATTGGGGTTTTCTTGTGATGTGAAGTTGGTGGAGTCAATTTGCAAATTGGGGGTTTTCTTGGATTCTAATTGTAGGTGTTGTATTGTAACCTGTTTATCAGTCTTAGAATTCATTGGAACTAACCCTTCCCTTGTTTGAATCATTTTCATTTCCCATTTCTGTATTGGCTTTGGAAAACATAGGATTTCATTCCATCTATAATATTTTGTTAACAGGTTGGAGCACATCTTTTTTTTTTTAGGTTTGTATCTGAATATATTTGTAGGTAGATGATAGTAGTGTTGTACAAGCTATTGGACAAGTTGAAAATTCTAACAGATGGGAGCACATCAATAATATTTTGTTAACCCATGGGAGCACATCTCATTTGGATTATAATCTAGAATGGATTGCTTTATCCTGATCTCTTTTGGTTTCATCTTAGTTGATCATTTTCTGCTTTCTTAAATTTCTATTTTTGAGCTTGGAAAATCATGTCAGCTTGCCTTGGAATGATTTTCTGGTTTCGATCATCAATTTCTATTTTTGAATTCGTGCTAACAGCAACAGCTGAAGTCTTTGGCAAGTCCTGAGCTTGGAAAATCTGTTTGATGTGTGTAGATCTAGTTACAAAACTATTTGACCTATTAGCTCAATCGGTAGAGCATTGTGTTTAGGCACAAGATGTGGGTTCGAATCCTACATAGGCCATAAACGAGGTGACTGGTTGCATTAGATTTATCAATTTTGATGAAGATAAGATTGAGAAAGTTAGATTAATTAGATGCATAATGAAGTGTACTTGAAAATGCCCATTTGTGATAGTGCAAGTATACATTGTAAGCCTATTAAGAAATGTGTTGATGATGAATAAACGAGGTGACTTATTGCTTTATCAGTTATTATGACATTGACAATTTATTTGCAATTTAAGAAATGTGTTGATGATGAATACAACCGAGGGGACTGAGTGCAACAGAACTTGATTTTCACCAACCTAGAGCTCTTTTAGTGATGTCTATTTGTTTTAATTAAGGGCGGTTGAGTACATAACCACATCCTGTGAGTACAAGACTACATTGCATTTATCTTTTTTGTTGTAAGCTGAATTATGTTCTGAAGTTGACACCTACATATCCTATCTCCCTTTGGCACACATCTATGAGTGAGCAAACTAAATTGCACATGTAAACTGTGGTGTTGCTATTTGATAATAATCCACTGACTTGGGCTATTTGATAAAATTACTTATGTAGAACCCTCTGTTGGATAAATTGGTTTTACTTTTATGTCACAAGTTAGTTGGGTGTTGCATTTAATGTGTTGCTTTAGTTTTAACTTTCTAGCTGGAGGTTTATATTTCCTAAGCTGTCTTTACTAGAGTTATTATGTCTTTTGTAGCTTTACTTTTCAGACTTTGTAGCTTCTCTTGTAAGCTTCAAAGGTCATCCCTTGTCTTTAAATAGTTGTTTTTCCCTTGAATAATATGATAAGACAATATGGAGAAGATGTTAAACTTCTCTTTGTTCTTCCTCAAGATCCTCCCAAGATTTGTTGTTTCCGCTGCTATGATTTCAGTTTAGAAATCTAACATGGTATCAGAGCTTAAGGTGTTCTCCTAAGCTTATTTTTTTCTTATTTCTTCAGCCTTAATTGCTGAAACATTCTACCAATTCTGTTTCATCCACCCATCGTTTCAACCTTCATTGCTAAACAGTTTGTTTGTGCCTCCGGCCTTCATTGCTGGAAACTTCTCCTGTTTTTCAGCCTTCATTGCTGAAATGTCTTTCTAATTTCTCAAGCCTTCATTGCTCGAGAATCTTTTCCTGTTTTCTCAGCCTTCATTGCTGGAAAAAATTGTTTATGGTTCCAACCTTCGTTGCTGAAACATTTAACATTCTTCAACAATAGGCTGAAATAACTTTCTGGTTTTGAGAACCATTTCCTCTTTTCTTCAACCTTTACTCTCACATCTCTTATGTTTTTGGCCTTCATTGCTGAAATTACTTTTTGATTTCTCATGCCTACATCGCTGGGAATGTTTTCTGATTCTTCAGCCTTCATTGCCGAAGAATGCTCAAGGTTTCAGCCATCATTGCTGAATCTGTCCTTTATTGTGTGTGTGACATCATGTCATTGCAGAAGAGATTAATGTTGCTATTGGCTCTTATCCAGATCTAGGGTCTTATCCAGATCTAGGGTTTCATCTTTTCCCTGGTTCGATTTGGTTCTTTGCCGGTTCACTTCTCAGATTTCTTGAATGTATTTGGTTCCTAGAGCTCGCTGTTCATTGCTACTGAGGGTTCTCTCTTTCAGACTTGTTCTGATAGTTCCTTGAGTTTGACTAGGTGCTGATGCTAGAACGGCTGGTGCTATTGTCTTGGACTCTGGCTCGTTTTGATTGGTGTTTGATGGCATTGCTATTCCAAGGCTGAAAATCTTGATGTTTGCTGATGAACTTCTGGTGCTACAACAACATTCTCCAAGGAGTGGCAGCCATGTTCATCAATGTTCAACCAATTTGAAGAGCTATTTCCAAGCTGAGTTTGAGGGGGAGTGTTGGATTTCGAGCTTTACAAACTCAGCTTGAGGGGGAGTGTTGGATAAATTGGTTTTACTTTTATGTCACAAGTTAGTTGGGTGTTGCATTTAATGTGTTGCTTTAGTTTTAACTTTCTAGCTGGAGGTTTATATTTCCTAAGCTGTCTTTACTAGAGTTATTATGTCTTTTGTAGCTTTACTTTTCAGACTTTGTAGCTTCTCTTGTAAGCTTCAAAGGTCATCCCTTATCTTTAAATAGTTGTTTTTCCCTTGAATAATATGATAAGACAATATGGAGAAGATGTTAAACTTCTCTTTGTTCTTCCTCAAGATCCTCCCAAGATTTGTTGTTTCCGCTGCTATGATTTCAGTTTAGAAATCTAACACCCTCCTCCTATGATTCCGGTACGTATATCTCTTTCTTCTTTCACTTAAAAAATGTGAGTTTTAATATTTTTTTATGCAGGGAAAAAAAATTGTTATAACCTATGTGGGATTCGAACCCACATCATTGTGCCAAAGCACATTGCTCTACCGGTTGAGCTAATAGGTTAAAAATGTGAGTTGACTTACATTAAAACCTCTTTGTGAAATCTTTTTTGAACCTAAGATGGCTCTGTGGGATTGAGTTGGTTGATTTATCATTTACCTCATTCTCTATTTCTCATATGATAATTATGAACTCTGGTATATGATTTGAATCTTCTACTAATGACAGCTTTTCCTAACATGAAATGCAAGATTGACTTGGCCAAAAACAATTCCATTCAACAAATAGCTTAGAAGGCCCTTGCTAGATATATGATGATGCACTTTGTTCAAATATTTTGATGGACAAGCAAGATTGCAAAATGTACGAATTTCAAAATAGGAATCAACTCTATCTCAATTGAAAAATGTGCTTAAAGCTAACCCATTGCAGTAGCTGATGCCACTAATGCTGCAAGATGCGCCTCTTCACATTATTTTGACTGAACCGGCCCTTAGTGTCATCATGTGCAACAATTTCTTTTCTTTCTCCCAAACATGTTTTTATTTTGACTGAACGAGCTTACTTGACTATATTATTGCAGAAACTTGTATACTATATTAGTTCAAAGATTCGGACACTTCAATTGCCATAGCTATTAAATCCTAATATATAGAGGCTTACATAGCTATAATATATACAATTTTATGCACTTAGTCATACTTTACTACTGCTTACATAGCTATAATATATACATGTTTTTTTTGCCTAACTAACTACCATATCATTATATATTTAATCAGTGCTACTGCATTACTTAGTCAAGTAAGAGCAGATCTGCCAAATCGCACAACGATTATGAACCCTAACACTCAAATTAGTTCATTGTAATACGACTTGCAAAATCACAATTTGTTCGAAAAAATCAAAGCAATTATCAAGCAGTGTTAGAAGTGAAAGCCTTCACCGTTTTGAAGAAACATTTTGCCACCACTACGAAAGGAGAACGGTATGGCCTCTTAACACACCAAACATGGCAATTAGTTTCCTGGGTGCTTTTTATATTGAAGAAAATTGAAAGTATTTATATATAGCAATTTGCAAGGAAATATTTGCTTAATTTCCACAATAGGATTGTTTGTTTACCTCTAAAAGTTGAATCTTTAGGAAGAATTTTATTATAATTCAAAGTAGCAAAGGGCTGGAGCTATGTGGAGTATATCATTCAACAAGTAGTAATTTCAGGTAAATGTATGTATCCATATAGCCAACTTAACCGTCGTTTTCGAAACCAATCTAACCCAAATACTAATCACAAACCCAAAATCTCCAATCGCAATATAAGTATTTCACATCATATATTTACAAATTAAGCATTAGCTAGCACTCAACTTAGAAATTGTAAATCGAACTTCACACAGAGAAACCCTAATTTTGAAAAGGGTTCAAAATATCACAACATGATCGCGACATACCTGACACCACCCCCTTTCGGCGGATTCCGACGCCTCCACCGCCTCCTTCCGGCGCCTCTGGTGCGGCCTGCTACTCCCTCCGATGTCGCCTCCTCCACCACTGTGTCGCCTGAGAGTCGGGTTCTATTTCTCCTTTTCATTCTGATTTTCGTTTCTTCTTTTAATTTAAAAAACTAACGGGGATTGAGAGTTGCTGTTAAAGTTAACTAAGAAAGGGCACGGGGCGAAATTAGTATAAAACTCAGGGGTACTACGTGAAAATGGTAAAACTTTTGTACACTTCGCGAAAAACGCTATACCTCAAAGGTACCTTTAAATTTAGAGTAGTAATAGCTTATGGATCGACATACTTGGATCAATTGCCTTCCACTACTTTCATTCTGAAAAAAAAATGTGTTGACCATTATCTACGCTAGATTATGCTAGTCAGAAGAAAATGTCAGACAGCCTTAGATTTGGCAGAACGACGTCGTTAAGAGACAAAAGGGCAAAACAGCGGCTCAAAAGTCAAAACTACCAGCAAACGCCAAAACCCACTCAAACCCCATCCGTTCTTCCTCCGGAGTTCTCTCTTTCTGAGATGTGCTGTGCTTTAATGGTGTTTTCGTGAGAGACGGAGAGCCCGAGTTACAGAAATGACTAGACCAGGCAGCAAAATCATCCATGCCAAATTGGTGGGTACGTTTCTTCCTTTGTTTTCTCTCTTTCTGTGCTTTAATGTTGCCTTATTTCTTCCTCTTTCACTCCTTGGTTGATTTAGTGCTGCCATATTCCCCTCTTTGCCACTCCTTTTTTAGGGTTCCTTTTTTTCTTGAAAAAATTCAGTAATTGTATTTGATGTTGGGTTGGGGTTTCTGCTGTGTGAATTTGCACCAATTCCAGCGGATATATAGGTTTTAATTGCATTTATCTTTTGAGTTGAATAGTCCCTTCCTAGCTAGTTTAAATTCCATTTTAGCACTTGGAAGAATATTCCTGCTGATAGTTTGGATTGAATTTGAATGGATCAAGGCATCAAGCATAGATTTATTAGGGTAAGTTTGGCAAGTCCATGATTAATCTACTTTAAGATTATTCATCTAGATGAAAATCTATGGATAGATTACATTTTTTAATTGTTTGACATGATGAACTCCATACCGTTTTCTAAAACTGTTTCCTTGGAAGTTGCAAAAAGCTTCCATCCCTCTTTGACTAGTTCTGCCAAACAAGCCCATGGAGCTTATGAATTCTATGTCCTTATCAGTGCAAATAAGTATCTTATCATCACAGCCTTGCCAACACAACTAAGTTTCTATTAGCAATTGGCACATCCTGCCAAACGACGAACCCTAAGTCTCATGGATGATATGAGAAATTTATGTGTGGTGTGATGTGAGAAATACTGTAGAAATAGGCTCTATCCAAATGCAGACACTGTTGGAAATGGAAATAACATCTTTTGGTTAACAGAAGTGAAAATTAGTAATTGTACTATATAAGGTAGGGTGAAGCTCATACATGATCCCAAACTATAGGCTAGATCCACAGTTTTTCTTGTGATCCTGGGCATATATTTATGGCTGAAGATACTGTTACTTTGGGCATGAAACTCGGAATATGGCACTTTTGCAGAACTAAGGAGGGCCTTTCCCACTGTGTATTTACTTCTATAGGGGATTGATTAGTTGTACTTAGATTACGAAATGAATTTTTACAGGTACTTCTTGGGGACGTTGGCACTGGGAAGACAAGTTTGGTACTGAGATTCGTAAAAAGCCAGTTCTTTAGTCATCAGGTGCAGCTTGGAATCGTGGTCTTCGTTAATGATGTTATGATTACTGTCTGGGTCTTGATAACAACTTTTCATGCGCAGGAGCCAACAATTGGAGCAGCGTTTTTCTCTCAGATACTTTCACTTAATGAAGCAACTGTGAAATTTGACATATGGGACACTGCCGGACAAGAACGGTATCATAGCCTGGCTCCTATGTATTATCGTAATGCAGCTGTAGCTGTTGTCGTGTATGACATCTCAGACATGGTATTTCGTCATATATGTGCTGATTTTGTGGAGCGTCTTGGGGAATTTATTGAGTTTCTTATCTTTTTTTTTATCAATCTGATTAATTCATATAGCATTATTTGCTTACAAAATGCTAACGACATTCTGGGTTCATCTAAAACGTTGTGGTTGTTGCTTTGTTTTTGTTTTGTTTTGTTTTTTTATACTTTCCTCTACCCTTTCTATCTTCAAGTTAATTTTGGACGCAGGGTACATTCATTCGAGCTAAAAGATGGGTTCACGAATTGCAAAACCAAGGTAGTCATGCAGTGTTAGATGAACTAGCTGGTTTAGCAACCATCATTGAAAGCATCTTAATTACTACAATTCTTAGAAGTTTAGTTTATGTAACTATTAGTCTTCTTTACTGAAGTCTCGTAGCATGCATTATGCTTTGCCTTTACCTACATCATTAGGCAATAGAGCTCCAATATTCTGATTTTGTTTGATAATGTGTATATAGGTGGCCCATCTTTGGCAGTGATGGCACTGGTGGGGAACAAGTTTGATTTGGAGTCGAAAAGGGAGGTGCCTGTTGAGGTTTGAATGAAACGTTTCCTTTTATATTCATTTGAATTCTCCTTTTGAGTTTGTTACCATGATTTTTCTCTCGGGTTAAACCTTCATGACCTTTGACTTCTGATTTCGAGCCAACAGTTCTATCTAAAACATAATCATGGCTTCCTATCACAAACCTTATGTTTCTGCATTTTAGTTTTGTATATCGTATGCCGTCTTTGCTCAAGGTCTGTATTTTCCTTATACTTCTTATGTTGTTCCTGCAAATTGCTCAAGGTCTGTATTTCCTCTTGCAGGAAGCTAATAGATTTGCCCAAGATAGTGGACTATTCTTCATTGAAACTTCTGCGAAAACTGCGCACAATATCAATGAACTTTTCTATGAACTAGGTAAGCTCATGCTTCACAGTTCACACCATCCAATAGTACCTTGAGAAGAAAAGTTGATAGTGGAAAACAAACCGCGATACTCGTAAATCTTGATTGCTTTTGCTTCTTGTTTACCCTTTTTTACGTTTTGTGCCCCTGTGTGAGTGTGTGTTGTCTAGTTTCCAGAAGTTGAATTCATTAAGCTCAATTGTTTACAGCAAAGAGACTGGCAACTTGTGGAAGATACCCTTCGCAACCATTGGGCGGGAATCTGCTCAATGAAACACAAAATAGAAGAAGGAGAAGCCTTTGTTGTACCTGACAGCATTGGTTAATGTCGCCATTTGTTGATTGCCTGTAGATCACAGGGGTCAAAGAATGTTTATTTAAAAGCTTCTTATTCCAATGTTTCAGTCATCATTCTGGTTTGGAACCAGCTTAATATGGTACGAAAGGCGGTTAACAAGTTCGTTGGCAGGCATTACAAGTTCTGTTTGTACTGCAATCCTTTGTATGTGCTGAAGTTGTGTATTGGCATTTTCCGAAAATGTGTGTATATATTGTATTTTCCATAACAACTGGTGGAATTGTAATTGTGAAATTATCAGCTGGTGTGAATCCTTAATGAGCTGAAACCATGTTGTATATAGCTTATGATGTGTTGTGTTGCCTTTTGTTGAAGGCCATGCTAACTTCCACCCTCACATTATTCACATATTTTTCTTGATACCAATTTCAGGGCTAGCTTTCACCCTAATTTAGAGCAATAAGTCCGATTATTAGGCTTTCGACTTTTTTTATTCTCACTCACATTAGCATAAGGTTCATTCCAGTTTTTCATTTTTTTCATTTATATTCTTGAATCCGAGTCTTGGGCTTTTAACTTACATTTTTTAATGAATTATCCAAATAATATTAGTATTATTAATGTGAACATTATTATTGTTATTGTCATTTTTATTATTTAATTTAATGAAGTAGTTCATTAATAATAAAAAATTATATTACATTAAAATTCAAAATTGCATATCGTTAAAGTGAAACAAACGTTACACGTGATGAAACTATGAAATCAAACTGAAAATAAAACCGCGTTAAAAAAAAAGACATTTTAACATCTATCGAATTCTCCTCTCCTTATTTCAAATTTCTGGCAAATATGCTCAGTCAAGTCTGTCTTCAGTTGATTATGTGCACTTCTATGTTGTAGATGAGCTCGATTGTGAATGAAGATGTCCATCGCAATCGGTAAACAACTCGGAGTTGTTCCATCATATACTACTTGATCGAAATTCGACGTGTCAGTGTGAGTGATATGCCTTGCGTTCATCTTCAGTAACCATGTTATGCATAATGATTGATGCTTTCATTATTTTGCCAATCAAAGTATGGTACTAAGAGCATGCTGGATGATGAAAAATACCAAACCGAGCTTGTAGCACTTCAAATACTCGTTCTACATCCTTACGATCCTTGATTGTATGTTGAGATGGGTTCCTCAATCAAGGTAAATGGCATTCGCGAGTTAGTACACCATGTTCTATTCATGCATGTTTACAATAAAATTTGTTTTTGGGGCTCTACCCGGTAAAACATTGACAAATATAGGAGAACGATTAAGAATAATCCGGCCACGTACCTAGAATAGCGGAGTCCCGAAAAAAAATCGTGTCGGATCCATAGATTTCTTTTTGTGGCCACCAACATATTGGCCTTTTCATGCGTTTGGGTGATTTTTTCAAGCTCAATGCATACAGTCGATACTTTCTATAAATTTAGGCCAACCACGTTGCTCGACCATGGACACCCTCATGGTCCCTTTCTGTGTAAGTTTGTCGTTTGTAGGGTTCGGAGCTGGACCCTCTCCTTGGTTGTACTAGTCGCACTATTTATCGTTCATAATCTGGTCGATTTGATCGTTTACTTCAATGTTTTCGACTGTGAGAATGGGAAAGGGAAAGAGGATGTCTTTAAGCGAAGAATTCAAAGAGGATGATGAAATGGATGATGAGCTACAAGATGACATTTTCAAATAGATATGGAAGATCTTAGGTGGAGGGGGAGGGGGGTAGGGGTGAGGGGAGGATGAGAAGTGTGTTATAATAATTTCTAGTGAGTGTAAGATTAATTATAATGATTTTTTAATTTTCAAATTGAAAGTAGGGAAGAGGGAAAACATGTTTCAGATGTTGAAAAGAGTGAGCATCTTACATAACTTGGAAAAGAGGGCAACTAAAGAGATTGAGAAGATGAATAACACCATTTTCAAAAGTTTTGAAGAGGGAGAATTTTATAGCATAAATATCAATGAGCCAAAGGTTCATTGATGGAAGTAAAATCCCGAATTCATCTAAAAAATAACATTAGTTTGAACTCTCGTTGACTAGTATCGAGTTACCATAAAATCATAGATTCAGGCAAATAAAATTAGTTCGAGTTCTCGTTATCCGGAGTCGGGTTAGCTTAAAATCACTTATTCCGACAAATAACATTAGTTCGTGCTTTTGTTAATCCGGGCCGGAATGCCTGTTATTTTTCAGAAACCTTACTGATCTTAAAGTCATCTGCACCGCCATGTCCCTCCAAATTGTTAACTGTAGTTGTTGGATTTTGCCTATAAGGGGTTGTTTTGTGTAGGAGGAGTAGTTGATTTACACATTAATCTCTGTTTTATTGCCGTTTCTGAAATTTTGGTTAGGGTATGTACTGTGAAAATTGAATACGGGAATTTGTGATTTTTATTCTTTGGGTAGACGTTAGTGTTGTATTTGGTTGCGTGTTTTACAGGATGGAAATCGTAATGGCGAAAGAATATATGCAGTTGATTAATCTTACTGATTTGCAACAAGAGGAGGTGAAAAGTGTTATGTCAAATGGACATTGTGCCTACCAAATTCTATGATGTTTCTACACTGAAAGGCCTTGGCTTGTTCAATATTATGAAGATGTTGGATTAGGCAGGGTTGGGTGACTTCATGGAGAAAACTGCACCAAGCCACCAAGGTACAACCTCTCATACAAAATTGGGAACATACAACACAAATTCATTTTGTACAAGAACAACCATATCTTTCACCAAATATGTCGTTTTGATAGAATATTTTCTAGCCAACTGCTCTGAGCACAATTTTGTTTCCAATTCCTAACACCAACTAAAAATTATGCAACATGAAACCAATCACCTACTGTATGATAATAATAACTCAAGCCAGCCACAGTACATAAATGATAAAAGTTCCAACTCACCCTCTCAACAAAACCAATCAATACAACTATAGGTTATGTACTATGCACTTATGCAGGATCAATATTATACCACACAGGCACACACCCATTGCACAAGAAAACATTTAGAAAACTAGGATGATCTCGCCCTATGATTCCGAGACTGAGCAATGGACTTTAGCTCATTGTACATCTCGGAACAGGCACCGGCGAAATCAAACAATGACCAAAACAACTCGGGCAACCGAGTTCTGAGATTCGTCAAGGACTTCTCCCTCACTTGGATACAGTGCTTTCGATATGCCTCTTCTTCTTCTTCCAACCTTTTCTTAGCCATCTCCACCGCAGCTTCTCGCTCAATGACAGCTTCATCATGGGCGAAGTCTTCAAGCCTATCTGGGTCGACTTCATCTGGGGGTATTCGTCTCTGCGTATACTTGTTGTACCAGTCTTCATATGCACGGATCTTACGAGAAACATCTTTCCTGGCCTCTTCACACTTTGCTCTCATCTTAAGCTCATCATCTTGCTGTTGCACTATAGTGTGGAGCACACCAGCAAAGCTGTAAATAGAACCATTTACATGATCTTCTGGGAGTTTTTCGAGGCAATCAAGCCACGCGGTGAGGAGGGTTTGAATGGGAGGGTTTTGGGGCCTTGGTGGGGATGAAACCTTCTCCTTCATGCTGCTTTCTATCGGGATGAGGTTCAGCTTCAACCAGCTGTTGAGGTCTTTAATGTAACGTTTCTGGTTGCTTACCATCCTCTCGAATTGGGTATGCCACTCCTGAACAATGATCCATAGTTGCTCAGTTTGTTCAAAGTGTTGCTCACTAGTTTCCTTGACACACTGTGACGTGTCTATGTTTCTCAAGGCACCTGCAATCTTTGATTGTTTGTCGTGATGAGATTGCATATCACTCCACATTTTAGCCAACCTGCAATCGATATGAGACATCATATCAAGTCAGAGCTTTATTGCCTGAATTACATCCTACAGTAAGAGGCTTTGAGTAATACACTATGATTAAGAAAACAAGCAACACTAGGGTCCAGCACTCTAGCCCAACCACATCACCAGAAACCACATATATGATTGCGTCTATAATGGGTGAGGGTTACTAGAACTTGTCAGAAGCACATTGATTACATGATCAGCCTTCTATCTTTGCAAGATCAAACAGAGATGAACGGGTACAATTGAGCCTTCTGTTTCATTGCATAGTATAACTCAAAGAGTCATTATATTCATCTAATCTAGTTTTATGATCTTTTGACAGTGTCCAACTGTTATCAACCCTAAATGAGTGAATATTTTAGTGAAACTTACTGATACAATGAGTAGAATGAATATCTTCAACAGATAAGAATTTTCTATTTGCGAACTTGAGCCCTCACAAAACTGAACAAGTTTTCAGCAGGACCAATTCAACATGTGTGCTATACATATCAGTTTGCTCAATCTGTTTCCAAAAGGCGAAAGGATTTCCCTCCAAGCCTACATATTACATACAATGCAGCAAGTTTATGGTCTTGGAATTAGGTATTCTATTCGGTAGGTAGAGATTTTATCAATATCCTGATGAAAAACTAGATTTTGAACTACATAAGAATTTCAATGCAACAGAGATACACAAAAGAGATCTACAGGCAAACAGAATAAAGCTCAGCATGGAAGGCTGGCTATTCACCTGCCAAAAGAATTCAGAAAATAAAGGAACTCACCCCTCAACTAGTGCCATAAGTTTTGGATACAGCTGCTCATCGCGTAATCTGTTTATCTCTGCAATAGTTGAATCCAGGGACTGCATATCGACAATGTATCTGGTATGCAGATGACTTAGAGATGCCTTTGTTTTCTCCAAAGTTTCAGGGTTAGCACCACGCTTCTTTTGCTTGTTTAACAGGCCTACCTTCTTTTGGTATTCAAACTTCATCATCTCACCTGCCTATCACACATCAGACAATGATCAAGAATTACATCCTTTTATTCTGCTAATGGTTCATGAAGAAAGTTTTGATACTGATTCATCAGATTATCTCCCCCTCCATTCTCAATGAAGAGTAAATATGTTCATTCAATTTGCTGTAAAAAGGCTTGGATGCTTCTCAATGAAGAGTAAATATGATCTTCACTTTAATTTTTCATTATGTTCACCATTTGCAAAGGGACCCTGAAAATCTTTGACTTCACAGTCATACATGACTAGAACAAAATAAACAAATGAGAAATAGCAAAAAAGAATCCCCCCCCCCAGAATGAACACATCAATAACATTGTTTGATTGCTGCATACAGTATTTTCATCAGTATTACTAAGTTTGTAAGTGAATGGTAAATTTGGACCCAAGGAGAACTCATATCAACATTAAAACCATGAACAAGGAAAGTTTTTGTTTGCGGATAGTAATTTGCAAGCAAAAGAAGGAACCACTTGCAGAAAAAAGGCACATGAAAAATGTTAAAAGAAACAGGAGTCTACCTTTACTTCATCATACAACTTTTTCTCCCAGGCCAGTAACTTGTCAAGCACAGTTGCATGGGTTTCATTCTCTTCAGAATCAAAGTCATCCTTCTGGTCATCAACATTTTGCAAGCCCCTAAATGATCTATTCCATGTGATAACTTTCATGACTCTTTCAGAGTGATTTATGTGCCCTGCTCAGTAAAGATATGCATTAGAGTCATCAACATCCATGGAGAATATGAGTGAAAGCATACATCTTAAAAAATAAAAAAAGGTGGCTGAACTCTGCAGTGGTTTTGCGTATTTCAACTATTTTCTAGGAGGGGAATTCTTCTAAAACCTGAAGTTTAAATTGTTCTCTTGTATTGAACACGTTTGTATTCGTCAGCATTCATGTCACAATTCATAACTGAACCAAGTGTGCAAAGGATAAAGTGATATGTATTGCCACCGCAAGTTCACACTTGACCCTCCCATCAAGAAAGAAAAAATCAGCATGAAGGATCTTCTATGCAGGCTCAAGTATTCTAGCAACAGAATTGCCAATAACATCAACATGTACATGCTTGATAAACATATTCACATTAGCAATCCTATGTCAACCCCATCCACAAAAATAAGCTCACTAAAGACATCATATACAGTAGAAGTACCAATTGCAGCAAATGAAATTAATCATACTAAAACACTTGCTAGGCAGTAGCTTATGTTGCAACCATAGAAGCCTTAATTTGGAAAATAAACCAGATAACAAATTTAGATTTGCTAACTACTGTCCCTTTAACATATACCATCAGTCATAATCAATGAACAAATTGACAATTAATGTAAACAAGCTAGTTAATTCATCAAGCATCGATTGCTCCGACACTTCTGCAACAACAAAAATGGTATGTCCACTCCAAACTTGCCAATCAATGTCCATTCCTTTATCAACTTCAGAATCACAAATCAACTAACCAAACAAACTCAGCAGAATTTATGCAAGCAAATCCACATCTATCCACAACAGCAATGCATCTTATGAAATACTGGGGAAAAAAAAGGATACAGATGAAGCAATTACCGCAGTTGTTAGCAGTACTGGAGTGGTAATGCAACTTAGTGGCCTCAAGCATCTTTGAGACCTCATTTGCAATCTCTGAAGCCCTCAAGAAATAGTCATCCAGCTCGTTGAAGATCTGAACCAAACTCAAATTCTTCCCCGGCCTCTTAGCCTCCACAGGACCACCTGGTCCCGGTCCTGCACCCATCTGCTTTCCCCGTCGTACAATCCTCCCACCACCACCCGCCGGCGCCTCCCCAGCCTCATGAAGTTTCTCCACCACCTTCTCGGCCACCTTGGGAGGCAGAACCTCCATGTTCCTGCCACCGGAGGTAGAAGAATCTACGTCAGCTCTTTTAGAGCTTTCTTCGAACACCTTCCGCTCGATTTCATCTCTTTCTCTGTTCACTTCCCCCGGAGCCCTCAGGCTTCCCCCCGGGATATCGTAATTGAAGAAGAAATCGTAAGACGAATTCCCCGGCGGCGGAGACGGTACAGCTTGATTGCTAATCGCCGTCGTCGTCATGGGCGGCGGAGGTGTTGGAGGAGGACGAATCCTATCCTCCTCCTCCACAGCCCTAACCCCAGCCCCTCTTCTCCCACTACTCCTCTTCAAATTATGAACCTTGCTCTCAAGTCGATCCTCGTCGTCGTCGTCGTCTTCCTCTTCCTCATCCCCCTCTTCCATAATCGTCTCCGATCGGTTAGGAATAGCTTTCGAAACAACAAATTCGGGCATGGATTGAGCGCGCTGGAGAGGAGCAGGCGGCTGGACGGCCATGTCAGCGGGAATGGGAGGAGGTGGAGGCGGTAACGTACCAAACGAAGGCGGTTCAAGCGGAAGAGAGGGGGAGGAGGACGAAGGGGCGGAGGAGGAGTGAGAGAGGTGAGCGTGGGGGAACAGCGACTCACCGGAGGCGAAATCGCTGAGGGCGGCGCCGGTATTCTTGATGGAGACGGCGTAGGAGGAGTGAGCGGCGGCGAAGGCGTTGCGGGCGGCGACGGCGTCCTTCATGTGCTGCCTTCGATCCTTGCAGCGGGAGACCGCCTCCTCGTTCTCGATCTTCGATTGGCTGCACCCCATAGCTCTTTGTGCTTGCTCCTGATTCAAGAGTGGAAGATCAGAGGGGGTAGTTCAGAATATCAGATTGAATCTGATACATTCAGAGGAGGTGATGAAATCTGGAATCTGATGCAGTCTCTCGATGTAGGGAAGTAGAAAAACACACAAACACACACTCCGCAGAGAGATTGAGAAAGAGAGGTTTCTTGGTGCGTTGTGTAGACGGGAGTTGCTTTCCAGCTGTTTTGCTTTTGAAGCGTCTTTGGTAATGTTTCCGCAATGAACGACGTCGTTGGCGCTAAATTAGCAAAGTGTTTTAACGTTTAAATAAGGCTCAGTTTAAGTTTTGATTCCTTTCTCTCTCTCCCTTTTTTTTTTTTTTTTTTTTTGAATCCGAACCTTTTAAGATGCTTTCCTAATCTTTCATACAGTATTTTTAATTCCATTTTAGTCCTTACTAGTGTATACCCCGATATTTTGATTCGTTTTAAATTAAACATTATTCTATATATCTATATAATACTATATTAATATATACTTGTTTACATCAGAAATAATACGTATCAAGTATTTTTTTTGATTTATAAATTAGTTGGAAAGAGATACAATATAATTATTTTTAAATGATTGTGCGAATATTTTTGAAGTTATGTAGATATACATAACTAGTTCATTATTTTTATGAGAAAGATAGCTAGAAAGAAGGAGAAATAAATAGAGAAAATAAATGTAAGATGGTAAAAAAAAAAGTGATCTAAAGCGCCTTATCTAAGATGTAAAATAAGTAATGCTTGTAAGTCTTAATTAACTTTTAAAATAAGTGAATTGTTAAAAAAATTGCTCTAATTGATTTTTATAATTAACTTTTGAAATCTAATATTCAAAAATTAGTTATTTTTACTAACTTTATTAAAAAAAATTGCAGCTCTTAAAATAATGAAATTATAATAAGGGACATTTAGGGTGTATAAAAGAAATATAGATGTCAAATACTCATTTTGGGGATAAATATTTTTTCTTCAGTATTTGAAGCCAAACACCCAAAATTAATCATAAAAGAGTGTTTATTTATTTATTTTTAAATGATAATATATGCAAATTTCACATTTTCTTTTCTCAAAATTCTTCAATTTTTGTTTGTAGACCTTAAAATGTTATTTTTTGTATTCCAAATAGTCATTAAAGATGTTTAAAATAAATATAATTTATCTCTAAAAAATCTTTTGTTAAAAATTTATATAGATATCATGTAAAATGTGCAGAGTAAGTATAGATTTAAAATATTCATTTTGGATAAATATTTTCCTCAAATTTTGAAGGTTAACAGGTGCAAAAATAATTTCTTCTTAAAATTAATGACGTTTTGCTTCTATCTCCAAAAATATTTAAAAATTTAAGATGTCTATATTGTATACTAAATGTAAAATTTTAAAAGAAATATTATTTTGAAAATCATTGTTTTTTTATAGTTAATTTTTATTTTGACATTTGAATTAAATATTCTTATTAATTCTTGAGTTATCACATTTCAATATATTAGTCAATTTAGTTATATACATATATAAATATAAGATTATGTAAACATTTAATATTTTAAAGATATTTTTTATTTTTAATATTCTAATTAATTTTTTTAAAAGGTTACATAAAAAATTATGGATAAGACTTGTATAAATATGTGGACCAATTAATATATGGCTTCTAATCTTCATGGTTAGAGCTGGAAAAATCTGATCCGACCCGAGAAACCCGACTGACTCACCCGAACCCAGTCCCAACTGAAACCCGAAAATCCGGAGTCATCCGTAACCCGAACCCGAGACTGAGCCCAACCCGAATCTGAATCGACTCGAAAGTCGAAATAGACCCGAACAAAATCGACCCGACCCAAACCTGATCCGACTCTCAACCAACCCGACATTCGGAATGATAGTATCCAAAATTGTGGTCCTAATAAATATATAATATTATTGATATGAATGAAATGTATAACGAAAGTGATGAGATTAATGAAATAATGATATAAAAGGCCACACAAAATGATAATATCCAAAATTGTGGTCCGACGTATCAATGTACATAATCTTTTCTATGAAAAAAGGAAATAAATATATTTAAAAATAGATCACAAATTGATATAAGTATATCAATTTAAATAATCTTCGTATGAAAAAAAGGAAACAAATATACATCAAATAGGAAACAAATAATTTCAGTAATAATATTGACCAATAAGAAAATACCATTTGAATAAAAAAATCCAACTTTAATATCTATATCTATCTATATATATATATATATATATATATATATATATACACACACACACATATATATACACGTGTTTGCAACAAAAATATGTATAAAATATTTTTTTATAATTTATAAATTAGTTGGAAAGAGATACGATACAAATTTTGAAAATGATTTAATAAGGTAAAGTAGTAATAATACTCAAACACACCATCTAATATAATTTGAAATAAATATATAATTATTATCATTAGCATAGATCTAAAAAAGTAAAATATAATTAAGCTCCCGTACAAATATTAAAAAATCATAAGCACATGATTGTGTGAATAATTTTGAAGTTAAATATGTAGATGTACATAACTTATTGATTATTTTCATGAGAAAGATGGTTAGAAAGATAGAGAAATTAATAGTGAAAATAAAGGTAAGATGGTAAAAAAAAAGATCCTTAAAGGCAGAAAAGTGATCTAAGAAACCTCGTCCAAGATGTAAAATAAGCATTAGTAATGCTTGTGAGTCTTAAAATATTATTTATTTTTCGATAGTCATTTAAGATGTCTAAAATAATTAAATTATAAATTAACACTTATTTGGCTCTAATGGATTTTTATAATTAATTTTTGAAATCGAATATTTACAAATTGATTATTACATGTTCGTTGTATGTAGACATTGTGGGGAATATTGCAATCGGTTAAAAATGATAAATCAACAATTTCAATATCCAAGAATAAAATCAACCAAGAATTGACGAATGTTCAATGTACGTAGACGATTAAAATAGATCACAAATTGACATACAACATATCAAATTAAATAATATTTTAGTATAAAAATAGGAAACAAATATGATTAAAATAGGAAACAGATATTTTAAAATTTCAGCAATAATATTGACCAATAAGAAAATACCATTTGAATAAAAAATTCAAGTTTAATTGTGAGCGTGACACATCAGCAATATAACCGAAAAGAGATTGCAATCGGGAAAAAATGGAAACATGTCTCAATATTTACGACAATATAACCGAAAATAAAAAAAGGAAATGGATTCAAATCATATTTAAAATAGGAAACAAATATTTTAAAGTTTCCATAATAATATTGACCAATAAGAAAATCTCATTTGAATAAAAAATTCAACTTTAATTGTGGGCGTGACACGTCAGCAAAATGCTAGCAGAATTGGTAATATTAATAGATAATAGATAGATATATTGCAATTGGAAAAAAAATGGAAACATGTCTCAATATTTACGGCAATATAACCGAAAAAAAAATGAATAGATTCAAATCATATTTAAAATAGGAAACAAATATTTTAAAGTTTCCATAATAATATTGACCAATAAGAAAATCTCATTTGAATAAAAAATTCAACTTTAATTATGGGCGTGACACGTCAGCAAAATGCTAGCAGAATTAGTAATATTAATAGATTCTAAAAAATTCACTTATGATAAGATTATCACTGCATTACTTAAAAGACAAGGTATTATGATGTGGATTGATATTCAAGCCAAATAAGTAGAGTTTTAAATATTTAATAATGATTTTTCTAATATATATCCCACAAGGCCACAACCATAGGATTAAGATTTCCAATTGAAAAAGATTATCTAAATTTAAATTATTTTACTTTTTTAATATTGTGTTATTAAGATGGCTTCTTTATTCGGTAGAAAATCTTCCTTATTTGGGCTTATTAACCTAGGTTTTAGAAAGATCGATTTAATAATATAGAAAAAATTTGCGAAGTAGGCACATTAATTGGACGTTTTTGCGAAATAGACGCGTGTTTGGACAATTTTGCGAAATGACCGCTATATATACTTATTTTCGTTTTTGTACAGACATTTTTTTGTGTATCCCGATTCCCGAATATCCGAAATCTCTCTTCCTCTATCTCTCTCTTTGCGCTCCTTCCTGAGATTTGGATTCAAGCCGTTGACGACCTGGAGCTTACTCGCTCGCCGTCGACTTAGAGCTTGCCTCACCAGAGCGCTCTCTCTCTCCTTCTGGCTTTCTCTTTCCCGTTCTCTCACACGCGTACACCCCTCAAGGTCGAGCAGCGATGACGGACAGGCTTGGCGGGGATGGCTTTATCGGAGAGCTCGCAACCGCCTTTTCCTTCATCTCCGGCGAGCTCAAATCGTTGGGCACCAAGGTCGAGCGAGCAAGCGAGGTCTTCCAGCAACAGGTCTCATTGTTGAAGCGATTTCTCTCATCGATCTGATTTTGATTGCCAATTTCTCATTGTCGAAGCAAGTTCTCTCATTGTCTTCCAGTAACAGGTCTCAATTTTATCCGTTTTCTTGTCAGAACAACTATTCCTGGAGATATATGAGATTCGACAAGCTAAGGTGAAGTTCTCCTATTTTCATTGTGCCTACTCTCTTTTGCAAAATTTCTATTCTTAATGTTAACGAGGTTTGTAGAACATCTGTTTATGTCTGCTGTATTGTGTATTCACGTGAGATTGGTCAATGCCTATTGTGCATACTTTACACTATTCAAGTAATTTCACTATCCAACAGCAAAGGTTGATGTAGTGCAAATAATCATGTATTTCATTCATTCATTTGTTGTACGAATTCTCCCAAATATAGAAATGTTATGTCTCGGTTTGGTCTAATTTATCCTATGACATGTTTGTGTTTTCTTGACTGAAGTACTTGGGTATAAATAGTCAAAAGATATTTAGGCAGAGGCTTCACATTAATAAGCAACATCAAGAATAGAAAGATACCATCTCATTTTCGAATAAGTTATATAGTTGCACAAGCAGATATTCCTTTGTATTTTCTATTTTAGTGAAGTAATTGTTTATGCATTAAGAGGGAGTTGTGCAACTCTAAGAGGGAGTTGTGCAACTCTAAGAGGGAGTTGTGAAACTACTGAATCCAAGGCACTCAGAAAGCTGTCTTCTAGCAGCACTAGGGAAAATAAAAGAATTGGCGAAGGCTCAATTCTGAAGCGAAAATTGTGCATTGATGCAAAGTTGGTATGAATTTAGATTTGTTAGGCCAAATTCATAAGTTGCTTGATGGATCTGTGCGCATCTTTTCACGAAATGGGGATGAAACTACATCAAAATTTCTTGATGTGGTGCATATTATTCAAGATGCATGTAAAGTTTCTACAATTTCTTTTATACTGGATGCGGAGGTAATAATACGTCACTGGCCATTATTTGTCTGCATTTTAAATTTAACATGATGGAGGGTCTTTGAGGCAACCTTTCTGTAATTGCTATTGCGGGGAAATGTTGCTTGCATCTGACCCTTGCGGCGTTGCTGGTGGAGTGGCTTTTGACATTAGTTATGGTTTCACCTTTAGTTTAATTTTGTATTAAAACATGAATGAATAAAATGAAAGTGATGGTTGAGGTTGGTATATTGGTATATGATTGTGTTTTAAAGTTTATTATGACTGACAGTATTGATCAATTCAATCTAAGAGAAACACACAAGCACTCAAGAACACTCAGATGAAAGAAGAAGAAAAAAGCAGATCTCTCAGAACATAGAATTTTTTATTCTTTGAAAAACAGTTCAATACATTGCAGGACTTGGTATTTATAGAGAGTGTGTGGGTGAGCTCTGTACGTGTACAAGAGGGAAGTCAGTTACAATTCTGTTACACTAACTGCATCTTCTCAAGCAAGCTTTAAGCTGAGCTTGTAACAGCTTCAACACTCCCCCTCAAGTTAAGAGTTTGAATTGATTCACAACTCCTAACTTGATCATCATCTTCTCATAAGCATCTTGATTCACAGTCTTTGTGAACATGTCTGCTGGCTGCTCTTTGGTTGAGATGTATCCCAAGGTGATCTCCTTTCTTAAGGCCTTGTTTCTCACAATGTGACAGTCACCTTCTATATGCTTGGTTCGCTCATGGTACACAGGGTTTTTTGCAATATGAAGGGCTGACTGGTTGTCACAGTGCAGCTGTACTGGCTCCATGGTAACACCTAGATCAGATAATAGGTTTACAAGCCAAGTTACCTCACTACATGTCATAGCCATTGCCCTGTACTCTGCTTCAGCTGTTGACATGGCCACATATGATTGCTTCTTCGTCCTCCAGGAGATTAAGGACTTGCCCAGCAAAATGCAAAACCCAGTGAGAGATTTTCTGGTCATTGGGCAGCTCTGCCAGTCAATATCACAGAAGGCTCTCATCTGTAGTGTGTTTTCTTTTGCAAGAAGCAGCCCTTGTCCTGGAGCCTTTTTCAGATATCTCAATACATGCTTAGCAGCTTGCCAGTGATCCATACTTGGAGAGTGCATGAATTGACTGAGCATCTGTACAGCATAACATAAGTCAGGTCTTGTGATGGTTAAGTAGATCAACTTTCCTACAAGTCTTCTGTAGGCCACAGGATCCACTCCCTCTCTGTTTCCTTCAAGGCTGAGCTTGATTCTAGGATCTAGAGGGGTTGCTAATGGTTTGGAATCAGTCATTCCAGTCTCAGCTAGTAGCTCAAGTGCATATTTCCTTTGATTCAGTAGTATGCCTTGTTCATTTCTCTCCACTTCTATACCCAGAAAATACCTCAACTCACCCAGCTCTTTCATCTGAAAATGCTTGTGTAGATGAGCTTTAAGTTTGCTTATCTCACTCATATCATTTCCTGTGATGATCATGTCATCCACATATACTAGCAGGGCTGCGGTTGTGTTGTCACTTCTCTTGACAAACATTGAGTGATCATACTCAGACTGCACAAATCCTGCAGAGATCACAACTTCATAAAATTTTGCAAACCATTGTCGTGGTGCTTGCTTTAGTCCATACAAGGACTTTTGCAACTTACACACCATGTTTCCCACAGCTTGATGCTTCTTACTTTCACACTCCCCCTAACATCAGGCTGTAGAGTCTTGAGAGAGCAGTAGGCTGGTGGTAGCTCCATGAACACCTCCTCCTCCAAGTCACCATGCAAGAATGCATTTGTGACATCCAGCTGGGATATGTTCCAGTCTTTAGCTGTAGCAACAGCAAGTAAGGTCCTGACTGAGATCATCTTTTCCACTGGAGCAAATGTCTCACTATAGTCAATACCCTCAACCTGGCTAAAACCACGAGCCACAAGTCTGGATTTGTGTCTGTCTAGGGACCCATCTGCCTTTAGTTTAAGCTTGAAGAGCCACTTGCAGGTTACCACGGACTGATGCTCAGGTCTAGGTACAAGAGTCCATGTTTTGGTACTCTCAAGGGCTTTCAACTCAGTCAACATTGCTTGGCACCACTCTTTAGAGTGTAGAGCCTCCTTTACAGTAGAAGGTTCAGAAAGTGATGCACTATTGGTGATAAAGTTTGTATAGGCAAGAGGGCAGTCATGATAAGAAATGAAAGAAGAGATAGGATAGGGTGAAGAGAGCTTACTGTAGGAGGAGTCCTTTGCAGAGGTAGTTTCTTGATGGACAGTACACACATAATCCTTCAACCATGATGGAGGTTTAGGAATTCTGCTAGATTGTCTGGTAGGGGCTGTCTGTGTTTGTGGGGCAGGTTGTTGAGGAATCTCACTTGGCTGGGAAGTAGAGATAACATCAAAGGTGGGTGGGATGGGAGAAGGAGAGTAGTCAGCCAGAGACTCAGTGGTGGTGACTGGGTCCAGAGAAGGGAGAGAAGGTTGCTCAAGGCAGTCAAGTGGGACAAAAGGCCAGTCATCCACAAAGGTATCTTGAGGACCACCAGGAGATGAGGTCAGTGTGACAGTAGATGGAATTTGTTGTGGAGTGGATGAGGAGAAAGGGAAGTAATCTTCAACAAAGTTTACATCTCTGCTAATGTAACATTTATGATCTTGCAAATTATAAACTTTGTAGCCTTTGAACCCAAAGGGATATCCAATGAAAACACAGGGATCAGACCTTGGTTCAAACTTCTTTTTGTTTTGAAACTTTGTAGACATGAAACATAAGCACCCAAATACTCTAAGTGTGGAGTAATCTGGTTGTTCATGAAATAAAATTTCATAAGGTGATTTGTTTTGAAGAAGAGGGGTAGGTAATCTGTTGATGAGGTGAGTTGCAGTGAGAATGCAATCTCCCCAAAATCTCAATGGAAGAGATGAATGAAATCTGAGAGCACGAGCTGTCTCTAGAATATATCTATGTTTCCTTTCCACTCGGCCATTTTGTTGGGGTGTGGCAGTGCAAGAGCTTTCATGGATAATGCCTTTTGAAGTAAGAAAGTTTTGTAAAGTGTTGTTAAAAAATTCAGTACCCTGATCTGTTCTAAGAGTTTTGATGGCAACAGAAAACTGTTTTTCCATTTTGAGTATGAAATCTTGCAAGACAGAAGGTGTTTCAGACTTAGCTGTTAGCAGATGAGCCCAAACACTTCTACTCTTGTCATCAACAATGGTAAGAAAGTACTTTTTGCCATTATAAGTTGGGGTTTCATAAGGCCCCCAAAGATCACAATGTACAAGCTCAAAAATGTTACTAGCATGAGATGTACTCTTGTTGAAGATATTTCTAGTTTGTTTGGCAATAGGGCAAATAGCACAAGTGAGATCATTGGATTTATTCATACTAGAAGCAATGTTGGGTACATGAAGAAGTTTTTCAATAGGGGCATGGCCTAGTCTGAGATGCCAGAGGGCATTCATATCAGACTTACAACTAGATTTTGGAAGAAACATAGGTATAGTAGGTGAGGTAGCACAGAAGGTGCCTTGAGCTTGCTCAAGAGCTTGAGATTCTTTGATGAGTTGTGGTATGTCTGGTTCAGGGATTAAGTGGTACAGTCCATCAATGTCCCTACCAGCTGCAATGTTCCTCCTCCTTACAGGGTCCTGGATGAGGCACATAAGAGGTCTAAGGTTAATGTGAACATTCATGGTTCTAACAAGTGTTGTTAGTGAGACAAGATTTAGTTTGAAATCAGGGATGTACAACACATTTGTCAATGTCAAGGAAGGGGTTAAGTATACATTACCAGAGTGGGTAATGTTACTTGTGTGCCCATCAGGAAAGTGAATCTTCGAAGGAGAGGTCATTGGGACAACATTGGTTAGAGATTTAAGGTTGCAGGTCATATGAAAATTTGCACCACTATCTAGAAGCCAACTATTTGTAAGAGGAGAAACTACACCACAGAAGAGAGTACCTGCAATGACATCATGAGATTGCTGCTGTGAGTGTGCTTGGGACATCATCTGAAAGAAGGACATCATCATCTTTTGTTGATCAGGAGTGAAAGACTGCACCACATTGCTTGAGGTTTCTGGAGCTTTCTCAATTGCAGCATTGGCCTTGTACCCACCAGTTCCATTTTTCTTGGAATCCTGCCCAGCCTTTGGAACTTGGGGTTTGATCTTGCTCTCAGAATGCCAGCTTGGATAGCCAATGACCTCCCAGCATTTCTCAGTGGGATGGTTTCCCTCACAGTGAGTACATTTCTTTCTCCTGGTTTGTTCACCATCTTTCTTGCTGAACATGGCTGTGACATCCGTTGATGATGAAGCTGTATCAGACCATTTCTTGCTTGATTCATCTTGAATCAACAGAGAATGAACATAGCTGACAGTTGGCAATGGAGAATTCAAGAGAAATTGCCTCCTGGCAGCTTCATAATGTTCATTCAATCCCATCAGGAATTTTAAGAGCTTTTCCTCATTCTCAGCAGCCTCAATCCTCTCATTCACATTGCATTCACATTTTCCACAATTACACCTGAGGGGAGGACACAATCCAGATAATTGCTGCCAATTTCCCTTCAATTTCGTGAAGTACTCAGTGATGCTGGATGTCTTTTGCACACAATCTTGAAGCTCCTTCTTCAATTGGAACAAAAGAGGTCCATTCCTCTGACAAAAGCTCTCATGTAGGTCATCCCACATCTGCTTTGCAGTATCGAACTCATCAAGAGTGGCATAAATTTCCTTCGACACTGTGTTCAAGATCCAAGAACACACCATGTCGTTACATCGATTCCACAGAGGGGAATTCTCAGAGGTTTCAACTACTGAACCATCCACAAATCCTACTTTGTTCTTTACCGACAGACCTTTCATGACTGCCTTCTTCCATCTACGAAAATTTTCTCCAGTCAACTGGATTGAGGTGAGGAGAATACCTGAATTATCTGATGGATGTATGAACAATGGATTTTGCAGGTCCATTGATGTGATCAACTCTCCACGGCGACGTCTCTCAGCCAATGGTGGGGATTGATCATCAGTGTTGATCGGTGTCGCCATTTTTGAAGCGAGATTTGCAGAAGATCACAGATCACAGATTTCGTTTCTGATGGCGAACAGATCACCGATTGAGACACAGATCACATACCAGAGATCAGAGATGCGGAAGCAAGCACAAACGATTGAATGATGATCATATGCTCTGATACCATATTGATCAATTCAATCTAAGAGAAACACACAAGCACTCAAGAACACTCAGATGAAAGAAGAAGAAAAAAGCAGATCTCTCAGAACATAGAATTTTTTATTCTTTGAAAAACAGTTCAATACATTGCAGGACTTGGTATTTATAGAGAGTGTGTAGGTGAGCTCTGTACGTGTACAAGAGGGAAGTCAGTTACAATTCTGTTACACTAACTGCAGCTTCTCAAGCAAGCTTTAAGTTGAGCTTGTAACAGCTTCAACAGACAGGGCTCCTTGTTTCCGGTGATAAGGCGCAGCCGGATCCTTTGAAGTTAGCCAGTGGAAGTGATGACTGCACCATGCGAATTTGGAGCATCAACGAGGCAATCTCTATCCATGCCTCCTCTCTCTTACAGTCATTGACATTGCATTTTTGTGCATCTGAATTTCTCTAATATCGCTCTAGTGCACATTGAATATTCATATATCCTATTTTGAGAACAAATCATTATGTTCCCCATACCATAGCTGATTATGATCATGCGGGTATCTTCAATGAAGGAGCAAAAACAACACCTCAGTGAAGTGCACTTGGTTGCTCAAAACGAACTGCAAGCCGTGATAGCTCAACTAGAGGAGCAATTGAAAGAATACCAAGAAAGGAATGAAGCTAGAAAAGTCGAGTTGGAGAATCTGAAGCTTGAAGCTGCTGAGAATTCTTCTTTGCAAGCTAGAGTGAAAGAACTCGAAGGAGAGCTTGTGGTAACTAGAGCTGATTTGAAAAAAGAGGTAAAATCTTGGCCATGAACATCAGTTTTTGCAAGGTTGTGTAGCAAATAACACTTAACTCTGATTGCTTAACAATATTTCTGCAGCCGGAAAATGTTCACACATCTGCTGCAACGCGAGAGGTAGAACTGTCGGCAAGGCTGGAGGAGCACATGCAAAAAGCCCGAGAGGTAGATACCATCAGCGAGAAGGTACACCTTCTCTGGAGGAATCCACATTGTGCAATTTGAATTCCTAGTTTAATATTCTTGTTCCGTAACGAGAACTAAAAAGAGAAAATAGCACTACATGTTTCCACTTTCTTATGTTATGGAGCAGTTTATCACTGTCATGGCAAGTCCTTGAAAGAAATGTTTTCGGATTATTCAAATCTCAGAGTTACTCATTTGAATATGACTCTGTCATATTCCTCTTGTTTTCTGCTGGTGTTACTTTTGTGTATTTGATTGATAATGAGTTGTCTTGCTCACTTTTCATCTAAGTAGATGTTTTACCATATCTGTCATATTCACCGTTGCTAACCCTCAACTGCTGCATACAATTGACATTGGAGTTTCTGAGACACTTTTTGTTTTCATACTACAGTTAAAGCCTTCTAAGGAATTCATGTGTACATCTTGTTAAGGGTAGTGTATTTTCTGTGGGTGGTTGTGGTTGTTTTCATCATTATTTCTACTACCATAAACTTTCTTACGTGTATGAGCTAATCCGTTATTGATCACTCGATCTGTGTTATTTACTATATTATTAAAAGCAGTTTGTATGTTTTCAGGTGATTTATAGGCTATTGCTGAGTAAGTTAAACCATCTGTATCACATTTCTGAAAGCAGATCAGCATGAAGTAAGTCAATTCTATCCATGTCATCCTTGCTCAAGCTGCATATTTTGCCTGTAGATTTGCACCTGTTGTACTTTTAACCTTGGAAAAGCTATGTTGTTTAGATCAATATTTCTGTCAGTGTGCAGGGATCATCTGTAATTTGATAAGCATACGATTCATTTGTTTGAGAAAGACATAATTTAACTGCCTTTTTTGAACTTTGGAGTACTTTATTACTTGCAGCTCTTAGTTTTATGTTGCTCTTGACTGTGAGCAAGAGCTGGAAACTGCCAAGAGCAGCTCCCTCTTTGGTATTCATACATTTGATCTGATAACACGTGTTTAAGGTTCTTGATCAGTTGATGTTCTTAATGTTGCAGATCTCGTTTATACATTTTTGAAACTGGATCGGAATCTGAACTTCATTGAGCATACAAGTAGGCTGGGCTAGAAGGAGTAAGCACTCCCTCTTTGGTATTCATACCTGTTGGATGAGAAATCTCCGTTTTGTTGTTTGATTGAATCTGGTTATCCACTGCAGGATTAAAAGGGCTATGCCTTTTGATTGTTGATCACGGGCTCTACTCTAACAGAAAATCGGACATATTCCTTGCCCAACCTAAGAGAGCTTTGCCAAACGCGTTTAAATTATTTACCGGTTAGTATGCCAATCTTATTCAAGTTTGTCCTTGAAATGTGATCATTTTCAAGTATAGCAAATATCATGAACTTCAGCCATTTTTTGCAGGCTCGGCATGGATGATACTCTCACGAGCATTCGTGGAGTACCTAATCTGGGGATGGGACAACCTACCTAGGACCATGCTCATGTACTATACGAACTTCGTGTCCTCTCCAGAGGGCTACTTCCACACGGTCATATGTAACGTGCCAGAGTTTGCGGCAATAGCAGCTAACCACGACATGCATTACATCTCGTGGGACACTCCTCCTCGACAGCACCCACACACACTCACCTTGAACGACACACAGAAGATGGTTGGGAGCAACGCGGCTTTTGCTAGGAAGTTCAAGCAAGATGATCCTGTCTTGGACTGGATTGACAAGGAATTGCTTGGAAGGGGAAACGGAAGCTTCACCCCAGGCGGTTGGTGTGACAGCAAGCTGAACTGTTCGGATGTTGGGGATCCGGAAAAGATCATCCCTGGGTCTGGATCAGAAAGGCTTAGTCAGCTTATATCTAGGGTAGTTAACTCTGTAGGGTTCAAAAGATACCAATGTAAGTAGATGTCATAGACAAGTTGTTCATATGCTGAAAATGTCAATAAAGTTGCTGGTGCATTGTAACAGTTAGCAGCAACATAGGCTTACAACTTTAGATAACAGGTGAATTTGCATAGGTGCTTTGATTCCTTGAAAGTGAAACCACATTGTAATTTCAAATCCTGTCTCCGTGAAGATTTAGGGTTTGTTTGATTCGATACCCTTATAGGCTTGCGCCGAAAGAATCTGTAATTAAGCCATTAAGGGTTGTGTCAGCATCTTTTTAGAAATTAAAGGTTGTGTCAGCGGTGTTTGCAATTTTAGTGCTGACAGAGTTATAAAGAAATAAAACTGATCAATACATTTTCATCACTAAAATTTCAAATACCGTTGACACTAGTTGTTTTCTCTGATTAACAAAATAGAAAAAGATGCTGACACTACAGTTGTGCAACTCTAAACTACGGTTGTGCAACTTTAAAATACAGTTTAAGAACCAAATTAGATTAAAAAGTGCAAGAATAATATTATAATGTGCCCAAATTAGATTTTTAGTTTAAGAAGAATCAAATTAGATTTTAGTTTGTATGAATAAAACTATAACTTTCATCCATAACACTATGAAAGTTTAGAGTTGCACGACTCTGTTTTAAGAGTTGCACGACTCTGTTGTAAGAGTTGCACGACTCTGTTTTAAGAGTTGCGCGCACGACCCTTTTTTACGAGTTGCACGACTCTTTTTTACGAGTTGCACGACTCTGTTGTAAGAGTTGCATGTCTCTGTTGTAAGAGTTGCACGACTCTGTTGTAAGAGTTGCACGACTCTGTTGTAAGAGTTGCACGACTCTGTTGTATGAGTTGCACGACTCTGTTTTAAGAGTTGCACGACTCTGTTTTGCTCTACACGAAACTAAAAGCTACTATATAATATAAACTTTTTTTTATAGGATTTCATACTTATTGCTGATAAGCATGAAATTATATATATAAAAAATTAATTAAAAAATTGATATTGTTTTATAGTTTTTATCATCATAAAATAATCCAACCTAATAATAAATGAAATATTTTTGCACAACATGCTCTTATTTTTGCTCAACAATTCTTTATTTTTGCACAACAATCGAGACTTGTGAAATTGTGTCTATACATAATCTTATTTTTTGTAAATATAATTTTATACTTTTTAATAGATTATTGCACAACACGGTTTTATTTTTGCTCATCAATATAGTAAAATTGCACAACATGGGGGATTGGTGAAATTTTGCTCAATATCATGTTATTTTTGCTCAACAATAGGTTATTTTTTGCACAACAATAGAGACTTGAGAAATTGTTCTCACCATGATTTTATTTTCTCTCAATATAATTTCATACTTTCTCAATAAATTATTGGACAACATCATCTTATTTTTGCTCAACAATAGGTTATTTTTGCACAACAATCGAGACTTGTGAATTTGTTCTCACCATGATTTTATTTTCTCTCAATATAATTTCATACTTTCTCAATAAATTATTGCACGACTCTGTTGTAAGGGTTGCACGACTCTTGTTTTAAGAGTTGCACGACTCTCTTGTAAGAGTTGCACGACTCTGTTTTAAGAGTTGCACGACTCTGTTGTAAGAGTTGTACGACTCTTGTTTTAAGAGTTGCACGACTCTGTTTTAAGATTTGCATGACAATCGAGACTTGGGAATTTATTCTCAACATGATCTTATTTTAAAAAAGTGCTGACGTGAAAAAAAAACTTATTTGAAAAAAGTGCTGACACAAATAGAATAAAAAGTGCACAAATTAGAATAAAATGCGCACGAATAATATTATAAAGTAAAAAAAAATTTGTTATCCATGTAGAAAAAAAAAACTAGATTTGATCATATTTGTGAAATTTTTATCTGGGCTTGATGGAATTGTTCGACATCATTTGATCGGCTTATGATTCATTTGTCATGTGCTTCTTCGATTCTTTGTGAAATTGTTATCCATGCTTGTGCAACTCTAAAAAAAAGTGCTGACATGGGAAAAAAAGTGCTGACACGGAAAAAAGTGCAACTCTAAACTAGACTTGGATCATATTTGCACAATTTATGGTTATATTTACACAAAGTACTCTTATATTTGCACGATAAAAAGTTAAAAAAATAAAATAAATAAAAACTAGACTAGGGTCATATTTGCACAACTTATAATTAAATTTGCACAACGTCCTCTTATATTTGCACAACTTACTCTTATTTTTGCTCAACAATAGGTTATTTTTTGCAAAACAATCGAGATTTCTGAAATTGTTCTCAACATGATTTTATGTTTTGTCAATATTATTTTAAGAATTGCACGACTATGTTGTAAGAGTTGCACGACTATGTTGTAAGAGTTGCACGACTCTGTTTTAAGAGTTGCACGACCATGTTTAAGAGTTGCATGGCTCTGTTTTAATAGTGCACGACTCTATTGTAACAGTTGCACGACTCTTGTTTTAAGAGTTGCACGACTCTCACTACAAATAAAATTGGATTTAGCTATGAAAGTAGCAACAGAATTGCCACAGATTTAGTCACTAATGAGCCACGGTTTAGCCATGCAAAAGGTTTAGCCACGACTTCAGTCACGGACAGCTAATCCGTGGGATTTTTGCTCGTGACTGATCTTAGTCACAATGCAACAGTGGCAATAGCCACGACAAACAACCACACATTAGATGAGTTATAATAGCCACGACCAATTTGTGACAAGAAATATGAGACCATTAGCATTGTCTTGGACGTGACAAGAGTCGTGGCTGATACGTATATAATATTTTAGTCAAATAATATCTTTAGCTACAACTTTTTGTGACTATTAAGATCATGGCTATATTTGGTGTTATATATACAAAAAAAAAAAATCATATGCATATTTTTATTGATTAGAAAAAAAGGCATAATTCATATAATTGATAATAATAATTATATATTATTAAGATAAATAAATTGAACATATACAAGTTTCTGATTATTAAACGCATAATTTCATCAACTTTACATCAAAAACAAAAAAAGAATCTAATATAAACTTATTGTGAACCATAAAATCATACTATATAGATATCACTAAGTAGATCGAGTATGTAGTAACCATGCATCTAGCTTCTCCCTAGTGCCTTGATCACCACCATCTTGAAAACCAAGGATTAAACTTGTCGCGTATGCCATAAGCTAGAAATGGTGATTGAAGGCTCCATGAAAGAAGGACGAAATCATGCATTGAGCAGAAACATCGGCCTACTCGAAACAAAAACGTGTTTGGGTGATCACCGCCTCCCGACTCCCGTTCTTCCGCACCAACCACATCGTTCATAACTCATTGCTAGTGAACTCCTCAACGAACATAGAGTTCGAGCCTTGTAAAAAAAATGACAATGCATAAAATTAAGTATAATTAGATGGGTTTAAGTACGGATATGAACAAGGAAGATGATTAGTAAGAAAGAAGACGAGAGATGAATTCACATACCTCGCAAAGGGATGATCGCTGGAACCACATCACTTCTTTCCTTTTCAAATTATTTCAACATTCTCAAAATTTTCGACTTCAACGCCTATCTAAGCAAAACCTCCCACCTTAAAAACAATAATTTATGGAGGTCTTAATTGGATAGCGTGATTGATGCATCTATTTAAGTAAACTATTCAAATATAATTCATGTAATTTAAAATCGCAATTCACAAACCGATAGGAATGGAAGGAGATCAATCTCTAAAAAGCAAGAGGGGTTTGTGTTTGAAATATTTTTATTTTTATTTTTATCGATATTGTGTTTGAATTTTGATAAATAAACATAATAAAATGCGTTGATTTATAACTAGTTTATTACGATATTCTTTGTAATCTACGTATAATTTTTGAGTTGGTAGAATGAATTATTTAGATTTAGATTAATATTACGATATTCTTTGTAATCTACGTATAATTAGATGGGTTTCGAATAATTAGTTTCGTTTTAATCGCCACAACTTGATGGTGTCTAATTATAGCGACGACTCCACCAAATTCTCAGCCATAAGATAGTTGTGGCAAAATTCAGTGTCTATTTTAGCTTTTACTCTACCATAGCGATAAACCCAATGCTAAGTTTTAGCCATGTTGTTTATGTGGCCAACTTTTGCGGCTACTTTTATAACAACATATTTCAATATATGTGACAAAAGGGATGGCTGAACAGCCATGATTTTAGTTATGTGGCCAAAGTTTCCGTAGCTATATTCTATATTATTTGTAGTGTCTCTTGTAAGAGTTGTACGCCTCTGTTTCAAGAGTTGCACAATTCTGTTTTAAGAGTTGCACGACTCAGTTTTAAGAGTTGTACAACTTTTGTTTTAAGAGTTGCACGACTCTGAAGAGTTGCACGACAATCGAGACTTGTGAATTTATTCTCAACATGATCTTATTTTATCTCAATATAATTTCATACTTTCTCAATAAACTGTAAACGATTCAGAATAAATTGAAGCAAGTCTAGTTTTATTTTTTATTCTTTTTAACATTTTGTCGTGCAAATATAACCATAAATTGTGCAAATATAATCGTATGTTGTGCAAATATAACATTTTGTTGTGCAAAAATAAAAATAAAAATATAGATTATGGATCCCATAATAAAATATAGATAGTTTTTTTAATTTCTCATATTTGTAGGGTGATTTGTGTAATTATATCAAAATTCTATCTTCTTCCTTCGATTCCTGCGAAGATGAATCCATGGCGCTCCGCGCTCGACGCCACCGCCGTCGGCCTTCGCTCCGGTGCTCGCTTCCTCCCTCGCTCCGACGATCGCTCCCTCCCTCACTCCGACGCTCGGTCACCACCGCCTCCCTCCCTCGCTCGCTCCTTCTTCAACCGTCGTCTCTCCAGATCCAGCGTTCGCAGGCATCCGGCTCCGCCCCCGGCTCGCTCGACCTCGCTCGGCCGTTGCTTGACTTCGCTCCGGCATTCTCGCTCTCCGACGCTGTCGATCTCCATCTCGAGCATTGTCGGTCGCCGACGCTCACCCCTCTCCTCCCGTCGCTCCGGCATTCTCGCTCTCAGAATCAATTAATCGAATTCCAGATCTGGAATTCAGATCTAGAATCAATTATTCAATTAATCGAATTCGACTTCAGAATCAATTGGACATATATGGCAAATTCAGATCTGGCCGGGGGAGGGTGCGAGGCGGCGCGAGGCGGAGCGGCTGTGGAAGCGACAAGGAGGAAAGGAGGAAGATGGACGGAATTGCTTCAGATCCGGCGCCGAAGCCATAGATCTCGACCTTGCTCACAATCGCCGTTGAGCAGTTCTGGATTGAGAAATAGAGAGCGTGCGGAGAGAGAGGTCGGATGAGAGAGAAAGGTCGGTGAAACAAAGGAAAGGGGTTTTTATTTAGGACATTTTGCAAAAATGTCCCAAAACGCAGATATTTCGCAAAATAAGCCTATTTTCGTGGCTATTTTGCAAAACCGCCCCATAATATATTAGTTATGCCTTCCTAATCTTCCATACATGTTTGGTTTTGCTCTGTATAATCAATGCATATCTTCTACCCCAAAATCCCGTCTCATGACCCCGTCTCACAAAAATATTTCTTTCTAAAAAAACAAAAATATTTCACCCTTAAATTAATATTAACAAAATTTAAAAAAATATATTTAGCATCTACATGATTATTATAACCTATTTGGAAAAAAAATCTAAAAAAATCAACTTATAGAAATTATAAAAAAAATTATATAGTAAAATAACATCTTTTTATAACTTTTAAAAATCTCGCTATCTCTATTAAATTATTATAATAAATATTTTTGTGGGATAGGGTTTTGGGACAGAAGATATAGTACTTGTGTTAAGATTATCATTATTATCGGGTGGGATCACCCGTCTCAAAAGGGAAAGGCCCCCCCGTATTCCCCTCCCACCCCCCACCCCCCACCCCCCACTCTCCCTCCCCCAAATAAAGAAAAAAAAAAAACTTAAATTTGAAAAAAAAAGAAAAAAGAAAAAGTCAAGAGATAGAATTGAGAGAAGGCACATGCGGGGACAGTGTGCATTTGGCACAACAGATCCCGTCTGCATTATTATGGCTTTTGTATGCGAGCCGGGTAATGATTGTTCATATTCAACTCGTTTAGACATGAGTCGACATTGAGCTGACTCTAAATTTGGACTAAATTTTAAAATGTGTTCATACTTAGTTTGTTTAGTAAATAAACGGCCTCAGAACGAGTTTTTTTTTTTTTTTGAGAATGGCACAACTCTACTTCCTCATTGCATAGTAACTTAAAGGGGAATTTTATAAATTAATTTTCACAAAATTTGAGCTATTCTAGTCTAGAATTTCTAGATCAAGTCGAGCCAAAACTTAACTTGAATTTACATGCTCATATTTGACTCGCTTAGTAAATAAATGAGTTCAAATCGATTTTTTTTCAAGCAAACTTAACCCGAGCTAAGCTATTCAACTCATATGATAACCCTAATTATCATGTGAAAATATTTAGATTTTAGAGTTGAGGATTGTCGTGCAAAAACTAAATCAATACTCGTGTTCATACATTAAGCATTGTCATCAATGTACAAAATTCGTATTAAAAGTTTAGTATCTTGCTAGATAAGGTCGTTCAATTCGGTTGTAAGATGTACTTCAAACAAAAAAAAAAAATCCGTGGAAAATATGCCAAAAGTGTCGTTTCATGTGCATGGAGAAGACAAATGTTGCAAATTCCTTCACAATTTGAGAAAATCATGCATTAACAAACCAAATACCAATAAAGTTATTGCAAAAGAGTCATAAAGTTAGCTAGCTAGTAATCTAGCATTGTATGCAAAAACAAATAAAAGAAAATTTTGAAAAGGTGTGGAATTAGACAATGCAAATTCGTATTATCTGATATCTCATTTGAAAAGGACAATACGAGAACGAACCAATTTTGAGCTAGGAAAAGAAAAATAGATATGTTAGGTTATATTATATACATACTAGTTTTTATATTAAATAATCGAGTGGGATAAATGGTGGTTAAGTGAGTCAAGTAATGTGTCGGATGATGGATCGTGTAATGGGTGACCACTCGTTTCACCTGACATGTCATTCTGTTGCTTTGTTTTTTGAATTTACATTTGTATAATCGGGTCGGGTAGATCGAGTGAGTCAATCACCCATGGTCGATTTCCAGGTCTAGTGATGCCTCGATGTATGTCATGGTTTCGGGCCTTGATGGACGAAGCCTTGGCCCTTTGTTTGGGATTGTGTCAGGATCCAACAGATTGGTGGTTGTGAAAGAGTTAGGTTTGTTAAGATTCAAGATTGAAAAGGATAGATTGACTTTCATCAATTATATGAGAGGGTCTTAGCGGTTAGCAATGCCCTCATGAGATCAAGATGGTGATCACAAATGCCCTCTTGTTGCGCCAAGGTTCCAAACTGGTGTCTTGAGTCAATATCTTATACGAAGTCAATAAGGTGGTAGACAAAGTGGTACATTTTCGTTTTTTGCTCTTTGGGGTCTCATTTATTGCACAACTAGAGTTCAATGCTCTCATTTGTAAAGATGCTATTGGGTAGGGTTTGGATTCGGTGCACTATTGCACTCTCAAGTTAGTTTTCCTCTTACAAATTTTAATTTTAGGAAAAAAAAAATTTAATTAGATTGATGTAGACCCTAGAGGAGGGGTTTAAACCGTTTGTCCCCAATCTCGTCCCCTTGTCCCGCCCCCTCTCACAAGAAGGTTAATTTTTTAATTCTTGTAATCTGTTTTTTTTTTAATTTAATTTAAATTTTCTTTTTCTTTTCAATTGGGATGTTACTCGGGAAAATTTAATTAAAATTTTCCCGTCCCCAAGTAAACCGAAGGTTCTTCTAGAACAAAGATATCCAACACCGCCCCCTTATCGGATGGGATAGAATTTGCAGACCCAAAATTTTTGGTTGTCTTGAAATACAAAAATCAAAAGATATGAATGAGGCCCTTCAAATGAAACTTCTATGGAAAATATTAGCAGAACCAAACAATGTCTGGGTCTCAGTTATCAAACATAAGTACCTTCGTTCGTCAAATCTTTTGGAATATAAAAAAAAAGGTCGATCTATCTTGGCAATGGGCCAAATTAACAACCCTCATCGACACTTTTAAAACTGGGCTGATCTGGTCAGTTGGAAATGGAAAGTCGGTCAAATTCTGGATGGATAACTGTCTTGCTCATTACAATCAAGGAGTGATTGCCCTCCAATAACTAATATTGAAGAATTCGTTAGTGATTATATACTCGGCAGAAAATGGTGGTAAGAGAAGCTATGCCGAGTGCTACTAGTTAATATCGTAAATGAAATCTCGGATATCCCTCTGCCCATCGCTCCCTTTGAAGACCGACTGTACTGGTGGCATGATAGGGAGGGCTGGTTCACCACCTCAAGTTCGTACAAACTGGTGTCTGGACAGGCCTCGCGACGTCTGGACCCGAATACCTAGATCTGGAGCTTGGACACCCCACCAAAGGTGAAAAACTTTCTATGGAAAATATGTCAGGATGGTCTTCCTACGACTTTAAGGCTTGCACAACGTGGTGTTTCCGTGCCTTCCACTTGTTGTTTGTGCAATTGCGTTGGTGAAGACGAGGCTCACATTTTTCTGGAATGCCAGTATGCGACCTCTCTCCTACAACTCCCGAATCATATCAAGTCACATATTGCTTCCATGCTCAACCTATCTAGAGATATTAAACCGGTTATGTCTTACACTGGAGAAAACATTAACCACAGATCCAAAGCTAAGCTGGTTTTTTCTTGGTGGACCACGTGGTACATTCGAAATCAATATGTCTTAAGATCAAGTCCTATACCGAGTAGAGATTCATGTCTACACATCATTAAAACACATGAGGAGAACTGGTGCAAAGCATCTTGTCTTGATGCCTGCTTCGAAGAAGAGACCCATATACACTCACAAAAAAGCAATCACAGGCGACAGAAGAATAAACAAGCAAACATTAGGTGGCGTAAACCGCCAAAAGGGGTTTTCAAACTGAATTTTGACGGGTCTTCACTTTTATTGACAAAACTAGTACAGCGGGAACCATTATTCGTGACTGGGAAGGACGCCCAATTAACATTGGGTACAAACATCTCGGTACTCAAAGTATCTTAAAAGCAGAAGCTCTAGCTCTACAACTTGGTGTGCAACAGACATTACATTTACAAATTACCAGAATTCACATTGAAGGTGACTCTCGTAAAATAATAGACCACCTAAACAAAAGGACGATATGCCCATGGGATATTGAACTCATTATTTCTGATATCAAACTTATGCTAACAAATCTAGAAAGTGTGACTTTCCTCCATATTCCCCGTATAAGCAATAGAGTGGCCGACAATGTTGCACACCTTTGTCACTCTGCCTGGGTGATTAATATTGTAAAAACTCCTGGTCTTCTTGACCTTATTCGAAAGGATGTCTTCGGGTAGAACTTGCTCACCCGAAATCTTTCCTATAAATTTTTTATAAAAAAAAATCACTTAAGCGGAATGTTGCACGTTCAGCACACTCGGGTCTCTCGAGTATAACATATATAGTATTAAGGCTCGAAAAGATAAAAGGTACATGCGGTTTCAAACAACTTGCTCATTGTCGAGCAAATCACCTATGTTGTCGCTTGACAGTGATAGTAGATCCATTAGCTCCATTCGGTACTCAAGACTGTGAGATCATGAGATTGATTGTAATGTCCTCCTTGAGGGTTTCCATTCATTGATATAACATATATATATAGGTTACAAGGTATTGGGCCTTAACGGGCTTTCAGCCCACTATACAATAGGAGACCTATGTAATCTATCAAACACCTGCAGTCGAAACGGGAGGGGTCCGTACAGTGAGACTGGAACGAAAATCAATGAATAGCTGTCTAGGTAAACCCTTGGTGAATATATCAGCGTACTGATAAGAGGACGGGACATGTAGAACGCGGACATGTCCAATGGCAACCTTGTCCCTGACGAAGTGGAGATCAAGCTCAATGTGCTTCGTGCGTTGATGTTGGACTGGGTTGCTAGCCAGGTAGACGGCGGAGACGTTGTCAGTGTAGACCATAGTGGCCTTCTGTAAGGGGCATCGTAGCTCAAGCAGGAGATTGCGGAGCCAAGAGCACTCAGAGACAACGTTGGCAACACCCCTGTATTCGGCTTCAGCGCTGGAGCGAGACACGACGGACTGACGCTTGGCTGACCAAGACACAAGAGTGTCATTGAGGAAGACACAGTAACCAAACGTGGAGCGACGTGTGTCTGGACAACCACCCCAATCCGCATCAGTGTACGCCACAAGATCAAGCTTAGAGGAAGGAGTGATGGTGGTGCCGAGCTCGAGGGTGCTGCTGATGTACCGAATGATCCGCTTCAAAGCCTGAAAATGAGGTTCCCTAGGGGCATGCATGAACAAGCAGATCTGCTGGACGGCGTAACTGATATCAGGCCTGGTGAAAGTGAGATACTGAAGAGCACCAGCGAGGCTCCTGTACAATGTTGGATCATCAACCAAAGGACCAGAATGAGCACTGAGCTTGTTGGATGTATCGACTGGGGTTGCGACGGGATTGCAGTTGACCATCTTAGCACGAGCAACAATCTCAGCAGCATACTTACTCTGTGAGAGAAACAGACCAGACGCATGCCGCTGAACGGCAACTCCCAAGAAGTAAGACAGCGGACCCAGATCAGACATGGCGAATTCCGCACTCAACCTCGAGATGATGGACGTTCGAAGAGCATCAGAAGAGGCTGTGAGAATGATGTCGTCTACATAGAGCAGCAGGAAAGCCAAGTCCGAGCCTCTGCGATAGATAAACAGAGACGTATCCGATCGGCTGCCAGTGAAACCCAAGCGGAGCAGATGAGACGCAAACCGCTGGAACCATGCTCGTGGAGCCTGTTTCAGACCATACAGAGAGCGCTTGAGGAGACAGACATGCTGTGGACGCTCAGCATCAGAAAACCCGGAGGCTGAAACATGTAAACTGTCTCATTCAGATGACCATGCAGAAAGGCGTTCTTGACATCCAGCTGATGGATGCCCCAGTTGCGCGACAGAGCCAGACTCAGGACCACTCAGATAGTGGCAGGCTTGACCACAAGGCTGAAGGTCTCATCACAATCAATACCGGCCTGTTGAGATCTACCGTTAACCACCAGACGGGCCTTGTAGCGCTCCAATGTCCCATCAGAGCGGAACTTGTGACGGAAGAGCCACATACAGCGAATGACGTTCGCCTCAGGAGGGCGAGGCACAAGAACCCAAGTACCATTCTTCGTAAGGGCCCTGTATTCGTCGAGCATAGCCGCCTGCCAATTCGGGTCTATGAGGGCTGTTTTGTGGGAGGTGGGAATGGGGGAGAGGGAGGTCTGGGTGGAGGCAGAGGGTGAAAGGGAGTCGGGAAAGATGGGGGCATGAGAGGCTAATGACGCGGGCACGCCAGCAGGGGACGCGGGCGCGCCAGCTTGGGGCGCGGCACGGCAGCTTTGGGCGCGGGCGCGACAGCTTTGGGCGCGGGCGCGGCAGCATTAGGCGTGGGCGCGCCAGCACGGGACGTGGGCGCGCGTAGGGGGGGCGTGGATGTTGGTGGAGGGGTTGTGGGGTGTATAGCGGGGTGATGGTCGGTGGTCATGGAGACGATCTGTCGGGGTCTGAAGACACCGGAGACGCTGCGGGTGTGAGGTCTGGTGGTGGGGGGTGGCGAGGGAGGTGGGGGAGGGGGAGACGCAGGAGCACCGGGAGAGCTCTAGGGAAGAATGAAGTGAGGAAATGGTGACTCAGACTCTGGCGACGACACAGGGGGTGTGGGAGATGCGAAGGGAAATCGCGACTCATCAAAGGTGACATGACGAGAGAGAATGATCCTGTGAGTCTTAATATCGAGGCAAATATAACCGCGATGATCAGACGGGTAGCCAAGAAAGACACAAGGGGTAGAGCGAGGGTGAAACTTGTGGGGGGCGGTGGATGCTTGATTGGGAAAGCACAAGCAACCAAATGTACGAAGGTGATCATATATGGGCAAAGCGGAATACAGTGCCTGAAACGGTGAGCGATGGTTGAGGGTGGTGGAAGGGAGAATGTTGAGGAGGTAGCATGTGGGGGCCAAGGCGTAAGGCCAATAAGGGAGGGGAATGGATGCGTGGAAGAGAAGAGTGTGCATCATATTGGTGATGGTGCGGATGATTCGTTCGGCTTTGCCATTTTGTTGCGAGGTGTAGGGGCAGGATAAGCGATAGGAGATCCCATTGGTATTAAAGAAAGTGTGAAAATCTTTATTGTCAAATTCACGGCCATTGTCGCATTGGAAACACTTGACAAAGGTGTGAAACTGTGTTTTAATGTAAGCATGGAATTTGGCAAAGATAGGGAACACTTGAGATTTAAAGTGCAAAGGGAAAACCCATAAGAAGTGTGTAAAATCATCCAGAAACAAAAGGTAATACTTATGACCCTCCTTGCTAGGCACAGGAGATGTCCAAATATCATTATGAATAATATCAAAAGGTGCGAAAGTAGTGTTTAAAGAACGCTGAAACGGAAGTCTGGCATACTTGCCTAACTGACAAGACGAACATAAACCAGAGCGGTGCTCTTTATTACAAATGACAAGACTCTTAGAACGAAGTAAATCTAAAACTGCAGGACTGGGATGACCAAGACGAGCATGCCAAAGACTGGATGATGATGCCGAGAGGGCGACTGGACTTGACGGGCTGGATGGTGAAGGCGACGACACAGGATAGAGCTCCCCAGTGCTATTACATCTCAGGCGAGTAACCCCCGTAGTAAGATCCTTCACAGAGAAACCAAACGGATCAAACTCAAGAGAAACCTCATTGTCAGTGGTAAACCGACGGACAGAGATAAGGTTTTTGACAAGTTTGGGGGCAATAAGGACATTGTTTAGGTGCAAAGGATTGGTAGGGGTTGGTAGTGTGGTGTGGCCAATGCCCGAAGTAGCAAGGCGACCACCGTTGCCAACGATAATAGAATGAGCAGGACCCTTAAAAGAAAGAGATGAGAGAGTACCTGAGGAGTTCGTCATATGAGAGGTAGCGCCAGTGTCCATGTACCAAGAGCCGTCAGGAGGTGTCAGCTGCATGGAAGAGAAGGCGTTGTGCACATCAGTCGGGTATGCCTGATCGGACGATGGACGGGGAGCAGGACCCAACAAGCCCTGCTGGCGGTTGGGATATGGGGCAGGTCCACGAAACGACGCACCGGGGTAGCCATAGGGCATCCAAGGAGGGTAGCCAGGGTTGGGGTACCAAGAGGGGTGGCGGTTATCATGTTGCTGCGGGCGCCAGGTGCTGCGGCCGCCGCCTCTAGGTCCTTGCTGATCGTTGGTGCGGCCAGGCTGGAGGGCGAGTTGCTCGATGATGTCACTGGATGAGACCAACGCCGTCTTGTCTTTGGCGGCGTCGGTTGTCTGACGGTGAAGGCGAGTCTCCTCCAGGATCAGTTGAGACCGGGTCTTCTCGAATGTAGGGAGAGGCTCTGTCTGCTGAATATGAGTAGCAGCAGTGTTGTATTCAGAAGGGAGACCAGAGAGAACCTGAAGAACCAGACGGGTGGCACTGGGTTTGGAGTCGACAGCGTCGAGCTGATCAGCCAGGGTCTTGATGTGCTGACAATAGGCAGATATCGACGGAAAGGAGGAAAGCTTGCAACTTGAGAATTCGTGCTCGAGATAGACAGCACGGGTGGACTTGTTGTCTTGAAAGAGATCCTGAAGTTTCTTCCAAGCTTTCAAGGCATTGTCTTTGGGGTCAAGGATAGTGGTCAATAGATCTTTTGAGATGGTGTTAAAGATCCATTGAAGAACAATGGTGTCAAGTTGAGCGAAGAGATCGTCGTCTTCGCTTGTAGGGCGGTTAGCGGAGGAGTCAATGTGGTGGAGGACTTTATGAGCCTTAACATGGGTCGTGAAAAGGTGCGACCACATGGTGTAGGTACTGGACTCGTGATCAAGAATGATAGGGATGCAATTTTTGATGTTGGAGATGGTTAGGGCGGAATGGTAGGGCGGCTTAATAGGGTCGGTAGGTTGTGGGTTAGCCATGGGGACGAGAAGGGAAGGCTAAGGGCGGCGTGCGGAAGTGCTAGCGAGGGAGAGACGCGAGAGCTGACGCGGCCGCGTTGGGATTGACGCGGGCGCGCTAGGGGGTGGCGCGGGCGCGCTAGGGGTTGGCCGACGGCAGGAGGGCGGCGGCGAGGAGAGAGAAGGAGGGGGCCGACGGTGGGAGGGCGGCGGCGATGAGAGAGAAGGAGGGGGCCGACGGTGGGAGGGCGGCGACGAGGAGAGAGAGAAGGAGGTGGCGGCTAGGGTTAGAGAAAAAGAATTTAGGGTCTTTGGATCTTAGGTTGTGATACCATGTGAGATCATGAGATTGATTGTAATGTCCTCCTTGAGGGTTTCCATTCATTGATATAACATATATATATAGGTTACAAGGTATTGGGCCTTAACGGGCTTTCAGCCCACTATACAATAGGAGACCTATGTAATCTATCAAAGACCTCGATCTAAGGTAGTGCCCCAATAACCTACATCTTCAAAGGGGTAACCTTCTAGTTACATAAACAAGTGTTAAAAATGACAGTAGATCCATTGGCTATAATATTTTTGAAAGAAGAAACATTAGATCTGATTTTAGTAGTTTATTGGCTATAATCTTTTTGTTACAGGTGGACAGTGGACTGGCAAAAAGAACGAGTAGTTCAAATGAGAGAGCCTATTTACATATAACAACCATGAATAGATCTTAACCTATATATGCTGCCTATATTGCTGTAATTTTAATTTTTAAGAACAATGTAGGGAACTCACAACCATGAATAGATCTTAACCTATATATGCTGCCTATATTGCTGTAATTTTAATTTTTAAGAACAATGTAGGGAACCCATGAACCATTTTATTTAAAAAACAAAACAAAAATTAATGAATTAAAAAATAAACATTAAAATAAAATAAAAGAAGAATGAAAATTTTACAATTTAATGAACCAATAAAATTTATTTCATGAACCACATCTTTATAGGATCATGAACCACATCTAGATAATTTCATGTACCGCTTCTTTATAACTTCACGAACTACCTCTTTATAGCTTCATGATTCATGAACCATTTCCTTATAGCTCCATAAACCACTTCATGAACCACTTCTTGATAACTTGATGAACCACTTCTTATAGGCCCATGAACAATTTGTTTATAGCTTGATGAACCACTTCTTGATAACTTGATGGACCACTTGTTTATAGCTTGATGAACCATTTCTTGATAACTTGACGAACCACTTCTTTATATCTTGATGAACCACTTCTTGATAACGTGATGAACCACTTCTTATAGGCCCATGAACCACTTCTTTATAGCTTGATGAACCACTTCTTGATAACTTGATGAACCACTTCTTCATAACTTCTTGTTAATTTTTTTTTCCACAAAATATATACAAAGTGGGCGTCTATGTGTAGATAAATTAAATTACAATTAAAAATATATTTTTTAATAAATTAAAATGCCAAAAAAATAATTTAGAAAAAAATATTAAAAAAAAGTGAACACGTGGGCATTTTAATTGGAAAGGGGGAATATATGATGGTTTAAAATTAATTAAAATGGGAGGTGAACGTAAAATACAAGCAGGTAAGATGGTAATCCACTTGACGCTGTCGCTTTGTAATTAATCTACCCGAGTTCGAGTCTCTCCGGGTTGCGAATTTTTTTAATATAATATAGGCGCGTGTAGTGTAAGTGCTTGGTGTGCGACTGAGCATCCGAATTGAAACGTGATAATGTGTTGGGATGAGCGCGCGCCCCCATTTTCTTTAATACATGTGGAATCAGCTATATTTTTTAATACACGTGGACCAATCAAATCACTTCTTTTCTTCTCATTTTTACATCTCTTCTTACCTGAAGCCAACCATATATATATATAAATATATATATATATAAATATATATATATATATATATATATATATATATATATATAAATATATATATATATAGAAAGAAAGCAACTGGCACTGTTTGTTACTGACTGACTTGCGGCTCGAGAAAAGAATCCGCTCTCCAAAGCTTTCTTCACTTTTTTATGGGGTAAAGACCTTAACAGGTGCAAGAAGAACTTATACCGAAACGAGATTCTCCCACGGAATGAGGTCAGTGGATTTCAATGGGAGGAGAAAGGGCCTAGAATGGACTCTGAATGGAAAGGCAGGGGAAAGAAGATAGGGCTAAGCGCAATCAACTAGTTATACGCCACTAGTCCAGCTGGAAAGACTCTATGCTTAAGTTTCAATATCTTCACTTTCAATAAAAACCATGCTCTCGTTAGCTTTTGTTAAAGGGTCTACCGGAAGTGTACTGCTTGACTAGCTTGAAAGGAAAGCTACTACAACTGACTCGCATAGGCACATATACAAGATAACTAAAGACTGCCAAAAGCATAATTTGCTTAAAACTGAATCATTAACCGTATAACATGGAAAGTACTAGTTGAGCTAGCCTATGGTATGGGAGAGAAAGAAGATTTTTTGACCAGTCACCCGAGGGAGGAAGCTTACCTGGTGGGATTCGACCCTAGATCCGAGATCAGATTGAATCTACGGGATTGGCTATGATAGGTGGAAAAGAGAGACCTAAGTCAACAAGCTACATTCCTGTTTTGACCTTAGCCGAGAATCTACCCTTATGGGGTGCGTAGCATTTTAAGCCATCTTGTTGTTAAGGGATGGCAGTCTCCTCTTGATCTTGTGCTTTCCTCTGATGACAGTCAGTCGTTTTATTACCAAAAAAGAAATATAGTATATGCACGGAACACTAGTGATAGAGCAATAAAGGAGCTCGCGAACTCTACCTGTTAAGAAGGAAGTTATGGTAATCCATTAAGCTAGTTGTTAAGCATGTTATCTGAGACAATACAGTTAGATTAAAGCAAGTCACGTTAGCTTTATATATATATATGGTCGCGCTCTGGTGAAAACCAATATTGTGGTAGAAACCGTGATGAGCGTTTTGATTGGTTGACACTGTGGGACTCACAGGTGAGGCAATTATGATAGTAAATTGCAAGTTTACCCAAACTTTATAGAAATTACGAAATTGTTCAAACTTTTTATAATTTTATCAAAGTGAAATAGCGAAGATTTATAAATGCCTTTTAGTGGTACTAACTACCATAATCTACTAACTATATTATGAATAATAATTTTTCTGTGGTTTCAAGCCCACCACGCTCTGCAACTAAAACTTCAAGCTAAAGAGATTTGACCCATACATGAACGTAGTTACTCTGGACCGTCGGCGTTCCTGTAGCTTCGGCCTTTCTAGAGGTGGCTAACCTTTAACCAGGCCTCCCTTAGTTCAGATTGAGCACATATCTGTTTCGTTTCCTACCTCATAGACATACCGTAGTCTATAGCTTTTGGTTTTGATTTTGAGAGGGTGAAAGGATTTGAATCAAGAAAACAAAGTATTCAGAATATAGTGTTCAATTTAAGTAGCTTTCCCTTTCTTAAAAACAAACTTTATTGAATCTGGGAAATATTACAACACACAAGCACTCTTAACTTAGAACTTAAACACACTTAACACTCATATCAGAAGACCCATTGAAGGGTTTTGAACCTTAGAGTGATGGAAACACCAATCTACTCAAATTCAAAACGCTTCTACTTCTCTTTTTGATTTACAAGACTCTTTCTTTCTTCTCCTATGGTTTTTTCTCTCTCTGGAATTTGGTGCTTTGAGAGGTCTGAGAATGGCTCTATTTATAGAGCTGAAGAGAGAGCATTGGATACCTTCCAACGTCTCTTTTTGACAAATGGCCGACAGATGGGCCCCTACTCAGAAAGCAATAAAACACACTCAGAAATCAATAAAAGCACACAGTGCTGACTCAATAATACCACTCACATGCTAAACAGTAAAAAGAAAAAGACAAAGCTTGTAAAGGCTGACTAGACTCTTCAATAATTTAGCTGCATTCGTCCAGGTTCCAGACTCCTTCTTCACCCATGTTGGCTTCCAAATCGTCATCACCATTATCATAATCTTGTACTAAATCCAGAGTATTATCAACCTCTAGATCTTGTTCATTGTCTAGATCGAGATCAAGCATTAATCCTTCAGTGTACTCTCGATCCCAAGCAATTAGCATATCAATCATTCTTTCGTGACCCTCTTCATCTAAAAAGTGACCGACTTCTATCTGTGCTAGATAAAGCTCAATGGACTCAGATCTGTCCATAGCTTGCTGCATTAATGCCTTGAGTTGTGAACTTACGATAAAGGTTGTATTTCCAACTTTGAATATCCCACAATCAGTGTGTCGATATTTGGTGATGTAGTAGTAGATGTAAAAGAACCCTTTCGCTCTGGCCACCCATGGATGCCTTACTATATCCAGACGCCCTTCTACTGGATCTGCCACGAACCAGTATTCTTCCGAGAACAAAATGAGAATGAAATAATGCGGTAACCGGGTTTTTCCCTGGTTAACATCCAAGCAAGCACAATGAACTCGACACCCTTCTATCTCCTTCATGCGTTCGAACTTAGCAGCTCTGAGGAAGACCTCTTTTTGGAACTTGGTGAAGTATTTGATCATGATGCTCTCTTCTTCTTCCTTTGGCCACCGTCGGTTAATTTTATAGAATCCGCTACACATTCCATATTTCCATGATTTTAAGTAATTTGCATCTTCAGCTGGCATGATGGGTAATGATAATCCTCCCAATCCTGGACGGTTGTTTGTTACAAAATGTGTAAACCATTCATCTACATCTGCTGGCAGTCTTCTGATCCTTTCAGATACCTCCCAGTAGAAGTGTCTGAAATCTCTCATCCTCCATCTCTTACACATTTCTTCCTGGAGTTCAACAGGTAGCTGAAGAACTTTTATTATCATTTCCATAGTTAGGAATCTTATAACCGTTCTATGTCTCGTTTCTAAGAGTCCACGACGGTATCTATTGGTAGTAAAGTTTCTAAAATCAACAGAAATATAAAAACTAGGAGGGGAAACCCATCTCTGGTATTCTCTTATCTCGCCTAGAAGATCAACATCGTGTGGGTGGAACACCCACCTCGGATTTTCCCACCGAGTTTGACGCCTTTGATCCATCAGCTAATTCTCTAGTTAGGCTGTCTGCTAGAGAATTTTTTGATCCATGCACATGTTCAATAGTGAAAGTGAATTGATTAAGGGCTAACTGCCAACGCATGAGTCTCTCATGCGCTTTCATATTATCAAGATTATTATTTATGAAACCCAATATTCCTTTACCATCTGTTCTGACTGTAAAAGGTTTAGGAGCTAAGAAGATTATAAACTTCTGGATTCCACGATAAATTGCAAGAATCTTCTTTTCCATTACAGTGTAATTATATTTAGATTTGTTGAAGCCATCACTGCTATACCTGCAAAGCTTGTTATCTTTATTTATTTTTAAAACAGCTCCCCAATGATAATCACTAGCATCTGTTTCGAGAACTAACTCATCCTCTTCATTAGGTAAAGTCAATATTGGAAGTTTTTCACATCTTCTTTTCATCTCTTGGACTATTTTAGTGTCTAAGTGAGTCCAACTCCAAACTTGATCTTTCTTTAATTTAACCTGTAGAGGTTTTCTCAACTTGGCTAGATCTTTAATAAAATCAGAAGCATAAGTAAGACAACCTAGAAATCTTTCTAGTTGTTTTCTATCCTTGATTTCATAAGGAAATTTTTCTACCTTTTCTAAGATATGTTCTTGTAAGACAATTTGACCTGCTTTAATCTTTAATCCTAAGAACTCAATTTCAGGCTCAGCATAAATGCATTTTTTCTGTCCTAAAATGATTCCATGGTCAATACATTTTTGAGTTATAGCTTTCAAGTCATGCTTATGTTGTTCTATAGAATCTCCTTTTCCATTACAGTGTACTTTTTTTATCCATTCTTACCTGCCAATAACCACTTTTACAATCCATTTTAGAGAACCAAGTGCTCCCTGTATTCTATTAAATAAAACTGTCTTATTAGGAATATAATACCCATCAAAATTAGTATTATCATTAAGCTTTTTGTAATTGATAACCATTCTAGCCTTTTCCTCTTTTTTCTTCAGCATGATTCCTGACCATAAAGGCAGGACTAGAATGAGGAGTTTTACTTTCTCGAATTAAACCCTTCTTTAAGATTTCATCAATTTGTTCTTTAAATTCTTGTTGATCCTTATAAGTGTAAACCATTTGTTTTACTCTAATGACAACTTTTGGGTCTATTAGTTCTATGGTAGCAAATGACTTATCTTTTTCCCAAAATTTTAAAGGATTTTCAGAATATAACTCTTTACACATTTTTTCTTGTTGTTTAAGAATTTTATCTTTTAATGTTACTTCACATATAGAGAGTGCAAATTCTCTTTGTGTAGGAAGAATATATTCCTCATCACACTTAGTGCGCGTAAATTCTATTGCTTGGTGTGTATAAGCTTGTTTAATCTTTTTAACCCAAGTGTCTTCTCCATTGATATTGAAGACCATCATGTCTAGGTGCTGAGTTACTCGAACATCGAGTCTTTGGAAATTATTCCCAATTAACATATCATGTGAGGGTTGATCAGTACCATAAGCTATTCTAACTGGAATTGGTCAACGAGACTTCTGCCAAATAAACTTAGGAAATAATGTCTTTTTACCAAAGCATACTGAACATCCGTTGTCTACAAAGGCACATAATTCATATTTATTGAACCCTTCTAAGCAAATAATTATTGGGATATAAATGCTATTGGGGTTGGTAATTCTATAATTTTTCTTTAGTGGTTCTTTGCTGACATGTTCAAGACTTTCCTCTACCCTCATATTATTTCCATAGAGATGCCGGAGGTCTAGTACTTCCATTCTCATTCCTAATCCGTCTCCAAAAATTGGATCTGGGAATGGTTCGTTGAGAGGTTCCTTGAAATCCTTAGCTCTTGGATCATTTTCATAAATTGGTTCACTAAAGGTTTTAGTTTGATATCCTATTATCTTCCCTTTTGGTTCGGAACTAGATGACCCTTCTTGATTTTCTCTAACCTTTTGAACTATCGGAGGGATTGAGGTTATTGATTCCCTAAATGGACTAGAACCTAAGTCTAGGTTATGTTTAGCTGGTTCTCTTGTAATTTTATTTTCTAACCTCTTGTTTAATGCCGCTATCATGCTCATTAAGTCTTTATCTACCACAAATGGTTTATCTTTTCTTTTCGTAGTAGCTCCCTGATTCCTTGGATTAATACTAAGATTAGGATTGAACCTAAAACTAGTCTTTCTGGATAAACCTGGACATCTAGAGAGACTGATTGGTGGTTTAGCATTCGCATGGATTCTACCTTCTTCATCTATGGTTAAAACCTTATTACTGCTAGTACCCGTAGAATTTTCAAATGCGTTTATCCAAATGGTCTTAAGTCTTATTTGATCAAGTCTTAGCTTAACCGGTATAACCTCTTTACTTGGACCTACAACATCGTGTTTCTCTGCTTTCACTATATGGCATTTTTGTGGAGGATTTGTAGTATTCTCAAGTTTATAAACTACCTTCCACTTTAATTGTAAAGGACAAGTTCCCTTATGCATACTAATACCTTTTGTTAACAATTTTACAGCTAAGAACTTAGATGCATAATGATCTTCTAGACTAACATAATAGTTAGGCCTACAGATCCAAGAAACTGCTCATTGACTCAAATTACAGAATATACCACTAATGCATTGATCACTAAACTTTTTATGCCTAATGTCACAAACAAAATTAATGCATTGCACATCTTTTCCATAGTCTTGTAATGGAGTTATAATTACTTGGATGCCACATATGAAAATGTATTTACATTTTTTATCTTTGTTATGTTTCTGAATGTTTTCCCAATTGATTAAGTTTACTTCAGTTGCTTGATTTTCATTATTCTTGACAGTTACATCTCCAGACATTTCTTCGCAAACATATTTAGCATATTTAGAGAATAATGATTTTTTAACAAACTGTTCTTTAGCGATGATCGGGAAATCAACCCCTGACCTCGTCATTTCTTCAACTTGTTCTTCACCGATAGAGGTTTCAGCTTGTTGAAGTTGAGCTAAAGTAGTCATTTCATATTCATCAGATAACTCACTAGGAGATTCTCCTTCCATCATTTCATTAATCTCTTCACCTTCTATTGACTTATTTTCATATTCTATTTCTTCTTCAATCTTTTCTTCTATTATTTCTACTATCCCTTTGTTATTTCTTAGGGCTAGATCTACTGCTTCATCTTCTGATAGCTCGATATAATCCAAACTTCCTAGGGCTTCTGCTAATCTATTGTTCTTCTTGTTTTTGCATTCATTAGCATAATGACTGGATTCTCCGCATGCCCAACACTTGCAGTTTTTCTTTTTCTCAGGACAAAACGAGACTTTTTGGAAAAACCTTCTGTTTTTAGAGAATGGTTTTTTATAATACTTCTTATAATATTTTTCACCTCTTTGTTTATTAAAACTTTTTCTCTTATAGTTTCTTTTTCCTTGGTAATCCCTATTATTACATCCCCATTCTGTTGACATTTCCCAACAAGTTAAGAATTGTTTTTTCATTTTTTGGGTGCTTCTTACGTTTCGACATTTTTTCTCGACCCATTTCCTAACATAGGAAATTCTGTTACCAAGAGTATCTTTATCTCCATTTTAATTAACTCTCGATACTCTTCGCTTATTTGTTCATTAATTGGGGCAGGAAGTTTATCAAAGAACATTTGCAGATTAGTGTTGTTTTCCCCTATCTTATAGTAATACTTCTCGAATTCTGTTATGTAATTATCAACATATTTCATGTTACATATTTCAAGATTGTTTAAGATTCTTTGCCATTTTAAAGCTTCCTTATCTTCATCTTCGTTTTCTCCAATGAATTTGTCTTCTATCAAATCACATATTAATGTGAACATCGTTACTGGGCTTGCCAAATTCCGAAGCTCTTGTTTTGGTTCGTCACCAATAGCTCCATACCAGTCGACAATACATCCATAGAAACTATGTTCTATGTAATTAAGGAATTGATAAGAGTTCCAACCTACATTCATGTTTAATACACTCATCATACTTTTCTTCTAGAACTCTATGATTTCACGCCTATTCCTTACCATCTAGGTTTAATTTATAACATATTTCACTTATGGGTTCTAGGTTAATTTCTCTTTGATTTGGTATATGTTTTGGCATAATGCTTACTCCAAATCTTTCCTTCTTCTCAAGAATTTCTTTAGGCTTTAACCTAGGTCTGTAATTGCTAGTAGAACCATGTTCATATCGTCTATAATGTCTTCTAGCTTCATTTTGTTCTACAGGTTCATTCTCCCTCAGCATTCTTTGTCTTAAAATTTCATTTAACCTTTTTTGGACTCTAGATATGGGAATGTTTTCCATATCTTTTAGGTTAATTAATCCCATTTGTTGATACACAGCTTCTTCAACTGAATTCGTTTCAGACTCGTCGCTCATGACCTCTTGGTTCATAAAGTTGGTTTCAATGGCTTTTTGCTTCTGTAATTTCATCTTCCATTCTGGGTCATCCAACTTAGTGCTAAATCTCTTTATTTCTCGAAATGGATGTTGATTCATTTTTAGGGTTTTGATTTTCGTCTTGATCTTCTTCTACCGTTGCTTTGTTCTTTATATTATCTAATTTAGTAGAAAACTTCTTTTTGGATTTTTTAAATGGATAACTATATTTAAAAGGATCTCCTTTCTTGATTTCACCACCTGATGTTAGGCTTATCTGATGGCTAATTTCATTAATGGCTTTTAGAGTTGTTGAGTGATGTACTTCGCCTGTTTCTTTTACAGTCTTAAATATTTTACTGCTAATCTCAATACATAATTGTTCTAATTTTTTAACTTCGAGTTTTAGATCTATAAGTTGGTCTGAAATGACATTTAAAATTGCTCCAAAATGCTTATTGTTTACATCTAAATGTAAAGCATGAGGATAAGTCTTATGGGGGCAATTAGTAGACACCTCCAGATTGTCTTATAGATAAATACAGATTATTTTTAATTAATTTGGCTCTGATACCAAATTACAAGATCACTAATAATAATAATAATATAAATATGGAATATTTAAGATAGCTTAAAATAATACACAAATTAAAATTCTAAAATAGTGGCTATTCTATGTAATTTTGGGTTTTTTTGGTTGGATTTTAGTTGAAAAGTGGAGGGGTCCCCTGTTAAAAAGCAGCCAATAGGATTAGTCCTTTCGATTCTCACTATAAGAAATGGTCATCACTCGAGTCAATCCCTATATATATAGGCAAAGGTTCAAATGTAAAATTGTCTTAGGGTGTAAAATTGGCTTAAGGTGTAAAATTTCTAAATAAGGTATGTGCGCTCAATTTAGAAAATGGATTAACTTAATGGGCCAATCCAATTAAACCCTAAAAATTAATCTGCTTATCTCCCTCCCTCTCCCGACTTTGAGACGTTGTAGCCATGTCGGTGGACGACAGTGTTGTCCTCTATCGCCCCTCGCCTTCGCTCGTCATCTTCCCTCACTCCTCTGTCATCCTTCCGCCGTCCCTCGTCATCTTCCCGACGCCCCTCGCTCATCGTCATCAGATTTGGCTCGCCCTCGCTCGCCCAACAAATCCTCAGCAGGGTCGATCTAGTTCTTGAAGAAGACGACCGTCGCCGGGAATCTTCCGATTAATGGAGCAATTGTAGAGGAGGATCGACGATTTTGCATATTATGTCTTCTCCCTCTGTTCGATGTAAGTTCCCTTTGTGAAGGAGGGAGTACATGCCAGTCGTTCAGATGCTGCTTCCTCTTCGATCAATTAGGGCTCTCTGGTTCGTTAGCTTAATGTGTCAATTGCTCAAGAATAAATTGCTCCGCTTGTGGTGCTTCTCTCTCTTCCATCTCTTTTTTGCCCTTCATCTGCTTCTACTGTTCTAGGGAAATGAGATCGACAATTTCACCACCGATTCGATTATCTGTCAACTGCTCCTACTGATCTTGCTGTTGCCATGACCAATGATCGAGCACATGCGCATCGCACTCAAGTATGTATTTGCTGATATTGTAGTTTTAATCGATGGCTCGATTTTCATGATTTTATTGTTTTGCATTTTGACTTGTTGCTCTGATTATCGATTTGATTGGGACGGTGGGAGGGATGGTGTTTACCTGATTTGAAACATACTGATGCCTGAATGTGAAGTAAATTTCTCAAACTGATCTTAATTTTGGAACTGTGGACGAGATTCAGTTATGGAATAATCAACATTTTAAAGTGATTGATTGTTAAAGTAAGACATATACTCTACATACCTTAGGAAAGTGTTTGTGGAATCTGTAGCAAGAGTAATAGATGATCATCATGCTCCAAATTTGGATGAAAAACTAACAAGTGCACTTGCAAACCGTAGTTGAGAGTAAACTATTGGAATGGTATGTTAGATTGGTAAATGTCATAAAAGTAAGGCACGACAATGCAACCAGTTCGTTCACTATGCAATACGTAATGGATGTGCATCATCTAACTACATGATGTTGAGATGGAGCTGAAAAGGATTGTTGCAAAGTGCAGACAAGCTGAGATGGAGTTGAAAGAATGTTATGCTTCTGTAATTTTGCTTCATGTAGTTAAGTTGATTGATTGTTCTATTTCTTTGAATGAATTTATTGATTCTGATTTAAATGTGTTTGAAAAGTACAATTTCATTTTGAAAAAGAGCAATTTCTGCTATGGTATTCAAGTGTTACTGGTTGGTGCAAGTGATGATAAACAGACAAGGACATCAGAACTCTTAGGTTCAATTTTTTTGTTATAGTATTCAACTTTTTTGCTAGTTGTGTTTGTCTTTGGTTCAATTGGCTTTGTTTCATTAACGACAAAATGATGTATGTCCCTTTGCTTTAATCAAATGTAAAGCTATGTTAGATATCTTTTTTTTTTCTTGCCCAAAAAAAGTGATGTGATTTAAAGTCTATTAGCTCAAAATGGTAGAGCAACGTGCCACGCACAAAGATGCGAGTTCAAATCCCGCATATGTTATCTATGTTTATCGCTTACAAGTACTATGTTTCTCTTCATGAATAAGAGTGTAAGGTGCAGTTGTGCAACTGTAAAGTGCAGTTGTGCAACTGTAAAGTGCAGTTGTGCAACTGTAAAGTGCAGTTGTGCAACTGTAAAGTGCAGTTGTGCAACTGTAAAGTGCAGTTGTCCAACTTTAAAGTGCAGTTCTGCAACTTTAAAGTGCAGTTGTGCAACAGTAAAGTGCAATTGTGCAATTGTACAACAAAGTGCCCAAATTAGATTTTCAATTTAGGAAGAACCAAATTATATTTTAGTTTGAATGAGCCTACAATGTTACTCAAGCTCGGCTCGCGAGCAATAAACTAGTTGTGCAACTGTAAAGAGCTGTAAAGTGCAGTTGTGCAACTATAAAGTTCAGTTGCGCAACTTTAAAGTGCAGTTGTGCAACTTTAAAGTGTGCAAAAGTAAAATACAATTGTGCAAAAGTAAGATACAATTGTGCAAAAGTAAGATACAATTGTGCATATTTAGAATATAATTGTGCAAAAGTAAGATACAATTGTGAAGATTTATAATACAATTGTGCAAAAGTAAGATACAATTGTGCAAATTTAGAATACAATTGTGCAAAAGTAAAATACAATTGTGCACATTTAGAATACAATTGTGCAAAAGTAAGATACAATTGTGCATATTTAGAATACAATTGTGCAAAAGTAAGATACAATTGTGCAGATTTATAATACAATTGTGCATATTTAGAATACAAATGTGCAAAAGTAAGATACAATTGTGCACATTTAGAATACAATGGTGCAAAAGTAAGATACAATTGTGCATATTTAGAATACAATTGTGCAAAAGTAAGATATAATTGTGCAAAAGACATAGTGATGAATTGTACTCATCTTCACCATAAAGTGCATAAATAAAATGGTAAAAGTGCAAAAATAAGATTATAAAGTGCACAATTAAGATTATGAATCGCAATTTATTAGAAGATAATACAAACTATTAAAATTAAGCAATTTAGCCTATGTAGGAGTCGAACCCACATCTCTGCGCAAAAGCACATTGCTCTACCATTGAGCTAATAGGCTTTTAAAGCTTATGAAGTATAAAAATCCAGCTTGCGGACAACAAAAATCACAGTATAGAAAACATGCAATACACAAAGATCAAAACAAGCGGATCTAATGAACATAGAGCATGGCTCTGAAATATAAGAAGAAACAATGACAACCTGATATACATTCAGGAAGGCTGAATCAACAATCTATTATCAGTACCAAATCTGAAATTGAAAACCACCAAAACAAGATATAGAGAACCACCTTTTTAATCCTATTAATAAAGGACTAGTATTTTCAAACAAAATTTAGAGTCTAAAATGACTTATATACTTTAATGGAGGGAATGACAAAAAGCTAATCATATATTAAGGGATATGCAAATCGCAATATTGTTTTGTGATGATAAACAGGAGGTGGGCAAGAAGCTATTAAGTCTGTCAATCGTTTAACTATATTGAGGCAAAGATGATACACCCTGCTATCCTTCTGCGGTGAAAGTAGCAATGGCTGATTTAGGAGGCAAATGTTTGGTGGACTTTATATTCATCCTATATGTGATTTTAGTACCAATGAATTCATTACTGAGAGCTGCAGAAACAAGTTTCTCTCTTTACAAAGCAACATCACTCACACCTTATGTGATAACCTTGTATGTTTTGTCCCAAGACAAATAGGCAAAGGAAACATATGATATATGATATGTAACTTAGACATCACATGACGAAACTGACAGCATACCTTTGATCCCCTAGTATCACAGTCTTGGATCCTACTTTGTCAAGAAGATCACTCGCCCATTCCCTATTAACTTTCGGTAACTTTATCTTCAGATGTGACAGAAACAAGTAAACTGCTTTCACATTCAAATTAAATGAATACACTTTAACAAGTACAACCTATTAACTTAAATCTTTATATGCTTGCAAAAATATGCAGTCTGCTTATGTTTAAAAGATCTTGGGCTTTGATATTCCACAATTAAAAAGAATAGACTCGTAGGTACAAATATTGAATTACTGAACACCCCGTAATTTGGTTAGCAAAAGTCTTTTCTAAATTCTCCTTCCTTTGCTGCTGAATGTATGCATCATTTGACATTGGATCTGCTAAAGAATTGGCCTGCCAAGGCATACAGAATATATTAAATAAATGATTAAAAAAACAAACACTTCTAGTTCTATGCATTGCCACTTGAGAACTAAGAACCAAATTCAGCATGAGATGGTCGAGTTGTTTGTTGTATTCAATCATGACAGCTTGGACAACTTCTGAAGGTATAGCCTGCAATTAAGTACACTATCATAGCAACCAAAATTTTCAACTATTCTTTCTCTTACAAAGCAGAAATTGAACCTCATAGCTACACTAGACGAAATCAAACAGGGGAAACGAAAATACGGAGAAGATTTTGAAGCAAAACTAGGTCCGACCAATTAGCAATCCCTAATTTTCAGAAATCTCAATCTCGAAAAAATCAGGAATGGAGGTTTCTGTTCCAAGGTACTTCGACATGCTTCTTTTGTGGCGGCAATTCTCTTTTATTTGTTGTGGTTCATTCTTTTCTTTTGAGCAACTTTTAATCTGCACAAGTGCACAACAAATACAAACTCGATTCAGTTTTCTGTGTTAGTACTGTTTCATACATGGAGAAGAGAAAACAGATGATAAAAGTCCTAATCTTCATTTTTAAGACCAACACAAAGCAGAGGAAATAGAACAAATCCATGAGTTCAGTGGAATGATCAACACTTATTATTGTAAGATGAGATATAAATGAAACAAGAGAGAACAAAGCAAATAACATTTAGGGATGGAAAAAGCATAGGGCATGCAACATGAACTAAACCAATAACCTAAGAATAGATTCATTTATTCAAGGATTCTTTTAATTTCCAAACATTTGACAGAATAAGGTTAGGGAGGATAAATATTAACTAAACATGGTAATGTGCGTAATGTGCAACTCTAACAACAAGGCTGCATAAATCTAGCAGCGTAGTTAGTTGAACAAGGGAGAAAATTCATCAAAGTGGTACCTTGAGTCATCTATCATAGCAACCAAAATTTTCAACTATTCTTTCGCTTACAAAGCAGAAATTGAACCTCAGAGCTACACTAGACGAAATCAAACAGGGGAAACAAAAATACGGAGAAGATTCTGAAGCAAAACTAGGTCCAACCAATTAGCAATCCCTAATTTTCAAAAATCTCAATCTCGAACAAATCAGGAAGTGCGAAAGTGAAATACCACTAGGTCGTTGCGATTCAGGAAGAAATCCATCGCCATTGGCGCCGGTTCTCTCGGATTCGAAAACCTTCCTTGTGCGGCTCAGAACAAGCGATCTCCAAAGGCGATTCGGGGTCGGAGGTCTGTGGCTCCAGAACTTGCCGTCGGTGGCAAGTGAGGTCGGAGGGAGGCTCGCCGATGGCGTCGACGACTGGTGAGGTCGGAGGGATGGGAACTCGGGAGGGATGGAGTAGCGACCGAGGAAGGTCGGGTGCGTTTCTCTCACCTTTGCACAGGTTTCTCCATGTTTCGTTAAGATGGTCTGGTTCGGAGATTTTTTAAAACAGACCGGTTCACTTTTTAAAAAAAATACAACCCGCGCGTCTGGTTTTACATTAAAACCAAAATCTTACCCCTTGAGCAATTTTACACCCTAAGAATATTTTACATTTTAACTATATATATAGAGAGAGAGAGAGAATTGGTAACTTATGCACACCCCTTAGGGTGTACTTTGTGCACAATTCTCAGTCATTGATCGAGTGTAGATGGATGGAGGAGATTAAAAGGAGACTTTTCTTCTTCTTTTTTAATTAAATTCAGGTGGGTCCCATCCACTTTGTGAAGAAACCGGCCATACACTCCAAAAGAAAGCGCGTGCGCCGTGAGATGTGGGACCCAATCAACAATTAAAATAAAAAAGAAAATGTTTTTTTTTGTGTGGCAACTAGCAAAAGAAATTTTTTGTTTAACATTCCTTTCGGAAAAAAAAATAAAAAAGTGGGTCCTGCTCATATGAAACTCATCCATTCCTATTTTTTTGAATTGATAATTTAGTTATTCATATCTTATTGATATGTCAAGATCTAGATTCAGATCAAAACAAACCTTTAAATTTAATCAAATCGGTTGAAATGAAATAAAATTAAACATAATTGTACGTAGTCAATTACTGAATATAAAAACAAAAAAAAAACGATTTATTTATTCTAAAAAGATGATAAACGAATGGTTTTGGTTGAATCGATCAATTGAACGCGTACATTGAACGATGATGGAGAGATTATTCAGTGGAATTCTTATTTTTACAAAGTATACAGAAGAGAAAATATCATTATATGAATATTTGCATAACCGTTGTGAGCAATTAATTTTTCAAATTTATTCGATTGAATCGATCGATTTAATGCGCATATTGAATGATAATCTGGATATTATTGAGTGAAATTCTTATTTTTACGAGGTACACAGAAACGATGAATAATTGCATAACTGTTGTGAATAAGTAAATTTTTTGAATTATTCGGTTGAATCGATCGATTTAACGTGTACATTGAACGATAATTTGGAGATTATTCAATGAAATGCATAACCAGTGTAAATAAGTAAATATTTACGATTATTCGGTTGAATTGGTCATTTTAACGCGTACGTTGAACGATAATTGGTGGATTATTTAGTGAAATTCTTATATTTATGAGGTGCACGAAAGAGATGAATAATTGTATAATTGTCGTGAATATGTAAATTTTTGGAATTATTCAGTTGAATTGATCGATTTAGCGCATACATTAAAATACAATTAAGAGATTATTCAGCGGATTCTTATTTTTTTGAGATAAAAAAAAACCCTTTTTTATTGCCTCGTTTATGTGCAAATCCCCTTTCGACAATTTTGAGCGAAGAACCCGTGCCTTTGGTAAGCGACGAAGACGGCGGCGGCGACCACCTGTGCTCGTCTCGTCTCCTGGGTATGGCGAAGGGGAAGGGCTCAGATCTAGGGAATGAAAGAAGAAATAAGAACTCGATTGGCTCAGATCTCGGGAGTGAGAGAAGAAATATGAATCGGAGCCGGCGCCGGGCACCAGTGGTCTTCTAGATCTGAGAAGGGGTTAGACCTGATTACGGCAAAGGGGAGAGAGAAGGGTTCTTCAAATAGATCTAGATGATGATGGTTTGGACCTCGGTGCCTCGACTTATTGCCCGGAGATCCAAGTTCCGCCATTGGTGGCCTCAGATCTGGGGAGTGGGGGCAAAAGCGACTTTGGGGAGGATTGGGCTGAAATCGCTTCCCGTCAGCAACTCGATATCCAACAGATCCCGCGCCTCGACATCAACTGCTAGTCGCTTCTCCTGCTCGCACTTATCGGCGACAAGACGCTCCTTCCTCTCAGGCGAATGTCGTGCTCGTAGCGCCGGAGGCGGCAGGGAGAGCTGAGGCCGAGATGGGATGCGCCTCCGCTCGCCTGCGCTGCTGCTTACACCGGTGGCCGCTGCAATCAACGTCGGTGGACCGGAATAGGCGCCGCTGGTACAACTGGTACATGTTCGGTGTGGTGGCGGTGAGGGCCGCTGGTACACGATTTCAACATCTTTGATGTTGAAGAAGGTTTACTGTGGTATTTTAGGGTTTTAATTAGCTTTGGTTGCACGCGCCCACATTCTTATTTACAATTGCGGATTCCCTTTTTTTTTTTAAGACGCACACATGGCGTAATCTCGACCATTCAATCCACCCAGATCTATGGCCAGTATTTGTGCACTAGATACACTCTAATGAGTGTGCACGAGGGAACCACTTCTTATATATATATATATATATATATATATATATATATATATATATATATATATATATATATATATATATATAGAGAGAGAGAGAGAGAGAGAGAACGGATCAAATGTTTACAAGTCCTAACATGTTTTGTGTTAACAAATCTGGGTCATTCAATCATATGAAATGAAGGGCTGAGATTAGTTGTGTTTAATTATAATTAAATAAAAGAAAATTTCCAAAAATATAGAAGATGGCTAAAGATGCACGTGTACTACAACCTCACAAACCTAAGGATATTTAATCCACAATCCTCTCTAACAAAACATCGGTTCAGATGTGGCTCCCGTGACTGGCGAAGGCAAAGGCGGAGAAGACGGTTGAGTAAACGGCAACGAAGGCAGCACCACGACGGTCGGCAAAGGCGTCCACCACATCTCTCCCCCTCCGCCAAAACGTGCCGCGGAGCGCCGCCACCTGCATCATCGATTTTGCCACCACAAGGCTTGATCTTGAGTCTCCGGGCTTAGATCCGGCCAAACCACCATAGCTACTGGCTTCCCCACTACCGGCTCTCTCAGATCCAAGAGGTTTGAAGATAGACCCATCACTCCACCGGCCAAATCTGAATTAACGGAGCACTATTCATCTACCCTAACCCTCTTCGTCCATCTCTCCCCCTCCGCCAAAACGTGCCGCCAAGCGCCGCCACCTGCATCATCGATTTTGCCACCACAAGGCTTGATCTTGAGTCTCCGGGCTTAGATCCGGCCAAACCACCATAGCTACTGGCTTCCCCACTACCGGCTCTCTCAGATCCAAGAGGTTTGAAGATAGACCCATCACTCCACCGGCCAGATCTGAATTAACGGAGCACTATTCATCTACCCTAACCCTCTTCGTCCATCTCTGCCTCCTATGGAAGGTTCTAGTAAGTTGCTGGATCGAAGATTCGAATCTTCAATAGAAATGGAACTGGAATTGGACTCGGAAGGTAAGAGATTTGTGTATTATTGGTTTGTGTGAGATCAAATTGGGATGTTTTCATGGTGTTTAAAGCATTGAGAGTCTGGAGGAGTTTGGGCAAAATTGTTGATGAATTCATTGAATGTTCGACAAGTTTAGAGTTATTATTCGTTGATAATTAGAAATGATTCATATGTATAGGGGTAATTAGATGGATGCATTTTGAAATTTAAACTATGTCTAAATATTTTTATGAATTTATTGACTATTCGGCAAATTCAGAGTTATTATTCGTTGACAATAAGAAAGTATTCAGATGTATTGGGTAATTAGATATGAGTTTCTTAAAATTCAAACTCTATTTAAAATTGTTCATTAATTTATCAAATATTCGGCAAATCCAAAGTCATTATTCGTTGATAATCAGGAATTATTCATATATATATTGTTCATGAATTTATCGAATATTCAGCAAATTCAGAGTCATTATTCGTTGATAATCAAGAATTATTCATATATATATATATATATATATATATATATATATATATATATATATATATATGGGCAATTAGATGTTGGTTTCTTGAAATTCAGGCTCATGAATTTATCGACTATGACTATTTGACAAGTTCAAAGTCACTATTCGTTGATATTTAGAAATTATTCATATGTATATGGGACAATTAGAGGTAGGTTTGTTGAAATTTAAACTCTGTCTAAAAATGTTCATGAATTTATCAACTATTCGGCAAGTTCAGAGTCACTATTCGTTAATAATAAGGAATTATTTGTCACTATTCATCCAAATCTAAGCTAATTGGAAATAACGAGCATATGGATTATTAATCGATTAATATATTTAAAAAAGGTAACATATACAATATTAACTAGTTAATTTAAAAAAAAAAATTCAAGATGGACACATTACTATCCATGTGCGTTATTTTTCAAATTCAAAGTGGGTTGTGGAGGAGAGTGTGTTACACACTTACACCCACCACATTATAAGGGCGGGGAGCTATATGAGTGGGACCCTTGATTTTTTTAAGCAAAAAAAAAATACACAATTAATCTCAACCTTCAATTTTCCATCAATCAATGGTCTACATTTGTTAACACAAAACAAAATAAGAGTTGATTACACATGACACAACCTCTATATATATATATGGATTGAATCCGGTGAAAACCTCAAATTGTGGTAAAAACTGTGAGAACTACTTTATAGCTTAGTTTATTTGAAACATATGCTAAAAACTTCAATCATAATGTGACTTTGCAACTCGATTCAACCTAAAAACCGGGCTAAAAACTCCAATTTTAAAATAACACACGACTTTATAGTTTGATCAAGCCTAAAAATCGTGCTAAAAATTCATGTTTTAAAATTACTTAGTGACTTTATAGCTCAGTTTTATTTAGAACCGGGCTAAAATTTTTGACTTTATAGATCGGTTCTATTCAGAAATGGGCTATAAAGCAAGTGGACTGGGTTAAAAAGCCGGTCCTCACAGGTTTTTACCGTAATTTTGATTTTCACTGAAGCGCACCCCTACACGCACGCGCGCACACTAAAACAATGACTTGGAATCCTATTTATCGGGCCCTGTTCTAATTTGTTTAAGTGTTGATTTGTGACATATAGATCTATTTAAAGGATGATTTAGAACAAATAGGTACTTTCAATATCTCAAAAAACTTGTTGTTTGACTTTTTGTCATGTTTTTTAATAAGTTAAAAACTCTATAAAATATCAATTTTTAAATAGTTTTTAAAATAATTTCATAGATAAATTTTTTTATTGGGAAATAATTCGAGAGCCAGACATACCTAACAACTCGAGAGGCCGACGAAGTCGGCAGACGGTGAAACCGTCACTACATATGACACTAGACAGATAAAAATGTGCAAAAACAACAAAGTGGGAGGCGCATAATCCCGGACGAGCAAGCGAACCAAACCCGGACACGCTGGAGACAACGTAGACTAAGATCCAATGTCAAACACCACCAAGCGGCGACATCATTGGCCAACGGTACATCAGGAGTCCCTGTGGGTAGTGAACACGATCCTCCAAGGAAATTTCCTACACGCGGAGTCGCCTCGATACACACCACCACGACCCCAGCCAATCTCGACACCGGTTGCCAGAGCTCCAACACAGAAGAGGAACGCCAAGAACACCAACGATCACAACCAAGAACCACCCTTGAAGACGCACCTTGAATCCCTTTTAGACGAAAGAGAATTTATTCAATCCAAACGGGCAAAATGTTAAACCCATTCGGGATATTTTATTTCAATAGATTTAGAATTCAAACCCTTTGGGGTTTTCAAGCCCTAACAGGATTTAGGCCCTTTCGGGGTATACTCAAATAGTGGTTTCAAGCCTTTCGGACCCCCCCCCCCTAAACCTTGGGCCCAAAGGAACCCAAACTTGGCCCCCAAGGACCCGAAGCGTGAGCCCCAAGGACCAATGAGGAGTGAGAGGATCTCCGCCAAGGAAGCCCACCCAAACGGCGGCGAAGGCGGCCACCGGAGAGCGGCGGAAGCCAAGGAGAAGTTTGGAGTAGACGAGCGCAAGCCACGGGTGGAGGGAGCAAGCCGGAGTAGGCAACCGCCACCCGTCCAAGCCAAGGGCGAACGCCGATGAGCAGCGCATGCATAGGGTGGGAGACTTCGACGGCACGAGCAACCAAAGGAATCCAGAGCACCAGAAACCAAAGCGGCGGCCAAAACCAGCGAAATCAGTTGAGGGGAACTCAATATCAGACACAAACTGGCCGATTTGGACACAGGAGGATGGATTCGGGGGATAAAATCAAGATTTAGGGTTCGGCGAGGAACCGGAAACCGCACGAACACGGGGCTCCCGGGGGTTGATGAGGTTGGTGTGGTGGTCCGAGGATGACGCCAGGCGAAGACTGAAGAGGGAGATGTGATGGTGGTGGACATGGGGCTGGGTGGTGGTGGCGGTGGTGGATTTGCGGGATGCTCATGGTGGTGGTGTTAGGGTTATAGTGTTTTTAGAGATTATTTGTGATAATTTCATAGATAATTGTATTAAGTAAGAAATTATTTTTAAAAAAAAAAATTAATATTTTGTATAATTTTTATTATTCTTCAAAAAACATAGCAAAATTGTAACAATTTTGAGAGGGAAAGAGTATCCTCCTTGTATATTGAAAGGGTGGTTTTATGCTATTGGGTCGTTCAAATGTAAGAGTAGGCCCATGGAACAAAAAAGGACCGGTCCAGTTGTATGCTCCGATCCGGTCGGTTTACGATTATAAAACAACAAGAGAAAGAAGGGATGCCAACTCTCTGAATTGGAATTGCAGGAGTCATAAATTCATAAATCATAATCAATCAGGCTAGGTTTCGTCTCCCTCAGGCTCAGCCATGAGCACGGCCACTCTCCCTGAAAAGCGGTCGGCGGAGGATTCTTACCCGATAGATTCTGCTGGTCAAGGTACGCACTCAATCAATCAATCTGTTTTCCTCTCTCTCTACGCCGCCCAATCTTCATCCACAATTGAGAATTGAATTGATTGTTTGCTTAAACCTCCTCTTTTGTTACATACCTGGAATGAATTGACTATAAGGAATGGAATTGTTCCATGACTGTTTGTTTGTTTAAGAGTAGGTAGGGACGTAGGATTTCTGATTTCCTTTTTATATTTGGGGATTTCAGTTGCAATTAGAATGGATACAAAGCTTAATTTCCTTGTGGTATTAGCTTCTTTCTATTCTGATTAGGAGAATTTGATAAATTTGATTTTGTTGATCAAGGCATTACGCAGGCCGCAGGCTATCTGGTTTTTTTAGCTTATTTATCTCCATCAGTTGAGAATTGATTCCGTACCTAAATTAATTGAGTACATAGGCAGGTAGCTAGGTTTCTGATTTTCTTTTGGACCGCATTTGGGGATCAATCCTTACAGCCCCACTTCTAGTTGTGTTCATCACTTGCATTGCATTGTAGGGAAGGTCATCAGAGAAGTCCGCTTCTTATCCACACTAGAAGATTTGGATTCGGATGATGATATGAACTTTGATCCTCCAGGCTCAATTGAAGTTACTACTGACAGAGACGTCCGAGAAAGGCCAAAACTTAATACTTGTGAAGATAACCCAGACTATGACACAATGGGGCAGCAGGAGACAAAAGGCTACCCTGCCAACTGGGTTGCTTATTGCGGTGTTTGTGGAGAAATGACTGACCATTACTCTCGTGTGTGTCCTTACAGATGTGCTGCGGTTTACGAGGATCATGATCGGTGTTTCAAAAAATTACACGGTGGTGATAATCATTTGTTTAGGACACTCGTTGAACCCTCTTTCGACATCAAGGAATGGACTGGATGTGATTGATGATCATGGTTTCTGAATGTGTAGTGTGACCGTTTTAAATTATGGCATACTGTACTTATTAGGCAAGGCCAGCTAGGCCACTAGTTATTCCTAACAAGACCATGTTTTAATCTTGTTTTACGTAAGGTCTTTATCTTGTTACTAGTATTGGGGTTTTGAAATCACTTGTTTGTATGTACATGGGTGTTCTTGAAACCCCTTGTGTTATAATTGGAATGCAGACCAGCCTCATAAAAGTCTTCTGCATAGGAGTTTCCGACTAAGGGTCGAAAGAGTTTTCAAAGAAGTGCTATAATAGGAACTCCACATTCAGCTCTATAAGCAAGAACAGCTCCTTGGAAAGAGCACCATCAAGCTTGGATCTCGAAAGAACAAACTTCACCGATGACAACGAGTTTCTTTAGTACAATGGCTATGGCTACACCATGGTTTGATTCAGATCATCGCATTGAGTCATGTATACCATTGCTCATTGGGACTTTAGGACCATGATGAAGAGCTTTATGAGTCAAACCACGATATATCAATTCAATGGAGTTTTTCACAAAGACTCACCAAATGTTATGCAGAAGCATTGGAACTTTTCAAGAACACAAAAAATAGTATGATAGACTCGCAAACAAAAGCAAGAGATCTAGTTGGATTGTATTTTGTCCTTCTCTACCATGGAAATTTGACTTCTCAAACAGCATGATGTGAGAACTGCAGGCCATATCTATGCTTTAAAAATGACACATGAAAATACTTGCCAGAACTGCAGGTTAGGTTGAGAGAACAGCACTGTTATTTCTCTATACAAAAGTAGTCAATTTCCAGGATGTCGTCTGAACCACTCAACTTGGCTGAAACGAAGCGAACTGAAGTTAGAAAGGCGTTGGATGTTGATGCAATGATGAACACCAAATATGTTCCAACTTCTAACACCTCCTTTTCTCTCTCTCTACTATTAGTTCCATGAATACTCAATGTAATGAATGTATCATAGATTTCAAAACTTAATTATTTCTTGTTTATTAGAGAAACAATCATAAAACACAGCTGGATATTATATTCTTGTTATGCTGACTGTTTAGTTTAGTGTAATTGGCAGTTTAAAAATTATAGGAATGTTCTTGAGATTGTAGTTAAAATTTAGGTTCATCTGTTAACTGTTATTGATAATAATGCTTTACATTATCCCAGTTCCCATAGATATCAAACCAGCTAAAATTATCATAGATACCTATGAAGATACGAATCCTGGTCATTGGCTAAATTTTCATTTTCAATTTCACAACATTTTATTCTCATTGAGAACTAGTATTTGGTTGTGCCCTGTGTGAAGCTTATAGTTTACTGTCAACGCGCTTATAGCCCCATACTTGACAGGGTAAGAGTGTGCTTGATCCATGTGAAGGAGACGGTGATGCGCTTATAGCCCCATTCCATACTTGACAGGGTAAGAGTGTGCTTGATCCATGTGAAGGAGACGGTGATTGTAATCAGGTAGATGATGTGAGCTTGGGAGCTGATTCTATCGAAAAAGATTGCAGCTCAAACATTGACACTGGCATCGCAAATTCTTTCTTCATGGAACATTCATAATTGTATACCAAACTGTTTTATACATTCAGTCACAATTTCTAAATCCTTCAGGTTGGCTTGCACCAGCAGGTAACTCATTCATTCTTGTCTTTATGCAAATGCATTGAGTTGATATGTTCCTACAATTTCATTTAATTTCCTCACATCTCAAAGGAAAGCGTCAACAATGTGGAGCCGGTCTTGCTTCTGAAGGTACTCTAGCGTCGCAATTTACATAGATTGCATGCCTCCTTTTGTCCTATACCTTCAGTAGGTGTCTGCAACAGTCGTGAGTATACTTCAACCAGAGTCGCAAATTGCAATACAAATTGTAACAAATGCATAATAAAATGTTTCACATCCCATTTTATTTCCAGTACTTACCATTGAGATGTCAGAGACGTTTTTCCTCGGTTTCAAGGGTCTTGAAACTGCGGATGTGCTCTAGCAAACCAGCCGTTGCCTTGGCCACGCAAACCCTGACATTCTTCTCTTTGATTACAAAATCAGGAAGGAAGTTATCGAGAAATTCATAAAGCTCATCAGATGATCTCCCATACATCGTTATATCGGCCTTCTGCAAATGTCCAATTATATTATTAGAGTCCTCTAGTGTCTTGCATACGAGTATGTGGAAGTAAAATGGCGTTCCTTTCACGCAGATCTCACAAAGTCGATGAGCATTTGTAACTTCTCCATATTCCCTATTCAAATCATGAAATATTGTTATTGTTTTATATATATATACACGATAAATTATATTATAAATTATATAAATTGGTCTTGATTCTTAGTCTTACCTAAAGCCCCAATTAAATCTTTTGAAGTTAAATTCGTGTCTGATGCATTTTTTTTGCCGACTATGAGAAATAAGAGAGGTTCATCTTTGTAATAATCAAATAATTCCAAATAAATATCAAGAACCTCCCGTCTTGAATGATGTATCCACTCTCCATCTGTTTCATAATAAACTAAAAATGGAAAAAATAATTTAGAATGGAACAAATTAAACTAATATTATCAAAAATGTAAAAATGATAAGTATCATACCATTAGTGTATCCTACGGTGTTTCTATCATGAAGCGATGCATGAAGAATACATTTTTCTACGAATTTTACACCTTCAAAAATAGGTCTAGCAGAGGTGCGTGGATCAATAAATCTAACATAACACATTATCTTATACTCCCTCCGTTAATTAAAACTTGTCGTTTGAGACATTTGCACATTTTTTAAGAAAGCAAATAAAAGCAAACAAAAATACACTTATACCCCTAATTATTACTTTACTTTTCCACTTTATTGAAAACTACAACTAACAAACATCTAATCATGACAAGGGTAATTTTGGAAAGTGAACACCACAATATCTAAAACAACATGTTTTTCTTAACAAGATTTTACTCCTAAAACGACATGTTTTTCTTAACGGAGGGAGTATTAAATACTAGGCAAAATTACAGAAAATCACCCGTTAAATATACGAGTTTGCAATTAACCACCCGTTAAAATTGAATTTACAGTAAACCACCCATTAAAAGTACTCTGTCAACAAGTCACCACCCAAATCCAACCTGGTGTCAATTTTCCGTTTACCAAAGGCAAAAAGACACAAATACCCCTAGAATTAAAGAGATCAAAAGGAGAAGAAGATGAAGATTAGCCCAGAGACGCAGATCGACTCAACGCCGACAACAATCGATTAGGGGAAATTGAAACGATTAGGAGTTCAATTGAAAAACAAATTGGCGACACCATCAGTAGCATATGGGGAAGGATCAACGGAAAGAGTCGGCGGAGGAACCTTTGGAACGGAAACCTGAACTTGGGTGCAGAAGCAACGATGCAACGAGGGCTGGCGGAGATGAAGGTAGGGCCGGCGGCGAGTAGAGGTTGCCGGAGATGAAGGTAGGTCCGGCGGCGGGATTTAGGGATCCTGCTTGTCACCGGATCTTGCCATCAGATCCAACAACGACGAATCTGGTGCCTCACGGATCCACTCTTCAAACTCGGCAGGCTCAAGCTTCTCGCCGATACTGGTAAGAATGTGTCTCAGATCGGAAACAGCGACGAATCCGGTGCCTTCCTTGTCAATAACCTTGAAGGCGTCGCGAATCTGGTGTCGTCCTTGTCGGTGTCGAAGAGCGTGAACGCCTCCTCCTTCATGGGGCTCACCTGTTCATCGCTCAATTTCGCCATTTTCAGGGGTGGTTGTTCGTGGTGGAGGCCGACGACGGAGGTTGATATTCTCTCCCTGTTTCTCTCGCTTTGGTTTGGTGCGTCTGGGAATTTCAGTTTTGGGAAATTTGAAGAGACCCCAAATTTCAGTTTCTCTCACGGTGACTCAAATCGCCCGCCGCCGGATCTGCGTCTGGGCTAAGCTTTCATCTTCTTCTCCTTTTGGTCTCTTTAATTCTAGGGGCATTTGTGTCTTTTTGTCTTTGGTAAACGGAAAATTGACACCAGGTTGGATTTGGGTGGTAACTTGTTGACAGAGTACTTTTAATGGGTGGTTTACTGTAAATTCAATTTTAACGGGTGGTTAATTGCAAACTCGTATATTTAACGGGTGGTTTTCTGTAATTTTGCCTAAATACTATGGAGTATAAGAGTATAAAATATAACAAAATTATATGAACGCATAGGAATATAAAATACGTACCCCTTTTCAGCCAATTTATCAGCTAATTTTAACACGTGCTTGCTGCCCGATCCAAATGAGCAAAACTTGACCTTCTCATATGCATCGTATGGAGGTTTCTTACTATTATCCGCTTGTATACCAACCGCTTGTATACCAAAAAGTTCAGACGCAGATCCAGACTATAATAGATTAAAAATGCAAAAATTAGTTCTATCAAACTAATACTCCATTCATCCCTTTTTACTTGAGATTTTGGATGAAAAACAATCTCTCAAATTAATTGCAGTAAAAATCACTCAATAATGAACTTTTAATGACAGAAGTGATGGAAGTTGAATAGTTCGAAGGCTGCTATATAGTAATTATTAAGAAGAAGTTAAATACTATCATAGTAATTATTAAGAAGAAGAAAAAATCACAATTACAAGGTTTTTTTTTATGTTTTTAAGTAAAGTAAAATTGTCTTTTTTGATGTGCGTTTCTTTCAAATGACAAATAATAAAAAGGGATGGAGAAAGCGCAAATAAATAAATAAATAAAAACTCATATGATATGCAGAGAAACAGATTTACAAAGCAAACTCAACAAAATAATGAGTTAGAATTAATTTATACCTTTGACCCACAGAGGATAGTCGCAAATGCATCATCACTGTACTTTTGAAAGTATCCTTTAACATATTCGACGACATCACCAAAATCCTAATGGAAAATTCAAATATTAATTTACTTTTTATTTTAATTACTTTACAAGCAAAGGTAGAATAAAAAAAAGTAACATATTTTACCAAATCTGCACAATTTGCGATCAATTCTTGTTTCATTGCAAAACAACGCTTTGAATTCCCTATCATTATACCCATAATGTGGCTTGATATCCTAAAAAAACTTGTCCCAATTGTTTTTAAGTACACAAGAAAAACCATTAAAGTTAAAAATGACATCCTACACAATCGCAATCACATATTAAATTAAACTTCAACTAAATTTTAGGGAAGAAAAAAGGGTAACTTCTCAGGTCTTTTGGCTTGGGATTTTTTTCTCGCAAAGCCTCGTTTGAAGATCTTGAATCCGCACAAAGAATATAACCACCATCATAATGAATGCCAATTCCAGTTGTTCCACAAAAATCAGAAGATGTATAAGAATCTTGTATTTCCAGTGACATGCTTCTACCAAAGCTAATGCCTGCAAAATTTTGATAACAATGAATCACTAGACTAAAAATTTATATTTTATCAGTAACCTTCTGAAAACCAGATGTGTCGTCGTTAAAATAATAACTGCCATCCTTATAGATATCAATCATACTATCAAGGATTACAACCCATGGCCATGGCCTTATAGATATCCCAACCAAATTTGATTTTTTTTTAATTATTATTAGTATTAAATGCGCTTGTCCAATAAACAGCAAAGCAGTGTGTTCTAATTGTGTTTGCTCATTTATCCACAACATTTAATTTTACAGTACTTAGTAACTTGTTATCCAAAAGAATAGCATGATTCATCAGCTTGGCAGCAGGTAGGCAGGGAATTTGTTTCAACATTCTCAAAAGTAACAGTGGTATTAAATTAAATTAACTAAAGTGAAATAAATGTGAACAGAATGTTGATCACAAACTACCCTTCACCTTCATAAACAGATATACTATGTCAACAAATGAAACAGCTGAAAATCATCTCAATTTAAGAGGGGGAAAAATGACAAATTACTATACAAGTTAAGTGAAGCCTAGACAAACTTTTAGAAGAGATTGCATGAAGTGGTGTAAGAACATAAGGTTTGACAAACAACAAAAACAAAAGAGAGTTCACACTGTACACCAATTAATGAGGATTAACCCACAGGGATAAGAGTATATTCATAAGTTTGCACCACAAAAAAAAAAAGGAAAAAAATTTGCACTGAAGCTTTGGGTTCTGCATATATATGACAAAAACAAAGAGAATGATACCTGCAAATTCTTGTAGGATGTCAAGAAAGTTCAAATAGGGGCGACAACCACTGGGATCATCATCAATGTTTATCTTCTCTCCTCTCCCTTGCACATCCTTGAGACTGCAAATCAAGGAACAAAAAGTCACATTTGTCGCTTTGAAAACTTTTAGATTCAATTAGGAATGTATATCAAAATCAAAATCTTACATGTCAATAACATCGGCTATATAGGAAGTTTGGAGACAAAGTCAACCACACCACATTCAAGAAAGGATAGATGGTTAGGTATGTTTATAAAAGCATACTCTACACATTTCATAACAACTTTCAGAATATCAGGAATGTGCTTGCTTCCTTCGCAATCCATGACTATCTCACAGAGCTGCACAGACCGAGTCTTGCAATCAAGTAAAGTTGTCTGTGCAGATTTTTCATTGCCAGAAGAAACTTCATTTTGATGACGGCGGTAAGCCTGATTAAGCCAATATAGAACAAAATCTGAGACTCGGATATCTTTTTACTAACTTTGTCAAGGATCCGGCCAGTCAAATGTAACAGGAAAGGTACACTAGAAAAAAATACTATTTCCCTGAAACTACATAATTCTTTCTTGAAACAGTAGGTCGAGACCAAATATAATGTAGGATTAAAGGTTACCTAAAACCATAATGAAAGTTGTGAAACAAAAGAAATTTTTTAAAAACTAACATAAATAGCCAGGTCATTTGCACACGTCAAAGAATTTCCCTCCATTTCTAAAATAACTTACCCTTTTTAGTGTTCCAAAACACATGTCACAGATGTCAACTTTGTTCCTTAAAACAGCTTTAACAATCTCGGCTGCACTGGTTCCATTCAGGTTCGGGATCACCTCAAGATCAAGACCAAGATATTCCTAGATCATGCCCATCAAACAATCGATTAAGTAGCCAATTGTGCAGATCAGATAATCCTAAGCTGGTATTTATGATAGATTAGCTGTTGAGTCATGAATATGTACCATAGGAGCTGTGTCAGTGACAATTAACTTTCCAGCAGCAAGCAAAATTTTATCTGGTTTTGTCAGATCAGTACAATCTTTGCTCAGATCTTCCTCTTCATTTTCATCTGTAAGAAATATGAAAGGCCAGGAAGCATGAAGGGAATAACTATAGAACGACTGAAGATATTAATATCCATTAAGAAACAACATAGCCAATCCTAAGATTATTGTAACACAAAATCACTTTCCTGTTAACAGGCAAGCTATTCTACTGAATGGACACCATTTGTACACAGTATGCAAATAATATCAACAAAAAGTGGGCTCAGGAGCTGCCAATAATCTCAAGCTATATAGAGAAGATGAAGTTCAGATTTCCCATTAAGCAGCCAATAGAAATCTCTGAGAAGCTCAGGCGCTTAATAAAAATCTAGCTCTCCAAAAGAGATAAAGAGGGGGATAAGAAGTAAATGTCATATTACAACATCGCACTAGTCTTCCTAATTAGTTTGTAGAATCTAAATGTTCTATAGGCTGCAGAGTTTCAAATTGTATGCATAAATAGGAAAAATACTCCTTGGCAAAACATTTATCCATCTAGTTCCTTTTCAGAAGCCATTAACAAAGGCACATGGATCTGCTATAGAGAATAAGACCAACATCAATAAGATTTACCTAGCTACAAACTCCATAAATTTTAAGACATCCTGACGCTTGATTTCTGTTGATAGATTATTTGCATTCCCTAGTCTTCTTTGAGGTATGAATATTCTGTTATAGGTAGTGTACTTTTACAGTTTACTCTATTATGCCTTTACTTTATTTCTGATTATGGTCTTTTCAGTGGCTTTCTCTCAGTGAAAAATATAGTAGAATTCATTTCCCTATTCTGCTGCATTTTTTTTCTTGCAATTTCCACCAAAAGACTAGTATCTGCATGCTGCTGTATCCTTTTCTTCCTGCAATTTCCATGCAAGGTTATATCCTGAACATACTGATTCAAAATCTCCATCCTTAATCTAAACAGACTGAAACTTATTCCATCAAACAAAAAAAAGTGCAAGAAAATATCGCCTCCATACATCTCAGGAAGAAAAAATTTGCACAGCCCTTAAACAGATAAATTGAGAACATTAAGTACCACATACACCAAATCCAGGTGATGTTATTGTATCATGATTGTGAAATTGCAGTTCGTGCCTCCGCCTAAAAAGCATTTAACACCTATTTGTTAAATTTTGAGAATATTCATTTTTATATAAAACACAAGGTCAATAACCAGTTGTTGCCAACTTCTGCATTATTTGTCACTTGGAAGTTCAAAAGATTCTTCATGATACTTCAACCTTCATCCAACATTTTTTTTGGGGGAATCCAAAGTTACTACTATGTTCACATATCCTTAAAATAAATAAACATAACAGGAAGCATGGTATCCACCCAAAACCTCCCAAACCAATCATGAATGTGATTATATCTAGAGCAATTCAGAAAGAGTACATACTTGAAATATTTAGCTGTTGTTCACAGAGCTGTCTGAAATGCTTAAATGTAGATTGATCTGGAGCAAATCCCAAAGTCTCCAAATTTTTGGAAGAGAAGTTTGCTTTTCGAAATAGATACCAGAGATCAGCCAATATCAGGCAAACCTTGAACAAAATAAAATAATAAAATAATCAGGTACTTTTTTTTTTAAAAGGAAATAATCAGGTACTTAATTCCACTTTTTTCATAGACCATAGTCTTAAAATAAAAACCGGCAAGAAGAAGATACTTACTCTGAATGCAAGCTGATTACCAACTTTCACCTCATCTTCACATTGAGATGAATTAAGGAAATAGCCTAAATGTTTCAACAATGTATCACGCTCTGAGCATAAAGATGACAAAGATGCCATGGAGGGATCTTCACGGTTGACTATAGAATGCAGTGACCAAGATAAGTGCAGATACATGTTGAGCAGTAGAAAACTAACCACCTAACAAAGAAAAGCTCTGTTATGGTCACAAGCACAAAAGGATGACCAGAGATCAAGCAAACATCAGTACTACACACCTCCTCATTTGTGCTTCTGAATTTCTCAACTGCCTTGGATAACTCTTGAAACAAGCATTCAATGTGGACAGCCTTCGAGAGCTGAAGCTCATACAACCTCTTCAAGTTGACAATAAGGGGGTGATCATCAAAATCTTCCTGTAAATTAGAACAAGTGAGGCTCAATTGAATACATGGACAGTGGTAGCAAAAGATGAAAGCCCCAAAGAGAAATACCAAAGCTTCTTTCAATTCAGATTCAAGCTTAGAAAGAAGCTCATCCTTAGGTTCCTTCAATTTATCAAGGACAAATCCTTGCAGCTCTCCTTTACAATCAGTGGTACAGAAGTTAATAGCCTGAACACAAGATCTCAGTGACTCCTTATCCTCAGGTCCAAAATATCCCGCCTTAGAAAGATCAAAAGCTGCTTTGAAGTTCTGAGGCAAGAAAATGGAGAGGACAATACATTAAATAGAGTTAAAGCTAAAACCAAGCCAAACAAAAGGTGGTATATATAGGACTATCCTATGATAAAACTTAAAAGCATTAAGAATTCAGGAAAAAAAAAAAAAACAAATATTAAGCAACAGCAAGAAGGATGCAATTCTTGCTAGATTGGCCTATTCCAATGCCTATGCAATTGCCACCTTCATCAGTTATTATATAAGAGGAAATAAAGAGATACATGTTCACACATTGAATGTATGTAACCCTATACCATCAATTAACGGCTAAAACTGCACAAATATCTAATTACCTCAAAGGACATAGTCAAAAGATCAGCAATTGCTGGGTTTGGGTCCTTCTTATACTTCTCAACCCAAAGCTTGACCTCTAAAGGAATAAGTTTGTTGTTACTTTTAATGACCTCTGTACAAAAAGAAATCAAATTCCAAATAATATCATCAACAACAAAAAGCAGACATTGATCCCTGTTTGCCAACATATATATTAGGAGGGTCTTAAATACACGGCGATGCGGAAATCTAAGACAAGTTATTTTACTAGAAATTTAAGACAAGAATACTGGTAGAAAAAGCTTAAGAGGAAAATCTATTGATTTGCAACAAAGTTACAAGAACACAAGCTTATCTCTGCGTCATGAGCAAAGTTCAGCATCAGCTTATGTTCATGTGTAATTAGTATGCCCACACATACAAAATTATAAATGTAGGAAGACACTCTTTTAATTATATGTTCCAGCATGACTTGGGACAGTAGTAGAAGAAGGCAACACATTTAAAAAAATAAAAGTTTTTTTTATTAAGTTCGAAAAAAAAAATTAAAGGATTTTTGTCAAAAATAAATAAATAAAATTCTATTAAAAAAACATTGCATTGGCCCAATCATGTTAATGGGTAGTTCATGACGCCCATCATATGAAGGCCCAATATCAATGGCCCAATCATGTCAATGCATTGGCCCAATCATGTTAATAATGGGTAGGACATGTAGACTAGTGATGCTAGTGTCTTGGAGGAGGTGTTTCTTCCCATGTTCGATTTCAAGGCATCTTCTATTCTTTTGTTTTTTCAGTAAACATCCTCCAATTTTCCCTTTCTTACCTTTTTCTTATTTATGTTTAGGGCTCTTTCTATGTTTTGTTTGTTCTTAACTACCCCCTCTTTTTTATCTTCACTTTCTACTCATTTTTTCAAGAATAATAATAATAATAATAATAATAATAATAAAATTCACATTTGATGGACAAGTTGGGAAACAAATTCCAAATTCAGGTTGAAAGGGCAATCAAATCTCTATATGTTACCTATGAGTAAGTACAACTCTGTGTGCCCCATGGTGAACCCTAAAATTATTTTTGTTAAAAAATAATTTCAAAAAAAATTTGAAAATTATATTTAACATATATACACTCATATTCATATGTTTATAAAATTTTATCATAAAAAATTATGTTATAGAAAAATAGAAAAATCATTTTCTAAAATAATTCAAATTTCATTATCTATAATTTTTTAAACATAATTTTTTATGATAAAATTTTAAAAACATATGAATATGAGTGTATATAAGTTAAATATAATTTTAAATTTTTTTTTAACGCTGTGTTATAACAAAAATAATTTTAGGGTGCACCATAGGGTTGTAGAAGATCCTTAATCGTTTACCTATGTATTATCTTTAAAATTACTCGGTATGTGGGATGCATTAGTATGGGTTATATGCTAATTAGGGTTTACAATAACCTTTTCAAATCGGTTTATTTGTCTTTACCACATAACCCTGCCAAATGACGCGAAAGCTTTTGTATGTTGACCACTGTCCCTTCAATTTCCTTACACAAAACTAGAAACTGTATTTTGGCTTCTTAATTTCTGCCTAAAACAAAACCCATCTAAAAAGTACTCCGTATTGTTGTTCTATTCCTCCATCCTCCGGGGGGGGGAAAAAATCAAAACCACAATTTTTTTATTACTTCACAGTCCAAGTCTGTTCCTCTTCCCCTTCAAAGAACTAACCTTTGATGCTATGATCCCGAATACGAGCCATCGATGGGTTAGCCGCTCGACTCCACGTCGCGCTGGGCTGTAGCTCGTCAAAAATGTCGACAGAAGCGTTGTTGTCCAGCAGATTGGGGCTCTGCTCCCACTGATCCTTTGAACATAAAAACGGGTGGGTATAAATTAAACGGCATTCAGCATGTTGATCGGTGATGAGAGTGAAAGGTGAGTAAACAGAGAAGAAAAACGTACCGTTTGAACATCGGAGGCCTCCGACTCCGGATAAGAAGGTGGATCTTCCATGGAAGCAAAATGGGGCAAGGGAAATCAAAGGTGCTAGCTTGACCTAGCTAAGGAAGTGAGACTGGGAGTCTGGTAGAGAAACCGCCAATATGAAATGATCTGACGAGCGAGTGAGCTTCAAGGGCTTTTTGGGTATTTACTAGGGGTGGGCACGGGACGGGATTGGACCGGGACGGGACTCGTCCCGCGAAATTTTTTCGGGACGGGATCGGGACGGGATTGCCATTTTTTTTTCGGGACGGGATGGTGTCTGGACGGGACGGGACGGGCCTTGTCCCGCATATAAAAATAATACTCCCTCCGTTAATCAAAACATGTCGTTTTAGACATTTGCACATTATTTAAGAAAGCAAATAAAAGCAAACAAAAATACACTTATACCCCTAATTATTACTTTACTTTTCCACTTTATTGAAAACTACAACTAACAAACATCTAATCATGACAAGGGTAATTTTGGAAAGTGAGCACCAAAATACCTAAAACGACAAGTTTTTCTTAACAAGATTTTACTCCTAAAACGACATGTTTTTCTTAACGGAGGGAGTAAAATATTATATAAATTTGCAAAGTGAAAAATGATTTCATAATTCATTATTTAGTATAATATGTTGAATACGGTATTATTCTCAACTATATTATTCAATAATAATAATAATAATATTAATATTAATATTAATATTATAATACTATTATTAATTCATACAATGATTGTATAATTAATTATAATGTTCAACATATTTGGCTACATTATCTTACTAGATCAGGACGGAAAGGAATTGAGACGAGATTTACCAATATTGTCTAATTATCGATTGATAGTTAGGAAGAATACCGTATTTAATTAGCTATTTGCCTCTTGTAACTCTAAATGGGCGGGATGTGTGTGTCGATCTGATGGGATCCTCTCCATTGACTCAGTCTGGAATTTCTAACTTTATGCCTGGTCGTGCTGTTGTTGATGATGCTCGACGTAAGTGTGTCAAGTATCGAGATTTGTGTACGGCGGCTGGTTATGGTTTCCTACCCTTCTCATTCTCTTCATTGGGGGAGTTGGATACAGATGCGGTTGCATTGCTGAAGCGGATTCAGAAATTCTCGGTATCTCAGGATGCTGGGGCTCGTGCTGCACGTTATATTTTTACTTGACTTGGCTTTGTTATCGCTAAAGGAGTGGGTGCCCAGATAGTATCTCGGTTGCCCACTAATTTCTTGTAATCTGTTTTTATTATAATAATAATAATAATAATAATAATAATAATAATAATAAAATAATAATAATAATAAAAAATCCCACGTTATAATTAAAAAAAAAAAAAATTACTTATTTTTATTGTTATTATTATAAAATAATTATACTTTACAAGAAAAAAATATAATATGATATAATAATAATAATATAATAATAATTTTATTATAAATTAATATTATTATTAAATTATCATATTATATAATAATAATAATATTATTATTATTATAAATTGAAAATTATTATTATAGTTATAAATAATATTTGCTCAAAATAATAATACTAATAATATATTATTATTATTCTATAATATTATAATATTATTATTATTAGGGCAAATTGCATAAAATAGCACGAACTTTAGGGGTGGTTGCACTCAGTGGCACGAACTTAGAAAAATACAAAAATAATCACCAACTTTGGTGTTTAGTTGCGGCCAGTGGCACGTATACCCCATATCTCACTAATGTGGACTAGTGGGGATGGTTACACGTAATTTTTTTTAATTAAAAAGACATATAGCGAGATATGAGTTAATGAGAATGGTTATATAGTTTTTTTTTAAATTAAAAGACATAAAAGAAGTGCCAAAATTATGAAACTAGCTAGGTTCCAATTTTTATTTTTTATTTCATATAATTCTAAATCCAAGATAATTGTGACAAATATAACATTTGCAAATTAAAATTTGGTACTAGTTATTTTAATTTGAAAAATGCTATATTTGTTACAATTATCTTTGATTTGGAATTACATGAAATAACAAATAAAATTGAAACCTAGCTAGTTTCATAATTTGGGCACATCTTTTATGTCTTATAATTTTCTTAAAAAAAATTCATGTAAGTATTCACACTAATTCATATCTCGCTATATGCTTTTTTAATTAAAAAAATTTCATATAAGCACCCCCATTAATCCACATTAGAAAGATATGGGGTACGTGCCACTGGCCGCAACTAAACACCAAAGTTGATGATTATTTTTGTATTTTTCTAAGTTCGTGCCACTGAGTGCAACCACACATAAAGTTCGTGCTATTTTATGCAATTTGCCCTTATTATTATAAAAATTATTATTATTATTATTATTATTATTATTATAGCGGGACGGGACGGGATTTGCGGGATCCCACCGGGATCGTCCCGCGTTTCGTCACGCGTAATTTTTGCGGGACGGGATCGGGACGGGACTCGCTATTTTGTCCTAAATCCCACCGGGATCGGGACGGGACCGGGACGGGATCGGAATTTGCGGGATTTGTGCCCACCCCTAGTATTTACCATTCACCATTCGCCTGTAATGGCCCAATTAGGATTTTGTTGGGTCGAAACTCCAAATTAGGATTTTTTTTTTTTTTATTTTAGCCTACTCTCTCAATCTCAATTGTTAATATCTATTTGGATTCGTTCGGGTCCGGTAATATCTATGTGGATTATGGCAATGTCAGGTCGGTTCCATGTTCGGTATATTATGTATTCGGGTTGGAGTTGGCTCAAGAAAGATAAGTTCGAGTTTAAATGGTTTTTGGGTTGAATTAGGTTAAGTTGGATCACATTTAATTTTATCCTTAAATTATCATTATATTTTATTTATTTTAATTATTGACTATCAAACTTCATTTATTTAGTTATATTAAATCTCATAATATGTAATTCATGTTATTGACAAATTTAAAATGATAAAAAATTATAGCAATTATAAGGACGAGTCAAGTGTTATTCAGATTGAGTCGGGAACGAGCGTAATGAGAGCAAGCAGAATATGGGTCGAGTGGACTTTTATCACTTGGCTTGCTGCAAGAAAGTGATTGCAAACTGGGAGCAAAGTAAAGCATAGGATGGGCGATGAAGCTACGGTATGCAATCTTTGCCAAACCGACAAGGAGACTGAGGATCGTCTATGGTTCGAGCAGTGGCGGCCGCAGGAATTGCTAGAGGGGGGATAGGGCGAAATTTTTGGTTGGGGATTTTTTTTTCTTAATATATATAATATTTTTTTTAAATATATTGAAAGAAAATCATAAATTGTGGTATAAATATGATATTATATTACAAAATTTCATACAATAATTTAATAATATATATGATATTATATTCTCCACTAAAACACGACATTCGAACACCACAAACCGCGTCACGTGACACCTCTCTCGTTGCTAGAAAAAGAACCGCTTAGCCTTTTTCCAACCATCCCCATCACCAGAAAAATGGCAGCTCACAACCAAAACGCCCTTTATTCTTTCAAACTCAACCTAGACTTCGAAGAACAAATTTTTAGCATGATGCTACCCTATAGCTTCGGAGAAGAATTCGAAGCTCAAATACCAGAGCAAATCTTGTTATCATCCCGCACGCTACAGAACTTCCTTGTTCACATCTCAAAAGACCATTACCAGTCTTTATAGGTAAAAGAGGCGTGGAGCAATTTCATTCAGTCTCACAGACTCGACCTCGACTCAACCATAACATTGACTCACAAGGGATAAGCGCGATTCGATGTCCACATCCTGAATGCGGAAAGCTACGACATTGAAGACGAGCTAGATGTCGCCTAGTATGATGATCCACTACGTAACGGTTTTTAATGATGTTCCCCGTTTTCACCATCTCATTCCTTATGTTTTCTAAAAATAATTAAGGCCCTCGGAATGCATTCCTGTTTAAGAATATAATTTATCTCTTCTCTTCGGGATCATATTCCTCGCATGTTTCACGTTGAAGATTGCTTTCAAAACTTTGATGAATCTCCTTCGCATTTATTACGCTGGAGATTACACTCAATTTTGGTAATTCTCCATCGCATACGTTACGTTGGAGATTGCACTCAATTTTGGTAATTCTCCATCACATACGTTATGTTGGAGATTGCATTCGGTTTTGGTAATTATCCATCACATATGTCACACATGATATCACTTTCAAAACTTTGATGAATCTCCTTCGCATTTGTTATGCTGGAGATGCCATTTGATTTTAATAATTCTCCATCGCATACGTCATATTGGAGATTGCTTTTGAAACTTAGATGAATCTCCTTCACATTTGTCACGCTGAAGCAGTGTTCTAAAAGACGCTAGGCGGCCGCTAGGCGGTTGGTGGCCGCCTAGTGCCTAGGCAGTTAGGCGGGCGTCTAGGCGGTGCCTAGGCGAACTTAGACTAAACTTGATTATTTCCCTATATTTCAATGGATAGAACATGTCAATAATTTATACTCCATTCGGTCGGAAATAAACGATGTTTGACTTTTGCGCACGTAATTTTAGGAGCTAAAAACTAAATAAAATCTTATTTATTTTAAATAATTTTTTTCATAATTTAATATTTATTAGTAATAAGTATTAAATTACGAAAAAATTAATTAAAATAAATAAGATGTTTATATAGTTTTTAGCTCCTAAAACAACGTGCAAAAGAGTCAAACATCATTTATTTCCGATCGGAGGGAGTATAATGTAGTAATATCTATAATATCACTCATAAACCCAAATTTGGTGTGCTTAACTAACACTAAAGTCAATAAATGTAAAAGAGCTCGTCAAGCTGATAACTTTAAACCTCCTAAAATCAGAAACCATATGCATATGCTTGAACCAAAAGTAAATGCATCCTGACTTGGGGGATAAAAAAAACTATAAGCTGACTAATCACTCTCCTAGAAATTAAATTTAAATAATCACCCACCTAGGTGGGGCTAGGCGGGATTAGGCTTGCTACATGTCTCGGGCATGACACATAAGACTCTTATTATAAATAAGGCTTGATAGCCTCAAAGCAAAGGGTCGAAAATTGGGATCTCCAAAGGCTTAGGCCGGATTCCCTAGCTTTGAGCCCCCCTTTCAAGCGGGATTAGTCTCGGTTGGAAAAAAACCGACGTCGATGAAACTTCTCAGTAGAGGAGGCCCTGTAGGGCTCCGTTTTTCTCGCGGCACGGGTTGGGTCGTGCTGAATTCCTCGGCGCGGGTCAGGTAAGCCCGTCGAGAGCACCTTGGGTCCCACGAGGTCCACCCCCGGGTCCCACCGAAAGTGGAAACCTGAAAATCGAGTTTCGTCATTGGCGCCATTTGTGGGAACTACTCACCCTAAGGGGTCATCGATCAAGGTAAATTTTTAGTTTAATCTACCTTGATAAGGTTCCAAAGTTACCAATCTTATATTTGAACAACTAGCTAGATGCGGTTGGTATGGACTTCCTAGTTCAATAGACCAAGGAAAAAGATATTGGGCATTCTAAAGATCTTGGGAGTGACGAGAACTTAATTGGTTTTGATGGAATATGGTTAGTATCGATTTAAGTGCGGTTACGAGTGGACCATTTTAAGTACTGGATCGTCATAGTGATAAAAGATAACCCCCATCTTGATCCACCCAAGTTGTGCCATCCGCGGATAATTCTACCTCTTCACAATCGCGTCTTGTTGTGGAGTAAGTGTGTAGCCTTCCAAAGGCAGCAACGACAATGATCCTAGGAATGGCATATTTTATAAATCTTAAAAATTGAGGCCGCTTGCAAAAGTATGATTTCGACAGGTTCGTTTGAGGAGCTTCAAATCTCCGTGTCGACCTTGAGCGACGATCGAATCGGTAGATCAATATGCTTGCAAAGAGGAATGATTTTCTTTCGCCAATCTCGATCTGAAACACGTTTGGACAGATGATTTGTTTCAGGTAACCCGGAAGGTCGCGACGAATTCGGCCAGAGCGGTCCGGCTCTAACTTTCTAAACGGCGGATTAAGATCTCATAGGTATGCGAGATACCATGTGAAACGCACGCCTAAATTGGAGGATCTATCCTTGTTTCTCGATCATTGAAATTAAGATCCCAAGTGCAAGCCGATGACCGTACGTGGAGGAACTTTGATGATTCGTGAGGCGGAGGTTGGCATACGGTGCAAAACGTCTCTTTCACATGTAAAAAAGGTTCGCGGCCGAGATGGACTGGGTTATCCGGAACCGTGGAACTTCGCGACCGGTTCGAAAGCTATTGGCCGCAGACAAAGACCGGCACCAACGCAACCTGCCGCGGATTAGTTTTCCACATCACAGCCGCGGACGAAGAACTCTGTCAAGCTATTGAAAAAAGAAAAAGTGAGAAGGAGGAATCCCTGGATAACCACCTGTGACAGAAGAGGAAGAGGAAGATGGCCGTCGGATTCAAGAACGAAGCGTTAGCGGTCGGCCTTTGTAAAAATGTACGGGCAGTCGGGCCATCTGCTGGGCCAACTTATCCATAAAGGCCCAGCATCTATACAAAGACAGTCCGAACTCCGAATACAACGAGGCATGTTATTAAGGTGTCAAATGACGAAGGTATAAAAAATAATATCAAAGCCTCCCGGATCGAAGATTCTATTAAGTCCCAGGACGTTGGAGCTTGCTCCGCGTCGGGCATCCGATCGTAGCATGAGCCTCCCGGATCGAAGATTTTAATATTTTATTAAGACCCAGGACGCTGGAGCTTGCTCTGCGTCGGGCATCCGGTGGTAGAGCTAGCCTCCCGGATCGAATATTTCTTCAAGTCCCAAGACGTTGGAGCTTGCTCCGCGTCGGGCCTCCGATCGCAGCGTGAGTCTCTCGGAGAAAAAATACTAAGTCCCTCGACGCTGGAGCTATCGCTCGCGGAGGGCCTCCGATCGTAGCTCGAGCCTCTCAGAGCACATTTGATAAGTCCATCGACGTTAGAGCTATGCTTGCAGAGGGCCTCCTGCTCGTAGCTGGTAAGCTTGCGGAGATAAACTCTTAATGAGTATAAACTGAGTCCCTCGACGTTGGAGCTATCGCTCGCGGAGGGCCTCCGGTCGTAGCTTGAGCCTCTCGGATCACATTTGATAAACCCTGAAGCTATGCTCGCAGAGGGCCTTCTGTTCGTAGCTGGTAAGCTCGCGGAGATAAACTCTTAACGAGTATAAACTAAGTCCCTCGACGGCGGAGCTATCGCTCGCGGAGGGCCTCGATCCGATTATATCTTGAGCCTCTCGGAGCACATTTGATAAGTCCCTCGACGTTGGAGCTATGCTCGCAGAGGGCCTTTTGCTCATAGCTGGTAAGCTCACAAAGATAAACTCTTAATGAGTATAAACTAAGTCCCTCGACGCTGGAGCTATGCTCGCAGAGGGTCTTCTGCTCGTAGCCGGTAAGCTCGCGGAGATAAACTCTTAACGAGTATAAACTAAGTCCCTCAACGCTGGAGCTATCGCTCGCGGAGGGCCTCCGATCGTAGCTTGATCCTCTCGAAGCACATTTGATAGGTCCCTCGACGTTGGAGCTATGCTCGCAGAGGGCCTCCTGCTCGTAGTTGGTAAGCTCGCGGAGATAAACTCTTAACGAGTATAAACTAAGTCTCTCGACGTTGGAGCTATCGCTCGAGGAGGGCCTCCGATCGTAGCTTGAGCCTCTCGGAGCAGATTTGATAATCCCTCGACGCTGAAGCTATCGCTCGCGGAGGGCCTTCGATCGTAGCTTGAGCCTCTCGGAGCACATTTGATAAGTCCCTCGACGCTGAACCTATGCTCGCAGAGGCCTCCTGCTTATAGCTGGTAAGCTCGTGGAGATAAACTCTTAACGAGTATAAACTAAGTCCCTCGACGCTGGAGCTATCGCTCGCGGAGGGCCTCCGATCGTAGCTTGAGCCTCTCGAAGCACATTTGATAAGTCCCTCGACGCTGGAGCTATGCTCGCAGAGGGCATCCTGCTCGTAGCCGGTAAGCTCGTGGAGATAAACTCTTAATGGGTATAAACTAAGTCCCTCGACGCTGAAGCTATGCTCGTAGAAGGCCTCCTGCTCGTAGCCTGTAAGCTCGCGGAGATAAACTCTTAACGAGTATAAACTAATTCCCTCAACCCTGAAGCTATGCTCGCTGAGGGCCTCGTGCTCGTAGCTGGTAAGCTCGCGGAGATGAACTCTGATAGAGGATAAACTAAACGCTGGAGCTATGCTCGCGGAGGACCTCCTGCTCGTAGCTGGTAAGCTCGCGGAGATAAACTCTAAATGAGTTTAAATTAAAGCCCCTCAACGTCGGAACTCTTATTCGCGAGGGGCTTTCTTATTGAACTACGAAAGACTTGATTCTCTTCCCAAGAGATACGTAGGCAACCCACTAATGAGTTGGGTACAGCCCTGACCAAACAAACTTAGCTAAAACTTTACACCAAAAGTCTAATATATTGAGTACTCTTCCAAAAGAAGACGAAGTACAAATGCATATGTTGTCTCGTTTGAATCGAACCCTAGCTAAGTCGTACCTGTGACGAAACACCAAAAAATAAATAATATTTATAATCATATGCATAAACGGATTCCTGCTATATAAATTAACCCGTATCATTTAAATGGTGGATTTTCCCACCAACCCCCACCTAAATCCACCAAGTGTGGATAAGCCCATGAAGTGCCACGTAGAGGACACTTGTCCCGAGCCATGCGACACTTGTCATCGATTTTGCTACATGTGTCGGGCATGGCACATAAGACTCTTATTATAAATAAGGCTTGATAGCCTCAAAGCAAATGGTAAAAAATTGGGATCTCCAACGGCTTAGGCCGGATTCCCTAGCTTTGAGCCCCCCTTTCAAGCGGGATTAGTCTCGGCTAGAAAAAAACCGACGATGATGAAACTTCTCAGTAGGGGAGGCCATGTGGGGCTCTGTTTTTCTCGTGGCACAGGTTGGGCCGTGTCGAATTCCTCGGCGCGGGTCAGGCAAGTCCGTCGAGAGCGCCTTGGGTCCTACGGGGTCCACCCCCGGGTCCCACCGAAAGTGAAAACCTGAAAATCGAGTTTTGTCAGCGAGAACAAACTTACCCTCAAAGCGTCAAATAATAACAAAGAACCTACATAAGTGCCCTCTCTAGTTGGCTTTGGATGTAATAAAAGAAATCTGTCGTCACCTTGAGGTAATAAGTATAGGTGAAATTCTAGAAACTCTTCAATCGGGAGACAAATTTGGTCGCCGATTGCCTCGACAGTAGTGCTTTTAACTTTCCTTTAGGCTATCATGTATTGCTTGCCCCGCCTGAGGGGATTTCGTTATTACTTTTGGACGATGTTAGGGTTCGGGCTCCCCTGCTTGATGGCTACTTAGCCCTTTTTATCATTAATAAAAGCGCGTCTAGATGCACGGAGAGCCTCGACTCTCCTTTCGACAAAAAAGGTCCAAATTTATTAACATGATACACTCTAAGACATGGCGGCCATAGGGGGCGCGGGGTGGGCCCCCCCCACACTCTGGCGACGGTATTTCGTAGTATATTTAAAAAAAATTAAAAATTTAAAAATGTACAAAAGAACACTAAAGTTGTCATGGGTTCAAATCTCAATACTTACCTTTTTCCAAAACTTTTTATTCCTACCAAATTTTCCCTATTATAAATGTCATATTTAAATCAAATTTTATATTTTTCTTTTAATATTTTCATAAGATTATTCATTATGTTTATTTTTAAAAAATTCGTCTAATTTTTATTCATATCAATATTTTTTACTATCAATGTCATATATATTCATCACAATAATTACTTAGTACTCTTTTTTTTATTAAGTAAAAATTCGAGCTCAAATATACCTGAAACTAGAAAGGCCGACAAGTCGAGACGGGTAAACCGTCGAACATACAATAAACCGAAAATACAAGAAATAAAGAAAAATGTGCAATCAACACATTACATATGCACTGAGATGAACGAAACTAAGCAGGACTACAACCGAAACGTTGAGAATGCAGACGAAGAACGAAGCCAAGCACCACCTTCGTAGGTCAGTGGTACAGCAGGACTCTATCTCATGTGGGCAGTGAAGACGAAACTCCAAGGATCAATCTCCCGGATACGGGGTCGCCCTTAGCACACTACCACGACCCCAACCTATCTCGACTCCGGATGAACCACACCCAACCAAGAAGAAGACCGCTCAGGAACACCCACGACAACGACACACTCAATCCGAATAAAACACCCGAAAACCGGCCAATCACCACGAATTTCAACACTCGTAAAGAGGGGTAACGAACCTTGCAAGCAAGAAGTCATTTATATATAAAGAAATATATAGATTTATTATGATTTATATATTTATTTTTAGTAATACGGGCCAGCTTTCGGCCCAAGGAATAGCCTTGGTCCCAAATAGACCTGTCAAAACACAACCCGACCCGACCCGAATGCCTGGAAAAATTTCGACCCGAACCCGGGAATTTCGACCCAGAATTTTTTTTCGACCCGAACCCGAAATACCCGAAAATTTTCTGGGTAATCTAGATTTCGACCCGGTGACCCGATTGATTTATAATTATATATGATTAAATTTTTTTTATGGAGATTCCGATTTATTACATTTTATAATTACAATCACTTGATCTTTCCTTTTCAAATCAACTTTTATATTTATTTGTATTGTGTAATACTCCATCCGATCGATAATATTTGATTTTTTTATTTTTCAACGGACTTTTTTAAGAAGATAAAAATTCTAAAAAAATATTAAAATATTAAAACAATTATGTGCTTATTACTAATTGCATTAAATTATTTTTAAAAAATTATTCGAAAATTTGATATTTTATATATTATTACATTTTATTAAAAATTACGAGAAATAATAAAAATCAAATATTTTAGATCAAATATAGTATATAATTACAAGCACCAGAACTTATGAACAACGTCTTTAACTTTAGAATTTTAAATTTATCGCAAAATTATCAAATTAAAATTGACCAACCCGAAATCGACCCAAAAACCCGATCAAACCCGTATTACCCGGGACCCGAAAATACCCGAAACCCATATTACCCGGGACCCGAAGTGACCCGACCCAAATAACCCATTTGAGGTCTATAGGGAAGTATTCTCAAATATTAATTCTCCACACTCCTCATTTCCAATATTTTGAGATGAACCAGTATTTGTCTCAGAAGGAGGAGGAGACTTTGTATGCATCCTAGGAGACAGCATTGCAAGGAGACCATGGACAACACAGAGAAAAATTTCTCTTACTTGTGGCGAGGTTGGTTGCGAATTGCGATAGCTCAACAACCTATTAACAAATCATAACTTGATAGTCAGCAATTTATGGGTGTGCATCTAGGACGAACTTATATAGGAAAAATACATATATCATTCATATGAGTGAAACAAAGCAGATAGGAGTTTCCACAAATTTAGATTGTCTCACTAATCATGAAAGTTCATATGATATGACAGAGCATTCAACATAAACACATCAATTAAGATGCAAATGAATAGGTAGTATACAACCAGCCATCTTGGCAAAGCAAAGGGCAAGAAAAATCAAATAACTTAGCCGATGAGAATATGAGAACATGGTTCAACCATGGTATTGAACAACCATCTTGGCATCACTTGATCCGATTGGACAACAAGCACCTCCAAATCCATTTGAATTGTGAAAATTTTCTACCCCACAGAAAACTCCAAATTGCAATTAAACAATAATCTAAGAACCATGAGATTATATCAGAATCGAAGTCCGCCAAATTGAAACACTTGAAAGTCGCAACAACGAAAATCACAATGTACCTTATTTGTGTAGAATATAGTCATATAACTAGTTGAATAAAATGTAAACTCTATAGTTTCTGTAAGGGTATTTTGGTCATTTCAGTACATGGGATATTTGTACTGGAATCTCCCGCCCTTCCAAGCTGAGATGTGCAGTTGTAACAAACTCCTTCTAGAGCTCAATGGAAGCTCCAAGTTTTGGTTATTGATCCAATTGATTTCTGGCTGCATTTCACTCGATCTCCTTCATTCAAATGGTATCAGAGCTTATTCGATCCGAATCGGAAAGCTTAGATCAGATCGATTGATTCGATCAGTTTGTTTCTTCCGCAATTTCTGAGTTTTTGGTTTTTCTCGATCGATTGCTGAGAATTGATCATGGCTGGAAGAGGATCGCCGAATCAGATTGGGCAGACTTATGCTGAAGCTGTTAATGGTGGAAATGTTGGCCGAGGAACCTTTGTCGCAGTAACTCCCCCTGCACCTGGATTTGGGAGAGGCGGCAATGGAGGATTCAATGGAATCCAATTCGGAGATCTGAATCAAGGTATGAATAATGTGCACTATAATCCTCTCTTCTTGTCCAATTCGGACCACCCAGGGATGCAGTTAGTTAACACTGTGTTCAATGGGATGAATTTCGCTACATGGAGTAGAGGAATTCGGATGGCTCTTGGAGCCAAAGCCAAGCTCGGTTTCATCACAGGTAGCTGTGTAAAACCTCCTCCAAACAGCGAGGACTTTGAGAAGTGGGAGAGAGCCGACTTCATGGTCAGGTGTTGGATGATCAATTCGATGGTGAGTGAAATTGCTGAAACACTCATGTATGTTGAATCTGCTGTTGAGCTGTGGAATGACATTCGTGAACGCTTTTGTGAGTCAAATGATCCTTTAATCTACCAGCTCCGTCGGGATCTAGGTAACATTCGTCAAGAAAATCTATCTGTGGGAGCATATTATGGAAAATTAAAGAAATGATGGGATGAATTGCAGTTGCTTGATGTTGTGCCAAACTGTAATTGTGGTGCAATTGGAAATTGCAGCTGTGGATTGTTGAAGAAGATCATTGATAGAGATGAAAAGGCAAAGGTTATGCAATTCATGATGGGGCTCAATGATGTTTATGAGCCACTGCGTGGAAATATTCTCTCAAAGGACCCCATGCCAGGTCTGCTAAAGGTGTTTCAGATGGCAGTTCAGTTAGAAAGATCAAAAGATGTCACCTCAGTGATTCCTGGTGACATAAGTGCATTGAATGTTAGTAAGGTTCAGCAATCTGAGAATGAGGCTAATGCTGTCAACAGGTTTGGCTATGGCAGGCAAGGTGATCAGCAAGGTTTTAACAAGCCTAGCTATGGCAAACAAGGAGATCAGCTAACTGAACAGATGAGATTTGAACAGGCTAAGAGAGAGTATAAGAAGGCTAAGCTTGAACGCAAGTGTGACTATTGTAATGAACGGGGTCACACCAAGGATTACTGCTTTAAACTTGTTGGCTATCCAGAGTGGTTCAAGAACCCCAAGGAAGATGATAAAGGCAAACCACATGGGAGGTTTGCAACTCAGTTTGAGGGTGTTCAGGTTGATAATCCTTTTGATCATGGAAATCAAGAGGTGAGACCAGACCCAACCATGGTTAATGCTATCTACAATGAAGTAATGAGGATGATGAAAGGCAAAGGGCACACTGACATTTCAGAAAGTTCTGTGAACCAAGCTATGGTTCATTTTGCAGGTACTTTGAGCATGTCCTTTCTTGTTACAGATGTTGCTCTTTGTAATAATGTAGACAGTTTATTGACTACTCATGCTCGTCTTGGACACATGTCTTTGTCCAAAATGAGACATTTGAATTTCTGCAAAGATGCTAAGAATGCTTGCTTCAAATGTGATACTTGCTCAGTAGCTAAATTTCACAAACTGAAATTTGATAGAAGTGAATCTGTTGCCACTGCTCCTTTTCATTTGGTGCATATGGACTTATGGGGACCCTATAAAACCCCATCCATGTGTGGTGCTAGATACTTCCTTACAATCCTAGATGATCACACTAGGACAACTTGGGTGTATTTACTCCAAGACAAACTGCAGGTGTTAGGTTGCATTACTAAGTTTCTTATGTTGATTGAAACACAGTTCCAAATGTCTGTCAAGTGCATAAGGACAGACAATGGAACTGAATTTACACAAAGAGGTTGTGTTGAGCTATTTGATGCTCATGGAATTGTTCACCAGAAATCTGCTCCTGGTGTCCATGAGCAAAATGGTCGTGTTGAGAGAAAACACAGGCATTTACTTGAGACTGCAAGGGCTATCAGACTACATGTTGGGTTGCCTATCAAATTCTGGGGAGATTGTGTATTGAGCGCCACTTACCTTGTAAATAAGATGCCCTCTGCAGTTTTGGGATGGAAATCCCCTTTTGAGATGTTGTTCCATGTGTTGCCCACCTATGACAGACTCAGAGTAGTTGGGTGTTTATGTTATGCCCTCCAACCCAATGATAGAAGAGACAAGCTCAGTAACATTGCTAGAAGATGTGTGTTCCTAGGCTATCCCACAGGACAGAAGGCATACAAGTTGTATGATTGGGATAGAAAAACCATCATCATAAGCAGGCATGTGATCGAAGTTTGAAGAATCTGTTTTTCCCTTTAAAGGTGATCTCATTGCTCACCCTACTCCACATTTTCCCAAGATATCTCACTCAACTGATGATGATGAGCCATCATATTCACAGCTCAAGTTTCATCCTTCATACACACAGCCTAACACCATCCCTTCTCCTATCACTGACAGTCCAGTGCAAGATGTGGAGAATTCCTTTGACACCTGCTCTCCCTCCCCTCACTCTCAGTCACCAGTTTTCTCTTCTTCTACAGAGAGTGTTACTGGCCCTCCTCCTTTACCTAAGAGAGTTGTCAAGGCTCCTACAAGGCTCCAGGACTACATATGTTCAGGATTACCATCTAGGCATCCCTCAGTCTCAGAGGAGTCCATCTCACAATCCTTTGTTGTCTTTAACCTTCAAAATCTTGCTCATTTGTCTGGTGCATATGTTCAATCACTGGTGAATGTATGTGCTGTGTTTGAACCCAACAGTTACTCTCAAGCGAGAGGCATATATGAGTGGGAAGCTGCTATGAAAAATGAGATCGAGGCCTTAGAAAAGAACCAGACTTGGTCTATTACTCCTCTTCCTCAAAGCAAGAGGGCAATAGGATCAAAATGGATTTTCAAAATCAAATATAGGCCTGATGGTTTGATTGAGAGATACAAAGCCAGGCTTGTGGCTAAAGGATATAATCAAGTGAAGGACAAAGATTATAAACAAACCTTCTCTCCTGTAGCAAAACTCTCTACTGTTAGAGTTATTCTTGCCTTAGCTGCTGTCAAGGGCTGGGTTTTACATCAACTCGATGTAAACAATGCATTTCTGCATGGATATTTGGAAGAAGAAGTATACATGGTGCCTCCACTGGGTTACAAGGTGCCTGATGGTCATGTTTGCAAGCTCCACATGTCACTTTATGGGTTGAAGCAAGCCAGCAGGCAATGGAATCATGAGTTGACTCAATTCCTAGTCAAGCTTGGATATTCTCAGTCTAGACATGACTATTCTCTCTTTGTCAAGAGTACAGGCTCATCTCTCACCATTGCCCTTGTTTATGTGGATGACATGCTCCTTCTTGGCAACTCTTCAGCAGACATTCAATTGACTAAGCAAAGTCTTCATGCTGCCTTCACCGTCAAGGACTTAGGAGTAGCCAGGTACTTCTTAGGAATGGAGATTGCTAGATCCTCCTCAGGTATCTTGCTCAACCAAAGGAAATACATTTTAGACATCCTCACTGATGCTAAAATGGAGGCTTGCAAGGCCACTCCCTTTCCAATGCAGCATGGCACCAAACTCTCTTCTACTGAAGGCCAACCCATTGAGCAACCTGAGAACTACAGGAGAATTGTTGGGAGACTCCTATACCTCACACTCACTCGTCCTGACATCTCTTTCACTGTCCAACAGTTGAGTCAGTTCCTTCAGAATCCCCTCAAACCTCATTGGGATGCAGCAATGTACCTGCTTAGATACTTGAAAGGCACATTCAATCTTGCTCTCTCTTTTCCTGCAAATTCATCCTTGCATCTTACAACATTCAGTGATGCTGATTGGGGTAACTGTAGGGATACAGGAAGATCATTGACTGGGTATTGTGTGTTCCTTGGAGGTTCTCTCATTTCCTGGAAAACCAAGAAACAAAAGGTGGTTTACAAGTCTTCCACAGAGAGTGAGTATAGAGCAATGTCATCTGTAGCCAGTGAACTGGTTTGGTTGCAGGGCTTATTGAGTGATCTTGGCATCTCTGTTGCAGTGCCCATTCCTCTACACTGTGACAATAAGTCTGCTCAAGAACTTGCTGCAAATCCATTGTTCCATGAGAGGACAAAGCATGTAAGGCTTGATGCTCACTTCATTAGAGAAATGGTACAGGACAAGTTCATTGCTACCTCACATGTCTCCTCATCCAACCAAATTGCAGATATCCTAACCAAGGCCTTGGGTTCTCATCAACATCAATTCCTACGGTCCAAGCTTGGTCTTGTCCTTCCTAGTACAGGCCAAGCTTGAGGGGGGAATGTAGAATATAGTTATATAACTAGTTGAATAAAATGTAAACTCTATAGTTTCTGTAAGGGTATTTTAGTCATTTCAGTACATGGGATATTTGTACTGGAATCTCCCGCCCTTCCAAGCTGAGATGTGCAGTTGTAACAAACTCCTTCTAGAGCTCAATGGAAGCTCCAAGTTTTGGTTGTTGATCCAATTGATTTCTGGCTGCATTTCACTCGATCTCCTTCATTCAAAATGTGAAATAAACTAACTAATGATTGTATTGCATGGCTAGACAATGTACCTTATCTGAAATAAACTAACTAATGATTGTAGCTATTGGATTTAAGCATTTAATTATAGGGATTTTTCCCTATAAATATTTGTTTATCCTAGGTTTGAAAAGTTAAATTAAACATGTTTAATTATAATCTAAAACATTCAAATTTTAGAATTTCAAATGGAGTTAATTTTCTCCAATCTCCCCTTTTAGAAGCTAAAAAAAAAAGATGCAAGGCATATTGAAAAGTAATTTAGCTTATAGATATCACATTTATCTCTTAAATCCAAGGGAAATTCCGTTTGGTACCCTGAGTTTTTGACAATTTCGGTTGGTGTCTCACACTTCTTTTTTGTCCGGATAGTACCCCTGAATTTTGTCAAAAGTCCGGCTCATCTCCAAAACTCACAGTTTCTTCTTTTTAATGAATAAAACCGCCCTTTATTTTTATTTTTTCATAAATATGCCCATTTACTTTTAACATTAAACAAAACTACTTATTATTTAACAAAATTCAACACAAAAATGACAAAATCAACTTTATTTTTTAAAATTTTACAAAATCACATATTATTTCCATTTTTTTATTGCAAAATCACTCTTGTTTAAAAAATAGAACAAAATCACTATGATTTTAAAATTGTACAAAAGATCTATTATTTTTCTATACCTTGCAAAAACGAAAAATCACTCATTATTTGCAAAAACCATATTTAACACCTATTATTTTTCAAAATAATATTAAACTTATATCTCACTAACTTTAAACATTTGTAAATGTGATGGATCAATTTAACCAAATGCTCGATTATAATTTTTTCGAAAAAGAAAAGTAAAATTTATTTATTTTATTTTCTTCTTGTAAAAGAAAAATATAATAAAAGATTAATCATTCTTATCTTATTAGGTTTTATGTATTCCAACCAAAAGAAATGAATAACACCTTTTATTACACAAGAAGTGGTTTTGTGCATTTTTTTTTAAAGCATAAAGGATGGTTTTACGAAGTATTTTTTTTTTTTATAACTTATAGGTTAACTATTGTTGTTCACATAATAAGATAGTGGATTTGTGCAAAATTTTGTAAATAATGGGTGATTATGTAAATGCAATGTTTGACGAATAATGAGATTTATTTTTTAGAAAATATGAAAAATATATAACATATCTTTTGTGTAATGTTAAAAACTATGGTTGATTTTCTTCAAAAAATTTTTTGCAAAGAATGGGTATTTTTTGCTAAAACTTTGGCAATAATGTGTGATTTTGTTAATTTTAAAAAATAAAGGTGATTTTGACAAAAAAAAAAATTTAATTTAGTTAAATAATAAGTAGTTTTGTTCAATGTTAAAATTAAATGGGCATATTTATGAAAAAATAAAAATAAAGGGTGATTTTATTCATTAAAAGGAAGAAACTATGAGTTTTGGGCATGAGCCGGACTTTTGACAAAACTCAAGGATACCAAACGGAATTTCCCTAAATCCAATATAGAAACGGAAATTTCGCGTGGTACCCCTGAGGTAAGGGGTATTTCACGCGGTGTACAAAAGTTTAGTCAAATTCGCGTGGTACCCCTGAGTTTCTAAAAAAATTCGCCTCGTGCCCTTGTCAAGTTAAAGTTAACAGCGGCGTTAATTTCCGTTAAAAAAATGAAAACCAAAAGAAAGAAAGAAAGAAGATCGAACAAAGAAAGTGTAAGGTGATACAGAGGAGGAGGAAGAAAGGAACTGGTCGCAACGAGGAAGAAAGAGGAAGATGAACATGCCGGCCGGTTTCGCCTATTGGAGCTGCAGGCCGTAACGAGATCCTCCTGACGGTGAAGCCAGGTATGTTGACATTTCGAACCCCTTTCCGAAAATTAGGGTTTACAAGTGTAAATTGTAATTGGGTTCGAATTACTCGATCTCTCAAGTTAGTTTGGAATTATGTAATATGAATTAGGGGTTTCTATCTTAAATTAGGGTTTAGAGTTTGAGTTTTGAATTGGGGTTGCAATTCGAGTTTGTGAAAAATTTGTCTGTGCTTTCGAAAATTTGTCTTTGTGCACTGTTCTAGTCTATTATTAACGTGTTGCTTGGGTTTTCTAGTTTGCTTGTTTTCGAAAATCTGTTTGTTGTCATACATTTTTTTTACTGTTGTTGTTGTTGCAAAGTATGTTTTTTAATAATCATAATTTGGGGATGCACCGGTTGAATCGCCTTTTGATACCGAAGAATAGTTTTTGGTGTTCTTGGATTATGTAGTAAAGAGTATGAGATTTTGCTCTATATTTCAGAACCGAGATTGTGTCGAGTAACACTTTAATGGAGGTGAGTTTGAGAGTTTGCTATCTGTGGGGCACTGGGGCTCTGCTGATGGATATTTCTTCAAGAATTGGGATTCTGCAACTCAAATGGGTGATCCTTGATTCATCTTACTCCTATCTTTTTTGTATCTCTTCAAAAGGATTGATGCCGTCATTTTTTACCTTACCTCTTGAAAACAAAGAAAAATAATCTGATAACTCTCAACTTGGGCAGAGATGTTGTACATCATGTGTATCATGTGAAAACCTAATTCACACAGCACGTACAAAACTCTCAACTTGGGCAATGCCTTACAGTTCCTCACAACTTTAATTTTTGCTTTCACTCACAACTTTGAATTACATAGCTTAAAATGTAGCACCTTACTGATTTGTATCTTGGTAGGTGCTAAGGTTAAAGTAGTTGTCCTCGCAACATTAAGGTTGTTGTCAATTTGTCATGTAATAATACTTGTAAGCCTATTAGCTCAAAAGGCAGAGCAATGTGTTAATACACATGGATGAGGGTTCAAATCCCTCATAGGCTTGATTTTAAAAAGTGACAAGAATCTAATAAATATACCTTGATTGGATACAAGTGAAATCGCCCAACATCTATATTCTTTCATGGTTGAAGCACAAGGATATGCGTGGATCAATGCCCTATAACAAGATTTTGATTTCCAATTGACATGAATAAAAAGAAATCATACTCCAATCAGCCCATTCAATTCCATGAATAAAAAGAGATCATACTTACTCTAATAAAATTAGAAGAAATTAGCAACTATTTGATTCAAACATACAAAGACTCATATCCAAAATGCAAAGAGTTATATGTTGTCATATCCAAAAACTCAAGAACTCATTCTCTTTAAATAGAAAAATTCCAAAAAGCCCAATTCATTTCAAACAACAATACCAAATACGTTCAAGACAAATCAACTTATAAATTATACTTTGAATACAAGTGTAGGTTTATTTTGATAAATTGAATTAGCATATGCGGGATTTGAACCCGCATATTTGTGCTTATGCACATTGCTCTACCATTTGAACTAATAGGCTGGAATTTATTACATATAGTTAGAGAATAGAATATGATATCCTAAACAACATGACCCCAAGTTACACATCAACCAGCGACATTGACAGCAAAGAATGTTCTCTAAATGACAAAAATCATCTCATTAAATAAGCAAACTCAAACCTGCATACCAAAGATTTATGTGCTAATTTAATGATATTAGATCAACTTTTATACACTTAAGCTAAAACTAATTTGATCAATGTATCGTATAATATCTCGATCTTTAAAGGAAATTGTTTTTTAAAAAGCAAACATCATGCCGATTCAACAAGTAAATTAGGAAGAGGGTGACCAAGTGGTCAATACATCACATTCATCAATACCAACACAATGACAGTTAATTATGTAGATTAGGTTCCTTAACATCAACTACAACCACTAAAAGATCCACTAAGCAGCAGGCTACTTAGTACGTTGAAATTCTAATCCCAAAAAATATGACCCTGAATCTGAAATTCTAATCTCAACCTAAATCCTAAATATGAAATTCTAATCTCTAACCCATTCAAAATTTGAATCCAATCAAATCCCCAAATCAACTCACGAAATCCCTAAATGCAAATATATTAACCCTAAATTTCGGAAAATTGTAACCCCAAATTCGAAATTGTAATTTGTAAGGCATTGAAACCTCAAACCCCATGTTTACATTTCAACCCAAACAAACTGAGTAATTCGAACCCAAACACTTGTAAACCCTAATTTTCGGAAAGGGGTTCGAAATGTCGACATACCTGGCTTCACCGTCAGGAGGATCTCGTTACGGCCTGCAGCTCCAGTAGGCGAAACCGGCCGGCATGTTCATCTTCCTATTTCTTCCTTGTTGCGACCAGTTCCTTTCTTCCTCCTCCTCTGTATCGCCTTACACTTTCTCTGTTCGATCTTCTTTCTTTCTTTCTTTCTTTCTTTTGGTTTTCATTTTTTTTAACGGAAATTAACGCCGCTATTAAATTTAACTTGACAAGGGCACGAGGCGAAATTTTTTAGAAACTCAGGGGTACCACGCGAATTTAGCTAAACTTTTGTACACCGCGTGAAATACCCCTTACCTCAGGGGTACCACGCGAAATTCCCGATATAGAAATGTCATACTTAATAAAGATTTATAAATAATAATCCATCAGACAAATATTATACTCTCCTTCCATAAAACATGAATTTATTGATTTCTAAGTTGTGAACTAATTTTTTTTTAACTAACTGTATTTTAAAACTGAGCCTTTTTTTTAACTAACTGTATTTAAAAAAAAAAAAAAAGGATGACCAAGTTTTTTTTTTTAACTGACTGTACTTTAAAAAGAGCAACTACTTAATTTATCTAACAAAGTTTCAGAGTACATTGAGTCATACATCTTATATCTTTGATAGTGATCGATATCTTTCTGGTAGTCGAATAGCAAAAGTGATTAATACATTTTTAAAATTAAATAAAAATGTTCATAATTAATTATTCAAAATAGACATTAGATTAGATTAGAAGAAAACATAAATTACATGTAAATAACTTTATTTTCTTAAAACGGATTATTTTGTCACAAAAATCATGATTGCTACAATGAATGATGAATCAACGCAATTATGGAAAGCATTATATAAGTCGTCTTCGTCCCTAAATCTTCATATTGACAAAAACTAAAAGCAAAAGAGAAACGCCTACTTTCTTCTTCATGAACAACTTTTATTATTCCTAGATTGAGTTATTGTGAAATTTGTGATTACACCATTTTGTCAGAAATTTAGCCGAATTAGCAAATCATATCAAAATTGGTTAAGCATTGAATGATTTGTTTATGAATAGGCAGTTAAGGATCTTTTTTTTTTAAGCGGGCTAAAACAATTCCGACAATTTTTTTGCACACATATATAAAAAATAATTTTTTTATTTAAATATATTAGAATTTTCAAAACTCCGACTATCACATCATCAAATTGCTAAAAAATTGGCTAGAAATCTGATCCATATGATTTTTTGTTAATATAAACCTATTTTGTATATAAATTTACACTTCATAAAATCCATATTATTTTATATTCAAATTAATACTTCATATTTATTCTTTAAATTCATTTTTTTACCGTTACAACTAATGATGTACCTATTAAAATTCAAATGGGTTATCATAGTACACATGTTTAAAAAATTTAAAATCATTACTAAAAGATTAAACAAACCCTACAACTTTTGGCCCCATTGATACTTGCATTGCATCATTTTTATATGCTCCAAAGTCCAAACTACTTTCGGCAGAAAAGCCAAATGGGTGTTTTGAAAACGAGAACTGCAGAAGAGTACATTAACGCTTCTAGGTTCAGCCTCACAACTTCTTCATAAAGCTTCACTGAAATGAAGAACCTGACATTCGCATAAACCGACGTTTCCACAACTTATCGAGCTCGTATTTGGCAGCAAGTGACCCAATTACCCAAACAAACTCCTCCGACGAAGCTTCATTTGAAAACAGCACCTTCCTGATTCGGTTACGAGCACATACCTGAAAGCGAACGAGTACACTACTCCACATAAGCCAATATCAGATGCATCAACTTGTCAAACACTCTATTGAAGTCATAAAGATAGCGGTCTTACGTAGTGCGAATCAAAACCTAACCGAAGACTTGGTATTTCGGTGATGCCAAAAGTTTCATTACTACTACCAACCCTGCCAACAGCCACTACATACACGTCGACTAGTGATCCACCACAGGTAGCAATCGTTGCAGGATTAAAAGAATTACTTACTATTTCCGAGTTGTATTTTTATCACAGGTAATTCTCCACAGTTCAACATCATTGCCTCTTTCGTATCCTCTCATATACTGGGGGATACTCGAAAGGTCGATGCGCTTGCCAACGAATATTGGCAATGGGTTATCATCAACGCCTTTAGATTCTGCACTGTCAACTGTAAAACAGTGTTTTTATCCATAATCGGCTTGACAGAATTTATTCCTTTTGGACAAGAAAAGATGAGTGAAAGGAAGTTTCGGATAATACCCTCATTCCTCAAATAACTTCTAAAGTGTGAGTAGCCGTTAGCAACAACGTCAAGATCAGTGAGGCTGAAGTTGTATCGTTTTTCCAAGGCCAAGTATAGAACCTGCAATGAAGGTCAGGTTTTTATTACTATCAATTTCGAAAGTGTCACAAAGCCTCCATTGCTGGCACAGCTTCTTAAACATATCAATTGGCAATGTTTCTATCGAAATTCCTGCCAATTCAAATTTCAGCTTTTCTACATCAAAGTGAGAAAGTACTGTATCCGAAGTTTTCAACAAAATATAACACAATGAAAGATTATGAGAGCTCATATTGCAATCATGAATACATTCGAATTAATGACCAAAAGTGTTATGACTTGAGCACGCGATATAACCTGCTAATTATGGACATGGCAATCATAAATATTTCAACAGCCGTAATCCTTACCTTCTCAGAACCCTGAGACATAAGCTTCTCTAACATACTGAAAAGTGCATCGGTTAGATCATCACTGTATATTACATCAGCTGCCAGCAGTAAGGATGCTCTGTTGATGTCTTCCACTTCGGAAGGTGTCCACGTATATCTGGAAAATGCATTGCACAATGGAAGTCAAAAGACACTGGAAGAACAAAAAGGAAAATATAAGAATAGGGTCGCTTGACATCAAAGCAAGAAATTTGAAGATAAATAACAAAACTATAACCACGTAAAAAATACTTCAGAAAATATCAAGTTCATAAAAAAAACTAAGAAATAGGTATATCATACTCTTTCGGAGATCCACTGTTGATGCTAAACAATGGAGGCCATGAACTCTGCCAGTCAAGTTCTCGTACATGAACTGAAGATTGAGTTCTGAAAGCACCAGAGTTCAGCTCTACATTTTTTGCACAGTTGTCTAGTATGTCACCACCACGATCTGGTCAAGAACAGAACACAGTGAAGCTAGAATTTGAACCTAGTGGTGCAAGATGATTAAGGATAAAAACGATTGCTAAATACTGTAGGATCTGTAAGACTGTACCTGTTATGTAAACAGTTTTTGCTTCACGTGCAAGTAATATACCAACTAACCCTGACAAAGACAGTTAATCACAAACCTGTCAAACATGAATATTGGAGCTTTTAGATTTGTAGATTGAGAACATCAATGTTAACATAAGCACAACATGAGGGCACCACAATAACTGTAATCACCCATAATGATTTTGCCAAATATATAAAGATTTGAATTTTACAAACATTAAGGAAATTGAGAGGGGTTACCTGTTCCAGCCCCAAGCTCTACTGCAATAACTTCATTTAGTTCTCCTGATGCAAACATTTTATGTAAAACAAAGTCTGCTAGTATTAGCTCAGCCCTCCAGACCTAAAAATAGAAGATAATTTCATCATGAAATTTGATGGCCAAATAGCAACAGCATTTTTAATTTTTTTATAAGATATCTTTTTTTGGTGCAAATTTTTATAAGATATCTGAAATGAGAAATTAATCCAAGAAAAGGTCCCTTCACAGCACAGGGAATTTTCATTCGTAAGCTTAGTTGCAGGAAAAAGGCAAACATTTTAATAGACAGACATCTTTTGCAAGAAGATAGCTAAATTCAAGAGCATGTTCCTAAAAAATTGTGTTTAAACTTGACTGCATTAACCTACTTAGGATTACTGCCGAAAGAAAAACCAATAAGAACAATAGAAGATAATAGTAAAAAATTGTGTTTAAACTCCACTTTGTTGATCTCAAATAGCTAAAAGCAAGAAACTAAGGCTTAAGTTAGACCAGTGCTCATGCTAGTTTATCGAATGACGAAGAATGCAATATGAGATATGACTCCTCAATTTTTAAGTTTGCCTGTTATTGCCTTAGTTATCACCCAGGGACTTGGAGTCCATAAGTCTTGAGAAAATGATCTGTCACCTGACAGCCAACACCTGCAATGGTTGATGTGATCTTATGTTGAATGGTTACACCGCCAGTTGAACCAAGTATTTCTGCACGTATACAATACGGAATGTTACTGGAAATCTCAACAAGAAAACATCAACATTTGAGGTGGCGGAACATCTCAAATTCTAAATTGAGTGAAGAGTAACAGTTTTCTTGTTCAGAGAACATCTCATTGGATCAACATCATCAAACATGTTAATGGTCTGAGAAGCAGTTGAAAAGACTTATATGAAAAATCAAAGCTTCAGACCAAACAAAAATATTTGAAGGGGAAAACCAAGTGTGAGATTAGATTGTGAAAGTGAATCAGGATTATACTATACGAGATATCCATTGATTTGCATATAAAGGAGAAAGTTGGAACTCTCCTGGAAGAACAAAAGCAAAATATGAACAGTAGCACACAAACAAAAGTCTGGACTTGTTACTTTTCCTTGCTATAACAAGGTCACCATCTTCATCCATATCAATCATGTGCTCCTTTGAACTAGATTTCTCTTCAACGTTGTCAAAATATGCACTCCTTTGACGTTCAAATCCTGAAACCATTAAAATATAAAACAATTACAATGTTAGAAGTAAAATGAAAAATGAAAAGGGATGTTTATCATTGAAATTCAGTCAAAATAATGCAAACAAAATGAAATATCAGCTATTGATGGACTAATTTTCAGGGACAGGGAAATCAAAGCAAAACAAGGTGATGAAAAGAGCCTTCTTTAAAGAATAGAATAAGAGGTAGATACAAAACAAGGTAATGAAAAGCGTCTTCTCCAGAGAGTTTTCATGCATCATAGTTCCTCATTCCTCATTCCTAATGATTAGGAGCATATCATAATGCTGAAGGTTTAGGATTTCATTCTACCACGTATATAAAACATTGAAAATAACTAGTTGAAGATCAAAACATTAATGGCATATACAGTGCTTAGATAACTGCTTAAATTGAAATATATAAATGCTGAACTCGTCATTCCTGGATCCGAACAAACAAAAGCACACAACTGATACTTTAATTGCTACATTATTAAGCCACATGCCGTATTTACAAATGGAAATCCATTCCCTTCAGTCAACTTACCTCAACATAAATACACCTAAAGACAAAAAACACAAACTCACTGTCAACACAAATCACCCAAAACAACAGCTCAACAAACCAATCTGCATTTTTTTGATGTTCCTTCTCAGCCAGAAATACGGCAATAGTTTTAACAAGTTCAAGAAAATCCAAATTCTACTATGAGCACATATCTGTCATTTCGGAATTCGGCATATAATTACAATTAATCAGGCCCTGGACTAGGTTCGATTTGAGAACATATGGCTGAATTCAAACTCAAACCAAAATTGAAGTTGAAAAAGATAATAAATCCCTCAAAAACTAGAAGTAATTGACTACTCGGAGTATCATAGGGAAGAGTTTGCCCTAACCGGAAGGAATAGTGAAGGTGAAGTGAGAAATGTGAGGGCCGGAGTAGTGAGGTGGACACCCTAGGTGAACTTCGCTCATTACTTGGTCCTCTAGAGAATGGCAACCGTTCATCGGAGTTGACATCACCGCTGCTAATTCCACCGGTGACGCTCCGCCGTCAGCCACCTCCATCAAATCGAATCAGATAACTACGAAGGGCTTTTGCTTCCCAGCGCCAATGTGTAAAGTTTTAACTTTACTGGCTTATATATTTGGGAAAATTTCACTGTATAACCCCAACTTCTGAAATAATTGCAAAAAATAGCATAAACTTTCGAAGTTTTGCGGAGAATAGCCTTTTTTCAACGTCGCCAAATGCCAACGAACCAGTTTCAATAGGGTTTTTTGGTCAATAGATTTTCGACACAACTTGGGATCTGAATTCCAGCTTAATGTAAACTTTATACATACACACAACTAGCACATCTTTCCCAATTTTATGTCCACTTTGGGAAGGGATACAAATGGGACTCAAATGTGCGATCAATTGGAGTTTACAGCAACCATACAAAATCCTGTACCAACTCTCAAGACAAAAATAAATCACACAGTTGTAGGATATACATACACATTGCCTTAAGGAGGAGGAGGTAAACTACGACGATCTTTGATTGCGTTCATGCTGAGAAGTGTATTGCAACTGCCTGTACACCTCTGAGCAGGCAATGGCAAATTCGGACAGGCACCGGAACAAATCAGGCAAACGGGTCCTCAGATTCGTCAAGCATTTCTCCCTCACTTGGATACACTGCCTATGATAAGCAGCCTCGTCCTCTTCAACCCTCTTCTTGGCCGCCTCAATGGCTGCTTCTCGCTCTATAACAGCTTGATCATGGATGAAGTCTTCAGGCATATCTGGGTTGGCTTCATCTGGAGACGGCCGTCTCTTTTTGACCCACTCATCGAATGCACGAGTTTTACGGATGACATCCTTCCTGGCCTCCTCAAGCCTAACCCTCATCTTCAGTTCGTCATCTTGTTGTTGAAAGATGGTGTTAAGAACAGCAGCGAAGCTATAGATAGCACCCTTTGCCAGTTCTTCGGGAAGTGTTTCCATAGAATCATGCCAAGCAAGGAGGAGGCGTCGAATGGGAGGGTTTGAGGACCTTGGCGGAGACGAAACTTTCTCCTTCAAGTTGCTTTCAATGGGAATGAGGTTCAGCTTCAACCAGTCGTTGAGTTCCTTGATGTAACCTTTTTGGTTGCTTACCATCTTATCGAATTGGTCATGCCAACCCTGAACAATGCTCCACAGCTGTTCAGTTTGTTCAAAGTGCTGCATACTAGTTTCCTTCACACACACTGATATGTCCACATACTTCAACGCTTCCGCAATGTTTGCTTGCTCGTTGTGATAAATATGCATGGAACCCCACATTGTAGCCATCCTGTAATCAGTGTCAAACGATTATCAATATAGGAGTTTCATCACCACATAGCTTCAAATTTTCAGTGGAAGGCATCTTGAACTCATGAAGAGGGCAAATTTGTGAAAAAAATCTTTAGAAGGTTGTGGTTTAGACCAACTATATCACCGAGATCAAATTCCATTCTATTGATTCTTAGAGATAATCTCATCTATAATCATATGATAGGGGAGCGTTGCCAGCTTATTGCTGAAAGGTACATTAATCAGAAATTAGCTCACATTCTTAAGAACAATGAAATAGGAAACAGAAAATGAAGCTGAACAACAAACGATTGAGACAGAAAGGGAAATACCAAGTCCAACCTTTACAGTGGGAAATACAAGTTCCACAGGCTATTCCATTTCCGATTGCATTTAACAATAATCAAGTATAAGAAAAAAGGAAAGTCAATAAAAAAAAGGGCATGTTTTATGATTTCTTGATGCACTCCTTGACCAAACTGTTATCAACCTCAATAAAAAAAATAGAAAAAAAGTCTGTACAAAAATTGCTGATGCAATCGATAATGATAATCAATTATAAAACAATTTTAAGAAATTATTTTTAAAAAAATATACATAAAAATTGGACATAGACCCAGATCAGTGCATGAGATAGTTGACCTTTAGAACTCAAGTAGCGTAAGTTCCAAAACCATACTGAATTACTATCAATTACCTCAGCCCAATCAACTAACCGATACATGAACCCAAGTACACAACCTAAGAATGAAAGTTTCTGAACAACAAATTTGGTTTCACAAACCAAAAATGCTAAGATTTCATGTTAATCTTGTTGTAAATGCCAATTTAATTCAATGATGATTTAAAACCAACAACCTTACAGCCAAAAAAGTACGAAAGGGCTACCTAAGCAAGGATATTAATGTGTCAATGAAATTTTCACAGCATACTGAAAAGTGAAAAAAAAATATGAGGTGTAGGGAGGGGGACTTACCCATCAACTAGTGCTACAAGTTTTGGATAAAGTTGCTCATCGCGTAATCTCTCTATCTCGGAAACTGTTGAATCCAAGGACTGCATATCAACAATGTATCTTGTATGAAGACGACTTACCGCTGCTTTTGTTTTCTCCAAAGTTTCAGCGCTAGCACCACGTTTCTTTTGCTTGTTTAATAAGGCAACCTTTCTCTGGTAATCAAACTTCATAATCTCACCTGCCTGTCAAATATTAGCTTACACAAATTAATTTGCATTCATTTATGTTACTGTTGGTTGATGAAGAACAATTTTCCTCCTAATCAGAAATTAAAACAGACATAAAGTGGATCAGCAAGAGCATCTCCCTCCCCTTTCTGAATGAAGAGAACACTTCAGTTTGCTGTGACAAGGAGTGGTGCATCCAATCATTAAAAGCATCTCAAGTTCTAAACAAGTGTGGAAGAAGAATATATGATCACTGTTAGGCAAAAAAAAAATCTGACAGGGAGAGGATATCTTTGACTTTCGAAAACAATCCTTTCCAACGCTACAGAGACAGCTGTTTACACAGCACTCAAATCTTAAAGATGAATCGCCTCTTTCAAATCCAACTCCTCCAGAGTCTAAATATATTGTTTTGTTGTTCTTCACTTCTCAACACGTCAATCATCAATCACAATAGTGAATGGTCTTCACTCTTCAGCTTCTCTCTTCTTAATGCTTTCTAGTATCATCTTTTGAAAGCACAGCGCATTGGCTCAACTAAATATTAAATTGTACTCAATGGAGGACTAGACAGACAGTACAAAAGACATGTGGTAAAACAAATAAGGTAAAGATAAAAACTAGTTTCCCGAAGAGGTAAATATATAGATCAAGTAACCGAGTTACAAAAGACGTAGACCATACCAAGGGTCTAGTATAAAAATATGGCCTCACTGGCTGTTTACTCAAAAGTTTCCCCCATACACATCTCCATATACCCATTACACTAAAAAAGACGAACCTGGCTAATTCCACCCAAGCAACCTCCTACACCACCCTTTCTCTCGCACAGTTTTGAATTTTCATTTTACTGTCATTCTCACCTTACATGTTTCAATGATTCTACAAGCATACTCCCTAGCATTACAAGCTTCATTGCAAAAGATGGCCTGATTTCGCGCTTGCCAAACAAAATAAATCAAAGCAGAGAAAACCTAGTTGGGATGCCAAGGAATATATACTTGCACAAAAGGAGTAGATGTGAGCCCCTAAATAAACCAGTTCCACCAGCTGTTTATAGCTTGTCCAATAGTCATCATTGAATTAGTGTTTTAAACGTTACCTCTCCACTAAAACTCCAATATTTTCCTAGACATTCAGTTAGAAAACCGAAAAATCACCTTTTTGGATAATACACAGTATCTTAGATTCTTAAGGACATAACAATTAGTCGTTGTTGTTGTATCTTAGTATTCTTAAGGACACGACAATGGAATAACTGTACTTTCATATGCACCATTGTACTGATAATATTGTATGATGCAGATCTTAGGTTCCAATCCTAATAAATCCCCACGACATCCAAATTGGGGTCCCTCGTTCTGCAATATGATTTTTTTCCCCCCAATTAAATCACGATACAGAGAAAAATGCAATTAAAAAAACATGAAGAAGAAAAGGCGTTATAATTTTTTATAGCGATTAGCAAGCATACAAGGGAATCGGGTAAGGAAAAAGGCAGGAGGATGCAGTTAAAACACAGTGATTACCTTTACTTCATCATACAACTTTTTCTCCCAAGCCAATAATTTATCCAGCACAGTGGCATGGGTTTCATTCTCTTCGGATTCAAAGTCATCCTTTCTAGTATCAGAATTACCGGAGCCCCAAATGATCTATTCCAAGTAATAACTTTCATGACTCTTTCTGAGTGATTAATGTGACCTGTTCAGTAAATTCGTCAATTAGACATTGAATGGAAAATGTAGCGGCAGCAAACATAGGACTAATAACTTTTAAAAAAAAACTATAATTAATGAGACTCCTTATGCATTACAACTAGTAGCATAGCCGATCTCAAAGAACATGACACACACGCACAAGCTACCCATCTGCAGAAGGATCGTCTATGCAGTGCCAACTCTAACAGCTGCATTCATACAAGTATTGATGACCTATCTTCTGAAAGATAGTCCTTCAGTTAACAACTCAATGTCAACCAATTCCCTAATACAAGCTGAATGAACACATCATATACATATATAGCAACCATGGACCATAGTATACATGGAATACAAACAAAATAAACACAAATCATCCAACATTGTGGCTTGTGATACAACAACCATGGAATCTTTCTAGTATTCCTACAACAACTCAACATAGATTTCCAAATAAGCCAGAGATCTTGTCAAATTATTAATAACAAGAGACCATGTCTAACCTTACTTGCCGTCTAGTGCTTACATATAACATATCATTTGATAGGATTGACTTCAAGTCTTGCAAACAAGCTACTAATATCACCAAACATCAAACAATTCCCAAATCAACTTCAATAGTTATAGATCATTTTCCTTGGAAACATTAGGACAAGAAATCGCCAATCCATCCAAATATATATCAATATATAACCAATCCAAACCTACAGAAATAAAGTAATTACCACAATTATTAGCGAAACTAGAGTGGTAATGCAGCCTAGCAGCCTCAAGCAACTTCGAAACCTCAGAGGCACTCTCCGAAGCTTTCAAGAACCTGTCATCCAATTCACTGAAAATCTTAACCAAACTCACAGTTTTGCCCGGCCTCTTCCCCTCCCCACCACCACCGGCACCAGGTGATGGAATCACAGCCACCTGTTGCTTCCCCCGCCGGACCCCCTTCCCACCTCCACTCCCTGCCGCAACCTCCTGAGGCGGGAGAGGAGGCTTATCTGCTACTTTATCAGGCACCTTGGGAGGGAGATCCTCCATCTTCCTAGCACGGGAGGATGCAGAGGCGTTTTCCGCTTTCTTGGACCTTTCTTCGAGCGTCTTACGATCAAACTCCTCCGTCGCTAAATTCACTAATTCCGGACCCCCTAAACTCCCCCCAGGCATCTCTTCCGGGCTGAAGAAGTAATCCCAAGTCTCAGCTCCCGGAAGGGGCGACGGAGGCGCCCGACTGATCGGCGCCGTGACCGGCGGAGGGGTGGGAGGAGGAGGAATCTCCTCCATGGCCCTAACCCCGGCCCCTCTTCTCCCACTAGGCTTCCTCTTCAAACTATGAACCTCGCTCTCAACTTCCTCCTCCTCCTCCGCATCTACCTCCTCCACGATCGTCTCCGATCGGGGAGGAGCGGCTTTCGAGCTTTGCAGTTGAGGCATGGATTGAGCGCGCTGGAGCGGGGCAGGAGGCTGCGCGGCCATATCGGCTGGGGGAGGCGGCGGAGGCGGGAGCGGATTAGCGAAGGAGGAGGGCTCCGGTGGGATTGGGACGGTGTAGGAAGGAGCGGAGGTGGAGTGAGTGAGGTGAGGGAGGAGGTGAGGAAAGAGAGACTCGCCGGAGGCGAAGTCGCTGAGGGCGGCGCCGGTGTTCCTGAGGGAGACGGTGTAGGAGGTTTGTGCGGCAGCGAAGGCGTTGCGGGCGGCGACGGCGTTCCTCAGGTACAGCTTCCGCTCCTTGCAGCGGGAAACTGCCTCCTCGTTCTCTATCTTCGATTGGTTGCACCCCATATCTGATCCCCTGATTCCTCCCGGAGATCACAGCTTCTAGGGTCGGAGTTCAGATTGATACTCAGGAGACACAACGAAGAACAGAGAGAGACACAGGCCCACGGGGAGTCAGAGGATTTGTTTGCACCCTAGCTGGTTGATTTGGATACGTATGTAAGTTTTGAGAAATTTCCGGGGTCGAACTGGGAAAATTCTCGAAAGTCGAAAGTTGAGTGGTAGGGGGCCGGGGTGAATGAAGTGAACAGTGAGGAGAAACGACGTCGCTTTAGAACATGGACAATTGGCGATTGGTTGGCTGACCACTGACCAGCTTGACCCTTATTTTGCATGCTAGCACAGTAAGTAACACTAGTAAATAGGGCGGTGTATGTGCATCGGTCTAAAACCTAATTGAATCGGGTCAAATTGAACCGAACTGAAATTGAAAATCTCAAAATTTCAAACCGAAAGTATTAGGTTCGGTTCGGTTATTTGCCGGTTCGATTTATGTTCGGTTCGGTTTTAACATAATTGAATCGAATTTCCATAAAAATAATAATTTAAAGTATACAAATATATATAAAATACAATATATATATACACAAATATACACATATTCCAAGCATACAAATAGAAAGTATACAAATATGAAATATATATATACGCTAGCTACAAAATTACAAATACAGGGGACATATATTTTTTGGTGAAATACAGTGTACATATATATACATTCTAGTTGTATGCTTTATAAATATACAAGATTAAAATATATATACAATTGCAAATATAATGTATATATTTGTATATATACACTATATATATGTATATACAGTAAGTATGTGTGTATATATAAAGTATACAAATATATATACAACTAGTGTATGTCCCATCCCGTGCACGGAAAATACATTAATACAAATATACAATATTATAAGTAATTTAGATAAATTCCAATAAATTAAAAAAATAATCTAAATATAAATAATTTTTCCCACCAAAAAATAATATAGATATAAATAAAATTAGTTTGACAGATTATATTTAATCTAAATATCTTTTATTTATATTATCTTAAAATATAAATAAAATTCACATTTATAAGGTAAAAGATTTTTTTTCTAATCTACCATTAATTGAATCTCATTTAATTTAATAGATAACTGATTTTTAAAAGTATTGTAATACTCTTTTTATTTAAATATATATTATATATTTATTACGGTGACCTTTTTTGATAGACATTTTTTTTTGGTTGACACCTCTATCAATTGGATAGATTAAGATGAACATAATATCATCCTTCTCAGTTCTAGTCAACAATTGTCCAGGTAAACCGTTCAAGCCCAACAGGGGAATCCGACAAGGAGACCCACTTGCGCCGTACATATTTATATTAATTATGGAAGGTCTAGCAAGAGAAATGCACAAGGAAGCCCTACAAGAGGATGCGCTAATTGGAATCAAGCTCACTAAAAACGGTAATCCTATACCTTTCCTTACCTTTGCAGATGACACAATTATTTTTGCTAAAGCTGCTCATACTAGTCTAAATACCATTCAAAATATGATAAACAACTTCTCAAATCTCTCAGGGCTCACCATAAACTATAGCAAAAGCTCTATACAATACTCTAAGAATGTGAATCAAAATTTAGCTAGAGAACTAGCTCAGAGCATGGGAATTCCTATCTCAAGTACTCTTGAAAAGTATTTAGGTATCCCAATGATCAATGGCCGAATTCGTAACTCGGTCTTTGAGGAAGCTATCCAAAACCTTAAAAAACAATTGTCAAAGTGGAAAGCCTCGAACCTATCTCAAGCAGGCAGAGCCATCTTAATTCAAGCCAATCTAAGTTCCAAAACCAACTATCTGATGCAAAATTTTATGCTCCCTAAAGGAACTCTCAACCAAATTGACCAAATAAACAAAAATTTCTTTTGGAATAAACTTCAATCTGAAAGATACACCCCTCTAATTAGCTGGGATAACATCTGCAAGAGTAAAACCCAAGGAGGATTGGGTATTAGAAAAGCTGAAGATCTAAATATAAACCTTCAGTTTAAACTTCTTTGGAAACTTTACACAGATGAAAATAACATTTGGGTAAGAGTAATGAAAGAAAAATACTTCCAAGATATCAACATCAGAGACAAACCAAATCAAACCACCTCTTGGCAATTTGGCAGACTCCTATCCCTTAGAGACAAATTTGAGAAAGGCATGCTTTGGATTATAGGAGATGGTAACCAAATAAATATCTGGAAAGATCCTTGGGTTCCTGAAAAATGCCTCAAATCCTTTATGGGTAACAATAACCCAAACATGAAAGTCAGTCACCTCCTGACCCCTCAAAAGTTCTGGAATAAGCCCCTTATCCAGAGTCTCTTTCCCCAAGATATAACCAACTGCATTTTAGCCCTCAGTATTCCTTCATGGCAAGCTCATGATAAGCTAATCTGGATGCCTAATCCCACAGGAAACTTCTCAACCAAATCCGCAAAAAAGATTACCAACACTCATAACCACAACATTGAAAACCATAACTGGATCTGGAATCTTAATCTTCCTCCTCGGCTTAAAAACCTAGTCTGGAAAATTAAAATAGATGCTCTCCCCACGACTAGCAGGCTTAATAGGTACATCAATAGAGTCCCTCACGCATGCTCTCTGTGTAATCAAGAAAATGAGGACGCCACTCATCTCTTTACAAAGTGCTCCTTTACAAAGGAACTAATAGCCCGGTTCGAACATACAACAGGTAAGCTCTTTCACAACCTCTCCTTACAAGGATCTCTATGTGACAATATTACCCAAATCAAGCAAGGAAACCAACTTTTTGAAGAATTAGTCGTTATTTGGGAAAAAATATGGGAAACTAGAAATAATTTAATCTTCAAACATACCAGCCCTGACACGTACTGTAACCTAATTAACCGCATTATTAAAGATATACAGGATTGGAGAACAACAAATCCTACAAGTACAAAAAAAGATGCCAACAAAGGGAAGAAAAGGTCTAGAACTAGTTGGAATAGACCAGTAGGAGCCATCTACAAAATTAACGTAGATGGTTCTGTCAAACCCACATGCGCTTGCCAGGTGGGAGGAATCATTCGTGATTCACGGGGCCATGTTACTGAGATTTTCTACCAGGAAATTGATCATGGTACGGTTATTCAAACGGAGGCAGCAGCAGTACTAGAAGGAATGAGAGTAGCCACAAGACTAGGGATAAGACGCATAATCGTAGAAGGTGACAACCAAGAGCTAATGAGGATTCTCTCGAAAGGAAGAGATAGCAGATGGGAAATTTTGCGCCAAATTGAACAAATCAAGATCATGGAGGCAAATTTTGAAAAGGTTGAGTACAACCACATCTACAGAGAGGCGAACAAAGTTGCAGATTTTATAGCTACTAGGGGTATCATTAGTGATAGATCTACTATCCCTTTTAATAGGGAACTTTGTACCATCATCCGTAAGGATGATCCCAGAGCGCGTTTACATTCTTTGTAATAGCTCCGACTGTTTGCCCACTGTAAAAAAAAAAAAAAAAAAAAAAAGAAGATGAACATAATATACTCCACGTCATAAAAAAAAAAAAAAGATGAACATAATATAATTTTTATATATGGTAATTGGGTAAACTTAATATAATTTGTATATACGTGCATACAAATATGATAATATTTTTTGTGGGAGATTTATTATTATTATTACTACTACCACGTTTAATTATATTGATAAAGTTTTTTCCTTATATAATATTTACTCTTTTATAAGATATTGCATCTATCCAATTATATAGATTAGAACTATCTAATTATACAATTGTACAAATTAATTTTTATTAGATTTCCTTTTTGACGGGAGAAAGTTGTGCAAGATGCACTCACGCGCCACCACGTAGGCAGATGCACTCACGCGCCGCCACGTATGCAACAATGCATCGGTTTTAGTATATGTATATAGATAGATAGATAGATAGATAGATAGATAGATAGATAGATAGATGTATTTATGCAGTGTATAAAAAAATTCGGTATAACCCAAACCGAACCTAAACCGAACACAACCCGAACCGAAAGCGAAAAAAGAAAATTCTCGACCCGAAAGCCGAACCGAAAAATTTCGGTTAGGTTCGGTTTATATTGGTTCGGCCCAAAAATTCGGTTTGGACCGAATCATACACACCCCTACTTGTAAAGAGTGAGACAGGCGGAACAAAAGTATTGTACAAACAAGTCAAGACTCGAGAATAATGGAGAACCTCTTAACACGCGCTTGGGTGGCACGTGCATTCCCAACTCTACAATTTTTTATTAGATAAAAATTCGAGTTAAGATACATTTGAAACTCGAGGGCCGACCAGGTCGGCAGACAGAGAACCGTCTAAATAAATACAGAGTACAAGAAAACGGTGGTGCAACCTCAGGGGAAAACACCCTACAAAAGCGAAATCAAACCGACTTAAACCTAACATGATGAGGACGAACCGAAGAACGAAGTCAAGCCCCAGTCTGCAGTAAAACCGCATGTCAACGTCTACATCAGAATCTGATCACAACTATACAATTTTATAATACTACTAAGGGAGTAAGGGTCCATTTGCTATGCATTTTCGATAATCAAATTTGGAAATCTCCCTTTGGGTTAAATTTCATTCTCATCAAAACACTAGAAAGCTTTCATTTTAACTCATAAATTCAGAATTTTTTTTCAAAATATTCATCCCAAAATAAATATTTACTCAAACATTCACACTTTCGAATTATTTATAAAAATATTCATTTTCGTCAAATTAATCAGAAAAGCCGCGTTTTATTTCCAAAATCCCGAAGTGGAAACTTGAAAAAATATCAGTGAAAAAAAGGCGAATTAAAACCACCCTTTTTTGCCAGATCAGAAGAAAAAAAACCCGGTTTCAAACCGTGCTTCTTCCCTTTCTTTATTTTTCTTAATTGAAAAATAAGAGAATAAAAAACATATGTAAAACGCGGCTGACGCAATAAAGGAATTTCACATGTAAATCATTCTGGAATAGCTCACTGGAAAGGACTTGTGGGTAGTACCCATAGGTCCCCGGTTCGAACCCCGGAATGACCGCTCTTTATTTATCAATTCAAGGAATTTCACATGTACTTATTACCTCATCATGACGACAAAATGTCTTAAAATACCTGCGAGCCTTAGTTGAGAAGGGTGGTGATCAGATTATGTATTTACTAGTCCAAGCGATGGGGGTGGTGCGTTTGGCTCACGAGGAATTAATTCGCTATATCGTCGTCCTTAGAGGAAGTCGGGCGATGTTCTTATCCCAAGAACGTTCTTCTCCGATCAAAGACCCCAAGAACTCAAACTCCGGGGGTTTTAGGTCGGGGAGATATTCAGAGCTCTTCTTCTTCTCTCTTAAATCGGATCCTTTTCTTGGGGGTTGGATGGGGTATTTATTGGGGGGGGGGGGGGGCAAGCGAACAGCTTGCTGCCGACCTCATGGTTTAACATGGGACACGTGTAACGCATGCCCTCATGCATAGGGAACTAGGTGTTACACGTGACACTGTTAGAGGAGAGGTGCTTAACCAGCGAGCTGCTCGTTCGGGTCCCGAAGGGCCATGAGGTGCTTGTGGGCCCTGCGGTGGTGGATCCCACGCATGCTTGTATTTAATCGCGATGTTTCTAGACTGAGGAAACTTAGGGTGTTGAGTTGGGTTCTGATCAAACACTCTACTCGCGATGAATCTGGTAGAGGGTCGGATGTCCTATCCTTGTTAATTAGTAGGTCTATTTTCTATGCCATCGTCAACGGCTTGAGACCGCGTTTTACGTTTAAATTTATTTTTATATATGAAAAAAAAGAATGTTTTGGTTTTTGAAGTATACTAATTCACCCCCTTTTGATTTCGGATGTGGATCCTCTCCTAATAAAACTAGTCCTCATAACTTACTAATGTAATATGAGCCATTGAAAAAAATAAATGACTAAGATTAGAACTCCTAAATTAATCAATTCCAAAACCAAAATCCCCTTCCCCTTCCTCTTCACCTCTGCCAATATGTGAATGATCTATATCATTAATCAAATCAACCTTCTTGCTTTCCAGAAGAAATCAACACCAAATTAAAGTAGGACATACACATCCATGGCTCCTATGTCATCTTTTTTCAACTTACCAACCCAAAATACGACAACGAAGACGAACACTACCTGCCTAGAACTCGACGTCAAAACCCCGACAGATCTTCGTAGATCAGTCTCCTTCAGGGTGAACCATCGATGACCAGAAGCCGAAGCCAAGTTCGTGAGGGAGATGTTCGTAGATCCGTCTCCTTCGTAAAGCCGTCATAAGGCCTAATACAACTAAAATTGAATCTCTATAATTGATTAATAATAAAATTAATTAATTAATTCTTATCCCAAATCTTTCTTCCTCCATCCTCATGTGTACAACTACTTCTGTGTACAAGTCTGATGACCCAAATCCTTCCTCCTTCGGACACCTTCAGGATGGACCACTTTCGATGGCTGAGAATTGCTGAACCAGAGGATGAGCCTCGGCGCGCGACGGCGTTGGAGATGGAGGTCGGTGGTGGCTTTGGAGATGAACCTCGACAATGGACCACAATGTCGACTCGCTCCCTCTTCTCCTTTGGAATCAGTTTCTCCCTGATTCGCCAACAATGAGGCATTGAATCACGTCTTGGCAGAGGTAAAGGGGATGAGGGTTTTGGGATTTATTAATTTAGATATAATCTCAACCCTTTATTTTTTTCAATGGTTGAGATCATCTTATTAGGAAGTTATTAGGACATTTTTTTATTAAGAGATGATCCACGTCCTTTCTTTTCATTAGTAAAGGAAAAAGGAAATACCTATGATTTGGGGATGGCTTCGACTGGGTGTTACTATTTACACCACTTTATTTACGGTGTATACCACACTCGTCCCTCTTGAGTCACACATATGTGACTCAAGAGAAGCAGTGTTTATATTTTATGGGATCAGGTCTTATAGTAAGAGGGCTAGGGGTGATATTATTTATCAATCTAATTTTTTCTGCTTTTTCATTGGGATAAGTACTTTATTTTTAATAAAAGAAATCCACCCGATCGAGTTTGATAAAAATTCCGAAAGGCTTTGAACAAATTCTCGAAAGGGTTTAATCTAATCCCCAATAGGTTATCTTATTTCCCGTAAGGGTATGAGAAAACTCATTTATATCCTATAACTCGCTAGGGCTTGAGTAAACACTATTATTAGATTATTAATTATTTATGGGTGTGTTTTCGTCTGGTGTGATGTGGCAATCTTTAGCTTTGTTAGGTCGGGTTCTGACTGTCGGAGTCGGGATTGGTTGAGATCATGGTGGGTGGTGTGTACGAGACGAGTCCCTATACGGAAAGATTCCTTGGAGGTTCATCTTGACTACCCACATGGATGCCGGCTATATCACTAGCCAATAGTGTCATTTCACGATGGTGCTTAGGTTCGTCCGTAGTCTACATCCCCGACCTACTAGCTTTAGTTTTGATGTGTTTCATCTTATAATTTCGTTGTTTGTATAGCCTCGTCTTTGCACCTTTTCTGTATTTGTTGTATGTTTAATGGTGTGTCATCTGTCGACTTGCCGACCTCTCAAGCATATGGCCTGTCTAAGCTTGAATTACTACTTTATAAAAAAAAAAGTAAAAAAAAGGGTTGTGTGTATCTCTTTCGCTTTGATTCCAATCTCATACTCGCTCCCCTCGTCTGTGCACCTCAGCCACCATCATCACCTATAGCGTATGTGCACCACGGGCAACGTCTGTGCACCATCGGGACAACAGGCCTTCATCGTGATTTTTTTTGGGTTGTTGAGTGAGACAAAAGCTCTATTGAGAATGATGATCAACAGTAAAACGTGGCCTGAGACTTTGTCTTACATGCATATGTTTTTTTTTTTGTAATTAAGAAAGAAAGAAAAAAGTAAAGAAACGCGGTTTGAAACTGCGTTTCTTCATGAAATGTTGGACGAAGAGGTTTACATGAAGCTTCCCCCGGGCTTCGTGTTCCGGTCCTGATTATTCTTTTGTTTATCGAATAAAGAAATTGTTATATAGATTATAGCAAGCCTCAAGACAATGGTATGCTCATCTCTCTTGTGCTTTAAAACTCAGGGGTTATGTTCAATCTAAGAACGATTACACATTATTTCTAAAAAAAAAAAAAGAATGACCAAATGGTGTTTGTTGCGGTTTATGTGGATGATATCCTCATTATAGGGGATGATCAGGCTGAAATTTCGCCACTTAAAGCTTTCTTGGATGATGAATTCCAAATCAAAGACTTAGCAAGACTTCATTACTTTTTCAGGAATTGAGTTTATTGAGACCAAAGATGGTTTGGTCCTCGGTCAACATAAACTCATTCATAATTTTTTTTTAAAGATTTCCCATGTTTGCAAGGTATTGTGATCAGTCCTCTAGATCCATAACTCAAGTTGTTGCTCTTTGATGGTGAGTTGCTTCCTATGCTCTTCCTGATTGTAGGCTCATTGGAAAACTCAATTTTCTGGTCAATAATAGACTCGGCCTTGCTTTCGGTGTCCAGTTCCTCAGTCAATTTATGAAAACCCCTCGCACTGCAAACATGGATGTTGCTTTTCATGTTTTTTGGTACCTAAAAGGGTTCATTTCTAGAGGGTTATTGTTGTCTACTTCCTCCTCCCTCGAGTTCCAGGCTTTTGTGATGTGGATTGGGCAATGATTTATCCGCTCACTCGTCTGTCTCTAGCTTAGTGGTTTTGTCGTCTTCCTTGGCTCCAATTTGCTTTCCTTGGAAGTTGAAAAAGCAAAAGTTTGTTTCTCTATCTTCAAATACTGCTAATTAAGTATCAGTCTCTCCGTCGGGTTTGCACCGAATTAGCCCGGATTAGCTGTCTTCTTTACGAGCTCGAAGTTCCGAACATTACTCCCATTGTTGTTCGTTGTAACAATGAATATAACGACCCAAATATAAAAATTTGGGTTGCGTTTCGAAGGTTGAGTACCTTCATTCGGATCTTGCAATCCAAGTACTGGTCGAGGTTTCAAAACCAAAAAGTTAGTCCTTGAAAGTGGGGATTTCAAACTCCAAAATATGCAAATGCTCGTTGGTATACCCACAACCTGTCCTATTTGACTAAGCCGCTCAAAATCATTTGAAGTTCAAAGTATGTAAAAGCGGAATCAGAGTACAACTTCTCACAACATGGCCGGGTCAAACCGAGGAAATCAAGTACAAAACATCCAAGTATATAAGTTCAAATCTAAACCAATTGCCCTTCTATGTTTTTTCGACCCAAAAAAAAAAAATCTAAACCAATTAGATTTAAGATATCCCAAACAATATACATAATAGAATTGGTAGTGTTATTTTCAAAGAAATAGTAATACGTATCCTCTAAAAAAAACTGATTTTACATTTGAAACACGCTCAAAACAATGCATGCAAATTAGATGAACACATGATTGGAGAAACGTAACAAATAACAAAAACCTCATCCTCATGTCAATCTACAATCTAAAATAGAGATATATGCATAGAAACTCATGACTTAACATCCACAAACAGACACCCCCAAATCGATCCATCACAATGGCCACTCTTAAGAACAAAGCCTTTACTCTTCTGGTTTGCATCGCCTTGCAGTTATCTTCCATGGCCACGACGACGACTGCGCTGAACTACGACAACAGGGCGGTGGAGACGAGGTTCAAGTCGTGGCTTCAGCGCCACAACAAGCATTACAAGAACAAAGACGAATGGATGCTCCGGTTCGGGATCTACCACGCCAACCTCAACTTCGTCGACTACTTCAACTCCCTCAACCTGTCCTTCACGTTGGGTGACAACGAGTTTGCAGACCTCACTAACGACGAGTTCAAGGCGGTCTACGTGGGCCGTCTGAACCTCCTCCGATGCAACCGTCACAGCCACAACCTCACCGCGTCCCACACTCTTGTCGACAATCTGCCTCGACAAGTCGACTGGCGCCAGAAGGGCGCGGTCAATCAAGTCAAGAATCAAGGCCAATGTGGTATATTCATTAACTTCTTCAGCGTTCTCCAACAGATTCCTCATTCTGGAGTTTTGTTGAGAATTTTAAGCATCTTTTAGGTTTAACATAAACGGTTGGAGTTGAAACAAAAATAATTTGAAAAACTACGCAGGAAGCTGCTGGGCATTCTCAGCAGTTGGAGCGGTCGAAAGCGTGAACCAGATCAAGACAGGGAAGCTGGTGTCCTTATCGGAGCAAGAGCTAGTGGACTGCGACAGAGGAGAGAACCTAGGGTGCAGAGGAGGGCTGATGGACGAGGCCTTCAAGTACATCCAGAGCAACAACGGCATATCCGCGGAACAGGACTACCCCTACACAGGGAGCGATGGAGCCTGCAAGGCCCCGAAGAAGAAAGCGGTGCATATCTCAGGGTACAGGACGATAGCCCAGAATTCAGAAGAGAGCCTGATGGCGGCAGTGGCCCAGCAGCCTGTGTCGGTGGCTCTGGAGTCGAGTGGGTTCCCCTTCCAGTTGTACAGCAAAGGCATCTTCAGTGGCCACTGCGGAACCAACCTGGACCACGGAGTCATAGCAGTTGGATACGGTGAAGACGATGGTGGCAACAAGTATTGGATCGTGAGGAACTCTTGGGGGCCTACTTGGGGTGAACAAGGGTATATGAGAATGCTACGTGGCGCAAATGAGCCTGAAGGCACCTGTGGTATAGCCATGATGGCAAGCTATCCGCTAGCCGCGTAGCTTAGCATCGTCGTCTAAGTTCTCGCGGAACTTAATCATGAGTATGGGTTCATATGGATCGCGCAATAAACAGTATACAGTTATGATGTAATACTCTATATACGCCAATTAACAATGTTGTATTCAACTACTCTACATCAAAATATATGGTGTGTGTTTCGATTTAAGAATCAATAGACAATAGTTTTGTTTATCTCAGAGTTACTATCTAAAGAACAAGTGAAAGGATCCCAACAGCAAAGGGAGGCTTGGGCTTGGGATGACGGTTCCCTCTAGTTCGGGAGAAAAAAAATTATATTTTTTTAAAAAATTTTTTTTACTAATTTTATGAGTAAAAGAGTAAAAAAAATCATCACGTAGACAATGTAGTTTAGTTGATAATGAGTGAACATTTCTTATTCAAACCCTCAAATTTAAGGTTTAAGGTTTTTCCCTATATATTTAAATAAAAAATTCTTTTTCATAAATATTAAAAAAAAATCTTGCCTTATTTTTTAATAATCTTTGTTTTATCTTAAGATTTTTTCATTAAAAATAATTAATTAAATCATAAATTTAATATTTATAGAGAGAAATAAAATTAGCCTCACTAAAAAAGATTTCTGGATCCGCCACTAGGATGGAGGGGACGGTTGTTGCTAATGTAATTGTATTTAGCTTTTTAGGGTAATACATTCAATTCAATTTTTTTTCAAATTACAAAAGAAAAAAAAAGTCATTAAGAAAAGTGTATTTTACTTGCTGACTCTGTTATTATCCACTTGATGTATCTATAAGTAGTTTAGTACATTGTTTAGATATGGTAAGTTGGTGAAATGTTATTTTCAGCTGACTCTGTTTGATGGTAACACATTTGTGTCTAATTGGAGCATTTGACAAAAATAACCGTCAAATCAAAATAAATCATCTTCTACACCATTTCAACAAAACAAAAAAAATCAAATCAAATTGTTTTCTGAATAATACTAACAAAAATTATGTACTCCACATTTTAAAGTAATTTTTACTATTTATACACATTTTTTAAAAACATAAAAAAAAAATTTATTTTTTTTATAATTTCGTATGAAATTATTTTAAAAATATACGGAGTAATAAAGAAAAGTCAGTATTTTATACCGTAAGCTTCTATACTCCTTACAAAATGTGCATGAATGATCATTGTGACTTTAAAAAACGGAGGGAATACAATGAATTAAATCAGTCATCAAATCTAACCCAAAAAAAAAAATTGTGTGAATTGTCATATATTTTGCTTACAATTTCATGTCCTTCAATGGCTTAATTAGCACATCATTGATTTGCACCAAATGAAGAACTAAGGGCAAATTTTAGGGCCCCAAATTTCCCACAGTGTCCAACCCATTTCTACATCTTGGTAAGGGCTTCTACGCGGTATGCTAGCTCGTCGTAATCTGGAAGCTTCGGGTGCTGGCGATTCGTGTACACCGAAGCAGATCTGCTACGGTACATTGCACCCCCTTCTGGTTCCGATTCATTCTCCCTTTTCCGAGAAGGCCACGGGATTTCTGTCCCATTAGAACTCGGAGGAGGAGTTCTCCATGATTTCGTGCTGTAATGTCTCAGAAGCCGGTCTATCAGGATCTCCTGATCGCCTTCTTCATCGTCTCCTCCTTCCAAGGACTTGTCATTGTCGTCTTTCGTTTCTTGTCGTGCCACGCCTTTTCCATTTCCGGTGTTCCTGATGAATCTACTTCTCACTGACTTTGGCCTTGGCCGCGCTTCTTCTTCTTGGTTTGATCTGTCAACTTTCTTGACATCATCAGTCGTTGGAGCTGAGACTACTTTCTCCAGACCTGATCTGGTGGCTAAGGGTTCCTTTCTTGAGAGCACGCTATCATCAGACATGGCTCGGTTCATCTTACATTGATCCTGCTGTATAGGCTTTGCAGGACTGTTGAGCTTGTGTTCCAAAGATGTCGGCTCCCACGCAATGGAGACCTCCTTCGCTATGTCCTTCATCAGCTGAAACTTCAACTCCATCGTTGAAGGCTTCAACTTCAGCTTCTCAACAAACTGAACAATGCACATACACAAAACACAAAATGAGCTCCATAGTCAATCAATCACCAAATGCAACACGAAAAGACGCATAATCAGCGCAACTCTCTACCTCCACGCTCACGTAATGGTCTAGCTCGTTGCCATACTTCTCAGCGAACTCAGCCCTAAGATCACGCAGCTCAAGTAGATCGGAAAATCTAGCCGCTGCAAGCATTAGAGATGCTACAGCAACTCTGCACTCCTGAGGGCATTCCCTAACAAATAAAGAACAATGTCAGATATATGAAACTAGCAATCTTCGGATTCACATATCAAACTCGTAAGGTTTCTTGGAGAGAAATGTGTTACCTCTCCTTGTGCATTGCTTTGAGATTATCCGCGACAATCTTGCAGCATTCGTGGACATAGTTGTAGCAAGACGACAGATTCATCTCAACGTAGAGGCCCTCAGCCTGTTTTCATCATAAGCAAACAAAGCAAATGAGGGAATGTAACATATCATTTAAGCACACAATCAGATTCAATGATTTTCTTAAGCATATACCATAACAAGAATACGGCTAAATTTTCAGTATTCATTGGATTGAACCGATACTTGGATAGATTAAAAGGCCATCAGATACCGAAAAAGAAAGAAATCGAAACGAAAATTCGAGAGATCGGCCCTAAAATTTACCCTTCCATAGGCGTTGTAGTCGAGATTGTTCTTGAGAAGATCGGCAATGTCGTTCTTGAGGAACTTCTGCATTGCTTTCCTCTTCTTCATTATAGGCTCCATCCTCAGCTTGATCATCTTCAGTGCCATTTTACTACAGACAACAAAACCACAAAAATTAGGAAGATGGGGGAAAAATAAAAGAAACAGATTTATTAACAAACAAACAACAATGCCGAATAAAATGGAGCAGCAAAAGTCAAGGAGAAAACCGAGAAAATGATGAAATCAAGAAAATTGGATAACAGAAACAAAACAGGAAATCTGAAATCAGGAACAAGAAAAAGGCAGAACCAGAGCATGGAATCGGAATCCATGGCAGAGGGGGGGGGGGGGGGGGGGAGATTACCATTTGGTGTAGAAATTGCGTTTGCCGAAGATTCCGTCCCACATTTTGTGATCTAAGCCGAAATCAAAAACCTAGAAATCCTTGGGAATGTATAAACGGAAACTGGATCAACAAGAGGGACGCGGGATGGAGAACGAGAGGGAGAAATCTTGAGAGGTTCTAGACGGAATGAGAAATCGGGAAGAGAAATTGATGGTGTTTGGGGGTTGGATGCTTGCCCTTGTTCAGCTGCAATGGAGGTTTGCAGTGAAGAACAAGGGCGAGAGAGGGTTTATGATCGCCACGATGGAGGGAGGCAAAGCTTTTTTTATATTCCAGGAAAAAAGAATCGAGAAAAAATTGGTTTTTATACCCGAAAACAGTGGGAAGTTATTTACTGTATTAGCCCTCGTGATATTGTCTGAAGCTTGAGGGTGGGCCCGTAATTTGTTTGTGATTGAGGGGTAAATGTGGGTTTTGATGTCAAGCTAAGGCAGTTTTTCGTGTGTTGGAAGCTTCTTTTCTAAACGAAGAATAAATAAAATCAAAAAAATTAAAAAGTCCACAGATTGAAGAAAAGGCAGGCTTGCGGCTTGCCCTTTTCTTGCGGGTGTTTTTTTTTTGGTCGAATTTTTTGCGGGTGTATTTTTTTTTAATAAGTACGGATTAGAAATATCAGTATTTGATAAATCAAAACACCGAATGAATTAGCAAACGTTTCGGCTATATACATCGCAAATCCCCACGTCTTTAAGGACGTGCAAGTGGGGTGTACCCCTTTTTTTTTTTTCCAAACCCGGACGTCCTTAAGGACGTGCAATAGGGCACGTTCTTAAAGACGTGCTGCACGTCCTTAAGGACGTGCAAGCCCGTCCTTTAAAGACGAAGAGGACGTGTCTCTTCGTCTCTCATCGTCTTCGTCGTGTTCACAGAGAGAGAGAGAGAGAGAGTCGTCGAGAGAGAGAGAACAGAGAGCGCCAGAGAGAGAGAGACCCCATCCGAGAGAGAGAGAGAGAGAGAGACCGAGAGAGATGGAGACAGAAAGAGAGGGAGACCTCGAGGCGGCGGTGGCGGCCTTGGAGGCCGAGGCGGAGGCGACGGCGATGGAGGTGGAGGCGGTGGCGCCGGTGGCGGCCTTGGAGGCGGAGGCGGAGGCCACGGTGATGGAGGTGGAGGCGGTGGCGCCGGTGGCTCCCGGTCTAGTGGTGCTGGCGACTTTGGCGGTAGAGGGGAGTGGTGGTGGTGGGGCATCGACTGGCGGCGGTGACGGTGGTGGTGGGGCGGCGACTGGCGGCATTGATGGTGGTGGTGTGGCAGACGACGGTCTATTGCCGCCGCGAAAGCGTCGGACCATTGAGGTGTCCCCGGTCCCGACTCCACCGGTATGTTATTTGAATTATTATTTTTTTGATTTATTTTTAGAGTTTTAAAATATAATTAGATAGATAATATAGTTTTATAATAGAATTTTATAGAATATATGATTGATAATATATATTGTTTGATAGAATATAATTGAAACTATATTTTTTGATTTATTTATATATTGTAATGTTTTTTATAGTATATAGTGTGATAGAAAAGAATATAGTTTTAATTTAATAGAATATAATAGATAGTATATATTCAAATACATAGAAAATAATTACAAGTGAAAGACAATAAAAAAACATTATCATATATTATAATATTTCAAAGGTATTTAATTAACATTAAAATATATTTGAATATATTAAAATATATTGAAAGATAAAAATATATTGAAAGATAATAAAAAATATATTCAAATATAATATATTTGAATATATTAAAATACTTAAAAATTATTTAATTAACATTAAAATATATTTGAATATATTAAAATATATTTAAATACTTCAAATATAATATATTTGAATATATTAAAATATATTAAAATATAAAAATATATTGAAAGATAATAAAAAATATATTCAAATATAATATATTTGAATATATTAAAATACTTAAAAATTATTTAATTAACATTTGACTATATTTAAATATATTAAAATATATTTAAATACTTCAAATATAATATATTTGAATATATTAAAATATATTAAAATATAAAAATATATTGAAAGATAATAAAAAACATTAAAAAAATATTAAAATACTTCAAAATTATTTAATTAACATTTGAATATAGTTAAATATATTCAAACACATAAAATTATATTGAATACAGTAAAAAAAACATTAAAATATAATTGTAATCATTAATTAACATTAAAATATAATAAACGACAATAAAACATATGAAAATATATTAAAATACATCAAAAGACATTAAAATACATTAGAATATATTAAAATATACTGAAAAGACATTAATATTCAACTGGATCATAATAACAGGCAGGGAGGCTCATGAGGGATGATGGTACCCTTCGGCCTATTAGGTCCGGCGACCGGGCAGCGGTCAGCCAGGTACATGAGTCTACGGCACCCCCCGAGCAGACAGTCGACGATCTGCTCGCGTCTGCAGAGCGCTTACAGCCGTCGATGGGGACGCCCCCGGTCGACGAGAACGACACCTTCTGGTCGGGTATGCCACCTTGGGATCCTTCCGGCGATGCGACGATGGGGTTGCAACCTTCCTTAGAGCCCCCTGAGGTTTTGAGTAGCTGCATCACAGACGTAGTCGGTGGGCGACGGGCCGACATGGGTAGACCGCCTATTCGGGTTCCACCGACCGTCCCGGAGGCATCTACTTCAGTCGTGCTAGAGGCTTCTACATCCGGCACACATGAGCCCGAGCCTTCGACCTCCGCCACACCAGCGGCTGTATCCTTGGGGTCTGCAGATGATGTGATCCCTGACGTCGTTGAGGAGGATCACGACGGTCAGGAGGGGCATGCTCAAGGCCAGGGGGGGCCACAGGTAGAGCCTCAGCCCATCCCTGCGCAGGCTGCCGCACCGGCTGCGCAGGTCGACCCTTTGTTGCCGCCGGGAGATCTGCTACTATCTTACATGCATCACCGGGCGTACGAGGTGTGGAGAGATCCTACGGTGGAGTTGCCGCTGCTGAAGTTCCACCACCGGGCGACTCATTTGGTGCCTTTCGAGCCCTACATATTTGAGGGACCGGGGACCTGGGTCCAGGATCTGCTCCCATCCGGCGTCCCCCAGCTCAGGTCCCTCCATTGGCAGTGTGTGGACGAGTTCACCTGCACGGGCTTCTTGGAGCATTGGCACCCGGAGACCAGCTCCTTCCACTTTCCATGGGGCGAGATGACCATCACGCTGCATGATGTTGCTTGTCTGATGGGACTTCGGATTGATGGCCAGCCCTGCACGTCACATCTGCCCGCGGGAGCTCTGGTTCCCACCATCGCGGAGTACTACCAGCTCACCCCTGCGACTCTGAAGTCGTACAGACACGCTGGCGGCCCTCCAGTGACTGGGTTTACCCGCCTGTGGCAGGAGAGACACGGGCCGCTCGTCGACCCCGCCCCCGCCGATGATCCAGAGGCCGCGGCTGATCCTGAGCAGATTCGGCTGCGCACGCATGTGGGAGGGGGGCAGCCCCAGGATGACCCTGCACGGCGGCTGTTTCTGCACAGGACCTACATGGGCATCGCTCTCGCCGCGACTTTGTTTGTGGACAAGTCGCAGAGCCGGATCCCATGGAAGGTGTTGGGCCTTGTTTGGGACATCCCATGTACGGCCACCCTTGCATTGGCTGCTGGTGCCCTCGCATGTCTCTACAGGGGCCTAGGCGAGGCTAACCGCTCCGGCGCGAAGGGCATAGACAGCTGCACGCCGATCCTACAGGTACGAGACCGTTGAATTATAGTTTTTAGTTTACAAATATTTAAATTATATGCTAACGAAATACTTTTTTGTGTCAAGGCTTGGATATGGGCGTACTTCCCTCGCTTCCGAGGTGATTTCTCCAGCGACCCGGCTAGGAAGGATGACCCTCGCTTCTACGCGAAGTTCATCGGTCCGAAGCAGCCACCGCGGATGAAGGACGACGCGAAAATGACGAAGATGCGGGAGCTGCGGGATGAGGTGGACCGTCTTACCGTCGATGATGTATGTATTCGAGACTCTATATATATTTTATAATTCTTAGCTGTGAATTAAATCTGATTTGTTTAATTGTAGGTTCGGTGGATGCCTTTTGGGCGTGATCTGGACTTCGACGGCCAGTACCGTCAGTCCACCTATCGGGGCACCATCACCTTCTGCGGGGAGGAGGAGCCGTATATGCCCGATAGGTGCCTCCGGCAGTTCGGACGGGTCCAGGGGATCCCGCAGGCCGTCATCGCCCCGATTCAGGTCTGCCGCGACACGACCCTAAAGAACTCGAAGTACAGCGCCGTGTTCGCCCCGGGCGAGAACAGGTGGCAGGACCTGCAGGAGGAGGGTCGCTTCTACAGGTTGGCCGATCACAGGCGCACCAGCGAGGATTGCCAGGCCGGTGTCACTGTAGATTACTTGTCGTGGTACGCGTCGCAGAGCTGTCCGTACGTGCTGCCGACCACGCCACCCCATCCCGACCCTCCGGCGCCTGTCCACCCGATCGCCATGGACCCTTGGGTGGACATCCCTCACCCTCCCGTCATCCGTCCGGCGCTGTTAGCCCGCTTTCGTGAGCTCGAGGGCTATTTGAGGGCCCTGGCGGACGACCCTCACAATGACTAGATACTGGACGAGCTGACGGAGATTGTGGATGATGCTTTACGTCATCCACCTGGCCAGTGATATACTTTTGTAGTTTGTATGTTGATATTATACATTTATATTACGGATTTTGTATCTATCTCTATATTTCTATTAGACTATTCTCATTTCTTGAGAGTCATATTGAACATAAACATGAAAAACGAAAACGTTAATATGATAAGGTTGTCCGATAACGAAAACGTTAATATGATAAGGTTGCCCGATTGTGTCAAGATTGGCTAGGGTTTAAGGGTTTTGGCTAGGGTTTAGGGTTAGGGTTAGGGTTTTAGGGTAAGGAAACTACACGTCCTCAGTTTCCTTACCCTAAAACCCTAACCCTAACCCTAAACCCTAACCCTAGCCAAACCCTAAACCCTAGCACGTCCTTAAGGACGTGCTAGGGTTCTGCTTACAATTAACGCAACAGTGCCTATTTGAAGCGATGGAGGAAAAATTGATTCCGCACTCCAAAACAAAGTCCGACTTCTTACAATTGAAGCGAAGGAGGACATCTAGAATCGTTATGGCCGAGCCGCAAAGCAATCCTCGTCTCCAAGTATCTCAGGTACGCACAAGTTTCGTAGAGTCAACATATTTCGTATTCGGTCCGTGTTGTTCATATTTTCAATTATATGAATACAGTTTCGAGACTTTACGTCTAAGTTCTCGGACCCAAGGGTTTGGAATGACCGTGACGAAATGGTTACGCATTTCAAGGACTTGGGTCGGAGACACTGCATGATTTTAGTAATCAAGCGGTCTTGGACGGGGGCGTCGAATCATCCAGGCGGGGTTCTCCTTGCTTGCGAGCAGTTTGGGGAGTACCGACCACGCGGGAGGAAGCTCCGGAGCACGCAATCGAAGATAAGTGGTTGTCCATTCTCTCTACACGGACACGAAGCTCCGCCGGGTCAATGGCGCATGACGGTAACCCATGGTGTTCATAACCACGGGCTTTCCACGAGCTTGAAGGGTCACTCCATCGCCGGACAGATGACAGAGGGGGAAAAGAAGATGGCGAGGTGGATGAAGGAAGTTGGCACTCCTCCAAAAACCATTGGGTACGGATTGAGGCAGTTGGATGATACCAGCGTCACGTCAAGGAAGAGCCTTACCAACACGCTCGCCATGATGGTCGCCGAAGAAAGAGGTAGTCGGACGATGACCCAGGATACCTTGCACCATCTGCGGGAAAGAAGGTACTGCTACGACTTCAGATGACATCCGGATGACGACAACGTCTTGAGCGACCTCTTCCTCGCGCATCCCGACGGGATACGCCTTCTCTGAAGGTTCCATTACGTCATCATAATGGACAGCACATACAAAACAAATGCGTAAGTTACTTAATTACGATTACATTATTGCACATATAGCCAATTATAAAGTATTTTATATGTAACATATTTACACCTGCAGATATGGGATTCCTTTGTGCGAGGTGGTCGGGCTCAGACCCTCAGGCAAGACTTACTGCATCGCCTATGCCTTCATGTCGCAAGAGAACGAAGACACATACGCCTGGGTGTTGCGACAGCTTCAGATCTTGCTTGGGAAAGTTCAGCCTCAAGGTATCATGACTGATCGAGAGCTAGGTCTCTTGGCGGCGCTGAATGTTGTCTTCCCCAACGTCCAACATCTCCTTTGTTGGTTACACGTGACGAGAAGATGTGAAGAAGCAGCTCTGAAGATCACGAAGGATTTAAACCACGCTGGCATCTTTAAGGGCAACTGTTGGGGGCTGTTCGAATCGAGGTCGGAGGAATCATTCAACCGACGTCGTCAGGCGCTACGAGCTTATTGGCACCCATTCCCAGGTGTGGTGGCGTATTTGGAGTCGGTTTGGCTTCCATACAGCAGGAGCATAGTTCGGTGCTACGTAGATAATGTCTTCCATCTCGGCACCCGTACGACAAACAGGTACAGCCTTACTTCATATCTCCCATTACAATATGATATAATATCGAATATTTAGTGGTATGCACCTCAATGTGTACAGAGTTGAGGGTCAACACAAGGTTCTGAAGGAGGCACTTCACTCATCGACTGGTGACTTCCGCATCGTGATCGATGCAATCCATAGAGTCAACGATTGTCAACTGCATGAGCTGCAAACTGCTTTGGAGATCGACCGCTTCAAATGGCCAACAACGGCGTATAAAGTCAACCTTTTCGATGAGGTAAAGACTTTAATCTCCAAAAAGTGTTTCGATTATCTGTACAAGATGTGGCAGGACGTCGTGAACCAAAAGGTTCCTCCGGTATGCACGGACCGACATTGGAGGGTTTGTTACGGGATCCCTTGTGTCCATGAGATTCAGGCATACGTCAACTCCGGCACTCCGATACCCGCCGAGGACATACACCCGTTCTAGATGGATTTGACATGGACTGACCTCGACGACACCCCACTGCCGTATGAGTTGTCATCTTCATATACGGCTTCCAACGATGTATGCGAGGATGAGCTGCACCCACCCTCATCAGCAAGCGTCCGAAGGAAGGGGAGGCCTCGGGGGTCGAGAAATGCCTACAGAACCAACCCGTTGCCATACGAGGAGATAAGGGAAAGGTTTGAGAGAGAAGAAGCGCGTGCTGCTCGAAATGCTGCTCGGCCTCGTCCACAAGCGACCTCAGCTCGACGTGGACGTGATGATGTGTTCGGAGGGTTCAACTGGGGTCGAAACAACGTTGATCCCTTCATGTTAGGTCATATTGAGAGGGTGAGGGACACTGCTGGAGATGGTCATTGTGGCTACCGTGCTTTAGCGGCTTTGACATCACCGATCGGCGAGATTGCTTTCCCGGAACTCAAAACTTTACTATGCAATCACTTGGAGGATTACGCCGATCTGTACGCCGGTTGTTATACGGGAGAGTACCCATTCCAGCAGTTCGTCGACTACCAGAGATGTGCCGGAGCCACACATGGTGATAGGAGACGGTGGATAGAGCTTCCCATCATGGGTTTAGTATTTGCGACGGTATATCAGATTCCTCTCGTCGTCCTAGCTTGGCATCATCCGTTCACATGTCTCCCCATGATCTCGCCGGCATCTGCTAACAACCCTCCCCAATCAGCAACTCTTGGTGTAGTCCGCATCGGAAACCAAGACCATTTTGCCGCGGTACGACTTCAAACGTCTTTGTTATTACCTATTCATGATTTTCATACATATGTCAATACTCTAACTCTAAATTTTTGTTCTCATAGATCTGGTTGCGTCCTAACGCTCCTCTTCCGCCGCCTCCACTAGAATGGGTCGAACATCATCATCCGAGCGTCGAAGGATGGGATGCTCCGTTTCAAGCTCAGATTGAGAGATTTAGAGCCTTGCGTGCTGATGCCGGCCGTCCTTTACTGTTTTCCTAGATTGTATTCCACAACTTTATTAAACTTATGAATGTAAACCTTTTTTTCCGTTCCTTGTAACTTTATTCGCATATTATCCGAATGAAAACCTTAACAATTCTTGTGTTCTGTTTAATTTGACCCTAAATCCTTCAAATCCACTAGCTAAACACTTCAATTTTATCAATTAACATTACAAAACCTAAACCCTAACCCTAAACCCTAAACCCTAAACCCTAACCCTAAACGCAAAACCCTAACTAGGGTTTGCACGTTGTTAAGGACGTGCAATGTTTAAATAGTGGACGTGCAAATCCTTAATCCGGATTTGCGGTGTATATAGTGGCACCCATTAGCAAATGAACTAAATATTACTATGAAACAAAAAGAAAAAATAAATACATCTAAATTTAGCACTGTTCTCTTAAAATTACCGTTTTGCCAAAAGGGAGACTTTGGCCAAAAGCTGAGTTACCGTTTTGCCCCTAAATTTAGCACTGTTCTCTTAAAATTACAAATTTGCCACTTCTTTTTTATTTTCGCATCAGGCATCATCGCTTCCTCCTGTAATCCTGTTCCAAATTCGCCGTCTCTCAGTTTCCCTTTTCCTTCCCCTCTCTCCGGTTCTCCTCCTCGCCCCTTTCGTTCCCTTCCCTGTGTCAATTCCAGAAATTGACGACGACTCCGACGGCCTCGACAACTATGACATTGACGACGACGAAATCGACAACAAGAACACGCGAAACCTTTCTCTCTCTGTGAACCCTAAAAAAAACCTCCAACTTCGCCTCGATCGTCATCCGATTTCGATTATCTAAGAAATCTGGAATGGATTACCAGCGGACGAAGCACTAGCAGCAACAACAACAAGCTCTGTTGCAACAGTCTGCTATCCTTCATCATCAGCTTCTATCATCTCGGCCTCTTGGCTCCTCTGCAGGTTCTTTCCTCTCTCCCTATCTATTAATGTTCAGCGATTTGTATTTTGTTCGAATTCGCGTTTGTTTTTCTAAAATAGGTGATTTTAACTTCCGATTAATTAGGGGAACCTAGGGTCTTTCATTTGTCCTGTATTTTGTGTCACTCATCTGTGTGTTATTTGCCATGTGATGTTTTTTCATGAATTTCTTCGTTATAAATGTTTTTCTGGTACGAATTTTTGTTTGAGTGCTAGGTCGGTTGGATTTATTTTTTGAATCAGGGTATTGCAGGATTGAATGACTAATTTCGAATTAAAGTGAGAATGTAGGATATCAGAACGGCTAGATATTTCAAAACCATTGGGAAGAAATTCCAATACAACAAACAAGTTCTATGATAGCAAATGAGTTATATGACACCAAATACCCTTCCTTCTCTTTATTACAGTAGTTCCCATACACTCTGAATACACATATTGTGCATATAGTGGCCAATTCAATCATCAAATTTTTTTAGGAAGGATTCACCTTTGCATGCCTTTATATATCCTTATACATCTATTGGGCTTTTGGTGATACTTATTGCAATATACCACATAAAAACAGCCTACTGCCAATTTTTTTGTCTCATTCCTGTGAACAAAGCATCGAACAACAGCAAATATATATTTTTCCCAAGCTGAGGAGACCATCCCATTTCTTAGCTAACTTGGTGCATTATACAAACTTTTCAAGTTTATGATAATCCCTTTTTTGTTGCTTCTGCTGTTATAAGAAGGGAAGGAAAAAGCGTTCGATTTCGATAAAAAAAAAAAAAAAATCATAACTTTTTTGATATAGCACCAATTCGAGTGGTTTCAAGTCTCATGATCTTCTAAAAAGGTTATCTACTTTTTTTTCATCATAAAATTTAGTTTGAAATGAACCATGAATTTTTTCTCCTTGTTGCTGCTGTCACAAGAAGGGAAAGAAAAAATGTTCGATTTCAATTAAAAAAAATTCGTAACTGCTTCCATAGAGCACCAATTTGACTGATTTCAAATCCCACAACTCTCTAAAAAGTTTACCTATCTTTTTCTTCATAAAATTTGGCATAAAATAAGCCCTGAATTTTTTTTTTTGCTGTTGCTGTCATACAAAGAAGAGAAAAGGGTGCTTGGTTTCGATCAAAAATTGTAAGAGGTACTGATTTTTTTCAGGCACTTGTGGTGACTTAGAGATACTGCAGACATAGATCTATAGGAATACTTTCAAACTTTGTAAATTGATTTCTTCCAATATTTTTAATTTTTACATAAACACAAATTTGATTTACGAAAACAAAACATGAACAAATCTGATTTTTGAAAGAAAAAAAAATGATTTCAAGAAGGAAAAAAATATTTTATATTTTTTTTAAAAAAAAATCAGATTTCTAAATTCTAATGCATATTCTATAAGAAAGAGAAGCAAAATATATAATAAAAGAGAAGCAAGAGGCGTAAAAACAGTAAGTAATTCAAGTAAGCATAGGAAGCGTGTACGATGGCGGTGTGAAGGTGCTGAACCTGGAGAAGGGAGGCTTTTACTTCCAGTAGTTTGAAACACTAACAGACGCAATAGAATTTAAAAGTGGAAAAAAAAAAGTAGCAAGATAGATGCCTTAATTCATAAATTCCAATTGCATGGCAGCAAACAAATACCTAAACACTCTAAGTGGAATATTTTCATAGGCCTAGCATTTACCATATAATATTCATGCAATAAGTGAATCTGCCACTACTTGTTGCTTTATCATAACTGTAAACAATAATCCAACACATCTGGTGATATTTACCTTCTTAGAAAATAATTCAACAATGTTGTATTGCCAGCACCTTTTAGTCCACATTAAGCCTAGAGTGTTTGCTTGACACAGGCATAATATGAATAGTGCTAAAAAAGTAATGAGTGCTACACACAACACTCACAGTTGAACTGGGAAATAGGCAAGATTATGTTGAGTTGTTGTTTCAATTTGTACAGAAACACACGTTGAGTGGATTGGGTGTAGTTGCTTTGAGTGATCGATCTATTTGGAAGCAAAGGGAGTGGAGAACTATACATTGTGTTGAGTTCTTTACTTTTATGCAAAACTGCTACTTTAATAAATTACACTTGTAGAATGGCTCTTTAATTTAGTGCAGTGGATGTTTCTGTTAATTGCAAATTCAGTTAAATCTCTCTGGTTGTCTGTTGTTTCGTTGCTCAGGGAGCAGTGGATGATCATGAGGCACGAAATTGGAAGAATCCGGAGGTGTTACCAAAGCTGGCTCTTGATAGAGAGTAACTGAATACTGCAACAATGGTTCCCGATACCTTTATCTGAACAGTTAGCTTCTTTAAGTCTAGCTTCTCCATGTTATCCGAGGAACACCGGACGTCATTCGCTTCCTTCTTGAACTTTAATGTTTATAATTTGTAAATACATTGCATTATACCAAGTAAAAGGATACCCGTGTGCGAAGCACACGGGTTATAACTAGTAAAAGGAAAAAGGAAAAAGAAAGAGAGTCGAACACATCTGTACATTGTGCACCAAATAACCTGCATTGTGCACTAATTTTTTTTAAAAAAAAAATAATTAAATTATTTGGAAAAGCAATTAGGAAGGATATTTTAGTTAATGTGTACAACCTTATTCGCCACGAAATTATCTTCACAATATGATTAAATTTAATGGTAAAGGTTAGAAACAAGTACATATACGTAGTATAAAAGAGTTCTTGGAATATCGGGTTTGACGACTAGATGGTACTAAGATTTAGTGCACCATGGGATTGGATGTTAGTAAGAAAGAGAGCATCTATTACACAAAATGTTGTCAAGCTCATTAATTGAGCACTCTTTTGGTGATGAATTTGAGATGATCATCATCTCATAGACATTTCCTATTCCTTTCAGAGAGTACGTTGTTAAAACCATCTCCTCCAATTTCAATATAGGATTGAGAAATGTCAATGCAATCTAGGATTGTGAAACGTCAATGCTACACAAATATATACCTTGATGCTCAAAATTAAACCCTAAGTTCACACATTAATTTGGATCAACTAGGGCGATCACCAACTCTATCGATTTAGGATTGAGAAATGTCAATGCATATTATGTTTGTCACCAGTTCGAATCTAGCAAGTAAAATGATTCATCGGTTGTTTGAGGTCCCCATCAATGTAACATGTAAGTAAGCAAAATGATTCACTTGCATCCGTTTTCATTTTAGAACTGAGGAAAAATAAAACTCGATTTACTTGGTAGAGTTGGATTCCTCTTACAATTTCAAAATACATTCCCAATGAGTTGAAGAACTCTACATCCATATATTGGCCTCTAATAAAATCAACTTTCATGAGTTCGTTAAGCTCACACAAATATCCACAAAATTTTACAGATAATCTCTGTATGTGTTTTTAGAGCAAACAACATGGATTAATGTATAGGGCCGGAGCTAATGAGCCGTTTAATGTAGGGGATAGATGGATATTTTGAGAGGCAATAATTTTTTTATTTTTTTTTTCACGGGACCCTTGGTATGATCAGTGTTTTTTTTATTTTTTTTTTAACTTGGTTAAACCCCATATATATTTACCAATTCAGAATATGGATTAATATATATAAGACATAGAACTATAAAATGCAGTATCATTCATGTTCATGACAACTAGAAAGTTAAATGAAGTTGTTTCGGATGAAAACAAACAAGTGTAGTTTCAGATTAACAAGTGGTGTTTTTCACACTTGATCATATCGAGCAATGTTGTTTTGGAACAAACAAGTGTAGTTTCAGATTAAAACGAGAATGTCCTTAGGGTGTGTCTAGACTCTAGACGGGGTACCTAGCTAAGAGCTCAGCGTTTTCAGTGGCTTTTTTAAGATTCTCGCACCGGCCGATAGGTTAATTTACAAGCTCATATCAATATCTTGCAAGATGCATTGGACTCCATTGGAGTCAGTCCAACGAGGTCCACCTTCCACTGTTCAGTTCACCATATACATATAAGGAAAAAAAAGGCAACGCATGGCCATATCTTGCATGATGCTACAAGTATATGTAATAATATTGTATCATTCATATATGGTTTTCTTTCCAATAAAGCGATGTGTAACAAAAAAAAAAACGAGTAATAGGCCTCGCATGGCCATGTCTGCTATCCCCCTAGTGAACTCTCACCCTACCTCCCTAGCTCCGTACATGTTTATATTTCCCTTCTGGTGTGCATCATCATCAATTGTTGCAGTTGAGAGGTTAAGTTCACCTTTTATTTGTTGTATACGTACACTCGATATTTGATTACAAAAATGTCGAATCAAATGTTCCATATTCAAAATATTCACCTATACTACTTAATTACCCATGTACAAGAAGTAATGGAGAGAGCTCCACAAGTTCTTTGTTGTGTTTCTATTAGCTTGGTTGTTTAGTTTTGGCTTAACGATTTGTTCTTCTCTCGGTTTGTCTAACATACCGAATCTTTTAACTTATAAAAACAAAGAAGCTGCAACACCATAGCAAAATGGCCATACATGTACTCAGATCTGACTTGATATTAAGTTATTTCAAGGCTGAATAAGTAACATAGCCTACAAAGAAAATCCCCAAAATTTCCCTGCTCAACAAGTGATAAAAGATGAAAAGACCTGAAGAATCATCACCTACTGGGTTCACTCCATCGTGTGTCTGCACAGTCCGTTGAAAGCTTTAGACACGAGATTATCTCATTTGCATCTTCCCTAATCCTCCCATGAACATTAACTTCCTTCAGGACCCTCTGGCTTCTCTTCTTCCTTTTCAGGCTCTTCCTCCTCTTCCTCTTTCTTTTCCTCTTCTTCTTCCTCGTCTTCTTCAGGAGGGTCTGCTGGCATAGGGGGTGGCAACGGTGTCTTCATTGGGCTGAACTGAGGAAATATATCTGGTCTCCTTCCAGGCTTAGGCCGTTCCCATTCCTGCAAGTTAAAACAACTGAATCTGATGTTTTGCTAATTGCATTGTGTGTGGGGATAAAATACTTCTTCGGAGAAACAAAGGGCATACAGAAAAATCTCTTTATGTTCCCATCTCCTTTTCAATCAACCCATGTATACGTGTTTCAGTGCAGCAATGGTAATCTTTTCCGTTCTTTTTAGCGCCTATGGTTTGGACTCCTACTACTAATCTATTGCAAATAAACAAACTGGCTTTGGAGCATCAATGACAGAGAACAAGTTAACCTTGACTGTGACAACCAACACTTTCTAGATGAAGCCTGACAAAATTTCCAGTTTTCCCCATGAACAAATTCCGTTGAGAGGTCAATTTAGGAAGAATTTGTGAAGATGGGAGATAAACAAGCTTTCTAATTCATGCTTCACTCGAGTTAACCGCCTAAACATTGCTGCATTAACACATACGAATACAATCCAGAACAGAATAGTTGCATTAATACCGTGCTAGAGTTCGTGCTGCAAGTAAACGGGAAGCAATTCCTGGGCTCACTGCTCAGCAACCACCACCAATGCAAAGGATTGCATTTTGCACCCAGGTGAAAAGCTTCAACCAATTAAAAATCATACCTTCTACTGTATAATTTAAAGACATTGAGGGCCTGCCTATAAGTGCTCTAATATGTCTCATTGTCTACACAGCAATTCATCTTATCCATCAAATCGAAACGAATTCTAGCACACAAACAAAATCTCATTAAGGAACTGACCAATAGACCAACCTAACCAGAGTAAGAAGGGACCGCAGCTGTGATTACACAAAGGCAAAAAATAGGCTGAAAACACTATCTTGCTGAACCCTTATAGCCATTTGATTCATCAAAAATCGTAATCTACTAATCTCGCAGACAATGGGAATGGTCAATTTCTATCTTTTCCTCTCCCAATCTACTAATCTTGCTGCAGCTGTGGATGAAAATGATTTCAACAACTAAATTCCAAATCAATTCTAACGATAACTAAATGGTCTCCACTTCCAATCATATTGCCAGTCCACCCCCAAAATTATACAAATACGGTAGATTTACATACCCCGCGAATCAAAGCCAGCAACAAGGGTAAAGGAAAACGATAAGGCGAGAGGAAAGGTAAACATACGATAGGGAAATCGAGCGGCGAGCGACGAGTCATTCTCTCTTCATCCGGCGCCATACGAACCACCTGTCCTCGTCGGCGGCTCCCGCTGCCACCGAATCTCAGCGTCCGGAGTAGGAGAGGGGAAAGAGAGAGAGGGGATTTGCGAAATCCGAGTTGATTGGAGGCTGGGGAAGAGCAGGAAGGGCAAGCCGATGTGGAGGGCGGGGAAGAAGAATAGGAAGACGATTGTGGTCGGAGCGTGAGAGAAACAGAAGCGGAGAGGCAGAGAGACGCCATTGTTAGGGCCTGGTGGTTCGCAGGCAAGCTTTCTCAGTGGCCACCGAGCTCTCTCCTCCCTGTCTGTGAGCAGATGCGAGAGAGAGAGAGAGAGGAACGAGTGGTTGGTTGAATGTAAGGATTACGAAAGACAAAGAAAGAGGCTCTCTCAAGTCACCCACCAACCTACCTTCGCTATTTCCCCCTTTATCTTGTTAATAGTTGTTATAGTTGTTATATACACCGGGAATCCAACTTAAGAAGGACGTGCAAGCCTTCTAACTAATTAGCGTTTAAAAAAAATTAATTAACCCCCTTTAACATGCACATTGAAAATGACGTGCATGATTTGGGGTGCATATAGCCAAACCATTTTTTTATTATTACTCATTTTAGTTCAGTTCGCACTCTTTATCCCCTCAAAAAAATTATCTCTCTTTATTTGTTTTAAGCAAAATATACTTAATCCGTTAATTAAAACTTACTGTATCACAAACAGCCGAACCTTGCTCAGGAGCCTGTGCCGGGAGGTGAAGCTGAGCATCATTAGGAGGGGGGCGAACACCCAAGCTGATCACAAATTGGGCTCTTCAACTATAAGATGTATTGTCGGAACACCTTGATATGTCGGATTGCATCCGTGGGGAGGGTGGACTTACAACTCCTACTACTGAAACTCTTTTTTTTTTTTTTTGATACAAGGCAAAGATTTGGGGTTGATCAATTGCGGTTGAACCAACGCCCAACGGCGTCCTGACAGACGGAGGCCTGAATCTCGACAAGTGGGCAATCAACTAGCATCGACATGGAGAGACCGAGGTGTGTCAGTCGGTCAGCCACATGGTTCCCCTCCCTGAAAATGTGGGAAAAGAAGACAAAGGCGAATGATCTACAAAGCCCGAGGATGTCGGAAGTCATCATCTCGACCTCCCAGGGCACCTTCCAAATGCTCTTTAAAACATTGATCACCGTCAAACGGTCCCTCTCCACCTCCAAATGCGTGAATCCCCTCGACGCAGCATCCCGAAGCCCTGAGTGCCACAAGAAAGAACATCACCCCGACAATTCCGAATGACAAAATCGGAAGCGGCAAGACCAGAAGCAACTTTAGCTCCATTGAAGTTAAGTTTGAGAAATCCTTCTTTGGGTTTCACCCATTTAATCACCCGTTGTCTTTTGGTTCTTTTTTGGTGAGCTTTTGTTTGATTGATTTCCACATCATCCTCGACATCGTCAATTTTGGCTTTTTTCCAGCTCATTATCCGTTGTTTGATGATCCTAATCCATTCTTCCATGTTCCTAGTGTCATTGTTGTCAAACAATATCTTGTTTCTCATGGGCCAAACACCCCAAAGGGCAAAAGCTAAAGTCGATTTTTGTTCTGAAGAGAACTTTGCAAAAATTTCAAAAATTATATCTTTATAGCTCTTGTCTGTTTTAGTTGTATTCCGAATAATTCGTTCGATCTGATTGTCCAATCTTCCCACAATTGTTAGGGTAGTCTAGCACTCAGTAAGGATAGGTGCCGTGTCTTCTTCGTTGTAGTTGCACAGCGGACAATCCAATGGTACATGCACTCCTTTATTCTGTAATCTAATTTTCGTGGGAGTTCCATTTAGTAGGTTTTTCCAAAGAAGTTTTTTACTTTTGGGGGGCTTTCGATTTTCCATAACCATTGTAACGGGTCAGGGTTAATCCGTCTAGCTCTTGTGATGTGATCCAAAGCACTGGCCGTGGAGAACTATCCGTTTCTGCTAGATTTCCAATATAGTCTATCTTCAATTTCATTAGTAGGAATAAAGATTTCTTTGATTTTATTCACAATGTCCATAGGCAGTTTTTCTTTAAGTTTTTCTATGTTCCATATCTTATTTGGGTTTATATATAGATCAAATGTCTCCCCTTCATCAATTTGGTCATGGATTCTTTGTTCCTGCAACCTTATGTCGTAGTGTACCCATCTATCTTTCCAGAATTTTATAGTTCTTCCATTGCCCACTTGCCAGATTAGCCCAGCACAGAATTCTTGTCTTATTTCCATCAATTTTTCCCACTGCCATGATGTGTTCTTTTTTCGGTGATAGTCCCAGATCATCGAGTCCTTTAAATATTTTTCTCTGATAATTTTGACGCACTCATTTTGCGGTTCTGCTAAAATTTTCCAGAGTAGTTTTATTTGCAGCGCTTTGTTCATATCCTTTGTTCTATGAAGTCCAAGACCGCCATCGCGTACTCTTTGGTCCGCAGATTTTATCCCAACCAATGAGAGGCTTATGTTTATAGTCCTTGTTCCAGAAGAAGCACCTGTTTAGTTGATCAAGATCATTATGTATGGAAGCTGGAAGCATAAAGTTATACATTAAGTAAGAAGGTTTTGCAGCAAGGTTTGATTTAACCAAAACCACTCTTCCTTGTTGGGTAAGTTCGTTTGCCCTCTATTTTGTCAATTGATTTTTCGTTTTTCCAATGACTTCGTCGAATGTGTTTCTATTTACTCTACCATTTATAATTGGGCAACCAAGATATTTCTCCAGGAACACATGGTTAGTAATCTATAAGCAGGATTAGATTCTTTATTTTTGCTCATTTGTAATCCCTTTCGTAGCTTGGAATGCAGATTTGTGGCAGTTGACTTTTTTACCAGAAATCTGACAGTAGTCATCCAGTATATTTTTAGCCGATTGGCAAGCTTTTGTGGTAGACTTGGCAAATATCATAATTGTCATCTGTAAAGGTAAGGAAAGGTATTTGGGTTCCGTTTTTCGATAGCTTGAATCCAATGGTGTTCCTAGATTGTTTGCAAACTTGTTGGAGTTTTCTAACTAGAATCTCGGCCCCTAAAATGAAGAGATACAGAGATATCGGGTCACTTTGTCTCATGCCTCTTTGAGGATGGAAAGTGTCGATAGGTTCGTCATTAATAAGTACATAGAAGGATATAGTTTGCAAACATTCTTTTATCCAACCACAAAATTGTTGGCAGAAACCAAACTTATCCAAGATAGCTAAAATGAAGTCACATTCCATTCTTTCATAAGCTTTTTCCATGTCCAATTTTATTGCGATCCAACCATTACTTCCTGTCCTACTTCTGAAAGAGTGAAATATTTCATGTGCGATAAGAACATTGTCCTGAATAGTTCTATCAGATATAAAGGCTCCTTGAAGAGGGTGAATAATTTTCTTTAGTACTTTTTTCATTCTATTTGCCAATATTTTTGCAGTAACTTTATAAATTGTTGAACATAGATAGGCTAATTGGTCGAAAGTTATTCGTTGTTCTCGGGTTGTCGCATTTAGGGATTAGCATTATAAATGTTTGGTTGATTTGTTTCAGAATTCTTCCAGAATGGAAGAAACCCTTGATCGCTCTAATGATCGACGGGCTAACGATATCCCAATATCTCTAGTAGAATTATGCGGTCATTCCATAAGGTCCGAGAGACTTATCTTTTCCAATCGCAAATATCGCATTTTTAACTTCTCGGTTTGTAATCTATTTTGTTAAAAGGTTGTTATCCTCATCAGTGATCTTAGGGCTAATCAAATGAAGATACTCGTCCAAAAGACGAGTATTTATTTGTTCTTTTTTAAATCGTTTTTCGAAATCATTTCGAATTTCTATCCTGGTGTTTTCTTCCCCAATGATTGTCGTACCTTCTTGGGTTATTATTTCCCTTATTATTTTCCTGTTTTTGCGTCCTGTAGCCACTTTATGAAAGTATCCCGAATATGTGTCAGAAAGCTTTAAATGTTTTGCTTTTGCACGTTGGCTCCAATATATCTTGTGAGAAGTTGGGTTTTTTTTTGTCAATTGGAACATGTGGGATCCTGCACAATCCATTCTCTATGCTTGAACAACAATGTTCCGGAAGTCTTTTCGTTGCGTCCACATTTTTTCAAATTTGAAAGGTCTAGCTTTCTTTTTTTGAATCCAGTTGTGCTCTATCGATATCGGGATGTGGTCTGGTGAAGAGAAGGCATAATTTCGATCCGGTTGCATTGTTTGGGAAACCATTGTATGATTTGGTCTTGAACAAGAGTTCTATCAAGTTTCTCATAAATGTTATCTATGTCTATTTTCTTTTTTCTCCAAGTGAACCCATTTCCAAGAGTGGGGATGTCCAATAAGCTACATTGATCTTTGAAGGATAGGAGTCTATTGAATCTATTTTGGGATGGTTGAACACCACCCAATTTTATTTTTTGCAGAGCATTGGATCTCATTAAGATCCCCCATAACTAAACACGGGATGTCAAGCCTAAGAATATGATTAGTGAGTCGGGGCCAAAATTCTCTTTTTCATTGTCATGTGCGGGCGCATACACAAAGCAACACACAAATTTCGCCTCCTTGTTATGATCTTCAATAGGTATCATAGTAAATCGGTCTTCCGTTTCCAATATCTCAATCTTTCCCATGGTCATTTGATAGTTTTTCCACGGAACACAAAGACCGTCGGACCGGCCACACGCCGGGGTCCAACAAATAGAGTCAAACCCCGCCTTTTTCCAAACTGCATCCGGAGGTTGAGTTTCCGTTTTTGTTTCCATAAGCACCATGACTTGGATGCTTTCTATTTTACAGAGAGTTTCGATCTCGGTCCATAGGTTTCTTTTTCCAATCCCACGGCAATTCCAAGTCCATATTTTCATTTTGGTATATTGAGTTTGGGTTTTATCAATGGGAGAAGTGTAGTTCTGAAAGGTCGTTTCGGGCATTCTTTGTTTTTTTCTTCTTTTTGTTTGGTATTCCATTTGTACATCATCTGCAAGTTTTCGATTGTCGATTCATAGCGTCTTTAGTCGTATTATTTCTAATGTGCGTCCTTTGGTCAGGACCTGTTTTTTCCTTTTGGTTTGTTCGTCGTCCATCTTCCTGTTTTTCTCTCGCTCATTGTTCAGAGTTGTTCTTCTAAGTTTCATTGTTGTTCAGATTGGGATGCAAGTCCCTGGGGTCATAATTTTTTTTCCGAATTTCACAATCCAACATGAGCCCGCAGACGTCGCAGACCAACAATCTGAAGCCACCAAACCAAAAGTGGGGAGTAGAGGGTTGAAAAATTACACAAATAGACGAACAATACAAGCCACAAAACTTTAAAGGAGAGCTTTTTGCTACATTAAAATTAGGGTCGTTCTTGGGTTCTTTGCCCTCTATCTCAAGTTCCATGGTCATAGGTTCATTATTTTCATTATGATTAATGAGTATATAAGGGCAAGGGTATTTATGTTAGTTAGAAAGTATGAGGAGATACTTTGTAATTACTTGAGGTTAGAGGGTAGGAGCCTATATATACTGAAGTCTCCTAACCGACAATAACAACTTCTTACAGTCTCTTTCTCTTACCTTTGATTTCTGTATTTTCTCTTGTAAGCTTCCATTGTTGAATGATCAAGGTTCCACATGGTATCAGAGCGACGGAGCTTTGATTGATCGTTGCTGGTGAGGTTTCCTGTGTGGATTGGTAGTCTCTTGCTTGGTGCGAGAGTTTGCTGTGTGCGAAGAGGATTCGGCGTCACCTCTTGGTGATCTTTAGCAATTGAGTCTTGAAATGGCAGACGGAATTGGTATTGGTGGTCTCACGACTGGAGGTGTGCAATTGAACAACAATGATCCGCTTGCGTCGGCCAATTCAGACAATCCAGGTGCGCAATTGGTTTCGTTTCAATTTTCTGGTTCGGATTTTTTGGGTTGGAGTAGAGGAATTCGTGTCGCTCTGGGGGCGAAGAACAAAATTGTGTTTATTGATGGTACTTGTGAGAAACCACTGATAGGTTCAGTGGATTTACAGCGCTGGATCCGGGCGGATTATATGGTCTGATGCTGGGTTTTAAATTCAATGGTGAGTTCGATTTCAGAAGGTTTTATATGTGTTGAATCGGCCAAAGATCTTTGGTCGGAGCTTTTTGAGAGGTATGGTCAGGCAAATGCGCCCTTGATTTTTCAGTTAAGGAAGGAATTGATTCATATTACAAAGGGTGATAAGTCCATAGCTGTGTATTTCAATAAGTTGAAGCGTATTTGGGATGAATTACAGAGTGTGGAAGGGTACCCTAGTTGTGGTTGTGGTGCAATGTCTGCGTGTACCCGTCAGATTACCAAGAAAGTATCTGAGATTGAGGGGAGGAACCGTTTGATGCAGTTCTTGGTTGGATTGGGTGAAGGGTATGAATTTGTGTGTAATAGCATCCTTGGTACTGATCCTCTTCCGACACTCAACAAAGCTTATTATCTGGTGCAGCAAGTGGAAGGGAGAAAAGGAGTGTCAACTGGTTCTCAATCTGATAATATGGCTTTGGTAGCAGCAAGAAGAGGTGATAGGTTTCAATCTCAATCTCAACCTGTGAAAGACAACAGGAAGGATTTCAAGAAGGACAATAGACACAAGATATGTTATCATTGCAGAGGTAAAGGGCATATCATGGACACATGTTTCAAATTGCATGGGTTCCCTGAGTGGTATAAAGGCCCGAGGGATGGAAAGCCTGCAACCAACAATGCTTATGAAGTTTCTGAAGGTTCATTAGAGTCACCTTTGGAGGAAGGTGTTAACAAAGAACTTTGCTTCAACACTTCCAGCACTGGTGGGTCTAGGAGTGGGTTAAAGATGGATCAAAACATGGTGAATGCTTTGTGCCAAGAGCTTCTGAAGGCTATGCAAGACAAGAGCCAGATTAATTGTGCTGTAACCAACATGGCAGGTAACTCAGTTTCTTATAATTTAGCTTTTCTTGCTAGATTTTCAAAGGATACTGATTGGATTATAGACACTGGGGCCACGGATCATATGACTGCTTATGAGTATTTGCTTTGTGATAAAAGGTTGCTAGATAAGCCTATTAATGTTGGTATGCCTGATGGTGGTATTGCTTGTGTTAATGAGATTGGGAATATGGTTTTAACTGATAAAATTGTGCTTAGAAATGTGTTGCTTGTTCCTAGTTTTAAGCACAATTTACTGTCAGTTGGTAAGTTGGTAGATGATTCTGGTTTAGCTACAGTCTTTACAGCGGGTAATTGGTTTTTCCAGGACCTTGGTACTAATCAAGTCATAGGTTCTGGAGCTAAACTGAATGGGCTATACATGCTGCAACAAAATCATACTACTGCTGAGCAGCTGCCTTGCAAGATCAATGTTTTACCTATCCCTAGTTCTTTGAATAATAATTCTGTTTCTAATGTGTCTACTAATTGTAAGGATACTTAGCTTTTGCAAAAGCTTCATGTTAGGTTGGGTCATGCTTCCCTTGCCAAAATGTTACATTTGCCTGGTGTTTCTGCTAAACACTTACCTCCTCGTGAAACTTGTGTTTTGAGTAAGATGCATAAACGTACTGCCTTTTCCTGTTAGTCATTCTGTTTCTACCAATTGTTTTGATTTGGTGCACCTTGATATTTGGGGTCCATACAAGACCAAAAGCATTGAAGGGTTCTCTTACTTTCTTACTGTAATGGATGACAAAAGCAGGGTCACCTGGACATTTATGATGGCCAGTAAAACTAAAGTTTTTCAGATATTGTCATCTTTTATTTCTTATGTTTCTACACAATTTAATGTTGCTATCAAGTGTTTTAGAAGTGATAATGGTACAGAATTCCTTCAGAGAGATTGTCTGAATCTCTTTGCTGAGAAGGGTATTATTCATCAAAGGAGTGCTCCCTATACTCCTCAACAAAATGGTAAGGTTGAAAGGAGACACAGGTATCTCATTGAAACTGCTAGAGCTCTTCGTTTACATGCTAATCTTCCTGTTAGATTTTGGTCTAACTGTGTTCTAGCTGCAACACATATTATAAATAAATTACCTTCTGTTGTGCTACAATGGGAATCTCCTCTTGAGGTTATGTTTGGATCTCCTCCTACTATGGATGATCTAAAGACAATTGGTTGTTTATGTTTTGCCTTAAATCCCATGGCAAAGAAAGATAAGTTTGGTTCAAAAGCTTTTAAATGTGTACTGGTTGGTTATCCCTTTGCACAAAAAGCTTACAGGTTATTTTGCTTGGACACACAAAAGTATATTGTGAGCAGACATGTCCAGTTTTTTGAAGACAAATTTCCATTCAAGGAGTGTGATTCGAGTATTGATATCTCATCATCTAATTCTCCTAAATTCCCTTTGGTAAGTCCTACTGATTCTTCTGATTTAACAAATAATGGTGTTGAGTTTTTCCTGAATGACAGTCAGGATTCCAATACAAATCATGTTGGCAATGGTCACATTAGTGACACTGATAATGAATCCAATGATTCATTTACACATGTTGAGATACCAGATTCCTTGACTAATGAGAATGCAGGTTCTGATAGCCAGTTGTTACAAGTTATGGATGTTCAACCAAGGAGGTCTAACATGTTACATCAGCTTCCTACTAAGCTCAAAGATTTTTTATGTCCTTCTATTCCACAAAGAAATTCTCTGTGTCAAAGTTTCCTATCCTATGTTCTTGGTGATACTAAATGTTTTTCTAGTGATTTTGTGAGGTCCTTTGTAAACATGGTTCAAATCTCATAACCACATACTTTTTCTCAAGCTAAAAAGGACTCCAAATGGATTGAGACAATGGACAAAGAGTTAGAGGCTCTAGAGAAAAACAAGACATGGGTACTGACATCCCTTCCTCATGGACACATACCAATTGGATCTAAGTGGGTTTTCAAACTCAAGTACAAGCCAGATGGGAGCATTGAAATGTACAAGGCACGTCTAGTTGCCAAAGGTTACAACCAGGTGAAAAATAAAGATTACAAGCATACTTTCTCACTTGTTGCTAAGTTTACTTTAGTTAGATGTTTACTTGCTTTAACTACTGTTAGAGATTGACCTATACATCAATTAGACATAAATAATGCCTTTTTACATGGGTATTTAGATGAGGAGATTTATATGAAAATTCCAGATGGTTATGTTAAAGCTAAGCTAGGTCAGGTGTGTCTCTTAAAGAGATCCCTATATGGCTTAAAGCAAGCCAGTAGACAATGGAATGTGGAACTCACTAAGTTCCTAATTTCATTGGGCTATGTCCAGTCTAAGCTAGATTATTCCTTATTTATTAAACCTGTTTCCAAAGGTATTGTGACAACTCTTGTGTATGTAGACGATTTGCTATTGACAGGTGATGATGAAGAGGTGATTATCAACACAAAGTCACAGCTACATTCTAAGTTCACCATCAAAGATCTTGGCCAAGTCAGATACTTTCTAGGAATGAAAATCTCAAGGTCAACAGTTGGTATGACTATCCATCAAAGGAAGTACACTTTAGACCTGCTCAAGGATACAGAGATGCTTGATGCAAAGGAGTCCAAGTTCCCTCTACAAAGAGGCTTGAAACTGTCACCAGATGAAGGTGATATGTTTGAGGATCCAGAGGTTTACAGAAGGCTAGTTGGACGTCTTCTCTTCCTCAACATGACCAGACCTGATCTATCCTATGCAGTGCAACACTTATCTCAGTTCATCAGCTCTCCAAGGATTCCACACTACCAAGTTGCACTACATGTTCTTAGGTATCTCAAAGGTACCTTGAGTGCAGGTCTGTTCTATTCTAAGGACTCAACACTAGATATCACAGCCTACACAGATGCAGATTGGGGCTCTTGTGCTTACTCTGCCAAGTCACTCTCTGGGTATTGCATGATGCTTGGGAAGAACTTGGTATCCTGGAAAACCAAGAAACAGAAGACAGTTTCTAAGTCTTCCACAGAGTCAGAATATCGAGCAATGTCCTATGCTGCAAGTGAGATGATCTGGTTAGATGGCTTATTTGCCCAGCTTAAGGTGCATATTCCTCGCCCCATTCCCTTGTACTGTGATAACAGATCAGCAGAGCACCTTGCAGCTAACCTTGTCTTCCACGAAAGGACAAAGCACCTAAGGATTGACTGTCACTTCGTGAGAGAGCAACAACAAGAAGGATTCCTCCAAACTCATCACATCCCTTCTGCTCTCTAGCTTGCAGATTTGATGACAAATGCTCTTGGAGAAGCACAGCATCGATTCCTTGCAGCCAAGTTGGGCATGGTTTTTGAAACCCCATCTCCAACTTGAGGGGAGGGTAATGAGTATATAAGGGCAAGGGTATTTATGTTATAGTTAGAAAGTATGAGGAGATACTTTGTAATTACTTGAGGTTAGAGGGTAGGAGCCTATATATACTGAAGTCTCCTAACCGACAATAACAACTTCTTACCGTCTCTTTCTCTTACCTTTGATTTCTGTATTCTCTCTTGTAAGCTTCCATTGTTGAATGATCAAGGTTCCACAATGATCTAGCATTTTTTCCTAATCAGATATAGCCTTTTGTTCACGGCAAAAATTCAGCTTATGATCAACATGGTCAAGATTGGTAGAGAGAAGGGAGCAGCTTATGATCAACATGGCCCGGCAGGATGTAGTCTATAGCGACATTCTAGGATCAATTTTTGTGCGGCACTTCGGAGATCCAAAGCAATCGTCGGAAGCCTTTCGAATCGGATCCTAAACAATACTACGTACAGGATTGATCTGCTTCTCAAATGCAATCACTTGTCTACTCTTTTCAGTTGCATTTCATGTCTTTCTTTACCAGCAATGGCCACAGAAAATAGTCTGAGAGGGCTTCTTTGATCAGTGCTCATTGCTGCAGATAAAAATCAATAACATTCACTCTCTTTGTTTGCCGGGGTCTGGGAAGCCATGACTAAGAAGAGTGTTATCTGTTGAGGGTTTGTTCGCGAATTCTACCTACCAAAGAGACAGAGATGAAAGAGCAAAACATGGGTAAGGCTCTCTGTTCACATGGTGCTAAATGTGAAGTTTCTGAATCTGCATCAGTCTCCTAGTAATTACTGGAGAACAGAGATGAAAGAGCAAAACATGGGTAAGGCTCTCTGTTCACATGGTGCTAAATGTGAAGTTTCTGAATCTGCATCAGTCTCCTAGTAATTACTGGAGAACAAACCATTGTTGTGGATGCAGTTAGCTCTGATTACTAGGGGGAATGATCATCATCTGGTGATTCGTTTTCAGGAAACCCAAGAACAATGGTTGTTGTGGGATGGGCTTGCTCTAGATTTCTGACCTAGGCAATGAACCCGAGAAGAAAGGGCAAATTCAGTTCACTTCAGAAAAGCAATGGGTTCGACTCTAGCACATTCCGAGAATACATGGCTTGATTTGGGCAATACACAACTGAAATTTGCAGCATGTACTATATGCCAAACTGGATACACCGATACAGGGTAACATCTATTAGGCTAGGTGAAAATTAAGTCTATTATCCAGTTAGGTTGATGTTGCTAAATGAAATAGAAGATGAGATGGTTCTGTTGCCAGGCTATCTGAACAATTTACTTGATCAACTGGTTCTACCACTGTACTAACAGGTTCAGAAATGAAAGGAACTGCAGGCAAAGGCAATTAACTTACTCACTGAGTCATTGACGATTAGTTACAAGGAATTCTGTATGCTAGCATTCACTGATAGAACTTGTGTAAATTTAACTCAAACAGATGTACTGATATGCTGAATTCACATTCGCAAATAGAAAGAAAATTCCCGAAGCTAGTTCGGCTTCCAATTCAGACTTGCATAAGCAAGTGATGGAGTCCCTAATCTGACATTTTCACTTCCAATTCAGAACCCTAATTGAATGAAGAACATAATCCTCCACGTAGCAATCCAAATCGGACTTAATTGAAAGAAGAAAGTGACCATTTTTTTTATCTAGATAGGTTGCAATATTAACACTAATTTCATAACCATCCACCTATCGTCTCCTAATGATCAAGCAATCAAATCAAAGAAAAGCAACAAGATCAAGATTCAGCCGAAACATAGATCATATTAGCCCTTATTGAACAGCTCTTGCACCTTGATCAAGTTCACATTGACCACACACAAAAACAAACACTGGAACAGATACATAACCAAATTCACATTCTGATATTAGCAATGGGAAATCATAACAAAGCGGGACACAAGCAACACCACAAGGAGGAAGAGGTTACCCCAATTGATATATCAGGTTAAATTCTGAAATCAGTAGATGCCGCTAACGTCGACTCTCTCCACATTGCTATCAATCCTATCCTGGATGTTGAGGCCCGCCATTGCTTCGCTCAAGCCCGAGCTCGTCTCGGCCAAGACATGGGGGTCGTTGTAGTTCCTCACCGCCTCCACGATCGCTCTCACCCTCTTGTACGGATCGGAGCAATCGAAGATGTCCGATCCGACGAACACCCCGTCGCAGCCCAGCTGCATCATGAGTGCGGCGTCCGCCGGAGTCGCGATACCTCCGGCAGCGAACTGCACCACCGGGAGCCGCCCCATCTGCTTCGTCTGCGCCACGAGATCGTACGGAGCTCCGATCCGCTTGGCGAAGGTGAAGACCTCATCGTCGTCCATGTTGTTGAGGATCCTAATGTCTCCCATTACCTTCCTCACGTTTCCAACCGTCTCGACGACGTCGCCGGTGAAGGAGCGGTCGCCTTGGATTCTGATCATGGCAGTGCCTTCACGGATCCGGCGAAGCGCATCGCCGAGATCGCGGCACCCGCAAACGAAGGGAACGCGGAAATTATGCTTGTTGATAAAGTGATCCCCGTCGGCGAGGGAGAGGAGCTCGTTCTCGTCGACGTAGTCGACGCCAAGAGCCTCGAGGATCTGCGCTTCGACGAAGTGGCCAACACGGGCTTTAGCAACGACTGGGAGGGAAACGGCGCGCTTGATCTCCTTGATGAGAGACGGATCCGCCATCCGGCCGATCCCACGGCGGCGGGAGGCTGGTTCGACGACAGTGAGGCAGCAGGCGCCGGCGGACTCGGCGATCTTGGCCTGGTCAACGGTGGAGACCTCGACAATGGCACCGCCGCGGAGGATCTGAGCTAATCCGACCTTGATCGAGAACGTGGCGGCGGGGTTCTTGTTGCCGGAGTCGGTTGCGATAATGGTGGTGTTGTAGAGCGTGACGGCTCCATCTTCCGCCATTTTTCTGGGTTGCGCACCAGGTGCTTGTTGTAATGTCTCAGAGAGAAACGGATCGAATTACAGAGGTAGGGAGCTTCTTTGACTTCTCCTGTTAGGTGTCTGGCGGTGTGGGTGGAGGGGATGATAGCGCGAGGGTAAGAGGAGAGAAAGCGGGGGTCGCCGGAGTGCGGGATCGTTCGAGAAGGTTCCGATGAAGAGAGCCGATGAGTCTAGAAGGTTCCGGTTATATACGGTGCGTGTCGGCGTGGTTGAAATTTCAGATAAGACGTTAAGAGATTGTCTGAATCTGGTGGAGAGAAGATTGTTTGGTTGTTGCAAGTTATTTGGGCTGGGCCTGTGGGCTTTGGCCCAGATACTGATTTTGTCATTTTATTTTTGGGTAAATAGCAGGAAACCACCCCTAAAATACGCAACATTGCTCAAAACCACCCTTTACATGTGTAATTACCGAAAACCACCCCTTAAAACCTAAACGTTTGCATTGAACCACCCACCCCTTAGATCCGTTAGGGTTCCATTAAATAATTTTGAAAATGTCAAAAATACCCCTAATTTATCATAGTAATTTGTAGGAAAAAAAAATCAAATTAAAAGAAAGAAAAAGGTTGAAACAGAGGGCGAAATATGAGAGCAGCTCATTCAATTCGATTTGGATCCAAAAGGCATTCAATTGTACATCATCACTCCTCTTTATGCGGTCGGGAGAAACAAGAGAACAACATAAATCTCAGCTTCACCTTACCACCACCTTCACCGAGATATTCATCGCCGACTATCTTCGCGCAAGTCGCTACTATAAATACACTCCCAATTTTGCACATAAATCCCAATTTCACACAATCATAAACGCAATTGAACACTAAATCCATTGAGTTCAATTACAATAGGTCAATTTGTCTAGTTTATAAATTAGGGTTTCAATTGGGAAAGATTGAAAATCCATTCAATTTAACTCGATTTTGGGGGAAGACTAAAAATTGAAGTCGTGGGGGGCAAGATTGAATCAAAACACTAGCTGCTCCATTAAAATACCAAGTCGGGTGATGATTGGTGAGGTCAAAATCATGGTTTCCGGTGGTCGGGGATGAATCTGAAATGCTAGTTGCTCCATTAAAAATGTCAGGTATTATTTAGTGGCAAAGTAAAGAAAATTTGATATTTTAATAAGGGCATTTGAGTCATTTTGACCATTTTTTAATTTAAATCCTAACCGAAGTCACATGTGGGTGGTTCTATGCAAACGTTTGTATTTTAAGGGGTGGTTTTCGGTAATTATGCATGTAAGGGGTGGTTTTGAGCAATATTGCATATTTAAGGGGTGGTTTTCTGCAGTTTACCCTTTATTTTTTTTATCGGAAATTTCGCGAGGTACCCCTGAAGTATTGCAATTTTCGCGAGGTATACAACTCATTTACATATTTCGCGTGGTACCCCTGTGGTTTTCATTTTTTTCACCTCGTGCCCCTTTTGGTTAAATCTAACGGTTTTTTTCATTCTCCGTTAGTTTGCAATTAAAATAAAAATAAAAAGAAAGAACGCTTTGAGCGGACGAGGGAGCGAGGAGAGAGCAAGACGCGAAGAACAGAACAGTGTTGGTGTTCTCATTTCGAAAACCCTTAAAGCGAAGAAAGAAATAGAGAAAGAAGGCCGATCCTGGCCGGTGGAAGAAAGTTGAACTGAAGGGGAAAAGCGGGTCGATTAGAAGAGGAAGCCGAAGGTCGAATAGAAAGAGAAGAAGCAGGAGGAGGTCGAACACGAAGAAGAGGTAAGTGTTGTTTGTAAATTTTTCGATAATTAGGGTTTCGAATTTGAGATTTTAACTACAAGTACGTGAATTTGAGTAATGGAGTTGCTATCTTAAGTATGCGAATTTGAGATTTTGGAGTTTGAGTTTCGAATTAGGGATTTGAATATGGCAAAGAACTTGATTTTCGAATTGGGGATCCTAGCTCGTGTTTCCGAAAATTAGGGATTCGAATTGGGGATTTTCACTCTGAATTTGTGAATTGGGGAATTTTCATTTTTGAGTTGCTGCTGTTGCAATTTGTTACAGGAAACCACAAAAATGAACCATTCCTTCCAACACCTTACTTTTGGTTTTATTTTTTTTACCCTACTGATATCTTTTTTTTGAACATGGAATATGGAGATGATGATGTGGTGTATAAGGAATCATTTTCTTGATAATATAAGATCACAACATGCAGACATTTGATCATGGCGATGCCTTTTCCTTCAAAGAAAGTCAGCTGCAAAAGAACGTGCATGGCCTGAGCCAGCAAACTGTTTTCTGTATGGAAGTTGTTATATGGTGGTTGCTAAGTAGGCTAGCTATCGTATCCCTTTCTTGATTTTTTGCAATTAAAATTTTCACTTCCCATTTTCGAACCATAATCTTGCTTGAAATTCCATAACTTCTTTACTTCTATTGGATGGTCACTCGGATGAAGCTATTCGGGTAACTAATGTTTACCTCATATTCTCGTTTTTTGTTTCAAGCTGGTTTGGTTGAAATAGAACTAGCTTGTTGTGAGAGTTCACTTGGTAAAATTTATGCTCTTATTAAACATGACAAAATTTAAGCCTATTAGCTCAAATGGTAGAGTGATGTGTTTATGCATAAAGATGCGGATTCAAATCCCGTATAGGTTAATCTCAATTGAATTGGAAGTTCAACTTTATACCAGTGATTTTCCTTATTTTTTGAATTGATGTCATTTATAGAATCAAATTCAATATCTAGATAGCCTATGTGGGATTCGAACCCACATCTTTGTGTCTAAACACATCGCTCTGCCATTTGAGCTAATAGGCTTAGTAAGATAAAATTAGAGATCGGCTCCAAACTGGTGTCATTTTTTGTTGTGTGCTGTTGACCCGTTGAATGAGCCTGTTATGTTTTATTTTGGGGATGTTTGTTATTCTGTTGAACAATCTCATGTGTTGTATACAAATTTAAATTTAGGCAGGGGTAGGTGTGAGTTCATTTGATTTGCATGTACAGAGTAAGTGAGGGCAGTTTATATATTATTAGATATATGCCAACTATTATATATTTATGTCTTTATATGAATATATGTTTATATATAATCTAATCTCAATTTAATTATATATAAATGTGGGTGCAAGTGTAATGACTTTTAAAATATATTCAACATTCAGAAAAAAATTGAAGCCGCCTTCATTAAGGATGCCAATGCAAGTAACAAATAGGACTGAAGAGTTTCTATAAGTTAACATGATTCAATACAATTTCATGAGCTATATATTCTGAATATAAAATGAGCAGGTGCCTCTTCAATGTCTATTCTCAGCTTTTGCTAAGCAATTTCAGCATACAGACAATTCGTATTAGCACATATCATCTATAGTTCTAGATAAGTATCTTACACATAGCCTTGTACATTAGCATTTAAAGAAGAATTTGACAAGATGAAGGCTAGGAGTTTGAAGTTTCATGTTTTAGACGGATGGATCAAGACTTTATGAACAAGGGATATCATATTGCAAAAGCTCAATTCCCAATTCACAAATTCAGAGTGAAAATCCTCATTTCGAAACCCCTAATTTGCGAAAGCTCAATTCGAAAACCCCTAAATCGAAAACCCCTAATTCAAAAATCAAGTTCTTTGCCATATTCAAACCCCTAATTTGAATCCCAAATTCTAAACTCAAACTCCAAAATCTCAAATTCTCATCCTTAAGATAGCAACTCCCTTACTCAAATTCACATACTTATAGTCAACATCTCAAATTCGAAACCCTAATTACCGAAAAATTTACAAACAAGACGTACCTCTTATTCGTGTTCAACCTTATCTGTTCGACCTCCTCCTGCTTTTCGGCTTCTTCTTCTTCTAATCCACCCGCTTTTCCCCTTCTGTTCAACTTTCTTCCACCGGCCAGGATCGGCCTTCTTTCTCTCTTTCTTTCTTCGCTTTAGGGGTTTTCGAATTGAGAACACCAGCGTTGTTCTGTTCTTCGCGTCTTTCTCTCTCTTTGCTCTCTCGTCCGCTCAGAGCGTTCTTTCTTTTTATTTTTATTTTAATTGCAAACTAACGGAGAATGAAAAAACCCGTTAGATTTAACCAAAAGGGGCACGAGGCGAAAAAAATGAAAACCACAGGGATACCACGCGAAATATGTAAAAGAGTTGTATACCTCGCGAAAATTGCAATACCCCAGGGGTACCTCGCGAAATTTCCGATTTTTTTATTTATGTTGAAAATGAAAGTGATTTGAGTTTGGTTCGTGTGTTCGGGTTCCTGCTGACCATCTCCAATGACGTCGACCTTCCGATCTCTCATGGGTGCGAACTGCGAATGTTAGCGTTCTTTCTCTCTCGTTTTCTGTTGCCTTTTCTTTTGTTTTATTGTATGGCCTTTCTAATTATTTCCAAATGATTAAATCGATCTCTCAATACATTCAGGTTTACCCATTTGCATCGAAACTCTTACTATTCAAAAAAAGAGAAGAAATAGGTCAATAAAACTCAGTAGGTATTGGATCATTTGGTAATAGATTTGAGAACATATAACGAAAGCAAATAAGTACATCTTCACAAGCAAACCAATGTGAAAGATGTATTTTTTTCCCATTTATGCCGGCTTGAATCATCTATGGCTTTTCTTGAAGCTAAAATCATCTATGAACTAGTTTTCTTTTACGAGCTTGGATCCAATAGAGTTTAGGGTAAATACATGCTCACAATTTATGTGCCGGAGAATGAAAATTAACCATCCAAGATAATGACAACCGTTGAGAAGTCCAATTTATTAATTTTACATTTTAAATTAATCTCGCTATTATATTTGAAAATAATCTCATTACATTGTTAATAATACTTTAATTGTTGTGTTTTAAAATGTGAATAAAAAAGAGGGTGAATTCCCTTTTTAGCCCCTAACCTTTGTTACTCGTTTCATTTTGGTCCTTAAACTTTCAAACGTTTTAAAATGGTCATTAATCTTACCTTTTTGTTCAATATTAGTCCCTCCGTTAATAAGGCATTAACAATATGTTAAAGTTGATGACGTGGCATTTCTTCCACAATTACTTTCAAATGATAGTCCCCAAAATAACAGAGGATGGACTAGCAATCGCAAGTTCCCTGAATCCCTCCTATGCATCTCGATGAAAAGGATTTTAAACCTGCTATTTTTTAGAACACATACCATCAAGCAAATATATAGAACCTGGTAAAAAAAATTGTCAATTACAAGCTTTTCAAACAATAAATGTATAGAATTGAAGACATTTGCACATACCATTCGAGATACATCACAAATGAGCAATTTGCTTGAAATTTAAAAAGGTGAATTTTGAGCACTGTTTTAGTGCAAAAATTCAAAGAAAAAGAGGATATTTGTGACATCTAGGCTGGATTTTAGGATGAAATCGACAAATTCCCTTCATTTTTCCATCCAAACGTGCTTCTCTCAAAAACCCTAAATTTTCCCCTCTTTCAATTTGATTCATCTGATATATGAACCTTTAGGGTTCGTTTGGTTGAATGCGGGAAGTACAATTCCCGGGAACTTACTTCCCATGAATTGAATTCCCGTGAAATGCACTTCCCATGAATTAAACAAAGTTGTTTGGTTGAATTTTGGTTTTTAGTGATATAAAGAGGGAAATAAATAAATTCATGTTAAAAAATGGGGGAAGTTGAACTTACCTAGTTCCTCCTAGGTAAGTGAACTTCCTACGATTTGTAGGAATTGAAATTCCTGGAAAGTTGAATTCCTGTATCATTCTGTCAACCAAACACAGAAATATATCCTACTTCTTGGGTTTTTTAACTTCCTGTGTTTTTAATTGACTAACCAAACGAGGCCTTAGCCTGCAATGGTTGTTTTGATTTTTTTTTTAACAAAGTAATATAATAGTTTTAACTTTTCCACTCCCATGCCACGTCATCAACTTTACTGATGGTTAAAGCCTTATTAACGGAGGGACTAATATTGAACAAAAAGCTAAGGTTAGGGACCATTTTAAAACGTTTGAAAGTTTAGGGACCAAAATGAAACGAGTAACAAAGGTTAGGGACTAAAAAAGAAATTCAGGTTAAAAGCTCTCCATGCCTCGTCCCCTCCTTGTCCCCCTCCCCCGTCCTATTCTCACAAATGCATATTTAAAAATAAAAGTAAATTAAATTAAAAATAAAAAACAAATAAAAAAAGAGTAATATGTGAGGAGGGACAGGGAGAGGGAACAAGAGCCGGGGACAAGGGATTTGGATCCATTTAAAAAGGGATGAGAAATTTGACTAGTGGTCAAAATTTGTTTGTTGTAGTACAACTGTATAGATTGGTTGAAAAAGTTAAAAACTGTATAAATTTGACCATCCGCATCAATGCCGGTTTCTTGAGTTTCTTAATACCACTTTATCACTTTCTCTCTCCTTAAAAACCCCAACTTACTTTTTCGCCCATATCCATATGAGTTTCTAGAGTTTCTTAATTTACTTTTCATCAACTATTATCTATTATATATTTAAATATACATAATAATAATATGTTATACATTATATATATATATATATATATGTATTATATTTTGCATTAATTAATATAATAATAGTATATAATAATTTTTTCTAAAAAATCCAAAACGTAAAAATAGATAATAACATTTAATGCAAACAAACTTCATTGGAACAAAACAAACACCGAAATACAAGAACAATAATAAAATACAAAGAGTACTCTCCATCATACATGAAATGGAAAATCATCGAAATACAAAAGTAATAAAAATAAAATACAAAGAGTACTCTCAATTAAGTGTGGCCACGGGTCGAACCCGTCGGGTTGACGGGTTCGACCCGTCGAGTCAAGAGTCAGGGTTGACGGGTTCGGGTCGACCCGTTGACCCGGTAGATTACCACAATTAAAAAAATATATAATACTTTTTACTATTAAAAATTAAAAAAAATGATATGCAATTTTTTTTTCTGCATATTATTTTTTATAACCACTTCATTTCAATATGAAGTTGGTTAGAAATTAGAAATTTTTTATTTCTATAAAAACTTCTTTTTTCCACTACAATATAAATAAAGCTTTACTTCATTTCAATATAAGAATAAGAAATAAAGCTTAAGGTGAAGTGCGAGTCAAGGATAGATGGGGTACACACACACACACACACATATATATATATATCCAACCTTTTTCATTATAACTCTGAATTTTCAATGTGGGAGAGTGCTCTTGTCCCACATTGAAAATGAGAGAATAGAAGGTGTTCTTCAAATGTTATAAAAGGGGAAGGATAGGGTGGCTTTTAACTCACATTGCATTTTACATGTTAGTTTATTTTGCATGTTAGTTTATATTTTTATTATGAATTATTCTAAGAATAACATACATAATAATAGTTATAAACTTTAAAAAAAAATTTAAAAAAAATTGGAATGGGGGGTTGACCTGACGGGTTGACCCGTCGGGTCAGCGGGTTATCAAACTTTCGACCCTAACCCTAACTCGCAACCAACCTTGACCCTTTGACCCGAGAGTCCGCACCTGTCGGGTCGATCACTGACTCGACGGGTCACGGGTCAACGGTCAACCCATGACCCGTGGCCACGCCTACTCTCAATCATACATGAAATGCTTGAAGAAATTTTTTATTTTCTTAAGAGCCATTTCCAAACTTTTGCCATATGTGTTCAACCAAATTTTGCTTCAGTTCAAAGTGTGTAATTTTATTCCGAAGTTGCGTTTGCGTTTCAATGTATTTCTCCATGGGGACAGGTCGCACCGGAGTACTCTCAGATCCACTAACACTAGAAGGGGTACCCGACCCTTCACTTGATGTGTATGATCCAAATTCATTAACATTGGTCCTTTTCGAGCCTCCTCCACTAGCACTAACATTTGTTGCAACCCACCTATGGAATTTCGGCTCAGTCTTGAGCTCACGCTATGCATGCTCGAATAAGAAGTCATTTCCATGATCGCCTTTGTAGATAGTGTGTGCATTCCTCATGACATCACAATCGTTTTCCCCGCTGCCTTGGCAATTTTTGGCACTCGCATAACATCCTACAAATTTGGAAACAACAGAGGAAATGGTATACCATCTTGGTTTAACCGTGGAAAGAACCCTCTCTGGCCAATCTTCATCCCTATTGGTGTTGTAGTAATCAGAAACTCTCTCCCAAAAAGCCCCTGCTGTTTGTTGAGTATTTGTTCGGCCATCAGTGGTTGTGTTAATCCAACCACTAATGAGTAACAAATCTTCACCTTTGCTCCATGAGTTTCTAGCTCCCCTTTCACCAGTGGCTCTTCCTCGAGCGGATCTCCCACGAGACCCTCTCCCACGAGTGGCCCTCTCACGAGCTGCTCCCCCACGAGTGCCTCTTGCATGGTTAGCCTCTAGGGGTGAATCTTGAATATCGTCAAGACTTGCCACTCATTCCACTTGGTTCCATATATTCACCCCAGAAGAGCTCCCATCAGTGGCGGATCTAGTGTTTCAAAGTTAGGTGGGCGAAAAATTATTTATGGTAAAGATACCAAATTTTGATAAATAAAAAATACAATTTATATAGTATTTCATCCCCAAATTACTAGAGTTACTTGCCATTTATAATAATAAATAATTTTTTCTAGCAACTTTATATTATAATAGACCACTTGATGAAAAATACTAAGAAAAGATTTATTAAGACTCGAGGTATACTTAATTGTTGAAGATATTAAAAAAATTCCGAGTAAGTGAGACGTGATGAATGTTATAGGAAAAAAATTTGATCTTTTAGGTCTTGTCACGGTTACAAATGTGATTTTGTAAATGTTAAATGTTGAAGCAATGTAGGATTTTTTATATATTTGCAATCGATAAAGCAAATATAATTGAAGGTGTCTTAGATTCCAGTGCATTATGACTATAATGCAATTATAATTATAAAAATATTTGAATAATGTTTGGTTATACATTTTATAATGTGTTTAAAATAAAGTAAATTTTGAATAAAATACCTTATAAACGGTGTCAATAAATTACATTAAGTTTATAATTCAATTGTAAATTTTACGCAATAGTGATTGTTTAATTGACACAACTTACAAATTATTTTATTTATTTTAAAATTTACATTACTTTAAATACATTGTAAAAATATATAATCAAATACTATTTAGATATTGTATATAAACGGCACAGGGCCAAACCCTTCGGCTATGAAGGGCCCCCCCTTAAATGAATAAGCCCAGCCCGTCCCACACACCCCGATGCCTCAACCTTGGGCAAAATATATGGCCGCAGAGCAACTAAGAGGATTCGAACCCGGGTTGGTTCAAAAAGAATCCCAACTACAAGATGCTTTAGTTGGAATCAAAATAACACCTAATAGTGCTCCAATTCCATTGCTGACCTTTGCAGATGATACTATAATCTTTGCAAAGGCTTCATACAAAAGCCTTGACACGATCAAGAACATGCTCGATAATTTCTCCAACATGTCGGGACTAACAATCAACTACCAAAAGAGCTCAATTCAGTTCTCTAAAAATGTGAATCATGCTAAGGCTAGAGGCTTGGCTCAACAAATGAACATTTCAGTGGCAAGAGGAATGGAAAAATACCTCGGCATCCCCATTGTAAATGGAAGAGTTAAAAATGAAGTTTTTGAGGAAGCCTTGCAAAGCCTCAAAAAACAACTCCCTAGATGGAAAGCCTCCTCACTTTCTCAAGCAGGAAGAACGACATTAATTAAAGCAAATCTTAGCTCAAAAACAAACTACCTCATGCAGAGTTTCTTATTGCCAAAAGGAATTTTATCTAAGATTGACCAAATAAATAAAAATTTCTTCTGGAATAAAATACAGTCACAAAGATATTGTCCCCTCATTAGTTGGGACAAAATATGCACCCCAAAGAACAAAGGTGGTCTTGGCATTCGGAAAGCGGAGGAACAAAATATAACCCTTCAACTAAAATTACTATGGAAAGTCCACACGGAACCGGAAAATATCTGGGTCAAGGTTATCAAGAATAAGTATCTGCAATCACGAAAAATAACAGACTTGAACATACATAATACCTCCTGGCAATTTGGTCGTCTCTTACAACTAAGAGATAAATTCAATAAAGGTCTCTTATGGTTAATAGGAGATGGCACAGATATAAACGTTTGGTCTGACCCTTGGCTCCCGGATTGCGATCTTGAGCCATACAAGAACAATCACAACCCGGACATGAAGGTTTCACAACTCATAACACAAGAAAAGAAATGGAATATAGACTTACTAAGCCAGCTATTTCTGCCAGCGATAAATCAACTAATCACACAAATCAGTATCCCGTCTTGGGAAGCTAAAGATAAACTTATTTGGAAATTCGATAAGGAAGGTAACTACACCACAAAGTCATATAGGGAAAAGGCGGAAACCATCGGCCCCTCCAACGTAGATACCACCTGGATATGGAAACTACAGCTGCCACCTAGAACACAGAATTTCATTTGGAAAATCGCAAGCAACAAAGGAACGGCTCAATAGATTCTTTAACAGAGTCCCATCGCAGTGTTGTCTCTGCAATACTGATGATGAAGACCAGGATCATCTTTTTCTCAAATGCCCTATCTCAAAAATGATCACGACCAAATATGAGCAAGTAACCGGGAAAAGCTTTCTAGGGGTTAGAGACCCCCTGGCATCTTTAACTAATATAGACCAAATAAGAAGGAATAATATTCACTTTGAACATCTTTGTATAATCTGGCAACACATATGGGAACTTCGTAACTCCATTATCTTTAAAGGAGGTAAATTAGAAAACATTGATGCAATTGTGAGGAAAGCCTCACATTGTATCCTTGAATGGGAAACCCAAAAAGCTGAAAACAAGGCCAGCAATACCAAGAGGAATAGAAACACAAAATGGGCAAAACCCCCAATGACCATCTACAAAATTAATGTAGATGGGTCGGTCAAACCTTCAGGGGAGTGCCATATTGGGGGTATTGCCAGAGATTGGAATGGACATGTAATGGATATTTTTCATGAAAAAGTTTCTAAGGGATCTGTCATCCACACAGAATCCCTTGCTTTCTGCAAAGGGTTAGAAATAGCCCGAAATAGAGGATGGCGTAAGGTCATCATCGAAGGTGATAATCTGGAAGTGGTCAAGGCAATTGAAGGATCGAACTCAGCTCCATGGGAGATACTAAGAGTAATAGAGAAAGTCAAGAAGATGCAAAAGGAATTTACAGCTGTACGCGTTCAACACTGCTACCGTGAAGCCAACTGTGCTGCAGATTATATAGCTAAGCATAGCATTGATTTTAATAATTCCATCTTCCCTTTGAATAGGGATCTCTGTAACATCATCCGTCAGGATGATCAAGAATGATCTTTGTTCCAAAGACATTCTATTAGTTGCCTACTGTAAAAAAAAAAAATACTATTTAGATATTTATAATTATAATTGCATTATATACATAGTGTATTTGAATCCAAAAACACCCTAAAGCAAAAAAAAACCTACTAAAAGCTGAATTTTGTGTACGTACAAAGTAAAATTAAGGTTATTTGGGCTTTAGGCTGTAATTGTGCTTTAAGTTGTAAGTGGGCCTAAGACAATAAGACTAATCATATCTTTTTTACCCAGCAATATATTTCTTATAAGCTTACAAAATAAATTTTGACCCAGCAATGGCTGGGTCAGCTAACCAAGAGATCTGCCTCTGGCTCCCATAGTCCCATGAGATCTAGGGGTAATAGGTGATTGCGATGAATACAAATTGGGATTTGAGAAGTTTTGAGCATTAGAGCGATGGGTCATGGGAGATTGTGATGAATATAAGTTGGAAAAAGCTGGAGAGTAGGAAAAATGTTGAGGATTCAAATTTGGGGAATCCTCCATGTTAGTAAAAAAAATTCGGAAGTTGTACGGGTGTTGTGGGTCATTTGGATCCATCTCAAGATTGTAGAGATTCAATAGGGGAAGCTGAGAATTGAGAAGATGGTGGATGGATGTGTGGAAGAAGAGAAGGAGAGGGACATATTTATAGGGAAATAAATTATTTAATTTTATATTTAATAAATTCATCTTTAATTAACAATTTCGGTGGAAAAAAATACTTCACATCTTTGTACCATCTTTAACAATTTTATTTAATTTTATGTTAGTGTCTATGAATAGATAATTAAAAAAATTAATAATATCTAAAATAATTTTAATTTTTTTTTATAAAGATAAAAAAAACAACCGAAAATAGTTACAAGTGTAAATGAATTACAACAATTTGTACAAAATCTATGGGGGGGGTGGGTGGGGGGGGTGCCCTTAATTCTTATTCAATGGATGACTACCATCTTTTATATAATACAATATGCATAAAAATATTATGTTGTACATTATTTATGTATGTATTATATTTTGTTCAACATATATAATATTGGTGTTTATTAATAGCTTAAAATAAATTATGAATTTTAATAAAAAAGATTATTTTTTATATTTAATGACTAAAAACTAGCTAAAATGAATATAAAATTATACAAAAATTTAATTTTATTATCACATCCTTGCATGTGTAACAGGTGTCACAACTTACCTCTCTTTGTGTATATATTTCACGGGTAAAAAAAATGCCTTCCACTTGCATAGTTGCATGCCAACTATATAGGTAGAAGGGTCCATGCAAAAAAATTAAAAAAATACAAAAATTAACCATATATATATATGGGGCCCATTTTATGGGGTTTTAGTTAGGGCTGTGCATAACATGGTATCCGACACGACACGACACGACAAAAACACGAAATCGATAAGGGGAAAAGTGTCGATCCGAACACTACACGATAACTACCGGGTATCCGACACGAAAACACGAAACGATTCCATGTCGGATACCCGTGTAACACGACACGAACCATTTATAATTTTTTTTTTCTGAATCTGTTGCCCTAGCCTCCAATGTTGCCCAAAATCCCAAATCTGAAATCCCCAAAACCACCTACAATTCTTGAATTTACATAATCTAAAATGAACAAATTGATGGAAAAATATATGGCTCGTTCTCTGAAAATCACGAATCGCCCCAAAGAACCTGAATCCAGAAACCATGGCTAGATCTTCTTGAAATTGAAACACTGATTTTTCTCAAAAGAACTTGAATCCGGAATCAAAACTAAAAGGCGGAGGCGGCATTTCAGGACTCTGTGAGAGAGAGATCGGACGTTGAGGGAGAGGTCGGGTTGACTGATTAGAGAATCATTGGCGGTTGGAGAAAGGGAGATCCCAAAATTTTCGGATGACAAAGAATGGGGGAGAGTAGAAGGAGAAGAGTTGAAGAACTGATCTGGATAAAAGGAGAGATAACTCGAGAGTCGAGACGAGACTAACCGAGAGAGGAGAGGCGAGATCGAGCCGACGTCGTGGCCTGGAGCGGACTGAGAGTGACCGAGAGAGGAGAGGAGAGGCAAGCTCGAGCCGACGTCGTGGCCTGTGGGCTGGAGCGGACTGAGAGTGACCGAGAGAGGAGAGGAGAGGCAAGCTCGAGCCGACGTCGTGGCCTGTGGGCTGGAGCGGACTGAGCACTAGCAGTGGGCGGCGATTCTGGAAAATTAAAGAAGAAGGTGGGCGGCGATTCTGGAAAATGAAAGAAGAAGGCGGAACCTCGAAGCCCTAGACGTAGAAAAGTAGATGGAAAAAAAAGGCTGGAAAAACCAAAAAAAAAGATGAAAAATTTGGGATTCGAACGCGAGATCCCGAGATCCCCTGCGCTTCTTCACTACACGCCCGACCAACTGAGCAAGCGGAGTTATGTGATACTGGAAGACATTTATTATATATGTATTATTACAGAAAACTAATATTTAAAAAAAAAAAAATCGTGTCGTGTCGGATACCCGACAAGGAAAAAATGTCGATCCGAACACGACACGATTATTGTCGTGTTTTACCGTTTCGTGTCACAATCGTGTCGTATCTTTATCGCTTCGTGTTTTTTCGTATCGTTTTGTTGCGGTTTCGTGTCGTGTCAACCGTGTCGTATTTTTCTGCACAGCCCTAGTTTTAGTAGAGTTTGAAAGTTGGAAACCCATCCATGAGTTTTTTTATTGCAGCTCTTCCCTCTCTCCTACTTTTTTCTGGCATTTATTGCTTAAAAACCCTTTACAAGTTGCCGATGTGGTTGCTCTATAGAGAATCAAAGAAATGAAGGACAACTCTAACCTTAAAATCCAAATATATGTGGGCCACTTAATTCTCCTCCAATGGATGGCTCCCACATCACCACTTTTTGTTGACCAAAGCTTTTGAGTGCAATACAAATCCTCTACAACATTCCCTATAACACTCCTTATACTCCGTATCACTTATTTATTTTCACATTTATTTAATCTTAAAAAAATTATAAAAATTACTCCCTCCGGTCAAGATTATTTGATGTTCTAAGAGCTAAAATTTGATCAGTTTTATTTGATGTCCTGGAGTACCATCATTACCCTGTAATAAATACTCCCCAGACATATAGTAAGGAGTAGGGGTGGGCACAAATCCCGCAAATCCCGTCCCGTCCCGCATCCCGTCCCGATCCCGTCCCGATCCCGGTGGGATTTAGAAAAAAAAAATTCAATCCCGTCCCGCAAAATTTACGCGGGACGGGACGCGGGACGAAGAGTTCGCGTCCCGCAAATCCCGTCTCGTCCCGCATATATATATAATAATAATAATAATAATAATAATAATAATAATAATAAAATAATACTAACTAAAAATAATAATAATAATAATGAGGGTTATAAATTTATATATATGGCCAAACCTCAAGCTCCAAAGTGCCATAGAAGGGGAAAAGCTACTGATCAAGGTTTAAAAGCATAATTGAGGAGTCACCTACTGTTTTTTTTTTTTGAGAAAATGCTACTGTTTTTTTTTTTTTTTACTTTAATTTATAATGGGATTAACTAAGACTTTGCTACTTGCTACGGTAGTACGACGTATCAATTTGTAATGGGATTATGACTTGCTACTGTATTTTGTAATGGGATTATATAAGATTTGGTAACTTTAATTTGCACTTTTACTTGCTATTTTTGGAGTTAATTAGATTATTTTTTATTTTTTTTACGAGGGACAAATCCTGTCCCGTCCGGATCCCGTCCCGTCCCGTGAGGGATAGGATCCGGCGGGATTTGAAAAAAAATATATCAATCCCATCCCGATCCCGTCCCTCAAAAAATACGCGGGACGGGACGCGGGATTACCCCAATCCCGTCCCGTCCCGTTCCATACCCACCCCTAGTAAGGAGTACTAGAGAAGTAGGAGAGAATCAATTTTTTTAAAAAAAAAAAATTTCTAATGGGTAATAGGGAAGTTAAAATGGTGGTTTTTGCTCCCATCTTTACATAATTGATATACTGTAGTACATGTGTACTAGTTTGAGAGAGAGGATTGAGTGGTTACATTACTCCTATCTAATAAGGAGTACATCCGGATCCTTGTATCCACAATTTTTCTTAATTGTTGTGCCCAAATGTAAAACTTCTTACATAAATGACCGGAGGGAGTAAGAGGTTGTCAACATCATTTTTAAGCTTCAACTTCTCTCTCCTCCTTATTTTATTAGTTTTTTGTCTTAAAAACCTTGGATGTGGGTGTTTTAGGGATTGAGATTTGAGATTATCAACTTAAAGAAGTGGAAGTATCATAGTAAGTCATAACTAATCTGCCATGATTGCCAAATTATATTTTCAAATCCTTTTCTTTTCAGATTAAAAGAGCCTCAACACTTGACTGTAAACATACGATATCCATACAGTTGACCCAAAAAAACATACGATATCCATACAAAAGGCTCAATGTACAAGATGTCCAAGCATGAAACAGATTGTGGTTAGTTAATACAGCAGTCAAGCATTTTCTATCTTTACATTCTCAAAATTTTATTTTCACCAAGAAAGCCCAACTTTTATCATTGTTTCTGCATGTTGTATCTAAAGAACTGATGCAGCTGCCTGTGCACTTCGCCATAGCCACCAGTTGCCGGAACAAGGCAGTCTTTGATCCACTGTGGAAGCTTGTTAACCGGATGAGATGAGTTCCCCTTTGAAGGATCACATACATACCTGGAGTCAACCAAAAGGATTGCTGCATAGTCGTTTATGTGGCGAATAGCTCTGCCTGTAACAAATAAGAAAGCAAGAGGTTAGTTGAATGATTTATGCTCATGACTATTCAATCAGGATGCCTGGATTGCTTTGACGCTTCCACAAAAAAGATACTCTAGAAATGTATTAAGATATAATGTAGATTGTCTTGAATGATTTTTCAAGAAAATAAGGGAAAAGCTGAGGAAAATTGGTCATGATGGAGAAATGTAGTGCTCACCAATTGACTGGTTCACAGCTTTCATACAGAGATTTTCGTAGTACTCTCGGCCCTTAGTTTTGCAACGTCTCAGTACTTCGAATCCTGATTGAGCGCCACAAGTGACATCACAACTAGCAGGAGCTTGGGAGGCGAGACTGGAGTCTTTGTCCCCCAGACCTTCTATGTGTTTTATTCTCTCTAGCAACACGACATCAGATGGACTCGGGTAGGGAAGTCCAACCATTATTATACATCTGCCCATCCCGTCACTAAAGTTGATGCCTTCAGATATCTTTCCGCCAACTACAGCCAACAAAACTGCACCATTTTGAGACGGTTGACCTTCTTTTGGATCTCTACTGGATAGTTTCTCTATTGTTTCCTTGTAGTCCGTTAATACTGTCTCAATTTCCGTATTGCTTCGAGGTTCTCTAAATAACCGCTTTTTCCTCATGATTCTCTGCAGTATGCCTGAAACCTTCCAAGCATCATAGACCTTTGCTTCATATTCGAATGAAGAAAAGAAGACGACAATACCTCCAGGAACTACTGTCGTCAAATTGCAAAGCAGAAGTCCGAGCTCTTCCATCTACAATTTCAAGCACAAGGATATAGTGCATTTAGCATGCCTCACTTCTATCAATCAAGTATTAGCACTTCTAAGTGGATCATCTTAAATCTAGGCTGCAAACAGAGATCCAAGACCAGTGCTACAAAGATACCATAGACAAATATAGACTACTTACCATTTTTTGGGAGCCTCTGCTGCCATAGCTAAAATCAAATGACAGACCAGAAGGCCCATGGGGAAGAGCAATAGGTAAAATGCTCTCACGGGGAACAATATGGTTGCATGAGAAGAAATGCAACTGAGAAGGTAATAACCATGGGAAGAGTCGCTCCCTCGTCTCCTCTATAGGTTGCAAAGTTCCTCCGGTTAAAACAACAGTATGTGCTTCTGTTGCAATCTACCCAAAAAAATCAACATTTAGCTGTAAGAAGCTATTTTGAACTGTGTGCACAAACCTGAGAAAGGATAAGACGGAGAAAGCAGACCTCAGAAAATATCTTTTCACCCGTGAGCATCACATATTTTATGGATCCCTCTTGCTCCGCTGGACTAGTTGATGTTATCCGAGAGATTATGACTCTTCCATCTGCATTGTTATTTACAAGTGCTAACAGCATATCAATTAATGCCTGAAACCCAGACAGGCTGCTTCCCTTGTCACCATCAATGGCATTGTATGCCTGCAGAGTTTTATCTCCATATCCACTCACCTGGGAGAGTAAATCAGTCAGTATGTCAAGAGGCATACTAGAGAGAAAAGGTTTTGATACACAAAGCATTAATGTGGTTTGAAGGAAAAAGTTGAAAGATAACACTATCGAACTTCAGATTAACCCATAATTCACCTTGTGAATGATATTGCTTTCCTTTACGTAATGTATAAGCTTCACAAAATTGATGTTGTCAATATTTAAGGAGAAGAGGAAATCATTGATGGACAATGATGATTCCCTGGCAATCTTTGCTTCAGCATCCTTTTCAATACCAAACTGAGTAGCATCATTGTCTGACTCCTCATGGACGATCACTCGAAGAAAGGCTTCTGTGAGGACCAAAAGGGTCTGAATGTATCTACGGTTGCCGGGTCCCAAAAGGTTGCAAAATCGTCCATAGTACTTTTCCAAGCAATCACGCACATTTTTCAGCTGATACAAGAAAATCAAGTATTATTCAGCACGGAAACTTACAATCATCTCCGATAAAATGCTTACAGTTGTTCAATTAATCCTCCTATAAACATATTCATGCTTGCACAACACAAGTTACAGAAAGGTTTCTCAAACAGTTCAAGCCATACATCTGGGTAAGTGTTTTTTTATCAGAGAAAAAAATAGGAAATTGAAGAAAATCAATGATAAGTTGTTCCTATTTATGTGACTCAAACTCAGCAACCAAGCTATGTGAAGCAAGAACCAGCTGAAATCATGATTTAATAAAAACTAGTATGAAAAAACAGCAGGAAAGAATACCTGTGACAAAGTAATCTTTGAATCATACATGCTAATAAGAGAATCAGCCAGATTATGAGCCTCGTCTATAATAACAATATTGTTCTTCAAATTTAAACCCAGGGCCTCCCGAGATGATTTTGATAGAAGAGACTGATATGGAAGCACAATGAGATCAGCTGAAGGAACCATACTCCTTGAACCATAATATGGACAAGTTCCTAAATTTCTCCCAAGCTGAACAAGATCTTCAATATCTAGGGCCTCCTCTTGAGAAACAATATCCTTAAACTCCTTTTGCAAACTCTTCTTCCTAAGCATGGGGCAACCAATTGAAACCTTGGTCCTGCGTTTTCCACCTCCAGCTCTCAAGTTCTGCTCACCAAAGTAGTAATACCAGTGAGGATATGTACAGCAGTAAAGGCATAAAATTCTCACAAAATCTCAGGAACGGATCAAAATTTAATGATGGAGGCAATATAGCGGGATGGGGCAGGAAATAAAATAGTAAATTTCTTCCTTAATGCAAAGCCTTTGGCGATACCCCCATATTCACAAATATACATCTAAGATAATGAAGTTGAGACTCAGAAAATTGACACAAAGATTTTTTTGATCAGCAATTATTGTCACAACTCACGAGCAAACTTAATGACAGTGTTCATGGTATACTGGTGGTTTAGTATCATGGCTTCAAGTACTGTTTTCATCAAATTAAGATCCATAGTCATTATGCCACACAAATATTTCAAGATTCAGAACATAGGATAGGACCTGTGAACAGAAAATAATGGTTGGTCAATTCAATCTCTCTCAAAAAGCCACTGAGACCTAATAAAATGATGTAGGTACCATAATTTACCCAACAACTGATAATAATCATCCTATTCAACTCATTTCTCAGCAAGCAGGCAAGGCAAGTCATAGCTGTAGAACTCGTCAAGTTTCAGGGCTGCACAGTACACACAACATACTTCATGTGTACTGCATAGAATCAAACTTTTGTGTTGAATTCTTCAGTTAAAACTTAAAAGGAACCAAGTTAAACAATCAAAACTGGCTTGGAAAACATTAATACCTTGACTTTTGAACCTTCATTCTTCTTACTTTTCTGAAGCTCTAAGCAGCGTTCATTGATACGTGTGGGGTTTCCTAGCTTCAAAACCTCTACAGGAAAACAAATGCTCATCAAACATCAATACTCACCTGCCTCTCGTGGGGAGGCACAATTCTTCAAAATTTTAAATTTGGTGAAACTTGCATAACATTATATTGGGTTGATATTATTACATACATCGTATTAATGTCTACAATCCTATTCATAGAACCAGCTATGATTTAATAAATCTCACTATTGTGTCTATTAGCAAGAAATCTTCTCATCCTGTTGTGTAGGAAAGCTTCATTGCATTTATCTAGTACCAAAAGGTGCTAACATCTAATTCACAGCTACAAAATTGACATATACAATAACATATTTCCAAGAGTAACAAAATAACTATTTCTCCCAATTAATTTTACAACACCAGCTCCCAGGACACATTCAAAACTACTCAACAGCATACAAAGCAAAAGAGAGTGAATTTCATAAGCAGGTTGTAAAAGATACCTTCATTTGTGCAAAGATTTCTCCGGGAACCCAAGGAAAGAACAGTCAATTCAGAACCAAAGTCCGTCTTTTTCAGCTCTTTTACGAACTGTGAAAGCTGGGAATGTGTCCGGCTGCAAAAGTAAACCTTCAATCTCTTTTCTTCTTCTTCTTCACGGGAAAACCCATTCCCTTCATCGTCGCTAGAAGAACTATCACAAACCCTATCAGCCCTCCTTTTTGATTTCTCACCACATTCACCTTCCTCCCCTTCACTTTCATACTCTTCCAACAAAAAATCCTCATCACTTTCCTCTGACGAACCATTCTTGATAGATTTTTCTCTCTTTGCATTTCTAGAATCAGTTCCCGGTTCACTCCTACCACCGCTACCAATCAGATCGACGCAGTTACCTCCTCCTTTTACCTTATTTTGCAAACCTACTCTCTGATTTGATTTTCTCTTGTTCTCCGGCTGGCTATCTTTCTTCACAACGAAGTTTCTCATCCAATCAGGTTCGTCTTCGGTACAACACTGGTCCCCAGGGGCCGAAATCTGCTGCTTCCTCCGGTCCACCAGCCACTGCAAAGCGCTGCTGATAATGCTCAACGTCTTCCCAGTACCTGCGAACCACGTACAATTACAAACCCCAGTCCAGACAAACTCCCGATTCTCTTGCTTCTAAAAACTTCAATTATCGAATCAAAAGGCGACAAAGTGCAATCCATGGACAAATAATTCGAGAGAGGGAGAGAGAGTACCGGTGGGGCTCTCGAGCATGGCGATTCCGCCCTTTTCGAGGGATTGGTAAAGGGCGTTCATGAAATCGACCTGGATAGAGTAGGGATTGTAGGGAAATGCAGGGAATTTGGTCTTCCATTGCTCCATTTTGCTGCCTTGTTCATCGATTGTTTGGTGCCGGACCGCCATATCCAGGGCTAGGGTTTCTACTGTGCTGCTTACTCGCGCTCTTTCTGTATGCATCACTTTGTTCCCGCCTGCTTTTTCTAGAAACAACTGATAACGAGGGAGATTCAAATTTGGTAGGGCTAAATTGGGTAAAAAAAAAACAGAATTTTCGTCCGGTGCCCCTGAGGTAAGGTCAAATTCGTCGGGTGTACAAAAGTTTTACATAATTTGCGAAATGCCCCTGAGGTTTGTAATTTTTTAGCGTCGTGCCCCTCCGTCTCTATTCTGTTAACTTTTTCGTTTTAAAAAAATAAAATTAAATGAATTTAAGAAACGTGCAGGTCGCGAGCAAGAAGAGACGATGGGCGAAAAGAGAAGAGCGAAGAGGGAGGACGCGGGAGAGGCATAGAGCGAGGCGAGGCACATGACGCTCTCCCGATTGACGCCGGTGGAGCTCAATTAATGCCGAAGGTGGAGGTGAGTATTTCTCAGTTTAATCTAGGTTTTGGGGATTTAGGGGTTAGGGGTTTGGGGTGCCGAAGGTGGAGTTGGTGTTTGAATGGCTGCCTAGGCACTGCTCTTGTAGTAAGTTTCTCTTCTCAATTTCAACTTTAGGGATACAATTTGAGGATTTAGATTTTTCGATTTGGGATTTTGGGGGATTGTCGCTTTAGAATTTTTGAATTGATTTCAAGTACACGTGGATCTTTGAATTGATTTCAACTGCTCTTTTAAAAAAAAAATGCTTATTTGATTATGGATGTGCTTGATTTATGCTGGTCTCTGGTGATAAAATAGACAATTTGAATGTTTCACTACCGTCGTAACTTTTCTACACTGTTTCAATGAATTGTGTATACTTTTGAAATTTTTATACATTCCTTTTCTACTGGCCTAATGACTAGAATATTAGAACAACTAGAAAAAGCCATTCATCTTCTTCATAAACATAAATGACTGTAATATGTCATATTCTGCTGCAGGTGAATATGGATATTGCTGCAGCTATGGAAAAGCCATTTATCATTCCAGGTCATGCATATTGCTGCAGCTATGGAAATAAATTCAAGATTGGTGCCAAACATGAAGCATTTACATTATTCACTGCTTGGAAAGGTTAGATTATCAGGCAAGCTATTGTATGTTTTGTTGCCCTTCGAATTTTGTGTATATGAATGATAATCTGTAAATGGAATAACCCTTGTGATGATCCACTGTGTATACATTAGGGGTGGGCACGGGACGGGACGGGACGAGATTGAGCCGGGACAGGACTCGTCCCGCGAAATTTTTACGGGACGGGATTGACGCTTTTTTTTCGGGACGGGATGGTGTCTGGACGGGACGGGATCGGGACGGGACGGGCCTTGTCCCACATATAAAAATAATATGTTGAATACGGTATTCTTCTCAACTATATTATTCAATAATAATAATAATAATAATAATAATAATAATAATAATATTATTATTATTATTATTATACTATTATTAATTCATACAATGATTGTATAATTAATTATAATGTTCAACATATTTGGCTACATTATCTTACTAGATCAGGACGGAAAGGAATTGAGACGAGATTCACCAGATATTGTCTCATTATCGATTGATAGTTGGAAAGAATACCGTATTTAGCTATTTGCCTCTTGTAACTCTAAATGGGTATAATAATAATAATAATAATAATAATAATAATAATAATAATAATCCCACGTTATAATTAAAAATAAAATAAAATAATATTACTTATTTTTATTGTTATTATTATAAAATAATTATACTTTACAAGAAAAAAATATAATATGATATAATAATAATAATAATAATTTTATTATTAAATTATATTATAATATTATATAATAATAATATTATTATATATTGAAAATTATTATTAAAGTTATAAATAATATTTTCTCAAATAATAATAATATTATTATTATAAACAAATATTATTATTATTATTATTATAAATGGAAGATTATGATTATAATTATAATTATAATATTTGCTCAAAATAATAATACTAATAATATATTATTATTATTCTGTAATATTATAATATTATTATTATAAAAATTATTATTATTATTATTATTATTATTATTATTATATGCGGGACGGGACGGGATTTGCGGGATCCCACCGGGATCGTCCCGCGTTTCGTCCCGCGTAATTTTTGCGGGATGGGATCGGGACGGGATTCGCTATTTTGTCCTAAATCCCACCGGGATCGGGACGGGACCGGGACGGGATCGGGACGGGATCGGGATTTGCGGGATTTGTGCCCACCCCTAGTATACATGTTCACAAATCTGAGAGATGGATTGTGCTGGAACGTACTATTCAGATACTTGCTACAAGGACGGGGACATATTCTCTAAGAAGAAAGCAAAGCTACAATGCCTGGTCGCGAAAACAGTTACTTCCATGAATGATAAAATCCTCAATGGGTAGGTAGTAACACAAAATACCATCACCTGAATGAGTCGTGAGTATGAACCGATACAAGGAAGTTTATTGAATGATGACCCTTATAGTAGCTGTATTACCGAGTATACAATACCTTTTCAGCACCGAAAAGATTCGTTCTCAATGATATGGAACTTTCTGTTCCTCAAATTTGATTCAAATGTGCTTCAATTTTGTGTATATTTCTGTTTTTCAGTTTGTTGAGGTTAAATTTGGAGGATATTGGATTATCTTATCAAGTCTATTAGCTCAAATGGTAGAGCGGTGTGCTCGTGCACAACAATGCGGGTTCAAATCCCACATAGACTAATGTCCGCATGGGCTAATCCTACATAGACTAATCTCTTCTAAATAGAAAAACATGTGATTCTCATCTGTCCAACATTGATTTGATGCATAGAGCAAAATGTTATATAATTTGTCACTAGCTTTGGGACGGATAGCTTCTGGGCATTCAATTAAGCAGAAACTTTGAGCATATTTATAGCTCTGAATATCATTTGTCATTGGGATTGAATAAGATTTGATAGATTATCAAAGTTGCATACAACCACAAATACAGGTCAATGAAGAAAAAGTAGAATCAGAAGGTGACTTGCCCAATTCTATTGGCAGTAATAGCATTCTACAAGACACATTACTTATTTGTGGGAACAAATTTATTACAGATGCAAACACACAACTCACTTTCGGTTTGAGTTATACAAACATTGCATTATCTATCATCTCCTTATCTCCTGCTAAATTTTTTACCCTCACTGTCATTCAGATCATCTTCTTCATTAGCCTCGTCTTCAAGATTTCCCAACTCCATGAGCTGCAAAAATTGATTCATCCATCTGCACTTTGCTTTCCCAACTCCAAGATTTCTGCTGTCATAAAATCAGTATTTGCTTTTTCACTTTTCTACCAGTGCTCTTTGTCCACCCATCTGTACTCTCTTATTGCTTTCCTTTGCTTTGTTCACTTTTACACAGCAATGGGGGAGTATGGAAACCATTCACCTCGTTTTTAGCAGGTTTGCACGAGTTTTCTATGCCGGTCTCTAATGTTTTCCTGCTCATGTTCTCGTTATATTTTTTCACATCACTAGTCCCATTTCTCAGAAGCTGCTGCTCTTCCCTAATGGTAGCACACTCTCTGTTCATCTCCTTCGGTTCTTGCTTATACTCAGCTTCTTTTTCCATGTCTGTGACATATATAAATTAGCTGTTAGAGGAAAATTAGGTGTTACCTCCAGTAGAACTGTAAAAATTTCTAGAGAGTTAAATTACAGAATTCACAAGCAAGGCATTTTTTCAATGATGTACAATGGGGTAAGATATTGTATCTGAGATGTATGACAACTTAAATCACAATCATTTCTTTAATAATCATATGGGAAAGAATGTCAAATTATTTATTACTTAAATGGTTAAAGAATTCAATAAGCCTATGTGGGATTTGAACCCACGTCATTGTGCACGAGCACAATGCTCTTCCGTTTGAGCTAATAGGCTAAAAACAACACACTTATTGTCATAGGTTTCAATTAATCTTCAAACGATATATGTTTAAGCTACTACTATGTTTTTATCTTACATTCGGCTCCTATCTAACTTAGATATTAGAGTTGAATCAAATCAAATTATCCACAAAATGCAAACCAAATAAGTGTTTTATACCTTGACACTTCAAGCTTCTAAATCCATAAGATAAAGAAAGCAACAGAGAAAAAAAATAAGTGTTGTGCCTATCTTTTCTATAAGCATACATGCCATCAAAACTAAAGGTTTGTGACGAATAATTTTCAAGGAGAAACTGCAGTATAAAACAAGAAGATCAAATCCATCAAAACAGAAGCAAGGTTTGTAATAATCATCGGATTAATGAATTTTTTTTAAAGGGCTTACGTTCTACCTTTAGTTGTAGTGTCTTCACAATCATCCAGAAGATAATCTAGCAGAATCCCCCTTTTGCATTGCATCACAGCCCAAGAATCACATTTCGAGCATAATAATAAGAACATAAACAACTCCAAATCTCAAATCAAACGCATATTTAAATCATGTAAACTAAAAAACCCTAGAAATTGAGCGGAATTGAAAGAGGATACAAACGCAAAAATAAAACCCTAGAAATTGAACGGAAAGCTACATCGGAGAGAGATCATACCTCATTCGGCGTCCACTCCTTCCTTCGTTAACGTCAAGGCTCTTCCTGGTCCAGTCGTCTCTTATTCGCTCTACTGTGTGAATTTGCTTCTAATCTCCTCTGAGAAGAATCGGATCTGTCATGAGAGAGATTACCTCACCTCCACCTTCGGCACCAACTGAGCTCCATCGGACCACCAGCCTCAATCTGGTCGGCGTCGTATCGGACCCCTCACCTCGCTCTCTCCCTCTCTCACAACCTCCCTCTTCGCTTTTTCGCCCTTCGTCTTCTCTCTCTCTCGTGCACGACCGGCGTTCCATTAAATTCATTTAATTTTATTTTTTTAAAACGAAAAGGTTAACAGAAGGGACGGAGGGGCACGGCGCGAAAACTTTACAAACCTTAGGGGCATTTCGCGAATTATCCCAAATTTTTGTACACCCGGCGAATTTGACTTTACCTCAGGGGCACCAGGCGAAAATTCCAAAAAAAAAATTAGACTCCATCAGCAATTTAAGGGCGAGTTTGACAATGGGTTATTTTTTAGGCTTAAATGCTCCATTGGCCCCTAAACTTTATTGACTAGGTCATTTTACCCCTTTAACTTTAACTCAGTACACTTTCCCCCTTAAACTATTAGATATGAGACCTTTAACCCATTTCTAACCCACATTTTTCTATCTCAAATATCTCCCTCCTAATTTCTCACCTCCACCAACTACAAAGTACATGTACATATCCTTATATTTTAAAATTTTCAAAACCAACTCTCAACTCATTCGTTCTCTTTCAATTCCAGCTGTCAGTGCTAAATTGACATTATATAATTGAAAAATAAAGTGAATAAAAGGATTACAACCCTGCAGCAAAAGTATGACAACTTTGACCAAAAACAAAACAAAAAATTGACAACTTAACATGTCTCAAAATATAACTGAAAGATCACCAACCAACTGAAACAAAAAGAAAAATCCCCACCAATCTGTCCGATACATTAACATCAAAAAAACTTCAGCACTTTCCTTCAACACTTCAGTCTCCCTATCCATGTTGCAAATCAAAAAATAATTGAAGTTAGTTCTTGAAAAAATTGTGCTTGGTTAAAATAAACTAAATCAACATAGATTTACCTCTACATTTTAGTCTTGGCACATGTAGTGCAATTATGACCAACACCACCACATCTACTACAATGCATAATCCTCCCATGTCTTTACAACTTTATCTTTCCTTTCTTTGGTTCATTTCTAGATTTTCTTCTTTTTGTCCTTGGTCTACCAGGCATAGCCCTTTCCAGAGGAGGCAAGATTGGCTCTAACCCACTTTCTTCCCAAAATTCTTCACTTGGCATTGGTCCCAAGGCATAAGCATAGGCTTTTAGGAACATTTTCTTCTCATACCAATGACTCATGTACTTTTTAGGGTCATCTCTTTTATGACGAACAGCAGAAATAGCATGTGCACAAGGGATTCCGGATATCAACCATCCTCTGCAGTTGCAACTTTTCAATCCCAAATCAACAACATATTGTGTCTTACCAAATTTAACTTCATGTCATCGTCTCCATTCCATTTCACTTTCCACCGGTAACTTTGTGCGATATTGTCTTCAAGAATATCAAGTATGAGCTGGCCGTAGTTACCTCTTGATAGGCTAAAAGCCTACACCCACAAGTGTATGGGGTTCAGCTGTAGTAATCAAGTGTCGTATCCACAAGGACCGGAGGAATATCGAATGTCAATTTCAAACTAGTTCGACTAAGCCCAAAAGTAACGAACAAATTGAGGGAAAAAGTGCGTGTAAAAATAGCAAACACAGATAAAAGAGATGAGAAATATATGTATGGAAGATATTCTAGGGCTAGGGATTCACCAGCGATGCATCGTCAATAGACCAAAATATATTCTCGCTTGAATGATTTCTAACTCAAAAGTGAAGGTAGATTGTCTAAGGTAATCGCAAAGCTCCTTTCGGAATCGAAGTGAATGTGTCTAAATTGATTAACGATCTTCTTTTGGTTTCAAGCAACCAATTTAGAACCCTTAAGCACTTAGAATTCTAAATGAAAATCACATCAACTTCGCCTTTCGGTCTCAGTTGATATAACGATCATCTAGAATATCTATCACAATCCATAATCCTCAAGAAGTTCAATTTCACTTTCGATCAACTAAACTTCGGGTTTAATCCTATGGTTTCAATGGATCAAATAGCCTTTCGGCCTAAATTCACCATATAAATTCCAATTTAGGGTTTTAGTCTTTCGATTTCAAACCCAAAATCAGTTATAACCAATTCTCATCGATTAGGGCTGGCGCAATAGGATTAAATCACCAAACAAAATCAGAAATCAATCAAACAATACTAAGAACGTGTCTATTTCCGCATCGTCGGGATCACCCCGACCCTAGAACGAGAGATCTAGCCACTCATGGAAAAGTACATGCTTGACTCAATCAAATTCGGCAAGACAAACATAGAACAATAGAGATGAAAACGGAATTTACCGGAATTTGATTAATCGAACAAGTCTTCTTCTCCGAAATCCTAGTCTCCAAAAACTCACCAAAAGCTCAACTCCAATGTCAATTTTCGGCCTGAGCCCCTTTTCCACCAAGAACGTAACCCCCTTTAGAAATCTGGAAATTACAATGGTTTTTAATTCATCCAAACAAACAACGGAAATGTGAAAGGTTGGGCGGATCTGGCACTGTCACGACTCGTGAAGAGTCTGTCACGGGTCGTGGCAGCCTGCAGTACGCCTCAAAGAGATGAGTTCACCTGTGACGACTCGTGAAGGCCTCCCACGAGTCGTGACAGCTTGCTGAAGCTGAAATTGCACAAACGCCTTTATCCCGTGAGTTGTGCTACACCACATTGAGCTCCTATGAGTGTTTCGCTTGATATACTTGCTCTATGAGCCGTCTCTTTTGCTTTTCTTTCAATTCCTTTCCATTAGATGCATGCAATTTAGCCCAAATCACCGACCCAAACCTACAAAACACAAACAAAGCTTGTGTAGATCTCTGAATCATAAATAATACAGAAACCACACAAAAAGACAATAAAAATACTCTAAAATGATGCATGAAACTAACCTAAATGCACATGAATAATATATAAAACTAGGTGCTATCAAAATACCCCATACTTAAACCTTGCTTGTCCCCAAGCAAAATTGGGTATTCAAAATCACAAGTGCAATATATGTTCAACAGTCTCAGCTCATCTGATGCTTGAAAATACAAACTTTTGCTCAATTCACATAAACGCATGCCATCCTTGCTAAGTCATCATCATTGATCTAGAAAAATGCAATCATCAACCCCTAAACCTCACATGGAATATCTTTAGTGAATCACACTCACTCAAATGTGTTTAGAGGGATCAATTTCGCTTGGTCTCACGATGATGCTAATCAACCACAAACTTGCACAGCGTTCTAGATATCTACCACCCACACATGTATATGGCTAAAATCAAGAGGTCTTTATACGGTTGTAATGGGGTCATGGTAAGACATAGAGGGAAAAGCAGTAATTTTGGAATTGTGGTGCTAAAATCTGGGACTTAGACCATCTAAACTCATGCACCATTTTCATATGAAAACACTCCAAAACATAAACAATGAAGCTCACTCTTGGTTGTTCTCTCTTTATTGTTCTACACTTGCATTCTTTTGTTGCACATTAGTGATGAACTAGCCTTTTCAATTCAAACTTCTTCTTTCATTTTTCTTTAGAACCATTTTTTTTTCCATTTTTTTTTCTTTCTTTCACTTTGGCTAGTACACATCAATATCAAAACAACTCTTCCATTTCTTATCCATACTCAACATTCAATTTTTCAACAACCATCACACTCCACAAACCATCACAACTCATGGTCCTAACTCCCGGATAGGTAATAGGCTTCATAATAAGGTCCGGGATGTTTTGAGGAGCTACCAAAAATAGGGAATATTAAAGGCTCAATGGGCTGTCAAGCTGAGGATTAGTATAGGACAGGGATAAAGAAGGCAAAATAGGCTCAGAAACAAATATCATGCCTCTATCACATCTAGGGGTGGGCATGGGACGGGACGGGATTGGGGTAATCCCGCGTCCCGTCCCGCATATTTTTTGTGGGACAGGATCGGGACGGGATTGATATTTTTTTTTCAATCCCGTCGGGTCTTATCCCTCACGGGACGAGACGGGATCGGGACGGGACGGGATTTGTCCCTCGTAAAAAAAATTAAAACACAATTAAAAAATAACAAGTAGAAACAGTAGTCTTGTCTTGGCGTCTTGCATAGTTAATTCCATTAAAAAAAAACAGTTGTATTGCACAATTCAAAAATAGCAGTATTACAAATTGAAGTCCAAAATTGCAATTACAGTAGCAAGTAGCAACTCCCTAGCTTCGGAGCTTCCTGGCGCAACTCATGCCAAAAGTGCTTTTTTGTATTAAAATTCTTTATTTCTGATATATATTTATTGTTTTATTAATATTTTAAATTTTAACTTTGGTTTTAAATAAATATTAAGGTATATTATAAATATATTTTTATTAATTTTTAAATATATATATATATATATATATATATATATATATATATATATATATATATATATATATATATATATATATATATATATATATATGCGGGACGGGACGTGATTTGCGGGATGCGAACTCTCCGTCCCGCGTCCCGTCCCGCGTAATTTTTGCGGGACGGGATCGGGACGGGATTGCAATTTTTTTCTCAAATCCCACCGGGATCGGGACGGGATGCGGGACGGGACGGGATTTGCGGGATTTGTGCCCACCCCTAATCACATCATAGTCATGCATATGCACATAATAGCTTCAACCCATATTCTAATGCAAGTTCAAGAGATTAAGCAATTATGTGAGTGACTCTCAATATGGTATAAGAGGACTCAAGTTATGTCCTTTTAGACTCCTTCCATCAGGGTGGTTGCTTAGGAAGCTGAATTATGCATGATTCTCATCAATGACTCCTAAGCTAGGCAATTCATTCATCTAAACTGAGCTTAACACATAAATCAAGAGCAACTTTGAGCTTCCTAGATCATCAACATATCATTGTGAATTCTTTAAAAACATGGGGATTTATCACACACACTAGCCAAACATAGATGGAAAAGAAAAAAAAAACAGAGAATATAAAAATAAAAGTGCAGAATGCAAGTGGAAATGCAATGAAAATGCAATGCAATGAGGACTATATATAGAGACGGCCACGGGTCCGACCCGTCGACCCGCCGACCCGCCGACCCGGGGAGGGTGACCCTAACCCTAACCCGGGGTTGGGACGGGTCGGCGGGTTGGGTGACCCGGCGGGTCGGACTGCCGGGTCAGCCACGTGGCACCAAATCGGGTACCCAACGAGTTTTGCAGGTCGACCCGCCGGGTCAACCATTTTTTTTTAAAAAAAATGTTTTAAACCCAAAATAAAACTCAACTCAATTCTTTCACCACACTTTCGAAATGGAAAGATTTAAGGTTGACAAAACATGGTATGTGGGAAGATATATATAGATATCTTCATTCCACTCCCATTATTTCATCACACTTTAGATGTGGGAAAGAAAAAGTTGGATTGTGGGAATGACAAGTAGGGTATGAGGATCTATATATAGAGAAAATAGAGGTATGTAACCCACTTTCGAATTGGGACAGAAATATGAGATATGAAAGAAAATATGAGAAATTGATATTTAAGTATATGATGTAAAATGTAATGTAATTAAAGTCTTTGGATTATATGGTGGAATATAATGTAATTTAAGTATTTGGATTATATGATGTAACATATAATAATATAATTAAAGTGTTTACCTCTTAAGATTTAATGAAATGAATAACACATGGTGATGAAACATCATGATACAATATATCAAGTTATGTTGGATTAATCTTTCTATTTAACTTAATTGATAGTTGTGTTGATCCATTAATCAATCATAAGTATTTTATTTTACTTGCATTATTATGTTAATTAATTTCTTGATCAATGATTTCAAATCTAGGTTCTTCTTCATATAGATATGTTAAACTTTCTCGTTTAAAGTTGAATTAGCCACATGTTGTGTTGTGTATACACTTAATGATGATGTTATTAGAATTACATACTCGGGTTGCTTGTTATGACGTACATGAAAAGACACATTGAAAAAGTATTGCCAATATTATATTTCACTCTTGTGTTTGAACATCCGAAGTTCTATATCATTTTGAAAATAAACGAAAACTCGACATTAAGGATACTATACAAGTGTAACGGCTTTATCAATAACAATATTTGTATTATTTGAAATTATATCATAAAGACTCCTAATTTAGTATCATATAGAATGATATAGAATGATTTATAAGTATGGATTGACATTAAAAACCGAATGGTAGAGATTGAAGACATGGTGTAGTTTATAGTTTCTACCCTTGTTCTTGTCCCACATTGAAAACTAGAGGAAAATGGGGGTGCTAAGTCTATAAAAGAACAAGCATGGGGTGCTAAGTCTCACATTGCCATTGCATATTACATTATGTAATATTATGAATTATTCTAATAATAATTTACATAATTTACATAATAATTATAAATTTATTTTATTAAAAATAATTTTTTTCAAAAAAAATATATTTTAAAATGGCGGGTTGACCCGACGGGTCGAACCGAGTCGGACCCGCCGGATCACGGGTTATCTTTTCCCCGACCCTAACCCTGACCCTCAACCCGAGCTGACCCTTGGACCCGTGGACCCTGACCCAGCGGGTCACGGGTCGACCCGCCCGACCCGTGACCCGTGGCCATGTCTAACTATATATACAATGCAAATGCATGCACACCCCACCCCATACTTAACTCCTACATTGTCCTCAATGTGTAAATCAATCAAGGAAGAGATGTGAATACTCACAATTTCAACGTGTAGAACGGGTGTCTTGAAGGTGGCCAAGCCAAAGCCATATGTGTCGAAAACTGAACCAAGGCAACCAACACCAACAAAACAACAAAACTCGGCAAGATGGGGGTTAGTAGATAGGTGTCAAATACCTTCAATTCAGCTCAAAACACAAACAATATTCTCAATATAGCGCACTCTCCACCCCATACTTGCACTTTTGCAAATCAACCTCAAAAAAAAAAAAAAAAAAAAAACTGAAAACTAAAAATAAAGAAAACATACCTCTGGTTGCCTCCCGAGAAGCGCTAGTTTAAGGTCTGAAGCCGACCTTCCATTACCTTCGATTTCTTGGGTCAAGGTGGTTGAATGGAAACAACCTCCTTGGTCAGATCTACGGCGGAGTATTCCTTTAGTCTTTGTTCATTCACCTTTAACTCGCCGGTCCGTTTGCTCCATACCTTAACAACTCCATGGGGATGCATTCCTTTGACCTTGAAGGGGTCGCTCCACCTTGATATCAGCTTCCCTGGAGCCAGTTTTATCCTTGCGTGGAAAAGTAGCACCAAATCACCTTCTTGAACTTTTTCGGGAGGTCTTCCTTTAGCTTCACCCATAGAGACTCCATCATATACCTGCAAAACAGATTTGGGATCCTCCACAAAGACTGTCAAATCTCGAGCTACATTAGCAAGTAACTCCTTTGCAGCACCATTGACCACACTTTTTGTCAGAGAAAACTCTGGAGGGTCTCGATTGACCACTTCTTTCATGGCATCATAGCCCCCTTTACCTGCAACATCAATCCTGCAACACGTAGATTCAATAACAGGTGGCTCTAAAGGTTTAGGGAGGTTAAATTCAACCTTCTCATCCCTTATCTCAAAAGAGAGGGTCCCTTTTCGTACATCAATCAGAGCCCCTGCAGTGGCCAAGAAAGGCCTTCCAAGAATGATAGGAATGGAGGTGCTGGCATCCATATCCAATACAACAAAGTCCACCGGTACGAAAAACTTACCCACCTTAATAGGAACATTCTCCAAAACATCAACTGGGTGGGCAATGGACCTGTTCGCCATGATCAACTGCATCATAACCGGTCTAGGCTCTTCTAGACCGAGTTTCTTGCAAATTGAGAGAGGAAGCAAACTAGCACTAGCTCCCAAATCACATAAAACTTTAAAATCAGGACTATGACCAAAGGAAATAGGGACAACGAAACTACCTGGGTCCTCTAGCTTAGGTGGTAGCTTGTTCTCAATCAAGGCGCTGCACTCCTCGGTAAGAAATACCGCTTGGCACTCATCGAGCTTCCTCTTGTTAGAGAGGATCTCCTTCAGAAACTTCATATAGGATGGCATTTGGGTCAAAACAGCGGTGGCTTGTAAGGAGGTGTCGGCACATATGGCGAATCATTCACCGGTTCAGGAGCCTTTTCCATTTCAACTTCAACTCTTTCCTTAGTCTCTTTCGGTGCTACAAGCGTCAAATCTTCTAGTTGCTTGCCGCTTCTCAAAGATACAGCAGAAATCTGTACCTTGGGATTCTCTTCAGTACGCCCAGGAAACTGACCAGCGGGCCTAGCAGTGTTATTAGCCTGCTGAGCTACTTGAGTCTCAAGCATCTTCTGACCTCTACTAAGATTCCTTACTTCACCTGCTAAGTTCTGAACGGTTCCCATAAGTTGTTCAATCATTAACTCCATCTTGTCCTTATGTGGTGGGGTTTTTTGGAGGAAATCCAGGTGGTGATCCTTCTGCAGCTTGTCTGTTAGCATAAGAAAAACCGGAGTGATCCCTCGCTCGGGGATTATAGTTGTTGAAGTTCATATTGTAACCCTGGCCTCTATTCAAATTTCCCATGTAGTTGACTTCCTCATCCTGACTCCTGATACCTTGGGATGCGTAGATCTAACAAGCCAAAATAGTGTGATCTTGAGATCCACAGAACTGACATGGTACCGGTCTAGAGCCTACAACACTCACCTCCTTGGTAGACAAGGACTTCTCCATAACTGAGGCTAGGCGTTTAATTTCCGCAGCCAATGAGTCATATCTAGCATCCTTATAAGTTGCAGCATCCACCTCATAGATCCCTTCACCCCTTTTGACAGTAGAGAGCGCCCTGGGTTGCGAGTATTTCCTACATCTCTTAGCTGTCTTCTCGATGAACGCCCAAGCATCTTCAGCTCCCATTTCCAAAAGTTCTCCTCCAGATGAGGAGTCAATAAAGACTCTAGTGTTGCCACTGACAGCCTTGTAGAAAATCTCTAATAGATTCAGCTTTGATATCCCATGGTGAGGACACTCAAACAAAAGATCATTGAATCTCTCCCATGATTCATGGATGTTCTCCCCATCTCCAACCACGAAAGAATTTATCTTCCGCCTCATCTCGGCAGTCTTGGCTGGCGGGAAAAATTGATTCAGAAATTCATATGACAGTTCCTCCCAAGTGGTGCTTGTGCCAGCAGGGATAGAGTTGTACCAGTGCCTAGCTTTCCCTGCAAGTGAGAAGGAGAATGATCGCAATAATAGCTCTTCAGGAGTGACACCCTGAACTCTCACTGTATCCATCAATTCTTTGAAGGTGGATATGTGCTGATGAGGACTCTCAGTAGGAAGCCCATTGAACATATTCTGCCTTATCATATTCAACAGTGCAGGCTTCAGCTCAAAGTTCACGGGTGTTAAAGCAGGAAGAACAACACCTGGTTGTGGTAGGAACTGAGCCGGATCCATCCGCTCTCCTAAGGTTGTGGGTCCTTGTGGTTGGCCGAGCTGTAATTGTTGATTAGCTAGCTGTTGTCGAAGTTCAGCGTTTTCTTGATCTCTCTGAGCCATTTGTGAAGGAATTGTGTCCTTTAATTTAATGTGCAATGACTAGTTATGGAATAGGACAATTGATAGAGATATTCAATCCGATTATTTTAGGAGTCGTAATGCTTTGCTAGAAGCCAACTACGATTAATGGGCTTAAACGGGTTAAACCCATGACTATTATAAACGGGTCCTATGCGGTCACACACTTAGAGTTGACGGTCTTGATCAAAAGATAGATGATTTTATTATTAGTGTATATTAGATATATATTAATAATAATGAGATAAGATTTATTTGTGAAATAAATAATTAGTTAAGTAAGGTATAAATATAAGCTTATAAAGATGGGCTTATTGTGACTTGACCTAATTAACACATCCCAAAAAGAGAGAACGTGAGTTTTGCCGTTTCAACAGACGTGAGGGCGGAACTCTACCATCATCAATCAAGAGCAATTTGATTGTTCACCTTTCGATCTTCGTCCTAGCAGTCGAAGGCAAAGGAGATCTAGACCGGGCTCTTGTGGACCAAGTAGAGGAGCAACACGTGGGGCTCTAGTTCTCTTCCGAATCCTCGCCGTTCAGATCCGGTTCACGCATCAAGAGGTATCTCCTATGAACAATGATTTTATCTATCGCTTTTATGCATGAAGATCCTTGCGATTAGATGATAGAAAATAGTTTCTAAAACTTCCGATGCGCATCTAATTTCCATCAGTGGCATCAGAGCATCTTGCATAAATTGATATGATCGATTGATTTTCTTGTTGGTTTTTATTCAATTTAGAAATATATTTTTGATATATGGAATATTTTGTATGAATTTGATTTCGATTATACGCAGTCAGTTTTGATTGATGCTAGTTCGTGATATTTGGAATCAACACTGATTTTGTGAATCGTCCCAAATTTTACCTGTGGGCAATAACTTGATTGAAGTTAGCCTACTAATCTCATCATGTATCTTGACATTATGTATCTTGATTGGAATTGCAGTACGTATGCTTCAATTTGTGAAATTGAAAAAGGCATCAATTTTTGCTTTCGAAAAAGATTCCCCCCCCCCCCCCCCCCCAATTTTATGATCGGTTCAATCGATTGTATACATTATATAAGAGATATGATTTCTCACATAATTCACGAAATATTTTATTTCGTGAAAGTATAATTTAATTTGAATCGTATAATTTAATTTGAATCGAAGAAATTAAGAATTTCATGATTTTGATGTCAAGTTGACAAATTTTTGTGTGAATTTGATTCATATATTAATTTGTTAAAATTTTAAGTTTTATGAAAATTTATCATCCTAATCCTAAAGAGTTTGTAATTGTTACAAAATTTAAGTGGGAGTTGATGGAGGTGGAATTAGGGTTATGAAAGATATTTATGATTTTAGTGTAAAATCTTAAATTACCTTAATTAGATATGATAGATATCTTATCCCTAAAAAAAATATTTAAATCCAATTATACAAGGTAATAGTTACCATAAAATTTATTCCATATATATTATTGCTAGCTTTTGAATTAATATATCAAGAATGTTCATGGATTTATTATGCTTGTTTTATATTATGATATATTGCTTGCATACATAAGGTGACTAGTATGACCCATAAATACGATCTGCGTATCGTTATGTTTTTTTGTACACGAACTGTGTATTGTTATGTATTTTTGTAATTTATTTTCAGCAATTAGATTATTAGAAAATGTTGTAATTAATACAAGAAGACAAGAAGACATAAGAAGTTCAAGGATGGAGATCCATAAAGTGCGCGAGGGTGGAGACCCATGAAGATTAGATCTTTATTTTATGCATCGTAGGGGCCATACTAGGATCACAATTTCATTGCATTTTGAATGCCTTATTTTAAGTTTTATGTTGTTTTTATTTATGATATTTTTTCACTTATAAATAAAGACAAATAAAAGACTTAAGTTCCTAAGGTAAATTGGGGCAATGCCTTTTCATATCATAACCCATTAAGTTCTGAATTTTTGGTTGGATGGGCTTCACAAAAGTGAGGGTGTCTTTCCATAATCTTGGGCTAATGAGGGTGAATCTATACAAGGGGTTCATAAGCTTTGATATGGTTGTACCCAACGAGAGACCAAAAGGCAAAGTTTTGGATCTTGAGGCATAGGATGATTTTACATTGGATGTGGATCATCAACCAAGAATTATAAGGAGTTATAATTAGTAATTGTTACTTACCTTGAGCATACAAGACTCAAGGCAGTGCAAAAGTACGTTGCGTCTTGTGTGTAATGGGATCTTGAAATCATTTTATTCACCGGGAACAATAACAATTTGAATAAAATGGGCATTTACTTATTTTAAAGGTGTTTAATTCTAAGTAATTTGCATTTCGAACAAAAACTGATTTGTATGTCATTTCCTTCTTTTTTTTATATAGGCATTATGTCGAACGATAACTTGAAATTCACCATGCGCTCAATAGTTGAGAAAAACAAATTGAATGGAACGAATTTTCTCGATTGGGAAAGGAATCTAATAATCGTACTCAGGTCTGAGGGGTGTGAAGATGTCCTATCAACCCCTATCCCTGTCATTACCGATACCTCATCAGATGAGGAGAAGGCTAATGAAGTAAAGCTTAGGAGTGAGTCTTTGTCTGTCACTTGTCTGATGCTAGCAGGCATGGAACCTGATCTTCAAAAGAGGTTTGAACATCAGGATGCTTACACAATCATCACCAACCTGAAAGTGTTATTTCAGGAACAAGCAAGGATTGAACGATATGAAACTCACAAGGCTATACTGGATAGCAAGCTTGTGAAGGGGAAGCCAGTAGGTCCTCATGTGTTTAACATGATTGTAGACCCGGGCAAATGCGGGCGCGGGCCGGGCTTGGGACGAGCTTTACCCGAGATTTTATCCCGTTGTTGCGGGCGTGGGCCGGGCTAAGCCCGCTTAACGGGTTGGAAGTCGTGTCCAAGCCCGTCCGCGAATGCGGGTGCGGGTACCCGCAAACCTATTCAATTTTTCTTATCAAAGTTACACTAATTAGTTTTTTATTACATATATATATGTAATATATAGGTAATTACTAATTATCTGTTTTTATATATTTAGTCACACAATCATATACTACCTCCGATCCAAAAAGGTTGTCGTTTGACTTTTTAACACGTATTTTAATGAGTTAAAAACTATATAATATATTAATTTTTTTATTGTTATTTTTTTATAATCTAATACTTATTACTAACAAATATTAAGTTGTAAAAAAATAATTTAAAAAAAGTTGATATTTTATATAGTTTTTAGCTCCTTAAAATACGTGTTAAAAAGTCAAACGTCATTCTTTTTGGATCGGAGGGAGTATGTAATTAGCTATATAGTTACTGTTTTTATAAATGTAATTAGGTTATATATGTAATTAGCTATTAGTTATTGTACATGTAAGCTATATATATGTGTGTAATTAGCTATATATACTTATTGTTTATATAAATAAATAATTAATATTATATAGTTACTGTTTTTATAGTTATTATATAGTTACTGTTTTAAAAATAAATAATTAGCTATATATATAGTTACTGTTTATATAGTTACTGTTTTTATTTTATTTTAAAAATAAATAAATAATATTATTTATTACATATATATATATATATATTAATTTTAATAAAAAAGGCGGGTACCCGTTACGGGTCTAGCGGCCCGTAACGGGTAGATTGCCATACTCAATCCCGTGCCCGCTACGGGCGCGGGCCGGGCTTAGCGGCCCGCTTGGGCTTTTCCCTCTACCCAAGCCTGTCCAATAAAGCGGGCGGGCGGGACGGGTCGGGCGGGCCAGCCCGCGTTTGCCCAGGTCTACATGATTGGGCTTTTTAGCCGTATGGAGACACTAGGCACCCCATATGACCAAGAGTTGACCATAGATATTGTGTTGCACTCATTGCATGATGGATTTGCCTCATTCAGGATGAACTATCATATGCATGTTCTCAAGAAGAACCTGAATGAACTCCATGGTATGCTCAAAGCTGCTGAGCAGAGTACTCCTACTGACAACAAGAAAGAAGTTCTTAATGTCAATAAAGGGAAAGGGTTTAAGAAGGTAGCCAAGAATAGGAACAATCCCCAAGAGAAAGGCAAGAAAGTTGCAAAACCTAAGGGAGGTGAGAAGCCAAGAGTGGCTGCAGACCATGATTGTTTCCATTGCAAGGCGAAGGGACACTGGAAGAGAAACTGTCCCAAGTACCTGGAAGACAAGAAGAATGGGACTTTGAGTTCCAACACTTCAGGTATTTATGTTATTGAATTACTGTCAACCAATGTTTGCACATTAGATAATGGTCCTACTTGGGTATTAGATACCGCATGTGGTGCTCACATTATTTCAAATGTGCAAGGACTAAGAAATAGGAGACAAGTGAAGAAAGGGGAGATAGAGCTACGCGTTGGAAATGGAGCAAGCGTTGCTGCAATTGTCGTAGGAGATTTTAGTTTATCTATTCCTTCTGGTTTAATCTTAGAACTAAATAATTGTTATTTTGTTCCTAGCATTATAAAGAACCTTGTTTCGGCTGCAGTAATTTATTCTGAAGGTTTTAATTTTAGCACTACAGATGAAGGTATAATTATTCACAAGAATGATATCTTCTATGCTCGTGCTCAAGATATTAATGGAATATTTGTATTCAACCTTACAACAGAATCATATAACATAAATACAAAAAGACAAAAATCAAGTAAGTTGAGTGAAGCCTACCTATGGCACTGTCGTTTGGGTCATATCAGTTTAGACCGCATGAAGAAGCTCCATAAAGATGGACTTCTAAAAGACGTGGATTGTGAATCCATTGATACATGTGAGTCATGTTTGATGGGCAAGATGACAAGGTCACCTTTCAAAGGAACAAATGAAAGGGCTAATGAGCTATTGGGCATTATACATACTGATGTATGTGGGCCAATGAGTACAGAAGCTAGAGGTGGTTATAAATACTTCATCACATTTACTGATGACATGAGTAGATATGGATATATTTACCTTATGTCACATAAATCGGAATCCTTTGAAAAGTTCAAGGAATTTCAAAATGAGGTAGAGACTCAAACTGGCAAGAAAATAAAAGCACTTCGACCAGATCGTGGTGGTGAGTACTTGAGCCATGAATTTGATCATCATTTGAAAAATTGTGGGATAGTAACACAATTGTCTACTCTAGGAACACCACAGCTTAACGGTGTATCTGAAAGGAGAAATAGGACCTTGTTAGACATGGTCCGATCTATGATGAGTTTTGCTGACCTTCCGGTATCCTTCTGAGGATATGCCCTCACAACTGCCGTACTTACACTAAACAGGACTCCGTCTAGAGATGTAGACAAAACTCCATATGAGATATGGACTGGAAAGGTTCCAAAACTGTCTTTTATGAAGATATGGGGATGTGAAGCTTATGTAAAACATTTACAAACGGATAAGCTTGCCCCTAAATCAGATAAATGCTACTTTATAGGGTATCCAAAAGGTAGTTTTGGATATTACTTCTATAATCCCGCTAAACAAAAGGTGTTTGTTGCAAGGGATAGTGTCTTTTTGGAAAGAGAGTTCATTTCCAATAAGTCAAGTGGGAGAAATATTCATCTTGAACCAGTTCATGATGAAGAGCAACAAACTCAACAACGTGATGACATAGATGATGTCGAGGATGAGTTGATGGTTTTGGAAGGCCAAGGGCCCCAAATCATCCAAGAACCGGAACAAGAGGATCCACAAATAGTTGTGGAAACTGTTCCAGCTCCAGTTGTTGAACCAGTTGAACCCACCCGTAGATCAGATAGGCCAAGGGTACAACCAAGACGTTATGATGATTTCATCTTGAATGTAAACCTTGATGTTCTTCTGCTAGAACATGATGAGCCTAATACCTATAAGCAAGCAACGACGGGTTCAGACTCCAAGAAATGGCTTGAGGCCATGAGATCCGAAATGGATTCGATGTTTGAAAATCAAGTATGGGACTTGATAGATTTGCCAGATGGGGTAAAACCCATAGGGAGCAAATGGGTTTTCAGACTTAAGACAGATAAGGATGGAAAGGTATCTGTATACAAGGCAAGATTAGTTGCCAAAGGTTTTAAACAGATTCATGGTATAGACTATGATGAAACCTTTTCACCAGTTGTCATGATAAGATCCATTAGGACAATCCTTGCTATTGCCGCTTATTATGATTATGAGATTTGGCAAATGGATGTCAAAACCGCCTTCCTGAATGGATTCTTGGAAGAGGATGTGTATATGACACAACCAGAGGGTTTTGAAGATCCAAGTAATGCCGGGAAGGTATGCAAGCTTAAGAGATCTATATATGGACTTAAGCAAGCATCCAGGAGTTGGAACTTTCGATTTGATAAGGAGATCAAAGAGTTTGATTTCATTAGATGTGAAGAGGACCCTTGTGTATACAAGAAGTTTAGTGGGAGTAAAGTGGTCTTCCTAGTTTTGTATGTGGATGACATACTACTTATTGGGAATGACATTCCGATGCTAGAGTCCGTTAAGGAATGGCTGAAGAAATGTTTCTCAATGAAAGACTTGGGAGAGGCAGAGTATATACTTGGAATAAAGATCTATAGAGATAGATCTAAGAGATTGCTTGGATTGAGTCAAGGAACTTATATACATAAGATTCTCAACAGATTCAAAATGTAAGATTCCAAGAAAGGGTTTCTACCTATGCAACATGGTGTATATCTCAGTAAGAAGTAGTGTCCTAAGACACCTACTGAGCTAGAAAAGATGAGTAAGATTCCTTATGCTTCTGCTATAGGATCTATCATGTATGCCATGATGTGTACACGACCTGATGTTGCATATTCTTTGAGTATGTGTAGCAGATACCAATCGAATCCAGGAGAGGCAGATTGGTGTGCAGCTAAGAACATCCTGAAGTACTTGAGAAGAACTAAGGATGATTTCTTAGTATACGGGGGCGATGACAACTTGATCGTGCAAGGCTATACTGATGCGAGCTTCCAGACTGAACGAGATGGCTTTGAGTCTCAATCGGGATATGTTTTCGTCCTTAATGGTGGAGCTGTGAGCTGGAAGAGCTCTAAACAAGACACAGTTGCCGATTCTACGACAGAGGCTGAATATATAGCTGCTAGTGAAGCGGTTAAGGAGAGGATGTCTGGATGAGGAAGTTCATAGATGAACTCGGTGTTGTTCCTAGCATCTCAGGGCCTATTGACATCCATTGTGACAACAATGGTGCCATATCCCAGGCCAAGGAACCGAGCTCGAGCTCCAGATCCAGACACGTTATGAGGAAGTATCACCTTATTCAACGCATAGTCTCCGAGGGTGACATTAAGACGTGTAAGGTGCATACAGATGACAACATTGCAGATCCATTGACAAAGCCTATGCCTAGGCACAAGCATGATAGTCACACTAGGGCTAAGGGTCTCAAACACATTGGAGAATGGCTTTGAGATTGCTTTCTATTATGTTTTATGTTTAGAATGTTAGACACTAAGTTTATGTTCGATTGGATGATTTTATGATATATGATATTTCATCTTTATTTATATATTGTGTTGAACGATAATAAATAAAATGTCCAAATAATTCGTAGTTCGCAAATGGGCTTATCTTAAGTGTTCTGGTAAATGAAACCCCATTAAGTGAAATGCAGTTATGAATTATCACAAGTCCATAGTCTGAAATCATCAAATTGGACATAGGTGATTTTATTAAATGACTATATTGTAAGTTGACTGATAGCGCCAGGTTTCATGGGCTATAGGAACATGGAGATGTCTAGTCAATTACATATATATGTATGGATAATACATATAGGACAGACCCACCTTAAGACTCTATAAAAGGGATTGCTGAGTTTTAAGTTAACCATGATTAGTAGATTCCTCATACATGAGTTTGTTATGGTCTCTCTTGATGATTGGTATTTCTTTGACACGGCTAAACGCTTTCCGTAACAGGGAGTGATAAAGGTCATAGTTGGGATTGCCAAAAGTTGAGTGGGAGCCATAGTCGTACAAGACTGTAGATGCCCTCCTTCTTCATGCATACTGTGATGCGTTGAAAAGGAATGGTGTCTAGGCCACTTGAAGAGTAAGAATTGAAAATGCATGGCCATGCTCGGATGGATTATTTGTAATCATCCGTTTAATTGACAGTTCGAACTCGGAGTTCAAGGAATATATTTGATAATAGATAGGAATGTCACCATATCATCAAATATGACATTAAGAGAAACGGGTATCTTAAATTGCACACTTGGTTAAGGACAAGTGGGAGATTAAAGGAATTGTGTCCTTTAATTTAATGTGCAATGACTAGTTATGGAATAGGACAATTGATAGAGATATTCAATCCGATTATTTTAGGAGTCGTAATGCTTTGCTAGAAGCCAACTACGATTAATGGGCTTAAACGGGTTAAACCCATGACTATTATAAACGGGTCCTATGCGGTCACACACTTAGAGTTGACGGTCTTGATCAAAAGATAAACGGGCCCTACTAGTCCTATGCCGTAGTTACCTCTTGATAGGCTAAAAGCCTACACCCACAAGTGTATGGGGTTCAGCTGTAGTAATCAAGTGTCGTATCCACAAGGACCGGAGGAATATCGAATGTCAATTTCAAACTAGTTCGACTAAGCCCAAAAGTAACGAACAAATTGAGGGAAAAAGTGTGTGTAAAAATAGCAAACACAGATAAAAGAGATGAGAAATATATGTATTGAAGATATTCTAGGGCTAGGGATTCACCAACGATGCATCGTCAATAGACCAAAATATATTCTCGCTTGAATGATTTCTAACTCAAAAGTGAAGGTAGATTGTCTAAGGTAATCGCAAAGCTCCTTTCGGAATCGAAGCGAATGTGTCTAAATTGATTAACGATCTCCTTTTGGTTTCAAGCAACCATTTTAGAACCCTTAAGCACTTAGAATTCTAAATGAAAATCACATCAACTTCGCCTTTCGGTCTCAGTTGATATAACGATCATCTAGAATATCTATCACAATCCATAATCCTCAAGAAGTTCAATTTCACTTTCGATCAACTAAACTTCGGGTTTAATCCTATGGTTCCAATGGATCAAATAGCCTTTCGGCCTAAATTCACCATATAAATTCCAATTTAGGGTTTTAGTCTTTTGATTTCAAACCCAAAATCAATTCTAACCAATTCTCATCGATTAGGGCTGGCAATAGGATTAAATCACCAAACAAAATCAGAAATCAATCAAACAATACTAAGAACGAGTCTATTTCCGCATCGTCGGGATCACCCCGACCCTAGAACAAGAGATCTAGCCACTCATGGAAAAAGTACATGCTTGACTCAATCAAATTCGGCAAGACAAACATAGAACAATAGAGATGAAAACGGAATTTACCGGAATTTGATTAATCGAACAAGTCTTCTTCTCCAAAATCCTAGTCTCCAAAAACTCACCAAAAGCTCAACTCCAATGTCAATTTTCGGCCTGAGCCCCTTTCCCACCAAGAACGTAACCCCCTTTAGAAATCTGGAAATCACAATGGTTTTTAATTCATCCAAACAAACAACGGAAATGTGAAAGGTTGGGCGGATCTGGCACTGTCACGACTCGTGAAGAGTCTATCACGGGTCGTGACAGCCTGCAGTACGTCTCAAAGAGATGAGTTCACCTGTCACGACTCGTGAAGGCCTCCCACAAGTCGTGACAGCTTGCTGAAGTTGAAAATTGCACAAACGCCTTTATCCCGCGAGTTGTGCTACACCACATTGAGCTCCTATGAGTGTTTCGCTTGATATACTTGCTCTATGAGCCGTCTCTTTTGCTTTTCTTTCAATCCCTTTCCATTAGATGCATGCAATTTAGCCCAAATCACCGACCCAAACCTACAAAACACAAACAAAACTTGTGTAGATCTCTGAATCATAAATAATACAGAAACCACACAAAAAGACAATAAAAATACTCTAAAATGATGCATGAAACTAACCTAAATGCACATGAATAATATATAAAACTAGGTGCTATCACCTCTCCACTTGTTTGCATATATAATCCTCTTATTTCTCCGCTCCAAGACAAATTCTCTAGTCTCTTCTAACATGGAAATTATTGGTTTGCTTCGAGAATTGATTAAAACAAAGTTAAATGCCTCAATACTATTGTTGTCAATCGAGTCACATTGAGAAGATGGGGAAAAATAAGTCTTGCACCAATTTCTCGGATCAACACGCAACACCCCCTTCGCAGCCCCATCTTTTAACTTGTCCAAATCATCCAACCTTTATTGAAATGTAGGCTCACTTGAACTCTTTGCACACGCATAAAAAGCAAGTTTAAGAGACTCACCTCTAAAGTTAGGATACCAATTTGTGTATACATGCCTAGCACAATATCTATGTTCAGCCCTTGGAAATATTTCAGCCACAACATTTAAAAGTCTCTACACATATAGGTTTAACCAAATTAGTTAACCATTGAACAAAATTTGTAAAAGTGAAGATAAATTCTAACTAAAAGATAAAGTACATACTCTACATTTTGTTGATCGGACATAAAACTCCATCCTCTTCCATCATCTGTTTGTATATCAACTTGAAGATGTTTTAAGAAACCAAACCAAGAAGACTTACATTCAACTTCCACCACAGCCCATGCCAAGGGATACATTTGGTTATTTACATATTTTCCAATAGCAGTGAGCAATTGATCGACCCTTGATTATTCCCTTTAGAAAACATCCATCTAAGCCTATGAATGGTCTACAACCCTCTAGGAACCCCCTCCTCAAAGCTGCAAAGCATACATAAAATCTCTTAAAATAAGGTGTAGGTGTTTGACTAGGACCTTTATACTCAACCTCAAGGTCAACATGACTTCGTGGATTTCCCACCAACAAAGCCTTGCAATAATTATATAGCTTAGCATATTCAGGACCAACATCTCTCTCCAATTTCTTCTTCACCCTTAATTTTGCCCTCTTGCATTGGCTTCTAGAGACATGAACCTCCATTTGGTCAAAAATCATATCCTGAATATAGCTTGGCTTTAATCCCAGATGACTAGAAATCAAGGTCTCAAAAGTTTCAGCAATCCAAGGTGCACCAATTCTCGAAAGTTTGAAAACTTTTGAGCATTTATGCTTGTCAACATAAGTTTTTACCATGAAGTATTTCTTATCGTGAGAATTTTCTTCAGAAGCAAACAACATCCAAAGGCATCCGGTTGCTCTACATTGCACTCTAATCCTTTTAGGCTCATTTTTTACGTAGTCTAAATCTCTTTTCTCATTCAAGCTATACTTTCTCAAAGCTCTTCTACATTGATGATGATCTTTGAACACTAATCCCACCGATAAAACAACATCACGAGCACTCTCATCATACCTTGCCCAATTAGATTTCCTCCTTTCGAGCACTTTTTCACCATCTTCATCTGAATACAAGCTTCCTATATCAGAGTTGTCTAACCCAACATCATCTTCACCACGATCAGAATTATCAGAAATTAATTGATCGTAGTCTTCTCTTGCAATCTTTGTCTTCATCTTAATTCGATCTGATCTTCCTTTAGCTCCCTGCATACTACTAGACTCTGGCCAAGTGGAAGGGTTGTAAAAATCTTTGACTTTGTTAACAACCTCCCTTATCTCATCATCACCATCCCACAAAATAGAATCATCAATTTGATCCAACTCTTCTCCATGGGTTTGTTGCAAGTCTTCACCATCGTCACTCCCACTATCTCAATTCTCATCATTTTCTTCATCTTTTTGATCCTCAACAAGTTCACTAGCTCTAACATTATCGTCAAGAACATGTGTAGTCTCATCGATTGCTTGCTCGGAATGCTCGATATATACTTCAACGTTACCTCCTCCTAAAATACCACATGCCACCATATCAAGTGTGCTGTCATTATCATGAAGCTCTCTTAAACCTTCACTAAGGAGTACATTCGGAACACGGTAGTATATAGTTTTCACATCTTTATTCTTGTACCCAATATCTTCTAGTGCATCAGTAATGCTCCAACGAGTCACAAAATCTTCATCAACTCTTACTAGGTGCACCTTATAATCAATATATCTTACATCAAGACTCCTCACAAATATACCATTGTGGTATATGGTTATGCTTACCTCCACCATCCGCCATTTGAAATAAAATCTAAATGTTTCATTTCTTAATGAAGATTAAAAAAGGAGAGTAAATGTATGAATCATGATTGGGGTCTACAATACTAAAAACGATACTATAAAATACTTACCTAGGGTGGCTCAAAATGGACCCGACCCGGAAACCCCACCCGACCCGACCCGGAAAACACGGGGTCGGGGTCGACCCGAAACCCCTAGGGGTCGGGTCTCGGGTCAGATTTTGGGAAATCCCGGGTCAATGGGCGGGTCGGGGTCAGACTCGGGGGGTCTCGGGTTTGACCCGTTGACCCGGAATTTTTTTTTAATTGATCTGTTCATATGTTGTCGTCTTTCCATGTTTCTGTTGTTGTTGATTTGAACTTGCTGGACTAATTAGGCCTACTATACAGAGTATTAATTAAGAAGCAATTTCAACCACATCATCCAGTGTTATTGTAACGGCCCGGGATTATGATTCCCGAGTTACGTTTCGAGGGATGAAACCCCTCGTTGGGATCTTGCGCCCCGAGTACAGGTTGAAGTTTTGAAACCGAAGGTTTGTAGTTTAAAGTAGGATTTCGCACCCAAATCCGAAAGGTCCGTTGGAGACCCCGGGGTAAACCCCTATACATGTCCTAAGTCTACAACTCGGAAAATCATTCATCATGAAAAGGGCATAAGATCAGAAAATGATACAACCAGTGCCACGGCAGAGCCGGGTCAAAACGGAGTATAGGTAGGGAGAAATCCCAAAAGCATGAATCTGGTGAAGTCGGGTTTTAAACACTCACTCTCCGCCATATGAATAGACCCCGTCATAACAGCACAAAATCAAGCAGTGTATCGGGTACCTGAAACTATACCACCAAGTCAGGCCAAGAGTCCGCCCGCGGGTCCTCTGACCGCGCTGAGGACATATAATACGCCTATACCTAGAATAAAGGATGCCTTTATGCAGTACTGGAATATTAACCACACTATCATGCTCCTAATTCATATGTGCAGAATATTGAGGAAGGCCTTAACAAAGAATACCAAGCGGTATATCCCTCTTTTACCACCACCCCTCTTCCAGACAAGGTGGAGACTGGCCAGTTCGATGCTATAATCATATCAAATCTCATCATCATATCATATCTCATGCCCATCTCGTATCTCGTGATATATATAAATGACTCGAGGAGGACAACACCCGATGAAGCTGGGCTGCCCTATGACCCTAGCAAGGACTCTAGGACTCACAGATAACGGCCGTTCTATATTCAAACGCATATAGAATAAGGATGCTCATTCGTAAATGCAATTCCTAAGCATGATACTACATGACATGCTCTTATGCATATGCAACACCTACATACTATATGACACATCAGGCAGGAGGTACTGGTTACTGAGTAAGCCCCGGAGGACTTACCTGAAGAAGCGCAGAATCCAAACAATAATCAGCAATGGCAAGCAATCCAACAGATCAGAGATCACCTAGTAATCCCATCAATAACATCATCAGTCTAAGTCTAAGTTACGCAAGACACACAAGTCACATATGAAACATATATCACACATTCATACAAACAGATAATTAACAAGCTCGCATAAACCATACTTTTCAGTTCATCACGATCAACTATCTCTTATCAACTTAAGATAACTTCCATATCATACTTAACCAATTCGCATATTATTATTTCATACTCATACTTTCCATCAGGATATATTATATATATCATCATCATCCTAATATCGAACATTTAATCTCTTCAAAAAAAACTCACCACAATATCATGTTATTAGTCACACATATCATAACGTTAATCAAACGATCATATTATCGTGCTAGTTAGTCATCAAATAAGTCTTATTCTCAGGTTAGTTTCAAAACCGTTTCAAATCCGAATTAAACAGTTAAGAATTTCGATCCTTAAAGATACTTACTAAATTCCTTTTTCAATTTATTTATTAAATTACTTTTAAAAATCTATAAGTCCAAATAATGTATTTTAAACCCCCAATAATATTATATTTTATTTTAAATACCATTAAATACTTAAATAAGTAATTGGTTAAACCCGAACCGAACCAAACTCATTTAAACCCAATCGAACCAAACCGAACCGAACCCATAATTATTAATCCCAAACCGGTTTAAAATTAAACAAATAAAAATGGAAAGGGAGGTCGGAGGAGTGAAGAAGGGTTGGCGGTGGTGTTTTGAGGTGAAGAGAGGCGAGAGGTGCCAGATGGCGGTGGTTTGTGTGAAGAGCAGAGAGAGGTGACGGATGGTAAAGATGAAGAGAAAGGGAGAAGCTGGAGGAAGGAATTAAATGAAAGAGGGAGAGTTGAAGTGATGGAAGGCGTGTAGAAGAAGAGGAACGGAGTAGCTGCGGTTGTAGAGGGTAGGAAAGGGGCGAGGTGATGGGTACAGACGGGAATGTGACTGGTAATAAATGTGGGCCTCAGTTAATTTAAATATCCGGTAATAAATTCTAAATACGCGAATTTCGAATCTCAAAATTATTTCTCGAATGTTAGTTTCCCCAACTCTCGTTGTCTCGATCAATTAGAATTTTAGAATCGACAAAGATATCACTATCCGATAATTATTTTGAATTTTCGAGGTAAAAGGGCGAAAATTGTTCGTCAAATTTTATATTCTGGTCGGAATCCGCTAAACGAGTTTTAAATTCATTTTTAACTCTCTTCTTCCGAAACATTAGGATTTGAAAATCTGAGCCTTTACATCATCCACCTCTAAAAACAAGTCTCGTCCCCGAGACTAAAATCATTTTCAAATAGGGGATGACGTTTTAAATTAGTGAGTCAAGGATCATGTCATTGATCCCGTAAGTATCTCATAAATGCCCCTATGAGTTCCTTACAGTACCGTTGTCGTGATCATAATATCTCCAATAGACCGTAGTAAGAATGTAATATGGGCCCCTACCACATCCTTACTCCGACTCTTTGGCCATATCATAACTCAAATACTTGTATCCACTTCATGGGGCGTTATAATGAAAACTAGGGTCGCATTGGTTTCTTCAAATCCAAGTTAGTCTCTTTTGAAACACCATTCAAAATTTCATGTTCGACGTTAGTCAAAATCATTCCCAACTTCTCAGTTCATCTCATCATCCACCTCTAAGAGCTAATCCCACATTTTCTTCCTAGGTTCCAAGTCAGAATTAAATTTCAATAATTCAGCTTTTATCAATTCTATCATCATGCATCGTATATAGAATAACAATCATATCTCACGTTTATAGCAGGTCATAACACATCAAGGATGGTCACATACCATAACATATCTACCACATCATCACGTCAATGAGGCTCATCACATCATCTCACGAAAGTTACACACCATATCAGTTAAATAAGCACGTTATATCAATCAGATAAGTACATCATACTCATTCTAACTACCAAGCGCCATCGCATTAGAGGCAAACAACTGCTTCCGTACACTAGCATTCCATCGAGTTCAGGGGATAACTATGTTAGTACTAATAGTTCACTATTGTCAACGACAATATATCATAGAATCAACATCGTCTATAACATAGAATTCACACCACATTCGGCTCCAAGTAGAGCATACGCTAGATCACATCCTCAAGAGAACCTGCCTACAACTACCAATCATGACAAGACACGACCACTACCCATCAGCTCTTGTACTAAGATCAACTTCACCGAGGTCTACCAACTCAATCCACTACCAGTTCTAGGCACCATTGTATCCTGCTCACATACTACCTTTCTAGCCTCATAACTATTCGCAATCAAAGCCGAATAAACCAATCCAAATACTAAGTATTCCAACTCCTATGCCATCAAGTCATCTAAGGGCCAATCCATTTCGACATCCCGGACTCAAGTCTTACCTTCCACTCGACCATCTAAACTATTTCTCGGAGTTTCCAACCACACGGTTTCCTGATCCGACAAGCTTAACAACTCGACCAACTACGCACCAAGACTCCTTATCAAGCACACCCTCGTCCTAGGGGTCCTCTACCGGTCCCATCTTCGCCTTCTCAGAGAGATCTCAAGTCCCTAACTGAACCTTCCTCACGATCGATCTAGACGTTTGTTAAGAATCTCGCCTACTCATCCTAGGCTCTCAAGTCTCCGCCTGACCATCATCTTCTAAAGAGACATCTCGAATCACCTTTCTAACTTAATCATACTTCCCACGCCACTAACCACTCTCATTAACCATCCACCTCTAAGGACCCAACTCATTCTGACCATCTCATACCTGACACTCTCGACCAATTCTAACGCAGAATCCAACTAGTGGTACCCCCAACCACGAATCACCATAACCCTCAAGCCCGACCCACTCTAGATCCTCTTCCCATCATACTCTACCCGAACTAGTTCCCTCAACTCCGCATGTTTCCCTAGATTGCCTTAGATCACGCTTCCTTAAACTTCAAAATCTCTACCTTATGTACCGATCATCATTTTCACCGAATTCCTATGACATCCTCGTCCGAATTTCCTAAGCACCGCAACTTCACCAACCTTCAAAAATCTCTTATCCTCTAGCATCCTCAATACCTTCTGCTCTGCCTGGTTCCTAAATACATGCTCATAATCTCCCTATCTCAACCTTAAGCCCACAGTCTGACTAGGAATGTCAACTACATCCTTGCCTAGCTACTAGCCTTTCCTCGAAGATTCATCTCACATCCTCAGTTACCTCAATAGCCACAATGATCTCCACACATAAATCCCGATTCATTCCCTATCCCAAAATCCTCCAACAATGCATCTAGAGATCCTTCACTCATAAATTCCCCAAGCATTACCAATCCTATCTGTACAACCCTCAAATACCCATCACTAGAACAACCCTGATATGAACAATCTAATATCCCCGATCAATAATTTCCCAAGCGACCTCATACTACTCTTCCTTGGCAATTCCTCAACCTCATCCTTTATCGAAATCTCTCCCACTCACCGCACACATCACTTAGTCCCAAATTCTACGATTCCTCAGACGTTCCTTAATCGATCATCCTCGACATCGTCCATGATCCGCTCATAGACTATCTAGACACCTTCCTTAGTACACCAATCCGTCTCACAAAACCTCCCCCCCAAGAATCCCCCAATCAACTCCTAGCTCGCCCATCCACCTCTAGAACTACGCCAACTGCCTATACTCACACCCACTCTCAAGGTCACTCTCATGCAACTAGTCTAGACCTCAACCGCTCACACCGCGCACCCACTACTTACCGACACTCCTAGCTAGGACATCTCCCTCAAAATCTCCCCATACTAGCCTCCCTGCTCACCTAAGACCTACCTGAAAGCTCATCTATACTCACAGACCGCTATCTTTCACGCATTCCAACTCACTCGCCTCTACCCAAGCTAACGCATCCTTTCTGCACCCCAACTCACACGACCAAAGACCCAATCCGAATACCTTAATCCACCTGCCACTTTCCAACCCGTTTCACTGAAGAATCTCATGACTCAAGCTCAAGAAGAAAGCACTCCCATACATATAACCCATAACCTACTCACCCGCAAGTCAGTACCAAGCACCAAGGCACATCGTCATAGAAACAAGTTAGTCAGGCACTCATTCCTACCAATATATTCAGCACATCCGTCATCACACATTCAATTATGTCAGTTCTAGGCCTATCACAAAACATCAATTCCGATTAGTATAGAAGAATCCACGATTTGAATTAAGAACGTCCTTCCTTGAGTCATCTAAGAGAATCACGTACGCGGCTACCATCTTTCAAATGTGTTCGTCCTTTGTATACTTTTGGCGACGTCAGTCCTGTGGTCTATGGGTCATGGACCCATCACACTTCCGTTGTGCTGCTATGGTGCCACTTGGTCATCGATCCTTTCTTACATGTCGGCGCTCATCGAAGGATTACAAGGGTTAGAAGTTACGGAGATAGGGGAGAGACAAGGGCGGACGACACAACTTCCTTAAGAGTTCAGACATGGAGCAGGACTAGGGACGACGAGACCAAGGAGAAGATCCTAACCCGAGAGTTACAACGATGCACTTAGGGTATTCCATGAAGTTATAATTGTGGTACGTAGACACATAATAGTCATGAATATCATCACATCATTACACACTAACACGCACCTATCTCAAGGAGTAACGATCTATGCATTCATAACATGTTCATCTCATCCACTTTACACGTTCACAGAAGAAGCTAGTAACCTATCATTTCATTCATTAATCATGCTTGATATACTAGGAACATACATGCACAAACGGATATGAGACATGCGTGGCATAAGTTGCATTAGTTTTAACAACATCAAAGGACATTATATACATGACTAATCACTCAGTTAAATACACAATTAAGCAAGTCATAATATTATGGAAATCATGCTAAGATGTACCCCAAATATCATGCTAAGGGTATGGTCAATTCATGTAGGGTTGGTATAGCAACTATCTCATCACATACATCCATATTTGCATAATAAGACTAGGACACCACACAATCATACGGAGCCTATAATTGGGAGGTATATGTCTTACATGATACTAGCAATACTCATTAAACATGTACACAATCAATGAGGTCCAATTAGGTTAATCTGGCATGCTAAGTCATTTGATTCACGTGTTAAACATGCAACGAGAGTTGGCCACACTATCATGGACCTAGTTCATAAGGAGACAGTAATCATGGGGATGCAATACATACGACACATACATCCACTCATAAGTGCAACCATGCAAGGTACGAGGCAAGTCATGTTGAATTATACCAATATAACATGTCATGAAATCACAAGGAGGCTATCATTATAACTTGACAAAATTCTCTAAGAACAGTCACCGACTCACCACCCTGTTTCCCCGTGGGACGCTAGTATGACTCGCTGGACACAAGGACATTCACGTCGTTTCTGAGAGGTGAGGGTAGAACTCGTGTTTAGACTCTTTTGGCAAAAAGACGTGGTTGGCAATTACGTGGATCGAAAGGGCTGACTCCATAAGACAACTCACTTCTATCTCGAAACGATTTAAATCCTCACCCCCACTAGCATGCTCAGGTAACCCTCACATCCGACACGATTTCCGAAGGTAATCAGTTGACCGACCCAAATTTTCCGTGGAAGACCCTAACCTCAGGTACGAGACTCGATAGAAGCATTGATGGTGGGATACGAAACATGAATCAAAACGGGGAGAGCAGATGCTTCTCGACCCTTGCTAACATGCCTAGGTGTTTTGGTGGGGCGGATGACAGAGTCAGAACCATCATGAGGCTTGAATTATGAAAGGGCTATTGCGACAAAAAAGGAATTCCGATTACATAAGAACAAGGTTTTCTCCCACTATCCCGTTTGCACAGTTATTCAACACATGATTCAAGTCAAGGCATACTGATTAGTTCGTTATCCTAAGGACAATAGAGCACTCATCACGGAAGCAATCAACAATATTAATATGATCCTCTTCGAGGAGGATCGCCCTCGAGCTCAATTGCATATATGTACATATATAAACGTAAGCATAGAGACGATCTATGCCGTCCTTCGAGGGACGACTGACCGGAGGGGCAAAACCTCACGACCTCCTAACTCAACACTCCAACCTCCGTGGTGTTCCTTAGAGTCTTCTAGGCCCATCTGTAAATAAAAGCTAGTATTTTGCCTACTGTTCCCCGAATTCTACATCCATAAGGGATGTCTACCGCTTGGGTCTCTACCCACGAGATTATTTCCCCTTTATTCATTTTAGGTTTTAAGTCCAATTAAATTCATTTTGCCCTTTATAAAATATTTTCCAAAACCATTTTAAAACATTGGGCAATTTTCAAAACCTCTTCAACCTATTGTACTCGGATTGCGAAACCTCAGCTCTGATACCACCTTTGTAATGGCCCGGGATTATGATTCCCGAGTTACGTTTCGAGGGATGAAACCCCTCGTTGGGATCTTGCGCCCCGAGTACAGGTTGAAGTTTTGAAACCGAAGGTTTGTAGTTTAAAGTAGGATTTCGCACCCAAATCCGAAAGGTCCGTTGGAGACCCCGGGGTAAACCCCTATACATGTCCTAAGTCTACAACTCGGAAAATCATTCATCATGAAAAGGGCATAAGATCAGAAAATGATACAACCAGTGCCACGGCAGAGCCGGGTCAAAACGGAGTATAGGTAGGGAGAAATCCCAAAAGCATGAATCTGGTGAAGTCGGGTTTTAAACACTCACTCTCCGCCATATGAATAGACCCCGTCATAACAGCACAAAATCAAGCAGTGTATCGGGTACCTGAAACTATACCACCAAGTCAGGCCAAGAGTCCGCCCGCGGGTCCTCTGACCGCGCTGAGGACATATAATACGCCTATACCTAGAATAAAGGATGCCTTTATGCAGTACTGGAATATTAACCACACTATCATGCTCCTAATTCATATGTGCAGAATATTGAGGAAGGCCTTAACAAAGAATACCAAGCGGTATATCCCTCTTTTACCACCACCCCTCTTCCAGACAAGGTGGAGACTGGCCAGTTCGATGCTATAATCATATCAAATCTCATCATCATATCATATCTCATGCCCATCTCGTATCTCGTGATATATATAAATGACTCGAGGAGGACAACACCCGATGAAGCTGGGCTGCCCTATGACCCTAGCAAGGACTCTAGGACTCACAGATAACGGCCGTTCTATATTCAAACGCATATAGAATAAGGATGCTCATTCGTAAATGCAATTCCTAAGCATGATACTACATGACATGCTCTTATGCATATGCAACACCTACATACTATATGACACATCAGGCAGGAGGTACTGGTTACTGAGTAAGCCCCGGAGGACTTACCTGAAGAAGCGCAGAATCCAAACAATAATCAGCAATGGCAAGCAATCCAACAGATCAGAGATCACCTAGTAATCCCATCAATAACATCATCAGTCTAAGTCTAAGTTACGCAAGACACACAAGTCACATATGAAACATATATCACACATTCATACAAACAGATAATTAACAAGCTCGCATAAACCATACTTTTCAGTTCATCACGATCAACTATCTCTTATCAACTTAAGATAACTTCCATATCATACTTAACCAATTCGCATATTATTATTTCATACTCATACTTTCCATCAGGATATATTATATATATCATCATCATCCTAATATCGAACATTTAATCTCTTCAAAAAAAACTCACCACAATATCATGTTATTAGTCACACATATCATAACGTTAATCAAACGATCATATTATCGTGCTAGTTAGTCATCAAATAAGTCTTATTCTCAGGTTAGTTTCAAAACCGTTTCAAATCCGAATTAAACAGTTAAGAATTTCGATCCTTAAAGATACTTACTAAATTCCTTTTTCAATTTATTTATTAAATTACTTTTAAAAATCTATAAGTCCAAATAATGTATTTTAAACCCCCAATAATATTATATTTTATTTTAAATACCATTAAATACTTAAATAAGTAATTGGTTAAACCCGAACCGAACCAAACTCATTTAAACCCAATCGAACCAAACCGAACCGAACCCATAATTATTAATCCCAAACCGGTTTAAAATTAAACAAATAAAAATGGAAAGGGAGGTCGGAGGAGTGAAGAAGGGTTGGCGGTGGTGTTTTGAGGTGAAGAGAGGCGAGAGGTGCCAGATGGCGGTGGTTTGTGTGAAGAGCAGAGAGAGGTGACGGATGGTAAAGATGAAGAGAAAGGGAGAAGCTGGAGGAAGGAATTAAATGAAAGAGGGAGAGTTGAAGTGATGGAAGGCGTGTAGAAGAAGAGGAACGGAGTAGCTGCGGTTGTAGAGGGTAGGAAAGGGGCGAGGTGATGGGTACAGACGGGAATGTGACTGGTAATAAATGTGGGCCTCAGTTAATTTAAATATCCGGTAATAAATTCTAAATACGCGAATTTCGAATCTCAAAATTATTTCTCGAATGTTAGTTTCCCCAACTCTCGTTGTCTCGATCAATTAGAATTTTAGAATCGACAAAGATATCACTATCCGATAATTATTTTGAATTTTCGAGGTAAAAGGGCGAAAATTGTTCGTCAAATTTTATATTCTGGTCGGAATCCGCTAAACGAGTTTTAAATTCATTTTTAACTCTCTTCTTCCGAAACATTAGGATTTGAAAATCTGAGTCTTTACAGTTATACCATGTATACTATATATGTATACAATGTGCATATGTATACCGTAAGTATACACTGCAATAAAACAACACATGTAAGCACACTTATATACTGGATATATATATATATATATATATATATATATATATATATATATATATATAAGGGAAGGTTCAAGCGGAAACACAACTTCCCATAGAAACATGTTTATTATGGAAACTTTTAATCTTAGCCTTCCATTTTATATCAAAGCTACTACTAAAGAGGTGGCAATTTTGAAATTTGTGAGAAGTTTAAGCCTTTTGTTAAAAAGAAAAATTAGAAGTCTCGGAAGTCGGAACCCATCTCAGAGACGTGAAATTGCCCCTTGCAAGACCTCCGATTCCACTTCGCTCATAGCCTCCTACCGCCTCCAACTCAGAACCCATCTGCTGTCACCAATCACCATCTCCCATTCGGTCGCTCTCCGTCGCCTCTGCCTCGGTCTCTCTCCTCCTCTGCCTCAATCGCTCTCCACCTCTTCTCCTCTTCGCCTAGTCTGTCAATAAATTGGGTTTCTTGTCTGAATTGATTTTGATTTTGATGGGGGCAAGCAGGAAGCCATGAAAGACGAGGGACGAAGACCCGCTGATCGCTTTTGTTTTCCTCGATTGCTCTCCGTCCGTTCCCCTACTTGCCAGGTTTGGATTTCTGGAAACTGACCTGAGATTTCTTTCTATTTGTTGATTTTGGATGTTTAATTTGGGGGAATAACATTAGATTAGGTTACTTTACTTTGTTGTTGGTATTTTTCATTTGGCTGTCATAGGAATAGGTTTACGATTTTGATTGGGGAATTTGCGATCCCAATATATTTTTGTGTGTGTATATCTCCCATTAGCCTTCAATTCTTTCTGATTTTATGCTATATGAAAGAGATTGAAAATTGATCTGTCATTCTAATGCTAGAAACAAGGAATGGGCAAGGTCTGATTGTTTTTACAATTGGTGAATTTTTTCCTTCAATTCTTTCTGATTGTTTTTACATTTGGTGAATTAATCTGAATTGTTTTTGAATTGGTCTAATTCAATTTATCTAATTCCAATTGTGTTTGGGAAGATTTTGAATTCCTTTGATTCGATTTTGCTGATTTCGATTGTGTTTTAAAAATTTGTTGTTATTGGGTATCTCATATTAGTCTAAGCTTTAGATCTGAATTGGAAATGCAATGCAAAAAATTGTAAGAAGTGTAGTACTGTAGTGCAATCTTTTTGTATGGGCTGATTTTTGTACAGACTGTTGGCTTCCTTTTGCTGTTCTTGGGTCTAATTAGGCTTATAAGGTTCGTCTTAGTCCAGTTTGGGACTGATTTGGCCATTTAGTTAGACATAGATTAAAAGGTTCTGTTTCTATTTTGAAAGCTTCAAAAGGGAACAAAGAGTTTAAGTGTTTGTTTCATTGAGTAGTGCAATTTTGAGATGTAATTTTTATTATGTTTCATTGAACTGGGCAATTCTTAACTGTTTGGGATAATTTTTTCATGAGGCTACTCTCAGCTGCTTGGAAACAGGGAACAAAGGTACTGACAATGAACAATCACAATGAAATCTTTCAGTTCAATGTTAGAGTTATGAGTTTATGAATATCTTTTAAAGTCTATTAGCTCAATGGAAGAGCAATGTATTACTATACACATGATTTGGGTTCGAATCCCATATAGACTTCTGTTTTTGTTTCAGATTGCTTCTGTTTCATATTATCTCAGATTTTAGATTATTGCTCCTATTTTTAGCTATTGTTATATTGATGTCTGTTTGTTTCTTAGATATGCTGTTTTCTTAGGTATGTTGTGTAGAGAAAGTCTATACGGGATTCGAACCCATATCATGTGTATAATAACACATTGCTCTACCATTTGAGCTAATAGACTAAAAAAGTAGCCAAGACAATCGTGACAAACTGAATTCAATAAGACCAAAACCTAAACTAACATATGAGAAATGAGCAGATCGACAGACAGTTGTGACAAAAATTGAACTCAATAAGAGCTAAAACTAAATTTATCACTTGCAACCCCTTGGAATTATAGTTATGTCTTTAGCAGCAAACATACATGAAAGAATTTTTCATGACATGACACAAGTCGAAACATTGGGAATGCCAACCTACTTGTTCTATGCCAACCAAATGTCTCTCCTCTCATCAATGAAATCTCTCAAAGTTTGCATAATTAGGAATCAGTTTAGCTTGCATAGTTAGGAATCATAAGGTTCAGGCTCATCCAGTACCGATTTTTTCATGTTTCAAGAGATTGATAGGCAAGAAATCCTCAGCAGTTCAGTCAAATCCACAAAGGCCAAATGTATTTTTCATTTCTAAGTTATAATAAAGAACCAATTTCTGGAAGCTATAACAAAATTCCAATAAAGCACAAAAATTCACAACACCAGGGATCTTTCTCGCAACTTAAGCACTAGTTTCACCTACCTCTCAAATCCTTGGGGATGAGAATAAAATAGAGGAGAAGAGGCAGAGACCGGCGAAGAAGAGGCAGTGGCGGCGACCGACAATGAAGAGGTGGCTGTAGTGACCGGAAGGAAGAGGAAGAGGAGGCGGTGCCGGTGCTGGCGCTCTTTGAGGAAGGGAGAGGCGGCTGTACTGACCGGAAGGAAGAAGAAGCGGTGGTAGGGAATCGTATTTTTACATTCGAATAGCTTTCAAATCTGGCCAAAACCCAAGAGGAGAAGAGGGGAAGAAGCAGAGAACGGGCGAGGTAGAGAACGAGGCGGTAGTAGAAACCGACGGGGAAGGGGCAAGGTGGCGACAAACGGGAGGCGGAGAGATGAGGGAGAGGTAGATCGGATCTAGGGTTTGGTCAAGCCTCAAGGGATTCACTATTCTTTCTCTGAGTTTACAGATTCAACGCACACTTTCTCTCTCGTGTTTTTTCTTTAATTTAATTTGCTTTTATTTTTAGTCTTTAATGAATGGAATTTTAATAGCCTTTGATGTAAAATGGAAGGCTAAGATTAAAAGTTTCCACAATAAACATGTTTCTATGGGAAGGGGTGTTTCCACTTGAACCCCCCTATATATATATATTGTATAGTATATATAAGGAAAATTTATATATAAGGAAAATAATAAAATATAAAAAATATTACGAGTATAAATCTATATGTGTTACGCCTTTAAAAACCGTAAAATATATCGGAATTTTAAAACTCGGGTTTCCGGGTCAACCCGTCACCCGACCCGGAATACTCGGAATTACAAATCTCGGGTTCAGGTTGGGTAGCGGGTCGCATTATTAAAAATTTCGGGCCTTCGGGTTGACCCCCACCCGGAATGTTCGGGTCGGGTCGACCCGGATGAGCCGCCCTATACTTACCTTTTGTCACTTTGTAGTTTGAGGAATCTCAAAAAGCGAAAGTTTTTCCATGTGACCTGCTCATGTGGGAGGCAGAAAAATCAGAAATGGCAGAGAAAAGGGCATAAGGCGCCAAATTGCCTATCTCTCCCCGCCAAAACTTGTCCATTTTCTACAAATATTAAAAACATTTACAGGCTTACCGGAGTTATTTGTCCAAATAATAAAGTTGAGGGGGTGAGTTGACCCGAGTTATAGTTTAGGGGGTAAAGTGTCCGAGTTGTAAAGACCGGGAAATTTTAGAATATTAAATTATTGAAATAATGATTTATAATCATCCCGATTCTAAGATTTGGGAGGTTTGAAATTTTCGTCCTTGAGCTATTGGTTTTATTCTAAATATCTCGAAACGAGTTCCGACATTATTTAATTGGAAATTTAATATATGTTATATTCTACTTTTATATACAGAAAATTGAAAAAAATAATGTTCGGATTCCATTTATTAAATTCGGATTTGAAGAATTGAGAAGTATGTTAAACACGTCGGGATAAAGTCGAGCGAGCGGGTTTTGAGTTTATTCCGCTATTTTGAATTCTATTGTGCGTTTACATTTCCTATTTTATTTTCCTTTTCTTCTCTCTCTCTCTCTCTCTCTCTCTCTCTCTCTCTCGCGCGTTCTCATACCCGTGACTTGAGGTAGAAACCCAGCTGCACCTCCTTTGTCTTCTTCTTCATATTGTGCAACAACCCACCACACCCACAAGCTGCACACAAATTGCCCCTGCAGTCTCAGACAATTGTCCATTTCCACATTCACCAAAACCCAACTTTCATCCTTATCCTCACACCTCTTTTCCATCTCCTTCACTCTCTTTTCACCTCTTATTCCAGATCTAAAGAAGAAACGGACAGGAGCCCCATGGCCGCTCCTTCATCCTTCGAGCTCTCTTCTATCATTCTGATTTCCGAGCCACCAAGCCACTCTTTCCGTCCGGTTGCAGGCCACCAGCAGCCTCTCCATTCTCCTCCTCGACGTCGCCACCGGAGCCGAGAGCAAGCACCCTGGGTTGCCTGATTGCCGTGAAGAGAAGAAGAGGAGAAGAAGCCCTGTTCACTACGAGCGAACCACCACCAGCGTCCCCAAGTTCCTCCACCCCCATAAGCTTGGAAACGCCGGAGAAGGAGCCGAGCTGCCGTCCGCCGGACCCTAAAAAAAAAACCAAGCCACTGCAGCCCTGTTTCCGATCGAGGTTCGTTTGTATTTTAAGCCCGATTCCGCCTTGAATCTCCTCCGAGTCGGTCGGGATGGGGAGAGTTGGGGTCGGAACGGAGGCCGCCGAGGTCCCTGGGTTTCTTCCTTCCTTTCTCTATTTCTTTCCGTCGGCGTCGCCCTATTGTGTTGAAGGTTGAAGACGATGGAGTGAGGCGGGCTTGGGCCTAATTTTATTCCGGATCCGGATCTCCTCATCCGGATTTCCTCCTTCAGCTTTCTTGGGTTTAGATCCGGATTTGGTATTGTTTTGGTCTTCCTTTCCTTTTCTTTGGGCGGGTTGAGTCCTACATCCGGGTTGTGGACCTATTCTTCCGAGTTGGGCTTGGGTTATTTGAGAGAGAGTTGTTGCTATTGTTATGTTATTTATGTGTGATATATGAATGTTAGTATATAATTGTTGTTAACTTATTATTATTATTATTATTATTATTATTATTATTATTATTATTATATCCTATATTTTGAGTTTTATGATAATTGTAATTTCTGGAATACATATATATTTATATATTATAAATGTGTTTAGGAGTTTTAGAGTGATTTGTCGGTTTTGGTTTATAAATGGATAAAGGCGGATTTAATTGGTGTTATTTTAGACAAATATTGTTTGGATTATTTAAAAAGGGTTGTGGTTTTCAGATCGAGATGCCGGAATCGTTTTAATAATATGACCTTATGAAATTGTTAAGGATTTAAATGATAAATGTCGAGATTCTTTGTCTTGGTCGGATGATGTTGGTCTTGAGAAGGAATTCTGGAAATGTGGTCGGTATGATTTTATCAATGAGTTGATTGGAAGTAAATGATTTTGGTTGATGTTGATCATATCGAAAGGGTTTTGGAAACGGTTTTACCATCGGTTGATTTTGAACATGTTGAGAACTTGGGTTCGTGTGTGTGAGAATGTTGGTTCGGTAGCTTATGGAAATGGCTTGATGATAGGTGTGTATTGCTTTTGGATCGCTTGGACTTGCATTTGGGCCCTTGCTTGTATCATCCTGTTGTTCTGCATCTTCAGGTAAGTTCCTTAGGGGGCTTACTCAGGTTGGACATTCGTGCCTGTTGTTGCATTTTATGTTAGGTGTTGCATATGCATAAAAGCATGCCATGTAGTATCCTGTTTAGGTTGTACTAATTGAATGAGCATCTGCTTACTTTATGCGTTTGAAACAGAATGGCCGTTATCTGTGATAGTCCTAGGGTCTTTTCTAGGGTCATAGGGTAGCCCAGCATCATCGGGTACCCTGAGTCAATCGAGTCATGAGCTTCCTTATATTATGAGATGCCTGCGGGCTTTATTATGGAGCGGGTTAGGCATGCGTACTGCCCGATTATGATGGAATGCATTCACGAGCTGGCCAGTCTCCGCCCTATTGGAAGGGGGTGGAGGTAGGAGAGGGATATGCCACTTGGCATTGTCTTGGCCCTTTACAGTACTTTTACACATTATTATAATTAGGAGCATGCTAGTGTGTTTGATTTTCGTACTGCATTAGAGCATCTTTATTAGGTATAGCACATACTATGTGGCCTCAGCGACTGCCGGTCCCGCATGAGTGGCTCGATCTGACTCCTTTCCCCGTTCTTTTTTTTAAGGTATTTTCTGCAGATTCTGAGTACTTGATGTCTATATGACGGGGTTTCCTTTTGGCGAATTGAATAACCTGGCTAATTCTCTAACTTGGTGTAAATGGTAATAATTCGCTTATGTTTTTGTTTTGACCCGGCTCTGCCGTGACACTCTGTATCTTAATTTTGCTTCCGCTTTACTTTCATTTGAATTAAATTTCACGACATAGTCTTAAGACAGGTTAAGGGTACCCAACGACCCTTCGTGACTTTTAGGGTTTGAAATCCCTCTTTCTACTAATCATAAAATGAGTTTGAAACCTCGACCCGTACCTGGATTGCAAGATCCGAACAAGGGGTTTTATCCCTTGAAACGTAACCCGGAAATCATAATTCTGGGCCGTTACAAAGATGGTATCAGAGCTGAGGTTGTGCAATTCGGGTACAAAAGGGTCGAGTGTATGTTTTGGAAAACCGCCCAAGAATTTTAAAGGATTTGAAGGGATTTTAAAGGGGCAAAATGAACTTTAGATGCCTAATCGAAATTGGACAAGGTAATGAACTTTACTTGTAATAAAAGAGGAGAACCGACCAAACGGGGACGCGAGTGGGTAGTAAAGGCGCTAGACCACCCCTATTGGGTGCAGTTGGGAACGGTAGGCAAAATATGAGCTTGTTCTTTACAGATGTGTTGGGAGACTCCAAGGAGATCATCATGAATGTTATTAACTGATTCTGTGCTGAATGCTTGCTATGTTAGAGATCTGATTTGGATGCCTTAACTATTAAATGTGTCTTGACTGATCTGTGCAAACGGGATAGTGGGAGTACCTTTGTTTCTGTATTGTCAACCCAGTTATGTGTACTAGCCCGTTCCACTATGCTAAACCCTTGAGGATCTTATCGAGCCTTTCTCCCGGATGTCAGTATCTTTCACGGGAATCGGGTTGGTTATAAATACATTGGTTCGAAATCATGTGTGTATATGAAGGTTGTCTGAGTGAGTATTGTAAGGTAGTTCTTGATGTCATCTTGAGTCAAAAGTAAGGTGTCATGGGCCTCTCTTTCTTCATCCGTATTGATCAGCAGTGTTTTCTTACCACAAAGAGTCGTACCAAAGTCCCACGGGAAAGGGGGGTGATGAGTTAGTTGGGGAAGGTCAGTGGTTGCCCTTAGGGATCTCTGTTCGGTTGTAATGGTGACTCTCCCTGAATTGAATGACATGATTTTGTTATCTCCCGCATATACCTTGTAAATGATCATTAGTAAGAAGCTACTCATGTTATGTCTTGCCTTCTGTCATAATTTTATTGTGTAGGATCATGTTGTGATTAGTTACATTGCTCCAGTCTCGTGTTATGTCTTGCCTTCTATCATGAATGTATGTTTTTATAGCATGTTTACTTGGCTTATTGATCGTATGAATGATTGGAAGCATGGACCATATGATATGAACCTATATGATCGTTATTTCCTCCTGGATTAGGTTCATGATAGTGTGATCAACTCCTCTTTACGGGAATGCTTGTAGATTGCCTTAGCATGATGGATGATGACATGTCAATGCTTATTACTCATTTGTGACGAGAATCTGTAGCATGCCCATCTTTTTGTATTCGTTAAATTGACTATTATTGATGATCTTGCAAGTTAATATTGTTGTATGATTACGTGCTTTGGATGGAGAGTATGTGGTATAATTGAGTCTTGATGAATGCATGCTTTATCATGTTATGTGTCGATTTGAACTCATGTCCCCGTATTCTCGCTATATTGTCCCATTACTAGGTTCGTATTATACATCGCTACACTTGCCCTCATGCTTCTATATTGTTGGCATGTGATTGAGTTGATTTCTTACGTATCGTCGTGATTAAGTTGCATGCATGTATCATATGTTATATTGAACCCTTAGTATCATGTAGGGCCCTTGATTGTAACTCGTGCGTGCTATACCTTGCTTGCATTATTGTTGAACCTCCCTTGAGCTAGGTTTCTGATAGTGTGGCCTTTCCCCCTTTCTATCACCTTAACATGTCTCACTCCCGCAAATTAGATTGATGTTGAACCCGATGATCAATTTGCTTTCTGTGATGGTTTATCCTAGCCTATTTACATGTTATCGTTCGGTAGTGTTTCCCTGTTACTCTAGGATATCCTCTCGTGCTTGCATAAATGTATGACTTGGCACCTCGCATGATCACACACCACACTATGTCATGATTTCGCATACACATGATGCATGAATGTTAGAATGAATCTAGTCGAGTTACCTTGATTGTGTTCATGTTCGATATGTACTGGTAGTGTCTTGTGAGGCTCATGATTTCCAATATAACTCGCTAAATGATCACGTGTTGTACTTGTTCTATGATGTGATGGCTATTATACCATATACGTGCTCTATGATGGGTCGTTCCTAGCATGATTATAATATGTCGCCCATGATGCCCTTCTTGTTACTTTTGATGACGCCTCATGTTTCGTGAATATTATGTTGAACTCCTCTTAACGACTCTTGACTATGCTTGTATCACATCATGTATCGCTAGTATCGTTTGTGACCCGTGCTTTCCAAATGTATCTCGTCATATGATTATGTGCCATGCTTGACCTATTATATGATCGTTGTTGACAGATGTGATAGTTACCATGCTCCTCTTATGTGTTCTCGTATGAGCTTAATTTGATTGTTACGATATACCTCGTCATGCTATATTTGACCTCACGTGTTGATGCACATACCATGCCCGTGTATTGTTCATATGTATGATAATTGCTATGAATCCCGCATATCTTGTTAAAGTTGCTAGGCATATTCACTTTCATGGAATAATATACTACTAGCTCATCTCACATGCGTCAGTGTAGGACTCGATTGTGTCTTTTGGAATGAATATGCATGTCGTTCTACTTGAGACAGGTACATGTTAGTGTGGATTACTGTGACTGATGTGCTCTATAATGAATTCATTTTGCTCGTCACAATTGTAACCTAATAGACTTCTATAAGGGCATCGTTGCTATTCTCGGGCCAGAGTCTTGTCTTCAGTCTTTTCGTCCTTTAGCCTTGGTCTGTATTTGTTTCCGAAGTGAACATTGGGTTGTCTGTCCTTGTCACTCCCCTATCTCTGCTAACTTAGACTCCTCTGCGATACTTGGACGAGCGCCCGCATAGGAAAGGAAACGGAAGGTGGGATAACGATAGAGTGACACAGTAAAAGCGTGGGCCCATAACCCACGGGCCTCAGGATCAATGATGTTGACGGAACGAGCACGCATCGAGAATTGCGGATACTAAGTACGATATGACTTGCAAGCGGGAGTGTTCTCCTTTCGAATTGCTAACCCTTTTGAATTTATTGACGATGATATTGCATTGCCCTAGTGATGAGATTTACGTGTTGATGTGTTGACTTGATGATGACTGTTGCCTGATTTCCTGTTGCCTACGATGATATGATTTGATGACTTGTAGATCTCGTGTACCATGGTGTCTTGACGTGTTGCTACTCTAAGTTGATAAGCGTGATTTGAATTCCTTTGCTTGTAAAATGTGAACTACATATGCTAAGAAGCCTGAATTGTATCTGATAAGGTTATAGTGCAACATGTTAGCTTGACTTCAGTATGTTCATATATGATGTTTGCAATGATTATTGAGCATGATGATAAATTGAGACTTGTTGAACCCATGATGTTATGTTTATAAATGCTAGTTGACATGATGTAGACCTTGTGTTTGATGATTTTAATTATTGCTTCTTCCTTAAACCTGTGGGTGAGGTCGTTGGTAGCGTGGTAGAAGAGTGGTGAAAGAGCTTGAGTGGTTAGGATGATCGGGGATGTTATGAGATAAGTCGCAAGAGAGAGATGTTGGTTTAGGTAAGACTGAGTGAGCTTTAGGAATTTTGCAAGGCATGATGCTGGTGATATCTTGGGAAGTGTGGGAAGTGTAAGAAATGGTCTTAAGAGAAGTGAGGATATAGTATGAGAGGGTACTCGGGTGTGGAGTTAGAGATAGGAGTTGGATTCTTAGAGGTGGATGGTGTGTGTGAGAGTTTGGTGGAATGAGGGCGAGATTTGAGCATCGAGATGAATTGAGATTTCTTTGGGAAATTTTGTCTAAGATGAGGTTGGCGGGTCTAGAAGAGGATTTGTCTTGGTTTAAGAGTGGAGATGGGCGAGTGGAGATTGTGTTTTATTTTGACTGGTATGATGTGAGGATTTTCTTGATTATGTGATTTATTTATATTTGCTGGCATGATGTTAGATAGTGACCATGATAAAACCTGATATGGAATAACATTCCCTGTTGAAACGCAATGTTAAAATCTGATTGGTAGTGACTAGTGTTATCATGATATATGGGTGTTTTGCTATCCTGTTATGTTGTTTTAGAAGCATGTTAGGATGTGTTGTGATATGATAATATATGAGATCATGATGTGTTATTATGTGGAAGCATGATGTCTTATTATGAAGTAGTAAGCATGATATTATATTATATGGTCGGTAAGCATGATTATGAATATGTAAATGATGAATATGGCTTGGGGCATGAATATGATTGGTTATATATGAAATAATGGTGTCTGATGGCTAAATGATCGTTATATGGTGTTGTGACGAGTTAAGGTGATGTCTTTTAGGGCATATTAACATTTTGATGGTGAGATACTTCTTGATCTTCCCTTTTATTGAATCTTAATAGCACGACCTTGACTGTATTGATGTGTTGATAAGTAGTTTGTTCCGTTAACTTATGATGAAATTTCGCTATGGCTAACCTTGCAAGTACCAATGATTGACGTGATAAAAATGTTATGCTAATGCTGGATAGAAATTGGATAGGATGACTATGTGAATTTATGCGTTAAATGATATCCCTTGTTGTGACTGACCCTACTATGATTGCGATGCTGATATGCGATAGTGAGATATCCTTTATGACTTTTGGTGTGATATCGAGCCATGTGTTATGATTTTGGTATATTGTTGAGATGTGTATCATGGCCTTTACTATGACGTGGAGATATTGATGTGACCTTGTGACACCGTGTTGGCATATGTTTGAGACTTGTCGCATGATGTACTAGTTGAAGATTGGTTGGTTATGTGGTTATGCATTTCTTATAGCTTGTGGTTCTTGCGTGAATTGAGATTGATAGATTGATTTGATTTTGGAAACTAGGGAGAGAATATGGGATTAGCCCTTAGAGGTGGATGATTCCACCTCCGAGCTTCTGAATTTGATTGATTGTTATGCGGGAAACTGATATGGTTTTGGAGGATTTTGAGGAAATTTTGATCGAAACGATTTTACTTGTTTTAGTGTAAAGTTGCTTGGTTAAACGCCTTATTTGAAGATTTTGAGCGGTTTGAAAAGAAATTACCTGCAATTTTAAGGAATAAACGTTACCGAGAATTTCAACGATTTTGAGGCCAATCTTTTCCAATTGCGGAATCCCTTTTTGAGAATTTTCACACCCGGGCTTATATTATAACGCCTCACGAAGTGGATACAAGCATTTTATAGGGGCGCATATAGAATGCTTGCTAAGACCCAGTAGAGACGCTATGATTGCTTTTCGAGTTATGATGTGACCGAAAGGTCGGGGTAAGGGTGTGATAGGGGCCCATATCACATACTTGCTACGACCAGTTGGAAATGTTATGATCACGTCAAGGGTGCTGTGAGGATCTCATACGGGCCCCTATGAGATGCTTACAGGATCAATGGCATGATCCTTGGACTCACCATTTTAAAACTTCAGCCCCATGTTTTAGAGTGATTTTAGTCTCGGGGACGAGACTTGTTTTTAGAGGTGGATGATGTAAAGACCGGGAAATTTTAGAATATTAAATTATTGAAATAATGATTTATAATCATTCCGATTCTAAGATTTGGGAGGTTTGAAATTTCCGTCCTTGAGCTATTGGTTTTATTCTAAATATCTCGAAACGAGTTCCGGCATTATTTAATTGGAAATTTAATATATGTTATACTCTGCTTTTATATACAGAAAATTGAAAAAAATAATGTTCGGATTCCATTTATTAAATTCGGATTTGAAGAATTGAGAAGTATTTTAAACACGTCGGGATAAAGTCGAGCGAGCGGGTTTTGAGTCTATTCCGCTATTTTGAATTCTATTGTGCGTACATTTCCTATTTTATTTTCCTTTTTCTTTTTCTTCTCTCTCTCTCTCTCTCTCTCTCTCTCTCTCTCTCTCTCTCTCTCTCTCTCTCTCGCGTTCTCATACCCGTGACTTGAGGTAGAAACCCAGCTGCACCTCCTTTGTCTTCTTCTTCATATTATGCAACAACCCACCACACCCACAAACTGCACACAAATTGCCCCTCAGTCTTAGACAATTGTCCATTTCCACATTCACCAAAACCCAACTTTCATCCTTATCCTCACACCTCTTTTCCATCTCCTTCACTCTCTTTTCACCTCTTATTCCAGATCTAAAGAAGAAACGGACAGGAGCCCCATGGCCGCTCCTTCATCCTTCGAGCTCTCTTCTATCATTCTAATTTCCGAGCCACCAAGCCACTCTTTCCGTCCGGTTGCAGGCCACCAGCAGCCTCTCCATTCTCCTCCTCGACGTCGCCACCGGAGCCGAGAGCAAGCACCTTGGGTTGCCTGATTGCCGTGAAGAGAAGAAGAGGAGTAGAAGCCCTATTCACTACGAGCGAACCACCACCAGCGTCCCCAAGTTCCTCCACTCCCATAAGCTTGGAAACGCCGGAGAAGGAGCCGAGCCGCCGTCCGCCGGACCCTAAAAAAAAAACCAAGCCACTGCAGCCCTGTTTCCGATCGAGGTTCGTTTGTATTTTAAGCCCGATTCCGCCTTGAATCTCCTCCAAATTGTCTCCTCGCTCACCTATATTCCTTCCTAGGCCCTCGAGCCGCATTCTCTCGAGCTATCGCAGTCGGAACCGCATCGGAGCCGGAGATTTCCTCTCGGAAGACACCTCGGTAATCTCTCTAATTCTCCCTCTCCTTTACTCGCGTTTTGCTCCTTTTGCCTCGAGTGTGGTCGGAGATCCGAGCCGGTCGGGATGGGGAGAGTTGGGGTCGGAACGGAGGCCGCCGAGGTCCCTGGGTTTCTTCCTTCCTTTCTCTATTTCTTTCCGTCGGCGTCGCCCTATTGTGTTGAAGGTTGAAGACGATGGAGTGAGGCGGGCTTGGGCCTAATTTTATTCCGGATCCGGATCTCCTCATCCGGATTTCCTCCTACAGCTTTCTTGGGTTTAGATCCGGATTTGGTATTGTTTTGGTCTTCCTTTCCTTTTCTTTGGGTGGGTTGAGTCCTACATCCGGGTTGTGGACCTATTCTTCCGAGTTGGGCTTGGGTTATTTGAGAGAGAGTTGTTGCTATTGTTATGTTATTTATGTGTGATATATGAATGTTAGTATATAATTGTTGTTAACTTATTATTATTATTATTATTATTATTATTATTATTATTATTATTATATCCTATATTTTGAGTTTTATGATAATTGTAATTTCTGGAATACATATATATTTATATATTATAAATGTGTTTAGGAGTTTTAGAGTGATTTGTCGGTTTTGGTTTATAAATGGATAAAGGCGGATTTAATTGGTGTTATTTTAGACAAATATTGTTTGGATTATTTAAAAAGGGTTGTGGTTTTCAGATCGAGATGCCGGAATCGTTTTAATAATATGACCTTATGAAATTGTTAAGGATTTAAATGATAAATGTCGAGATTCTTTGTCTTGGTCGGATGATGTTGGTCTTGAGAAGGAATTCTGGAAATGTGGTCGGTATGATTTTATCAATGAGTTGATTGGAAGTAAATGATTTTGGTTGATGTTGATCATATCGAAAGGGTTTTGGAAACGGTTTTACCATCGGTTGATTTTGAACATGTTGAGAACTTGGGTTCGTGTGTGTGAGAATGTTGGTTCGGTAGCTTATGGAAATGGCTTGATGATAGGTGTGTATTGCTTTTGGATCGCTTGGACTTGCATTTGGGCCCTTGCTTGTATCATCCTGTTGTTCTGCATCTTCAGGTAAGTTCCTTAGGGGGCTTACTCAGGTTGGACATTCGTGCCTGTTGTTGCATTTTATGTTAGGTGTTGCATATGCATAAAAGCATGCCATGTAGTATCCTGTTTAGGTTGTACTAATTGAATGAGCATCTGCTTACTTTATGCGTTTGAAACAGAATGGCCGTTATCTGTGATAGTCCTAGGGTCTTTTCTAGGGTCATAGGGTAGCCCAGCATCATCGGGTACCCTGAGTCAATCGAGTCATGAGCTTCCTTATATTATGAGATGCCTGCGGGCTTTATTATGGAGCGGGTTAGGCATGCGTACTGCCCGATTATGATGGAATGCATTCACGAGCTGGCCAGTCTCCGCCCTATTGGAAGGGGGTGGAGGTAGGAGAGGGATATGCCACTTGGCATTGTCTTGGCCCTTTACAGTACTTTTACACATTATTATAATTAGGAGCATGCTAGTGTGTTTGATTTTCGTACTGCATTAGAGCATCTTTATTAGGTATAGCACATACTATGTGGCCTCAGCGACTGCCGGTCCCGCATGAGTGGCTCGATCTGACTCCTTTCCCCGTTCTTTTTTTTAAGGTATTTTCTGCAGATTCTGAGTACTTGATGTCTATATGACGGGGTTTCCTTTTGGCGAATTGAAGAACCTGGCTAATTCTCTAACTTGGTGTAAATGGTAATAATTCGCTTGTGTTTTTGTTTTGACCCGGCTCTATCGTGACACTCTGTATCTTAATTTTGCTTCCGTTTTACTTTCATTTGAATTAAATTTCGCGACATAGTCTTAAGACAGGTTAAGGGTACCCAACGACCCTTCGTGACTTTTAGGGTTTGAAATCCCTCTTTCTACTAATCATAAAATGAGTTTGAAACCTCGACCCGTACTTGGATTGCAAGATCCGAACAAGGGGTTTTATCCCTTGAAACGTAACCCGGAAATCATAATTCTGGGCCGTTACACGAGTGCAAATAGTTGAGGGGCCATACACATATTTAAGCCTATTTTTAAGGGGTTGAGATTATTTTTAAGGGATTATATGGGGTGAAGATTATTAAGTGGTTTATAGGGATGCTAGAGGTTGAGATTTTTTTTAATAATAATCCTGGTAAGGTATTTGGTGAGTAGAAGGTTATTTGTTTGTAAAAAAAATAAAATGACCAAATTGCCCCCACCTATTTTGGTCTTCCCCTACCTTCGTCCCCAGGCCGTCACCCCCACACTATCGATTCTTGTTGACAGAGAACCACCGGTTGAAATTGGACTCTGACGTTGGACCAAATTCGCTTGCATACTCTCGATTCCTCTTTGCTTTGAGTTTTATAAACCTTCAACCGCGTCAATCTGCAACAAGAAGAAGCAGACTCGAGCCCAGATCCCGAATAAGGTTTGCTTCCATGGCTCCTACTTCGAGTTCCAATGGTAGCGCCTCGCCCAGATCTACATCCATCTCGCCGATTCGGAGCCAAGAAGGAGTAGACTCGAGCCGGTGATTTGACGCCATGCCGAGGGCCAAGAAGAAGCGCCTCGATCTCCCTCCGTCCCTCTGTTCTACTTCCATGGGCGACGCTCCAAGGGTAAGAAAGTCAGACATGGGTTGTTGGAGTCGAGAACCCCGACAATCTTGCCCAGCAAGGGTTGGATTATCGGCCTCCAGAATCCCCATATAACCTCAACCTCCATCACCTCTAACCTCCTACCTTCCCTTGCCAAACGCAAAAGCCCCAACAATCCTCTGTAATCTCTTGCCGAGCGCGGCCTAAGGGCTCATTTGGGTGATTTGGCTAATTGGCTAGGAATAAAAGTTTTTTATTTTGAGTTTTTCAAAATAAATGAAAAAGGAGTTTAAATAATGCTAAGGATAACTTTGAACAGAAAACCATGCCTTCTCCGCTTCTGACTACTGTCAGATTTCGGTTGACAGTAACGATAATTCTAATTTCAAACCTCAATCATTTCGCTTTGAGATGATGTGGACAAAAAAGAAAGATTTCAAAAACATTGTTAAAGAAGCGTGGAGGCCTGATTTAGGCGGTTCTCACATGTATAACATAACCAAGAAAACACAACTCTTAAAAAACAAAGCAAAGTTATGGAGTAAAAAAACCTTTGGAAACATCTTCAAACAAATTAGAGAGGTGGAAAACGAACTGCGAAGGATTTAAACTATCATTATGAGGAACCCAAATAATATCTTAGAAGCCAGACTTTTGAGAAAACTATAAAGTTTATTTAACTATCATAAGCAATACTGGAGACAAAAAGCAAAAAATAAACACCTTAAATCCATGGATTTTACCTCTGACTATTTCGATCGTGTGGCTACTAGAAGAAGAAACAAAAAAACTCATCAAATCTATCACAAATGAAAATGGACTGAAAATTAGCTCCGAGAAAAGAATTGGGAAAGAAATAGAAAGAGAATACGAGAAAAAATTCTCTACTTCAAATATTAACCAACGTAAGCTTCACAACCAAATGAGACTTTTATGGAAAATATTGGCTGAACCAGACGACGTCTCGCCCAAGTTGATCAAATATAAGTACCTGCGCTCAGCTAACATCCTTGAGTACAAGAAAAATGGTGACTCCTCTTGGCAATGGGTCAAACTGGTTACTCTCATTGAGAAATTTAAGTCGGGACTTGTATGGTATGTTGGAAATGGAAAATCTATAAAATTTTGGACAAATAATTGAATTACAACCTCAGCTTTGCATTCTAGAGCTGATTGTCCCCGAACTGGTAACACAGAATAAATTGTTAGTGATTACATTAGGGGGGGGGGGGAGTTGGTGGAGGTAGAAACTAAGCAATGTGCTTCTTTCTAACATTGTTCAAGAAATGGTGGACATTCCCCTTCCTATATCCTCCTTTGAGGATTGACTATATTGGTGGATTGATAGAGCTGGCTGGTTCACTACTTCAAGTGCATACAAACTACTCACATCACAGTCAGCCGTACACCTAGACGCCAATGCCTGGATTTGGAAAGTAGACGTTCCATATAAGATAAAAAAAATTATGGAAGGTTTGTCAGAATGGTCTCCCTACTGCCGCAAGGCTTGCTACTCGAGAAGTTTTGGTTCCTTCCACATGTAGTTTATGCAATGGTGCGGTCGAGGATGATGTCCACTTTCTGCTTGAATGTCCCTTTGTGTGCTCTCTCTATCAATTTCCTCCACATTTAAGTGCAACTGTTTCGAGCATGATTTTTCACTCTCGGGGTATAAAATCTATCATTTTTGTCACAGGGAATATTCTTAGCCTCGCGGCAAAGGAAAAGATAATTCTTTACGTATAGTTAAAATGCACATCCAAAATTGGAAGATAACTTCTCAATACGTGGAGAGCCTAGATGAGAACCCCCCCGTGCTTGCACAAAACTCAAACTATCCAAGTACCAAAAAGAAGAACGGCAAGATTAAGTGGCGCAAACCCCCAATAGGAACTTTTAAGCTTAACTTTGATGGGTTTACAAAATTAAATAATGACAGTTCAACGGGAGCCATAATACGAGATTGAGAACTCCGACCAATATGCATTTGCTATCAAAAACTTGGGAAACAAAGCCCTCTTAAAGCAGAAGCGCTAGCGTTGAAACTTGGAATCCAACACGCTATACAACTTTCCATTGATAAAATCCACATCGAAGGTGACTCGAGCATAATCATAAACCACTTAAACAAACATTTTTTTTATATATACAAGTAAGGATTTGGATGGGGCTAGTCCCTACTAGACCATCATCCAATAGCATCCTTGCGTATGAGAATACAAATATGTCTATCTATCTGAACATCTGGGGAGGCAGTAGACTAGAAGAGGCGAGAGATGTGGTCGGCGCATCTGTTAATCTCCTGGAAGCAGTGCGAAAGGTTAACATGGGTGAAGGACCGAAGAAGCAGGAGAATGTTTGTCGTCAGCATCTCAATTTCTCATGGACAGGACCAACACCCCTTGATTGCGTTAATCACAGTTAGGTTATCACATTCAATGTGAATATTGGATAGACCCAACTCCTTTGCCTTCTGGATGCCTAAAAGAAGTCTCATAGCCTCAGTCATAAGCGGCGACCTGAGAGTAAGTGGGCCGCCACCGCAGGCAATCAGCGAACCTGTGTGGTTGCGGATGATGAAACCTGCACCAGAAGAGCCAAAGTAGTTGTAACTATCGTCGAAATTTATTTTGAACGTACCTCCAGGTGGTTTATTCCACCGCAGATGTCGTTTCTTTCTGGTTTCTGTTCTTTTGGTGGAAGCATTAATGTTTGGTTCATCCAAATGTTTCGTTTTCTCCAAATTTGTGATTGTTTGTCTTGTCATATTTTCCATGCTTTGGATTGTGATAGTGTTTACATTGTTGAATATTTTCTTATTTCTAGATGTCCAAAGACACCACCAAACAGTTGCCAATTTTTTCTTTTGCTCTGGAGTTACTGTTTCAAATATTGTTGACATAATTCTTTTTTATGTCTTGTTCATTTATATCTAATTCTTCTAGTTGTTTTTCTTCACGGGGTCAATCTTCCGGCCCACGGCGGGCGCCGTGCACGAGGCAGCGGGCGCGTCCATCTCAGTGACGGGATTCCCTCTTTTTCTTCGACTGTCTTCAATGTCGTGCTTCCTTGCTCCTCACTAGTCTCTTTCTCAGCCTCCATATGCTCCAAAACATGTCTCTTAAGCTCTTCTAAGATCCCTCCAAGGTCGGAATGTAATTCTACAGAATAAACACTAAAAAGGCGTAGATTCCGAACTCGAATACTTCACAAGCAATATACGAAACTATACTCAAACATAAGTAAAACTCATATCTAAATGCAATAAGAAATACCTATAATGCCTATATGAAATATGCATTATCACTCATATTATCTTATTCCACATATTATGTTGTATAAGTTCAACTATACAATTACCTTTGTCTTTATTATTCTTTTTTCACACTTCTATTTATGCTATATTTCAATTATACGAATATTTTCACAAAAAACATTTCGTATGTAAGAAAACAAGTATTGTAACATAACGCCCGATCCGACGTTGTGATATGTTTTTTTTATGAATCACAACGTCAGATTGGACGTTGTGATGTGGCCCGACCAGACCCACTTTACAATGTCCAATCCGATGTTGTAAAGTGCCCGACCCGTCCCATCCTGACCTCATATGCACAACGTTGTATGCTTCATGTTACAACGTCGGATCCGACGTTGTGACGTAATTAACACTACAACGTCGATCCGACGTTGTTTAACAACTTTAATCCGCGTATTTGCGGTAGATATAAGGGCAAGTTTATCGGTGTCTTTCTGGTACCGATACTTACGAAATTAATAATAAAAAAATGAAACAATTGCAAGTATCGCTTGAAGGGATACTACTCCTAGTATCCTGACAAGTATCGACTATACTAATGGGTGAACAGTACTCGTTCAGATGAATATTATAAATTAATCTAGATTGGAGAGAATTTTTCGAGAGGGGTATAATCGTAAATTAATTTGGTAGAAAATGATGGAAATAATTATGGAAGGGGGGAATAATTGTAAATTGATAGGAAAATATGAGTTTTGAGATACTAGATAAAGTGGGAAAAGTGAGAATGAGAGTCTATGATGATGTGACGGAAAGAGAAGAATAAAATATTAGTATTCTTACTATCCCTAGTATCCCTGATAAACCTGGTCTAAGGATACCAACTTATTTTTTATATAAAAAGTAGTGTATATATTTATATTTAAACAAACTTACCCTAAAATAAAGAGCATCTCACTGACGCGTTCCGTGCGTGGGCCGTGCGGTATCACAATACACTCGTTCACTTTAGACAGTGCTCTCTCTGCGTCGTCGTCGTCTTCTTCCCCGGTAGGGTTGCACCAGATAAACGCAATCTCCCGTTCTCTCCGCCCCCCCCTCTCTCTCTCTGAACCCCGCCACCGTTAACTCTCCCTCTCCACCTCCCCTCCCTCGCGAAACATGGGGGCTTCGCTTCCTCCGAAGGAGGCTAATCTCTTCAAGCTCATTGTCGTAAGTTCTCTCTCTCTCTCTCTATCTCTCCCCCTTCGTCTTACTTTACTTAATCATCGAAATTCGAGTTTTGTTACTTCGATTCACCTTAGTTTTCCTTTTGCTTTCGATGTTCTTACAGTTATAGCCCTAAAACCCCTTACAAATTAACATTTCATGTTTGATTTTGACCAGCATTGCATTATCAGCCTTCCGATACCTAGTCAAGCTATGGTCTTCGGAAATACTGTCAAAGATATTCAGATAGGTTTATGTTGGTGCTTTGATTGTGGCAGCGAGCTTAGTGGTTTGAGGCTGTGTAGATCAGGTGTTATTGCCTTGATGGACCCGTGAGGATGTTTTCATTCTCTTGAGGGGCTGGTAGAATTTCCTGGATTATTTGATTAGTTTGTTTATTTTAGGGGAATTGGGGGCAGTGTGGAAGGGGAGGGGTTGGTTTAAAAATCATTATGAAGATGGACAAATTTCGAGAACCAGCCACATGAGGTATTGGGGTGCGTTGTGCTTTGGGTGGATTCCTATGTTGAGGCACTAAGATGCATTGAGGATGAACTTTTGATAATGTTCTTAAGGATTTTGACCCAATGTAGGGATGCTGCCATCAATCTAAGTTGTAGGTTTCCCCGTGTGCTAGAATAAAAATGTTAAGTATCTACATACTGCTCAATATTTCTTGTTGGAGCCTACAACTCACCACACACAAAGAACCATGACAAACTAGATTTCTCGATTTTAGTACTTCTGCTGAATTACTAGGAATGCGTGTGTAAGCCTGCTTTTCTGATTTATTGCATGCAGAAATCATATGAAACAAAACAGTATAAAAAGGGTTTGAAAGCAGCTGATGCAATATTAAAGAAGTTTCCAGATCATGGAGGTATGTATTTACAGTTTTACACCTTCCTTTTGCTTTCTAGGTGTGATCCTGCATTCAAACCTTGTGAACTTTTTATTTGGTAGTTGATTCTTGGGCAAATGGTGTCTTCATACAAGAAAGAGCTCTATAAGGATATGATATTCTTTTTCCATATTATGCTTATCCTATCATGCAAACTGACCTGGTGGAATTTTATAGGACTACTTGACAGGATTCTTTTAAGCAAGGGATGTTTTCGTATCTAGCATTAGCATAGACTAGGAATGGACTGATGCTGCTTGTTCCTAGTTGCTTGTTGTGTGTGCACTATATAAATGACCAAGGATTTGAAATCTTAGAGTTTTATGTGTTTTTCATGGATCCTATGCCTATTCTTTTTCTGTTATTTTCTAAGGGATCTTTGGTTTTCAGAAACCTTGTCAATGAAAGGGTTAACTTTGAATTGTATGGATCGGAAAGCAGAAGCATACGAGCTTGTTCGCCTTGGTCTAAAGGTTACAGCGTAATTTTGTGTCTTTAGTAGAAATAACTTTAGCTCTTAGCCTGCAGTTTCATGATATTTGTCCCATATCCTTTTGGTAATCTGAGAATTGATTCTCCTTGTGATGCAGAATGACCTGAAAAGTCATGTATGCTGGCATGTTTATGGTCTCTTATACAGATCTGACAGAGAATATAGAGAGGCAATCAAATGTTACCGAAATGCGTTGCGGATCGATCCTGACAACATTGAAATACTGCGGGATCTATCCCTTCTGCAGGTAATACTTGCTTACTGATTTCTGTTAGATCTCAGTTCTGGAAATAATGTAACTACACAAACACTTAAACTCACAGTTCATGAAAACAGAGGCAAAAGTCCCCTGGACATTTGGTATGAAACTTACCAAGAGAGTTATCAAACTCCAACTGAAGGCCACTGACTTTACAGCTCAATTCAAAAGAGATTTCTGGAACCCCCAAAGCTTCACCCAATATTTGTTTCTGGGTTTCTTTGGCGTAACAATTTCGTCTGAAAGATCTGCATTTCTACTGCCTTTGTTGACAGATGTGGGTTCATGATGACAAAAGTGGGATAGTGTAATCACTGAGCATTTTTTAGATGTTTACTAATATTTAACTACCTTAGTGTTCGAGGAATTTATTTATGTTTGATGTGTTGTTACTTTGCCTTGTTGAAATTTTAGCATTTTTTCTTCACCTTGAAAATATCATATTTATTTCTTTTATAACAAATCATTTATTGGATTCTAAATGCACTTGTACATGGATTCACAATAGTAGCACACAAGAAAACACACAAATGTAGGGAACCCACGTTACCAAATGTAATCCAAGCTCAATCCACTAAGCCATCAGCAAAAGGCAACCTCTCTGGCCAAGGCAAAAGCCTTCCAAAATACTATCCCCTATACCTTGAAAAGAGGCCTAATACCTTAATTATAGGATGCTAATGCTCATGTAACAGTAGGTTACTTTAGCTTGTTCCATCACAACCCTAACAACCTGATTTACACCTCACATGATCTCCCCTACCCACTACAATACACTTTACCCTTCTATGATCCATTCAACTAGTTCCCAGGTACAAATGTACAATCCAAATTGATTTCTCAGTTCAACAGTTTGTTAGTATGCAGTTATGCATACTTGTGTAAAGGACTCAAGGTATTCCATTTATATAGCAGAACTTGTTTTTTTGCAGGCACAAATGCGGGATTTAAGTGGGTTTGTGGAAACTAGGCAGCAGCTGTTGACTTTGAAACCCAATCATCGCATGAATTGGATTGGGTTTGCAGTTTCTCACCATCTACACTCTAAGTATGGTTTCAGCTTCTTTCCACATTTGAACCTCTTTTATTGGGAATAATATGAGAAAATCCTATCATGTCATGGATAAGATATTTGAAGAGAATACTAGCATTGAATTAGCTGTGGAGACAAACAGCTTTATGACTAAGCCATAGCATTGAGCTTTCATGGATAACTTGTTTGTTGTGTATGTAACACTGGTAGTAGTTAACATTAGAGCAATATTCTGCACTTTGATACAGGACCTTAATTGTAGTCAACTTTTTGTGTGAAGAAAGCTGTTCCTTTTCCCTGCATTACTATGAACTGTTCTCTGAAACCCTGAGATCTAGTCATACCAGTCATCTAATGTAGACTTTCATTACAGTGCGTCTAAAGCTATTGAAATCCTTGAAGCCTATGAGGGAACACTTGAAGATGATTATCCACCAGATAATGAACGCTGTGAGCACAGTGAAATGCTTCTTTACAAGGTATGGAGGGAGTAGTCTGAGATCCTGCTCTTCTCCTTCAGTTTTTGTTGTTCAGACTTCAGAGTAAAACCTGCTACTGTATCACATGGGTATATAATGGGTCTGAATATTTACCTACAATCAATATTTGTCTTAACTTCTGTTTTCATTTCTGTGCGACATATAAAATCTGGTGGTGTAAAACTGCCAAAATTATCCATTTTTTGTGTTTGTTATGGAAACCAATTGAGCTCATTGAAATCCACTCACTGGAATCCTGATAATTTATTATTCTGGTTTTTGGCAGTTAGTTATCTCCGTGCTTTGACTCAAAAAAGTCATGCTAGTCATTATTGATTGATTATTGATGTTTTATGATTGTTTCTTTTCAGATTTCTCTAATGGAAGACTCTGGATTTCATCAAAGAGCTCTTGACGAGTTGCACAAGAAAGAATTCAAAATTGTGAGATTTATATAACCTTTTTGTTTGTCAATAACTGCTTTTTTTTTTCTGAATCATTTGACTTTGGGTTGCTTAAATCCGTAATTTTACTTTCACTTGCTTCTGTTTGTTTAGATTGATAAATTAGCATATAAGGAGCAAGAGGTTTCTCTTTTGATGAAACTCAATCAATTTGAAGAAGCTGATAAATTATTCAGATTTTTGCTTTCAATGAATCCTGACAATTACAGGTAAGTCTATGCATGCGAGTATGTGCTTATAACATTTTGGAGATTCATATAGATTATATCTAATGCAAACAATATTTTGGTGACTTGTAATTCATTAACTTCCTTAATGTTTTTCAATCTCACGGGCCCATGCCCATTGATAAATCACTCTTTATGCAAAGGCTGAAAAGCCTTGTGAGAGGCAGTAGTTTTAGAGGAATATTGATCTTCCTATTTTATGTTTCTTCATTAATTCCTTGTTTAAGCATGTCTTTTTCCTAATGGATTAAACTACTTGAGAGTAGTCATAGGAGAAGCAACTCATCTTGTGGATGTTCTATATTTAACAAGCATTTACTATTTAGTTCTACAGATGTATAATTATTCAAACTTGTTTTTTTTTGTGTGTGTGTGGGGGGGGGGGGGGGTATGGGATGGTTTGTGTAGAAGAACAACTCTTCTCTTTTCTCCTATCCAAAATCGTTTTGCCCAGTCAATGATAAACCAAACAAGAAACACACTGACGACTGTTGAGTGTTGACTGTTTCTTTTGTTAATCATGTATCAAATTATTTAGTTTTTATACCTTTTCTTTCTTGCGATGAAATGTTCTGCTATTATTTCTAACATTTTTTATGCTATTGTACTTATGTTGTTGAAGTTTAAGCAGTCTCACCTTTACGGTTTAAGGTCTAGTGTATAAAAATCTAGTTAAATGTGTTCAATTCAAGAGCTGTTATGGACTGGAGGGTCTTTTTTGGACAATATTAAAGCTTTGGGATGGATTTGTGCTCTAAAGGAAAGCAATAAGTGGTGTTCTAGTCCTCTTAGCTATTCTGTTTGAGTAAGGATCACTATCATTTTGAAAACAAGGGCAACTCTCCTCTACATATATCGTGCAAGTTTTCTATACATCATTTTATACAGATCAACAAATCATGATGTTATATTTTCTTTGAAATTTTGTTTTAAGTTGACAATCCCTTTCTTTTCACGTATGTATGCTACACCCTTTTTGTTTCCTCTATTTCCAGAATAGATTGTTTTTTCCCCCCAATGTACAAGTCTTATTGCACTCTATGGAAGTGAATTCTGTTTACTGTATGCATACATTCACTTTAAACGAGTTGATTGTGGGCGCACTTGTATTTTGTTTACTTGTATCTTGACTTTTGAGTAATTTCTTTTTGTCGTCTCACAGATATTATGAAGGATTGCAGAAATGTGCCGGATTATATTTGGAGACAGGCCAGTATTCTATTGAACAAATAGAGAAGTTGGATACTTTATACAAGTCACTCGCTCAACAATATACCTGGTCATCTGCTGTTAAGGTGATATGTCGGCTGACTTGATGTTTTAAATCGTGTATATTGTGCCTTCTAACTGCTGTTATATAGGCTACTACTTTTATACAGATACCCTTGTAACTTGTATGGCAAGTGAAACAAGCTTATGGTGTTTGTGACTTTGTGGCATGGTTTTTCCTCCAAAGGCTTTTACTTCTTTAAATTCCCAAATATATACTCCGTATTTGTTAGCATATCTAGTTGGGACTTTTGAAAATTCTCTATGATGATGCTATGCTCTTGTTGCTACTACCTTGTATATTATTTATCTCACTTACCTTTGCCTCCACTTGGTTGGTTACAGAGAATTCCACTCAGCTGGTTTTAATCATCAAAATTTCTATTTTGATTTTTTCAGAGAATTCCACTTGATTTCCTGCAAGGTGACAAGTTTTGTGAGGCAGCAGATAACTATATCAGGCCTCTCCTTACAAAGGTAGTTGATGTTCTATGTTTCCATTAGGTTGTTTACTGCCTTAAGATTCATTATAGTGAGCTTCTCATCATTTGCTACATGCAGGGAGTTCCTTCCTTATTCTCAGATTTGTCTCCCTTGTACAATCAACCTGGAAAGGTTAGTTCTGTACTTTTTACAGGTCTAAATATAACCTTGTAGTCTATGTTTAGTGTTGAAGGTTTTGTAGCGAACCTGACGTGATCTTTTTGTTAAAATATATTGTAATTTATATCTTGTGCAGGCGGACATATTGGAGAAATTGGTTATTGATTTGGAGGAATCTATCCGAAAAAACGGGAGCTATCCTGGAAGGTAATGCTGCTTAACATTTTTCTTGTATAATTTGTTAAGGTCAAGATTGTAGTTTTCCTTTGTTTATCACCATTTTGAACCAAATGATCACATTCATCCATAATTAGCCAACAATGCTCATGCATTTCACACTTTGAAGCTCTCATGTGCATTCTAAACACATGATTAGAAAGAGGGTAAGGGTGACCATGGTTTCTTCTGTGAAGTTGCTGTCATCTAAATGAGTCTTGATATTTTTTATTCTGTTGAGTTAAGTTTACATAGATATATCATATATGTGGAAGGAACAAGGCATTTGAAGGTTATATCTTATTGTGATTACAATATTGCATACAAGTAGAAGGTGCATATTTTATCTTGTTCATTGCTGAAGATACAGACTGATACATTGTTTGAGGATTTTTTTGGCTTGTGTTTTTGATTGGTTGCAGTGAGAAGAAAGAGCCTCCTTCCACTCATTTGTGGACTTTGTTTTTCTTAGCCCAGGTATGCTATCTCTTTATGCTTATTGGTGTGTACTTGTTTTCTTTAGGGGGCACTTTCCTGTCTTTGCTAACGATGAGTTCTAACTGCAGCACTATGATCGACGAGATCAACATGAAATAGCTCTCACAAAAATTGATGAAGCTATATTACACACTCCAACTGTGGTTGACCTATACTTGGTGAAGGTATGTATCATTTGTTATGGAGGTATTTGACATATATTTTTGGCTGAGATTTGACGCTACAAATAGATACAAACTTCAAACCTCTTTTGAAGTACCCCTCTCCTAGTATGGGGAAGACATTAGGATGCTTCTTTCTCCGAAGATTCTGTTCTAGCTGGATCCCTTAGGGCCTTTAGGTGAATGGTTATTGTTAGTCTCTTCCAAATAATAACAGTATGCATAATTTTATGCTGCAGAGTCGAATTCTAAAGCATGCTGGAGACTCGAAAGCTGCTGCTGCCTTGGCAGAAGAGGCCAGATGTATGGATCTTGCAGATCGTTACGTAAATAGTGAATCTGTGAAGCGTATGCTGCAGGCTGATCAGGTTTGTAGTTGGATAATACGAAGTTTCTTTCTGCTCCTCCACTCTCTGTTTTATTTTTATTTTATTTTTTAGAACTTCTAATTCTTTTATTTAATTGTTAATATTGGTAGTTGGTTGTCATTTGAATGATTTATCGTTTCTTGTAGGTTTCTTTGGCAGAAAAAACAGCTGTGCTGTTCAATAAGGAAGGCGATCAACAGAATAACTTACATGACATGCAGTGTATGTGGTATGTATCTGCTGCTAGGTACTTATATTGGAGCTGGCTTTTTCCTGCATATTTCTCACATTTTAATTATGGAAGGTATGAACTTGCTTGTGGAGAGAGCTACTTCCGTCAAGGTGATCTTGGGCGTTCACTGAAAAAATTCTTAGCTGTGGAGAAGCACTATGCTGATATTACAGAAGACCAGTTTGATTTTCATTCATATTGCTTGAGAAAAATGACTTTGCAAACGTATGTAAAAATGTTGAAGTTCCAGGACCGGTTGCATTCACATGCATATTTCCATAAAGCAGCTGCTGGAGCTATCAGGTAGATTTATATGTTAGTAACATTTCATCTTCACCCTCAGCAAGAATCTGCATGTTTATATGTTCTTAATTTCAAGGTAGCTTACTTGTGTTCACTTATTGATGTCTTTGGTTTCTTTGCAGATGCTATATCAAGTTGTTTGATTCTCCTCCCAAGTCAGCAAGCGGGGAAGATGAAGAAATGTCAAAATTGCCGCCTTCTCAGAAGAAGAAACTGAGGCAAAAGCAAAGGAAGGCAGATGCTAAGGCTAAAAAGGTAGTTTGGTGTGTATTGATATATTTCTTTCCCCATATTTTTTCCTACTGAAGCCATAATGTTGGTTCTCTCTTCGTCTTGTAGGAGGCAGAAAATAAAAATGAGGAAGCAAACGCTAATAATTTATCTAAATCCGGGAAAAAAAACATTAAGGCCGTGGATCCTGATCCACACGGAGAAAAGTTGTTGCAGGTCACTTCTCCATGCTGTTCTATTAGAATTACTTAATATTTCTACCAGTTCAGAAGGAAATCCTTGTTTTGCTTATTCAGATATAATAAAATTTCAATTTGCTAACAATGAATGTGTATAGGTGGAGGACCTGTTAATGGAAGCTACCAAGTATCTGAAACTACTTCAGAAAAATTCTTCAGATTCCCTGGAAACGCATTTACTCTCCTTTGAAGTTAATATGAGAAAGCACAAGATTTTGCTCGCTTTACAGGTTATCTGTTGTACTGTATCTTATCCTTTTTATAAAAAAAAAATTTGCAGTGATGCACGCTCACCTCTCAAAGTTTTACTTGCTAATTACAGAAACCTTGTGTGAATCCCAATGGTGATGACAATTGTTTCATTTGGGGGGTTAAATTTTTTGGGTGAAGTGATGGCATAAATAGCGTAATAACAGAGGTTCTGTCACTTTATAAAGGTGTAGCTTACTACTGATTTATTATATCCACCTGCAGGCTCTAAAGCATTTGCTAAGGTTGGATGCTGAAAGCCCAGATACACATCGCTCCTTGGTATGCTGTCTTGACTGGAGCTGAATCCAATGAATTCTTCTTATTTCCTTTTTGGCAAGGGTCTCTGCATGGCATCTTTCATTTTGTCATGAATATTTTCTTAATTTTTTTCTGCTAAAAAAATAGTTTTCTAACTAAGCTTGCTATAACATTCATGTAGTAAATTCTTACTTCTTCCTTTTCAAAGCACAGATGAGATTCTTCCATAAGGTCAACTCTATGCCCACTCCAGTGACAGACACGGAGCACCTTGTATGGAACGTCTTAGAAGCAGAGCGACCCTTGATAAGGTTTGCTAGGCTGTGTTGTACTTGTAACATAATAAATATAATCCATGAGATAGGCCCTCTCAAATCTGACTCATTTTTTTGTTTCAACGATCTTTGTTTTCTTAGCTAATAATTTGTATTTGTTACTGAAGTCAACTGGATGGGAAATCATTGATAGAGGCAAACATGGTATTTGTAAAGAGGCATGAAGGTAGGCTTATCATTGCAGCACTGTTTATTCAGCCCGAGACAATCTATATTTCAATGTTCAAGCAATGCTGATGTTTGTTGCCAGATTCCTTGGTGCACAAGGCAGCAGCTGCCGAAATGCTTTATCTTTTGGAACCAACCAAGAAGTCGGAAGCCGTTAAATTGATTGAAGATTCATCTGATGACATTGCTTCAAGGTAATATTTCCATTCTCTAATTTGTTTTACTAAAATGCTATATGGCATCTGGAATTGTATTTGTATAACAAAATTGTATTGGTTCACATGTAGAAATGGAGCTCTGGGTGAAGTCAAGGGGTGGAAGCTTAAAGACTGCATTGCAGTCCACCACCTGTTGGAAAATGTTGTGTTCGACAAGGATGCTGCAACTAGTATGTACCCTGCTGCCTTTCTTGTCCTGTATCTGTTTGATGAAGTTGCCTGCAATGAGAGGCATGCGTATTGCATACCTTGTCCATACTAGAATCTGTATGATCTACAAGGTTCAGTTTTTCCGTTCTAAATAACTGTTGTATGTGCAGGATGGAAACTTCGGTGTGCTGAACACTTCCCATACTCTGCCTATTTTGAAGGCAGCCGAAGCTCTGCGGTGTCAAACAGCTACCTTAAGGGAGTATTCCAAAATTCTGAAAACGGGACTCTTGATCATACAGAAAATGGGAATCTCGAAAAGTTGAAGGATCTTAAGATCTAACACAGTTGTATGGAATGGAAGTTGCTCAGATTGGTATCTTGTAATCCTGTTCTTGCTCAAAAGCACCAGCAAACACATATATCAGTTGCATAAGAGCTGGAAGATCACAAGCCCAGGTAATGGGAGATGATTTTGGTTATGGTGCCCATATCTCTAACTGAAAAAAGGCGGCATCGCTCTTAACTATTGCTGTTGAATTGCATATGTATACTTAGTATCAGGGAGACTTCCCCCTCTTTACTGCATACTGTGTTTCGTGGCGACACACTGGACTGGGTTTGCTAGTGGTCATGCTCTTCGTGGCTTTGCCTTATCGAAATTCTTCAATCGGGATGAGGAGCATTTTACAGAGCATTGTTTTGGTTTCATCTCTTTTGTTATTTATTTGCAGTACACCATTTGTCTTTCTTCTGAAGAGAAGTATACCTTTTTGGAGTTGCTTTCCTTCATCATTGTTGTATTTTGAGTACTCTTATTCCCATGTATGAAACGCCACTCCATGTGATAAATTTTGGTATTTAATTCTAGGCCTATGAAACGTTGGATCCATTTGTATCCCCTTGAGGAAATTGCATTTTTGCTGGGTTTAATCCTCTTTGGTTGATTAAAAATTGACCAAACCTTCAATGGTTCTTGCTCGTTATTCCTTGCTGACTTGCTCTCTAACAGATCAGAGTTGCCTTTATCATCCCCATGGATAAACCATTTACAGATTATGATAGTTTACTTGTTTAATTTGTTTTAAATTCCTAGTCGTCTACTCCCAAATAATATAAATCAGACTCCCAAATAGCATTAAAAACAAATGACTGCAACTTTTTTTTTTAATATATAATGAAAACTTGAATTTTACCATTATTCACATCTCCACTGTTTGGCAGTTTTGGGTTACGAAAAACTCATGCAACAGCCATGCTCTATGCCTCTATAAGCGTCAATACTCACCTGTACATGAGATTAATCTTGCCAGCATGTGCAATATAACATGGATCTCTTGAGCAAATGCTCGTGAATTGAGCATTTTCCCAGGAAACTAAAGTGCCTCCTTCGTGTTTAACTGGAACTAGACTCCGAGAATGGGGTTCCTCTGTTCATCTATTTCAACGACGAGCAGATGGTTTGGATCTGATCCATTGGGTCCTTCAGAATATAGTGTCGGCAAGTACGCCTTGTATGCTGGCAGATATCGTGAAACAAAATCCAAAACCTACAAAGCATACATGAAGGCACCAGTCTTTGTAGAACACAGTCAACAAAAATCCATTAAAAAAAAATTGTCATGGTAGAAAGCCCTGTATGGAGTGTGTACCTCTTCATCTGACATTCCTGGGTTTCCATCAGCCCTCATAGCCACCTCAGCCTGCAAAGATCTTGAATCTATTCATATGAAGCTGGTAAGGGATACGGTATGATGGCAAATTCCCAAGAACAGGAAAGCGAACCTGCAGTCGCCATTGATAAACACAGCTCGGGTCCTTGATCTTGATAACTATCCATGCCTTAACGAACTTATCCCATGCATCATAATAAGCTGCAAGATTCTTGTTCACAATTTCTAGCTGCACATGCAAAGATTCACACAAGTTTGAACTTTTAAGTAGCTGTAGTGGGTAAAACTTCTGAACAGGATGCTATTCAAACCAACCTGTGGATCAACAGCTTTAACCACCTCGTCTGGAACGGCTTTGAAGCCAAGCATCCAACCTTCAAAGAGAACAGCCTAAAAGCAGAGTGAGGTAAAACAATTAGAAGACACAAAAGGAACAGCCGTCCAAAGACCTTAAGGATTTACATAGTAAAAAATCTCATCCATATTGCTGGGTAACAAGTAACAACAAACAAATCCATTTGTTTCACATCAAACACAACTGAGTGCCTCAAACAGTCAAACCGAACTGCATTATTTCTACAGTTGCAGGCAATAAAATACGCTTTTGGTGAGTCACCAAAATACTGGGTTGTTGTTGTTGATGAGTCACCAAAATGCTTATTTTATTTATGATAATGTCTCTCACATTGTTTTTAGAGGTTTACCGAACCCAGACAATAAAATGTCAGCCAGCAACACGTTGGGCATTGTTCATACCGTTAATGGCCCTTCAACCTCTGGCCACGTAGACGGGTCAGCCCGGTCACCTCTTCCACTGTAAGCAGACTGCAGAAAAGATGTACATAATCAAATCTACTGTCATCAGATGTCAAATAGAGAAAGAGAGTAATCTGAAAAGGTATTGTGCCTACTTTGTCATATCTGGGCACCTTCAACTTTAAACCTGAATACTTCCAACACATCATTAAATCATTCTATAGGTAATACGTAGAGCCGTAACAAAACATCAAAGGTTAAGAAATTGACAAGTGCACAAAGAGCCTACAACTTGGAAGTCACCTTCTTTAGTCAATTTCCCCAAGGATGCAAGTGTTTCAACAGACAAGGAAAGATCATGGCTTCCAGCATTTCCCCTGAACTAAATTATATATTTCACTTTCCTTAGTGTAAAATCATCTCATCTGCTCAGTGCAAAAGACAAAAGCAAACAGCAAGCAGCTGGCCACTACCTCCAAAAGTCTGTTGCCTGGATTTGCTTCTCTTAATTTCGCCTATATTAGCAGGAAGCTGAATCAGAAACGATATCATCTCTATGAAATGAAACTTGTGCAAAGAAAGTTAACTGTGAATTACAGCTCTACTTACCTGCTCTTCCGCTGTCAAATAGAAATCATCAATTGAAAGTGTAGCTACTTTCCTGAAGATCATTTATTCTAAGAGTCATTAATAAGGTCAAGTAATTTTCTCGAGTGTAAACTACCCAAAAAAATAAACCAACATAAACTAGAGTTTCATAATCTGGAAAACACACCTTCCTGTGATCTTGAAAAGATATTCAAGTGCAAACACAAGAGTAGTCTTTCCACAACCTTGTGGTGCACTAAATCCAATCTACATGCAAGAATATGCTGTTAGATAAAAAAAAAAGTTTGAATTCACCATTTATCTTGATGCGAAGAATGTCTTCTTAGTCCAGAAGCTGAAAACAAGTTAACTGACTATGGACCATACCAACACTAACTTTACAAGGAGATGCAGCAGAAATTTCCCCTTTAAAATATTTTGGGTTTATGTCTGCAAAGTCTATCAATGAGCTGAAATCTTACATTTACAAGATTCCCCTAACACTTGAAAAGAAAGTTCTACCACCATACGGCCTTGAAACATTTTATGGAACAGCTCTGTATAACAGTATAATATGCAAAAGAAAGAAAGCTGACATCAAATTTGAGTGATTCCACTTGCATCTGAGAAGAGACAAGGAACACCAGCAAACAAATTCATACCATCAAGGGAGGGACTTCTTCACCATCACTGAACTTAGAGTTATGTTGGGAGATTTGATCCTCGCACCACAAGAAGACTGGTACATAATAGTGGTAGAATCTTATTTTTTGCCCCTCATTCAGATACATCTCATTGAGTTGAAACAATCTACAAAGTTTTGAACCATATAGCAACCATTTGTCAATGGACTCAGCCACCTTTTCAGTAGTGATGCCCATCCTATCCAATAGTGGACCTCTGCATATGAAATCATAAAGACCTTCAACAGCAGAAGTTGCCGCAGGAGTATCAGGGAACACAGAGTGCAACTGGCTCCCTCTCCTTCCACTAGCCGTGTGCCTGTGGGAACTGGAGTTGTCTTCCATCCATGAACATTGGCATCTTGCTGGGACAACCACCAACGAGGACAGAATTTATTTTCATCGCGAGTACAAAAACAGTAACAATCAGAAACAGTTCTATATTGCCATCTAGAATTGGAAAGAGAAAAAAAGTGTCAATCTGACAGCTTGTTTTGCTACAGCATTAAGTTGCTACAGTATTTTATAACTTCATACATTCTACATGACAGTTTCTTAAAACCCTGCCGATAAATAGTTCAGTCGTTAACATCTCAATGGCTTTCTGTTTCAGAGGATAATCAATAATTCAGACGGAGAAGGGGAGAGTATGAAGATTGAACTAACAATGCACAGAAACGACAGAAAATCTAGAAAGAGAAACAAACAAAGCAAAAGGAATTTATACAAGAAATTCGAGCGGCTCAACTCTACATACTGCAACTATCTGGTCAATTGCGATTTGCAAATGATCAATTGCGATTTCACATACAAAAAAAAAACTCCATAGACGCAGAATTCCAAGCAATACAACAAGTCCAAATCAAGCAAATAAATCGACAATCAACACTCCACATTAAATCGTAAGAAGCAAGCGATAATTGCACAAGAAGCAGAGTTCTGAGCCGCATCGAGAGCTTCGAACGGAACAGTGATCTTTCAAATTGAGCATTAAATTTTAGTCAAAAACGAATCGAAGAGAGATGAAATTTACCGGAAGAGGCTGCGTGAGGCGGAAGCAAAGCGAGCTTGGAGAGAGGGAGGGGGGACGAAGCAGCGGCAGAAGAAGAGGAGCAATGCCGGAACGTGAAGGTTGGGAGGGAGAGAGCAGTGGAAGAAGGCCATGGTGCTAGCGACTTGTGGCAGAGAATCTTCGCCATTTTCGCGGGGGATGTTGAGCTTGCGGCCGTTAGAAGAAGAAGATTCTCCCCCTCTCTCTGTAAGCTTTAGGGGGATTGCGTTTGTGAAGGAGCTATGGCTGTCAGCTACCCAGGCTTCCAAACTCTGTAGCTTTCTATTCCAGCTTTATCCTACTTCATTTTTACATATAAAAATAATAATAAAATAATACTCCATCCGTTAATTAAAACTTGACGTTTTACTATTCACGCACGCATTTTAAGGTGTTAAAAACTATATAAAATATTGACTTTTTTAATAAATTTTTTAAATAATATCATACTTAGTACTATTAGGTATGAGTTTATAAAAACAAATGTAACAAAAACTTAATATTTTATATAGTTTTTATCGTTCTAAAAAAGCGTGCATGAATAGTAAACGACAAGTTTTAATTAACAGAGGGAGTACTCTTTTTTTTTCGTACAAGGTATACTTCCTCTATTTTTGTTGTCATTTTTTTTTATTATTATTACTTTTTTGATAAGGGAAAAATTCGCGTGGTGGTTAGTCAACCCGAGAGTATCCCAAAGGATGAGATCACGAAGATCTAAAGGAAATACAATCACAGAATACATCAAAAAAATTAACCACCGAATGCAAAGCCGGAAAAACCTCAAACCCTAAGCAAACAAGCGGACACAACATCGAAAGGAGAGAAGTCCAAGGACCAACCTTGGACCCAAAGGACGAATATTGGACCCTAACAACAGGCTGCCCCGGGCCCAAGTTCTGGGCCCAAAGACAAACCTGAAGGGTAGAACACAATTCCCATCCCGGACGTAAGACAACACAGGTTCCACGAATTGGAGGAAGAGATTGATGAAAACGGGAATATAGCCCTGGAATTGGATTAGCTTCGTTTTGATCCATTCTTCGATCAAGAATCGGATTTTAGAAATGAGGAAATAAGCGGAAGAAGATTAGATTGATTGCTTCACAGAATTGCAATCGAAAAACTCCAGAAATCAAGAGCGTGAGCTATGCAAGCTCTGATACCATTTCACAATCTGAGAATTAGAATATGAGAGAGCAAGAGGAAGCCATTGAAACCAAAACCAGAAACCTTAGATTCGATTGAAAATGAAGAAGAAGAAGAAGAAGTGAGTTCGTTACAATGGAGCAGAGTACATTTATAGAACACAAGTCACTTGCGAGTCACGTGACGTCAATAATGGAAAATGAAACAGATTCGGAACGCTGTACTCGACACTCTCCGAGTACTCTATCTTGAGCACAATGTCGAGTAAGCTAGTATTGACTGAATGGGCTTAGCTCATAATGATGTAGATATGTATAAAAGCCATCGAGACTCGAGAGCTGTATTACTGACATTCGTTCATTCATATAGAAGCTTATTCTTCCATATATTTTTTTTGATTAAATAAAAATTCGACACCCCGGACAGGCCCAGTGGATCGATAGGCCGATTAAACGGCGACGGACAAACCGTCAAACAACCTAAAGACAAATAGTAACAATATAGCATAAATACCAAATTACAAGGAAGTGGTTACAAACTCGGCTAGCATAAACGATGACGGAACAGTAGCAGTGTGCGATAACTCATGAGCCAGTAGGTAGAGGCGACGCAGAGAATCCCTAGGGAACTAAGTGGAAACCTCAGATATGGACTCTGTCGACGAGCCTTCAGGTTTCGATCACGTCCACGACCTCTCGCGCGTCGACAAATGAGAAGAACACCGCTTAAACGAACAGCTAACCCTCAAAGCCAAGTAACAACACTCCCAAATAACTCAGCACCACACCACAATTTGTTAGAGTAGAATGGACCCAAATATAAATATATGTGATAATTTTAGTGGTAAACAAGAGAACCAGATTATTTGTACTTGTAATTGTACTTAGTTTATCTGATTTCTTGCTTGATTTACAACAACCCGGATCCTCCTTTTATAGCGGAGATCCATCCCTATCACAACCAAAAATATCCCTGATTTTGGGGGATATTTTACCATAAGGTGAAGTATTCACCACAAATATTACAACACTTCCCCTTGAATATTCACCTTATATCATGAATCTAGGGGATTTTACACAAGTGTAATCTTATTATACGCATTGATGGTGCTGCCTCATTAAAAACCTTGTCAAGAAAAACCCAGTGGGATAAAAACCGATCTTAGCCACATACATTCTCTTCCTGCTTCGTACAATGCTATCAATTCGGCATGGTTTGACGATGTAGCAGTCAGAGTTTGCTTTGTTGATTTCCATGATATGGTTGTATCCCCATATGTGAAGACATATCCATTTTGAGACTTAGCCTTGTGTGGGTCTCATAGATATCCTGCATCTGCATAACCAACAAGAGTGGCATTTGGACAGTTTTGATAAAATAAACCAAGATCATGTGTACCTCTAAGGTAACAGAAGTAACATAACAAATGTTTAATTCCGTTCCAATGTCTCCTTGTTGGAGCTGAGCTGTATCTTGACAACAAGTTTACAGCAAAGGCAATATCAGGCCTTGTATTGTTGGCTAGGTACATCAATGCACCAATAGCACTAAAGTTTGGTGTTTTTGGGCCAAGTATTTCCTCATCATCTTCTCGAGGACGGAATGGGTCATCGTGTATATTTAGAGATCGAACGACCATGGGTGAGTTCAATGGATGAGCTTTATCCATGTTGAATCTATTTAGAATCTTCTCGGTGTAATTAGATTGATGGACAAAAATTCCATCTCATAGCAGGGGCGGATGGCTTTGGGAGCAAACCCAGCCACTGCTGGGTGAATTTTTTTTGGTGTTAGTTAAAAAAAAAATTTGCTGGGTGAATATATGTTTTAGGTGGGCAATGTCAATGGTCTTAAACTCTTAATGTTTTTAGGCCCAAAAGCCTCTCCATTCAAAAACTTCATTTTATTTATTTGGATATCTTTTGTACTGTATTTTTTTAGGTGGCAACTTGACTCGAATTTCTTTTGTGTTTTTTATGAATTAATACTCCCTTCGTTCGGCAAAACTTGACATTTTACTATTTACGCAAGTTTTTTAGGAGATAAGAACTCTATAAAATATCTAGTTTTTTTAATATTTTTTTTAACAATTTCGTAGTTAGTATTAATAAGTACAAATTTGTTAGATTTTTTTTTAAAAAATTAAATATTTTATATAGTTTTTATCATTATAAAAAAGCGTGCGTGAATAATAAACGACAAGTTTTGCCGAATAGAGGAAGTATATAATACTCCTATTTTACCTTGTTAATTTTTTTTCTCATTGTCATGACTAGAACATTTCCGCTCACCTAACTTTTATATACTAGATCCGCCACTGTCTCATAGATGCTCAATTTGTAAACCGAGACAAAACTTGGTTTTCCCAAGATCTTTCATTTCAAATTCTTTCATCAAGTACTTAGCTGTACTTGCGATCTCATTCAGGGTTCCAACAATGTTTAAATCATCAACATATACTGCAATGATGGCAAACCCTGATTCATATCTTTTGATAAAGATACATGGACATCTTGAGTCGTTCTTATATCCTTCCTTTTGAAGGTATTCACTAAGACGATTGTACCACATTCGCCCAGATTGTTTCGTCCATATAAAGATCTCCTCAACTTTATGGAGAACATTTCTCGAGGCTTCGATTTGCAAGATTCAGGCATCTTTAGTCATTCAGGGACTTTCATGTATATATCAGTGTCAAGTGACCCATTGATATCATCTTATTTTATGTGATTTTATGTGTCTTGTGAGTAGGTTTTATGTTTATTAAGTGTCACTTTATATGTGTTTTTATGTGATTTATGTGTTAATTCGAGTATAGAGGTCTACACATGGTGTGTGTGAAATTTCAGGTGTTTCGGTGCATATTTTGAAATATCTAACGAGCCAAGGAAAATGAGCAAGGAATGAGTCATGTTCGAGGATGATCCTTGAAGTCGGAGTATGTCCATAGAGAGCATTTGAGAGACATGAGCCGAGGCAAGAGAGCTTTCAAGTTCAGAATCAAAGAAGCAAGGCAGACTCGGACTCGAAACCTAGAAGTACCGAGTCGATACAACGAGCAGAGAAGGAAACCACGAAGTATCGAGTCGATACTTGAAACTATCGACTCGGTACCTGAACCTTTCGAGTGAAGATTGCTTTACAGTAGCTACATATCGACTCGATACTCTGAAGTATCGAGTCGATACTTCTCCTCAGCGATAGTTCGTCGGATTTTTTATTCGCTTTTATATTTTGTTGAACGACTTTTTATTATATTTTATTATTATTTTAGGATTATTTTCACATTTTCTTTGGAAGAATATAGATAGAGAATTAGGGTTGGAGAAAGGATGTTCAATTTTCACGTCAGAAACTAGTTGCAGACATTGAGAGTTTTAGGCTCTTTGAGATATTTCTCCTTGAAGGTTTGTTTTGCTGGATTCAAGAATACGTTTTGTTAATCTAGTCTTATATTCTTTCATCATGAATTCTTTGATTGTGTCTGAATCCATGTCTGGCTAATTTCCTTGTTCTGGGGTTGGGTGATCCCAACGATGCTGAGATAGACATGTGTGTATGATTGCCTGAATAGGTTTTATTATTTATTTGATTTGATCCATGAGTGCTTAATCTGATTAATTCTATGATTGATTGGAATCCTTTTGATATTCAATATGCGTTGGTTGCGAATTGAGATTGGATATAAGATAAAGTTGTTAATTTTATTGGAAAAACATGGATTGAACTTGAGAATTGTGTATGAGCAATCTATTTAATTCTCTTGAGGATAATAGACTATCGTAGACAACCTAGGTTTGAATTGATTATGCGGATTGCGCCTGCGATTTTTTGATCGATTTGCTTGCTAGGCTCTAAGTGCTTAAAGAGTCCAATTTGATTGATTAATTTGCAACATGCGCAAACTGAGTGGTAGTTGATTGAATCGGAGATAGTTATTGCGAGATGCGTAGGCTGAGCGATAATGAATTTAGATAGTTTACCTTCAAATATCTCTTTTCGATTTGTTCAGGCATGAAAATTATATAGTCTATCGAAGATGCGTTGTTGTGGTGAACCCTGACTCTGGAATGTTTCTCATCATATATTCACAAATATTTGCAATTTGTCATTTTTCTTCTTCTTATTTTCTCATTCCGTCAAAAATCACTTCGCTTATTTGGCTTAGTAAACTGGTTGAGGTTCTGTAATTGGTATTCACACGGTCCTTGAGATTCGACACTCGATTACTACAATTGACACCGTACGCTTGCGGGGTGTTGGTTTTAGACCAATCAAGTTTTTTGGTGAATATACAGTCACGATACATATTCACCGGTAGTTGATACATCAACTACCGGTGAATATGTATCTTCATAATAAATTCCTGGCATTTGTGAAAAACCTTGTGCTACAAGTCTTGCCTTATATCTTGCTACCTCATTTTTCTCATTTCGTTTTCTCACAAAAACCCACTTGTAGCCAACTGGCCTCACACCTTTTGGGGTCTCGGACACAGGACTGAAAACTTCACGTTTTTCAAGCGACTTTAATTCTGCTTGAATTGCGTCTCGCCATTTAGGCCAATCTTTTCTATGACGACACTCTTCAACCGTTTTAGGTTCAATATCGTCGTCTTCAGCCATCATTTCAACTGCTACTGAAAAAGCAAACATTTCATCAACAATGACATCTTTTTTGTTACATTGCATTCCAGTGGATACATAGTTTATGTAAATCTCATAATTGTCGATTTTTCTATCTTCTTCAAGAAGACTCTCTTTTTCATCTTCTTTAACAAGATTCTCCTCTTCTAAGGAGTTTCCTTCGCCTTTTAGGCTCTCCTCATTATAGATTTCTTTGCCTTTATTAGTATCTTCAGATGGCTGAACTGTTGTGAGATAACCAATATTACCCTTTTGTCTCCTCGTTTGTCTTGGTTTCAAATATTTGGAACCAAGTGGTCTACCTCACTTTCTACGTACAGTAGATTCATTAGCAATAGGTTTATTAGGTAGATCCATAGGTACTTCAATTCTCGCAGGGGCATTTAAATCAGGTATATGTGACTTCGTCACTTTTGCTATATCAGTAAATGCATCGGGCAACTGATTAGCTATGCCTTGTAAATGAATTATCTTTTGTACCTCTTGTTCACATACTTTCGTTTGAGGATCAATGTATGATAAAGACATGGCATCCCATGTGATCTCACCTTTATTATGGTCCATTTTATTCTTTTTTCCCCATAGAGTTGGGAATGTATTTTCATCAAAGCGACAATCAGCAAACCTTGTTGTAAATAAGTCACTTGTTGTTGGTTCAAGATATTTAATAATCGAGGGGGATTCAAAGCCAACATATATTCCCAATCTCCTTTGAGGACCCATCTTTGTTCGTTGTGGTGGAGCAATTGGAACATACACTGCACATCCAAAAACCTTCAGGTGTGATATATTTGTTGGTTCCTTACCGGACACAAGTTGCATTGGAGAGTATTTATGGTATGCAGTTGGTCTCAACCGAATCAATGATGAAACATGTAATATGACATGCCCCCAAGCTGATGATGGTAACTTAGATTTCATCGGCAATGGTCTGGCAATTAATTGTAATCGTTTGATTAAAGATTCTGCAAGACCATTTTGTGTATGTACATGTGCTACTGGATGCTCCACTCTAAAAACTTCCTAAAGGATACATATCTGATGTAATCGTTTAACTTAGATTGCATAATCCTGAAATACCCCAAATTATCTTTGGGTATTTCGTTTTAAGTAAATATAATTTTCGTAATAAAAGTTATTTTATTTGGAACTTAGAAATTCTAAAGTGGATATATATATATATATATAGTTTAAAGATGTTTTATCTTAGGTGCATATATAGTAAATAACTCAGTTTTTAAGTTATAGTGTTTTAAGACAAAGTGATATATATTTTCTTAAAAAAAAAGGAATAAGGAAGGATTCATAATTTATTTTAATTTACGTAAAATATTTAATATAAGGTTTTAGAAAAATGATGTTACACAAAATAAAATGTATTTAAATAAAATGTGTTGTTATTTTGTTATTTAAGTTGTGTAAGATTTTAATAAGTGAAATTCCGGATATAAATATAATTGTATTTATTAATAGGAATAGGGCTTGAACCGGTTTTCTTTTAGTTCAAGTGAACCGGACCAAACCCATCAGAAAATAAACGAAAAAGGCTTGAACCGGACCACCCGCCTTCTTCAACCTCATCCAGTCATCCGTCTCTAAAGGGACGATTTGCGAATCCCTCAAATCTCGCCCGTATCTCAGCCAAATCAACTCTAAAACCTTCCTAAAGGATACATATCTGATTCCATTAACCAATTTTGAGATTAGAGATCTTAATTCAATCCCCGTTGAGAGCTACGCCAAACCCCGGATTGACCCTAACCAACTCACCCTATCTCATCCTTCAAACGAAGTCGCCGCCGACTCCACTTGCGCCACCACCGTTGTCGACCACCACTGAACCTAGGAGTCCCCAGGAGAGGTACCACGCAGCCAGGTCGATCGAAGTAGCTCCGAACGAAGGCCAACAGTCCTGCCTCTGTGCTACGGGATGCTCAACACAACCACCTTTCGAGCGTCGTCGATGCCTCCATACTGGACCGTTGCTCCTGTCTTAGTGCCGTCGTAAAGCTTGCAGCGCTTTCATGCCAACGCCTCTGCTCGCAACCCCTACTGTGTCCTGAAGCCTCCGTGCTAAGTCTCCGAATATACCTCGGTGAGATATTATCATTCGAACTCGATTTCAGATTTCAATCCGTTAATTAATCGACTATGTCAGATGATTAATTAACATCAATGGTTTCATTCTGGTCCTAAACTGCAGATCCATTCCCCATAATCAGTAAGAGAACCGGTCCCTAATTCCTTGGTTTCTATTTTGGAGATCGAGGCTCCGATCGAAATTAACCGTGAGGATGTTTATGCATCAGACGTTGCGGTTCTAGTCGTCGATTGCGACTGCGACCCTAGGCGTATCAAACATCACATATCCATGTTCAATCGCTAAGTTGAAACGAACTTGATTCGTTGATCCTAAACCATATCAATTTGGGGTCGAACTTACTTAACCAGTAATGTTTGTGTGTGTGCTGTTTTATTCAAATCGCAGCCACTGTTCAAGTACTTGTATCGACATTGTCATTTGTCTTACGACAAAACAAACACAGCCACGCTGAAGTAGAGATTGCACTCGTCGCCATGATAGGTCATACACCTCAAACAAAGCTTTGTGCAAGGAGAACGAGCCGCCGGAAGATCCCCACAAAACACTGTTGAAGTTGAGAGAAGGTGACTGTCGGGCTGATGTAGGAGATAGGGGTGTTATATGAACATGAGCTGCTCGGATTCGGCTCGGATTCGACTCGAACAAATCGGCTCGAGCTCGTTCACATTTACAAAACGAGCCGAATACGAGCAGGTTCCCGAGCTCGCCACGAGCTCGAGCCGAGCTCGAGCTTTATTCGAGCTACTCGCATAACTCGATCCCCCCTCCCCCAAATTACAGTTTTACCCTTATATTTCCCCCCTTTTGTTTTTAGGGTTTACTCCTCCTCTATTGAAGATATTGGCCGCCTCCAATCATCTTCTTCCTCACACCTGCTCATTCACCTGTAGCTCCTGTCGCCTCCAGTGAGCTTCCTCCTCCTCCTTCCATGGCCGCTTCTCCAGTCTCGCACCTCACCTCCCGCCTCATCTCTTGCACATATGTCCTTGTTCTCCACCTCTCTCTCCTCCGATTCGGGTTTGAGGAAACCTATTCTGATGCTCTCATTTCTCTTCAGATCTAAAATAATCCTCGCTGCTGCTTGCTGGCCCTGTAGCTCACGCCTCTCGTCATCTTCTTCCTCCTTCCATGGCCGATTGGCCGCTCCTCCAGTCTCACTCTCTCGCCCGTCACCTCTCGCCTCATCTCTTGCGCCTCTGTCCTCGTTCGCCGCCTCTCACTCCTCCGATTCGGGTCTGAAGAAACCCATTCCGCCTGCCCTTATTTGCCTCCCTAGTCTAGCCCCGTCGCCCACCATTTCAGATCTCCGAGCTCTCTTCCGACCATGGCATTCCTCTCTCACTCTCAATTTTCCCTCTCGGTCAGATTTGAAAGGGGCATCCCCAATTGCTCGCTCGAACCTCGAGCTTTGACGAGCTCACGAGCTCGAGCTCGGCTCGCGAAAAACGAGCAAAACGAGCTCGAGTTCGAGCTTTCTCTGCAGCTCGCGAGCCGAGTTCGAGCTCACTTCTAAGCTCGAGTAAAATTCGAGCCGAGCTCGAGCTCGAGCTCGAACAGTAAAGGGCCGAGTATGAGCAACTCACTACTCGGCTCGTTCGACTCGAATAACACCCCTAGTAGGAGATGGTATAATTATGCGAAACCTCCCACACTTTCAGTGTTTGTAAAATATGCCCCTGTTTTAGTTTCTAAAATTTCAGAAATTATCCTTTTAGATGTTGTTCTAACTCGCGTAATCTTCATCATCCGCAGTGTGATCATCAAATCCTTACCCGTCCCCACTGATTCAAAATTCCCAAGAAGATCACGTTGGTATTATTTCCGACTCCTTAAATTAATTCGATTTTCAGTCGAATTAAATAAGTCCGATCCGTTTATTAAAATTTCAAGTATTAAATACTTCCTTGTGTTTTGTGTTTCATACATATAGATATGTTTGTAGACTTCGTTATCAAGTGCTTTGAAGTCCATAGTTGGTACCGAAATCCAACAAGACGAATTAGGCAAGTGACATTCTGAGCCTTTCTGCTCAATTGGTGCCTTCGTGTCTTGTTTGTTTTCATGCCTTTGATTGCTTGCCAAGTTAAATAAAATAAATCACAATTCACCTGCTTGTGTGATTTATTTACCATTTCGTTTGAATTTGGCAAGTATAATTGGGTGACCTTAAGATAAGATAATAACGTAGTTACCCACCGTCTATTTAAAGCATGATTTATTCTTATTCTTTCATGTTGATTGGGTTAGGAATGGAACATGCATTTTTCTTTGATGTTTTCATCCTTTTATTTTAATTGCTTTAATTTCATTTGGCATCCATGTTACCTATAAATAACATGGGTTATATTGTGTTGTGTGATCACCTAGGATGTCTTAAGTAAATAGTTAACAATGTGAGGATTGTGTGTTACTATTGGAACTCAATTGAATTAAAATCAATCAAGTAAAATCTACTAGTGAATGTGAAGCAAAGTGAATGCAGTATGTAAAGTAATAAAAATAATGGAAACAGTTCGGGACTGTGTGTGCCCGGTCTATAAAGGGTTTCATGAAACTAACACATTTCCGTAGAGAAATGTTACACTACCTCCAGTAGTAGGCTGCTATCTGCTAGTGAGAGCGGGGCCAGTATCATATTATAACGAAAAATGTGTGATGTAAAACATTCAATTCATATTAAGATTTAAGAGTGGTAAACGTGTAAAGCATATAAACTTGTGTTTAAGCTACTCAATGTGAGGAAGTGAGTGAAGTGTGTTATATAAATTGGTGTTTAAGCTACTCAATGTGAGGAAGCGAGTGAAGTGTGTTATATCAATTTGTGTTCAAGCTACTCAACGTGAGGAAGTGAGTGAAGTTTGTGATATACCTATATTTTGTTAACATAGTGAGAAAAATGATTTATAGTGATCACAATTAATTCAAGCTATATCATATTCCGACTGTAATCGGAGTATGGTTCCTAAGAGTGCTTGTTGCTTGCATCTTTTGTTACTCAATCCTTCTGGATTATCCGTGTCACAGGAGTTGTGTCTTAAAATGTTAAGCCTACATAAAATATTCTCAATAATCACATTTGGGTTTAGATTCATACCTTATCATGGTCACTGAGTTTGAATCCAAAGTAGTTCCAGATTTTGAGCCGTTGCTTGCTAGTTCGTACGAACTAACCATCCTATTGTTTGTGACGGCAGGTTTAGGTCGAGTCTCAGAAGAGAAGACGAAGAGAAGTTGAGAAGACACTTAAGTTATTTTAACATGGTATTTACATTTTAAAATTTCTAGATATATTGTATAGGAGTTTTATTGTTTGATTTTATTTAAAAGTCTTCCGCTATAATATTATTAGGTTGTAAATTTAAATCCTCACTTTTTGAGGAAAGATTAATAAATAGTTATTCTTTTTTTTATATAATTCAAGTCTTCCGCTATTTAATTGTATTTCATTTGTGTATTTAATATTATCATCTTGTTTATGGGAGCATGGTTGCATTTCCCTATAAGCCTAAGGTGGTTACGAAGACATTAAAGTCCGAGTAATCACTGGCGATGTGACATTCCCTCGGGTTATAAAAGGGGGTGTTACAAATCCGGAAATTGTGCTCTTAATCGTATGATTTGAGCAAGGAGCTTAGTAAATGCGACATTTCTTGTCGACAATAAGCTTACATGTGACCAGCGTGTTGATGTATCTATTAGCACCATAAAGTAGCGAAACGATCCACATGGTTGCACAATTTGCCCACATATATCTCCTTGAATTCTTTCTAAAAATGTAGGATCTTCGACTGCTATTTTATTTTTCGAGGGCCTAATGATCAATTTGCCCAACGAACAAGCAGTACAATTAAGATCACTTGTCTGTAGACTCCTCTTGTCTTTTAATGCATGACCAAGTGAATTCTCAATAATTCTGTGCATCATTGTTGTACCTGGATGACCCAATCGGTCATGCCATAGGTTAAACATTTTATGGTCGTCTGGACTTCTCCTAGTCGGCTAGACACCCTATTGATCTCAAATGGACTTATATGAGTAAAATATAGTCCAGAGGAATAAGCTGGTAGCTTTTCTACCACTTTCCTTTTTCCAGATACATTTGCAGTCAAGCACAAGTACTCATTTTCATTTTCATTCATGGTTTCAATATGAAATCCATTTTGACGCACATCTTTGAAGCTTAACAGATATCTCTGTGACTTCCTCGAGTATAGTGCATCTTTTATTATTAGCTTTGTCCCTCTTGGAAGCAAGAGGCAAGCCTTTCCTGATCCTTCGATCAACTTTGCCACACCTGATATGGTGTGGGTTGTGGCTAGGGTGGCGCAACGGGCAGGGCTCGACCCGACCCAAACGGGCCGAGCCGAAACAAACGACCCGATTTTTTGGGAGGAGTGGCCCGAAGCCCGACCCGAGGACCGAACCTTCGGTTACGTTTTTTCGGTTTTTGTCCCAAAAAAACCGAAAAAAAACCGAATCACCCTGAAGCGTTTATCTGCTCAGAAAAAAACCTGTAACCCTGAAGCGTTTATCTGCTAAAAAAAAACTTGTAACCCTAACACTCGTATTTAGCCGTTTCCGTCTCCAATTCAGCCATAACTACAAGCCAAAACCTAATTTTACAACTACAACCCTAAAAATCAGAAGGAGACCAAGGGATAGACATTCGAGTTTCAAAAGCCGATGTGCTTTGTCTTTGCCACCGAGAAAGCGTAAAAGGAGACATGGTTCGATCAGATTTGATGACCTTCAACTTCAGAGAGGCGAATCCGGAAAGAATAAAAAACTGAGCTGCCATTGAAGCGTTGCCAAAGGGAAATCAAGACCATATGAGGCTGGGAGATAGAGATTAACCCAAGGAAAAGGTAAAATTTTTGAAAAAATGGCTACTGCTGCTGTGAGATCTGGCGGACTGGCGGTGACGGGCTACGATCGGCTAGAAGGAGAGGCGCTTGTGTTCGGCGAGGAGGAGAAGCGCATGTGTTCGATGAAGATGTGAGATCCGATGGCGACGCGACTCACTTAGGAGGGAGGAAAAGAGGAATAGAAAGAAGAAGAGATGCGTTACAGGTTAACAAATAAGAAGAGAGGCGTTGCAAGTTACTAAAGCAGATTAAGGATTCAGGGGCAATTAAAAAATAATAATAAATTTGGGTTTTTCGGGCCAAAGCCGAATTTTTCGGTTCGGTTACGGTTTTTGGCCCAAAACCGAATTTACGTATTTGCAGGACCGAAGCCCGAACCGAAAAATATCGGGCCGGCCCGAAACCGATTTTTTCGGCTCGATTTTCGGGCCGGGCCACATTCTGACCAGCCCTAGTTGTGGCACTATCCACTAGACATTGCTTTACGATCATGATTAACTCCGGATGGATTCATAACTTCAGAAATTAAGAAAACACACAAAGTTAATACAAGCATTATATTACATGGTTGGTTGAAACTAAAGTTACATTAATATCATACAAGGACACTTCATAGGACTCGGACAAGGAAAATGAAATTACACTGCTATTATACAAGGACACTTCATAAGACTTAGACAAATAAACATTCAACTTATTAAAGACATAGAAATTTAGAAATTAGTGCCTTCATCATAGGGAAATTCATCACCAGTCTCGACATTGTTTGCAAACATGTCTTCGAGATCAAGAGTGGGAATTTGTGGAGCATTGTTAGTAGCAAAGTTTGATTCCACCTCCTTTCCCTTTTCTTTTTGAGAAGCTTGATACAACTCACACAAGTGCTTAGTTGTACGGCATACTTTGGCCCAATGGCCAGTCATCCCACATCGATAACATTGAGACTTGGGTTTGTTTGGGGTTCCTGTTGGACCCCTCTGGACCTTTTGCTTCACCCCCTTGGAGGAGGATTCTCCAGGATTGCCATATTTTCAGGAGAAGTTACCTTTCCCATAGCCTTGTTTGCGTTCATTGCCACGACCTTTCCATTTCTTGTAACCTTGCGGATTTTTACGGCCATCACCTCTCTTTGTGTTGTCATTCATAGCATTCACAACATTCGCTTCAGGGTATGGTGTCGCACCTGGAGGCCTCATGTTGTGGTTCCTCATCAGGAGTTCATTATTTTTCTCCGCCACAAGCATCACATTTATTAGGTCAGATTACTTTTTAAAGCCACACTGCATGTATTGCTGCTGTAACGGCACATTAGATGCATGCATTGTTGAAAATGTCTTCTCCATCATTTGCTCCTCGGTAATTTCATGGCCACATATGATACGGGGTTAGCCGTAGGATGGCCCGATCTTCGACAATCAAACTAGAAATAATAAGAACGGAAGCAAAGACTCGATGAACAAGAATAAACACTCAATATTGATTAGAAGGAAAAAAAAGGCAGCAACTCTAGACTCGATTAAAAACAATAGAAAGACCGATAGATGGGTGATTCGAACTAAAATAGAACGAGGCAAAGACACCAGGCCTCCTAAGAGGGTAGGAACCAAATACCAACGACTATAAAGCCCGCCTCTACAACCTTACACAACCAAGCGGACAACTTGGAGGCACAAGGAGGGGACTTGTGATTACCAGGATCACCAAGCTCTCGCGAGGTTGACGAACTCAAAGCAAACCAAGTTAGATCTATAACCAATTTGCAATCGATGAACCATGCTTCGAATCGATTGACTTTCTCTCAATTGTGTTTCACACAAACTGAAATTTTTATAAAACAGACGTCTGAATTGTTCTACAATGGGGATCGGCCTTATATAACCTAGAAGGCTGATTTTCTAATAAAAATAATAAATAAAAGACTTAATAAAAATAGAATTGAGATCCTCTCCTAATGAAAGTTGCCTAATAATTACCTAATAAATCAATCTCATCCGTTAAATCAAATCAACGGTTAATATTAAATCCCATAATTAAATTTAAATCAGTAAAAGTAATCCCCTACCTCCGAATCCCCAACAAACATCGCCGCTTCCTACAAGAAGCTCCGATCCGCAGGGCAGAGGAACCGCAATCCCCTACCTCTGAATCGCCTACGTCTGAATCAGTCAAATGAATAAGCTATTGAGTGAGTGGAGCCAATCAGTTAATCTCCTTAACGCGCCCCGTCCGAATAATCCACCTCCGATCCGCGGCCACCACCCTCTCAGAGTCTCAGACTACAAGAAGCGCGACGGGCTTGGCATGCGGTGGATTGCAGGCGGCGGCATGGGCGGTCCAGCAAGGAGGGACGGGAGATCGGGGGCGACGGCAATGGTGGCTATTGCTTGGGAATCTGCAGGCGGGGCTGTGGGGGGAAAGAAGATGGGGGTTGTAGAGATGGATTTAAAAAAAAAAAGAAAAAAAGAAATCAAAGAGGTAATCTTGGCCGTTAATATTTTTGGAGGGTGGGGATTGACTTATTAAGCTTCCTAATGTTAGGAGAGGATCCGGATCCATAAAGATAAACCCTAAAGTTACCTAAAATAACTTAAGTAAAAGAGTTACTAAAAATAACAATAAAAATGTTCCAACACTTGAGTAAATTCGGCTAAACATATGACAGCTTCAAAGAATGTGATTTTCGGACAAGCTCTAGGTCGAATCTAGAAAAACCTTCAACAACAAAGTTGTAGATCTCTTCATCCTCGTTCCGACAAAGTATGGCACGATCCAATACGATTAATATTGAATCCCGTAAGACTCATTTTACTGAGACGTCGAAAAGCTGTCAAACTGCTGAACGAATCTTAAAAACTTCAAACTTCCACCTTTGGACCTTCTCCCATGGCGGAGCCTTCTTCTTCCTCTTTAGAATGACAACATTCTCACGAGCTTGAATCATAGGTCCATCCCCAAGTATAGGTGTGTCCGAAGGTGTCTTGGATGGTCCCGCATCAACATATTTTCAGTTTCGATGTGATTCGAAAGACAGCGGAGTTATACTCCCTGATATATTTGAAATCTTGAACCCGTAAAGAGTTCCATTCATATATGACCATTGGGAGTAATATATTCACTTGATTGCCATACCTTTCGGCTAAATTCTCCCATAATTCCTTCAGATCTTCCACCAATAAATACTCGGACTTTAAGCTTTCATGTATATGGTGGCAAAGGAAAACAATGGCCTTGGCCTTTTCCTATGGAGTGGTGGTGTTATTTTCTTTGACGGTCTCTTCCAGACCATTAGCCTTCAAGTGCGTCAAGGCATCCACCTTCCATTCGAGGTACCTGTCTCCTGACAGGTCCAGAATATCGAATTCCCTTTTGGTGATGTTTTCCATAATAGCACTTCAGATATGAAAAACTCAGTTGGTTTTTAGATCTCGTGCTGATAACGTGTGATAATTTTAGTGGTAAACAAGATAACCAGATTATTTGTACTTGTAATCGTACTTAGTTTATCTGATTTCTTGCTTGATTTACAACAACCCGAATCCTCCTTTTATAGTGGAGATCCATCCCTATCACAACCAAAAATATCCCTGATTTTGAGGATATTTTACCATAAGGTGAAGTATTCACCACAAATATTACAACAATATATATATTTCGATATTACACAAAAAAGTAATATATATATTTTTCACCATGCCTTGCCGTGCAAGGACACCCCATCTACCCATCAGACTTACACGACAAGGAGAGATGCCCGTGCACGACACGGAATCGAGGCCCATCAGAGCCGCATCCTGACCACCGACTCCAGAACAGGCACAAGCCACGATCGGAGTAGCTTTTGAACCCTTTCAGGGGTGTTCAATGGGAGATCAAATGAAATTGATCCCATGGTTTGATTAATTTTTTCAATACCTGCAGACCTACATAGATAACAAAGTGTGGGGAAGCAAGGACAAAATCAATTTCACCCCACAACAATGGAAGGATCACGGCTCAAGAAAGCCAGATTCACGCGGAACAAGAACTCGGCGAGGAGATTGCCACGAAATCGGTGAAGATGGAGGTCCGAAAAGGGGTTTGATTGAAGCGAAATCAGAGAGGATGGAGGTACTCACGCCGACACGGGAAATCGGCGAGGAGATTTGAACGATATAGGTGAAGATGGAGGTGCAAAATAGGGTTAGTCTGAATCGGTTGAAGGAGAGGATTGGGGGCGCGTTACGGCACGTACTTCTGAATCGGTTGAACGATATCGTGCTCCTGAACGGAGGGTTAGATGCCGACAACTGGAGCAAGGCGGCGCAGCACGACTCCAAGCAGGCAGCGGCCGACGTACCCACCACGACTCACGATCGGCCGGATGGGATTTGCCGATCTCTCTTTCTCTAGAAACTAGAAAGAAGAGAGTTTTTTCTCGAATTTAAGTTCCTAGTAGACAACTTATTCCTAGTTATTCTTCCATATTAATTTGTAGTTGGATTTAGATGTTTTTAATAATTTTAATTATATATATGCTGGAAGAGAACTCTTCGTCCAACATATTTTTTGCGGGACGGGATTGAAATTTTCTCTCAAATCCCGTTGGGATAGAGATGGGACGAGATTTGTGCCCACCTCTATCAAAACTGATCTTTTTCTACCAATTCAATTTACAAATATACCCTCCCCAATAATTATTGCCATTTTCGATTATATTAATTTTGTATTAAAATATTATCATTAAATCAATACAGTATTATTTTAAACTAAATAAGACTAACTATATATAACACCCCAAAAAGACGCCATTCATTGCTTAATTATATTCAAATAAAAATATTTTTTTTCAAAATATGGTTAATCATATTCAATATTTTTGTCTACATATAGAGAAAAATGAATCTAGTATTGTGGTGTTATTTATTTATTTTTATACATTTTTAATACCAAAATTTGTATTTGAAATATGTAAAACAAATCTGCATAGGTTGCGTATCACCAATCCGTCGCTCGGCTTGCAGACGAATCACACTATGCCACGTGTCTTGACACGTTATATCTATCCCTCTTCTAGGTCGATAGGCCCGATACGCTATGTTTTGTCTATATTCATCCCAAAGCGACATTGTTTTGCCTCTAGTAATCGATCTGAATAAAAATAAATGCGGGCCAGCTCACCCCTAACACACATATAACATTTACGCCAATGATCGATACTACGGAAGTATCGCCCAAAGCATCATTCATATTACTATTTTTTTTTATTATCAGAACCACAAGCATCTCTGCTTGTTTTTTAACCAATAAAAATGCTCTAAGAAATAATGTTTTTTTTATAAGAAGATAGTCGTCTCTTCATCATCCACTCTGACTAAATATTTTTTTTTATTAGCGAATCCAATTTTCTTCCATTTAATTTTGAATCTTACCCACACTATTTATCTCTTTTTCATTTTCTTGTTTATTCCTCTAATTCCTATCTAGGAGATTTTTGAACGAGGGAAGGGATCCAATGACTTTAAAAGAATTGAACAAGGAGTTGTATGAGGTGAAAATCTTATGTACGATTTAGTAAAGTGGTAGTCTGTCAACTTTTCCACTCTCACACTAAAAAAAATTCAAACTCTGCCATAAATAAAGTTGCTATACTCGATTAATCAAAGAGAAACGTTGATGAGCAATTTACCCAGAATTTAATAGCGAACCACCCTTTAAACATGTAAGTTTTAACTTAACCACCCTTTAAATTCAAAATTATATAAAATCACCCATTAAATGTTCTTTATTTACAACTCACCACCCATTCATCTATTTTCGCTAATTTATCATCAAATATAATATATTTTAATATTTTTAAACTCAAATTTGATAAATATATTAAAATGTTGAATTTAAGGGCTTGATTATATTTCAGGGATCATTATATTAATGTTTAAAAAATAATAATAAATATAGCCTAAAATGATTATCTTAATTCATGTTTGAAAATGTTTATAATTTTTTAAAATATTATGTAAACTACTATTTTCTTTATAATATGATTAGAAATCATAGTTTCTATTTATAAAGTTAAAAATAACCTTAAAACTATTATTTATTTATATTTTAAAATTTACATTCAATAATTAAACCTCGCTAAATATTAAAAAATGTCTATAATTATATTTAAGTTGAATGATTAATAAATAGCCTAATATTTTTTTTAAATTAGGGAAATTTAAAGAAAAAAGTTATCTATAACAAATAAAATGGATTATACTCATATTTTAAGTTAAAAATATTAACTTTTTTTTAATAGATAACTTTCTTTTTTCATATAAAAAAACTTTATATTTATGGGGGAATTCACCTGCGATTTACCTCAAATTTAAAAGAAAATAGTTTATAGATTAATCATATAACTTAAATATAACAATAGACCTTTTTGAATTTTTTTATCAAAGATAATTATTGAACAAAAATATTTAAACTATTTATAAATAAATAATAATATTTTAAAAATATTTAAAATATAAATAAATAAAATTAATTTATATAATATTTTAAAAAATTATAAATATTTTCAAACATAAATTAAGATAATAATCTAGACTATATTTTTTTTTAAAATAAATAAAATGATCCCAAAAATATAGTCAAGCCCTTAAATTCATAATTTTTTTTTTTTTTGAGAACAAGCGAACGCAACATTTCATTCCATATCTTCCAAAATCAAATTTGCAATGTTCATGGGTAAAGTGTTTAAAGCAATAAATTAAGAATCCAAATTGGGTCTATATCCAGCTAATTCATGCGCCACTTTGTTGCATGTCCTCCCTACATGAGACCATGCCACCACATATAAGCCAACAGCAAGCTCCAGAACAGCCTTGATGAACATATTTAATAATGCTCCTCTACCTTCGCTTCTCGTCCGCAGTTTCTTCACCAGTGCACTACAATCCGTTTCTATCACAATCCTCCTAAATCCCCTCTCAGCAGCACACCCCAAAGCCCACTGAAAAGCCTCTACTTTCGCCAATTCGACATCTATCGTTTGCCCGATCGCCTTGTGCCCCGCAATCAGCAGCTCCCCTCGTTCGTCTCGACCCACAAAGCCAATCCCTGATCCCCTAGACTCCGAGATCACTGCATCACATTTGAACTTGAACATCCCCTCGTTCGGTTTCTCCCACTTTCTCTGCCCCACCACCTCCGTCCTTGGCTGGATTATAATTATAATATATTTATAATCAAATGTGAGTTTAAAAATATTAAAATATAGTATATTTAATGATAGATTAGTGAAAATAGATTAATGAGTGATGAGTTGTAAATAAATATCATTTAAAGGGCGATTTTCTGTAATTTTTAATTTAAAAAGTGGTTAAGTGAAAACTCCCATGTTCAAATGGTGATTTTCTGTAAATTTCCCATTTTAATAACCTGTTTTTATGGTTTTTTTTAATTAAAAAAACAATATGTAAGAAAAAATAATGTGAGGGCTTTGCATTTATATATTTTTCATTAAAAAAAATTTAAGAATAAAATTAATGATGTTTCATATATATATTTTTCATTAAAAAGTCTCAAAATGTCCCGTGAAGAATGCGCTTCACGCGCCCCCAAAACCTCCCCAATCCGCCTTCGCGAATCCCAGTTCTCCAGCCCCAAAAGAGTGAAAATCTCCTCTCAAATCCTCCCGTGAGATCCTGATTCAGTGAAATACAGGCCTTGCGAGGCCGGCTTCGTCCCTGCGCGTCGATCATGTGCGGAGGAATCTCAGTTTTTTGGGCAATCGTTGCAAAATCAAAACAAAACCCTAATTCTTCCGATCGGCTAGATCTTATTTCATCAAGTCCCATAATCCAAAAGTTTCCAAGAAAGAAAGTCAGAAAGAAGGCGATTCGATGGAAGGGTAGTCCATTCAGCCCTTCTTCGGGTCAGGTGAAGACTACCCTGGAGGATGATCAATTCAACACAAAGTTACTCAGGAAAACGGGGGAGATTCTTATTTCATGGGGGCGAAAGGGGCAGTTCGCGTGGTCTCCAAGGGGCGGTCCGTCTTGTACGGTGACTAGTAATGTAATCTCTTTGAGGAAAGATGGAGCTCTCCCAATCTGCAGTGGCGCTGCTGGCGGGTTTCTTCTCTACTACAAGGAACCCTGTCGCGGGTTCATGTTCCGATTACTCTCAGTTCGATTCTTCTCTCTCTTCTTCGTTTCTCCCTGGTGGAGGGCGAGTGTGGCGGTCTCGTTCTGCCACCCTCCTTCTCCTCCTCCTCCCTACTACTATATAGTGATAATCCTTCAATTTACAAAATCTTTTTGGTTTCTTGATTTACACATGTCGACCTCTGAGATGGACAAAAAGAACAAACCAAAGGGAGCAGATGATCCTGTTTCCCCAATGACTACCCCCCGTAAGGGATTGAGAAAGCCGAAGGGCTCTAAAATCCCTGAGGAGCGTCCCGGCTCCGATGAAGGAATTAAGAAAAATCTATCGCTCAAAATTGAGATGGTGATCTTGAGGTGTACTAGTTTCAAAGAGAAGATGGGTGCTCGGCATGGCAGTGTTCAAGAGTTTAATTCTGTCCACAGTCTCACTTCTTTGGGTGCAACTATCATGGGAGACCTTTCTGCGGCTAAAGCGGTCCTTAGTTGGCTCAGGTACGTGGTTACTTTAGTGGTGAACTCAGCTGTGTCAAAGTGCGGCCTAATGGCAGAATTGGTAGGGGCTTTCCCCGATCTCTGGTGGATTTCATTATTGTGTGTTCGGTTATGGTATACTATTAACGATGTGTGGTGTGAATCGTGTGATAAATCCAAATATAGACTACAGGGCACCCTCTTAAAACTGTTTGGCTGGCCAATTATCAAAGTCAAGTTTATGCTGAAATGTTTAAGTAAGAATCATTTTTTTGAAAGTCAGGTTAATCCTCTTCGAGAATACTTTAGGCATGTATACTTGGACAGTCCCTCCCCCATAAGTAATGTTAAAATCTATAACAAAACTTCTTCTGCTGATGAATCCATCTCTAAATGGTGTATCTTCCTTGTGTCAATTCTTTGGCCAAAAGCTTATGCAATTGTCTGTTGATTGTTAGGGTCAAGCTCCCTGCCTTGCTTTCATGACTCTTGGAGTAATTGCTATTCTCTAATCTTAAATAGTGTTTGGGTAAGCCGGAGAAATTTATATGAGAGCTCATTTCTTAATGAATACTGAAGGTTCGATAATATAAAAACAATGTAATAAGAAATACTCTAGAAAGGGGGGTTGAATAGAGTATGCCCGTTTTTCACAGAAAGTCTCAAGACTTTTGGAGCTTGTACCAAAACCTTTGAGATTAAACCTGAATCACAAAGTTAGACAATCGAACCAAGTGCGGAAATAAGGTAAAGCAAATACGTAAAGCACACGAGTAATTGTTTACGAGGTTCAGCACAACTTGGCCTACGTCCCCGCCTAGGGTTCTTCCACAACCCTAGGATTCAAAAGGCTTTATTGATTCGCTTAGCTTAGGATCCTAATAGCTCACCGAGAAGCCTCTCTCCTATACAATTGCAATCTAGTCAACTCACGTTCCCTTGGAGTCCTAGACCAATCTAGAAGAGCCCCACCTCTCTAAGCTATCTAGTACAATCCTCTTACTCTCACAAATCAATAGCCTAGTGCAACTTCCCGAGTTATAAACTCTCGAGTAACACTTAAATGAATATATCCTATAAGCTCACAGTGACTCTCAAAGGCTTTGAAATAAACAACAAACTCTTTGAGCGCTTAGCAGAGAGACACTTTGGAAGACAGATCTTGCTTGAATGAAAACTCGTGTGTAGCACTTGTGTTTTTGTCTTCTTCCTTCTTTCCTTTATATACGAGTGGAATGGCGCCTGAGGATCTTCACCAACGGCTCTAGGAATCAGGCTTTGATCTTCAATCTTCTATATATGGACACTTCGAAGCCATGATCCGTTTTGAATAGGATCTCCTCATATGCACCAAAAAGGAAAGAGATAATCTCGAATATACTTCCTGAAACGGTCAGTCCAACATATATATATATATAATATAACGGAAGTATATAATAAGATAAAATAATATTCGGACAAATAATATAGGTTTTGTATTTCATCAACTGTTAATGCTCCAAGGCCTTTGACACAAAATATCATGTCAAAGCCCTTGAAACATTTATTCCAATTTCCATCAAGGGAGGGAGTTATCAATCTCCCCCTTGATGAAAGACAAAACCTGTGCATCCCTGCAACTTAGTCAAGCATAGATAATAACATAGAAATCGGACTAAGTACCTGCAAGGGTTAGACAGACAAATGTTGGATCAAATTTTTAAAGCATGAAAAAATATCCAACCGAAAACCATAAATAAAAAACCAAGGTCTTTCAAGACCTTTTAAGCAAAGGTTTTCAAAGTCTAAGCATCACAAATCATCTCCCCCTTTTTGTCTTTCAACAAAGGGCGGAGGTAAAACAGTCACCAAAACAGTTACCAAGAGTTTTGAAAACGTTTCCAAAAACCAACAATGTAACAAGTTTCAGGGGTGGGATAGGGTGGGTTAAGGTTTAGTCATCCGGAGCATCATCAGTGAGCCTCGTCCCCAGTCCCTCCGGCATCTTGGAAATCCCGCTCATCTCCGTCATAATCTCCTTCTGCAGCTCCTTAATATCCAGGCGAACTTCCTCCAAGCCCAACTCTAGGTTGTCCATGCGTTCATCGAAAGCTGGAGCAGTGGGAAAGGCTTTTGAAGGAGTGGCAAGACTCAAGGTCCCTTGGGGAGACCGAGTGATGCCAATCTTTTCAAGGCCTTTAGAGTCGAACTTACCCGTATGACGCAGATGTTCTTCATTTTTGACATCAATTCCAGAAGCTTTGAAGATAGGGGTCAAAAGGGTAGCAAAGGGGAGGGGAGAGCCTTTTCTAGCTTTTCTGGCATGAGCCATGGTTCCAAGGATAGTGTTGGCCAGATCAAGATCAAGGCCATTTAGGATGCGGTAGAGCAGGACCATAGCATTGTCGGTAAGGAGTGAGCCAGAGTTAAGACGGGGTAAGAGGCATCGAACAATGATGTTAAAAATTATTTTTGCCTCAAGGGTTAGGGATGAGTGGGTGAGTTGCTTTGAGGTGCTGTTGGATGCTTCGGGTAGGAGATATTTGGCTCGAGCAAGGATGATGCAATTTTCTTTTGAGGGGTGGATTTCAGCGGGTGGAACTGGTGTAGGTAAGCCTAGGAAATCTGCAAAATCATTGGAGTTGAGAGAGATTCTAACCCCTTTGACAACAGACTCCAAAGACCAACCATCGGTGTCGTTTTTGGCTTTTAGGTTAATGTAGAATAGTCGGGTAAGCTGGGGGTAGTAGACAGTCTCAAGGTTAAGAAGGGTCCATGCTGGGGATTTTTTGAGGAGCTCAATGCAAGGTAACTTCAAAGCTTCAAAGAACTCAACATCTAAAAAATCAGAAAAACTAATCTTACGAGTTCAAAACTCGTCTACCCACTTACCAGCAGTCTCAGCATCTTGAAATCAAGAGGAGGGCAAGGATTGATTTACCTGGATATAGGTCGGGGGGTCTGCATTCTTTCTGCGCGCAACTGTTGAAGCAGCTCTCTTGACAGGCGCTACAAGACTCTTGACAGTGCCCTTCCTGGTGCGCTTGGGGGATGGAGGCTTGACAGGAGCAGGGGCTTTCCGCTTCTTTGGAGACGGGGGAGGAGAGGGAGATTCTTCCTCCTCTTCCTCAGACCCCGAGTCCTCACCGGACCCCGCTTCATCTCCTTCAGGTTCCTCGTCCTCTCCAGATCCCTCTTGCTCTTCTTCTTCTTCCTCAGGCTCCTCCTCGGATGGAACCTCCTCGGCTTCGGCTTCCTTCCGAATCCGCTCAGCTTCTTCCTCGGCCAGTTTCTTAGCAAGTTCGGCCTCCTCATCAACCTTTTTCTTCCTTAAGGCCTCCTCCTCGGCTTCCTTGGCGACATCTCTTTCTAGGAGGGCGTCTAGGTCATCTTCCTCCTCATCCTCGTCTGGTTCCTCAGCCAAGATCTTCCTCTTGCCTTTCTGTTTAGCACTGATCGGCTTCTTAGCAGAGCGCTTTTGAGAGCCCTTGGGAACAATGGCCGAGCTCTCGGCGATGGTGCTTTGGATGACAGTTGGGATGATAGCTTGAGGAGCGGGTTCAGGTGTGGGAGAGGTAGCAGGGGCCTGACGTCCCTTAGGGGTGGCGCCAAGTCTTTTGGGTGTGACAGCTTTCTTAGTTTTGGGTGCCATGGAGGAAATCGGCTAGGGTTTGCTTAGAACAGATGAGAGGTTGAAGAGGGAGAAGGTGAAGGGTTTGGATTAGTTCTGAGTGTGTGTTGTGATCGGGTACAGTATTGGGTTTAAGTAGAGGGAGTGATGGGACGGGTTTTGAGTTCCAAGGAAAGAAATCATTACATTGCCAATTTGAAAGGTCTTCAAATTCAAATTCAAATTCAAATATCCATTAGAATCGGACTGAACAAACTGTGAGATTAAGTTCCAAAAATAAAATATCTTAACGGTTAACGAAAACACAGAAATAGGCAATTTTGAAATTCAATAAAAATATAATTGATTAAATATCTAAAAAGATATTAACCAAAAATATATGATCCGATATATGTACTCCACCATTTAGTTCACACACCTTGACATAGTTCTCAAGGGTCTTGACACTAAGTAGAATTTATCTTTCGTAAAGGGAAAGCTCCCCCTACGAAAGTGCATCTTTGTTAAGCATCCCAATCTCTCGTCTTATGAATGTGAACCTGTCATCTGCCAAAGGCTTAGTAAAAATGTCAGCCCATTGAAAATCAGTAGAAATAAAAGATATGGACACATCACCTTTTTCAACATGATCTCTAATGAAATGATGCCTTACATCAATATGCTTGGTCCTTGAATGCTGAACAGGATTCTTAGTGATGGAGATGGCACTTGTATTGTCACACTTAATTGGAATACCTTTGAGGTTAATGCCAAGATCTCGCATTTGTTGAGCTATCCAAAGGATTTGGGAGCAACAGGCTCCAGCTGCAATGTATTCGGCTTCTGCAGTGGATAGAGCAACTGAGTTTTGCTTCTTTGAGTGCCAACTAATCAAAGATGCTCCTAAGAATTGGCAACATCCTGATATGCTCTTCCTATCCACCTTATAGCCTGCAAAATCTGCATCAGAATATCCAATTAAAGTGAAATCCTTTTGCTTTGGGTACCATAGTCCAAGTTCCTTAGTGCCATTGAGATATCGAAAGATCTTTTTCACAGCTACGAGGTGAGATTCTTTAGGATCAGCTTGAAACCTAGCACACATGCAAACACTAAACATGATGTCAGGTCTACTAGACGTGAGATATAATAAAGAACCAATCATTCCTCGATACTCCTTTTGATTGACACTTATTCCAGTCTTGTCTTGATCTAGAGACAATGTTGAGCTCATGGGAGTCTTCGCTGCTTTGGATTGATCCATCTTGAACTTCTTTAAGAGATCCTTAGTGTACTTGCTTTGGTTGTCAAAGATCCCTTTCTTGGATTGATGAACTTGTAATCCCAAAAAGAAGTTGAGTTCACCCATCAAGTTCATCTCAAATTCACTGCACATGATGTCAGAAAATTCCTTGCACAAAGATGTGTTAGTAGCACCAAATAATATATCATCAACATAAATTTGAATAACCAAAATGTCCCTTCCTTTGGTCTTGATAAAAAGAGTTTTGTCGATCAACCCCCTTTTAAAATCATTTTCTAAAAGATATTTAGACAAGCGCTCGTACCAAGCTCTTGGGGCTTGTTTCAAACCATAAAGCGCTTTTTCAAGTTTATAAACATGATTGGGGAATTCTGAGCTTTCAAAACCTGGGGGTTGAGCAACATAAACTTCTTCCTCTAAGAAACCATTAAGAAAAGCACACTTGACATCCATTTGATATAACTTTATGCTCATAAAAGATGCAAATGCTAATAAAATACGAATGGCTTCAAGCCTGGCTACGGGAGCAACGGTCTCCTCGTAGTCAATACCTTCCTCTTGATTGTAGCCTTGGGCGACAAGCCTTGCCTTGTTCCTCACAATCTTACCATTCTCATCCAGCTTGTTTCGAAATACCCATTGAGTGTCAATGACTGATTGATGCTTTGGCCTAGGCTTCAAAGTCCAGACTTTATTCCTTTCAAATTCATTAAGCTCACTTTTCATAGCAATGATCCAATATGGCTCCTGAAGTGCCTCATCTACCTTCTTTGGCTCAATAAGAGAAACAAACGCGTGAAAAGCACAAAGATCTTTAAGTTTAGAACGAGTTTGAACACTAGAAGTAGGGTCAGAAATGATATCCTTTAATGAGTGTGATGAGGAGTATTTGAATTTCCTTTTGCTAGTCTCAGCTCCTTGATTCGTCACACTGGTAGGATTGACATGTAGTGCATCTGACTCCGTGGTCCTGTTAAGTTCAGTCACAGCAGTTTCTGATGTCTCAACACTGTTGGATTGGACACCAAGGGCTTTGGACGAATCTTCAACACCTTGGGCCAATTCTTCAGTGTTAAGAATCGGTTCCTGCATGTTCCTTTTCTCTGTGTTCATGGTAGCAACATCATCACCTTCCTCGTTCTCTTCATGGATGTTAAGATCTATATCTGCAACACTTTCACTCAAAGCATCGTCATTGCATTCATAAAAAATAACATGTATACTTTCTTCAACTACCTGGGTCCTTTTATTGAAGATTCTATAAGCTTTGCTACTCGTGGAATAGCCAAGAAATATACCTTCATCACTACGCGCATCAAATTTCCCAAGGTTATCTTTTCCATTGTTATGAACAAAACAAGTACAGCCAAAGGGTTTAAAATAAGATATAAGTGGTTTGCGGCCTTTGAAAAGTTCATAAGGAGTTTTCTTTAAGATAGAACGAATAAGAAAACGATTTAAAATGTAGTTAGCTATGTTAACAGCTTCTGCCCAATAGCACAAAACAAATCAAATTATGTCCTGGCCATATCCTCTAAGGTGCGGTTCTTGCGTTCCACAACCCCGTTTTGTTGAGGTGCCCTAGGAGCAGAAAAGTTATGGGAGATGCCATATTTAGCACAAAACAAATCAAATTGAAGTTGATCAAACTCCCTACCATGATCACTCCGAATAGACACTATGGGCTCATTTCTTAAAGTTTGCAACTCCTTACGAAGTTTTGAAAACTCAAATAAGGCCTCTGATTTTTCTTTCAAAAAAGCAACCCAAGTATATCTAGAAATATCATCAACGACAATTAGCATGTACTTTTTACCATTGGGAGATTTGACTCGCATAGGACCACATAAATCCATATGTAAAAGTTCAAGGGGTCTAGAAGAACTTACAAGTTTTTTGGGTTTGAAAGAGCTACGTGTTTGTTTACCTCATGTGCATGCATTGCACATGTCAATACCTTTGAAGTCCACCTCAGGTAGCCCTCTTACAAGCCCTTTGGACACAAGCTTATGTAGCATATGTGGACTCACATGACCTAGTCTCCTGTGCCAGAGCTTTGGATCGTCCGTCAAAGCCTTTAGACAGGTTAAGCTTCCTTGTGCCACTTGATCAGCATTTACGGCGTATATATTGTTGTAACGATATGCAGTCAGAATAACTTCACCTGTATCTTCTCTGCACACTATACATCTTTTCTTGTTAAATCTGACATTGTTACCACTATCACATAATTGAGAAACACTAAGCAGATTATACTTTAAACCATTAACAAGATAGACATTTTTAATACTATGGCTGGAATTACTTCCAACACTACCAATACCAACGATGTCGCATTTCCCTTTGTCACCAAGAGTGATTGTTCCCGTGGATTGCTTCTTTAGATCATGAAAGAGAGAACTCTTCCCACTCATATGCCTCGAACATCCACTATCAATAATCCATTTGTGTTCTTTCACCTTGGTGATCTCCTGCAAGACAAACATCAACCTTTGTGGCTAGACCAATAAGCAAATTTGGATCCATTGTTGGGGTAAACCATATTTGGTAAAATAGTGCCTTTTGGAACCCAAACTTGTGTTATCTGTTCTTTTCTCAAATGAACAGGAAATGTATTACGAATAATATATGGATCCTTTCTTCTATAAGGGCAGGTCTCTTTTACATGTCCCTTTCTAGCACAATGGTGACATATAGGAGAGGTTCTGCTTCCTTTTGCCTTTACAAAAGTGGTAATATGTTGCTTCTTTAAAAACTTTGGATTGTAACCTATACCACTTTTGTTTAGAGAGCTTTGTTGCTCACCTAACATCCTATCGAGAGTGCCTTTGGATTTGGTAAAACTTATGAGGGCTGTCTGTTGGTCTAGAATCTTATTATTCAGGGAGATCTTCTCGTTCTCTAAGTCATGATGCTCATTTCTTAGAGAGGAGAGATCTTGCTTGATTTCAGATTTCTCCGAGTCAAGCGTCTTGACTTTAATGTCAAGACCTGAATAAGAAGCTTCAAGACCTTTGACCCTCATAGACAGATCCTCAATAGTTCTTTCCTAGTCCACAGTTCTCTTAATAAGAATGTTAGTTTGGGCAATAAGCTTTTCTTCATTGGCAATCATATTGGAAAGGAATTCCGATAATACCTCTTTTGGACTTTCCATAAGTTCTCTTACAGTGGCTTCAAGCTTTTCATCGTGGGATTCATTTTCTGAGGCCATAAGACAAATGTTGGCCTTCTCATCGTCGGAGTCAGAGTCGGAATCACTCCAAGTAGCCACCATGGCTTTCTTCTTCCATTTGTCACCTTTCTTGGGTTGGCTCTTTGTCTTTCGAGGGCAGTCCTTCACAAGATGATCTGTTTCACCACATTCAAAACAAGACAACGGTTTAGTCTTCTTTTCATACTTGTTGTATTGAGGCTTACCTCGAAATTTTGAAGACTCTGATCCATCCTTGTTGTTGAAATGCTTCTTCAATTTGAGAATTCTAGCAAGGCCTCTTGTGATAAGAGAAAAAGGATCATCCTCATCGTCATCCTCATCTTCGGAATCAGATCCATCCTTGGGCTCATCCTTCTTAGACTTGAGTGCCAAGTTCTTAGTGCTAGCTGGAAGTTCTCCATCGTCTTCATTAAGGATCATCTCATGCGTGATCAGCTTCCCAAGAAGGTCATCAAGGGGGGTAGAGTGGTGAGGTCTTGGGCTTCCTCTATAGCAGTTACTTTTGGACCCCATTTCTCCTTTGGAAGACATCTCAGTATCTTCCTTACTTTCTCAACGTTGGTACATCTCTTGCCGAGAGAGTTAAGGTTGTTGGTGATTTCTGTGAATCGTGTGAACATAGCCTTGATTGACTCGTTAGACTTCATCTTAAAGAGCTCATACTTTCGAAGGAAGATGCTGATCTTGGTGTCTTTCACTTGGCTCGTTCCTTCATAGGTGACGACCAACTTGTCCCAAATCTCTTTAGCCGACCTACAAGATGAAATACGGTTAAACTCATTAGTGCTAAGACCACAATAAAGTAAGTTAATAGCCCTGTAGTTCTTGGAGATGGTTTCAAGATCTGCTTGGTTGTATTCAGACTCCTTCTTTGCAACTTTGGTGTCATTTGGTCCATCCTTTTCTGGAATCTTCGGACCATTCTCTATAATGTTCCAAAGCTCTAGATCTTGGTCTATGATGAACATCTTCATCCAAGATCTCCAGTGGATAAAGTTGTTTCCTACAAATAGTGGCGGTCTGCTTGTGGACCTTCCCTGTGCAAATCCTCCGCTTGCTTCACTAGACATGATCGAAAACTCACAAGATTGTTAGATCAAAAACAGTGAGTAAAGCTCTGATACCAATTGAAGGTTCGATAATATAAAAACAATGTAATAAGAAATACTCTAGAAGGGGGGGTTGAATAGAGTATGTCCGTTTTTCGCAGAAAGTCTCAAGACTTTTGGAGCTTGTACCAAAACCTTTGAGATTAAACCTGAATCACAAAGTTAGACAATCGAACCAAGTGTGGAAATAAGGTAAAGCAAATACGTAAAGAACACGAGTAATTGTTTACGAGGTTCAGCACAACTTGGCCTACGTCCCCGTCTAGGGTTCTTCCACAACCCTAGGATTCAAAAGGCTTTATTGATTCGCTTAGCTTAGGATCCTAATAGCTCACCGAGAAGCCTCTCTCCTATACAATTGCAATCTAGTCAACTCACGTTCCCTTGGAGCCCTAGACCAATCTAGAAGAGCCCCACCTCTCTCAGCTATCTAGTACAATCCTCTTACTCTCACAAATCAATAGCCTAGTGCAACTTCCCGAGTTAGAAACTCTCGAGTAACACTTAAATGAATATATCCTATAAGCTCACAGTGACTCTCAAAGGCTTTGAAATAAACAACAAACTCTTTGAGCGCTTAGAAGAGAGACACTTTGGAAGACAGATCTTGCTTGAATGAAAACTCGTGTGTAGCACTTGTGTTTTTGTCTTCTTCCTTCTTTCCTTTATATACGAGTGGAATGGCGCCTGAGGATCTTCACCAACGGCTCTAGGAATCAGGCTTTGATCTTCAATCTTCTATATATGGACACTTCGAAGCCATGATCCGTTTTGAATAGGATCTCCTCATATGCACCAAAAAGGAAAGAGATAATCTCGAATATACTTCCTGAAACGGTCAGTCCAACATATATATATAATATAACGGAAGTATATAATAAGATAAAATAATATTCGGACAAATAATATAGGTTTTGTATTTCATCAACTGTTAATGCTCCAAGGCCTTTGACACAAAATATCCTGTCAAAGCCCTTGAAACATTTATTCCAATTTCCATCAAGGGAGGGAGTTATCAAATACACTACCACAGTACCACTAAAACATGGGTTAAGTCTCCTTGCATTTTTTGTGAAAGCGTTGGTTGTACTCTAAGTGGTTGTAGGGTTGAGATAAAATCCTTTGAATACAATTGTGGCATAATGTGTTGTATAAGAAGGTTGTCGGAAATCCGTTTATTTCAGCAATTAATAACTATCCTTGTCTTTTCTAATGGTAGCTATAAGAACCTTTTCGTGTTCAGCAGACTATCTGGCACCATGTCTCTGTTAGACACAAAATCATCAAATGTGGTTTACCTTAGCCAAGTACATGTGAAACGTCAAATTATGCATTATAAGTGGATATATTTATCTTACTACCATCCAAATGAGAATAATCTGTCTCTGTCAGAAGCACTGCACCCTCGACTTCTGGCGGATTGGGAAATTAAATAATGAAAGTGTGTTTTTGGAATGTTAGAGGTCTAGGAAAGTCGAATATTTGGACAGATCTTAGAGCCATGCACATCAATGAGCACATTTCGTTAATGGCAGTTGCAGAATTTAGAACAAACAAAATTCCTCAGGAGAAGATTTGGAAATCGAGTGGATTCAATAATGCTATTTGGTCAGTAGGGAATGATAGAACGGGAGGAATATGACTATTATGGAATGAGAACGCTCGACAAAATGAATCAATTGAGGTCGATGTGGTGCTACCGAGAGTGATTCGTGTAAAATATTCATGCTTAGATAAAAACTTTACAGGTATGATATTCTTTGTCTATGCTCCCCCCCATGAAATTAATAAAGACACCTTCTGGCATGAATTATCTAATATTGTCACTAGTGAACCCCTAGCCTGCTTAGTGATAGGAGATATGAATGAATTTAGTAGCAGTAGTGAAAACCTTGGGGGAGTATCGAATAGTCAAGCTAGATATTTTAGAATAAATCAATTTGAAAATCAATGCTCTTTGCTAGAGATCCCATCTTCGGGAAATCAATTTACATGGAGGAAAAAAGGGAAGGGGTGGATAATATCTGGGAAAAATTTGACTGAGTCCTAGTTCAGCATGAGTTCCTTGAAACATTCTCCGACCTAGCAACATTTAACGGAGCCTTTACAGAGTCTGATCATTGTCCCATCTCTATTTGCCTAACTTCTGGAAGAGAATTTACGCCTCCACCGTTTAAGTTTGAAAACATGTGGCTACAAAGGAAGGATTTCATAAACATTGTCAAACAAGCATGGAGAGTCAGCTGCACTGGTTCGGCAATGTATAGATTAATGTACAAAACAAAGTTTCTAAAAGGACAAGCCAAGGTGTGGAACAAAAATTCCTTTGGGAATATCTTTCGTCAAATACAAACTGTGGAAAAATAACTAATCAGTATCCAATCAAATATTATATCCAGAACGGATAAGGATAATTTAGTCGAAAAACAACTGATTAGGAAAAAAGAACAACTATTAAAATTCCAAAAAGAATACTGGGGACAAAGAGCAAAATCAAAACATCTCAAACTCACGGATTCAAACACAGCTTACTTTCATAGAGTAGCGTCTGGGAGACGAAATAGGAAAATAATAAGACATATCACGACAAGTTCTGGAACACAGGTTATAGGTGAAGAAAATATTAGAGGGGAAATTAAAAACGACTTCGAGAAACGATTTTCAAAAGAACAAATAAACATGGCACTTCTCAATGAATACCTAGATTTAATCCCACATGCTATCACAGAAGAAGAAAATATGACTCTTATCCAACAACCATCTAACAGCGAGATAAAAAATGCGGTCTGGTCTTTAGGACTCAATAAATCCCCAGGACCAGACGGAATGACAACAGAATTTTATAAGGCATATTGGGACATTGTTGGCAACGATGTTATAAAAGCCGTCAAAGCCTTTTTCCATTCAGGTAGACTACTCCGACAGAGTAATCATACGTTTATCACTCTGCTGCCAAAGTGTGACAGCCCATCTAAAACTACAGACTATAGACCCATTAGTCTGTGTTCAACTATATACAAAATTATATCAAGAATTTTAACAGAGAGACTCAAGAAGGTGATCGGTAAGTTAATCCACCCGTTTCAAGGAGCATTTGTATCAGATAGAGCTATTCAAGATAATATACTGATTGCGCATGAGATCTTCCATCCATTTAAATCTAGAAAAGGGACTGATGGTTGGTTAGCTATTAAACTGGATATGGAGAAAGCTTATGATAGAGTAGATTGGACCTTCACAGAGGCAGTTTTAAGAAAATTTGGATTCAGTGACCATGTTATCAAATTAATCATGGAATGTGTAACAACAATGTCTTTTTCTGTATTAGTCAATAATGGGCCCACATAGGTTTTTAAACCCTCTAGAGGCTTAAGACAAGGCGACCCCATGCCCCCGTTCCTTTTCATTCTTGGTGCAGAAGTGCTTGCGAAAAAACTAACATTAGAGTCCAATCTCAACCAATCTGGCATTGACTTCCGGTTCGGTCAATCTGGTCCAAGAATCCCGTTTTTGGCATTTGCTGATGATATCATCATTTTTGCAAAGGGTAACATGACAACATGTGAACAAGTTAAGAAAATCATTGATGATTACTGCCAACTGTCAGGACAGAAAGTAAACTACAATAAATCTGCCTTCCAAGGCTCTCCAGGGATACCTGCATCGCGAATAGCAACCATTGAAGGATGTTTAAACATATCGAAGCAAGTCAAACTAGACAAGTATCTGGGGTGTCCGATTGTTAATGGTAGAGTGAACAAAAACACATTTGAAGAAGTTATTGGTAAAACAACTAATCAATTATCAAAATGGAGGGCTGATTCGCTATCCCAACACGGTAAGTCAGTGCTAATAAACTCAAATTTAGCTTCTAAACCACTCTTTTCTATGCAAAGCTTCATGCTCCTGGTGACAATTCACTCGGCACTAGACAAAATCAATAGGACGTTTTTCTAGAATAAAGATCTCCAACATAAACCCCTTATAGGATGGGACAAAGTATGTAGGCCAAAAGCGAAAGGGGGAATGGGATTACGAAAAACAAAAGAAATGAATGAGGCATTACAAATGAAACTTATTTGGAAAATTATAGCCGAACCAGATAATAGTTGGGTCAAAATTATCAACTATAAGTATTTAAAATCAACGCCAATACTTAAATTTGAGAAGAAAGGAAATGCCTCATGGCAATGGTCGCAACTCAGAAAACTTATCCAGCCATTTAAGGAAGGTCTAGCTTGGTCAGTAGGTGATGGGAAAACTATCAAGTTCTGGTTAGATAAGTGGGCTCCAGTTCAGAATATCCATACTACTTGCCTCGACCCGACAAAAATCAATTGGGAGGAAACCGTTGATCAATACATCCAAAATGGGAAATGGGATGTGGAAAAACTTAGATCGGTAATGTCAAGTAGTACTGCGCAACAGATAGCAGAAATTCCCCTACCGATAAATCAAATACAAGACAGAATGTACTGGTGGCTGGACAAAAAAGAATGGTTTACGACTTCAAGCGCATATAAACTTAATACAAAAGCAACAGAGCTAAAAAATGATAATAATGCATGGATTTGGAACCTGAACGTTCCACCTAAAATTAAGAATTTCATGTGGAAAGTCTGCCATAATGGACTCCCAACGGCCGCCCGACTCTCTAGACGTGGAATTACGATTCCACCTTATTGCGCCATGTGTAATCACCATGAAGAAGACACCACTCACTTATTGTTTGAATGTAAATACTCAATTTGTTGTTCTAGTTTATCAACAAAAGTAAAATCAGAAATTTCATACCATATCACATTATCAAGAGATATTGAGTCATTAATGGCAAAATTAGATAGATTACTTGATATTCAACAAAAATAGAAAATGGCATTTCACTGGTGGACCATATGGATAATTCGCAATAAACTTATTTTCCAACAACAAAAAGTGCCAAGTGCAGAAGGGTTGGTAAAACTTGTCGACTCATATATTAATGAATGGAGTAAAGCAGAAAAGCATATCAGCGAGGATAACAATGACATACAACGGCGACCAAATACCCCTAACAAAAATTTGAGTATAAGGAAGAAGGATAAATGGAAAAGACCACCGGATGTGAAATTGAAACTAAATTTCGATGGTTCCGCCTCGGGCCAACGACAAAGCTCGATAGGGTACATTATTCGTGACAACACAGGACACTCACTAGCAATGGGAAGTAAACTTATTGGATACCAATCCCCTCTAATGTCCGAAGCCTTGGCATTAAGAGCAGGTGTTCTGAGGGCCATCGAGTTGAGAATCCCTAAAATTATTATTGAAGGCGATTCACTGACCATCATCAATCATCTCCAGTCTAAAACCAAATGTCCATGGAAAATTGACCTAATAATGTCCGATATTAGCACTCTACTCACAGGGTTTTACGAAGTCTCGTTTTCGCACGTCCTTCGTAACGGCAAATGTGTGGCAGATAAGGTTGCACACCTTGCTCATGTTGCCTCCATCCCTTCTTTATACACTGATCCAGGTCTTATTGACCTCATCCGAAAGGATGCTGTCGGATAGCGGTTCGCATCCGAATTCTTACTTAAATAAAAAATAATAATATATTTTTCATTAAAAAAATAATCTTTTTTGTCGTTAAATATATACTCCCTCCGTTCGGCAAAACTTGTCGTTTACTATTCACGCACGTTTTTTTAGAAGGATAAAAACTATATAAAATATTTATTTTTTTATAAATTTTTTTGAATAAGTTTGTACTTATTAATAATAACTACGAAATTGTTAAAAAAATTATTAAAAAAACTAGATATTTTATATAGTTTTTATCTCCTAAAAAAGCGTGCGTGAATAGTAAAGTGTCAAGTTTTTCCGAACGGAGGTAGTATATGCTTACATTCTTTGAGTAAACCCACCCGAAAGGGTTGATCAAAATCCCGTTAGGGTTTGGGTGCTTTATACAAAGGCGTTGTGCGACTTTGCATCTTGGCGGGGTCGAGCTTTCTCTTCCACGGATGAGGTTTTGGCTGCTGGAGTCGGGATAGGCAAGGGCCGTGGTAGTGTGTTTCGTGACGACTCTTCTTTCCGGGTTGACTGCTTCCCTAGTTTTGTCCTCACTGCCCACATGATGATCGGGTCTTGATATGTGTCGCTGGCCTGCGGTGCTGCTTTTGGTGGTTCTTGGCTTCGTCTGTCATTTTCGTCCTCATCTTGTTTGGTTTTGTTGGGTTTGCTTCGTTTTTGTAGAGCTCTCTTGCCTGTGTTGTGCACCGCTTTGTATTTTCTTTGTTTTGTTTGGACGGTTCACCGTCGGCCGATCTTATCGACCATCGAGGTTCAGCCCTGTCTGACCTCGAATTATTGCCTAATAAAAAAAAAAAAAAAAAAAGCGAGGGCTTGTTCTTGACAGTGGACGGTGTTCCTCCACAAAGTTTCCCCCCCTCTCAGAAGGTCAAGTGCAAGCTCGGAAAATGGCGTTCCCCTAGAGTTTAATCTTCCGGATCTGATTCCATTCAAATCCCAGTTTCTTCTTCCACTGTCAAGCTTGTCATCTCTCACTGTGGGAATCTCCAGAGAATGGCCGGAGCAACAACTCTGACGGGGCTGCAGGATCACCTGAAGCTGGCGAGGGAATACGCTTTGGAAGGGCTCTACGATACTTCCGTTATCTTCTTCGATGGCGCCATTGCGCAGATCAACAAGTAGTTTCTTCTTCTCCTCCTCTTTTCTTTATTTAATTTTTTTTTTCCCCTGAAAAACCCTAGCTTCTCTGTGGTTATTTCTGTTTCTTTCTTTTTTGCTTTCGGCTAATCTATAGAGTGTTTATTGTTACAGATCTGGTAAGACTGGTATCTGATATGGATCGACTGTTCATTTGGTATGGAAGGGTTTTTTGAACCTCGGGAATTAGGGTGTTTAGTTTGAATATTCGTGCTTTGGTGAACAGAGTAGATCAATTGCTTAATCATTCGTGAATTCTGTTTCTAACTGTAGGCATTGTTGTAGAACTAGAATAATCTACTACTCTGTGTCAATTGAAAACGTTTTAGTCAATGCAGAATCAGATTTAAGAATGTGTTGTTTATAAATTCATTTTTCAGATTTCCCAAAGTTTAGTTGAGATTGGATCTGTTTTCTTTCATTTGCTGTCAGGCACTTAAACACACTTGATGATCCTCTCATTCGCTCGAAATGGATGAATGTGAAAAAAGCTATTTCTGAGGAATCAGAAGTTGTAAAACAGTTGGATGCTGAGAGAAGATCCTTTAAGGATGCTCCTGTAGGACGTCGCGCACCATCTCCTCCAATTTCCTCTAAATCATCATTTGTTTTCCAGCCATTGGATGAATACCCAACTTCTTCTGCGCCTCCCATTGATGATCCTGATGTTTGGAGGCCTCCGAGTCAGGACATTAATAGGAGGCCTGCTAGGTCTGGTCAAATGGCCACAAGAAAATCAAATCAAGATGGTGCTTGGGCTCGCAGCTCTGTGAGGCCGGGTACAACTGGTCGTGGCACAAGAGGTGGTGCTTCTACCAAAAGCAATACTGGGGTTCGTGCATCATCTACTGGAAAGAAAGGAACAGGCTCTGTTAAGACCAAGGGAGATTCATCTGTAAGTCTCATCTACCATTTATCTGTACTTGGCTTATAATCCCTAGTGGAGCTTTTAACCCGAAATGTTACCTGTTACTGTACACATGGGACATTGAAAATTGACACACTTGTCGCTATTACTTCAGTCTTCGGTTGCCTTGGAACAATTTTTTGTCAATTGGAAAATTTCCCCTAGTTTTATTAATTTATTACTAAATTCAAGGAAGCTTGTTGACCTTTTGACTTAAATAACGTGTAGCATTTAGTAATGCCTTCATTAGGATTTATCCTTGTTACGGCGGAAGAAAGTAGAACAGTAAACTAAGAAAAAATAACATGAAAAAAGCATGACCATCTATCCATGTGTTCTTATTCTATATTGAGGTTTAGTGTTGATTGATTGTTGTAATATCATCTGGTTCATTCTACTTCTGGTTTAAATATGGATGTGAGGTGATTCTGTAAAAATATTGAAGCTTTTCTCTTGGAATATGATTATTACTTATAGCAACTATACTAGACATGCTTATATTATGGTTGCTGTTGGATTTTTTTTTTTATATATATATAACAAGAAGTCCTGTTTAGCTTTCTTACTGACTTTTATGATTTTCAGAATGGCGATGCAGAGGATGGGAAGTCAAGTAGGGGACAATATGAGGGTCCTGACCCTGATTTGGCTGCAATGCTTGAGAGGGACGTCTTGGATTCTAGCCCTGGAGTCAAATGGGAGGATGTAGCTGGGTTGACCGAAGCAAAAAGACTTCTTGAGGAAGCTGTTGTTCTTCCGTTATGGATGCCCGATTATTTCCAGGTATGCTATGGCTGCTGTATAACGTAGCATTTGATTTAAGATTTGTTTTTTCATTCATTGAATACAATGAATAGTATTGATGTAGAATATTTTATCCTACTTTAGTATTTTGTTTGACAAACAAAACATGAGAAAATCAATCAACGAAAGATGTAATTGACATTGACGATTTACCTTAAACATCAACTGCTTTGCAGTTTGCGCATAAAAAGTAGTTGTAGCACTTGCCTTTTAAATGACTTCTTAATGTGAGTTTTTTTTTAAAAAAAAAATTACTGTAACCACATTCATAAGGGGCATAATACAACCTCCGCTCCATTTTCTTCCGTTTAGAAAGATTTTTTGTGTCAAATTTTTTGTCGCTCCATACTTTCAGTGGTAAAGGTTCAACAATTAATCATGCTCATCATTACTTTTAGCATAAAGTGTCTTGAATAGGAGTTTCAAATTTTATTTGATCTCGAAGGGAAAAAACAACAAATTGGAATAATATGAGAAGTTGAAGAGTTGAACTAGGAACGCTGCAAGCGAATAACTATTAGACGGCAGTCACTCCAATTTTTTTAGGAGATAATTCATTGCAGTTGTTTTTGAAGCCAGTTAAAATCATCTTGTTTAACGTGATTTTCTTCGAAATGACAGATGATTAGGGATGGAGGGAGTATTATTGTTGGCGTGAGTTTAGTAATTATGCAAGTATCTTGGGATAGCCTTGAAAGGAATGAAAAGAAAATGAAGTGGACGTCTGGAATATAAGGAAGTTGTACCTCATTTCAAAAATTTCTGCTAGACTTTATTTATCAAGATATAAGTGAATGAAATTATTGATATGTTACACGGAAAAGGATACAAAATGGGACAAAACGTGAAATGGAAACAGAAAAGGAGAAACATCAATTCATTTGGAATTTTAATAATTTTACATAAAAATATCTGTTTTTGTGTTTCTGAATTTTTGAGTTTCCCTAGGAAACAGAAACGGGAAACACGATCTGTTTGGAGTTTCCGTGTAACATAGATTTATGGTACTGCATTGCATCTTCTGTCACGTTTTTCCTATTTTATCCATTCTTTTCTATTTGTGGTGGGTACTCTTCCTTTTTCCAATTAAACGGCATTAATACCTTAATGGAACTTGGCTGAAAATTGTTTATATTCTAGCAGAGTGGTCCGGACTCGTCTAATACCGGTTTCTTTCAAAATTTAATGCATAACTGTATGTAATGAGAATGCTGTTAACAAATATAATCATTCATATTAAATAACATAGACGTGTCTCTTATTACCAGTTATCTCAAATTATTACTTACAAATATCTAACTTATTCGCAATCAGCTTATAGTATGTCTGCCCCTGGAGTTCAACACCTTTATCATAGTGTATGCTGCTGAATTATTCTAGTCTATCCAGCTGACTCAGCTGTTCCTTTTCCCACAGTTTCTCTACACAAATTATGTTAATCTATTGAATATATCATTTGTCAGTTAAATGACTTGGTGGCTAGCATTAGATTTGGATAGATGGCCATTGGATAACATGCTCATAGTTATCATCAGCATCATTTATGGTTAAACACTTAAACTTGTCTTTAGTTGTCTCATTCCATGTTAATATTGCTTGAACAGAGCACTTGTGTTAAGCAACATTTGTATCCTTTTACAGGGAATTAGGAGACCGTGGAAGGGTGTGTTGATGTTTGGTCCCCCTGGTACTGGTAAGACACTTTTGGCTAAAGCAGTTGCAACTGAGTGTGGAACTACATTCTTCAATATCTCCTCTGCAACACTGGCTTCAAAATGGCGTGGAGAGAGTGAGCGGATGGTCCGTGTCTTGTTCGATCTGGCCAGAGCTTATGCTCCGAGTACAATATTTATTGACGAGATTGATTCTCTTTGCAATGCTCGAGGGTAAAGTCTTTTAGTCTTTAAGTGGATTATATTTCCTCAATGATTCCAGCAATTTGTATTCCATTAATTTCCCATATAACATGTTCTCTTCGTATACTAATTCTCCCTCATGTCCCCTATCCTCTCTCCTTGTTCAGTTTCACCAGCTTTTCAATCTCTTTAACTTTTGATATGTTATTCCTCACCCTTGTTTGCCTGATGAGCATAATTGCACCTTTTATTTCCCCATCTGCTCGTAGTGTGCAAATAAAATTGACCAACCAGTTTCCTAACTATTGTGATCTTCCTGTTTTCTAAATACAGGGCTTCAGGAGAGCATGAATCATCTCGTAGAGTGAAGTCTGAACTGCTTGTTCAGGTAGATGGGGTCAATAATGGTGCTTCTGGCGAAGATCGTAAAATAGTGATGGTTCTCGCAGCTACTAATTTTCCTTGGGATATAGATGAGGCACTCAGGTAATTTTCACCTTTAAAACGTAGGTCATGACCTTTATTCCTTTCCTTGTGTTCATGCTTATGATATGTAGAACAATTAGCTTGTAAGGACCACATTTATGCTGCTGATGGTTATTTTGACCGATTAATCTCCAAATTGGCTAATAATATCATAATCTGATAAATCAACCCAGACCAGCTTTGGAGTCGTCAAATTAACATCTCGAACTATTACTGTCTATGGTTAATTTGAATTGTTGATTAACAGGAGACGGCTGGAAAAACGTATATATATACCTCTTCCAAACTTTGAGAGCAGAAAGGAGCTCATACGCATCAATTTGAAATCTGTTGAGGTGAATATTACATTACTCTGTCTTGTTGCTGAAATAGAATGATCTTGTATAGTTGTATTGTTATATTCTATTTTCTGGCACTGTTTTTTCATACCACTACCCATTTCGACTTTGAGTTGGCTGCTTGATAGAACCCACCGAGTACAAGGATCTTGTACACAGGAAACCTCTCAAGCAAGAATCTTGCAATGAGGAATTTATGACTTTTTTTATTGAATAAACTTTTGGATTTCTGAATAATACAAAAACTCTAGCAATGACCTTATTATATAGGCCTTTACTAACCTAGAAGATTAATAGGATAAGGCTTACCTTCTTAATGCTAGAATTAGAAAACACTAGATAATATGATAAACTACCATAGTATATAAGGATTTATTTCCTAAAATACAAGATAATAGACTCCATTAATTATCAAGATAATAAACTAATTTGTTTACTAATGTGGGATCATATCACAGCTATAGCTACTTGAGCAGAAGGAACTGCTGAACCTTGCCTTATGACTATTTTTTCAATGGACAATGTGGTTCACTAGAGAGCTAATTGTTCATTTTGCTTCTTTTGCCATGAAGTAGCAGCTCAATAACCATTTTTCATTTGGAGGCCATTAGGAGTCTAGTGTTCATGAGAATTATACATGTGGACGTGGAACTTTAGTGAGAAACTTGTGAATTTCTGATTATTTGAAGAACTTCTGGAAACCTCTCTTTCCCAACTGTAGTCGACACAGCTCATCTGTTTTGCCTTCTGCCCTGGACTGCTAGTGCTTCTGCCATCTTGCATTGAATTTGATGTGTGATTGTTGCATCCTTTAATTTTCATCCATTCTTTCTCGAGTTTTAAGTTGCCTGCGCATATGCTTGATACGATTCAAAGATATCTGCGCCACTTATCCACTATGATAGTTTTGGGTTGAATATTTTCAAATGTTGAATCATACATCTTTGAACTTTACATGTTATGTCGAAATCCAGATGGCTGCCGATGTTAATATCGAAGATGTGGCACGAAGAACAGAAGGGTACAGTGGAGACGATCTAACAAACGTTTGCAGAGACGCTTCTCTCAATGGCATGAGGCGCAAAATAGCTGGAAAGACCAGGGACGAGATCAAGAACATGTCAAAGGACGACATCTCCAACGACCCTGTTGCCATGTGCGACTTCGAAGAGGCTTTGCGCAAAGTCCAGCCTAGTGTTTCTGCTGCGGATATCGAGCGCCACGAGAAATGGTTATCCGAATTCGGATCAGCTTAGGGCATGTTTGGTTACCCATTGTAGTTGCCATCGGACCATGTAGTCTTGTATTTGCTGATTGCAATATAGCGCGAGTTTTACTTTGATTCGTACTCATCCTGTTTGGTCTTTGGTGTACTATTATTCAATGCTTAATTGCTTTAATTTTATTTCCCCAACAACTATGCAGGGTTCAATCAATATTTACTTCACACATTTTCAAATTTTTTTAACTAAATTATAAACATAAGCAAGTTGGCTGGAGACTCCACTCTAAATTACTCCATCCGTTCGGCAAAACTTGTCAGTTTAGCTTATTTCACAAGTTTTAAGGCAATTAACAAATGTACTAATTTACCCTCAATTATTACCCTCCTTTTTTACTTTATTGAAAACTACAACTAACAAACCATCAATCACATCAAGGGCGTTTTTGTAAAGTGAAGGGCAAAATACCTAAAATGACAAGTTTTTTTGAACAAAACTAACATCCTAAAATGACAAGTTTTGCCGAACGGAGGGAGTAGTAAATTTGTTCTAATTTGAAATTTGACGGCTTTTGGGCCTTAGTACCCAGTTTGTTTAAAAAAACACTTATGGGCTGAACGGGTGTCTTGTATGTTGGGCCATCCCGCAAAGACTTAAAATGAGATATCAAGCTTCATTCAAGTTCCATACCCACTTTTTAACTGTTTATTTTTTTAACATCATAAACGCTTTGTAATTTTGATCAAACACCCTAAGACTATAAATTGATCAAGTGTTGTTCATTGGGTTCCATACACACCCTAAGACTATAAATTGATCAAACATTAAAAATTGATTTTGTAGCCAATGATTGTGGCATTATTTTCCTTCACAATCAAATGTCTAAATTGATGATATTTTGACAAAAGTTTAGAAAAATTCAGTGATTTAAGTGTATTTCAAAAGCTTGAAATGTGCAATTGGACTTGCTTAGTTACCAAGCATGAAGGATAAAAATCAAGATCAATGAAATTCGAATTGGAGAAGGGTTATATAATATATCAAGAGTCTCGTACCTTCACACTCACCAACCTCACGAACAAAATGTTACTCCATCTGTTAATTAAACTTATCGTTTATTATTTATATATACTTTTTTAAAATGCTAAAAACTATATGAAATATTAATATTTTTGTACATTTGTTTTTATAAATTCATTTAATAGTAATAAGTATAAAATTAATAATTTTTTAAAATATTTTACATAGTTTTTGACACCTAAAAAACCGTACATGATTAGTAAAACATTGCGTTTTAATTAACGGAGCAGTATCATATTAAAATTAACAACAAAAAAAACCACACATAATATACAGATTTTTTAAAATTAAATGGAAAATAAACGTAAAAAGGAAGAAAAGTATATATGGTTTTTCTTTTCTTTTTTAGCTCGCAAGATCTTTTGTACGGTTTGTTAATCTCATCTACTCCGACTTTAGGGATATATACTATATATATATTTATATACTTTGGTCAAAGGACAGAAACAAAAACATATTTTATAGAAAAACATTTAGAGATAGGAAAGGAAATTTATGGAAGAAAACAAATGAATCATATACACACCTTTGTACCAAATTATGTTTTGGCCTTACATTCATTTTCTTACTAGGACCAAAACAAAAATAAAAATAAATTAAAGATTTGCCCTTTACGATTGCTAAAAGTGCATCTTCAATGCTTGAAAAGCCATCTCAGAGTCTAACCTGCACACTTATAGATGCAATTGCACTGAATTTTTTATATGTTAGTAAACTCCGTATTTAAATAACAAAGGAAATTCTCATTACAAAAATAAAGGGAATAAACTAAATAATTAAAAATTATTTTTTGAATAAAAAAATAGCCCCAAAAATCAAACATGTTTTTACTGTCATAATAAAAACAATTTGTTAGTGACATGAATTGTATATATATGTCTAGGTACAGTCCTCTGAATATATGTGATGTGGAGAAGAACTCAATAACTTTGGAATGACATTTTGTTCTCGTCCTACTATTATTTTCTGGGCTACGTTCTAGATTTCTCTTAATAAAAAAATATTGGCCGGTTCCTTAAAATATTGGTTAGAAAAAATGTTTTGTTAATTAATACTCCACTTGTCTTGTCTTTTCTATCTAGATCTATACTTTTTTTTAATTAAATAGGCAAAATATAGGATGTACTGACGCAAGAGATATTATCAATAGCTCGAGTTAACGCATTGATCATACCAGTATCAGAAGTATTGCGAAAAATAATTAATACTCCACTTGTCTCGTCTTTTCTATCTAGATCTATATTTTTTTTTTAAGTAGGCAAAATATAAGATGTACTAACAACATTCATGATCATCTCTCAAGATGATGTTGTGGAACTCACAACAACAAGTACTCAAAATAAAATTACAATTGAACTGAGATTTAACAATAAAATTAGCTGCACCATTGATCTCTCTATAGCAATGCGGAAAAGTGATGCTCTCAAAATCTCTTCTTAATGAGTGGATATCTTGGACTATTTGAGCGACCTCCCATGGTATATTGTTCGCATGATTGATGACGTCGATGATGATAATTACACAGTCACTTTCAATTATAAGTCTTCAAATCCCCATCTCCGCTGCCAGTCTTATACTTATATATACATCAAAAGCTTTTGCCAAAATGACAGAACCCATCCTAACGTTACATTTATGTATCCGAATAACTTGACCTTCATTATTCCTAACAACACAACCAACCTGTGGTTGAGTATCACTTTTCACCGAAGCATCTACATTGATCTTAACTACATCCAAATCATTTTAATCAGGAGGCCTAACATGTTTAGGTAATTTCGTTTTAACCCGACCTTTACTCCAGTAAGAGATATTATTAATAGCTCTATTTAACGCATAGATCATACCAGTATCAGAAGTATTGCGAAAAATAATTCTATTTATGAGCTCCCAAATTGAATGCCATAAAAGACACAAATCTGTAAAATCTAGATTAAGAGCCCTATTATTTAGAATATTCTTTTGAACATCACTTGTTAAATTTGGTATAATAAAACATTTTTTCAACTTAACACCCAGATTTTGAAAAAGGGATTTTGTAATCTGACAATTAAACAATAAATGATTTGTATCTTCTATATCAGAATTACAAAGAGAACAAGTATTAGGGCTAATCTTCTATATCAGAATTGTGGGTAAGATATCCAAAAAAAAATTCCAATTTTTTTTTTAAATATTTGGAGGGATATTAAGTTTCCAAATCCAATTTGTTGGAATTTTCTTAGTATTTATAGTATTATAAAGCGAGGATGTGGATTTATACCTTAATTAATTTGATTTTTCTTACTCCACAACAAGGCACTACTCAATCAATTTTTTTTGGATACAAGGCAAAGAAGGCACTACTCAATCAATGGTTATAGTTGTATAACTTATTATTATTTTAACAATAAATTATTTATTATATTATTATAAAATATTAATAAATTATTTAATATTGTATTTTATTTAACAAAATAACTTCATTTGATCATTTATCATTATAATTTTACTACAGACAATAATAACTATAAACAAGATAATATTGTGTAAAATTAAAATACTGACAAACCCATATATTATTTATAATTTATAATATATATATATATATATACCCAGTTATATAATTTAATAATTCTATTACATATACTAAAATATTTCAATAATAAAATAATAATTAATTTTTTTTATTAATATTAAAATTTAATATTATATTAATTCTTATTTACCACCCACTAAATTAATAAATTGTATGGAGTATTTGATAGTGCATTATTTTGTGTACACATTTTTGATATAATAAACTATATGAAATATGTAACATGACACATTTGAGTCGAGTTAGCTCATATTTTGAGGTTATAAGGGTCATCAGTCGGGACTAATAAAGACATGTTGAGGGCATATATATATATATATATATATATATATATATATATTGTAATTAAGTAAATTGGGATGTGAGTATACAACATTAAATTCTAACAGATCATTTTGTTAGAGATGTGAATGAGTATTCCACATCGGAAAGTTGAACATATCAAGTTCTAATATATGAGTCGGTGGAATACTTCTTTTATTGTTAATTGTTAATTGGTTTTAAAATGGAACCTCACTCGGCTGGTGTGCTAGACTACTAGTGCATGTGCGCTCGTGCACACGACCCCCAGTCATCGGTCCGAGTCGTATTTTGATACGTTTGAAGTATTTTATTTCAAAACTGGTGTATTATAAAATGATACTACCTCCGTTCGGAAAAACTTGACACTTTACTATTCATGCACGCTTTTTTAGGAGCTAAAAACTATATAAAATACCTAGTTTTTTCAATAATTTTTTTAACAACTTCGTAGTTATTATTAATAAGTACAAACTTGTTAAAAAAAATTTATAAAAAAATGAATATTTTATATAGTTTTTATCGTTCTAAAAAAGCGTGCATGAATAGTAAACGACAAGTTTTGCCGAACGGAGGGAGTATAAAACTTTATCAGTAGATTTTTTTATCGAAATCCACAATTTATAAATTATACTCCATCCGTCCTAAAATATATGGTCTTTTAGGCCTTAAATTTTTGTAAAAAATACATGGGTTTTTAGGTTTATAGGGTAATTATTATCCCTAAAAAAGTACAATAATAAGTAAAATTAAAGATTTCTCATCTCTACAATAATAATGAGATATAAGTATAAATACGTTTCCTTAATTAATGTGCAAGAGTTTAAAAAACCGTATATTTTAAGACGAAGGGAGTATATAATTACAATCTTTAAAATTATAATGTAACTTCACTTCCCTTCTTAAGTATCCTAATCCTATCAAATTCCATTTTCCAAACAGAATGTTATACGGTTATTTGATGCTATTTTGAAAGGGAGAGACGTGGGCGGCCGAACGCATGGGGACTCCCATGGCTTACTATATATTAGTTGCGTTATTTGCTGATATACTGTATTACGCATAACGTATTGTCTTTGACAGCTGCCAGCATCAGAAAACTGCTGAGAATGAGATGGTTAATCATATGGGCTACTATGCCCATCTCGAGAGGGGTCCTCTGCAACATGTGGTATAATAATTGGTGCATATATTGCTAATTAATTATTTTCATTTTTTTTTTAAAATACTGCATACTCCATCAGTTAATTAATTAAAACTTGTCGTTTTAGAAATTAAATATTGTTAAAAAAACTTGTCATTTAAGGTATTTTGCATGCCATCTACTTTACGAAATTGTCTTGTAATGATTGATAGTAGAGTAAAAAAGTGTAGTGTACAAAATTGCCCTTATTGTAGTTTTTGAGAAAGTAAAAAAGTAGAGTAATAATTAGGGGTATAAGTGTATTTTTATTTGTTTTCTGTTATGGCCCAAAGGCTAACAGATTCTGTTCGATTGTGTTGCTGTAACGAGAAAGAGAGAGAGAGACGAGAAGTGTAGAATAAGGTGAGGTGAAGAGAGATAGTTTTAGGAGGGAAAATATGATGTTATTCCATTCATACCCATCCTCAAGGCATATACAAGTCTATTTATAGACTACAATATGCCATAACAGTGCCCCACCCATATAAAGCCTTGTCTCAAGGCTTGAGATAGCTAACCATAACAGTGCCTCACTGATAACTCCACTCCCTTGATGAGAATCGGAATTAGTTTCAACGGCTTTGACAGACAGTTTGTGTCAAAGGTCTTGAAGCTAACAACTATGTTGATGAAACACAAAACCTGTACTTTATTATATTACGTCCGTATATTATATTATGTTATTATATGCTTCCATATTATTATTATATATTCACTAACCTTTCAGGAAGCTATTTGAATTATATCTCCTTCCTTAAGCGTTCCAAGGTGAGAAAGATCAAACCGAGATCATGGCTTCCGAAGTTTCCAAAGATAGAAGATTGCGCTCAAGCCATGATCCTCTCTTAGCCGTTGGAGAAGATTCCTTCCTCAAGTGGCGCCGATGATCTTCACTATATAAAGGAGATGAAGAAGAGAGAGAGCACTGACGGACTTCAAAAATATCATTGCACAATCAACCTTCAAGCATACTTCTCTCTTCAACGTGTTCTCTCTGCTTGTTCTTAAGAGTCTTATATTTTGTTTCAAAGCATTTGAGAGATACACAGTGAGCTTATAGGATATATTTCGAGAGAGTGTTATACTCGAGAGTTTGTAACTCAGGAAGTAGACACGAGGCGATTGATTCACTGAGAGTAAGAGGATTGTACTAGATAGCTGAGAGAGGTGGGGCTCTTCTAGATTGGTCTAGGACTCCAAGGGAACGTGAGTTGACTAGATTGCAATTGTATAGGAGAGAGGCTTCTCGGTGAGCTATTAGGATCCTAAGCTTTGTGAATCAATAAAAGCCGGTTGAATCCTAGGGTTGTGGAAGAACCCTAGGCGGGGACGTAGGCCAAGTTCGTGTCGAACCTCGTTAACAATTCGTTGCGTCCTTTACTTATTGCTTTACCTTATTTCCGCACTTGGTTCGATTGTCTAACTTTGTGATTCAGGTTTAATCTCAAAGGTTTTGGTACAAGCTCCAAAAGTCTTGAGACTTTCTGCGATAAACAGGCATACTCTATTCAACCCCCCTTCTAGAGTATTTCTTATTACTTTGTTTTTACATTATCGAACCTTCAATTGGTATCAGAGATTTACTCACTGTTTTTGATCTAACAATCTTGTGAGTTTGCGATCATGTCTGGTGAAGCAAGCGGAGGATTTGCACAGGGAAGGTCCACAAGCAGACCGCCACTCTTTGTAGGAAACAACTTTGTCCACTGGAGATCTTTGATGAAGATGTTCATCGTAGACCAAGATCTAGAGCTTTGGAACATTATAGAGAATGGTCCGAAGATTCCAGAGAAGGAAGGACCAAACGATACCAAAGTGGCAAAGAAGGAGTCTGAATACACCCAAGCAGATCTTGAAATCATCTCCAAAAACTACAGGGCTATAAACTTACTTTATTGTGGTCTTAGTACTGATGAGTTTAACCGTATTTCATCTTGTAGGTCAGCTAAAGAGATTTGGGACAAGCTGATCGTCACCTACGAAGGAACCAGTCAAGTGAAGGACACCAAAATCAGCATCTTCCTTCGAAAGTATGAACTCTTCAAAATGAAGCATGATGAGTCCATTAAGGCCATGTTCACACGGTTCACGGAAATCACGAACAACCTTGACTCTCTCGGCAAGACCTTTGAGAATGTTGAGAAAGTGACGAAGATATTGAGGTGCCTCCCAAAAGACAAATGGGGCCCGAAAGTGACAGCCATAGAGGAAGCCCAAGATCTCACCACTCTACCCCTTGATGACTTGCTTGGGAAGCTGATCACACATGAGATGATTCTCAATGAAGACGATGGAGAACTTCCAACAAGCACTAAGAACTTGGCGCTCAAGTCTAAGAAGGATGAGCCCAAAGATGTGTCTGATTCGGATGATGAGGACGATGATGAGGATGATCCCTTCGATCTCATTACAAGGGGTCTTTCTCGAATCCTCAAGATGAAGAAGCATTTCAACAACAAAGATGGATCAGAGTCTTCTAAATTTCGAGGTAAGTCTCAATACAACAAATATGACAAGAAGACTAAACCTTTGTCTTGTTTTGAATGTGGTGAAACAGATCATCTAGTGAAAGATTGCCCTCAAAAGAAGAAGAGTCAATTCAAGAAAGGTGACTCAGATTCTGATGATGAAAAGGCCAACCTTTGTCTCATGACCATAGGAAATGAATCCCATGATAAGCAACTTGAGGTAACCGTAAGAGAGCTTATGGCAAGTCCAAAAGAGGAGATCACCAAGGTGAAGGAGCAAAAATAGATTATTGATAGTGGATGCTCGAGGCATATGAGTGGGAAGAGTTCTCTCTTTCATGATCTAAAGGAGCAATCTACATGAACAATCATTCTTGGTGACAAAGAAAAGTGCGACATCGTTGGTATTGGTAGTGTTGGGAGTGATCCTAACCACTGTATTAAAAATGTTTATCTTGTTAATTATTTGAAGTATATCTTGCTGAGTGTTTCTCAACTATGTGATTATGGTAATGATGTTTGATTTAACAAGAAAAGATGTTTAGTGCGCAGAGAAGATACAGGTGAAATAGTTCTAATTGCCTATCGTTATAATAACATCTTTGCCGTGAATGCTGATCAAGTGGCACAAGGAAGCTTAACCTGTCTAAAGGCTTTGACGGACGATCCAAAGCTCTGGCACAGGAGACTCGGTCATGTGAGTCCACATACACTACAGAAGCTTGTGTCCAAAGGGCTTGTAAGTGGGCTACCTGAGATGGACTTCAAAGGTATTGACATGTGCAATGCTTGCACAAGAGGTAAACAAACACGTAGCTCCTTCAAACCCAAAAAGGTTGTAAGTTCTTCTAGACCCCTTGAACTTTTACATATGGATTTATGTGGTCCTATGCGAGTCAAATCTCCCAATGGTAAAAAGTACATGCTAGTTGTTGTCGATGATTTTTCAAGATATACTTGGGTTGCATTTTTGAAAGAAAAATCAGAGGCCTTATTTGAGTTTTCAAAACTTTGTAAGGAGTTGCAAACTTTAAGAAATGAGCCCATAGTGTCTATTCGGAGTGATCATGGTAGGGAGTTTGATCAACTTCAATTTGATTTGTTTCGTGCTAAATATGGCATCTCCCATAACTTTTCTGCTCCTAGGACACCTCAACAAAACGGAGTTGTGGAACGCAAGAACCGCACCTTAGAGGATATGGCCAGGACTATGCTTTTAGAAAATGCATTACCTAAAACCTATTGGGCCGAAGCTGTTAACACAGCTAACTACATTTTAAATCGTTATCTTATACGTTCTATCTTAAAGAAAACTCCTTATGAACTTTTCAAAGGCCGCAAACCACTTATATCTTATTTTAAACCCTTTGACTGTACTTGTTTTGTTCATAACAATGGAAAAGATAACCTTGGGAAATTTGATGCGCGTAGTGATGAAGGTATATTTCTTGGCTATTCCACGAGTAGAAAAGCTTATAGAATCTTCAATAAAAGGACCCAGGTAGTTGAAGAAAGTATACATGTTATTTTTGATGAATGCAATGATGGTGCTTTGAGTGAAAGTGTTGCAGATATAGATCTTAATATCCATGAAGAGAACGAGGAAGGTGATGTTACCAAGAACACAGAGAAGAAGAACATGCAGGAACCGATTCTTAACACTGAAGAATTGGCCCAAGGTGTTGAAGATGCGTCCAAAGCCCTTGGTGTCCAATCCAACAGTGTTGAGACATCTGAAACTGCTGTATCAGAACCTAACAGGACAACGGAGTCAGATGTACCACAAATCAATCCTGATGGTGTGACGAATCAAGGAGCTGAGACTAGCGAAAGGAAATTCAAATACTCCTCATCACACTCATTAAAGGATATCATCTCTGACCCTACTTCTAGTGTTCAAACTCGTTCTAAACTTAAAGATCTTTGTGTTTTTCACGCGTTTGTTTCTCTTATTGAACCAAAGAAGGTCGATGAGGCACTTCAGGAGCCAGACTGGATCATTGCTATGCAAAGTGAGCTTAACGAATTTGAAAGGAACAAAGTCTGGACCTTGAAGCCTAGGCCAAAGCATCAATCAGTCATTGGCACACGATGGGTATTTCGAAACAAGCTAGATGAGAATAGTAAGATCGTGAGGAACAAGGCAAGGCTTGTTGCTCAAGGCTACAGTCAAGAGGAAGCATTCAAGGACCATACATATTGATGTAAGGCATCATTTCATTGGAGACCATGTCGAAAAAGGTGATGTGTCCATATCATTTATTTCAACTGATTATCAATGGGCTGACATTTTTACTAAGTCTTTGGCAGAGGACAGGTTCACCTTCATTAGACGTGAGATCGGAATGCTTAACAAGGATGCACTTTCGTAGGGGGAGCATTCCCTTTACGAAAGATATATTCTACTCTGTGTCAAGATCCTTGAACCTCGTTTCAAAGGTTGTGAACTGAACAGTAGAGCACATATAACGGATCATATATTTGGTTAATATCTTTATAGATATTTGATTAAATATAGTTTTAATGGTTTTTTAAACCTTTTTTATTTGTTACCTATTTTATTTTCCGAAAAATCTTTTTATCCGAGTACATTTTATTTGTGGAAATTATTTTAATATCGGATAAATCTTCTCTTGTCTTTATGTTTTGAAAGGATTTTTTTGAATTTTGAATTATTTTGGTAAGTCTGATTTTGGTAACTGTTTTTAAACTCCTCCCTTTGTTGAAAGACAAAAAGGGGGAGATGGTTTGATGGTTTATACTTTAAAACTGTTGTGAACCAAGAGTCTTGGAAGACCTTGTTTTGTTTTACTTTGTTGGATGTTTTTCATGTTAAACTTATGATCCAACATTTGTCTAACCCATGCAGGTACTTAGTCCGATTGTGCTTATGATATATCTGTTTGACTAAGTTGCAGGGATGCATAGGTTTTGTCTTTCATCAAGGGGGAGATTGATAACTCCACTCCCTTGATGAGAATCGGAATTAGTTTCAACGGCTTTGACAGACAGTTTGTGTCAAAGGTCTTGAAGCTAACAACTATGTTGATGAAACACAAAACCTGTACTTTATTATATTACGTCCGTATATTATATTATGTTATTATATGCTTCCATATTATTATTATATATTCACTAACCTTTCAGGAAGCTATTTGAATTATATCTCCTTCCTTAAGCGTTCCAAGGTGAGAAAGATCAAACCGAGATCATGGCTTCCGAAGTTTCCAAAGATAGAAGATTGCGCTCAAGCCATGATCCTCTCTTAGCCGTTGGAGAAGATTCCTTCCTCAAGTGGCGCCGATGATCTTCACTATATAAAGGAGATGAAGAAGAGAGAGAGCACTGACGGACTTCAAAAATATCATTGCACAATCAACCTTCAAGCATACTTCTCTCTTCAACGTGTTCTCTCTGCTTGTTCTTAAGAGTCTTATATTTTGTTTCAAAGCATTTGAGAGATACACAGTGAGCTTATAGGATATATTTCGAGAGAGTGTTATACTCGAGAGTTTGTAACTCAGGAAGTAGACACTAGGCGATTGATTCACTGAGAGTAAGAGGATTGTACTAGATAGCTGAGAGAGGTGGGGCTCTTCTAGATTGGTCTAGGACTCCAAGGGAACGTGAGTTGACTAGATTGCAATTGTATAGGAGAGAGGCTTCTCGGTGAGCTATTAGGATCCTAAGCTTTGTGAATCAATAAAAGGCGGTTGAATCCTAGGGTTGTGGAAGAACCCTAGGCGGGGACGTAGGCCAAGTTCGTGCCGAACCTCGTTAACAATTCGTTGCGTCCTTTACTTATTGCTTTACCTTATTTCCGCACTTGGTTCGATTGTCTAACTTTGTGATTCAGGTTTAATCTCAAAGGTTTTGGTACAAGCTCCAAAAGTCTTGAGACTTTCTGCGATAAACGGGCATACTCTATTCAACCCCCCTTCTAGAGTATTTCTTATTACTTTGTTTTTACATTATCGAACCTTCACTCACCACTAAGATACATGACACTCGATGTACAATTGACTAAGTATGAAGTTGAAATTGTGGGAACTGATTGAGAATGTGGGCAAATGCTTCCCAAGTTGCCTCGATTCGGATAAATTCTTCCACTTGATGAGCCACTTTGTCATTGGATCCCCATTCTGCAGCCTATGCATCCTAGTATCAAGGATCTTTTCAAGCCCATTCAATATCTGTCCATCCTCATCTGTAACTGGCAAGGACTCGCTGATATCACCCTTACCACCGTGCTTCAGTTTTAATTGAGAGACATGAAAAACTGGGTGGATCGAGATCTTAGAAGTTACTGGTAATTGTAACTTGTAGGCAACAGGGCCAATCTTAGGTAAGATTTGATAAGGCCCATAGAACTTTGAACCGAGCTTCAGATTTCTTCGAATTGCAGCAGATGCTTGTCTGTAAGGTCGTAGCTTGATGAATACCCAGTCACCAACATTGAAGGACCTGTCAGTTCTGTGAGCATCAACAAATGCCTTCATACGTGCTTGGGCATGTTGAAGGTGGTCCTTTAGCTGCTTAATCACCTGCTAGCGTGCAGCTAACCAGTTATCAATTGGTGACCCGGTTGCAGACAGAGTTGGTAAACCCAGTTGGTGTGGAGGAAAGCCATACAATGCCTCAAAAGGAGTCATCTTAATAGAGGAGTGTGAAGTAGTATTATACCACCATTCAGCGAGGAATAGCCACTGGCACCACTTCTTCGGATGATTTGATGTCATACACCTCAAATAGATTTCAAAGCTTCGGTTCACTCTTTCAGTCTGTCCATCAGATTGTGGATGATAAGCAGTGCTTAAGTACAGCTGTATGTGCAGGGACCTGAACAAGTGCTGCAAAAAATGACTCATAAACACTTTATCTCTATCTGAAACAATGCTAGTTGGTGTCCCATGAAGCTTGTAAATGTGATCCATAAACAAAGATGCCACTTTTACTGCTGTAAAGGGATGACTCAAAGAAAGGAAATGAGCATACTTGGTGAGCCTATCTACCACTACCACATTGGTATCTTTGCCTTGAGATCGAGGCAATCTTTCCACAAAGTCTAGACTAATGTGACTCCATGGTTTCTCAGGGATGGGCAATGGTTGGAGCAACCCTGGAGAGGACACATTTTCTGATTTGCTCCTTTGACAGACATCACATGCTTTGACAAAGGTAGTAACATCCTCCTTCAATCCCTGCCAATAGACCATACTCTTCAATCTGTTATAAGTAGCATGTATACCCGAGTGACCACCCACTAGTTCCTCATGTAAGGCTGCCAATAATTTCTTCCTCAAATGTGATTTACATCCAATGAACAACCTTCCCTTGCACCTCAGCAATCCGTTTGTGATAGTAAAAGGCCTTGGATTACTAGACAAGGCCCGTATGATGATCTGTTGAACCCTCTTGTCCTGATCATAGCTATCCAAAACCTCAGTGAGCCAAGTTGGTTACAACACTGTCAAAGCAGCACAAGTGTTGTGCTACAAAACTCTTGGGAGAGCATCTGTAGCCTTATTCTCCACCCCCTTCTTATATGCAATCTCATAGTCTAATCCCAACAACTTCCTGACAGCCTTTCTTTGCACCTGAGTTGACAATCTCTTATCAAGGAGATGTTTCAAGGGCTGGTGGTCTGTCTTGATTATGAACTTACGCCCTTCCAGATAGTGTCTCCACTTGTCAATAGCAAGTAGGATTGCCAGAAGTTCCTTTTCATAAACCGCCAATAACAAGTGTTTGCCTTGTAAGGCTTGACTGATGAAAGCTATGGGTGTTCCCTGTTGCATAAGCACAGCTCCCACGCCGGAATCACATGCGTCAGTTTCTATCACAAATGGGGAAGAAAATTTTGGCATGGATAACACTGGCGTAGAGCTCAAAATCCCCTTCAGATTGCTAAATGCTTTCTCAGCAATATCTGACCACACAAAGTTATCTTTCTTTAGCAGATATGTCAAGGGCTTGGCAATACACCCATAACCTCGAATGAACCTCTTATAATACCCTGTGAGTCCCAAAAAACCCCTGAGAGCCTTGATGTTTTTGGGAGGAGGCCATCTCAACATAGCTTCAACCTTCTTTGGATCTGTTGACACTCCTGCAAAAGAGATAATATGCCCCAAATACTCAACCTTTTCTTGAGCAAAATCACACTTAGATCACTTGGCAAATAACTTGTGAGTTCTCATTACAGATAACACCTCACACAGTCTTGCTGTAGACCAAAATATCATAAAAAAAACCCAATACAAACCTTCTTAAGAAACTGCTAAAAACATCATTCATCAAGCTCTGAAATGTTGCAGGTGCATTTGTTAAACCAAATGGCATAACCCTGAATTCATAGTGACCATGATGTGTACGAAAAGCAGTTTTTGCAATGTCTGGCTCTACCATCCTGACTTGGCGGTATCCAGCGCGTAAATCTAGCTTAGAAAACACGCAGGCACCACTGAGTTCATCCAACAAATCTTCAATATGAGGTATAGGAAATTTGTCCTTGATAGTTATGTCATTCAACTTCCTATAGTCAATGCAAAATCTCCATGTGCCATCCTTCTTTTTTACCAATAATGTTGGGGAAGCAAAGGGACTATGACTAAGCCTAATTATCCCACTCGTAAGCATGTCTGAAACTTGCTTTTCAATTTTAGTTTTTTGAAAATACGGGTACATGGAAGGCCTTGTAGCTACTGGTGTTGCACCCGGCTTGAGTGTAATGGCATGTTCATGGTTCCTTACAGGAGGCAGTTCTTTAGGCTCATGGAATACATCCTCAAACCCAGCAAGCACTGATGCAATTTCAGTGGGTAAGTGGTCCTGTGTCCTACTGAGGCTACAGACTTGGGCAACTTGCATCATCATCAAGGGATGGTCCCAATGACATATTTTGCTTAGCTCCTTCCCCATCAACATCTTTACACATGCCTTTTGAGAATCTCTATCCTCTTTGGAGCCCTTGAGGACCACTTGCTTTCCAGACTTAATGAAGGAAATTTGGACCTCAATAAAATCAAACAACACCGGATTATAACCAGCTAACCAGTCTGTACCCAAGATTATATCACACCCTTCCATCTTTAACAAGCGTATTTCTTGCTCATAACTACTGTCTTGCATCTCCCACACAAAGGCTTTGCATACCTTGTTGTTGAACATTGTACCACTAATGGTATTGACTTGCATCATAATTGCTTTACAAGCTTCAAACCTAGCATCCTTCGCAACCCTTGAATCCAAAAAGTTGTGGGTAGCTCCACTATCAATGAGTATGGTCACTTCTTTCCCTTTTACTGAACCATTTACCCGAATTATGCTACCGATTTCATTCCCAGTAAGAGCATGAACATAGACTTCATCCTCTTGCTCCTCATCTTGACCGTATTCCTGAACCAAATCTTTTGTTACCAGTTCACGATCTTGTACCTCCTAGGCAATCAAGCTGAATAGGGATTGAGTCTTACATTTGTGACCATGAAAAAATTTCTCCCCACACCGGTAACAAAGACCCTTCTTGGCCTCATTCGAACGTCCTGTACTCATCTTCGATGCTGCAGGTGCTGCCCCTTGCTATTCTCACCCGTGCCGCTGCCATTGCTCACTGAATTTCCTGAATCATTTTTGAAAGAGGAGTTTCGTGACCATAATGAAGTCTTACTTCCCCCAAACTAAGATCCATTGCCTGCAAGTCTCCATTGCGTTCTTGATACTCAAATTAAAGCTTGGACAACTTTATAATGAAGAAGAGCTTGATGAAGAACCTCTGCCATCGACGCCGGCCTTCCCAATTTCACCAAAGACTGGATCTCCGTCTTGAGCCCGCTGATGTAGCTAGACACGAAGTACGATTATGTGAGTTGTGGATTGAAAGAAAGCATACCCGCTCTCAGTTCTTCAAACTTCTCATTATACTCTTCTAAATCATCCTGTTGCTCCAATTTGTTCAATTCTCCGACGATCTCCACTTCCCTGCGATCCCCAAATCTCATACAAATTGCAACACAAAACTCATTCAAACTCACATTCTGATTCTGCATCATATAACCTTGCAACCACGTATCGGCTTTATCCATGAGGTACAACGCAGCGATTTCCACTTGCTGCCTCGCCGGAATCTAGAAAATGCCAAAAAATTTCTCGCATTTTTTAACCCAATTCTGCGGTTTCTTTCCATCGAATCCCGGAAAATCAAGCTTAGGAAGTCGATTGAAGCGGATCTCTGTCCCATTGATTCCTGAATGATCAAGGCCGCCATTAAAATTCGGATGCCACCTAGATCCTGAAATTTCTTGATCCTCTGGACCATTCCCCATCAGCGATGCACTTCGTTGACCACTTCTTGGTCCTGACGCACCTCCTCGCGAACTGCCTCCCCTTTCTGGCCCCGAACATTGTTCGTGGTGTTCGTCAAATTGAGGAGGGTGACGAACGAAGTCCGCCAGTTGCTTCATCCTCTGGTCGTTCAACCTTTTGAATTCCTCAAATTGCATGGCTTGTTCTTCCTGTATCCTCTGCAAATTCGCTAAGGATTTCGAGGTAGACGCCATGTACGCCTTTCTGTCCTCCCTGAAATCATGGAATTGCAGTTCCATTGCCTTCGATCTTGTCCCTTCCGCCATGGAATCGTTCCCAGGACGAGCTCTGATGCCAAAAATCTGTTATGGCCCAAAGGCTAACAGATTCTGTTCGATTGTGTTGCTGTAACGAGAAAGAGAGAGAGAGAGATGAGAAGTGGAATAAGGTGAGGTGGAGAGAGATAGTTTTAGGAGGGAAAATATGATGTTATTCCATTCATACCCATCCTCAATGCATATACAAGTCTATTTATAGACTACAATAGGCCATAACATTTTCTTAATAAGTGTATATAGATTTCTAAAATGACAAGTTTTAATTAATGGAACGAATATTTATCTTATATATATTTATAAAATTTTATCATGAAAAATCACTTAACAGAAAAATAGAAAAATTGCTAATTTATATTAATAGATCTTTTTGATATTTATATTTAAAAAAATTAATGATCTTATATATAAAATTTTATAAATAATGATATATAACTATATAGAAGATAAACATAATTTTTTTTAATAAAAATTTAGTGTTGATTTTTTTAATGTTGATTTATATATACAGTGAAAATAATTAAGTGGTATGTCAAAAAGTAGATCCAGCCAAATGTTTTAGATAATCCCAATGTCGGGGTATTTTTTTTTTTTTTATACTTTTTTAATTATAATTTCGTTTTCATATACATACTATACTAATTTTCAATGAGACTTAGGATTAGATGTTGTGTATACAAACACGTACACATGCCTATAAGCCAACATAGAAGGACAATAATTAAGTTGCATTTTTATTATCAATTAGTGTTGCATTTTAAGATTAATTGATAATAAAAAGTAGCTTTATGGAAGATATTATATGTGCATTTCATTCATATAGCATGTTTTTGTTACATAGTTTGTAAAGGGTATTTTGGTCTTTTTGCCTCCAAACTAGATCTCACCCTTCAGTTGTATAAGTAAAGAGACAAAGGCCCCGCTCAGGGTGGCTCACTGGTGGGGAGCAAAGGGGAATGTTAGAAGGTCTCAGATTCGATCCCTACATCTGCCTCTTTCCTTGGATGAAAATCCAAGGTTTGCCTTGCTCCTTACTAGTGGGTCGAGCCGGTCGGCGCAAGCCGGTTTACCTGATGCGTGACTCTTGCCGGCTGGATCACGTGTCCGGGGTTTGCCAATAAAGGTGGGTTTCTCGTCATCAAAAAAGAAAAAGAAAAAAAGAAGAGACAGAGGCGGAAAAAGAGGTTGTAACAAACAAACCTTCTTGAAGCTTCCATTTCAAGCTCAATTGAGCTCTTCGTTCATGGCTTCCTTGTGTTATTGTGTGTGATTTTGCTTCCGTTTTCTGATTGTTTTCACATCTTCAAATGGTATCAGAGCCATCGGTGATGCGTGGCTTTGCTCTCTGTCTTGATTTTGCTGTTTGATTTTTGGATTTTTTTTTGGTTTTGTGTATCTTGTGTTTCTGCGTTTTTCTTCGTTTGTGTCAATCATGGTTGGTCGTGGTGCTAATAACCAACAAGGACAAACTTCCGAAGCCGAAAACGATGGAAATGGCACCGATAAGGGTAATTAAATTTCGGTTACTCCTTGAGGGTCTGGATTTGGACATGGTGGAGGAAGAGGTGTCGGAGCTTGGAATTTTCCTCCGAATTCCTTCCAATTTGGTGATGTTATGCAAGGTATAGCGCTCATGTGCATCCTTTATTTCTCTCGAATTCAGATCATCCGGGGATGGTATTGGTATCAACTCCCTTCAACGGCCTCAATTTCACGAGTTGGACTAGGAGCGTGAAAATGGCGCTCGGTGCCAAGGCCAAGTTAGGTTTCATAACTGGCAGTTGTGTGAAACTCGCGGAGGGATATGAGGATTAGGAAAAGTGGATGAGAGCAAACTCTATGGCAATATTTTGGCTGATAAACTCCATGATAAATGAAGTTATTAAGAGCTTCATGTATGTGGAATCGGCTAAGGAGCTCTTGGATGAGATCAAGAAGCGTTTTTATGAGTTGAATGATCCTCTTGTGTTCCAATTACGAAGGGATCTTGCAAATCTCAAGCAAGATAACCTGTCTATGGGAGCTTACTTTGGGAAATTAAAGAAAGTTTGGGATGAATTATAGTTGCTTGATGAAATCCTGGATGCAGTTGTGGTGGTATTAATCAGTGTGCTTGTGGTTTGCTGAAGAGGATGGTTGAGAGGGAGGAGAAAGCTAAAGTCATAAAGTTTCTGATGGGACTGAATGATGTGTATGAACCTTTAAGAGGAAATGTGTTGTCGAAGGATCCAATGGCTAGTGTTAACAAGGCATTTCAAATTGAAAGATAAAAAAGAGTTACCGGGACTAGTCAATTTGATACTAGTGCTTTGGATGTGAATAGGTTTGAGCAATATGAAAGTGATGCTAATGCTGTTATCAGATTCAAAGCTACTCAAGGAGATCAACACAGGCAGTTTGATCAAGTTCAGAGGGATTACAAGAAAGCAAAGTTTGAAAGGAAATGTGATCACTATGGTGAAAAGGGGCACACAAACAATTACTGTTTTAAGCTGATAGGTTATCCAGAGTGGTTCAAAGGTCCTAAGGAAGATTATAGATAGAGACAGTTGGGGAAATTTGCTGCTCAGGTTGATCATTCTCAACAGGATAACCCTATGGATCATCCTTATGGTGAGGTTAAACTTGATCGGGCTATGGTTAATGTCGTGTTCCAGACTGCCAGGAAATTCTCAAAATGATGAAAGGAAAGGCTCTAGTTGAGAGTGCTGAGAGCTCAGCAAACCAAGCTATGGTTCACTTTGCAAGTACCTTAAATGTTTCATTTCTTATTGGGAGCAATAAGTCATTTAATGATCTATGGATAATTGATTCTGGAGCAACTGATCATATTGCATTTGATATCACAATATTCACTAAGATATTTGAATTGCATCATGCTATTAAGCTTGGATTGCCTGATGGATCTAGTATTAATGTTTGCAAACATGGCACTAGCAAAGTGACAAGTGAGTTGACCTTGAGGAATGTGTTGTTAGTGCCTCAATTCAGGCACAACTTGTTATATGTGTCAAAGATTGTTCATGATAAGAAGTTAAGATTCAATTTTGATGCCATGGCTTGATGGTTACAGGACCTTACAACTAGAGTTGTCATTGCTAAGGGCAGAGAAGATAAGGGGCTATATGTCTTGAAGGCTAGAGACAATGAAGATGTTTCTAAGCATTCCTTTCATTTTATGAATAATGAACATTTTAGTTGTAATAATGTGCAATTGCTACATACCAGACTTGGTCACATGTTTGTAGCTAAGATGCATCACATAACAGATTGTAAGGTTTCCGATGTAAAGGATTTTGTTTGTGACACTTGTGATGTGACTAAGAGTCACAACAAGTTTGATAGAAGTAATTCTCTTGCTGATTGTCCTTTCTAGTTGATTCATGTTGATGTTTGGGGTCCATACAGATCTCAATCAATGTGTGGAGCTATTTTTTTCCTCACATTGCTAGATGATTGTACTAGGACCACTTGGGTTTACTTAATGCAAGACAAGTTGCAAGTTCTAAGGATTATTACAAATTTCTTAGCTATGACTGAGACTCAATTCAAAACCGGTGTTCAAGTGATCAGAACAGATAATGTCACTGAGTTCACACAGAAGGGATGTGTTGATTTGTTTGCAGTTCATGGTATTATTCATCAAAGATCAACTCCGGGAGTTCAGAAGTGAATTCCTCTCTTATTGTCAAAGCATATAGTTATGCAGATTGGGGAAATTGTTTAGACATTGGTAGATCATTGTGAGGGTACTGTGTCTTCCTAGGATCTTCATTAGTGTCTTGGAAAACTAAGAAACAAAAGGTGGTGTCTCGGTCTTCAACTGAGAATGAATATAAGAGCATGGCAGCTGCAGCAAAGTGAGCTTGAATTGTGTGGTTACAAGGTGTTCTCTCTGATTTAGGCATATTTGTGGAGCTTCCAATCACACTTTATTGTGATAACAAGTCTGCCCAACAACTGGTCATCAACCCTGTATTTCATGAACGAACAAAACATGTTCGGATCGATTGTTATTTCATCAGAGAGATGGTACAACAGGGCTTCATCAAGACTCATCATGTGGCTTCATCTTTGCAAGTGGCTGACATTCTTACTAAGGCTTTAGGCGCCAAACAACATGATTTTCTTAGGTCCAACCTTGTCCTTGTCCTTCCATGTCTAAGTCCAGCTTGAGGGAGGCATATGGAAGATATTATATGTGCATTTCATTCATTACTTAGCATGTTTTTTGTTACATAGTTTGTAAAGGGTATTTTGGTCTTTTTGCCTCCAAACTAGTTCCCCCCTTTTGGTTGTATAAGTAGAGAGACAGAAGCGGAAAAAGAGGTTGGTAACAAACAAACCTTCTTGAAGCTTCCATTTCAAGCTCAATCCAGCTCCTCGTTCATGGCTTCCTTGTGCTATTGTGTGTGATTTTGCTTCCGTTTTCTGATTGTTTTCACATCTTCAAAAGCTTAACAATTGAAGTTTTGAATAATTGATGTAGGATGGACATCATATTTCAAATACATAAAGAGTAATATATATAGTTTGTTTTTCCCCGATTGGGATTTGTGTAATTGAAAGTGAAATGGAAGGGATTAGAGATGATTAGGGAACAAGAAGGAGGTTATGCATGAAGGGAAGAAAGAACGAGCAAGCAGGGCTGACCCAGAGATTTTTAGGGCCCGAAACTATATAAAAAGCGAGTCTTTGATCAATAAATATATTCAGATTTTTTTATCATTAAAACGGAATTTTATGAACTTAAGTAATATATAAATATGACTAATGCGATAATCTCTTGAGATAACACAATAAAAGATTATGTTTTTTTTAGATTTATCATTAATATACTTATTTACTTAATTTTATGTTTAGTGAGAAGTGAAGTTTTGGGGGATTTTGCATCCAAAGCGGTGGGCGATCTACATATTCGCTTAAGTGGGAATTGAAGATAATACTTCATTCACGACAAATGTGTATAACTCTCTGCTTCAGTTTATGATGCGAATTTGACCAATCTCATACCATACACTCAAATCATCTCAGAAAGCCCAACTCAAGCCCATCAGGCGGGTTTGTTGTCAGGCGGTTCAAATCTTTTACCTTTGTCATATCATCCCATCTTAGGAAAATAGGTCAACCTGACAATTACATGTTAAGATTACACCGATTTAATATTAAATTGTTGTTTATTATATTAATTTTTATCCTTATTTTTTAGTTTTCTTTTCTTAGTCTATTTTATTTATTTATTTATATTTTTAACATCAAAAAATGATATTTTAGCATAAAATGAAGACATGCTATCCTAAAATAATACTTCATCCGTTTGGAAATATAAGTCCATTGATTTTTTGACACGCTTTTTAAGGAGTTAAAAACTATATAAAATAACATTTATATATATATATACACAAATAATGGACCTATATTTCCTAAAACAATGGACTTATATTTCCAAACGAAAGTAGTATAATTTACTATCATATTGTATAGATATATTTATACTGTTTTAATTTAAAACCACATCGCGCATGTATAATTGTGTCCCCTTCATAAAATTTCGGTTCTACCTCTATATATATATATATATACACTAATAATCACATATGAATAATTTGACTCTACACAATCTCATCAATTGGACTTTTCGATCCTCGTTCAATGCTCCATACTCACACGTTCATAAGGTAACAACAGCTATATTCATTTAATTCATCACTATAACTGTATAACATATTTCCCCTTACAATAAAACTCCTAACAACAGTTATATAAAAAAAACATTTTTGGTTTGGAATATATGTGGGAGGTGATGGTGGTTTGGAAAGGAGGGACGAGCCGAAGAGTGTCTGTGGGTAAATTAAGACCTGCAGGGTGGCAGGGTCGGTGGGATTCCAGCTACATATATATATATATATGCCTTCATGTATGGATGAGATCGATGAGGATTGAGGAGCTTCATATATCAGAATCCACAATGGCGGAGTCCGAAAAAATTCGGAGGGGCACAATTGTACAGCGATACAGTTTTAAATTAAATTGACACAACCAAACGTACACCCCTTATTAACACTTTATGTAAAAAAAAATCACATTTTCCCATTTTTTTTAAACCCGTTCACAATTTTCTTCTTTAAAACAATTTTGATGTTTATAAACTCAATTTCAATTTTTCAAAAAAAACATCATTTTTTTAGAAATATAATTGTGATATTAATTGGTATCTTTTTATGACACTCGTTTTTTATTTTAAAGTCATTACTTATTATTTATTTTTTTGAATGAAACCGAGTTTATGGATAAAATAAAGTTAGTTCTTTTTTTAACCGAGTGTAAATAATGAGTGTATTCTTTTAAGAAAAAAAGGGGAAAAGTAGTGTTTTATAAAATAAATTATATTTTTTTAAAATTAGAAATGAAAATGGATTACTTAAAAAAAATATGGGCATTTAAAAAACAAATGAAAATTGAATGATTTTTTTTTCTACAAAGAATGTTAATAAGAGGTGATATTTCAAAAAAAAAAAAACAATAGATGTGCCACTTATTGCAACCAGAACCAAAATTGGTGATTATTTTTAAAACTTTGAAAGTCCATGCTATTAAACGCAACTATCCCTAAATTTAATGTTATTTTTCACAATTTACCCGTGGGATGATGTGTTATAATTTTAGATATAATCGGTGACTTTGGGTGCTAATGTGTTTCGATAGTATGCTCGAGTTCCTTGGACCTGACAAAGCTAATCGATCATCAATGTTGTGAGTGGAAATTATAACACCCTAGCATAACGGGGAATACCCACATTGAAGACTTAGGGTTCATTTGGCAAGCTATATGGGAGACTAGGAATGAGCTCATGTTCAAGAACAAAAAACCACCAAATATAATAAATCTAATACATCGAATTATTACTAATTCCAACAATTAGAAAAATGGCAAGAATGAGTCACCACAAAACAAATACAAAATAAAGCGTAGAAAAATTGTTGAGAGGTTTGATATGAGAATGTCCCTCCCACATTGATTATAAAAGAGTAAAAATGATGGATTATAAGGAATGGTGAAACTCTACACAATAGCTTAAGCTTTTGTGTTAAGTTGGTGGATCCCGACCTTATAATCGCAAAAATAATAATAATAAATCAATGTAACCTGACACGTGTTTGCCTCCCGTTAACGGCCCGTCGGATATTTCACAAAAATCAAATGAATCAAGACCAGAGGGGGCAATCTAAAAAAATCAAATGGATCAGATACATTATAAGTATGTTAATAAAATGTAAATTTCTTTCTAACGGTCAATCATCGGTACCACCGAATAATTTAATTTCAATGAATAATCACCCGATACCACCGAATAATGAGAAGTTAATTTTAATCTCAAGCGTTGATCTTTTTAGTTAAAAGACTCAGATTTGTTAAGGCATGTGTGTGTATGCATATAGAAGATGGATTCCGTTTGAGAAGCTCTTATCGTGTAATTTGTAAGCAGTGAAATTATTTATAGGTACCAAACGATTATTCGCATATAATAATATAAATATTATTCGTATGTATAAACAAGTGTAATTATTTGTGTATGTAGGCACAAATAATACTTGGTACCTTCGGACCAAAATAATAATAATAATTGGTACCTACGAATAGACTAATAGTGTCCATATTCACAAGCTACTTCTAATCTTAGTCGTTTAATTTTCTTAATCTTATACTTCAGATTTGCTCACATATTATACAGTTTTGCTTACACAAGAATACAAGATCTATGCCTATAAATTATCTAAAAAAGCCAAAAACATTGAAACAGATTTTGGTAAGTGGGCACATGTACATTACCGGTCATTTGTCCGTTGTCGGTCCAGACGAACATATGGGTCTAACAATGCGCGTAGGGGGGTAGAAAAGGACCAAAGTTTAACCCAAACTCCAACTTGCGAAGTATGTACAACACTAGATTTTCATTTTTTTTCCCGCTATGAGGGCAAGAATATACAGTATTTTTTTTTAGTAAAAAATATTAAATCTCGGTGGACCACACGTCTAAGAGGAGTAGCCCGACTTATAGGTAAGATTTGGATTCATAAATGTGGATTCACATCTTCCACACAATGTATATATTCCACTAAGTTCTTTTGGGTTTAATTAATATTGTCACTTTAAATCTGAAAAGAAAGAGTTTATGGAGTAGGATAAGAGTATAAGACTTACATCAAGTATAGGTAATTTTTCGGATGAAAGAAGGGGTGAATGCTTCCCCTTTTCCCTCCCCAACTCTGCCTCTGACCTCTTATCATAATCATAAGATTCACCTTACTTCTTAACATATATATTATTGAGTCGATATCCGTATATCAATTTACCAAGTGTGTAGCTCTTGTCAATTGAATTATGTGTTCTGAGTTTATCATCAAAGATTGATTATCCTAGTACCAAAAAAAAATAGGGGAAAACTAATTAAAATATCCCCACTTTTGGGGGTACGGTAAAAATATATAATCGACTTTCAAATGTAATAAAAATATCCCGACCTTTGAGGCTAGTGGTAATATATTATCACAAGTTTTTTCACGAGTAAAAAATACTGACAAGACAACCTACGTGGATTTTTTTACAAGGGTTTTCTTGAACAGTGTCCTTAGGAAAAAATAAAGAGTTGGACCGGTTCATGCCCAATGCCTTTTCCCCTCTCGTATCTTCTTCCGTGGTCGCCTCTTGAATTGTCTTCCAGGTCTTCTAGGTAGCTAATGGTTTATCTTCAATGTCAGTCTTCCTCCCTCATGATCGACTATCTTGAGTTGTCTCTCTCACATCTTCTTCCCCTTTGATTCATTCACGGACTTGGTTGGGTAAGTTTTACCTTTTCCCCTCTTCGTTGTTGTTGTTGTTGTTGTTGTTGTTGCTTGGTTGAATCAATTTTGTTTTTCGGGTTTAATTTGATGCAATATTGTTTTTTCCCCTAAGGAAACCGTTCAAGAAAACCCAATTTTAGTGATAATTTGTAAAAAAAAAAAGGTTCCACGTATGCTGTCTTGTCAAAAAAAATAAAATCCATGTAGACTGTCTTGTCAGTATTTTTGACCCGTAGAAAAACACAAGGTAATATATTACCACCACCCTCAAAAGTCGGGATATTTTTATTTATATTTGAAAGTTGAAGATATATTTTTATCATACCTCTAAAGATTGGGGTATTTTAATTAGTTTTCCCAAAAAAGGGTTATTCTTGATATATACTACCTCCGTCTAAAAATACATGTGCTTTTACTATTCACGCACATTAATTGTTTTAAGAGTTAAAAACTATATAAAATATTAACTTTTTTATTAATTATTTTTAACAATTACAAACTTATATCATTTTTTTAGAAGATTATAAGATAAGGATATGGGTGAGTAGAAAAACTGATTAGATACCACCAATCCGCTGTTCATCGATAGCGTCTCGAAATAATACCAGGAGCAGGAGAGTCAATTAAGCGAAATTCCGAAGCTGAAATTAACTCAATAGAAATCTAAAAAAAGTACTCCAAAAAGCAATTAGAAAATGTCACATGTATAGGACTAACTGGGGAATTGGTAAAACAATGTGCGTAAATAGTAAAAGTCTTGGACGGAGAGAGTATTAAAAAAAAAAAGGCGAGAGAAAGGTTATTCCTTATACCATTATTATTATGAAGCAAAGGATAAAATTCCACTTCAAATATTTTTATTTATTTTTTAATTTTTTTATTAGGAAATAATTCGAGAGTCGGACAGATTCGACACCTCGAAAGACCGACGAAGTCGGCAGACGGCGAACCGTCAATACAAACAACAATACTTCAAATATTTTTATATTAGGTGGGTGTCCGTGCTTGGACATGAATTTAGCTTGTCAGATGGCTTATCATTTAATATTCGAATCAATGAGGGAAAACTGTAAATAAGACCAAAGAGTTTTGATTATATGATTATAAAAGGTAAACTCTTGATTATAGCTTATACTTTATATAAGAGAATGGAAGATGTTATCTTAATAGAGAGGTAACCTCGTTCCTTTTGTAATTTTATTTTAATTAAAAATGAAGGGAAATGTACAATGATAAATATAATAAAAAAGAAAAGAAAAAGTGAAAATAAATTTGAAAAGGGTAAAAGGTTTTCCATGATTGTATACTCTCTCCAATAAAAAATATAGGAATGTTCAACATGTATTTTAAGGAGAAAAGTTATATAAAATATTATTGTTTTTTATTATTTTTTTAAAAACTAAATACTCACCGGAAATAAATATTAAATTTATTTAAAAAAATTAATATCTTATATAATTTTTAACTCCTTAAAATATTTGTTGAATAGTAAAAAATGTTACATTTTAGATAGGGATAGTAACAAATATTTTAGGAAAAGGTAGAAAAAGTAAAAATAAATTTAAATAAAAAAAAAATGTAAAAAATTAAGATAGAAAGAGGGAAAAAAAAAGATAAAGAGGTTTCGATGGGAGAAAATTGTAGTGAATATACCAATTGAGCCGGCCCAATGTAAAAATAACCCTCCCCCAGCCTAATTTTCATAAATGTCAAAAGGCCCATAAATTTGCAAAACTAACCGGTTGAGGGAACCCGTTACCGCGGGTTGCAAATTGGAAAGAGAAAACTAAGACCGGTAAGAAGAAGACGTCACATCACGGTCATCTCTCACAATTTGTGAAAGTAGAAATTCAAAAGTCTTAGAGGGGGAAATCACCATTGACAAAGCTTGGAGAGATCAACTGTTGTGACGCTTGAACAGAGAGAGAGAGAGGGGCTGCTGCGGTGCCTACAACGAGAGAGAGAGGGGGGAAACCATCATTGAAGGGAGGGACGACCCGACATTGGAGAGAGACAACACCCCTGGTGCCCAGTCCGCCATTGAAGAGAGGTAATTCCCCATTCTCTATCTCAAAACTTTCTCCTTTAATGGAAGTTAGAGAGTTTAAATGCATGTAAATTCGATTTGGGGCCGGTTGGAAGAATTGGGTGAATGGGGTTGGAAATTTGGGAAGGGGAAACCCTAATTGTATGTGTGGTGGGTGGTTTGGGGATAGGGGTGGAGATTTACCATTGATGATAAGTTGGAGATGAAATTGAAGGTCCAAATAGGGTAGAAATGGTTAGACAACCCCCATGAAAGAATGAAATTGGGAATGTGATAACTCGTCAATGGCGAGCGGAGTCATTCTTGTGGATAGTGGAAACGATTAAATGGCTAGGTATAGGAAAATCTGGGTTGGCTTTGATTGTGGGACGTAGGGGAAAGTAATAGGATTGGTAAACGGGTGAAGAATCAATAAGTGGGATGAAAAAGGCATGATAGAGACAATAGAATAACCAACATAATAGAGTTTGCCTTCGACAGCTTGGTTTATTGACTGATAATCCATAAAAGTTCTTGATGCTTTGTTTGGAGAAGCTTGCATTAGAATAATGGTGTGCCTGTAGGCATGCGAAAGAGGGAATGGGGGATTCAGTCAACAACTTCATAACGAAACAAACGCAACATTCAACCCATAACAAAATCCATATGTATAACAATCAATAAGTCCGGACATCAACTTAGACAACCTTGAAAACATTTATATTAGAAATATTCAACATTTAGCATTTTGTAGCATAAAATGTGATCAATGGTGAGGTCTGTAACAATTGAACCTAAAAAACAGCATACGATTCTTATGATTTGAAGTTCTTTGAGTTTAGTTACTCTTGTATATTGAATAACAAAAACGAAGATCCTGAAACCATTTCTGTGGTGTTGTCATTTGTTGATGGTTTTTTTTTGTTACTCTTGTATATTGAATAACAAAAACAACATATGATTCTTAAAGCAATCATATTCAGTTGTTGATGGTTTTTCCAAACATTTGTGTGGTGTTTTCATTTCGATAATGTTAAAATTTCTGGCAGAATCATTATTTTGACTGGCTAGGCATTCGTATGTACTGACAAGGATTATTGCTGAAATGGGTGTTATCTGAATGATAGATTAAGGACATAATGACAAAAGCAAAAGGAAAAAAGGCCGTGACGCCGTCGAGCAAGAAGGTATCAACTGTTATCACTTCTGAGACAAATTAGGGGCGTTATTTTTTTGTGTTCGTGATGTCAACTTCGTTACTCTCTTGTGATATTTGTGCAGGTGACTCTAGCCCTTCCTCCGGAAAAATATTTTAGAGGGAGGTCGAACCACTTCTCCAAGACGGGCGTGCTGAAAAGAATGGATGATGACCTATCTGCGGCTGATTGGCCAATGCTCAAGGACAGCATGCTAGGGGGCATTGTAAAGATCAACTCCCTCAGTGGAGGTTGCCACTTGATGGCCATTGTCATCAACTGGTGTTATTTTGTAGTGAACGATTTGTGGATTTATGGTGGTTAGGAAATGTTGTTATTCGTTGTGTTTGGTTAACTTGAAAAACTTGTAAGCATTTCCACCTTTTGGAACATTGGGGTTTGGACTACCTATGTATGGTTGTGGAGACTTGGTTATATTTATTGTAGATGGTTGTGGCTAATGTTGCCTTATTAGGCATTATGTTTGCGTGTAATTGTCGTATTTCTTACGGTTGATAGTGTTTGAGATTTATAAAACGTCGTAAGGGATTCCCAGTTATCGGATAGGGAAAATATTATACTGGCTAGGGAAAATATTATAGTGGCTAGTAAGTACAAAACCCCGTACATATGTGAAACTGAACGCCCAGTTATGCACAAAAGAAAAGCCCAAAACCCCAAAGTTTCCCAGATTGACATGCATACAACTAAAATACTACCTTCGTCAACATACCCAACAGATGCGGCATCCCACTACACAATCATATAATCGCCTATCCGTTTACCACGCTTCCTTATGTCCTCCGGCGCTTCCGGCGATTGAATTCCCCACTTGAATCAGATAGCATCCCTCATTCTTCGTATCGAGTAGATATTTCAACTCCAACTCGTAGCACCTCGGGTCAACCGCGAGCTTCTCCATTATCTTGCTCTTGACGGACCCAAACAACATGGTCTCCTCTATGAGCATTGCCTTGTGGGAAATTTGACCTTCATACACCCATCCCCCTCCACCATGCTCCCATCGACCATTGCAAACGAGAGTAAGTAAGACCACCCCTTTCTCCCCTGCGACATAAAGAGGTTAAGATGATCCTCTCAGTATCGGTTGGAGCTAAGAGAAGGATGGGGAGAATCCATTACTGTAATTACAAATAAAAATCATACTTACCCATTTTCGTTGATGTATATTGTACGCAATTGCCACGTATATCCCTGTGTATGTCTACATATATTCCACTGCTGACTAGGATTTCCCTTTGCCTGACTAGTAGCTGAATTTCTGGGTTTTATTCTTCCAACTTGACGTTAATGGCAGCCATGGAGAAGAATCAGTTATTTTTCACTTTTTGGTCCAGCTGTTAAGCTTCCCCATCTCCTTTTATACTCAATCTGAAAACCGTTGAACTCCCCATGTGGTTTCCCTCCAATTTGGCTTGACGAGAACTTTTTTTTTTTGTAAAAAGTGGACCCTCTCTCTCCTAGTGCATTAAATACTAGTCATACCAACCCCTCTCACCCTCTCTCCCAGCCATCACTGTCACCCTCTGCACTCCTTAATTTTTTAAATTTTTTTGCCCAAATGAGAAAACTCCCTCTTCTATAAGTTCGACACGTGTCCCACCCACTCCCACTTTTTCCCGGTTTGTGCAAAGATGTAACCTGCAACCGGTTGAGTATAATTTGCAAGAATGACCTTTTGTCATCCCTTTGCAAATTTTTAGCCCATGATTATTTTAACAAAGTTGGATTTGATTTGTTATATTAGTGAAAATCATCTTTTCGATGGTCCAATAAAAGGTAACTTATCCTTTCCAATTCTTACTCGGTTACTCTAATACTCTTACAGGCTTATAGTACAGTTGTTCCAAAGACTTAGCAAAAATAAAGAATAAAATAGGAAAGAATTATCATGATTGGGCAATAAATTAGGCGAAGTGTCCACTAGTAGTCTAGTATCATCTCCCTAAGGCCTAAGCTACCTGTGAGTGTGAGTGTGAGTGAATAATTGAATTGGCAGAGCTTGTGTTTTAGTATCCCTCATGTGCCCAGTGCCCACTACTGTTGTTTCATCCATCTAACTTTCCACATCGATCTGTTTCATTTCAAGTACTCTCTCGAATAATACAGGCGTATCTATTATGGCTCTTCGGTTGGCTGCCACACAGAATTACTAGTACAATACTCCCTTCTTGTATTTACCGGTAAATAGAATTACTTCTAAATCGGTAAATATATAGATGAGGGGGTTAACCCAAAAAGTTACAAACAATTGTATGACCAAACTATGAGTCATACAGTAAAACGGAAACCGTGGAGACCTACGCTAATCACAAGATAATAATCCACGTATACCAAACCCCAAAAGTCAGCCAAACACCGGCTGTAAGGCACCTTCTTCTATTCTGTACTACTCCAATCCTATCCCACCTCTCTATACAAAAGAACTCTACTGCTTTCAACCCCCCTGTAGGCCAAGCTTTTATACCAGATGCTTACGTACATTTCCATCTAGCAGAAATTCTTGACCTACAACTAGTTATAATTGATTGTGGACAATCAGCATGATTAAACTGCTCTTCTCTGAACTTCACTCCATTCCTCGCCTTCCATGTGAAGTAGATCAAGGTTTCAAAAGCCAGCAATTTTGCTTGATACAGCTGCGTCTTCTAGATTTTTTCTGGCTCCCGTGCAAACCAAGCAAGCCGTTCTCCAATGGAGTTGAATCTGCAGAAAATGCCTATCCAATCGAAAACAATTTGTTGAACCTCTTGGATTGCCGGGCAGCTGAACCAAAGGTGCTCCTCATTTTCTTCAGATCCTCTACTGTAATTTAACTAAGAAGACACCGTCACGAGCATCTACATTGGCAAGTTTTAGAGGGTTTTTAAGAAAAAAATAAAAAAAAGTGGGGAGAGAGGGGAGGGGTAAAATTAAAAACCCAAGAGAGAGTTTGTAACTTCTAAACTCTCCTAAAAATTCATTAAATGGGTCCCATCTACCTATTTGGCCAGATTTTGCATTTTTTTTTTATTTTATTTTTGCATGGGCTCCACTAGTTAGTTTATATCTAAAATAGTTAAAGTTTTTAATTTTTGTATTCTTTTATATTCATTTTAGCTAGTTTTTAGTCATTAAATATAAGAAATAAAAAATAATATTTTATTAAAATTCATAATTTATTTTAAGTTATTAATAGACACCAATATTATATATGTTGAACAAAATATAATACATACATAAACAATGTAACTATTTTCGGTTGTTTTTTTATCTTTATAAAAAAAAATTAAAATTATTTTAGATATTATTAATTATTTTTTATCTATTGATATGGAACTAATATAAAATTAAATAAAATTGTTAAAGAGGGTACAAAGATGTGAAGTATTTTTTTCACCAAAATTGTTAAAGATGAATTTATGAAATATAAAATCAAATAATTTATTTTACGTTTTGGATTTTTTTTGAAAAAATTATTATATACTATTATTATATTAATTAACGCAAAATATAATACATATGTAGATAATAGATAATATAATATTATTATGTATATTTAAATATATAATAGATAATAGTTGGTGAAAAGTAAATTAAGAAACTCTAGAAACTCATATGGATGTGGATGAAAAAGTAAATTGAGGTTTTTAATAACAGAAAAAGTGATAAAGTGGTATTAAGAGCATCCGCATCCCTGAAATCCAGTCGGGTTCCTTAACCCAACTTTTTATATTTCTCTTTCCTTAAACAACCCAATATAAATTTTCACTCACATCCCTACAACCCTTAAAAATCCTATTTATTTACTCCCTCCGATCGGAAATATTTGATGTATTAAGGGTAAAATTTTGATCGGATTTATTTGATGTTTTGAGATTAAAAAATTGTTTTCTAAAGGTTGGCTCCATTTTTTTCAAAAAAATCATCATGGGAAGACATTTAAAACCTTCTCTCATTAATGTAATTGTGTACCAGTTGTACTTGGACGAAAAAAAATTGATTTTTTTATTACTCCAATTTCATCAAGTGAAGGTTTCGTAATTTCCGCGCAAAAGTCTAAAACATCAATTATTTCCGATCGGAGGGAGTATTTTATTATGACCCATCTATATCTTTTTCTCTCACATTCTCTCTCCCGGATGGCCCACTTCCTTGTATTTTTTTCTCTCTCTCCCGATTTTTAAGAGTTCTTTGCTTAGCAACCCGTCAAATCGTTTCTTAAGGCTTTTTATCTCTCTCTTATTATTTTATTATTCGGTTTCTTAAATTATGGGTTAAAGAACCCCAAGGCAGGTGATCTAAGAAACTCTAGAAACCCGCATTGATGCGGATGGTCTTAGCTTATAATTCTCTTTTGCTGGAACATGCATCATGTACATTATACTTTGGAGTGGATTTCGATCTATTAAGCCGTCTAGATGTTCTTATATTGGATGTGTAATTGTTTGGAATGAATTTGACCAGGTGATTATCATACCTACTCTACATTAGGAAGTAACCTCTACTCTCCAGCTTTACAAGTTGAAACTTTAGCCCCTGAATAAGTGTATCCACATCAGGGCACTCAAAATATATCCACTATCCCCAAAACATCAGTCGTTCGTGGTGGACACATCAACCCAAAGGGGTCGGGAAAGGTAATCGTCCGCAGACACCCTCAATCAAAATAGGATTCTAGCTCAGGAAGAAATCGAGTACGTACGTGGCCAACGTACATGTCGATCCCTTTCATACGTGAAAAAGCAAATCCGACACGTAGCAAGCCCGAGTAGACATTGGCATTGACCGTCCGTACAATATGAGCAATGTATAAGGCAAAGCCGGGGATGAAGATAAGGGCTTTTTGAGGAAAACAAGAGAGAGTTGAAAGATAGAGAGAATGCGCCTAGACATAGGTAAAGAAACATAGGAATTGCGAGGGATATAAACACTCCGCAGATCCTCCTAGAAATCCATCCGCGTAGAGTTTCATAAATAACCCTAAGAACCAATTTCGTCAGCATGCACACAAAATATTGTGTCCAAGTGCTCACTCCTAACCCACGCATCCTAGAGGCGTATAAACACGCAAAATACGAATTTGCCGTTTAAATTAAGTTTGAACCTTTTGGGTTTACACGCATCTAGGTTGTGTGTAAACCCTTAACATTTGAATTTTCAAAATTCATTTTTAATTTTCTTTTAAAAAACAACAACCTTCACACACCTTGTAAGTTATTATTTTTTTTTTTAAATTTTACCGTAATTTTTTTAAAAATATCTACAAATACTCTAGGTGCATCTAAAGTAGATCAAAATGCACACGGGGCACATTTTTTCTTTCTTTCTTCTTCCTGTCTTCCCGACTTGATATTTGGCTAATCCCGATTATTCACCTGTGGGGCTAGGACCAAGAACAACTACGTTGAGGTTGTGTCCCAATCTTACATCAGCTCTCGTGTTCTTGATTATCGATAAATCCTAATTGTTACTATCCTTTTTTATAATTAGGGTTAACCAACTTTCGTAAGCAAAACCTAATTACTATCCAAATTCATAATAAATCCACTTTCGCTTAAATATTATAAACTTCATCATTGGCATACTTACATGAATAAAGCACACTTACATGAATATACTTAATTAAAAGTTTGTTTTTTATAATTAGGGGAATTACCACAATGATATATAGAAGATAAAAATCATATGAGAATCATGAATAAATCATACTTACACATGGCTATCGTCGGACTCACCCCGAATCATCACAAACTTCATCATTGACATAAAGAACAAACTTTGAATTGAAATAAAGAGTAAGAATATATACAACCGTCTGTCTCTCTCTCTCTCTCTCTCTCTCTCTACTACTACTACTACTACTACTACTACTACTACTACTACTACAAACTTGATTGCTCAAGTGCTTGGATTAATGGATGATCAAACTTGATTGCTCAAGTGCTAGCCATGGAAAGAAATCTTTATCTACTTACTAAAGATAAAACTTCTTAATTAAAATAACATAAATAAATAAAAGTTTCCTAGGGTAAATGGAATTTAATCCATAAGGATAAATGTTCAACAAGGAGATAAAAGATCTTGTTCTTCATAATTAAGCAATCTCTTTCCAATTCAGACTCCTTCAAAACACGTCCCGACAGATTAGGGTTTCACTCGACATCGAGTGATGTTCAGTCGACATTGAGTCATGTGGTTTGTCTCGAGTGGCATCACTCGATCTCGAGTGCTTCCTATCTTCTTTCTGGCACTAAGTGTGGATGCCTTGGACTCGACGTCAAGTGAACTCCAATAGACGTCGAGGGAAATCTCAATAGCTTGCCTCGTCCAACACTTAGCCACATTTCTGCTTCACTCCAGTAGATGTCGAGTGGTTTTAGTAGACATCGAGTGAATCAACAGCTCGGATCCTTCTTTTCTAAATTGCTACAAAATGTCTCCGAATTCTGCGAAATTAAACAGAAACTTGTGTAGACCTCTATAACTGACAAATAAACACAAACTACACAAATTCAATACTTCTCTAACCGAAAAGTATAAAATATAAACATAAATCGAAATAAAAGTAAGTATAAATCATGGCAAAATAGGCACACATCAACACCCCATACTTAAGCTTGCTGGTCCCGAAGCAATACTTTTAATGGTCATATAGGAGAAGAATCTAAACTCTCAACATCATAGATTCATTCTCATATAACCTCTAGCATTCAATTGCCATCCTCGCAAAGGTACTAATGCCAACAAATCCATGCTTGTGAATAAAAGCAACATCTCGCACAAAAGAAGGGTTATGCAAAAACAATTTCATGCATGCATTAATAATCAAGAGGACTTTTATGCACATAGTGAAGTAAAGGTCAAAGGTATAGTGGTGGGCTATGTTTGGGCAATGTGGTGCTAAATCCGAAGAGAATATCTCAAACTTTCTTTCTTGCTTTAATGCACTTTCTCCCTTCATCAAAAGATATTTCCACCTCCCTCATCCTCATGTCTCTCTTTGCTTTTTTTCACTAATATGTGTTTACCTCTCTAACCTCAGCACTGCCTTCTTGCAAGTCGCAAACATGGGTGCCATGAATGACCCCATATGTTAGGTTAATAGGTAATGTTGTTTTAATGGGTTGAAGGTAAATTCGGTTCTTGTAGATCCTTACGGATAATCAAGACGATTTGAGTAGACCCAAAAAGGGTAATCTCATGGGTAGACCTCGAAAGGTAATCCCGAGGGAGTAGGCCAAAAAGGCAATCTCCACCGAATTCTTATAGTCGACAAAACTTAGTGTTTAATCCCTTTAGAAAAGATATATAAAATGGCTTAGATAATGGCAAACGAGTCACTCAAATAAATAGAGTTTTCCTTCAACGTTTCACTACAAGAAAAGAGGGCTTGGGCGACAAAATCAAATATCTAGGGCGACATTACAATTTTTGTCGCCAAAAGCTAGAATTGCGTGACAAAAATACGATTAGTCGCACAATAATAGTGTATGGCGACAAGAAAAAATTTTCATTGCCCATTGCACGCATTGGCGACAAAATGATGGGTTGTCGCCTTTGTAGTTTACTTTTTGTGATAAAATTTGTTTTTTGTCGCACAAGCAATTTTCTTTTGAGCGACAAATACATTTTAGTCGCTGAAAACAAGCATTGTGCGACAACAGCAAACTTGTCGCCTTAATTGAAAGGGTTTTGCGACAAATACATATTTGTCGCCCTTAAAGAACATATTGTGCAACAAATATATATTTGTCATCCTACAGAAGGGTCCTAGTGTGACAAATAGCTGTTTTGTCGCCCTACAGGTTTTGTGCAATAAAATCACATTTGTTGCTCTAATGGAAAGTCTTTGTGCGACAATTACGTGTTTGTCACCATATTTGAAGGGTTTTGTGCGACAAATTAATGTTTGTCACCCTTAGATTAAGGTTTTATATGACACCTTGCCCAACACTATTACGTAATATCTTATTTGTTGTCCAGAGCATCCGTGTTAGTGTGTATATATAGTAATTATGAGGAAAAAAAAGAGTTTTTTTTAATGAAAAAATGAATAACGTAACTAATTAATTATTTAAAATGTGCATAACTAGTAAATAATATATATTTTCAGAACGGTGGGAGTTTAATTAATTAAAGTTACCATATTTATTTACTAGATTTATCAAAATTAACGTGACCTGACTCGGAAAACGTACCTGACCGGTCCGAATGCCCGTAAATTTATGGGATTCAACCCGGTGTTTTAGACCAAGATCCATTATCATCATATTCTACATTTTATAGGATATAATTTATAGTCGGTATTAAGTCATTTTTATATGTTTTGTATGTCAATATAGTTTTTGATTTTGTTTTTAGAATAGATGTTTACACTTGTGTACGTTTTATGTCTTTTTAGGTAATTTGGAGCTGTTGTTTGATGTAATTAATTTTGAAATCATGATGAAATAAGATTCATAAAAACAAGTTCGAGGTCTTCACAGACGCTGGAAACGTCTTGCATAGCGGTCCCATGTAATAAGAATCAATCTAAGAAGAGCTTATTGTCGAGTCGATGTTTTCCATACAATTCATGCTTGGTGATGTCTAGGTAAAATGAGTCATTTGAGCCCTAAAAAAATCGGATCGATTCGTTTTATAGCTTGTTGAAAAGCTTATTGAAAGATATATAACTTTGATGTTGAACATTTTTGGAAAATTCGACCTAAAATATAGAAACATCGAGCGAAGAAGTTGACGTGGACTCAAAATCATACAACTCTAACCCGGAATCCTCGAAGGGATCTACAAATCTATATATATGTGGTTTATTTAAGATATTTTTATCGTGTTAATCCTTAAATTCCTTAGATTAGTTTGATTTTATTTCATCATATTATAATTTAATTTTAATTATGTTTTAATATTCTTACAAAGTCCTTATAAAGTGTTTGTTTTTTTCTCGTTGGATCGACCAGAACAAAACTTGGTGTAACTCGATCTAAAACCCAATTGATCTGAAATCCTATTTATCTGAAACTCAAATGATCCGAATTGAATGACCAAATTAAAAAATTAATCCCCTCTGATCCATAATACATGTTGTTTGACTTTTAACACGTATTTTAAGGAGCTAAAAACTATATAGTATATTAACTTTTTTATTATTAATTATTTTTTTACTATTTATTACTCATTACTAACAAATATTAAGTTATAAAAAATTAATAATTTTTTAAAATATTTTATTAAGTTTTTAACTTTTAAAAATACGTGCTGAAAAGTGAAACGACATATATTTTAGATTGAAATGAGTAATAATTAGACATATATTTTAGATTAAAATGATCGAGTAATAATTAAGTATATCTCAAATTACCACAAAACCTTTTGCTAGGGTGACAACTTGACACGTTTGTTGCCCATTGACATTTAGGATGACTAAATCTGTGTTTGTCACCCCAAATGTGCTAGAAGGCGGGACACAAATGGGAAGTTTTCCGGGAATTTTTCAATTCCAAATTAAACGTGATTTTAGGGTAAATCAATCCTCTCAACATGATTTTGGTAACCAGAAAATCTCTCCAGTTGATCGATTTCCTTTACGGTTTTGCTCGGCATCTTCGTTTCTCTCCTTCAATATTGTGCAGAAATTTTCGTCTTCGATTGCAAGGTCACTTGATCAAGGTATGATTCTGAGTTAATAATCTTCGTCGATCTTCTATTTCAAGCTCACATCAAGTAACAATCGCTTCTTGAGTTTTCCCATCATAATTTATTTTTATTTGGAATTTTAACCTAGCTGTTCATATTTTTGAGTTAATTCGAAAGAAAGTTCTTCATAGTCACATGATTTGGTCAAATTGATAGGTACTTGTTCGATTACTATAGAAATAACTTATAAATTGACTGAAAGAAGTGAAATTATCAATGCATGCGTTTCTATTCCTACTCTTATTGGCATGGACCTTGAGTATTGTGAACTGTGAATGGAAGGAATTTGCTTCCAAATGTTTTAAATTCAGTCGTAGTTGGTTCAAATGCCAGCGTTTTGCGCCCGGTCTGGCTGGTTATTGGCGATATCGGTGGAGCTAAACTTACCGGTGGTGTTTTGTAGAGTACCATCTACCGTGTCATCTGTAGTGTGTTATTTTAGGTGATATTTAGTCATCAGGATGTAGCACCTTTTGTTCACTATGTGTAGGCAATTTAGGTTGGTGTGTGGGTAGTATTTTACTAATTGTGTATGTGCTGTACGTAGTTGGGGTAGGGGTAGCTTTATTTTTAATTACATATATTTATATGCTACTATTATATATCCATATATTTATATAGCTATTATAAGAATATATGTTTATATATACTATGTAGTTGTTATATGAATACCAATTGATCTACTCGCATCAATTAACCGACATACTTATCACAATTTCTTTTAATCAGGAACCATCGTCTTTGATTGGGGGCATCATCGTATTCGCTTGCAAGGTCGCTTCATTAGGTATGTCTCTAAAAATAGCTTGATTGCTCAGGTTTTCAATCATAATTTGGTTGTTGATCTTTACAATTTCAAACCCGTTGTTAAGAGATGTAGGTAAATCTATCAGAAAGTAATTAAAGTTAACTTATTCTATCGATTATCAAGTTCACTAACTTACCCGTCTTTCCCACAAAAAGAAGAAAGCTGCTATTTTTAAGGAATGAATAAGAAATTTATTTCTTCTTAGATTTTTTTTCTTTCCCAAATTCACTTATTCTATCATTTGGTATTACGTGGATTTACATAAATCATTTGTATTCAGTGTAAATTTATGTGATTTTCGTTTCTGGTTTTGCAAGGCATTTTCCTTTCTCTCACTGGAAATCAGTTGGGCATCTTCACTGTGATTACAAGGTTGCTTGAACAGGTATGTTTTTTATTTCATTTCATAAGAGAGTTTGGAGGACATGCTCTAGCATGATCAATTCAAATCTTTTGGTATGATGTGGATACTGCTAGATTTCTTCAATTTTCTTAGTTTGCAACATAAATATTTTACATGCCTAGTATGTTAGTTTTAGTTGTGGATGGCCTGAAATGAATGAAATTCTCCTTGCTGATCTTTGTTCTTGGTGCTAGTTGCCTATCAAATCTTATGGTTTATAAATTTACCTGAATTTTCCTTTTTATCTACATTTGAAGCATGGTTAACGATCGAAAGTGGATGATCAATAGAAGTGCATCTGATAGGAGGAAACCAGAATATGTAGAAGGGGTGCTTAATTTTTTAGAATTTGCATTTAAGGGCAAAGATAAAGATGTTGTGTTACGGTGTCCTTGTATGAGTTGTTTGATGACTTATTTTTATGATCGAGAAAAAATGTGGGACCACTTGATGCTATATGGAATTATGAATAGCTATAATCCTTGGGAGTTTCATGGAGAAGATCCTCTTCAAAATAGAGGAAGTGATGATGGATATAGAGGAGATGAGGTAAATGTTGTTGATGATACGATGAGAGATGACATGACACCTTTGTTACATGAGGCAATGAATGTACAACTTTCGGCTAGCTTAGAGAATAAGAATTCAAATATGGGAGTTGAATACAATGGGTCGTTGCCAACAGAAGAGTTGGAGATGCCAACAGAAGAGTTGGAGATGCCAACAGAAGATTTGGAGATGCCAGCAGAAAATTTGGAGATGTCGGAAAATTTTATTAGATTGTTGAGAAGTGCAGAAGAAGATTTGTATCCAGGGTGCAAGACATTTTCGAAGTTGGAGTTTATTATAACTTTACGTCATATAAAAGTCAGTCGCAAATGGAGTGACAAGTCATTTTCGATGTTGTTGAATGCATTACATAGAGCCTTTGGTTTTGATGACACTTTTCCGAAGAGCTCATATGAGGCAAAGAAGTACACCAGAGATTTGGGTCTGAACTACGTAAAGATTGATGCATGTATAAACCATTGTGTTTTATTTCGGAAAGAGTATGCAAATTGTGATGTCTGTCCTACTTGTGGTTGTTCTAGATGGAAAGAGAACACCGACGAACATGATGATAGTGATAGTGACGGTGAGGGGTTGGAAAAGGGAGACATAATTCCTCAGCTTGTCCTACGTCATTTTCCACTTATTCCTAGGCTTCAAAGATTGTACATGTCCTCAAAACTGGTCGAATATATGCGTTGGCATAAACAAAAAGACCTCGGTGATGGTACTTTAAAGCATCCAGCAGATTCACAGGCTTGGAAGTTTGTTGATGAATGTTTCCCTAACTTTGTTGCGGATTCGAGAAATGTTAGATTGGCCTTATCTACTGATGGTTTTAGTCCTGGAGCTTTGTTCAGTAGCAAATATAGCATTTGGCCAGTAATTCTCGTTCCTTAAAACTTGCCTCCATGGATGTGTATGAAAAGGTCAAATATGATATTGTCCTTGTTGATTCCAGGCCCTAGATCTCCAGGAAATGACATAGATGTATTCCTACAACCCTTAATTGATGAGTTAAAAGAGCTATGGGAAGTTGGGGTTCGTACTTATGATGCATATAGTAAAAGAACTTTTAATATGCATGCAGTCTTGATGTGGACAATCAGCGACTTTCCAGCTTATGCTAATCTATCCGGTTGGAGTACCAAAGGTGCTCTAGCTTGTCCTAATTGTCACAAGGATACAAATTCTGTATGGCTACAGAAGGGTCATAAGTATTGTTATATGGGCAGCCGTAGATTCCTTCCCGCGGGCCACAAATGGAGGAATGACAAGAAACATTTTGGCAATATTGAGAAGAGGACAGCTCCCGCATCACTTAAAGGAGACGCAATTGTTGAAACTTTAAGTGCCATATGCAATGTCACTTTTGGGAAGAAATGCAGAAAAAGAAAGAAGGGGGATAGGTACTTGGTCCCACAATGGAAGAAGTTAAGTGTTTTTTTCCAACTACCTTATTGGAAACATTTGAAGATTCGACACAACTTGGATGTGATGCATATAGAGAAAAACTGTTGTGATAACATTTTGGGTACTTTGCTTAATATTCCTGGGAAAAATAAGGACTCATTAAATGCGCGGCTCGACCTTGTTATCATGAAAATGCATGGCACATTACAAGCTAAGAAAGTGGGTGATAAGTATCAAGTTCCAAAGGCTCCCTACAATTTAACCTTAGGGGAAAGGCGACAAGTAGCTGAGCTGGTGTCAAAGTTAACACTTCCAGATGGTTATTCCTCAAATATTGCAAGATGTGCTACCATAGAGGATGGAAAGTTATCAGGAATGAAAAGTCACGACTGTCATGTCTTCATGCAAGATTTGCTTGTTCCAGCTTTCCGTGGTGTTGTGGGTGATATCGTCTTAGAGCCATTAGCAGAGATGAGCTTATACTTTAAACAACTTTGCTCAAGAACTTTAACCCTTGATTTGCTTGAACAAATGGAAAAAAACATAGCAATCACCCTAAGCAAGCTACAAAGAATCTTCATTCCTGCATTTTTTGATGTAATGATTCACCTTGTTATACACTTAGCTACTGAAGCTAAACTAGCAGGGCCGGTACATTATCGATGGATGTATCCCTTTGAGAGGTATACTACCTACGATATAAGTAACTCATTACATATTTGCTAAAATCCATATTCAAGAAATATAATCACATATTTTAATGTCGTAGGGCAATGCATACGTTCAAATCATATGTACGCAATAAAGCTAGACCAGAAGGGTCAATAGCAGAGGCTTATATTGCAGATGAATGTCTAAAATTTTGTTCTAGATATTTGACCAAGACAGATACTCAGTTTAATCGTTTAAAAAGAAACGATGACCCCGGTGATCTGCACCATTTTGACTTGTCTGTATTCTCGAAGACCGGTAAGCCACTAGGAAAGGCATCATATAAGGAGTTAAGTTTTGATGAGTCAAAGCAAGCACAATCTTATGTGTTGCAAAACTGCCCAGAAGTAGATCCGTTTTTACTGTAATCTCATCAATAAATAAGATATTAGTTCGTATAAACAATGTGAATACAAAACTATAACTCTATTTTTGTGGTTTACAGAGAGTATGAAAATTCAGATGACAATGGTCTAGAGTTCATCGTTTGGTTTGAGAAAAGAGTGAGACAAACTATCCACAACAACACAAAATTGTGATTCCATTAATATTTCATATATTTTTTAATTGAAAAAAATTTAATTGGGTTTTGTTGTTTTTGTGTATATTAGATAAATCACCTTTGGATGGAAAGAGATGGAAGTGTTATTGAAGAGTTGTTTTGTTTAGAACAAGGTCCAATGAAAAGTGTAACGGTTTATAGTGGTTATGTGATTAATGGCTTTAGGTTTCATACTAAAAAGAGACAAAGAAGGAGAAAAACACAAAATAGTGGTGTAGTTGTTACTGGAGATGCAAATAGCGGAGATAGAGATTTTTATGGAGTTTTGGTTGAGGTTGTCATTCTAGAGTATGCTCCTTTTTCTAATAAAAGGATCCCTAAAGTGGTGGTGTTCAGATGTAATTGGTTCGATGTATATAATGATGGAAGAGGGATCAAGAAGGATAAATTTGGAAGTGTTCTCGTCAATGTTAGTAGGAGATTACAAACAAATGAGCCATTTTGTTTAGCAGCACAAGTTGGCCAAGTATTCTATGTCAATACACATAAAGAAGCACAATGGAGAATAGTTATCAAGACAAATCCTCGTAGCTGTTTCGATATTCCAGCTAGTGATGAAAAGGAAGAGGATGCTGAAACACATCCGCGTCCATGGCAAGATGAAATTCCTATCATTAACGAGGTCACTGAAGGGAGTGATGATTTGATTTCTATTGTTAGAAATGACGTGGAACCAGATATCACTAGTATTGATGAGGTTAATTTGGTGGGACATCAAGGTGATGAAAATGAACACGATGAGGAGGAGGAGGAGGACAAGGAGGAGACCGAGGAAGAGGAGGAGCAACAATGGGATGATGAGTTAGATGAGGAAGACGAAATTGAAGAAGACAATGATTTAAATGTTGGGGATGATGATATAGATTAAGGTAAGGGACATATAGTTAATAGTTTGACAAATTTATCATTGCAACTTACATATGGCTGTTGTATCATGATTCTGGATACCGTTTCAATATGTAAGTTGAGTCACATGTATTTGAGACAAATGGGAAATAAGTTACTGTTAGCTTTAGGTTTTTTAACTACACTTTAGTTTTTTAGGATTGATGAACAACTGGTGTGTAAATGCCCTCTCATTCTATTATGATTATGATGCTTTTCTAGAACTGCAAGCTTTTTCTCAGTCCTTTATGTTGCTGAGATTTGTGTGTCTTTGTTTGTGGAATAAAGTAAATTTGAAACTGGTGATTATCGTTGAGTTGTATAGAGGAATATTGAAAGTGGTGATTAAGTCCTTTAAGATTATATGTTTTAGTTTCTATGGTTTTATTATGTCTTGATTAATAGATAGCTCTACAATCTAAATGGATTTTTGGTGCTCTTTGTTCTCATCATTATCTTCTATTTGCAGGGATATGAGTTTTTCACTAGAGCAATCAACTCATCAGCAGCAGCAACCTGGACATACTACGAATTCTCAGCAAGAGAACCTTTCATATCGCAAAAAACGCAGATTACAGCAGTCACAACAATCGAATGGTTTGTTAAAGCTAATTGATTACATGTATTCTTTTATTGGTAATAATTTAAGTGCTTAACCATTGATGTGATTTGGAAAAATAAAGGAAAGAAGAAACGTGGGAATACTCGAGGTATTAAGTGGTAGAATGAGCGGAACCGCACTCCTGGAGTTAAGCCATCATGTCGTATAACTATGGATATGAATAGATTTATTGGTGAGAAGTCAGATCAGTTTATCACTGAACTAGGTACTTGGGTGCGGAATTTGTTACCATTACGTTGCAGGTATGAAAACACATGTCAAAAAAATGTTGTCAAATCTATTAAATGTACACATCAGTAGTTCATCACATTTTGACTTATTTGGTTTAGTTTTAGTCAAAAGTCAGCACTTCAATTTGAAATTGTTGTTGCTCTTTGACATGTTCTTTGATTCAATTATTATCTCTATTCATTGTATAATACTATATCTTACATATTTTTACTTTATCCTAACTATATGTAGGAGATGGAAAGATATGGACAAGACACGTAAAGAGAGATTAATCAAGAAGATCAAGGTAAAATATGCTTACTATAAAAACATAATATAATCTAATAATAATGTTTGTTGAATTTATTATAAATACAGGCTGAATGGAATTTGCCGGAAGGAGCTACTGTTGATAATGCTATAGAGAACCAGTGCATGATACTTTACCGACAATGGCGATACCGACTTAAAGAAAAGTTTTTTGATGGGTTTTCCATTGCTGATGCATTGAAGAATTGCCCTGCTGATGTTAATTCTGAAGATTGGAAATGGGTCGTAGAGAAGTATTGGGGGTCTGAGAAGCAAAAGGTTTGTCAAGCATTACAACTTTTCTCACCTTAATTGTTTCTTTGATGGATTGCAATATAATTACTTTATATGATTTCATCTTAATTGACTATAATGTTTGGAAATTTATGGTTATGGTGAGTTATAGCATGTTAGTGAAGCAAATCGATCCAATAGGTCCAAGCAAAAGGTGATGTCTATTCAAGGGTCTAAGTCAACAGCTAGAATTCTTGATTGTCTGGTAAGTTAACACTTTATGTTGTTGTTTTGTTTGATGTTAGTTCCCACCTACTTAGAGTTCCATTTCTTATGTTGCCACACTTTCAATCTTTCATGCCAAAAACAAATTAAAGTTTAAGCATTATTAAGTCTTTTTACTTTGCAGCGAAAAAATCTATTTCATACCACTGTGTCGCAAGCACCAGCCACACAAAATCCTGAAGTAGGAACTGATGGATCCATAGAAGCCACTGAAGGAGCTAGTGAACCACCACCACCACCTCCATTACTTGAACCTGAGTATGTTAGATTGTGGGAAGTGACCAAAAGGTATCATATCTTTACCTTAAAAGTATATTTTACCGGAAAATAATTAATATCATCAAAATTTATGCTTAGAATCTATTTTATTGTATTTAAATTAGGCATAAAGATAAGTCAATGGACAAGTTTGCTGAGGAGAAATTAGAAGAATTTAAACAACTCCATGAGGAGCAACTCGAATTATATGGTGCTGATAACCTAACAGTTGAAGAAGCATATCTGCGAGTGTTAGGATCAAGCTCGGGCTATATAAAGGGTTTAGGAGCTGGACCTAAACCACCCAAGTCCATGAGGGATAGGACATCGGCGTATGGTGAAGGTGATGCACATATTGCAACTCATATGGCAGAGCAATTTGATCAACTGGAAAGGCATTCAAGAGAGAGAGAAATTCAACTGAAAGAGCAAATTGAAGCGCTGCAAGAGCAAGTGCGTTCAATCACATCTGGGAACTTCCAGCACCAGAAATGAGGTACATAAATATATTTAGCTTTCCGTTTAAGATACTTTCACCTAATAAGTTTGATTTAGCTTTCTTTCTTATGTTCTTGGGTACTTGCGATCTAGATTATGTTATTGGGTCTCTTCTACATCGAGATAGATCATGTTTTTGGTTGAACTATTTTTACAGTATAAGTGGTTGGATAGGGATGCTCATTTTGATGCTCTGTTTGGTTGGGTAAGGATGCTCATTTTGATGCTTTTTTTGTTTGGACAGGGATGGGTAACCATATAACATTGACATATATAATGATATTATGTGTTTTTATGCATTACTATTCTAATATTTTCTTGATTTTGCCAATGTAGATAATGCTGCCGGGGGGTTTACGAGCTGGATTAAACTGTTGATCGTTTGCTAGTCCGCAATTTACTGTTACGGGGAATGAAGACCATTTGCTGGCTTTTTACTATGAAGTTAATTAGTATGTTTTCCTAATGAACCTAGAAATATTAGATGAATTCATATCATTCTTGTTTTTATTTTTGGTAGTTTAACTTGTGATGGACACAAGTTTTGGAAGTATATTCGTAAAACTACGTTAGTCGTACACCTTTATGGTTTCAACTAGATATTGAAGTTATTTTATGTTATTTCGACTTCTACTTTTCTCTAAATACAAGTTTGATATGTGTTTCTTTCATGTATTCGATTTTAAATAGGTGTCGATTGCGGTATAAATATGACAAAATGGTCATTTTGTATGATATTTGGTCCTTAAAATTTTGGGTGACAAAATATGTAATTTCATCATGATAGATTAGGGCTACGAAAATTATGGTTTGTCACCAAAAGAAAGGGGCGACAAATCCTACAAATTGTCACCAAACATATAACTAGCAATTCGATCATGTTTTGGGCGACAAAAGCGAAGTTTGGTTGCCAACGAGTTTGAATGACGAATGAGAGAATTTATCACCAATGAATATGGGCAACCAAATAGAGTAAACGTCACTGAAGAGTTTGGGTGAGAAAATAGCCTATTTGTCATCATAGAGCTTGGGCTACGAATTAAATCATTTGTCACCAAATACTTTGGGTGACGAAATAGTGTATTTGTCACCGTAGACTTTGGGTGACGAAATAGTGTATTTGTCACCGTAGACTTTGGGCTATGAATAATGCATTTGTCACTATATAATTTGGGCTACAAACAAGGCTATTTGTTGCGAAAGTTTTTGTCCGACTAAGCAAGTTATTTGTCACCAAAGAGTTTGGGCAACAATTCATAATATTTGTCACTGAAGTGTTAGGGTGACAAAGTCATATATTCGTCATTGAAAGATTTGGGCATCAAAAAATGATTTCGTCACAAATCATAATATAGAGTGACGAAAAAAAGTTTTGTCACGCAAGACTTTGGGAAACGGGGAAGGTGCGACAAACGTGTGACGACATTATGTTCGTCACGGTACTGTTTGGGCGACAAAATTAGGCCTTTTGGCGACTAATATTTTTGTATTAATAATCAAGAGGACTTTTAATGGTCCTGAAGCAATACTTTTAATGGTCATATAGGAGAAGAATCTAAACTCTCAACATCATAGATTCATTCTCATATAACCTCTAGCATTCAATTGCCATCCTCGCAAAGGTACTAATGCCAACAAATCCATGCTTGTGAATAAAAGCAACATCTCGCACAAAAGAAGGGTTATGCAAAAACAATTTCATGCATGCATTAATAATCAAGAGGACTTTTATGCACATAGTGAAGTAAAGGTCAAAGGTATAGTGGTGGGCTATGTTTGGGCAATGTGGTGCTAAATCCGAAGAGAATATCTCAAACTTTCTTTCTTGCTTTAATGCACTTTCTCCCTTCATCAAAAGATATTTCCACCTCCCTCATCCTCATGTCTCTCTTTGCTTTTTTTCACTAATATGTGTTTACCTCTCTAACCTCAGCACTGCCTTCTTGCAAGTCGCAAACATGGGTGCCATGAATGACCCCATATGTTAGGTTAATAGGTAATGTTGTTTTAATGGGTTGAAGGTAAATTCGGTTCTTGTAGATCCTTACGGATAATCAAGACGATTTGAGTAGACCCAAAAAGGGTAATCTCATGGGTAGACCTCGAAAGGTAATCCCGAGGGAGTAGGCCAAAAAGGCAATCTCCACCGAATTCTTATAGTCGACAAAACTTAGTGTTTAATCCCTTTAGAAAAGATATATAAAATGGCTTAGATAATGGCAAACGAGTCACTCAAATAAATAGAGTTTTCCTTCAACGTTTATTGCCCCTATATGCCAAAGGGTTGCACTACAATAACGTTGTGGGATAAAATGCTTCCTATACAATAAAAGGGTGGAATTCCATTTCATTATTGCATATATACATACCTTTTTTTTTGTGTGTTTTAAGTGTTTGTTCTTTCGATTGAGAAAGATATCGAAAAAACTCATGCCTTTCCAAATGGATGGCAAAGGCCTTTTATAGGCAAAATAGGGTGGAAGTTTTTGGGTGGTTATGGGTAGTTATTGGTAGTTATCGGTGGTTATGAGTAGTTATGGTTGTTGGGTGGTTGCCCCCAATAACTACCCCCAACCGCTAGCCCAATAAATGCCCAATAAGAACCAACCCAATTAAGGACAAGCTAGCATGACGGAGCTAGCATGGTGGAGCTAGGTCACTCATAAAATATAAAATATTCATGACATTTATACAAAGGTGGGTGTAGCTACCATGCAGCTAGAATGACTAAGCTAAAGCTTCAACGAAGCTAAAACCCTAATCAAGCTCAAAATTAGAGCTAGGTCATTTTTGGAGTTCCAAAGCTCGGCTAACACTCAAATTTTCCACCAAAGCTTTAGAGCTTAATATCTTCCTTTACAAATCATGAGATGGTGATTTAACTCACTATAAGTGATCAAAACTCGATCATAACCATTTTAGATCGAATGCCGAGCATATCCCTATTGCTCACTTTTATGGAAAGCGTCCGAACAAGCTCAAGACCGACTTTGTCGATGTTGATATCATTGCATGGGTCTTTCCTCATGATTTCCTTTCCCCTTAAAATCATAGACTTACTTAGGGACGATCACATGGGTCGTGCCTCCCGCACACCCTAAGCCCGAGTGATGCTCTTAGTGATTCTCACACTTAACATTTATGATTTCAGACAAATGGATTGATGACTTTTCACAAATCACCAACACCGTATACTTAGTGGTTCAGACTCCTCACCTTAGTGTTCCATCTCACCGAATTAACATCTCAACAAGCAGGGTCGATCTACCTTTATCCCTAGGAGACCGGATTTTCTTTCACTCATTAAATTTTCCATAAATATCATCACCCTGCCATCAAACTCCAACACACACAACCATATAACATCTCCAAATATGACTTCCATTCTCAACATAATCCCCGGATAGGGTCATAAAGTAAAGAAAATGGGCAATATGTATAACATGTGGAGCAAAAATAATGTAAGGCTCAATATGGTTGTATACGATGTGAATAAGCATGGGTAAGGTTAGGATATATAAGCTCATATGGAAAACAAAGTCCTCTGTCCTCTTATCATACATATGTCAAAAGCAACAACAATTTTACCTCATTTCATGGTTTTAAAGAAAATATGCACTTCATTGTGACTTCCATTTACTAGGCAATTTCATGCTATTTCTCTAATGAATCTATTTTTGCATCGTTGAGCCTTGTTAAAACTTCCATGACACTAATAATTTTTTTTTCAATGGGGGTGATAAAATAATCTTTGGATAAAAGCATGTAAGTATATAGATAAATATATCCAAAGTACCATGTATGGAGCAAATGAAGAGAAATAATCATATCAAATGTAAGTAAGGCTTTTCCCCAACCCATACTTAAATATTACAGTGTCCCCACTGTATAAAAACTGGGGTAAAGGAAGAAAACTTACTGGACATGTTAGGAGGAAGAATTGATTAAATAATTATAAACTAAATGCAAACCAATCACTGAACTGCGCAAATAAAATTACAAGACTTCCTCCCGTTGTAGTGGAAGGGAATTAGGATCATATCCATGAGGAAGCGTGTCAACGCTCGCCTTTCAAGTTCCAAATTCTCCCTCGAAATCGACCGAGAGCTAACTCGACCTCGACCAGAGTAGTCAATGTAAACCTAAGCTGTCGAGTTCCTTTAAAGCTGCACAACAAAAGACAAAAGAAGAATCGAAGTCGAGTAGAAGTACTCGATGTCGACTAGGTGTACTCGATGTCGACCAACAGTAGTGGATGTCGAGTTGTCAATGCAGAAAAACGTAACCTTGAAATAAAATAAACGTCGGAAAAGATGTTCGAAGAATAAAGGATGGATGCGAAGATGATGAACAGAAATAAACACAAATTGGGTAGGATTGAATTTAGACCTGGGTAAACGCGGGCGCGAGCCGGGCTTGGGACGGGCTTTACCCGAAATTTTATCCCGTTGTTGCGGGCGCGGGCTGGGCTTAGCCCGCTTAACGGGCTGGAAGTCGTGTCCAAGCCCGTCCGCAAATGCGGTTGCTGTTTTTATTTTATTTATATATATATTATAAATAGTTACTGTTTTTATTTTATTTTATTTAAAATTTAATAATTACTGTTTTTATTATATATATATATATATATATATACACACAATTATACTGTTTTTATTTCATAAGTAGTATATAGTTATATATAGTTACTGTTTTATTTCAAAGTGTATATATGAAAGCTAACAATATATTACACTATTATTTTTATTTTATTTAAAAATGAATACTTAATATTATATATATTAATTTTAATTAAGGCCCGCAACGGGTTGATTAATTTGTCCAATCCCGCACCCGTTGCGGGCACGGGCCGGGCCTAGCAGCCCGCGTGGGCTTTTCCCCATGTCCAAGCCCGCCCTCTAATGCGGGCAGACGGGCCGGGCCGGGCGGGCCTACCCGCGTTTGCCCAGGTCAATTTGAATTCAATAAGATAAAAAGCTTCCAAGATCGGGGTTTCAATGCCACAACAATAACCATATAAGAATCATGCAAAGTTATAAAAGATCATGCATTTTCATCAAATAACTTTCGTCATTAACAATTAAGAATAGAGAGGCTTTTGCATAAACCCTAGTTATTACTAACCCTTTTTAATGATTAATCCAAATTCATATTAAGATCACTTTCGCTTCAATAATACAAATAAGGATCACCTACTACTGTCGTAGAAGAATCACAAATAGGGATAGAAGATGAAATTGCATATAAAAATCATACCTTTGATGCATAACCCTACATGGCTACCGTCGGGCTCACCCCGACCCCAGAAGTAGGGCGACTACTCACTTCTCATCATGGTAACAAACATCAATAACATAAAGGAAATAACTTGCATTAAACTAAACGAAAGCTTACAACTGAATAACGCCAAAACCTCTCGCCTTGCTCCAACCTTACTCGGCCTAAAGCTTTCTCTCTCTAACTCTATGGTGCACAATTGCGCGTGGAATGGAATTCATAAAAACTAGCCCCCTCCCCCCCCTAGGGCTTTATTTGTAATGATTCATCTAGCTAATCTAGGAAAGGAACAACTATATATTCTATCTAAATCTATCTATCTATTTCCTAAGATAAAACTTTGATAAATAAATTAATGGAAATAATTAAAATTCCCCTTATGTAAATTAGGGAATTAACTAAAGTGGATAAATCTTCTTCCAACTTGATAGGATCTCGTGCCTTGGTGTGGAAGAAATCAACACTCGGACTCCTACTTGATCTCAACTCAGATTCGGCTTTTGGGATCTACTCGAAATCGGCCAAAGTGGTCGATGTTGACCAGATTTTGTGTCTCAACTCAACTTGTGCTCGACCTCGTCTTCTCCGGCTCCACCCGACATGTGTGTGTTGAGTTCTTCACTCAACGTCGAGTAATGCACTCGACATCGACTTCTCTGGTCGAGTGGTGTTGCTCTTCTCCACTTCTGCTCGATGTGCTGGATCCAACTTCCACTCGACGTCGAGTCACTTGGTAGACGTCGAGTGACTCTGAAGTAGACGTTGAGTGGTTTTCCGGATTGAATTCCATCTCTCTGAATTGTCCCAAAAATGTCTCGATTCCTGCAATATTAAACAAGAACTAGTGTAGATCTCAATAATTGGCAAATAAGCAGAAACTACACAAATTCTGCCTTATTCTAACCCATAAATCTAAAATTTGTACATAAACCGATATAAATGTAAGTATAAAATATGGCAAATTAGGCGCACATCAAGACATGAGCTCAGAATTTCAAAAATAGGTGTTGTATGTTATTGCCAGAAGTCAATGCCGAATAAACATTAGTCGATGTCAACTACAGCAATGTCCAAGGTCTGTCGAGTGAAAAATCTACTACCACTCGATATACTTCACTCGATGTCGACTAGGGCTAGTCGATATCGAGTGTAGTGAAGAAGTACAAGAAGGAAGCGGAGCAGCGGTACATCGATGAACTGATCAAGAACCAAAAACTCAATCAAGCTCATAGGTGCTGGAAGTCGAAAGTTTAGAAGGATGTCCAAGCTAAGCGGATTGGGGAGAACAACTATGGGAAGTGGTGTGAGTATTGATTTCAGGGCCTTGACTTCTGTTCTGTTTTCATATCATATTTATCTCTTCTTTTTCCTGATATATGTCTGTTGGTTATGGCTACTGGTTTTACACTGTTAGTATTTCTACCTCTTGTCGAAAGACAAAAAGGGGGAGACTTGGTATTTTGCTGCTACTCTGTTGGATGTTTTTCAAACTTCTTGGTATTTTGTTTTTAACCTAGTTTTATGATGATGTTTTTATGATCCAAACATCTCGTATTATCTTATATCTATATACTTATCCTATGATTATATATGTCCATGTATTTGCAGGGATGATCAATTTGCAATTTGTTTTGTCTTTCATCAAGAGAGAGATTGATAACTCTCTTGATGAAACCATATAATATGTATGTTTTGTAGGAATGATGAAAGACAAATTATGAAAGGTAGTTATGCCATAAAAATTATTAAATTGATTTTTCTAGATTATTAATATATTGAATTAGATTTAAAGTCTTGTTTAAATCTAATTATCCGATCAAACCTTATGTGTGTTATTAAATTTGTTGGACATAATGCTTAGTTAGGTAGATTTGGTTGTTATTAATATTTGCCTTGAGACTAATGTATGCAGAAATTAAACGACAAAATCTTTACCGCACATAAGTTATCCTCATGGAGCAATCTAGTTTAAATATATTTAGTTGTTACCTATATTGCTGCTTAAGACTAACCCGTGTAGATATTCTCGGCAACAAAGATATGTTCCACGTGCGCCTATTTTCCAGGAGATAATCATTTGAATCCAAATGACATCAGATTTTGTGGAGACTATGCTTTGCAATTTTCAAACTTGAAAGGTTGTTTAAGTTGGTGAGGATTTGGCAGAACCTTTTTAAACTCAAAGTCGTAGCAATCTCAGCAGAAGTAAAGAGACTAAAACGACTATAAAATCGAGTCTCTTAGCCTATAAATAAAGACTTGTTGCAAAGCCTGGAAGAAACATCTCTCAAGATCTCTTTGCAAGCAAAGCATTCTCTACTGTGCATCACTGTCTTCTGCTGATCCTTTGTTTTTCTTTCTCTTCTTATTTATAAGCATTTTATCTTTTGAGAGAAAAGAAATACATGAGCAATATAGGATAAGTCAATCCTCATTAAACTAAGAGTATTATATACTCAAACGTATCAATACTACGATGTTAAATGGGCTTTTCTTTCACTGTAATTTGGGCTGTCTAGATAGTAGCGGGTTAGGCTACGAAAGGATAATAGAAGGGAAGTTCTTTTAGGTTGTATCTAGGACTCATAAAGAGAATTGAAATAAGAGTGATTTGAATCCTACAGGTTGGATAACCATAGGCGGAGACGTATGTTAGTTATAGCCGAACTTCGTTAACAATTGAGGTGTCCTTTATATTCTATTTCAGTACTTACAATTAACATGTTATTTTCGTTTAGCAAAAGAGGTTTCTGATATATCTCAAGACCCTGGACATCCAGTTCAAGACCTTGAAATTCATTTCAAGACCATTGAAGTCACGTCTGCAGTAAGTTTCATTTCTTATCATTCGTGTCTGGTGTCTTATAACACTTTCATAACCAATAGTGCATCACTATCTGTTTTGAGCCTAATTTGCCATGTTTTATACTTACTTTTATATCGATTTCTGTATACATTTCATGCATTTGGGTTAGAATAGTATATAATCTATGTAGTTTATGCTTATTTGCCAAATTATGGAGTCTACACTAGTTTCTGTTTAATTTCGTAGAAATCGAGACATTTGATAGCAATTCAGAGAAAGGACGGAAAGGTCGAAGTCAACTACAGAAAGTCCAAGGTCAAGAAGAAGCGGAACCAAGATAAATCGAGCAAAGAACGGGAAAAGAAGCACTCGACACAACTAGTCGATATCGACCAGACTTGGTCGATGTCGAGTACTTTATAGCCAGTCCACATGAAATCGAGTAGAAGCCACTCGAGGAGCCAAGCTTAGTCGACGTCGAGTAGACTTACTCGATGTCGAGTACACCCGACGAGCCCAGAACCTGCTCGAGTGTTGTGAGCCTAAATTGCCATGTTTTACACTTACTTTTATATCGATTTCTGTAAACATTTCATGCATTTGGGTTAGAATTTTACATAATCTATGTAGTTTATGTTTATTGGCCAAATTATGGAGTCTACACTAGTTTCTGTTTAATTTCGCAAAAATCGAGGCATTTTCAGTAATTGAGAGAAAGGACGGAAAGCTTGAAGTCAACTATAGAAAGTCCAAGGTCAAGGAGCAGTGGAACCAGGATAAATCGAGCAAAGAACGAGAAAGAAGCACTCAAGACATTCTGGTCGATGTCGACCAACTTTGGTCGTTACCGAGGAATCCGAGTCGAAAATCCAGAAAGTCGAGCAGAAGCCACTCAAAGAGCCACACTTATTCGACGTCGACCAAACTTGGTCAATGTCAAGGACAAGTCGACGAGCCCAGAATCCTAGCCGAGCTCGAGTACAACCCCGGGAGAAGAATTCTACTCGACGTCGAGGAAACTTGGTCGACGTCGAGGACATTCCAGAAGCAGTTGAGTATGAGATCGAGGAGAAATCCGAGTGAGAGGAGTTACTTACAAGCCAAGATTCGAGATATTCTATCAAGAGATATCAAGTTCTATCAAGAGAAGGAAGATCTATCCACACTAGTCCTAGTTTCCTTTTAGATATATTTGTTTTATTTCCAAATTTAATCATTAAGCTTTAGATAGATAAATTTAGATATAGATAGATATTTCTTTCCAAGATTAGCTAGGGAATGAAGCCTATAAATAAAGCCCTAGGGGCTGAGTTTTAATCATTCAATTTCAGTTACAATTTGTTACATAGAGAGAGATAGAGAGAGAAAGCATTGTGGCCGAGAGAGGTTGGAGAAGGCGAGAGCGGGATTTGGCTTCGATTGGTTGTAAGCTTTCTTTTAGTTTATTCAATGCAATTTAGTTCCTTTTTATTATGGATGTGTTTATTCATGATGAAGAGCGAGTAGTCACCCAACTTCTAGGGTCGGGGTGAGCCCGATGGTAGCCATGTAAGGTGATGCGTTAAAGGTACAATCTTTTGATGCGATTTCGTCTTCTATCCCTACGAGCATGATTCTTTTGCGAAAGTTGAAGGTGATCCTTGTTTGTGTTATTGAAGAAAAAGTGATCTTAATGCAACTTGGATTAATTATGAGAAAAAGGGTTAGTAAAAATTAGGGTTTATGCGAAAGCCTCTATATTCCTATTTGTTAATAACGATACTTATTTGATGAAAAGCATGATCTTTTATGCCTTTATGTGTTATTTTACAGGGTTATCGTTGTGGTGTTGATACCCTGATCTTGGAAGTCTTTAGTTTATTGATTTATTTCATGAAATTCGTGTTCTGTCTTATGAAAAATTGCGAACTTTGTTTATGTGTTACTCGAAATCGAGCAGTTTTGGTCGACGTCGAGGAAGCTTAGTCGAGATCGACCAGTGTGCTTTCGTTTTCGTTTTCTGTTGCTTTCTACTTTTTGTTTTAGTCAACAGGGTGGTCGAAGTCGAGTACTTTACTCGAAGTCGAGGACTCTTCTGCTCGAATTCGCATTGTTTCTGGAACTGAAAAGGCGGGCGTTGACACGCTTCCTGATGTCATCCTCAAGCGAAAGAAGAAGGCTCCACCTTGGGAGTCGTTAAAGAAACGGCGTTAATTATTTTATTATTTATATTTCTTATTTTTTATATATATTCTATTTATAGTAACTCCTATGTTAGTTGGAGTCTAATTATAGAATTGCTTATTTTTAGTATTTCTTAGTTAGATGGTTAGGATTTTAGATTAAGTTTTATCTTCTAGGTTTATTTATCTTTAGGATTAAATTTCTATCTTTATCAACCTAAATTCTATCTTGCACGGTAGAATTGGTTCTTAGGTTTTCTATTTAAACATTGTAGTTCTATTGAATTAAATCAGATTGAATAGAATTGAGAAACCCCTTTATAGGATTAAAGGGTTCTCGATTATCAATCCTAAAGGCTTTTGTGTTATATGTTCTTGGGCAATCATCACCATCACCGTCCTTAACCATCTTCATCCTCCGTCACCGGCCCTTTCGTTCTTCGTCATCGTCATCACCGTCACCTTGGTTCAACAACACCGTCGAGTGTGTGGTCCGATCTTGCTTTAGCTCTTGTATTCATCGCAAACGATATCAGCTTCACCACCGTATATAACTATCGTATATCGAAAGGCCTTCGGTAAGATTGACTTTCGATCCTTGAGCAATTCAATTGTCCTTCCGTGATGTAAGGGTGATGGCAAGCTTCGAAATTCAATGCCGAGGCCCAACAGTTGTGATGAATCAGCAAAGCACACCACACCAAATTGACTTTATTGAAATCGTGATTAATTTTAGATCAGAAGAATCGAAAACATATGAAACGGGACGTGTTTGATTCGAAACGTGAACATCAAAAATCGTTTGGATTGATTAATCGAAGAACCCTTTAATCCATAAAGGGGTTCTTCAATTCTATATTCAATCTGATTTAATTCAATAGAACTACAATGTTTAAATAGAAAACCTAAGAACCAATTCTACCGTGCAAGATTGAATTTAGGTTGATAAAGATAGAAATTTAATCCTAAAGATAAATAAACCTAGAAGATAAAACTTACTCTAAAATCCTAACCATCTAACTAAGAAATACTAAAAATAAGCAATTCTATAATTAGACTCCAACTAACATAGGAGTTACTAAAAATAGAATATATATAAAAAATAAGAAATATAAATAGTAAAATAATTAACACCGTTTCTTTAACGACTCCCAAGGTGGAGCCTTCTTCTTTCGCTTGAGGATGACATCACTTCCTCGTGGATCGATCCCGACTGCCTTCTACTACAACAGGAGGAAGTCTTGTATTTATTTGCTGAGACAGGGAGTCAGTTTGCTTTATATTTTATTTATATTTCATACTTGACACATCCTCCTGCAACAACACTATCTAAACCTTCTACTGTAAGTGAAGAACTACATTACAAAGAGTGGTGCGAGGCAATGATCACAGAATTGGATGCTCTTGAGATGACTAAAACTTGGACTCTGGTGCCCAGGTCTGAGCATCAATCCGTGGTTACATGCAAATGGATATTCAAACTTAAGCTCAAGGCTGATGGCTTATTGGATCAACACAAAGGTCGGCTTGCAACTTGAGGTTTTAGTCAAGTAGAAGGTATTGATTATAGTGAGACCTTTGCTCTAGTTGGAAAGATGATTTATGTGAGAACTCTTCTAGTAGTTGTAGTAGTCTATAATTGACATATCTCTCAACTTGATGTTACAAATGCCTTTCTCCATGGTGATTTAGAAGAGGAAGTGTACATGGAATTGCCCCCAGCTTAATTATCAAACTCTTAAGTCCTTACGACCTGCTATTTAGGGGGAGTGTGGGAATAAGAAGCATCAGGCTGAGCAGGTGTACAAACTTCAAAAGTCTTTATATGGGTTAAAGCTAGCTCCGAGACAATAGTTTGCAAAATTCTCTATGGCTGATGAGTTTGTGCAATTAGAAACTGATCACTCATTGTTTGTCAAGAAATATGGAAGCAAGATTACAACATTACTAGTTTATGTAGATGATATATATATATATATATCATCACAGGCAATGATGAGAGAGAAATATGCAAACTCAAGGATAATCTTCATAAGCATTTTTCAGTTGAAGGAACTAGGTGAGTTGAGATACTTTCTAAGAATTAAGATTGACAGAAATGACAAAGGAATATTCCTAAATCAAAGAATGTATGCTTTGGAATTGCTAGCTGAAACAAGGATGTCTGATGCTAAGCCGGTTGCCACTCCCTTAGATCCTAGAATCAAACCTAGTCTAGAAGGAAGCATGGAAGATGTGGATCCAGTTGCATACAAAAGACAAGTGAGAAAGTTGGTCTACTTAACCATTACACGACCTGACATATGTTATGCAGTTCAGATGCTAAGTCAGTTTATCCACTCTCATAGCATTGATCACTGGCAGGCTGCTAAACATGTGTTGAGATACTTGAAGAAAGCTCCAGAACAAGGGCTTCTACTAGAAAAAGACTCTAGGCTATAGATGAGGGCCTTCTGTGATGCAGATTGGCGAAGTTGTCCAATGACTAGAAAGTCTTTAACAAAGTTTTGCATATTGTTAGGAAAGTTTTTGATCTCCTGGAGAACTAAGAAGCAATCATATGTGGCTATGTCAACAGTTGAAGTAGAGTACTTGTCTTTCTATAAGCTAACGTGGTTAGTTAACTTTCTACTTGATTCGGGAGTTAAAATGGGTCATCTGCAATTACAATGTGACAATAAGTCAGCCCTCCACATCCGGTGTATCACAAGAGGACAAAGCATACAGAAGGGGAATGCCACATTGTTTGAAACAAAGCTTTAAATAATGAAATCACAATGGGATACATCTCTACAGAAGAGCAACCAAATGACATATTCACTAAGACTGTGAATCAAGAAATCTATGAGAAGACGATGACCAAGTTAGGAGTTGTAAACATGTTCAAAACTCTTAACTCGAGGGGGAGTGATGGTGGCAACTCAGCAAGGTAGCTAGAAGAGCTGCTACTAGCCTGCTAGTTGTTGTAACAAACTCGGCCTTTAAGGTAACACTTGTACATGATTTAGGCTTTAAATACACTCAATTCACATTGTACCAGACTGTTTTACAAAGCAATAAAATTCTGTATTTTATGAGAATAAGCTTATTCCTCTTTTAAAATTCTGTATTTTATCAGAGTCAACTTATTCCTCTGTCTTCATCTGAGTGTTCTTGAGTGATAAATTTGTGAATTGATACATACATTAACATTATATTGTATTAGATTAATCATAATTAGTAAAAACTAATATACCATTAGAATAATATTTTGTTTTTGCGTTTTTTTATACCAATTGGATACTTTAAAGTTTAATGGAGATTCTCTCTCTATATTATCATATGATGACAGACAGGTAAAAACTTATTGATGATTTTAGAATAGATTCTAATAATAATGATGGCATAATTCAGCCCTTTTCTATCCATAATTTTTTTAATCACGGGATCGCTCGAATTCTTTTACAATGATTAAAATAAATTATCATATTCATGTTTAGTCCAAAAAAAACAAATTTGTATCTTAATTACACATGGCGCATGTGAGCATCCAAAACTTGAAATAGACATCCATTTTTATTTAATTCCAATTTTATTAGGATATGTATTAAAATAAGAAAAATAAATCAATATAGAAAGTATGATGGAGAAGAAACAACAAATCTATCTCCGTATAAATATTCTAAAAAGATCAAAATATCCTGTCTTATCCTCTATAATTTGAAGTTATAAGGCTTGAATTTGACTGTATTCTTTTCTAGCTCGCGTTTACAACCACTAGTAAAAAGGATATAAAAACAACTTGACAAAAAAATAAATTGATTCCATAGAATTGCAACTCGTTGGCTCCGATGTGGATATATCTTTTGTGTCATTAACTGATTTTAATAATAAAAAATATCAAGTTTATCCAAAAATTATATTATATTTAAATAAAGGTTCATTCTTACATATATGTAATTTTTTTTTAAAAAAATATATATTTTATAGTATTATTATAACAAAATTTTAATTGTTTTATGGGGCAATTTCCATATATGCCACGAAATTAGGCTATATTAGGAATCCGTCTCCCACCCTCTCCATATTTGGGATTTGTCCACCGAATTTTTCATCATGCTGAAATTTTTGTTTTCAGCAAAAAAAAAAATTTCCACGAAATTTAGTTTTTTTTTTTTTTTTTCCGCGTTGCAGAAACTGCTGAAACCGAAGTTGCTGAAATTGAGTTCTTTTTTTCCACGTTGCCGAAATTACCAAAACCGAAATTGCTGAAATTGAGGTTTTTTTTTCTCCATCTTACCTTGTTTTTTCCACGTTTCTTGGGTTGCTGAAACACCTGTTCCCCCCTCTGTTTCAGCAGTTTCTTTTTTCTTTTCGCGTTACTGTTTTTTTTTTCATGTTGCTGAAACCCCGATTTCAGCACTGTTGTTGATGCCGAAACCACCCTCATGTTTCAACAGTTTTTTTTTCGCGTTGCTGAAAATGTTTTTTTTTCAACGTTGCTGAAACCTCGATTTCAGCACTGTTGTTGATACTGAAACCCCGGTTTCAGCAACGTTATTGATGCTAAAACCACGGTTTCAACAACGTTGTTGATGCTGAAACAACGATTTCAGCAACGTTGTTGATGCTAAAATTTTTGCTGAAACCGTATTACGAGAGCTAAAATTTAGCCTATGAGGGATTCGAACCCACGTATTTGCGCATAGCACATTGCTCTACAATTGAGCTAAGAGGCTTTTAAAAGAGATTTAAAGCATTTCAGTATTCATTTCAGCATTTTAGTATTCAATTCAGCATTTCAGCATTTATTTCAGCATTTCAGTATTTATTAGTTGCAAAAATAAATATAAAAAATATAAAAGGGGGAAAGCAAGAAATCTAACATTTGTATAGGCCTACAAATTGATTAAAAGCAGGCAACAGCAACATAGTAAGCTAATCATAAGACATCCAATATAGGTATATGATGAATGCAGGTCAGATACAGTTGCAACAGGACACGCTGAAAACTTCGGACTGATAAAGACAATTAGTAATTTAGTAGCATGATGTTAGTCCAGCAAGCAATCAAGATGTTTCAGCATAGAAATGGGGGAAAAGGTATAACATATAAAGGCATAAACTAGCAAACTATTAAATTGTATTTTGGAGATCTTAATCTCATTGATTTACAGCTGAAGAAAATAACAATTTTTGTTATAAATGAATTATTTTATACCTTCCTCCTGTGAGTCTGGGAGGACCCAACCTGGCCAATGCACGCTCCCCTTCTTCACTGACCTGTTTCACTAGTGCATAAATCAATCAGAAGATCCAACATAAAGAAGTAATGAGATACAAGTTGTGTTAATTCATGTTCACCTCTTCCCTCTGTTCAGATGTAACCTTACGAAAGCTAACAAGAGTTGTATATTTTTGCAAACAACAGCTCAAAACAATAAGAAGGGAGCTGAAGAATGAAACTTAAATCACAATTACAAAGATGATTACTTACTTTTCAAGCACTCAGCTGCTTTTGGCAGAGTTTTCAGCAGCTGCAAGCAGCAGAAGAGTAACTTCTGTACAAAATAAACTCCACCGCCTTCTTCAGCCCTGAGGATTTCCGCACCAGCACCGCCGCGGACCTGAGAATCTGTGCCTTCGGCGATCGGTGCCTTCTCCTCGCTAGAAATCTCCGGGATCGGCGATCGTTGCTCCCATGGAAACTTGCTGAAACTCGGAATCGGATATGATTCCAGAGAGAGATGACGAACTCGGATCTGATCCGCGATCGGCAATCGCTAGAGCAGGCCAGCCAGCCGACCAGGTCCTCCTCCTCTGCGGCGGTGCGCTGGGAGATGACGAAATCGACGGGGAAGGGGATCTCAGAATCGGATCTGATTCCAGAGAGAGGACGAAATCGGATCTGATCCGCAATCGTCGATCGCTAGAGCAGGCCAGACAACCGATGCCGACCAGGTCATCCTCCTCCGAGCACCAGCACCGTCTTCTTCAGGCCAGCCAGCCGATGCCGACCAGGTCGTCTTCCTCCCAGCACCAGCACCGTCTTCTTCAGGCCAGCCAGCCGATCGCTAGAGCAGTCCGGCAAATTAGGAGATCTCGGAATCGGATCTGATTCCACAGAGAGAGATGGGGATAGACGAAGGAGATGAATCGCAGAGGCTGAAGAGGACAGCGGCAGCGTCGTACGACGACGATGGTCCACGACGTTTCCTCAGAGCGAGAGAGAATGAAGGGCGAGGAAGAGAGCGAGAGAAGAGGAGCCGCCAAAATTCCACATGCTGAAACGCTCCAACTTTCTTAGATTAGGTTAAAATCTTAGGGGCAATTTTGTCCAAAAAATTAAGGATGGACAAAAACCTTATTTGCCGGACTTGGGAGACACTCCCTCATTTAGGCCCAAAAAATAGGCCCGTTGGGCAAATTTTCTCTTGTTTTATTTATAATATTTTTTTTCTGAAAATAAATTATATTTTATAAAACAAAATGTTACTGAATACTACCTCCGTTCAGAAATAGATGTCGTTTGACTTTTTAAAACATTTTTTAAGGAGCTAAAAACTATATAAAATATCATATTTTTGTAATTTTTTAATATAATATAAATACTTATTAATAATAAGTATTATATTATAAAAAAAAATTGTTTAAAAATTTGATATTTTATATAGTTTTTTAACTCCTTAAAAACGTGTTAAAAAGTCAAACAACATCTATTTCTGAACGGATGTAGTACTATGTTAATCATTATGTAATAAAGACTTACTTTAGGCTGGGATTGTTCACTTTTATAAACAAATTTAGTAAATGTCCATATTTTTTTTTTTAACCGAAAAGAATTTCACAAGCCCAATCATAGAACTGTCACTTTTCAAGGGCATTCGTAAGGATGATAGAACGAAGTTCTATGTCTTGAGTTTGCATTTTTACTCTTCCTTCTAATCACTCACTCCCCTTTTTTTCTTTGACCATTTTTAGTTTTGACCTTGATTGGTCAACATTAGCTATTTCAGTCAACATCCATATTTAATGACATTTTTTTTCCGGTGACAATTGAATAGTTTTTTTGGGGCAATTGTTTCACATTTTATTTATAGTTGTTTGTGATAATTTTTTCTGATGTTAGCCTTGTCTTTGTTGGCAATATTTGATTTTTTCTATGATAGTTGGTAATAATTTTTTTCTAGTGATAGTTGATTTTTTTTGTGACAATTTTTAGTGATAAAATTTCATGTGACATAGACTTTTTTTCTTGGCGACAATTGTTGGTGATAATATTTTCGGTGACATATTTTTTCTTCTTTCTAGTGACAATTGATTTTCTTTTGTTGACAGTTATTGCTTAACACTTTTTTCAGTGACAATTAATTTTTTTCATGATGATAGTTGTCGGTGACACTTTGGCTATTAAATGAAAAGATAGATAAATATGTTGATAAATTAAATTCTTGTAGGCATAACCGTTGTTCATGTCACTTTTTTATGTGATATTTGATTTTTTTTATTGACAAATGATTTTTTTGTCACATTTTTTTATATAGTAGGCAAACAGGATAATGCCTTGGCTAGCAAGGGTCATACTCGATCATCTAGTTGGATGATGTTACAGAACACCCTATTTATTGAGAGCGTAAACATATGACAAGTAGAAGTATTCCTAGCTATGTAGTCAGCACATGAGTTTGCTTCCCTAAAGCAATTTCCGAACTTGATATTATTGAAGGTATGTATCATCACGTGAATCTTCTCCACCGTTCAATCTGGATGTCTCCCAAGGAGTCTCAGACCATTCATCGACGGTTTTAACAACTTCAAGGCAATCTCCTTCTACAATGATATTCTTGAAACCTCTTTCATACGCTAGGCTTACACCAATACAATTACGGATAATTCCTCCGATAATTCAGTCACTGGAGGATTTAACTAAGGCGTCTACATTTATTTTGTAGAAATCCCTTATCGTTCGTGTGAGATCATGAGATTGATTGTAATGTCCTCCTTGAGGGTTTCCATTCATTGATATAACATATATATAGGTTACAAGGTATTGGGCCTTAACGGGCTTTCAGCCCACTATACAATAGGAGACCTATGTAATCTATCAAACCCCCGCAGTCGAAACGGGAGGGGTCCGTACAGTGAGACTGGAACGAAAATCAATGAATAACTGTCTAGGTAAACCCTTGGTGAATATATCAGCGTACTGATAAGAGGACGGGACATGTAGAACGCGGACATGTCCAATGGCAACCTTGTCCCTGGCGAAGTGGAGATCAAGCTCAATGTGCTTCGTGCGTTGATGTTGGACTGGGTTGCTAGCCAGGTAGACGGCGGAGACGTTGTCAGTGTAGACCAGAGTGGCCTTCTGTAAGGGGCATCGTAGCTCAAGCAGGAGATTGCGGAGCCAAGAGCACTCAGAGACAACGTTGGCAACACCCCTGTATTCGGCTTCAGCGCTGGAGCGAGACACGACGGACTGACGTTTGGCTGACCAAGACACAAGAGTGTCATTGAGGAAGACACAGTAACCAGACGTGGAGCGACGTGTGTCTGGACAACCACCCCAATCCGCATCAGTGTATGCCACAAGATCAAGCTTAGAGGAAGGAGTGATGGTGGTGCCGAGCTCGAGGGTGCCGCTGATGTACCGAATGATCCGCTTCAAAGCCTGAAAATGGGGTTCCCTAGGGGCATGCATGAACAAGCAGATCTGCTGGACGACGTAACTGATATCAGGCCTGGTGAAAGTGAGATACTGAAGAGCACCAGCGAGGCTCCTGTACAGTGTTGGATCATCAACCAAAGGACCCGAATGAGCACTGAGCTTGTTGGATGTATCGACTGGGGTTGCGACGGGATTACAGTTGACCATCTTAGCACGAGCAACAATCTCAGCAGCATACTTACTCTGTGAGAGAAACAGACCAGACGCATGCCGCTGAACGGCAACTCCCAAGAAGTAAGACAGCGGACCCAGATCAGACATGGCGAATTCGGCACTCAATCTCGAGATGATGGACTTTCGAAGAGCATCAGAAGAGGCGGTGAGAATGATGTCGTCGACATAGAGCAGCAGGAAAGCCAAGTCCGAACCTCTGCGATAGATAAACAGAGACGTATCCGATCGGCTGCCAGTGAAACCCAAGCGGAGCAGATGAGAGGCAAACCGCTGGAACCATGCCGGTGGAGCCTGTTTCAGACCATATAGAGAGCGCTTGAGGAGACAGACATGCTTTGGACGCTCAGCATCAGCAAACCCCGGAGGCTAAAACATGTAAACCGTCTCATTCAGATGACCATGCAGAAAGGCGTTCTTGACATCCAGCTGATGGATGCCCCAGTTGCGCGACAGAGCCAGACTCAGGACCACTCGGATAGTGGCAGGCTTGACCACAGGGCTGAAGGTCTCATCACAATGAATACCTGCCTGCTGAGATCTACCGTTCACCACCAGACGGGCCTTGTAGCGCTCCAATGTCCCATCAGAGCGGAACTTGTGACGGAAGAGCCACATACAACGAATGACGTTCGCCTCAGGAGGGCGAGGAACAAGAACCCAAGTACCATTCTTCGTAAGGGCCCTGTATTCGTCGAGCATAGCCGCCTGCCAATTCGGGTCTAGGAGGGCTGTTTTGTGGGAGGTGGGAACGGGGGAGAGGGAGGTCTGGGTGGAGGCAGAGGGGGAAAGGGAGTCGGGAAGGATGGGGGCAGGAGAGGCGAAGGACGCGGGCACGCCAGCCGGGGACGCGGGCGCGCCAGGTCGGGGCGCGGGCGCGCCAGGGCGGGGCGCGGGCGCGTCAGGTTGGGGCGCGGGCGCGCCTGCTTGGGGCGTGGGCGCGCCATCTTGGGGCAGGGATGTTGGCGTAGGGGATGTGGGGTGTATGGCGGGGTGATGGTCGGTGGTCATGGAGACGATCTGTCGGGGTCTGAAGACACCGGAGACGCTGTGGGTGTGAGGTCTGGTTGTGGGGGGTGGCGAGGGAGGTGGGGGAGGGGGAGACGCAGGAGCACCGGGAGAGCTCTGGGGAAGAATGAAGTGAGGAAATGGTGACTCAGACTCTGACGACGACACAGGGGGTGTGGGAGATGCGAAGGGAAATCGCGACTCATCAAAGGTGACATGACGAGAGAGAATGATCCTGTGAGTCTTGATATCAAGGCAAATATAACCGCGATGATCAGACGGGTAGCCAAGAAAGACACAAGGGGTAGAGCGAGGGTGAAGCTTATGGGGGGCGGTGGATGCTTGATTGGGAAAGCATAAGCAACCAAATGTACGAAGGTGATCATATATGGGCAAAGCAGAATACAGTGCCTGAAACGGTGAGCGATGGTTGAGGGTGGTAGAAGGGAGAATGTTGAGGAGGTAGCATGTGGTGGCCAAGGCGTAAGGCCAATAAGGGAGGGGAATGGATGCGTGGAAGAGAAGAGTGCGCATCATATTGGTGATGGTGCGGATGATTCGTTCGGCTTTGCCATTTTGTTGCGAGGTGTAGGGGCAGGATAAGCGATAGGAGATCCCATTGGTATTAAAGAAAGTGTGGAAATCTTTATTGTCAAATTCACGGCCATTGTCGCATTGGAAACACTTGACAGAGGTGTGAAACTGTGTTTTAATGTAAGCATGGAATTTGGCAAAGATAGGGAACACTTGAGATTTAAAGTGCAAAGGGAAAACCCATAAGAAGTGTGTAAAATCATCCAGAAACAAAAGGTAATACGTATGACCCTCCTTGCTAGGCACAGGAGATGTCCAAATATCACTATGAATAATATCAAAAGGTGCGAAAGTAGTGTTTAAAGAACGCTGAAACGGAAGTCTGGCATGCTTGCCTAACTGACAAGACGAACATAAACCAGAGCGGTGCTCTTTATTACAAATGACAAGACTCTTAGAACGAAGTAAATCTAAAAGTTTTTGACAAGTTTGGGGGCAATAAGGACATTGTTTAGGTGCAAAGGGTTGGTAGGGGTTGGTAGTGTGGTGTGGCCAATGCCCGAAGTAGCAAGGCGACCACCGTTGCCAACGATAATAGAATGAGCAGGACCCTTAAAAGAATGAGATGAGAGAGTACCTGAGGAGTTCGTCATATGAGAGGTAGCGCCAGTGTCCATGTACCAAGAGCCGTCAGGAGGTGTCAGCTGCATGGAAGAGAAGGCGTTGTGCACATCAGTCGGGTATGCCTGATCGGATGATGGACGGGGAGCAGGACCCAACAAGCCCTGCTGGCGGTTGAGATATGGGGCAGGTCCACGAAACGACGCACCGGGGTAGCCATAGGGCATCCAAGGAGGGTAGCCAGGGTTGGGGTACCAAGAGGGGTGGCGGTTATCATGTTGCTGCGGGCGCCAGGTGCTGCGGCCGCCGCGGCCTCTGCCGCGGCCTCTGCCGCGGCCGCCGCTGCGGCCGCCGCCTCTAGGTCCTTGCTGATCGTTGGTGCGGCCTGGCTGGAGGGCGAGTTACTCGATGATGTCGCTGGATGAGACCAACGCCGTCTTGTCTTTGGCGGCGTCGGTTGTCTGACGTTGAAGGCGAGTCTCCTCCAGGATCAGTTGAGACCGGGTCTTCTCGAATGTAGGGAGAGGCTCTGTCTGCTGAATATGAGTAGCAGCAGCGTTGTATTCGGAAGGGAGACCAGAGAGAACCTGAAGAACCAGACGGGTGGCACTGGGTTTGGAGTCGACAGCGTCGAGCTGATCAGCCAGGGTCTTGATGTGCTGACAGTAGGCAGATATCGACGGAAAAGAGGAAAGCTTGCAACCTGAGAATTCGTGCTCGAGATAGACAGCACGGGTGGACTTGTTGTCTTGAAAGAGATCCTGAAGTTTCTTCCAAGCTTGCAAGGCGTTGTCTTTGGGGTCAAGGATAGTGGTCAATAGATCTTTTGAGATGGTGTTAAAGATCCATTGAAGAACAATGGTGTCAAGTTGAGCGAAGAGATCGTCGTCTTCGCTTGCAGGACGGTTAGCGGAGGAGTCGATGTGGTGGAGGACTTTATGAGCCTTAACATGGGTCGTGAAAAGGTGCGACCACATGGTGTAGGTACTGGACTCATGATCAAGAATGATTGGGATGCAATTTTTGATGTTGGAGATGGTTAGGGCGGAATGGTAGGGTGGCTTAATAGGGTCGGTAGGTTGTGGGTTAGCCATTGGGACGAGAAGGGAAGGCTAAGGGCGGTGTGCGGAAGTGCTAGCGAGCGAGAGAGAAGGAGGGGGTCGACGGTGGGAGTGACGCGGCCGCGGGGGGAATGGCGTGGGCGCGCTAGGGGGTGGCGCGGGCGCGCTAGGGGTTGGCGGACGGTGGGAGAGAAGGAGGGGGGGGGGGCCGACGGTGGGAGGGCGGCGGCGAGGAGAGAGAGAGAAGGAGGTGGCGGCTAGGGTTAGAGAAAAAGAATTTAGGGTCTTTGGATCTTAGGCTGTGATACCATGTGAGATCATGAGATTGATTGTAATGTCCTCCTTGAGGGTTTCCATTCATTGATATAACATATATATAGGTTACAAGGTATTGGGCCTTAACGGGCTTTCAGCCCACTATACAATAGGAGACCTATGTAATCTATCAGTTCGTTTCCATTTATCTGTTCTTCACAATTTGTTGGTTTGATCATTGTCCGGTGCGTGGGTTTCAAACAAATTTTTAACGCTGGTCACTATTTGATAACTTGATTTCCGATGGAGTAATTTCTAGCTTTGTTGAAAATGGTGTCATTCCTCATTTCCCATATTGTTTGCAAAATGAATCATAAGTCACAGAAAAAGTGGTTTACCTCTATGTGTTTGAGATATTTTCCAGGAAGTTATTAGTTAATATAGGGATCATGATCCCTTTCCTTGCAATTTGGTCATAGTAGGATATTTGAGTTCTTGTGATTGGACAATGGAAAATAGATGTTGGGCGTCTTCATCTTCTTTGTTACATAAGCAACATTGTGATGGGACTCAATTTAAATATTTTTTTTGTATTTTTTTCGTCGGAAGACTATCAATAGCAGCTTTCGATATTAATTTTTTTTGATTCTCGGTGGTATATTAATTTTCCAGATGTAGTTTAGGTTAAAATCATTGTCTTGGTTATTGTAGAGATGTTTATAGGTAGATTTTGTTGAAAAGGTTCCATTTGTATTTGGTTTTCATATTAATTTGTCAGGAGTATCTCACTCCGGGACGTCAATTGTAAGAATTATTTAGACGATTTGTGGGGGAAATAATTGGAAATTAGTCTAGTGTTCCACCACTTTTGGTTATCCAGTAGATCTGCCACCTTCATGTTGATATCATGATATCCTTGAAAGCGTTGTAAGGGGATATTATTTCGCCAAGGATTTGTCCAAATATTTACATATTTTCCATTGCTAATTATCCATAAGATTCCTTTCTGAAACCGATCTCGTAAGGTTAGAAGTCTTCCAAATTGTCTTGATGTATTAGTACTTGATTTTTTCGTGATAGCTAGAGTCATGCTGTAAGTATTTTTCTCTGATGATTTAAACCCATAAATTATCAGTGTTTGTGTAGAGTTTCCATAGGAGCTTTATTTTCTGACTAACTTTCATATCATCCGCTTTTCTAAAGCCAAGTCCTCCATTTTCTTTTGGTGACCAAAGTTTTTCCCAACTGATTAGTGTGTGTGTGTGTGGGTGCGTCTTTCGGAATTGAGTTTATTCTAAAAGAAGTTTTTATTTATTTGGTCTATTTGTTGTAAGATTCCTTTGGAGAGTAGGAAGGTTAATTTGCATCAGGTAGTTTGTTTTGAAGCATAGATTTGCTTTAATTAGAGAGGATCTCCCTGCTTGTGAATAGGAGGAAGCTTTCCATTTTGATAGTTTTTTTTTATATTTGTTGTGGCTTCCTTGAAAACAAAATTTTTGACACGGTCTCTAACGATCGGGATGCCTATATATTTTTTCATAGTTCGAGACACAAGGATATGCATTTGGTTGGTTAAAAGTTGTGTTGTCTGGGTGCTGATTTTTTTGGTCACACTTGTTGTGAATTTTTTTTAGGGATAATCAATTTTTTTACTATAATTATTGATCAATTTATGCTATCTTTTCAGGTGATAGTTTCTTTTGGATTACAAGTTTAATTTTTTAATTTTAATTTTTAAATATTATTTTTTATGATAGTTGTCATGACCCTTGTTAGTACACTATATATTAATGACATTTTTTTTAATAACAATATGTTTTGACGTTGCAATTTTTTCTTTGCGATAGTTGACCAGTCAATAATATCAGTGACAAGTGATGAGGTTGATAACATTATATTGTTACTTTGGTATTGTAACCTTAAAAAAATTTCACCACAAACTTATACATCATGAATGCACTGTCATCAATCCATATTTTAATTTAACCATTAACGATAAAAAAAACTATCATCATATCGTCCCAACAAGAAATGTCACCGCCACATTATAATTCTTCAAAATATTTCCACCAAATAAAATTTAAAAAGTTAATTTGATCAATTTTTCTCACCGGATATTAAATAATTGTCACTACCACACCAATATCACAAAGATATTGTCACCGGGATATCATAACCTCCAAAAACCGCCACCACCACACTATTTATCACAAAATACTATTATCAATCCATATTTTTAAAATTTGATCATTGCATTGACTCTCTACAAAATCTGTCATGATGATACCAGTTCAATAAAATAAATATCACCACAATATTAGAACCCCCAAAATTAACAACCACCATAAACTATTTATCACCAAGATAATGTCTCCAACCCATTTTTCCAAAATTTGAGTATAGATTGAATCTCTACAAATATTGTCATCACGAAACTCACTGGTCATCACTGTTATCACCAAACTAAAATCCTATTTGAAAGAATATGAGCTAGATGAGACGCATTCCATCACCCACTCAATGAACACCAAAGGGAAGTCAAGTTCAAGCAAAGCAAACCTCAAGAAACTTCAAAAAATCGTGCAATACGCCTTGGCTGGATCAACATTAAAGAAGGATCTTCGGGTGTCCCTCTTGACATCATAGTGCCTCAAGAGCTCTTGAACAAGGAAAATATTATCGGATATGACCCTTGTCGGAATGAAGGTGGCTTGGGCCGGATCAATGAGGTATCCAAGACAACCTCCAAGCCTAGTAGTAAGAATCTTGAATATTATCTTGTACACCATGTTGCAGTACAAGATAAACTCTCCATCTTGGGGACTAGCGAAATAATATAGTGATTGAGTTGCTTTAAAAGACTACCATTAGCGAAGTACTCTTTCAAGGCTGCAGATGCCTCTCCCCCAATAATATCCCAAGATATTTTGAAGAACTTAGTGGAGAAGTTATCCGGGCCAAGCGATTTTGAGTTACATATACCTCAAATTGGAGCTTTGATCTCTTCGTTGGAAACCGGCTTAGTGAGCAGTACTATGTCTTCTTCCTTGAGTTTCGGCCCATTAGCTAGAGAACCACGGCCTCTCGGTGACAACCACATATCTCTTGGTTCCTAATAAACCCTCAAAATAAGCCACAAATTCCTCGACCGCCTCACCTTTCGATCTAGTAATGGATCCATCCTCTCATTATAGTGAGACAATAAAGTTTCTTCTCCCATTCGCTCTCATCAGCCCTTGGAGGTAGGGCTATTACTTGAGCCGAGTAGCCCGAGCTCGTCTTGGGCTCAGCTCGGAAAAAGCTCGACTCGGGCTCGCTCGAATTAAATATGAGTCAAGCTTGAGCAGAATTCTGAGCTCGAGCTCGGCTCGAGTAGCTCGTATAGCTTATTTTATGGGTGAAATTACAGTTCTCCCCCTATGTTTTATTTAACCCCATGTAAATAGGTTTTATTTAACCTCTTGTAAATAAAGCGTATATCTCGTTTCGTAGGTGAAATTACAGTTCTGTCCCTAGGTTTTATTTAACCTCTTCTTCTAAAGAGTCTGTCAGCCGCTTTGCCTTTTTGACTCCATTCACTTTGAATCACAGATCTACATTTTGTGAGTAGCTCGAGCTCGAGAAAATAAGGCTCGAGCTCGAGCTCGGCTCGTTTGTAAACGAGCCAAGATTGAACATCCACTACTCGAGCTCGTTAGCTCGTATATCAGCCCTACTTGGAAGTACTTGGAGAATCTATCACCTTCAAGAATGTATTTATGCTTGACAAATTGAGAAATAAAACATACATCTTCATTGGAGAGCCTCTTTGACTCGGCTTTGGCACACACATCTCAACTCTAGCATCCATGGAGTCTGGATTGACACGGAGAGGGTCAAGTGTAGCCGCTAAGAACTCATCATCCCTCTCAACCCTCTTTGAAAATTGTGGCTAAAGGGCATTTCATCAAGCCTTCTAAGAGGCTTTTTTGACCTATGCAACAAGCCAGTTAGCCAAAATTGATACGTACATTGTTCCCGATAAGTCCAATTCTTGCACACGATGCAGAAACGTTCTTGTGATCGATCCACATGTTATGGAATTTGAAGCTCCTTCTCTTTCTTCTAAGGTCCGTTCGAGAGAGAGAGACACATTGGTTGACTTGTGATCCGTCGACTCCTACATGTTCGAATAGGTGGCATGACACCCGACACTACTAGCCCTCCACTTCTGGTTCACGATGACCCTATCGATCTTGCTCCAAATGGTGCCATTTGTCGAAGTGAAGATATTCTCACTAGTAAAAAGCACATCCTTAAGTATGAAGCGGTGCCACGCCTCAAGCATATCACCACACTGGTACATTGACACCAACTCGCCATTAATGCACTCATCAAAGTCCATAACATTGTTGAAGTCGTCAAGGACCATCTAAGGCAACTCATGGGCCTCAAAAGTGCTCTCCATGGTATCCCAAATACTCTTGCGATTACCACACTATACAAGCCATAGGCGAAAAAAATACTACATCTCAAGCCAAAGACTTTGCACGTCACAATGCACGCAATTACTTGCACCATCACACAAGCAATCACCACATCCATGAGCCTTTAATCCCACATCACGACATCCTCCCATGGTGATCCAAGTGGAAATTGTCAACAAAGTTCCAACCCGAAAATTGGGAGCTCGTCAACAAAGACACATTAGTAAGAAGAGTATGATTCTTAGTTTCAAGAACACCACACATACTTACCTTGTGAGTGTTGTTGCAGGAGTAAATCAAGTATTAAATAGATATCAAATATAGTTCAGACTGACTCCCCTGTCTCAGCAAATGAATACAAGACTTCCTCCCGTTGTAGTAAGAGAAAATCAGGATCGAATCCACGAGGAAGCACGCCAGCAGTTCTTAGATAGCTGTAAATTCTCACAGAAGCAGAGCAGCAGAAACAAACAGAAACGCAGAAATAAACCCGGCAAGGGCAACTAAAACTAATGCAAAGAACAAACTAAAGAAAGAAAATAAAGCAAAGGAAGTAAAGAACAACGCATCAAGTAAAAGCAAAGCAAAAACGAAAAGCAAAGGCAAAGACTGGTCGATCTCGACAACAGCTACTCGAGATCGACAAAGGCAGTCGACAACAGTAACTCAGAAAACGAAAACAAAGCAACTCGATGAAAAACTCTCCTCGACCTCGACAAGAGGTACTCGATCTCGACCAGAAACAGTAAAGGCAGAAACTTCAGAAATCGAAAATCGACGAAAACAGACGAAAACCAACTCGACCTAGACGAAGCCCTACTCGATCTCGACCACAGCTTCCTCGAGATCGACAAAGCACTACTCTATGTTGACAAGAAATAGTAAACACAAAATTGCAGATTTTCGACAGAATTCAGAAATTTGACAGAAATTAACTTCAATATATTAAAAGACTTCCAAAGCCAGGGTATCAACACCACAACGATAACTATGCAAAACAACACATAAAGGCATAAAAGATCATGCTTTCCATCAAATAACTTTCGTCATTAACAACTAGGCATATAGAGGCTCTCGCATAAACCCTAATTGTTACTAACCCTTTTTCACATAATTAATCCAAGTTGCATTAAGATCACTTTCGCTTCAATAATACAAACAAGGATCACCTTCAACTTTCGCAAAAGAATCATGCTCGTAGGGATAGAAGATGAATCGCACAAAAGATCTGACCTTTATCGCATCGCCTCACATGGCCACCGTCGGGCTCACCCCAGCCCCAGAAGTAGGTGGACTACTCACGCCTCATTGCAATCGCAGACATTGAATGAAAAGAACTAAATTGCATAAAACTATATTCAAAAGCCAATACAATTCCGGCAATCAACTTTCGCAGAAAGCCAAAACCTTAAAAACCTTAGAATTCCTAAACTTCTCTACTGGAACTAACTAATTGTGTCTCTTGAATGATCTCTGAACTGGAATTAATAAAACTGAGCCCCCTAGGGCCTTATTTATAGCCTTCATTCCCTAGCTATTCTAGGAAAGAAGATATCTATCTCTATCTAAAATTATATCTAAAACTTGAAAGGATAAATAAAAGACATAAAAGAATTAAATCTATAAAGAAAAGATAAAACTAATTAAGGTAGGTCTTCATGTCTTGATAGATCTTGTCTCCTTGGATAGAACTTGATGGAATCGGATAGAATCTTCCGCCTTTGCGCCCAAGGAATCCCAAGTCTAGTCGGACAAGTCTCGTCGAGAAGCTGCTAGACACGGCTCTAGTCGACCTCGAGTTGGGCTTGTCGACCTCGAGTAGCATGGTTCGTCGAGTGGACTTCCTCGGCTAGATCTGCTCGATGTGGCTCGGACTTGGTCACTGGTGCTCGTCGACCTCGAGTAAGCCTTGTCGACCTTGAGTAGGGATGATCGTCGACTAGGTCTCCTCGAGTGGCTCTCCTCGGCAAGCTCGGATCTGGACTTAAGGTCTCGTCGATCTCGACAAGGGTTCGTCGAGATCGAGTAGGGCTCTTCCCTTCCGCTTCTGCTCCCGCGAGTTGCTTCATCCGCTGGCAGCGAGTGGCCTCTTCCGCGGCAGCGAGTGGTCCGCTGCAGCGAGTGGAGTCGCTGGCAGCGAGTCTCGCCTGGTCGTTCTCGGCTCCTCTCCTTGTCGACTCCGGGCATGGAGCTGAGGCTTCGTCGATCTCGACTAGTGGTCCTCGAGATCGAGTAGGGCTCGGAGCTCGGGTTGGTCTGGCTCTCGATCAGGCTCTGCTCGACCAAGCTGTGCTCGGACAGGCTCGTCTATGTCGAGTAAGCCTACTCGAGATCGAGTAGCCTTAATCTTCAGCTTGATTCCGTTGCTTTGACCTTGGACTTCTGTAGTGGTTTTCCGAGCTTTTCCGACCTTTTGTAGAATTGCTGTAAAATGCCTTGATTTCTGCGAATTAAACAGAAACTGGTGTAGATTCCATAATTTGGCAAATAAACATAAACTACATAGATTCTGTACTATCTAAACCCAAATGAATGCAATGTATACAGAAATCGATATAAAAGTTACTGTAAAACATGGCAGATTCAGCTTACAATAGTGAGCCACAAGCATGTCCCTCAAATGTTTTTGTTTCTGAGGTAGGTTGAACCTCTTAACATTCCATGAGATGACCTTCATTGGGAAACCTTGTTTTTTTCCTTTGACGGTGGCTACATTTTTCACCTTTTCCAAGTTCCTTGTAGACCTTCTATTGCCCACATTGACCTTCTATTGTCCACCACCTCATTCCGACCACCTAGGATCAACTTCAAGCGCGAGAACAAAAGCATCTTCCTTTGAGGCTCCCGCCTTGCTCTTACCTTTCGTACATTTGAGCATTAAGAGCCTTCTTTTACCTAGCCTTGGATTTCGAAACCACCTCTACGAAGGGCTCATCCACATTATGATTCACGACACTCGATCTCTTCATCTCCCTCCTTTATTGAAGACCCATCATCCTTTAAAGAGGATCCGTCGAGACTAAGTTGTTCATATACACATCCCTCATGAGATTCCTCACTCTTCTCTAATGTGCGCTAAAAAAACCATGTTTTTTGCTTACATTCATATCAATTTCTGTATACATTTCATATATCTGGGTTTGATTTATGCAGAATCTGTGTAGTTTATGTTTATTTACAAATTATGGAGGTCTACACAAGTTTCAATTTAATTTCGCAGAAATCGGATGAGCTTTGGAGTTTAAAGGAAAGTCATGAAAACATTGGAGAAGCTAAGGAAGAGCATATGATAGCGCAGCTGGAGAAAACACCACTTTTCATCATTCGTCATTCTGAATCAAGTTCAGATGTCTTCATGATAGTTGTAGCCCTCGAAAAGAGCTTTCCAATGAATGTTCATATGCATCAATCAGATGAACTAGGACTTGGGAAAGTGCGTTTCAAGACGAAGCAGAATGCTAAAAGCTGACATACATACTCGACGTCGACTACACCTGGTCGATGTCGAGTAAAGACCTAGTTGACTTCCATCCCAGAGATCGAGATGGAGCACAAGCTGAGCCGAGAGCACAAGACCTGGTCGACGTCGACCACTTTGGTCGATGTCGAGTATATAACAGAGCCAAATCCGAGTCGAGATTGAGTAGGAGTCCGGATGTGAGATTGCTTGGGCATGAAGGCACGAGAGATCTATCAACATGAGAAGACATCTATCCTCATGGGTTAAATCCTATTTTACCTAGGGAAATTTTATTTCTTTTATTCATTTAAATTATGGAACTTTTATCTTTAGAGAGAATGACATAGATGATAGATATTTGCTCTCCTTGGGTAGCAAGGATTGAAGCCTATAAATAAAGCTCTAGGGGCTAGTTTTTCATTCATTCAAGTCAAGTCATCTTCGGGCGCAAGAAGAGAGGAGAGAGAGAGAGAGGCTATTTTTTCATTCATTCAAGTCAAGTCGTCTTCGGGCGCAAGGAGAGAGGAGAGAGAGAGAGAGAGAGAGAGAGAGAGAGAGAGAGAGAGAGAGAGAGAGAGAGAGAGAGAGAGGAGCCGAGTGGAGAGGAAGAGGAAAGTTTGGAAGGTTTTGTAAATTTTCGTTTGAGTTGAGTGTCAAAGTTAGTTTCTTTTATTATGATTTCTTTCTAATTTCTTTCTTCTACGGTTTGGGTGTTCCACCATAGATATATGTGTTTTATTTATGAATTTATATGTCTTTATCATCTTCTATCCAATATGCATGATTCTTCTACGAGAGTAGTAGGTGATCTTTATTTATGATATTGAAGCGAAAGTGATCTTATTATGAATTTGGATTAATTATGAAATTAGGATAGTAACACTTAGGGTTTATGCGAGAGCCTCTATATTCTTATTTGTTAATGACGAAAGTTATTTGATATAAAACATGGATCTTTATGTGATTTATAATCTACATATATGTTTATTGTTGCGGTGATCCCTAACGTTGGAAGTTTGCGCCTTTATTATTCCATTTTTGTTATTTTAATTTCTATACAGATTCTACTCGACACCAACCACCATTCCCTCTCCATCCCTCAACGTCGACCAATTCTTCTCGACATCGATAACAACCTTACACCTCTTCCCGCTATCCCCGAAACCAATTACACCTAGAACCACTGAGTTTTCTCCTGAGGATGAACATGACTCCACTATCCTATAACGGGGCCTTGACTATAAATTTATTTGGTCGAGAAACCCTCTCGTCATTCTCTCCCTATGCACTTGTGTTTCCCACCTTATCATGTGTTTCCTTAGGGTTCACAATGTTTCTATTGTTTACCACATCCCCACCCTTTTGTGTTTCTCCCTCATCATTTTTTGTATTCCCATCCCCATCACTAGTAGGAGGACCTAATCACTTCGAAGAGGATCCCCAAGAGAAGGGGTGGAACTATTCCCTTGGGTAGTATCAGCTTCATCTTTCTCATTCGCATCATCCCCCACATTCCGGCCCTTCTTATCTTGTTTTTTGTTGCCTTTGCCCCCCTAGAATTTACTCCCCACGCCCCACAGATGTCCTCTTTTCCCCAAATGAGTAATGGTCCTGGTCATGACCAAAAGCACAACACTTCATGCAATATTACGGCTCATTCTCTATTAAGAACTTGCACTCAAGGTTGTCGCCATCATCTAAGTCAAGGCAAACCTCGTGTAGGTTAGCAAAGTTCACCTCCACAAGCACTCTAGCATATGATTCTCGTTTTTTATCCTTAGTAACTTTATCCATTTATAGTAGTTTCCCTACATGGGAAGCCACTCTTCAAGAATATATGTTCGACATCTAATAGGAAGTAGGAATTCCAAACAATCAAACCCATAGAGAAATATTAGCAACATCCTTATGATTAAAAGGAAATTTTATCGGGAATATATATGCTTAAGTATACGGGACTTACTGTGAATGAAGTATGGTCCACCCTTGAGCATGTTCTCACAATTCACTTCTGATTGAAGTTAAAGATCATCCATCCTCCTTACTCATGCCTCGAGCACCAACGGGACCACTTTGAGTACCGATGGACACCAGGGGCCCCTCGAGCAACACCAGAGCACCAACACGCACACCAAAAGCACCATCTAGCCCAGTCTAAGCATTCTCGGACACACCCTAGACGTCGACGAGCACACCCCGAGCTGCAATGGGTTCAACTTGGGCACTGTTGGGCACCCCCTAAGCACCAGTTATCACCTTTCAAGAGGCGTCAGGAATAGAGGGAGCACCCTCGGGAGCCTCAGGAGCACCATTGGTCACCTGGGCACAAAAGGAAATGTATTGAAGGGCGCTCAAGGAAGCAGGCGTAGATACAGGAGCCTTGGAAGCTTGGTGTTAAGGGACGCCCGTGAGCGCTGAGGACCCAAGCGCCTAGGGCTTGAGAGCAGCTTGGGAACTCAATCTTGATTTGATGTCACGTTGTAGTCCTTTTATCCCTCCCCATATTCTTCTCTCCTCTTCGGACTCCGACTCTCGGACTTAAGGTTTTGGCGATTTGTGGCGCTGTCTTGGCAATTGATAATGCTTATTTTAATAGGCATTATAGGTTAATTTAAGTGAATTTCATTGTAATATATATTCATGTTTTAGTGTTAATTAGATTATCGCTCATTTTGTGGGAATGTTTGGAATCTACGCTATTTCGATGATTACATATTCGTAGAGCCAAGGCGAAGAACACGATGAACAAAGATAAGGGAGGCTAAGGAGAGACTTGGGATAGTTTAAGGAAGATGTCCCGAAAAGCATCGAACAAGATAAGGAGCAATGGAGCACAAAATGTAGGTCTAAGAGCGAAAACAAGGGCGAGTTGCGAAAGCTGTCCGCCCGACGAGTTGAACTTGTAACACACTTTCCGAAGGTCTCGGTTGTCCGATCGACGCATATGAGTATGCGTTGGAAAGTTCTTTCTGAGATATACGTGATGTTTTTCTGATGGAAATTCACTGATAGTGAATGGATATCTGTTGTAGCGGATCAAGTCAACAACATCATATGCGTTGAATCAGCCCGAGAGCCAGTGAGTGGATCCGCTCCAGCGATTGTGTCACAGATACGGATGGAGTTTTATTTTAGCGGAATCAAATCAAAGGGCTTCGACGATGAGATCTCATTCCTACAAAGGTGACTCGCTGCCAGCGAACAGAACTCGCTTCCAGCGAATGAAGTCGCTCCCTGATAATGCATATTTTAGATAGGCATTATAGATAGTTTTTATTGCATTTAAGTATTCATATTGTATATTTTTTGTCTTATTTACATGTCATTGAATATTTGATTACTTGAATGGATTGAAATGGATATTTAGATTTGTAAGCTAGAAAAAAGACTATCTATAATGCTTGGAAACAATGTGAGCGATTGATATGAAAACAAAGTGAGCGAAAATAAATTAATTCAAGGGCATTGAGACAACCGTATAAAAAAAGGGGTAATGAGAAAAGAAAAAGAAAACATAAATGAATTTTGGTGGGGCAAAACTTGTGTCCCAAGTTGATTAAAGTACCCTGAGTGGAATCGAATTATCATAAAGGGAAAAATGCCTATGTCGTATAAGGTTGAATTGATGAACCATGAAATGATGACTCGATGGCTTGTGTTTAATGTCTTGATTGTGTGCTTGCAGACCAAACATCATCTATCTTGAAATGATGACATTGTGGCTAACATTAAAAGCGTCGACACATGCTTGCAACTCGAGTAACTTATTTAGCTTATAGTATAAGCTAGTTGAATTTTTTTTTTAAACGATTAGAAATAGGCTTCTTATGAATTGGCTTACTCACACTTGATCCTCTGACCAGTTCTTCCGATCTTGGTTTAATCAGTCCATTACAGTGGTGTCGTTCTTTGGTGCACATGCGTTTAGTTTCGAATGAAGTTGCAGTCTCGGACCCTCTACCGATCGAGATGACCATGGCAGTGTTTTGTATTTTTGAAGATCTCTCATCTAGGTGAGGGGAAAATCGTCGATCCACACTACCCCAAGAGACGTTTAATTTTGCTAATGGGTTTATGCTTTTTTCTCCTCGACGTCGTAACATCACGTCGGTCTCTTGAACTTCCCATGTTCTCGACATTCTTAGTCTTCCCTTGGTCTTCATCGACTTTCACTCTGTGATAATGCACATCCTAGATAGGCATTATATGCATTTTTAAGCTAGTTAGGTTGCATGTAGTTAATGATTTGGAGTTAAATTGCATCTTATGATTATTTTGTAAGAGTTCGGATTCTGTGGGAATTTGTGATTGTTTTGAAGAGTTGGATTCGAACACTATTGAGAGATGCCATGATGTTGGATTTGAGTACAATAAGCAAGACTTGGAATAAGACAAGAGATGAGAAGCTTTCGGATGCTGGCAGCGAGTATTGCTGCAACTGAATGCAGCGACCGCAACAATCCATGTCACGGCCACCGCAAGGAGCTGGAGCAAATGACATTGGAGAACACGTGTGAAGCGGAAAGGAGCTGGAGCAGCGGACATTGGAGAACACGCGTGCAACGACAAGGAGATGGAGCAGCGGACATTGGACGTCAGAATGTCGTGTTTTAGTTAATGAAATCCTAGTTTGCTTTGGGACGTTTTTGGTCGATTTGAACTCTTAAAGGCCGATTCTAGCTAGTTTTCTATTGACTTCTATTCTATTCTACTTTCATCAGACAATTAGAGATTTTAGTTATTTCTTCCATGGGGAACTAAACTCATTTGTTCTGCCTATGATTTTAAGCTTTATTTGGATTGATTCTGAGTTTCTAATTCTCGTTCCTTAATTCCTTATTTGAATGCTTCAACTTCTTTGTGCTTATTGATTGTATTGTATTGTTCTGTCTTGTCTGGACAACTAGTTTGATCAATTCTAATTTTTTTTTATCTTCCTGATTGCGAACCTTAAACCAAGTAGAAAACTTGTCCCTTTAGGGCTGATTGAACTAATTGGATGAGTAGGAAGTTGGATGTGTTGTTAAATTCCTTTATGAGGAACTGCAAATACCTTGGTTAATCTTTGAACTTAAAGCTATCAATTGGGTTAAATCCTTTTCTGAAGGACTATTCAATCGATAAGGGTGTCTAGGACGGATTGGACTAGTAACTATATTAGGTTAGGACAAGGGTATTCATAGGAAACCTAAAAGGACGAGAAGAAGTTACAAAGATCGTTTCAACCAAATAAAGTGGAAAAGTATAGGTAGAACTATTTCTCACAATTGTTTGAATCAAAATCATTTACTTTTGCTCTCATCAATCATCTTTGATAAAAGGCGGATCTTTTAAACCACTCAGAAAAACCTCCCTTTGGTTATTTAATTGGCACTAAAATCGCACTTGAATAACAAATTTCCCTGTGGGTCGACCTCTTACTTATTGCTATACTAGTTATAGGTTTGAGATTTATGTGACGCACCTAGGACCTGCCAACGGTGTATGGTGAGCATATTTTCTGAGTATGTAGAATGTTTTATTGAGGTATTCATCGATGACTTTACTGTGCATGAAAATGACTTTGATACTTGCTTGCACCATTTGTCACTTGTGCTTAGACGGTTTGTAGACATCCACTTAGTTCTCAATTATGAAAAGTTTTATTTTATGGTTGAGCAAGACATTGTTTTTGGTCATATTGTGTCTAGCAGGGGTCTTGAGGTGGACAAGGCTAAGATCGATGTTATTCAGTCTCTTCCTTACCCCACCATTGTGCGCGAAATTTGTTCCTTTTTGGGCCATGCATGGTGATCTATTGCATGTTTATTAAGGATTTTTCTAATATTTTTGCACCTCTTTGTGATTTACTCAAGAAAGAAGTACTTTTGACTTTGATGACAAGTGTAGAGTATCCTTTGATGAGCTAAAAGGTCGCCTGACAAGCGCCCCTTTTTATGTGTGGTGCTAGTGACTATCCAGTGGCATGGGTGCTGTCTTGGGACAAAAGGAATGAAAGAGCTCTCATGTCACTTACTATGCCTCCATGACTCTTAATGGAGTGCAAAGGAACTACTCAACCACAGAGAAAGAGCTTCTGGCCGTGGTCGTTGCACTGGAGAAGTTTCTCTCCTGTCTCCTAGGAGCTAAGGTAATTGTCTTCACTGTTCACGCTGCTCTTCGTTATTTGTTAACTAAAAAAAAGAGAAACCTAGATTGATTGGATGGATCTTGCTCTTGAGAGAATTTGATATCGAAATCAAAGATAAGAAAGGTGCAGAGAACTTAGTAGCGGACCACCTCATCAGACTTGTCCAAGGAGAGGACAAGTTGGACGATCAAAGACCCATCCATGGTGAGTTTCCTGACGAGACCCTTTTTTTTCTTGAATTCTCATTTGTGTATACAACAGTACCTACCCACGGTGGATGCAGCGGTCGCCGCAATAGATGCAGCGGTCGCCGCAATAGATGCAGCGGCCGCCGCTTTGGACTCAGGTGCAACGTCCGCAACATACATGCAGCGTTCGTCGCTTTTGCTAGCTCGCCCCTTTTACTTTCTATTGACGAGGTGAGCCCCGATGCCCCTGAATTATTGATGGGGGTCTATACTCCTCGGCCTTGGTTTGCCAATATGGTGAATTTCTTGGTCACTAGAGATATTTCACCGAATTTCACAAAGGCTCAAAAGGACAAGATTCGCCATGAATCTAGCTTCTATGTTTGGGATGGCCCCTACCCTTAGAAATATTGTATTGTTTAGGTAATTAGGAGGTATATGCCATACAATGAGGTACAATCTGTCCTTACTTTTTGTCATGCTCATGAATGTGGAGGCCACTTTGGTCCTCAAAAGATTGCTAGAAAAGTTTTAGAAGCAGGTTTCTTTTGGCCTCACTTGTTTAGGGGTGCTAATTCTTTATGTAAACTTGCGCTAGATGTCGAATGGTTGGGAACGTATCTGCTAGAAATGAAATGCCACAAACTAAGATCATATTGTGTGAAATTTTTGATGTTTGGGGTATTGATTTCATGGGTCCCTTCCCTAGTTCTTTTGGAAATATCTATATTTTTCTTGTGGTGGACTATGTCTCTAAGTGGGTGGAGGCAAAGGCCACCAAAACTGATGATTCTAGAGTTGTTGTAGATTTTCTAAAGGACATGATTTTGACAAGATTTAGGGTGCCTAAGGCTCTGATTAGTGATAGAGGGAGACATTTTTACAATAGGACCATCAGTTCCCTATTAAGGAAATATCATGTCACGCAGAGAGTTTCCACATCATATCATCCTCAAACCAATAGTCAAGCAGAGATATGAAATCGGGAGATTAAGACCATTCTGGAGAAAACAGTGGCACCTAATAGAAAGGATTGGAGTCTAATACTGAATGATGTTCTGTGGGCCTATCGGGAGGCCTATAAGACTCCCATTGGCATGTCCCCTTATCGAATTGTCTTTGGAAAGGTCTGTCATCTTCTTGTGGAACTTCAGCATAACACATACTGGGTTGTCAAGAATTGCAATATAAGGATGAATGAAGTGGGTGAGTTCAGAAAACTTCAATTGCAAGAGCTAGAGGAATTGCGCTTGGATGCCTATGACAATGTATTGATTTATAAGGAGAAGACAAGGGCTTGGCATGACAAACATATGCTGCGGAAGGAGCTAAAGATAGGAGACAAGGTTCTCCAATATAAATCGCACATGAAACTTTTCCCTTGAAAGCTTAGATCAAGGTGGGAAGAGCCCTACACGATCTCAAGGATATTTCCTCATGGAGAAATCGAACTCTATTACCCTAAGTCTCATGAGCTCTTCAAAGTCAACGGTCATAGAACGAAGAAGAGGAGTTGGTGCTTGCTGAACCAACCAGTTAGGCCATTCAAGGGCCATTACGTCGAGCCAACGACATGAAACAAAGACGCTTCTCGGGAGGCAACCCGAGGTAAGTTTTTCTTTCTTTTTCATTTAATCTCCTTTAGTAGTTTTTATTTTTGTTTTTTCTTTGGTTTGCATTGAATTTTGACTAACAAAAGCCAAAGAAGAAGAGGCATCGACCGTAGAATTGGAAAGGAGCTACCACTGCACATATGTTGCGACCGCTGCAAGGAAGCACCGGCAACCGCATCTCTACCCGCGGCAGGCTACTAGTGCAACGGCCGCCACATCACCTTTTCCCGAGACCCTTATCCCTTTTTCTAAAAAAAAAGAGACCGAAACCACTTTTCTAACCCTACCTTTCTATCTCCCTCTCTCTACTGTCACTCTCCTCTATCACCATCGCCAAATCTCCCAACCTTTCCTTCACCATCCCACAACCTTCAACCTCCTTGCACCTAACCACCATCTTCAGATCCGAGTTCCCAATGGACTCGCCGGAACCGACCTTCACCGGCCGCCACCCACAACCTCGTCATTCCATTAGACCGGATCTGCGTCAAATCCAACCCATTTCGGTCGGATCTCTGCTTTGAACGACGAAAGAACCGGTGAGACCACCGAGCAGCGCCAGCGCCTCCCCCTGCCTGCTGCCATCGTCGCCTGCTGCGCCCGCCACCAGGTTCGATTGTTTCGGTTGTTTGGTTAGTGTTTTGATTGCTTGTTGGTGTTTGTTGGTTTTTGTGTGTCTATGAGTGTTATGGTTGATTGTGGATCTGATTGGGTGGATTTATACTATTGAGATTTGATTAAATATGGTTCGTCAGTTGCGCAACTTATCTAGGGGACAGAGGAAGATTTGGGATGGTTTTGATATGAAGAAGTTCGTGCAAACGAAATTCTTCAATGTCCAAATGTTACCGAGGTTAGGGATGCTATTTTGTACTCAGCAGATGCTTACGCATGGGGGCTTAGGCGCTTTTCTGAATTTTAGTGCCCCACCTATCGTGAGTTGGCTAGGGAGTTTCTGGCTACGTTGGATGTGTCGGATGATGGAATTACATTTCATCTGCTCGATCATGGATACGCATGCACATTTTCTCAGTTGCAGGAGGCATTTAGTATGACTCAAGAGCCCACTGAGGGTTGGGTCGAGGATGGGACAGATCAGAGGATACATGATTTTTTGTATGCGGCAACTGACACTGCTTTTGATGGACATAGAGGGGAGTACAACTACAAGTTCGTCCATCCGGGCCTTAGGTTGGTTCACAAGGTCCTGGCTATGGCTTTTAGTGGCCAGGGTGACGTGAACAAGGTGCCATCTGGAGATTTACCTTGGTTGTGGAGCTTTTCTCTCCTGTTACCAATCATTCTTGACTAGGTAGAGATCTTTCTGTAGAGTTGCTTGAGGATTCAGGGGAAGAAGGTAGGTAGAGTTGGTTTGGGGGTATGATCACTCTGATCGCCCGACGCTTTATTGATCCATCACAGGGCGGTGCGCCTATGTCTGGAGGATATTCTTATACGGAGGATCAGCTGAGGAAGACCTACTTGCTTAAGGGCTCAGATGCGGCAGGTTTTATTTGGATGGCTAACCAGGGAGCCCATAAATTGTGGCTGCCTAGGGTCCTTCTTTATGGTCCTACTGATGTTGCCTTCTACACTGAGGGCGATGAGATTGAGGATGATGCTGATGAGGAGGAGGAGGAGGAGGGTACACCTGAGAAGATTTCACCCACATGTCATCTTATGCCTGATTATCATATGGGTGGCGCTCAGTATGTTGATGGCTCTTCTGCGGGGCCTAGTTCTTCATATGACGACTCTGCCTGGCGAGACCACATGTTCACTCAGATGCAACACTTATCTATGTGCCAGGACTCTTTCGAGTTTGAGCTCAGCGACGTGGGTTGCAATGTGAGAGAGATGTCCTCTAACATTGAGGAGATGAGGAGAGAGCAGGCTTACTACTTCTGCCTGCAGTACCCGCAATATCCGCCCTACCAGCTGCTTCCTCAATGAGTGGTTAGTTTCCTCTTCCTCAACGTCGAGTTCATTTGTTTTATTTTTGTTGTCTTTACTGTTTCATTGAGGACAATGAAAAATTTAAGTGGAGGGGAATTCTGTGTATATAGTCCATGTAGTAGATCATATTTACATTTATGCACCATGTTTAAATTTCTGTACTCATTTTAAAGTTTCTGTCTACTTGTGCATTTGGAAAAAAAAAATAAAAAATCCAAAAATATTATGCATTGCATTTATATGTGTTATTCAAATACCCATATGGATAAGTTTGTCCTCTAATTTAAATTTCAGCATGATCATATAAATCCCATGGAGTTCTGGATGTTTTGGCCTTGTTTATATTCTTGATTTCATGTGGAACATGAGCTAGCAAATATAATTGAGCATGTATGATTGAGCTAAAGTATGCTTGAAATCCTATAAAAATGACCTTTGTGAGAATGTTTTAGCCTTATTTGGAATCATTTATAATTCCTTTTGCTCAATTGTCTGATTTACTCTCCTTGTGTTGCTACCTCTTGGCATTGACTTTAGTATCTATTTTTCAAGACCGACTCACATGTTTGGTGTTTGCGGAGTTTATGTTTATATCCCGAGTCTTTTGTTTTAGTTTGTTTATATTTAGTGGAATAAGGTGGCAATGGTTGATACACTTAGTAACCAGGTCTACACATGACACCCATGGGTATGATTCGTGCAAAACGGTGTCGAAAACTATCCACTAAGAAAAGAAGCTTGATCATTGAGTAGCTGAGTTCATTCATGACACCAATGCTTGCAACTCCCGCCAAAAGATGTTCAAGTGGACTTTAATTAGGTAAGTTGAGGTGTTGATAGACCGTGACCATTTTTGACACCCATGTTTGCGCCTCACGTAGAGAAGACACCAAGGCAAGAAAATAAATAGAAAATAGAAAAGAAAAAAAAACAAAAATGAAAAAAAAAGTCAAATTTTTTTTCTTTTCTTTATTGTGTCCCGCAAGTAATGACATTTTGGTGGAGATTTGGTGATATTGTGGTCAATGTCTATGGGCTTAGTGCATGTTGGATTGAGTTGAGAGTTGTAATTTAAAGCCTAAACACATGAGAGCATGAGTGAAACACATACTTCTGGTGAGGTTGGATGATTTCTACCTCTAAGCTTTGATCACTTGAATACATGCTATGACGTTTGTTTGCTTGGTTTATGTTTTCACTAGCTATGATGTTGCTTTTTGATGAGTTTGAGACTTGAAGGGATTTCCTATGGGGTGCATTGATTCGTGTTCATTTTATCATTTCTTGAGGACAAGCAAAGGTTAAGTGTGTGGGAATTTGATAATGCATATCTTGGATAGGCATTATAGGCATTTTTAGGCTAGTTATGTTGAATTTAGTTAATGATTTGGAGTTAAATTGTATCTTATGATTATTTTGGAAGAGTTTGGATTCTGCGCGAATTTGTGATTGTTTTGCAGAGTGGGATTCGAAACCTATTGAGAGATGCCATGATCTTGGATTGGAGTACAAGAAGCAAGACTTGGAAAATAACAAGAGATGAGAAGCTTTCGGATGCTGGCAGCGAGTATTGATGGGACTGGATGCAGCGGCTGCATCAAGCCATGTCGCGAACACCGCAAGGAGCTGGCATTGGAGAACACGCGTGCAGCGGCCGCAACACCTATGATGCGGTCGTCGCATTGGACATCAGAGTGCCACATTTTAGTTAATGAAACCCTAGTTTGCTTTGGGACGTTGTTGGCCGACTTGAACTCTTTAAGGCCGATTCTAGCTAGTTTTCTATTGACTTATATTCTATTCTACTTTCATCAGACAATTAGAGATTTGAGCTATGTTTTCCATGAGGAGCTAAACTCATCTATTCTGCCTACAATTTGAAGCTTTATTTGGATTGATTGTGAATTTCTAATTCTCGTTCCTTAATTCCTTATTTGAATGCTTCAACTTTTTTGTTCTTATTGATTGATTGTTTTGTTCTCTCTTGTCTGGCCAACTAGTTAGATCAATTCAATTACTAGGGTTTTGTAGATTCTTGATTGCGAACCTTAACTCAAGTAGCAAACTTGTCCCTTTAGAGTTGATTGAACTAATTGGATAAGTAGGAAGTTGGATGTGTTGTTAAATTCTTTCTGAGGAACTGCAAATACCTTGGTTAATCTTTGAACTTAAAGCTATCAGTTGAGTCAAATCCTTTTCTGAAGGGCTGTTCAATTGATAAGGGTTTCTAGGACTGATTGGACTAGTAACTATATTAGGTTGGGACAAGGGCATTCATAGGAAACCTAAAAGGACGAGAATAAGTTACAAGGATTGTTTCAACCAAATAAAATTGAAAATTGTAGGTAGAACTATTTCTCACAATTGTTTGAATCAAAATCATTTACTTTTTCTCTCATCAATCCGTTTTGATAAAAGGCGGATCTTTTAAATCACACATAAAACCCCCCTTTGGTTACTTAATTGGCATTTAAATCACACTTGAATAACAAATTTTGATGTGGATCGACCTCTTACTTATTGCTATACTAGTTATAGGTTTTTGATTTATTTTGACGGATCAACGACTGGTTTTCCTCCCGTCACTCTCCTAGTCTTGTTTGTTAGAACCACTTGCATTTGAGTTTTTTTTTTTTTTTTTTTTTTTTTTTGTATTTGCCTGACTTCTGGTTGTATCATGACGATTAGTCCATCAGTCATTTTTCTTCGACCTCTTTATTTTTCAAACAAATGTGTTATCTGAGATTTCAAATCATTAATTTAATTAAAAAAAACTTTCAAGTTGTGCCAAGGGTTTAAAAAAATTCGATCATCTCACGCGCTTAACGGGAGAGTTAAATATAGGCTCACGCGGAGCCTGCCCTTCCTTCTAATATAAAATTATGTAAAAAAAAAAACTCAGTTTAGTGGTTCAAATACTTTCGCAAATGGTATTCAACATCTCCATTTGGGGATAGCTCTCTCCTTTCTCTAGTTTTCTAGAGAGAGGGAGTCCAACCACCGCCTTTGGCGGATTCACCCCGACCTCGATCGTTTGATTCCGTCCTGACCAGTTTTCTGGTTCCGGATACCCCGAATCACAGTCTACAACCTACTCCAGTAGGTCCCTTGCTGAGTTTGTATGTGCCCACCGTATATCCTTGGTTGCGTCTAGCCTTGGTGGCGGTTCATTCTCATCTTGTCTGTCGATGTGGTGGGATGCTTGTGTCACCTTTCCTGGGTTGTTTCGATGGTTGCCTAAGTGATTTTATCTAATATCCTTCCTCGTCCTTAATTGCTTCTCAATCAGGGTGTCTCGTCTTCCTCCTGGTTCCGGACCCCTCTTCACATGGCCCCTTAATTGCCCTTCTTTCGGGTTGTTGTCATCCTGTTAACCCTCGCTCGTGGTTGCCGGATTACTAATGCGCCTAGGTTTCGCTGTTCGCACCCCTTCGCCGACGCCGATTCAGTCTCCTCCTCCCCATACCAGAGCCTCCAATTTTTCCTAGGGTCTCCCATTTTTAGCCTATCCCTTCCCATCAAAACCCTCGGTCTTTGCCCGATTTAGCCGTCTCTTGCTGCGTGGGTGGGCTCGCCTCTGTTGTCCATCCCTTGGTTCCCTCTGCCTTCGCCGCCTCTTCTTCTTCGGCGTTTGAATCGAATTTGGTTGGGCTCCTTGGTGGTCCTGAATTTCCAAGATTCATCCGGATTTCCTAGTTTGCACAGCTTGGCATGCAAGGGTTATCTTTAGCCTTGCACGCCAAGTTGAAATTACACTACGTATTAAATTTAAAAAATCGCTTCTTATATATATTTTTATATATACTAATTTCCGAAAGGGTTTGATTATATCTCGTAAGGACCTCTTAAATTCCGAAAGAGTTTTTTTTATGGTGTTGTTTACTAGGGTGATTCTTGGCTGCATTTTCGGTTGTCCTGGGCGTTCCTCTTTTGAATTGGAGCTCTGGCGTCCGGTGTCGAATCTTGCTGGGTTCGAGGCGGTGTGTATCAAGGCGACTCCGCGAAGCGGAAATTTCCTTGGAGGTTTGTCTTCACTACCTACAGGGACTCCTGACCTGTTGGATCCACCCTATATACCTGTTGGTCGAGGCGGTGTGTATCGAGTCTGTTCTGCCATCGAATTATTTCCTAATAAAAGGAAAAATTATTTTAAAAAGGGTAACTACCGAGTATTTAGATTGGATCCACCCTATATACCTGACTTGTCCCAACGCGCATCGGTCGAACCCATGACCTGTTGGGTTGAAACACGGTGACGTGCGTGTCTATTCAGATATCATCAATGCTGGTGCTCCACAACCACAAGGTGTTTGATGGGGAAGGCAAGGGCATTTTGGTCAATTGATAATGCAACTGGGCTTGCTCGTTGTGTCATTTTGTGTTTGGGGTTGAGGGAAATGATTTAGGATCAAAATCTTCGTGTCAATTAAGGATGTACAAATTGTGGGTTTTTTCTACTTGAAGACAAGACAATGCCACATGATATGGAAGGGAATTGGAGGAGAAGTGAGAACATCTATGCCATTGTAATTGACACATCCAACAAACATAATTTGAAATAAAAGGCCCCTCTTTCTGTATACATATTCCATCTTCTGTCCCCAAAATTAGCTACTTCTACCTAACTGCAAGTAATGTAAATAGCTTATTCACCGATCCACATAACAATAGGGTTGCTTATCGGTTCAAAATCGGGTCGCTTATTCACCGAACTTAAAATCAAATTTTTTAAAATTGCAAACCAAAAACTGCACTTGACACTTTAGGATTGGTTCCGAACTTAAATGAGCTTAACTGACAAATAATTGTAAAAAAAAAAAATAATAATTGCAAACGCACCTGACACTTTAGGTTTGGTTCCGAATCTAAATGAACCTAATTGACAATTAATTGTAAAAAATAATAAAATGGTTAATTAAAAAAAATATTGTGTTATAGAAAATTTCTTAAAAATACACATAATACCTTATAATGGGTTATAACTTTGTTTTTATTTGAATTCATAAAAGTTAGGTTTGAACTGAAAAAAAAAAACCAAAAGCAAACCGAACCGAACCTAAAACCGAATTTTTAGAAATTGAGAATCGAAAACTGAACCTAATCTTTTAGGTTCGGTTTAGGTCTATTTTGATTGGTTGAGTTCGGTTCAAAATTTCGATTTGAATGGAATTTTGAACCGCCCTAAATCCATATGTTTCGCACCCCTATTCGTCAAACATTAGAATCGACATCACTTAAATGAAGCCTCATTTTACTATTAAGATTGCGATAAGATCAGTCAATACTGTTAAAGTATCGCACCTCTAAATAAATTTCGATTTTTATCCATATTGGTAATTTGTAAAATAATTAATGCCAAACTAACTCGTTAATCATATTGGTATGTGAAAACACAAGTGTCTCAAATCGAAAGTGTGGAGTATACAAACCTTATATATAAGCCAATGAGATACTTCTTCTATTATCAATTGGTTTTAAAATAAAACCTCGATCAATCGACTTATGTGTTACTGGACTAGCACATGTATATGTATATGTACACTATAATAAATCCAAAGTAAAAGATAGTTAATTGTATCAACCATCGGAAAGTCCATATGGAGATACTACCATGGGCAATGACAAGAGAGAATCAGCATGAGGCATGTTTTCTCACAGTCGATTGTATCAACTTAGTCTTAGTGGACTCCTTGCCTAATAAAAGAATTGTTATGTATGTATGACTTCTCTACTACAATTTCTTTTCAATTTCAATTTATATATTTTCTTATATATATATAATAAAGAATCATATTCTGTCGCCCAATTTTTTGCTATGACGTCGCTATATCGATGACAAGTGTCCCACAATGCCATATATATTTGACGACAATGTTAGAAATCGGATGTTTAATTAACTACCCGCACACAAAATTCGCCTTTTGTTTTTGTTGAGACACATGAACCACATCACCCTACCCTGCATTAATTAATACAAGCCACACTCCCGATTTGTGTATCGGAGTAGATGATCATCGTTAATTTACTAATTAATTTGCACTTGTATAACCCTATATATATATAGGGAAGCTTTAAAATGTAAAACATCTTTAACGTGTAAAATTTGATTAACGTGTAAAATTTTTAAAGTACCAAATAAACATACGTGCGCAACCCCCGAGCCCTCGGACTCCCGCACCCACACCCACACCCACCTCGAGCCACCTCCGGCCACAAGCGACCAGCCGCCCTCGAGCCCACCCCAGTGCGCAGCCCCCGAGCCCTGGCTTGGCCTGGTTCGAGCCCATACGCGCCCACCCTGACCATTCGAAGCCTCACGTCGCATCATCGCTCGTCGGCCTCCCACGCCACCCACGAGCCACATCCGGCCACCAGCCCCCACCTGCTCGAACCCCCTCCCTCAGGCGCACCCCCCGAGACCGGAACCCCCATGGTTCGAGCCCCCGAGCCCATCTTCCTCAACAGCGCTAATCGGTGCTTTTGGCTCGAAATACCTTCGAAATCCCGATTTTACTCCTTGTTTCCACTCGAATTTGGTATGATTTCTAACCCTAAACTTGTTTATTACAACTATTTAGATTGTTTGAATGATTTAGGTTGAGATTGAAAACCTAGGGTTTGATTTAGGAGCGGAATTTGGGGCTTTTTGACAAAAGCCAAATTGATTGAAATTGATGATATGGTTGTGTTGTTGGATTGATGTTGAGATAATTTCATGTTCATATCATTGTCAAGTTGTTTATAGATCATTAGCTAATTGGATTTTAGAATTTTATAGTGCGATATGCTTTAGAATTTGGGGCTTTTTTCCAAAAGCCAAATTGATTGAAATTGATGATATGGTTTTGGTGTTGGGTTGATTTGGAGCTAATTTCATGTTCATATCATTGTCAAATTGTACATGTTTATAGATCATTAGCTAATTGGATTTTAGAATTTTATAGTGCGATATGCTTTAGAATTTGGGGCTTTTTTCCAAAAGCCAAATTGATTGAAATTGATGATATGGTTGTGTTGTTGGGTTGATTTGGAGCTAATTTCATGTTTATAGCATTGTCAAATTGTTTGTGAATCATGAGCTAATTGAATTTTAGAATTTTATTGCAATATGCTTTAGGTCGATTAAGTTCTTCTATTTTAGCATAAAAATCATAATTTAGCCTATTAGCTCAATTGGTAGAGCAATGTGCATTTGCACAAAAGATGTGGGTTCAAATCCCACATATGTTACATAATAGACAAGAGCGCAACAATCGCAAATTGTTAATCATGCACATTATAATCTAAGTTATGCACTTTTTAACCTTAATTATGCACATTTTAATCTTATTTATGCACTTTAATTTTAAAAGCTTATATGTAAAAAAATCAATTTCAAACTTACATCTATCAACCTAAATTATCCGAGAGGTGAACCCAAACTCTCAAAAGTTAAAAAAAAAACAAAATTAAAACATCGATTTCAAAAGCACATCTTTTGTCTTATTAATGCACATTATGATCTTACATTTGCACAATTGTATTCTTAATCTGCACAATTGTATCTTACTTTTGCACAATTGTATCCTACTTTTGCATACTTGTATTCTAAATTTGCACATTACAATTTTATTTTCACACTTTATGTTCTTATATTTGCACTTTAAAGTTGCACAAATGCACTTCACAGTTGCACAAATGCACTTCACAGTTGCACAAAAGGTATCGAAAATGGGAAAAAGTGCATTTACCCATAAAATTAGACATATTTACCAATTTACCCATAAATTAAACATATTTCAATTATAAATTTTTATAATTGAAATATGCACATTTACCTATTTACCCCATAACGAATTATTATGTCTGCATAAAATAAACTTATATTTGCACAATAAGATGTTATATGTGCACAAAAGCAAGTTATACTTGCACAGCATAAAGTGTTAACAAGAAAAAAAAATTATGGGCCAAAAAAAAAATTGAAAATTTAAAAAATTTATTAAAAAAAAAAAAATCTGGTCCGAGAAGGGGGGCAAGGGGGGGCACACGCATGGGCAGGGGGGGCAGATATTCTACTAATGAAATTAGGCCCATTAGTAATTAAATTAGGTCCATTAGCAAATTTTACACGTTAAGGAGTTTTTACATTTGAAGTAAACCCTATATATATATATATATATATATATATATATATATATATATATATATATATATATATATATATTATATGGAAATTGTACGTTAGAGTTGAGCTGGTGAATCACACAACACACAAACAAACACAGAGGACACAATTCGAGGAAAAATACACACATACACAGTACCCACGAGAGACAATTTTCTTTCAATTGCCTTACTGCTTGATTGATTGCATAACTTCCTTACTAAACACCTTACAAAACAAGTAATCGCAACAAGTAAAACCGTACCACTTCTCCCACTAACATCATTCCTAGGAAGTGATTCAATACAAAGGAAACAAACATAGCTAACTTATGACTTTAGCTGCATTCTATGAACAACTATCTTTCGACATCGACTGACTTGCTAACTCTCACTCGACATCTACTGACATTACACTAACACCTTTGCCTTAACCTTGAATTACACACTAACATTTAACACCTCCCCTTAATTCAAGGTTTCTCATGCCAATCTTCTCCACGAAGTACTGATGCTTAGCTCTATTATGTGCCTTAGTAAACAGATCAACATCTTGCTCATTTGTACCACAAAATCTCAACACAACTTTCTCTTTTGCCGTCAATTCTCGAATGAAATGATGCTACACGTCAATGTGCTTTGTCCTGACATGGAAGGCAATTGGGTTCTTAGTCATGGCTATGACAGATTTGTTATCACACCAAATCTCTACAACTCCACTCTGCTTGCACCCAAAATCATACATCAATTTCTCTAGCCATAAGGCTTGCCTTGCAGCTGCACCTTCTGCTACGTATTCAGCCTCTGAGGAAGATAGAGCCACCATGTTTTGCTTCTTTGAGCTCCATGTAATGGCTATTGATCCAAACCCAAACACAGAACCGGATGTACTCTTTCTGTCATCTATACACCTTGCCCAGTCACTATCTGTGTGACCTGTTAGCCTTAAATCTTTCACATTTTCATAACAAATTCCAAGCTTTAAGGTGTTTACTACATATCTCAATATCCTCTTGGCAGCTCCCATGTGTTGTTTAGTTGACTCATCCATATAACGAGACACGACACTTACAAAGTAGGCTACGTCAGGCTTTGTGTGAGCTAGTGAGATAATTTAATCCTCATACTAAACTTCTATAAACCTTCTCATCTGCTTTCTCAGTGCCATCAACTCTCTACAACTTCTCATTCATATTCATAGGAGTCTGAGTAGTCTCACAATTCTCCATTTGATACTTCTTTAGATGGTCCTTTGCATACTTCTCTTGGCACAAGAAAATACCTTCTTCTCCTTGTTTCACTTCTAAACTAAGAAAGTATGGCAACACAACCAAGTCTGTTATTTCAAACCTTCTCATCATGGCACTCTTGAACTAATCTAGCATCCCTTGTGAGTTGATGAGATAGATGATATCATTTGCATACAGACAAACAATAATGAACTCACCCTTGGTTCCCTTCTTAACATACATGGTTGGTTCGTTTTCACTCCTAACAAACTGATTCCTTAGAAAGAAGTCATCAATTCTGCTATACAAAGCCATTGGAGCTTGTTTAAGCCCATACAATGCTTTCTTCAGTTTATTCACCTTGCTTTCAGCACCCTTTTTGAAAAATCCTAGGCTGGTCTACAAACACCTCATCTTGCAACTCACCATTCAGAAAGGAAGACTTCACATCAAGTTGAAAGATAGGCAACTTCCACTGTGCCGCTAATGCCAACACCACTCTCACTGTTTCATGTCTTGCCACATGTGAACATGTTTCTTCAAAATCTATGCCTTCTTGTTGTACGTGAGTATCCCTTAGCTACAAGCCTACAAGCCTTGCCTTGTACTTTTGAATACTCCCATCTGTATTGTACTTGGTCCTAAATACCAACTTGAGACCAATGCCATTCTTTCCCTCAGGTAACTCCATTAGTTCCCAAGTGTCATTCTTTCTGATGGCTTTCATCTCTTCGTTCATAGCCAACTGCCAACTACTCTCCCTTTTTGCCTTATCAAAACTGCTTGGATCAGAAACAAGAAGTGCAAACCCACAACTGTTATAGATCTCAGCTAGTGATTTGAACTTTCTAGGAGGAGAATCACTTGCTGAACTTGAGAGAGATCCACTATGATTGCTTGATGAACTGACAAGATCTATTGGTGTTGATGGTGTGCTTGGATTGGAGCCATCATTGTCATCGATCAGATTCACCCTGATCACTCTCTTCGTCTGTGCTATTTCAGGAAATGAGCTCCTACATCACTATCTTCATTGAAGATCATATTCATACTGATGATAACTCTCCCATTTCCAGGATGGAACAACTTGTACGCTTTAGATTGTGAAGCATACCCAATGAACACATATTTCTCAACCTTGTCATCTAGCTTTTGCCTCAAATTGACTAAGGCATAAGCCACACACCCAAACACCTTCAAATGATCAACGACAGGTTTCTTTCCTCTTACAACTTCATATGGAGTTCTATTCAAAACTGCTTTTGTTGGAGAGATATTTAGCAGATACACTGTTGTTGCTACGGCCTCACACCAAAACTAGTTTGGAACATCCTTGGCCTTCATCATACTCTTATCCATTTCCACAATAGTCCAATTCTTCCTTTCTGCTACTCCATTCTGCTCAGGAGTATATGGCGGTTTCAAATCTCTCATAATTCCATACTTATAGAAAAACTCATTGAACTCATTTGACAAGAATTCACCTCATTTGTTAGTTCTAAGAGCCTTGATCTTCTTCTCTAACTTATTCTCAACCAACACCTTAAACCTCTTGAAGTTGAGAAAGGTCTCTGATTTGTGTTTTTGGAAAAACACCCAACTCATTCTAATGTAGTCATCTGTCAACAGCAAGAAATACTTACTTCCTCCCATGGACTCAGTTTGCATAGGCCGAAAAAGATCTGCATGTAACAACTCAAGACATTGATTTGCTCTCCATGCTGATCCACTAGGAAATGATCCTCTAAACTCATTGCCATAAACGCATCCCTCACAAAACTCTAGATCACATATCTTAAGCAAACCTTGAACCATTTCCTTTGCACTCAACAACTTCAAACTTTACATGTTCAGCTTCCCATACCTTTGATGCCACATCTTAGACCCATCAACACCCTTAGATGTCATAGCTTTGCTTACACTAGAAGCTAAATCAAAAGGAAACATCTTGTTTGCTGTCATGGGCACATTCACCACAATATGGTCTGTCTTTTTCTCTCTAATAACACATGCATCGTCATCAAATAGCAAGGAGAAACCACTTTGCTGCAATTGAGCCACACTCAATAGATTATGAGCTAGCCCAGGCACAAACTGAACATCACCCAATGTTTTCTCTCCACCTTGCACACGGGTGATTGCTATTGTGCCTTTGCCTTCAACTTGCAGTACTTTGTCATCCTCGAGCCTCACTTTGCTCCTCTTAGTCTCATCAAGCTCTTTAAACAATCTCCTTGAGCTGGACATATGGTTTGAACAACCACTGTCTAGGTACCACATAGCAGTCATTCATTATGCAGTTGAAGTGAGAGCCATAAACAACTTTTCTTCTTGCTCTACATTCTTTGAGAAGTTTGTTCACTTGTTTTCATTCTCCTACTTATCCCAACAATGAGCTGCTTTATGCCTGAATCTCTTACCGTAGTAACACTTAATGTTATTCCTATAGGATCTTGATTCATTGTGATGTCCTTTGGTTGAATCCTTCCAGTGATCTCTCTCATATTCACTTCTTTGGCCTCTTCCTTGGCCACAAGAAGACCCTCGTCCTTGACCTCTTCCTCCACGTCCTCTATAACCACCTCTGTGACCACCTCTACCTCTATGGCCACCTCTATAACCTCCCCTTCTTGATGAGCCATCATACTTTCTCTTTGAACTGTCTTCCTTAACTTGAAGCAGTTTCTCATCCTTGATCTCACTGGTTCTACTCAACCTTTCATGTGCTTGTAGAGAGCTTGTTAGTTCTTCAAACCTATACACAGATAGATCCCTAGACTCTTCTATAGCAGCCACAACATCATCAAACTTCTTCGTGAGACTCCTCAGCACTTTGCTCACAATCTTCTCATTGCTCATCTCTTCACCATTGGTTCTCATGTGATTCACAATCCATGAGACCCTTAGCAAGTAAACCTGAACTGTTTCCTTTTCTTGCATCACCAGCGTCTCAAAGTCCCTTCTTAGAGACTGAAGTTTGACAGTGATAACCCTCCTATCTCCCATGTATTCATGTCTCAACACCTCCCATACGTCATGTGTTGTCTGAGAGACTGATATTCTTGGAAACATCTCATCATCCAAGGCTGATTGGATCATGAACAAAGTCTTGGAATCGTTCTTCCTTTTCTCCCTTAACGGCTGATTTAATTTGGTTCATCAGCTCGACTGTCCTCGAATCCTTGATCCACCAAATTCCACACTTCTTGAGAGTTGAAGAGTGCGGACATCTTCAAGCTCCAGAAATGATAATTAACTCCCTTGAATATAGGCAATTGTGGATTGCCAATATTACTATTACCATTGTTTTGCATCTTTCAACAATGGCGCTCTCAACTTGTGTTTCTCTTGTGTTTGAATCCTCACCAAGAGCAATGCCCTGCTTTGATACCAACGCACACAGAGGACACAATTCGAGGAAGAACACACACCTACAGAGCACACACGAGAGTCCGTTTTCTTTCAATTGCCTTACTCCTTGATTGATTGGATAACCTCCTTACTAAACACCTTACAAAACAAGTAACTGCAACAAGTAAAACCGTCCACCATTTCCCCACTAACATCATTCCTAGGAAGTGATTCAATACAAAGAAAACTAACATAACTAACCTATGACTTTAACTGCATTCTACAAACAACGTACTGTCATTCGACATCGACTGACTTGCTAACTCTCACTCGACATCTACTGACATTACACTCTTAACACATTTGCCTTAACCTTGAATTACACATGACTAACATTTAACCGAAATTAATTTGTTGTGTTTATAGTGTAGCTAATTATGTGTTCATTTACTAAGACATGGTGTGTGTGTGTGTGTGTCATGAGCAGAAAGTAACAGATAGACAGCAGTAGTATATATCAGGACATCGAGAAGCCTCGAAAATCATGGAATCGTGAATAGCATGAAAGACTACTAGTTAGCAAAACCGTTGGCGATCGAAACCATTCACTACCTCCGGGTGAGGTGTATCAGTTATATCAATCTTCCAACTTGAGTCAGCAATCAGCTCACGACATTTGAGATTATATATATAGTGAGTAGGAAATCAGCAAATTAATATATATTATGGGTACGGTGAGAGAGAGGTTAAAGAAAACAAACAAACAAACAAAGGAATAGAATAGGAATAGGTAGCCACCTATTCATATCACCTCTTGCCCCCCTCTCTCAACACCTCTCTCTAACACTCATCTTTAGTTTTTGTCGCTATCTCCCTACACTCACTACACTCTCTCTATATATACTCTCCCCTCATCCTTACCCAACTAACCCATCACCTTAAGTTGGTTTCATTTCATTCCCTCCTACCTCCTAAAATAAGTGTTCAATTAATTTGGGAGTTAAAACTCTTGAGGGCATTTGTCTTATAATACCCGACCCGAATCAGACCCGAAAAAAAAAAAAAAAATTAAATGCCTGGCCCAAGGATGTTGGATACCTACAAGGTTGACAAGTCCATCCAATACCAACACAAGCGGCACCTCGACTTCGAAACGGTCGACGAGGTGCCCGATGCATATGCATGGGGGCCACTCGAGACCCACGACCTGCACCCCGATGGCACTAGGGAGGAGCTGGGTGTGCCGGTCGTGGATCTCGAGGACCCGAATGCAGGGGAGCTCATGGGGAGTGCATGCAAGACATGGGGAGCCTTCCAAGTGATCAACCATGGGGTTCCCCAAAGACTCCTTGATGAGGTCGAGAATGCCGGGAGGGGCCTCTTCTCCCTCCCATTGCAGCAGAAGCTCAAGGCCTCCCGGGCCCCCGACGGTGTCACCGGCTACGGCCCCGCCCGTATCTCCTCTTTCTTCCCCAAGCTCCTCTGGTCCGAAGGCTTCACCATCTTTGGCTCCCCTGCCGAACATGCCCGCCAACTCTGGCCCCAAGATCATCAAACATTTTGGTAATTATTATAAATAATCCATCTATCTATAATATATATAATATCAATCGATATATGATCCTTATCTTAATATACATATAATATATAATGTATATCGATCTTTCTTGAAGAATTCGAATTTCGAAACTATTTTTGCTAAATTGATAAGAATAAATGGCATAAAATAATATTTTCAAATGTTTATTCAGAATATTTTGTAAATCAGTATTAAGAATCGTCGTTACTCGTTATAACAAGACGTAAAAGTATGTTATTTGGCAGTATGTAAATTGTTTGTTTATATATATATGATTTGATATTTTGTGCAGTGAGATAATTGAAGAATATGATAAAGACATGAAACAGCTAGCAGGGAGGCTCATGTGGCTAGTCCTAGCCTCACTTGGCATCACTAAAGAGGACGTCCAGTGGGCGGGCCCAGCCGGCGATTTCAAGGACGCCTGCTCGGCCCTACAGCTCAACTCCTACCCCAAGTGCCCCAATCCGGGCCGGGCCATGGGCCTAGCCGCCCATACTGACTCAACCTTCCTCACCATCCTATACCAGAGCAGGGCCGGGCTGCAGGTCCACCGGGAGGGGCTCGGGTGGTTCACGGTCCCTCCGGTGCCGGGGGCCCTTGTGATTAATGTGGGGGACCTCCTACACATCCTATCCAACGGGCTGTACCAGAGTGTTCTCCACCGGGCTGTGGTGAACCGGACCCACCACCGGCTATCCTTCGCGTACCTGTTCGGGCCGCCCACGAGCGTCCAGATCGCGCCGCTGCATGGGCTGGTGGATCCGGATCACCCTCCGTTGTATCGGGCGATCAGCTGGAGTGAGTACTTGGGGACAAAGGCTAAGCACTTCAACAAGGCGCTCTCTTGCGTTAGGCTATGCGCACCGGTTGATCGACCCGTCGAAAATTGTAACATAGTCCAAGTTGGTAGTTGATCGGCAGCATTGTAATTGTAATTTCTTTTGGTTTTTATTTCTTAGAGGAAGATGATGGTATCAATGTCGTTATCTTTGATCAATTAATTAATTCGTAATAAATAGTTATTAATGGGAACTTTCATCGGTTATTAATATTTCCCTGTGGTAACCGGTAACTACTGCAAATTTTATCTCCTCCTCTAACAAATCCATAAATATATAATGTATAAAACATTTCCTTTATTATTTATGTAAAAAAATTATATAAAATTTTATTATTTTATACTGTATTGTTTTTAACTCTTAAAAAAACGTGTTAAAAAAGACAACGATATGTATTTTCAAATGGGAATAATAAGTGTGTAATATTATATACTACCTCCGTTCATAATTAAATAGATGTTGTTTGACTTTTTGACACGTTTTTTAAGGAGCTAAAAACTATATAAAATAATAACTTTTTAAACAATTTTTTAATAATATGATACTTACTAATAATCAGTATCATATTATTAAAAAAATTGTTTAAAAAATCTGCAAAAAAAATCAAACGAAATCTATTTCTGAACTGATGTAGTATATATTATCCTACACATAGTAAATGGAATATTTTGTTTAACAGTTGGAAACCTATATAGGTAGCTAGGTACCTGAAAATTTTCATAATACAACAAGAGAGGAGATTAAAAGTTAAGTGTAAATATGGAAAATTAGTATGTACGGAGTATATATATATAAGCAGCGTTAATTCAAATTAAGGCGCGATCTTTACATCTCTAGAAGGCCGACAGAATCACAATTTTGTTTTTCCACTTTCATATAACCAGGATTAATCAATACTGTAATCATAAGAAATTAAACACCCTTTTGACTTATTTGTGTACCCTAACTACCCACTTAACAAAATCTAATTAAATCCACTCATGCGGCAAATCCAAGAAATTAAAAGGTGTTACTAAAATAAAATAAAAAAGATGGGTAAAACCATGAAAAATGATGTAAAAAAAAACATAGATTTTGGAGGGGTAAGAATCCATATATATTATATAGATTGTGGTTTTGTTTTTTGTGTGGCCAAAAGAAAAGGATGGATGGGAAATATCAAATATGAATATATGCGAGATTAGAATATTCAAAATAAAGGACATATAAACCGACACCCTTTGCCCCTTCACAAATCACAAGCTAAAGATTCGAAACTTAAGTTCGATCTTATGCCAAAGAATAAGACAATTATCAACATTTTATATATTAAAAATAAAAAAATGAATAAGTAAAAAGAAAGAAAGTGGAATTCGTTTATCTTTCTCCTTGCCTTGTTCTCTATTAAAAGGAATCTCAACATGGACATATGATATGGCTAAATCAAACCCTTCCAATAAATGGACCTACAGACCTTCGTTTTGGTTTCGATTTGAAAGGGATTAGACTATGATCGACATTCGACGATATGTGGTCGTATTGGAGATATATTATCATATATTTTATATTTTTATTTTAATATATAGTTATATTTTAAGAAGGTTTAATTTATCTATTTTTCTTTATAATCTTGTTGATACGGAGTAACCTTCTAGTTTGCTAGGTGTGATTTTACCTTCTTAATTATATGTTTCCTCTCGGTCATCTAATTAAAAAAAAATGGGTGGAAGATAAAAAGTTATTTTCCCACGTTCCTACTTTACCTACGTGATTATCTCTCTCTAAACTTTACATGGCATTAGAACATAAACCAGAGGCAGACCAGAGGCATCTGGTCTGCCTCTGTCCTCCTCCCACATCCTCTTACACACATTAATTAAAAAAAATAGATTAAAATTATTAATCAATAAAAAAATAAAGGGAGTAATTGTGAGAGATGACAAGAGATTCACACCCATACCCGACATATCTCGACCCCTCTGACTTAATTTGGGAATCCGGATCCTCTCCTAATATTAACCTTCCTAATATCTTCCTAATAAGTAAATCTCAACCATTCAAATCAATCAATGCTCATTATCTCTTCTCCTCTAATTAAACCTATTTTAATTAGTTTCTAATTTCCAAGCAGCAATTGCCTCCTATGATTCCTATCTTATGTATCTCCATCAAAAAATTTGCCGTAATCTATCACTCTCACCATCCAGTGTCATCACTATTGCCATGCTCAATTTGTCGTCGGCGAGGGGACGAGAACACTAGGGCGACGCTGACGAGGCCCACCGGAGGAACATCACAGATGGGAGACGGAGGTGGATTTCAAAATTAACCGGAGAACACCAAATTCAATGGTTTTTTTTTTCCAGAAATCAAAGATATCTGGTAGTCGTGGTCGAAGATCTGAGATTGAAATCGGGGGCGGATTCCGGTGCCGGTGGAAACCAAAAATCACCGAATTCCAATAGGGTACAATCGAGTAATGAAGGAGAAAGCTTTGTTCGACCCGCCGGGCGCCGTCGATGGTGAGAGGAGAGAGGCTGACACCACTCTAACACTACCAAAGGAAAGGGTCCGATGGGCAGAATAGTGAGCGTAATTGAGTAAGATGATAACAAGCCTCCCATGGGCATGATGCCGAAAGATATCAGTTTGAGATAAAGAAGATGGAGATTGGAGAGAACAGATTGGAGAAAACTCGAGAATGTAAATTAAATCAGGAATTAATTTAAATTAAAAAAATTAATTGATAAGAGTAAATATTAGTCGTTGATTGATTTGAATGGTTGAAATCTATTTATTAGAATGCCTAATATTAGGAGAGATCTAGATTCTTAATTCGGGATCGAAATACTTCCACCGGACCACCACCTTACCTTTTCCTAATCACTATCAATATTTGAATATTAATTTATCATTTTTTTGAATATTAATTTATGCCTAAAAAGATCCTAATACTGCTTCCTAATCTCTCGTATATGTTTAAAGTCAAAACCTTTTCAGAATTTTTAGATATACCATTCGGTTGCATATTTTGTTGGGTGTGTATGTGAAGAAAATCTTGAAAGTGTGAGAGTTTCTAAAGCAGCATATTATATGCTGCATATAAACATTGTCAATTAATTTTGGTTTGAAACCTCATTTATCTGTGTGTTAGATTAAAGGGTTATGTACCTCTCTGAAGGAGCTAATTTTGTTACAAAAGTTATCAGGATTGAGATATAAAATATATAATAAAATAAAATAAATTATACCAAGCAAATACCTTGTATTAAACCCTTAATATTCACAACTTACACTAATTAGAGAAATGGGCTAGGAAAAAAATAATGGTCATTGGAATATGTGTTTCACTATTGAGCCCAAATTATATTTTTTTTTTTACACTAGACAAGATGTAGATCGACTAAGCGATCTTAAAAGCATCAAAAGATGGCCTGATAAACCCTACGCAGAGGGTCGCCAGTATTTTTTTTTTTTTTGCTTAAACCTAAAATTACAATAAGCTAAATTTAAAAGTAAAAAAAACTTCAAAATTATTGATCAGTGCTTGCATCCCGGTCGAGGAAAAGTTGACGCTGGCATAGTTGGCATAGCTGGAAGCGGTGATGGTTGCAGATCTGATTTCGGGTACATTGCCCAACAAAGCACCCGGTAGGTTGAGTGGGAACGCCTTGACTTAGTCGTCGCCCACGTCAGGGATAAAGAAAACCTAGGGACTTTCATGCAATTTTGGGTTTACTGTTTAGTTTGGTAGAAAAATTTTCTAGAGATTTGTTAGACATCTGGGAGGGGTTGGGTTTGTTTTTGAGTTGGGTTTGGTTGTTACAAGTTTGTGTAGCAGATCTGAGCAGATCTAGGGTATGACACGGGAGGGGAGGCCGGAGGGGTAGGAGATTAGAACAACTCTTGGAGATCCGCCCGGAGGGAGGGAGTCCAAGGGATGTTACTGCATCTGCATGTACCAGATTTGGCGGCCGGTGGCCACAAGCGCACCGGAGAGGGGTTTGAGGAGGGGAGACGACGACGGACAGTGTGGTTGAAGAGGAGGAAGATAGCTAAGACACAATGGGAGTCTACAACCAGGAGGCCAATCGAGGGAGGACCACCCCGAGGATCCGCGAACCCAAATGGCTAGACCGGGAGCCGCCACAGAGGGTTGGGGTCTAGATCACCATAGAGCCCACCAAGGAAGATCGACGGAGGATGCTCGACAGCAGCGGTCGACGACGGAGGCGGCCAAATGCAAAAAAATAAAGGAAGATTGACGGTGGTCAGAAGCGCACCGGAGAGGGGTTTGAGGAGGGGAGACGACGGCGGATGGTGTGGTTGGAGAGGAGGAGGATAACTAAGACACAGGGGGAATCGACAACCAGGAGGCCGATCGAGGGAGGACCACCCCGAGGATCCGCGAACCCAGATGGCTAGATCGAGAGCCGCCACAGAGGGTGGGGGTCTAGATCACCATAGAGCCCGCCAAGGAAGATCGACGGAGGATGCTCGGCAGCAGCGGCGTGAGGTCAATGGCGGAGGCATCCAACTGCAAAAAAAATAAAGGGTTTGAAATAACTTGGGTTGTGTTGAGAGGTGGTGGTGGAGTTGGGGGGTGTGGGACGAGGCCAGCCAGACAGTGTTCTAAAATTTGGGCTTGGCGGCCACCCCCCGTCCCGAAATAGGCCTAGACGGGTTGTACTTGGCGGAGGCTATCCTTGGCGACTGTGAAACGTCCCCTTGGCGGCCTTGGCGGACGTGGGACGGGGCTTGGGGGACACGGAACGGCCTTGGCGGACACGGGACGGTCTTGGCGGCTTGGCGGAATGAAGGATTACAAAAAAAATCAAAACGCGATTAATTTATTTTAATTCACTATTCAGCCTTTCAATTTGCTTTCTCCGTCTTGAACTCTCAATCAGTCTTGATTATTGCAACTGTTCATCTCCCTCTCCGATCGTCTCCATCATTCCGTCTCTCCCGAGTGGTGGGTTGCCTGCGTTGTCTCTGTTTTCTCCGGCTTCATCTGCTCCTTGATCTACTCTCTCAATGTCTCTATCTCTCTCCATTGGTGTTCAAGTTAAGGGTTCAAATGTTTGATCTGTATATGTGATATAGTCATATATATATATATATATATATATATATATATATATATATATATATATATATATATATATATATATATATATATATATTGTGAATTTTTTATATACTTGATTAGGGTTTAATTAAGTCGCCAGTTTACTTTTGTTTAACTGATTATGAATTTAGAATTCATGTGCCAGTTTACTTTTGTTTAACTGATTATGAATTTAGAATTCATGTATTCAATGACAATCCTACATTCTATACATTACCAACTAGTTGGAGATTACATTACCAATTCACTAGTTGGAGATTAGTGAAGAGATAGAAGTTTAGATTATGTGGATTGTGTTGTTTTTGAAACATGTTTATGTCACTTTGTGTTTTTTTTTTTGGTTGGTGAGTGGGATAACGTAAAAATGGTTATGATTTTATTTTCATTTGATTGATATTTTATTAATGTAATGATGATATACATTATAGAAATGCATAATTATTACATCATATTAATTTTAGTAGTAGTTAAGGGAGTAAATATAAGAAAATATTAGAAAATCGTTTTGTCCGCCAAGAATCCGCCAATAAGGCCGCCGAACCGTCTTGGCGCTTGGCGGTACCTCACCGTCAAGCATCCGCCGAGCGTTTTTTAGAACATTGGCCGGAGATGAGCAGCGTCTCACATGGTAGCGGCAGCGGCTAGGGTTATGGTCTGCGGCGGCAGCGACGACTGTTGAAGGAGAGGTTTTAGGGTTGGGTTTTTAGAGAGCGTTTTTAGAGAGAGTTAGGGGGGTGTTCGGAAAAGTACCGAGCCCAAATTATACTCTTAAATAATCACTACATAAGATCTTCCAATCATAATCCGATCCTAACACTAACGAGTATTTACTCACGATCCGGATTAATTAGGAACTAGCTAGCTATAGGATCATACGATCCTATCAATCTAAATCGTAATCCTAATAAGTAATAACTATGCTCGATATGGTACCGTACGTGTACGTGCAATCGGGATAGCCGGAGTTAGCGCGCTAAGAGGGCCGCGGTCTGCCGGCAGGATCACTAGCTTCCCCAACATAATCGGATATTAATGTAGCACGAGCTCTTGATGGCTTTCGGATGGAACCCTAATTTTCACTTGTCCTGTAATAAAAGTACATTCTTGTTGTTGGGTAATATAAACCCCTTGTTGGCTTATACAATATGTTTTGTTGAAAAAGAAAGATGATCCATTTTTCCTTTTCCTTTTCAGGTTTTCTTGCTCATTTATTAGGTTGTCCTTGAATTCCCAACCTAAACTCAACTCCTCAATCAACATAAATATATTTTCAGATTTTAATGTAGGAAATGTGCAGTTAACAACAACTTCGGTCATTTGGAATAATATAAAACCATTTTTGTTTGCAGTCAACTCAAGGGAAAAAACAGAGTACTCCTGTGATCCTGTCAAAAGTTTAAGATATTTTATTTTATGCATATTTTTTAAGACTGGTTAAAAGATATATAAAATAACCCCCTATTAAAAATTAAGGTCGTCGTTTTATTTCTTAATATATTTTTAACACCTTAAAACCTCCATAAAATATATTTTTAAAAAAAGTTAATTACTAATATTTTATAATTTTTTTAGTTGTAAGTGACTTAAATTTTGAGGCAGATCGATCGAGGTGGTATTAAATCTTTATTTATTTTTATAAATAATACGCTTAATAGTAATAAATAAGTATGATTTTTTTAAACTGATTAAATTTAGTATATATATTATCATTATTGCATGAAAGTAAAAAAAAATCTAATATGGTTGAAAGAATTTGCATTTGTATTTAGATAATGTATGATTTGATTGATAATATATAGGTATAGGTATATTGGTTGTTTATGTTGAAAATGAAAATACGAAGGAATAATTTAGATGTATTATATCTACCAATCACATGTCGTTGTCGCAAATATTATATACGGGATACTTTCGGTTGGCAGGGTTAAACAAAAAAACAAAACAAAAATGGTATCTAGCTAAGTTGCAAATTGCAAAATCATATATGACAAAATGGGGGAAAAAAATAAAACATAGCTATCGAATTAATGAAGTGGTAGCTAGTAGCTAGCATATATGATCATGATGAATTCGAATGTTCGATAAGGGCAAACATGACGAAACAAAACAAAGTGTATGCTAGTTTGTGATAAATTAAAGATTCCTACTTGGCATCAATTAAGTTGGAAGATAAGTCAAAATGACCTATAGACACCACCAACAAGCATATATTCAGTGCGTTGGGGAGTTGCAATTTAAATCTCTAAAAAAAAAAGGGTTTGCAAGCCATCTTGTTCCTTTCCAAAGTCAACAATTTGTTGCAAAATCTTAAGGTTTTCAATCTACTTTTATCTATGTGATATCTAATACTCCCCGATTGGGGAAATATAAGGTGTTTGATTTTTTCGACGTAATTTAAGTAGTTAAAAAATATATGAAATGTTAATAAGTATTATAATAGATAAAAATAATTAATTAAAAAAATTAATATTTTATATAGTTTTTAGCTCTTCAAACTACGTACGTGTACAAAAGTTAAACACCTCGCATTTCCAATAGGGGGAGTATTTATTAGTTGTTCGCCCCTTAATTTACCAAGCAACATATATCATTAATTTGGAAATTTAAATCATTTTTTTTAATTAGGGAATTTTTGAATATTTCAATTCAATATTTTAGAAATGTGAAATATAAATACTCTTAAATTAACCACATAAATTTGAGGAACTTTGAGAAAATGATATAGCCATTAAACCAAGGAGACCATAAAAAGGCTTTGTCGTTTCATCCAAAAGTAGCATATGGTACAACCTTATCACAAACCTATGAAACGATTTGTGGACTTAATTTATCTTGGGTTGTGAAAGAGTAAAGGTGCTTAAAGTCTAAGAAAAAATTGGACATATGTTTATATGTTTGTTGCAGGAGTATGGTCAAATATAACCATTCCGGAATGGCTCAACGGAAAGGACTTGTGGGTAGTACTCATAGGTCCCCGGTTCGAACCCCGGAATGGCCGCTCTTTATTTACCTATCCAAGGAGTATGGTCAAATATGAAAATAAATATAAAATATCAAATCAAACTAACTCCCTGTCTCAGCAAATAAATACAAGACTTCCTCCCGTTGTAGTAGAAGGCAGTCAGGATCGTATCAACAAGGAAGCGTGTCAGCGCCCGCCTTTTCAGTTCAAAAACTCAGCAGATTTCGACCAGAAGAGCACTCGATATCGACATGTCTAGTCGATATCGACCACTACGTCGACTGTAACAGTAACACACAAAAAAGTAGAAAACAAAACAAAAACCGACCGGTCGATATCGACCCAATTCACTCGATACCGACTAGCAATTTCGACTGACAGTAGCTCAATTTCGACCAAAGACAGAAACTTTTTGCAGACAGAACTCAAAATTTATGAAATAAATCAAATAAACTAAAGTACTTCCAAGATCAGGGTTTCAACACCACAATGATAACCATGTAAAATAACACATAAAAGCATAAAAGATCGTGCTTTTCATCAAATAACTTTCGTTATTAACAAATAGGAATATAAAGGCTTTCGCATAAACCCTAATTGTTACTAACCCTTTTTTCACATAATTAATCTAAGTTGCATTATGATCACTTTCGTTTCAATAACACAAACACGGATCACCTTCAACTTTCGCAAAAGAATCATGCATGTAGGGATAGAAGACAAAATCGCGTCAAAAGATTTTACCTTTACTGCATCACCTCACATGGCTACTGTCGGGCTCACACCGACCTTAGAAGTTGGGTGACTACTCGCTCTTTATCATCAAGAAAGACATCAATAATAAAAAAGAACTAAATTGCATTAATTAAAATAAAAGAAAGCTTACAACCAATCGAAGCCAAATCGTCTCTCAACTGATCTTCACCTTCTCCCGCCACAAGCTCTCTCTCTCCTACTTACTCGATATTGTATGTGAAATTGAATTGGAATTGAATGAATAAAACTCAACCCCTAAGGCACTATTTATAGTGTTCATTCCCTAGGAAATTAGGAAAGAACAACTATATCTATATCTAAATCTATCTATCTAATACTTAAAGATTAAAATTGGAAATAAAAGAAATAAATCAACAAGGAAACTATATCTAAAGTAGATAAATCCCTTCCATCTTGATAAATCTCGTCTTGAGTTGATAGAATATCTCTTGCTTCACGTGGAAGAAATCCAACTCAGCACTCGGACACTCGGACTGCTCGATTTCGGCTACTGTAGGTCGGTCGATATCGACCAATATAGGTCGATATTGACCTCATCTTCTCAGCTTTGCTTCCTGACACTCGATATCGAGCTGTGCCTTCCTCTTCCTGGGTCGATTTCTGGCCTCCAGGAGAATTTTCGACCAAAAGCAGGTCGATATCGACCAAGTCTGGTCGAAATCGACCTCTTCAGTATTCTTCAGCATGCTGCTCTGTTCTTGAAACACACTTTCCCGAGTCCTCGTTCGTCAGATTGACGCATATGAGCATGCGTTAGAAAGCTCTTTCCGAGGGATACAACTCTCATAAAGACTTCTAAGCTTGATTTGGAATGATGAATGGCGAAAAGTGGGCGTTCCTCCAGCTGCACCATCCTTAGCTTCTTCATGACTTTCCTTTAAGCTTCTTCATGACTTTCCTTTAAGCTCCAAAGTGCGTCCGATTTCTGTGAAATATAACAAAAACTTGTGTAGACCTCCATATATTGCAAATAAACATAAACTACACAAATTATGTACTATTATAACCCAAATGTATGAAATGTATACAGAAATCCATATAAAAGTATGTGTAAAACATGGTGAAATAGACTCACAACAAACACCCCATACTTAAGCTTGCTTGTCCTCAAACAATACTTTTAATTGTCATACAGGGGAAGAAATCAAAACTCTCAACATATTAGATTCATTGCCATATGTCCCTGCAATCAATTACCATCCTCGAAAAGGTACTAATGTCACAAATCAATGCATGTGCAATAAAAAGCAACATCTACTCACAAAAGAAGGGTTATGCAAAAACATTCATATGTGACAAAGCATTAATAATCAAGAGGACTTTAATTTAAGCTCAATAAGGGGTAGATTGGTAAAAGGCTAAAGGTGGGCAATTTTTGGCCATGTGGTGCTAATAATCCGGGGAAATTGAGCATTTTCCAAACTTTGATACCACATTCCTTCTTCATAAGAATCATCACCTTTCACTCATCATTCAATGCTTTTTTTTTCAATATTATGCTTTTACCTCTCTAACCTCAGCACTGCCTTCTCGCGAGTCGCAAACATGGGTGTCATGAATGGCCCCGGATACTTAGTGCTTCAGACTCCTCACATGTGTGTCCCATCTCGCCGAACTATTATCTCAGCGAGCAGGGTCGATCTACCTTTATCTCCTGAGGTGATCGGATTTTATTTCACTCATTAAATTTTCCATAATATTTGAAACTTTCCTGCCAAACTCCAAATATAGTAATAACAACACAAACACCATATAACAATCTCCATAATGTGACATCATTCTCAACATAATCCCTGGATGAAAATAAGGTAAAAATGGGCAATATTTAGATCATGTGGAGAAATAATATGCAATAAGTCTCAATATGGCTTTTGTGATGCATAAGCATAGGTAAGGCTAGGATATAACAATATGAGCATATGTGGAAATATAAAGTCCTCCATCCTTTTATCATGCAACATGTCAAAAGCACTATCAAATTTATCTCCTTTTATGGTTTTCAAGAAAATATGCACTTCATTATGACTTCTCTTTACTAGGAAATTTCATGCTATATCTCTAATGAATCCAATTTTGCATCGTCGAGTTCAATATTAAACTTCCATGACACTAATCAAATTTTTCAATGGGGATGGTTTTAATAAACTTTTGGAAAACATAGGCACATAAGCACATAAATCAATAATGAATTCCAAAATAGCCATGTATAAGCAATTCAAAAAATAATCTTAAAAATATGCACACATAATGTCAAATAAAGTTAAATATGCATAAAGTAAGCCCTTCCCCCACCCCATACTTAACATTACAGTGTCCTCACTGTATAAAAAATAAGGGTAAAGAAAGAAACTCACTAGACAGGTGTGCGAATTGTCGGAATCGAGTGCAAATGTTGTTGTAGGGATCGGTCGATTTCAAGTGACCTGGTCGATATCGACCTGATGTACTCGATTTCGACTGTTATTTCCTTCCATATTCCTGCAAAAAGTGTTAGAAGAGAAATACCCACAATAGAAAAACTTAAAAATAATGTCCAAAACCAAAAACAAAGGTAACAATGTCCAAAAATCCCAAAAACTAATTGTCTATTTACAAGCTCTAGACTTTATAGTCGCTAGGCCGACTTTCTCCATTGGGCTCAAGGTGGCATTTGCAGGACCCATGTGACTTGGGCTTCAAACAAGACTCCATTCTTGTCCATTAGCTGTAGTCCTCCTGAATGGATCTTGTTCACCGTAAAAGGGTCAATCTTCTTCTTTTTGAACTTTTTGGGGAACCAATTATCATTTGACTTGGAAAGATAGACCTTGTCCCCAACTTCGTATTCCTTGGGCTTATCATTGGAAACCCTGTATAAGCGCACATACCAAGGCAAACCTCTCTCATGTATAGATAAATCATTAATTGATATAGGAGAAGAAAGATCCATACCTTGGCTTACCTGTAGATTCGGATATCGGAAGTTCCAGAGGATCTGGTCGATATCGACCAGTATCAGTCGATATCGAGCTCTGCTGCTCTGATGGAAATTCAGTCAATCCAGAAGAAGACAGGACGATTTGATCTGGTCGATATCGACCAAGGTTGGTCGATATCGAGCTGTCCTACTCGAAATCGGTTGGTTCTGGCTCGACAGGTGGAATCGGCTCGATATGCTCAGGTCGATATCGAGTTATGGTGGTCGATATCGACCTACTTTGTGACTCAGTCGATTTTTCCTGGTTGATTTTGACCCCATACTTAAGACCTGTCAAAGCATCCGAAAAATAGTTAGTCCATATCGACTTACCTTGGTCTATGTCGAGTGGATTCTCTACTTCTTCGTTCAGGATGGCCATGATCTCCTCCACCTGGGCTTCCATATTCCTCTTTTCTAGCTCTTCGGGGGTCATATTTCTTACCTTAGGCTCCCCGCAAATAATGTACCCGGCAGATATTGACTTGACCTCTTCCATGGGACCTGTATGCCTTTCAGTTTTATTAAAGGAATACTCAATTACCTCAACGCTGATGTTGAAAGTGAGCACTCCCTTCCTTACGCTTATGTTGGCATCCACCTTCGCCAAGAAGGGCCTTCCTAGAATAATTGGACAAGTAGAGTCCTTCGCCATATCAATAACTAAGAAATCAGCAGGGACGAAGAACTTACCTAATTGTACTGGCACATTTTCTACCATGCATGTTGAGACGACTACCGTGTTGTTCGCCATGTAAAGCTTAGCATCCACATGCTCTACAGCACATATCTTAATCTTGGACCAGATTGATAAAGACATTATACTCACACTGGCTCCCAAGTCACATAAAGCATTAAATTTGTATTGACCAAATCTAATAGTTATAGCAAACTTACCTGGATCTGGCCTTTTCTCAAGTACGTCTATTTGGCTGCACTCCTCTGCGATCTCAGCCATTGACCGCTTTTTGCTCATAATCTCCTTTAGGAATTTGACGTAGGACGACATCTCATTAAGAGCTTCTATAAATGGTATTGTGACGTTGAGTCTTTGAAGCATCTTGGGTTGTGAAAGAGTTAAGGTGCTTAAAGTCTAAGAAAAAATTGGACATATGTTTGTTGCAGGAGGATGGTAAAGTATGAAAATAAATATAAAATATCAAATCAAACTGACTCTCTATCTCAGCAAATAAATACAAGACTTCCTCCCGTTGTAGTAGAAGGCGGTCAGGATCGTATCCACGAGTAAGCGTGTCAGCGCCCGCCTTTTCAGTTCAGAAACTCAGCTGATTTCGACCAGAAGAGCACTCGATATCGACATGTCTAGTAGATATCGACCACTACGTTGACTATAACCGTAACACACAGAAAAGCAGAAAACAGAATAAAAACCAACCGGTCGATATCGACCCAATTCACTCGATATCGACTAGAAATTTCGACTGACAGTAGCTCAATTTCGACCAAAGATAGAAACTTTTTGCAAACAGAACTCGAAATTTATGAAATAAATCAAATAAACTAAAATACTTCCAAGATCAGGATTTCAACACCACAACGATAACCATGTAAAATAACACATAAAGGCATAAAAGATCATGTTTTTCATCAAATAGCTTTCGTTATTAACAAATAGGAATATAGAGGCTTTCGCATAAACCCTAATTGTTACTAATCCTTTTTTCACATAATTAATCCAAGTTGCATTAAGATCACTTTCGTTTCAATAACACAAACAAGGATCACCTTCAACTTTCGCAAAAGAATCATGCTTGTAGGGATAGAAGACGAAATCACATCTAAAGATTTTACCTTTACTACATCACCTCACATGGCTACCGTCGGGCTCACCCCGACCTTAGAAGTTGGGTGACTACTCACTCTTCATCATCAAGAAATACATCAATAATAAAAAGAACTAAATTGCATTAATTAAAATAAAAGAAAGCCTACAACCAATCGAAACAAAATCGTCTCTCAACTCTTCACCTTCTCTCGCCACAAGCTCTCTCTCTCTCTCTCTCTCTCTCTCTCTCTCTCTCTCTCTCTCTCTCTCTCTCTCTCTCTCTCTCTCTCTCTCCTGCTTACTCTATATTGTATGTGAAATTGAATTGGAATTGAATAAATAAAACTCAGCTCCTGATGCTCTATTTATAGTGTTCATTCCCTATGAAATTAGGAAAGAACGACTATATCTATATCTAAATCTATCTATCATTCTATTACTTAAAGATTAAAATTGGAAATAAAAGAAATAAATCAACAAGGAAACTATATCTAAAGTAGATAAATCCCTTCCATCTTGATAAAACTTGATAAATCTCCTCTTGAGTTGATAGAATATCTCTTGCTTCATGTGGAAGAAATCCAACTCAGCACTCGGACACTCGGACTGCTCGAATTCGGCTACTGTAGGTCGGTCGATATCGACCAACATGGGTCGATATTGACCTCGTCTTCTCAGCTTTGCTTCCAGACACTCAATATCGACCTGTGCCTTCCTCTTCCGGCTTTCAGGGTCGATTTCTGGCCTCCAGGAGAATTTTCGACCAAAAGCAGTTCAATATCGATCAAGTCTGGCCGAAATCGACCTCTTCTGTATTTTCCAGCATGCTGCTCTGTTCTTGAAACGCACATTCCCGAGTCCTCGTTTGCCGGATTGACGCATATGAGCATGCGTTGGAAAACGCTTTCCGATGGCTACAACTCTCATGAAGACTTAAAAGCTTGATTTGGAATGATGAATGGCGAAAAGTGGGATTTCTTCCAGCTGCACCATCCTTAGCTTCTTCATGACTTTCCTTTAAGCTCCAAAGTGCGTTCAATTTCTGCGAAATATAACAAAAACTTGTGTAGACCTCCATATATTGAAAATAAACATAAACTACACAAAGTATGTACTATTATAACCCAACTGTATGCAATGTATACAGAAATCGATATAAAAGTATGTGTAAAACATGGCGAAATAGACTCACAACAACATATATATCAACGTTAAATTAAAGGGTGTTCTACGTGCCTTGATAAACAAGTTAGAACTATGCTAGTGTAAAAGGTGGACTTTGATGAAAGATCCAACTCAGAAACGAGCAGATCAATTAAAGAAATAAACAAAAATACACAGAAATCAGTAGTACAGTAAGAAATAGAAGGATGAAGTCATTGCTTCTTTAGGGTTTCCTTGCAGCTCAAGCTGCTGTACGATTCATCTCACATTGTCTAAAATAACGAAATGAGGTATTTATATCTCAAAAGAAAATGCTAGGAAGCTTCCCACGCATGGGATTTATTGTGCAAAGGAAAAACAGAAAACAAAATGCATAAGAGGACAAAACAGCTATATGTCATTAAATAGGGGAAATAAGCCATTATAAAGGAGCTTTTATAATGTCTCTTAATTACCCCTCCTGATGTTGGACTTGGGGAAGAATCAACAAGTCCCAACTTGGCAAAGAAAATTTTGAATTGATCTTCACCTAAGGCTTTTTTCATAATGTCAACAACTTGTAAACAAGTTCTGATATATGGTGTTCGAATAAAACCTTCAAGGAATTTCTCCCCGATGAAGTGGTATTCCACTTTTGATGTGCTTTGTACGTTCATGGAAGACCGGATTTGATGCTATATAGATTACTGACTTGCTATCACAATGTAGAGGAATAGGAAGGATGGGATGGATATCCAAATCCTTGAACAATTCATGTATCTAGACAAGCTCTCTGGTAGCTTTAGACATGCTTCTATATTCAAACTATGCTGATGACATAGAAACCGTAGGCTTCTTCTTTGTTTTCAATGAAACTAAAGAATCACCAATGTAAACACAATATCCAGTCAGGGACATTGCACTGTAAGCATATGATGCCTAGTCGGCATCACAAGGACAACTCATGAACAGAATTAAATGTTGTATGGCATAAGATAGATCAGGTCTAGTCAGGTTGAGGAACAACAATCTTCCAATGTGTCTTATGTACCTCTCAGGATCCTGTAGAGGCTCACCTTCATCAATAGATAACTAAAGGTCACTAGGGATGGGAAACCCACTTTGCTTACAATTATGCATATCACAGTCATCAATAACGTCTAAAATATACTTCATCTGATGAAGAGATATCCCTGCTTCTGATCTAGTTATCTCAAGGCCCAAAAAGGATATGGCTAAGCTAAGGTCTTTGATGGTGTATGGATTGTGTAAAGCATCTTTGACATATTTGATCATTGTATCATCATCACAAGTGATCAACAGATCATCCACATAAATTAGTGTCACAATTTGACCCTTTGGCACTTACATGCATAATAAACAAGGAGTAGTCACTTTTGGATTGAACAAACCCAAAAGAAGTGAGGAACTATGTTAGCTCTGTGTTCCACTATCGAGAGGACTGCTTCAATCCATAGAAAGACTTTTGAAGTTTGCATTATGGTGCGGGACGAACGACGTCGGCACCTTCGCCCTTTCCCAAATATTAATATAATCCAAACTCAAACACAAAACCAATAGATTAGGCAATCAAGCACTTGATAAACCAACCAACTACTAGTATAGCGATGAAGTCCAGAGTCGAACCCACAGGGAGAAGCGATTTCCTATTCAATAACTCATATAAAGAACTCTTATGACAAAGCAATGCTTTGTAGCAAGTAAAGATGTAAAAGTAACCAGATTTATTATTGCAAAGTAGATTGATATCAAAGTAGAAAGAACATTTCACATGTAATTCTCCGACAATGGTTGGAATTCATCGTCCTAGGATTGATCTATCAATTATTCATAAACATAGGTCTACTTAACTAAAGTTGAGAGACCCGCAATGATACAATCACCTTATTCAATATCACTAAAGAATAGCATTAAGGACTCAAGTAATTAGACCACTTGGCATATTGATTCAATGCAATTAAGACAAATTGGAACAACCCTAATCAGCCTTAATCAACATATCCACAACATAGATCAATTGAAATCATCCACTAAAAAGACAAAGAAATATCACTACTTCAATACTTTGTTTGCTATCAAGAACACAACAACGAATTCATAGCTAAAATGCAATTCCTAACATGGTGATCAATCATAGAAAGGAACACAAATATAATCAATAAGCACAAGATGATAAATATGAATATGAGTAACTAAATAGAATCAAATCCTCACAATCCAAACAACCATGTATTCGAATAACATGTGAAACTATGAGTTTAGCAACTCATAGGCCAATTCTCTCTCTTTCTAATGATGTTCATAGTTTCACACAATATTAGCCACACACGGCGAATAAACTAAATAAAACCTAATATAGCCTCTCAAAGAGTCAGCCAAACCCTAGTGGAAATAGTAATAAAATATTAGGAAATAATATTTTCGGATCCACAATCGCAAACGCCGAAAATCGGCCCACGGTGGGCGTCGTCGATGCAGTGACATATTTCGCTCGATTGACTTCAATAATCTCCAATGTCGCGCTTCCTTGCTCCTCTCTAGCTTCCTCCTTAGCCTCCATATGCTCCAAAACATGTCTCTTAAGCTATTCCAAAGTCCCTTCAAAGTTGGATTGTAATTCTGCAGAATAAACACTAAAAATGCGTAGATTCCGAACTCGAATACTTCACAAGCAATATACGAAACTAGACTCAAACATAAGCAAAACCAATACCTAATTGCAATAAGAAATACCTATAATGCCTATATGAAATATGCATTATCAAATCCCTCCACACTGAACTCTTGCTTGTCCTCAAGCAATCATAAGACAAAAACATCATCTACGCATTCCACAAGAAATTCTTTCATAACTTTACTCATCAAAAGCAACATATTCAATAGTGAAAATATGATGAAGACACATAAACGTCATAACATGTATATATGGGATCAAGCTGCTTGCATGCTCAAAAATCCAACCTTACCAAGGATAAAATGTGTATCTCTCACTCTCATATGTTTAGGCCTTAAGCATACACTCACCTCAATTCCATATACAAGCATCAACTTAAATATTGACATTTATATCACAAAATCTCCACCGGATACGTCAATGCAAAAATAAGGACATCAAGAGGACTTTCGCTCAATAGAAACCTTCATAGAAGATTCCATTCATCGAGGTTGTAATGGGGCTTGGTAAAGAAACATAATGGCAATGAATTGAATTTGGTCATGTGGTGCTATAAATTCCAGGAAAATAAGATTCCAACAACTCCCAACATAACACAAACCAACTCAAAAGTACTCAAGCTCACAAATATATTCACAACATCTCTCAATATCATCATCAAAACTCCAAAAATCATTCAGAATCTCAACTCTCCAAAACATCTCAATAACTCATGTCATCTCATCACATATCATGAAATCTACAACACCCAACCAATGTAACTTCAAACCAACATAAATCCAATTCTTCCTCATTATGCAAAAATAAAATAACATGGCTATTTTATTTCTTTTTTTTCGAATGCTTTTTTTTTCTAGTTTACTTTTGCCCCTAGGTGAATTTTATCCTCCCTATGTCCAAGCTTTTATTCTTTCTTGAGCCGAAATACTTGTATAAAAAATGCATAAAAATGAGGGAATAAATAAACACATAACATTACATCTTCTCAAAACCATAAACCATAACATCACACTTTAGCTTCATTCTCCTCAATCTTCAAAATAGATTCCATAACCCACTCAAAATCTCAATTCTCCTGGAATAAGGGTAAGGATCATCATAGGCTAGAAATAATAATTTTGTGGAGCTATCAATAAAATAGGCTAAATGCTCAAATTGAGTACTTCAAAGCAAGATATAACATAAGGTAGACATGGATAAATATGTGGCTAAAACGTTGCCTCTATCATTTAAACTTATCAAGCAATGAACATGTATATAATCGGCCTTGAAAATAGATAACCATGACAATACTCAATGATAAATGCATAGGAAGAGTAAATCCCACAAAAAAAAACAAAAGGAATATAGATGTATCCCTTAAAAGGCCAAAAATATCTCACTAGGAGTTTAACCATGGAAATACTCAATTATATTTAATATTTATATTGTATATTTTTACATAAATTTAATAATATCTTATAGTTTCACATTAAATGAGAGAAACTATGAGTTTTAAATGGGGAACCCGATGGGAAAACCCGCGGGGAATGCAAACGGGAAAATTACGCGGGGACGGGGATTCCCTTATGGGGACGGGTCGGGACCCGACGGGGATGAGGGCGGAGGACATTTTTCATTCCCGAATGGGGACATGGACAAGGACGGGGGGGGGGGGGGGACTTTTTGAAAACGGGGACGGGGACGAGGAGGGTACTCCCTGCCCCGAACCCGCCCCGTTGCCATCCCTATTAATAGCCTATTTTGTTTATATTCATTTGATTAATATTTTTATATTATATTAATTATGATTAATATTTATTTAATATTTGATATTATTGCATGCGGTGACTAGTATGGCCCAAGTAATATATAAATACGATATGCGTATCGTTATGTATTTTTATACACGATCTGCGTATCATTATGTATTTTTGTAATTTAATTTTCAAAAGTAAATTTATTTATACATTGTACAAAAGAAGATGCTACAAGATTCAAGGATGAAGATCCAAAAGGCGATTCTAGGATGGAGATCCAAAAGGAGAATCAAGAATGAGGATCCAAGGAGCAAAAAGAATCTTGAAGATTTGTCTTTTCGGTTTTCTTTTCATTAGGGGCCATAAGGATCACTCTTTATTTTTGTGCATGTGTCTGGTTTTGTTTGCATGTTTGATTATGTTGTTTGTTCACTTGATAATTAGACTTGCATGATAAACCTAGTTCCCTTCAAAGAAAATTGAGAGTATGCCTTTCCAATTCATAACCTATGAGGCCCTTGGAATTTGATGGGTAAGTTTTGCCAAAGCAAGGTGTCCATGCTTTGACCTTGGGATAGTACGGGTAAATCTATATAAGGGATTTATAGCCTTGAATTGGTTCTACTCGACAAAAGACCAAAAGATAAAGTTTTGGATTTTGAGGCATGGGATAAATTTACATAAGATGTAATCTATCAACCAAGAGTTATAAATGTTATAACTAGCAAAAGATATTTACCTTGTCACATAAGAGTTAGGGCAGTGCCAAAGTACGCTAATGTCTTATCTGTAATAGGGTCTTGGAATCATTTTATCCAAAAGGGAAACATTTTATGGATAAAATGGCAGTAGCTTTAGTTAAAGCATGTTTAATTTTAAGCTTTGCATGACAAACATGATGCATATTTTGTATGTTCTATGTTGTAGATATCATGAATAGAAACGATAACCCAACCACCATGAATAGAAACGATAACACAATTTCCTCGATTGGGAAAGAAATCTGGGAATTGTTCTCGGGTCTAAAGGAAAAGAGAGTGTATTTGACACCCTTATTCCAAAATTAAGTGTTATCTACTCAAGTTGAGAAGGAGGAGGAACAACAAATCAGAGAAAAGTTAGTGATTGTCACTTGTCTCATGTCTGCTTCCATGAAGTCGAGCCCTCAAAAGAGGTTCGAAAAGATGGATGCCTACAACATCATTCGCACCTTGAAATCCATGTTTAATTCAGGAACAAGCGAGGGTGGAGAGGTATCAAACTCATAAGGCAATACTTGATTGCAAACTTGAGAAGGGCAAGCCATTTCGTCCTCATGTGTTAGAGATGAATAGTCATTTCGAGAATGAAGAGGTTTGGACATCCCTATGGCCAAGAGTTGACTATAGATATCATACTTCACCATCTACATGATCGATTTGCTAAATTCAAGTTCAACTTCAATATGAACAGAGTTGGAAAAGTGCTTGAAAATTTGCATGGCATGCTTAGGAGCGTTGAGCAAATCTGACTATGGATAGAAAGAAAGAGTTCTTGATGGTCCAAAAGGGAAAAGGGTTCAAGAAATGGGCATCTGGATAGTAGAAGAACGTAAAACGGAAGGGTAAACCAGTTATCCAACCCAAGAACACTTCTAAGAAAGCTAAATTAGTTGCTGTCATAAGCCCAAAGTATTTGAAAGATAAAAGGAATGCAAATGTGAGTTCTTTGTTTGGTACAAATGCCAAATTTGTGATGAGTAATTGACTCTGCATTTTGGATCAAACATTTGACTTGTAGTCAAAAGGCAAAAATCAAACACGAGTGATAACACCTATCTATGGTATTATCAATTGTGTCACATAGGCTTAAATCGCATGAAGAAGCTCCATAAAGATGGACTTTTGACATCAATTGATTGTGAATCAGTTGACACGTGTCATTCATGTCTAATGGGAAAAATGACAATGTCACGTTTTACTAGGGTAAGTTAAAGGGCAACTAGGCTCTTGACACTAATACATACTAATGTATTTGGAGCTATGAGTGCAGAAGCTAGAAGTGGGTATAAATACTTCATAACTTTTAATGATGACTTAAGTAGATATGGATACATCTACTTAATGAATCACAAGTCTTGATCATTTGAAAAGTTCAAGGAGTTTCAAAATGAAGTTGAAAGCTAGCTGGGCAAGAAAACTAAGGCACTACAATCCGATCGTGGTGATAAATATTTGAGTCAATAGTTTGATCATCATTTAAAGAGTTGTGGGATTGTCTCACAACTAACTCCCCCCAGAACACCATAAATTAACAATGTCTCTAAAAGGAGAAATAGGACCTTGTTGGACATTGTCTAATCAATGATGAGTTTTGCTAATCTTCCAATATCTTTGTGGGGTATACTCTCACAACCGCGATGTTCACACTAAACATGACTCCGTCTGATGCTATAGAAAAGACACCATATGATTTATGGATTGGAAGAGTTCCAAGTTTGTCTTTTCTCAGGGTTTTGGGAGTGAAGCGTATGTAAACTGTAATTACTAGCAGAGAAGCTTGCAGCCAAATCAAATAAGTGCTTCTTTGTAGGGTATCCTAAGAAAAATAAAGGGTACTACTTCTACAATCACATTAAGGACAAAGTGTTTGTTGTTAGGGATAGTGTCTTTATGGAAAAAGAGTTTGTTTCCAAAAAAGTCAAGTGGGAGAAATGTTGATCTCGAAGAAGATCGAGAGAAGCAACAAACCGAGCAACAAGAGGACATGGATTACTCCATGTCCGAGACTATGTATTTTGAGGACTTAATTCCACAAAAAGAAAGAACTCAAAATCATGTATCGGAGGCAGGAGAGTTACAAGAACCCACACCTACTAGTCCACAAAATGTTGTGGTAAAACCTCTAGTACGTTGCTCAACCCACACGTAGATTGGATATGCAAAGATCGTTACCAAATAGATTTTTTGATTTCATTTTGACTACATGTTTGGACATTTTGATGTTAGAAATCCACCAGTCTACTACATATAAGCAAGACATGATGGGTTCGAACTCCGAAAAATGGCATGGTGTCATGGTGTCCGAAATGGATTCTCTGTCTGAAAATCAAGTATGGGACTTGATAGATCCACCAGATTGAGATAGTACCCATTGGGGGGCAAATGGGTTTACAAACTCAAAACAGACAAGAATGAAAAGGTAAATCTATTCAAAGCAAGACTAGTAGCAAAAAGATTTAAGCAGATTCATGGTATTGACTATGATGAAACTTTTTCTACAGTTGTTGTGATTAAACCTATTCAGATACTTCTAACAATTGCATATCATTTATGATGATGAAATCTGACAAATAGATGTCAAGACTGTGTTCTAAATAGATACTTAGAAGAGGATGTGTACATGACGTGACCTAAAGGTTTTTGAAGATCCACATAATGGTAGGAATGTATGCAAGCTTAAGAAGTCCATTTATGGACTTAAGCAGACATCAAGGAGTTGAAACCTTCGATTTGATGAAGTGATCAAAGAGTTTGATTTCATCAAATGCGAAGTAAAACCTTGTGTTTACCAGAAGTTTAGTGTGGGAGCAAAGTTGTGTATTCTTGGTTTTGTATGTGGATAATATACTACTTATTAATGGGAATGACGTTCAAATGCTTGAGTCGGTAGAAGACCGGCTCAAGAAGCATTTCTCAATGAAAGTCCTTTAAGAGTTCAAGTATATTTTAGTCACCGTGATCTATAGGGATAGATTTAAGAGACTAATTGGACTAAGTCAAGGAACATACATAAATAAGTTTTTGGACATGTTCAACATGAAAGATTCCGAAAAGGGATTTCTGTCTATGCAGCATGGTCTATCTCTGACCAAGAAGTAGTGTTATGTGACATCTACTGAGCTAGATAGAATGAGTAGGATTCATAATGCCTTAGCAATAGGATCCATATTGTATGCGATTATATGTGCTCGTCTAGATATTGCATTCACTTCGAGTGATTGCAACATATACCAATCGGGTTCAGGTGAAGCACATCGGAGTGCAATCAAGAACATCATCAAGTACTTAAGAAGGACTAAAGTTGAGTTCTTGGTGTATGGAGGACATGTTGAGTTGATCGTTGAAGCATATACTGATGCGAGCTTCTAAATAAAAGAGATGATTTCCAATCTCAATCTGGATACGTCTTTCTTCTTATTGGAGAAGTTGTGAGCCAGATGAGCTCAAAGCATGACATAGTAGTTGATTCTACAATTAATAGAGGCTAATTACATTTCAACATTGGATGCTGTTAAGGAAGGTCATTGATGAGCTTGGTGTGGTTCCCAAAAGAGTTGAAGTCATTAACATCTATTGTGACAACAATGATGCCATTGCTCATTCCAAAGAACCTGACTCTAATACCAAATCTACACACGTACTCAAGAAGTATCACATCGTACAAGACCAGTTCTAGTAAGGTGATGTGAAGATGTGCAAAATACGCACGGATGACAACATTGTGGATATGTTGGCTAACCCACCCCCCCCCCCCCCTCCCGGGCTCGAGCATGATAGTCACATGTAGGGCTAAGGGACTCAAGTCGATTGATGAATGCCTTTGATTTTTTATGTATTGAGATTTTAGATATTTGATCAAGATTGTTGAAACATATTTGCATCATGGTTATTAGAAATAAACTTTCACTATTATTCAATTATGGTTTAGAATTGAATAAAATGTCTTAATAATTTATAGTTATCAAATAGGATCGTTGCAAAAGTCGTGGTGATTGAAACCCTATTAAGTAAACTGATATTATGAATTATGTTTTGTCGTAGTCTGAATCATTAAATGGAACATAAATGATTTAATATAGACTATTATGCAAGTTGATTGATAGCGCTAAGTTTCACGTGTTATAGGGACATGGAGATGTCTAATCAATTGTATAGATAAGTATGGTGGATACTTGTTGGGCATATATACCTGCCTTAAGATTTTTCAAATAAGTTGAAGAATTTAAGGTTAAACTATTATTAGTAGGTTCCTCAGACATGATTTTGATATCCCTCTCACTTGATGATTGGTAGCCTTTGACACAGTCAACCGCTAATCCGTAAAAGGCAGTCATAAAGGCAGTGATTAGAGTTACTAAAATTTAAGTGGGAGTTATAGGCACACAAGATTGGAGAAGTCCTTCTATTCTGGATATGTGAATATCTGAGTAGGAATAGTATTTTGGCCACTCGAAGAGTAAGAACTGTAAAATGCATGGCCATGCTCATATGGATTAATAATTAATCATTTGTTTATTTGACAGATCAAGCTCAGGATCAAGAAATAATTTGAATTGATATGGATAACTAACGAGAGGGTTTCTCGACCAAATAAATTTATTGTCAAGACCCCACTATAGGATAGTGGAGTCAGGTTCGTCCTCAGGAGAGAAGTCAGCGGTTCTAGGTTTAGTTGGTTTCGGGGTTCGGGAATAGCAGGAAGAGGTGTAAGGGGTTATTATCGGCGTCGAGTAAGACTTGGTCGATGTCGATGGATGGAGAGGGAATGGTGGTTTGATGTCGGGTGGCTGCAAAAACATTAAAATAACGAAAATAGAATAATAAAATAGCAAACTTCCAAGGTTAGGGATCACCGCAAAATAAACATATGTGAAGGTTCGATAATATAAAACAATGTAAACTAGAAATACTCTAGAAGGGGGGTTGAATAGAGTATGCCCGTTTCTCGCAGAAAGTCTCAAGCCTTTTGGAGCTTGTACCAAAACCTTTGAGATTAAACCTGAATCACAAAGTTAGACAATCGAACCAAGTGCGGAAATAAGGTAAAGCAATAAGTAAAGAACATGAGTAATTGTTTACGAGGTTCAGCACGAACTTGGCCTACGTCCCCGCCTAGGGTTCTTCCACAACCCTAGGATTCAAAAGGCTTTATTGATTCGCTTAGCTTAGGATCCTAATAGCTCACCGAGAAGCCTCTTTCCTATACAATTGCAATCTAGTCAACTCACGTTCCCTTGGAGTCCTAGACCAATCTAGAAGAGCCCCACCTCTCTCAGCTATCTAGTACAATCCTCTTACTCTCACAAATCAATAGCCTAGTGCAACTTCCCGAGTTACAAACTCTAGAGTAATACTTTAAATGAATATATCCTATAAGCTCACAGTGACTCTCAAAGGCTTTGAAATAAACAACAAACTCTTGAGCGCTAGCAGAGAGACACTTTGGAAGACAGATCTCGCTTGAATGAATGAAAGCTCGTGTAGCACTTGTGTGTTCTGTCTTTTTCTTCCTTTCCTTTATAGAAGTAATGTGGAGCATGAGGTTCTTCAACACCAGATCTTCAACAACGGCTAGTAAAGATTATGGCGCGCCCGGATCTTCTATTTTAGGACACTTTGAAGACATGATCTTCTTTGAATTGGATCTCCTCGATATGCACCACAAGGAAAGATATAATCTCGAAAATACTTCCTGAAAGATTAGTCATACATATATATATATAATATAAAGGAAGTATATAATAAGATTAAATAATATACGGACTTATAAAACAGGTTTTGTATTTCATCAACTGTTAATTAATGCTCCAAGGCCTTTGACACAAACATCCTGTCAAAGCCTTTGAAACATTTATTCCGATTTTCATCAAGGGAGGGAGTTATCAATCTCCCCCTTGATGAAAGACAAAACCTGTGCATCCCTGCAACTTAGTCAAGCATAGATAATAAAATAGAAATCGGACTAAGTACGTGCAAGGGTTAGACAAATGTTGGATCAAAATTTTTAAAGCATGCAAAAACCATCCAACCGAAAACCATAAATCAAAAACCAAGGTCTTCCAAGACCTTTAAGCAGAGGTTTTCAAAGTCTAAACAACACCACATATCATCTCCCCCTTTTTGTCTTTCAACAAAGGGCAGAGGTAAAACAGTCACCAAAAAAGTCACCAAAAGTTTTGAAAACGTTTCCAAAAACCAGCAATGTATCAAGTGGGTGGGATAGGGTAGGGTAGGGTTTAAACTTCATCATCCAGAGCATCATCAGTGAGCCTCGTCCACAGTCCTTGTAGTATTTTGGAAATCCCGCTCATCTCCGTCATAAACTCCTTTTGCAGCTCTCCTTGATATCCAGGCGAACTTCCTCCAAGCCCAACTCTAGGTTGTCCATGCGTTCATCGAAAGCTGGAGCAGTGGAAAAGGCTTTTGAAGGAGTGGCAAGACTCAAGGTCCCTTGGGGAGACCGAGTGATGCCAATCTTTTCAAGGCCCTTAGAGTCGAACTTACCCATATGACGCAGCTGTTCTTCATTTTTGACGTCAATTCCAGAAGCTTTGAAGAGAGGGGTCAAAAGGGTAGCAAAGGGGTGGGGAGAGCCTTTTCTAGCTTTTCTGGCATGAGCCATGGTTCCAAGGATAGTATTGGCCAAATCAAGGTCAAGGCCATTTAAGATGCGGTAGAGCAGGACCATGGCATTGTCAGTAAGGAGTGAGCCAGAGTTAAGACGGGGTAAGAGGCATCGAACAATGATGTTGAAAATAATTTTTGCCTCAAGGGTTAGGGATGAGTGGGTGAGTTGCTTTGAGGTGTTGTTGGATGCTTCGGGTAGGAGGTACTTGGCTCGGGCAAGGATGATGCAATTCTCTTTTGAGGGGTGTATTTCAGAGGGTGGAACTAGGGTAGGTAAGCCAAGGAAATCTGCAAAATCATTGGAGTTGAGAGAGATTCTAACCCCTTTGACAACAGACTCCAAAGACCAACCATTGGTGTCGTTTTTGGCTTTTAGGTTAATGTAAAACAGACGGGTAAGCTGGGGGTAGTAGACAGTTTCAAGGTTAAGAAGGGTCCAGGCTGGGGATTTTTTTAGAAGATCAATGCATGGTAACTTCAAAGCTTCGAAGAACTCAAAATCCAAAAAATCAGAACAACTAATCTTACGAGTTCGAAACTCATCTACCCACTTACCAGCAGTCTCAGCATCTTGAAACCAAGAGGAGGGCAAGGATTGATTTACCTGGATATAGGACGGGGGGTCGGCATTCTTTCTGCGAGCAACTGTCGGAGCAGCTCTCTTGACAGGCGCTATAAGACTCTTGACAGTGCCCTTCCTGGTGCGCTTGGGAGATGGAGGCTTGACAACAGCAGGGGCTTTCCGCTTCTTTGGAGACGGGGGAGGAGGAGAAGGAGAGTGAGATTCTTCCTCCTCTTCCTCAGACCCCGAGTCCTCACCAGACCCCGCTACATCTCCTTCAGCTTCCTCGTCATCTCCAGATTCCTCTTGCTCTTCTTCTTCTTCCTCAGGATCCTCCTCGGATGGAACCTCCTCGGCTTCGGCTTCCTTCCGAATCCGCTCAGCTTCCTCCTCGGCCAGTTTCCTAGCGAGCTCGGCCTCCTCATCGGCCTTTTTCTTCTTCAAGGCTTCCGCCTCGGCTTCCTTGGCAGCATCTCTCTCCAGGATGGCATCTAGGTCATCTTCCTCCTCTTCTTCATCCACTTCCTCAGCAAAAATCTTCCTCTTCCCTTTCTGTTTAGCACTGAGCGGCTTCTTAGCAGAGCGCTTTTGAGAGCTCTTGGGAACAATGTTCGTGCTCTCAGCGATGGTGCTCTAGACGACAGTTGGGAAAAGGGCTTGAGGAGCGGGTTCAGGTGTGGGAGAGGTAGCAGTGGTCTGACGTCCCTTGGGGGTGGCGCCAAGTCTTTTGGGTGTGACAACTTTCTTGGTTTTGGGTTCCATGGAGGAAATCGGCTAGGATTTTCTTAGAACAGATTGAGAGGTTGAAGAAGGAGAAGGTGAAGGGGTTTGGATTAGTTCTGAGTTTGTGTTGTAATCGGGTACAGGATTGGGTTTAAGTAGAGGGAGTGATGGGACGGGTTTAGAGTTCCAAGGAAAGAAATCATCACATTGCCAATTTGAAAGGTTTCCAATTCAAAATTCAAATGATCCATTAAAATCGGACTGAATAACCAATTATATCTAGTTCCAAAAATAAAATATCTTTAACGGAAAAAAAAATGAACAATTTTGAAATCCGAAAAAAAAAATATATAATTGGTTAAATATCTAAAAAGATATTAACCAAAAATATATGATCCGATATATGTAATCCACCATTTAGTTCACACACCTTGACATAGTTCTCAAGGGTCTTGACACTAAGTAGAATTTATCTTTCGTAAAGGGAAAGCTCCCCCTACGAAAGTGCATCCTTGTTAAGCATCCCAATCTCTCGTCTTATGAAGATGAACCTGTCCTCTGCCAAAGGCTTAGTGAAAATGTCAGCCCATTGATAATCAGTTGAAATAAACGAAATGGACACATCACCTTTTTCAACATGATCTCTAATGAAATGATGACTTACATCAATATGTTTGGCCCTTGAATGCTGAACAGGATTCTTAGTGATGGAGATGGCACTTGTATTGTCACACTTAATTGGAATACCTTTGAGGTTAATGCCAAGATCTCGCATTTGTTGAGCTATCCAAAGGATTTGGGAGCAGCAGACTCCAGCTGCAATGTATTCGGCTTCTGTTGTGGATAGAGCAACTGAGTTTTGCTTCTTTGAGTGCCAACTGATCAAAGATGCTCCTAAGAATTGGCAACATCCTGATGTGCTCTTCCTATCCACCTTATAACCTGCAAAATCTGCATCAGAATATCCAATTAAAGTGAAATCCTTTTGCTTTGGGTACCATAGTCCAAGCTCCTTAGTGCCATTGAGATATCGAAAGATCCTCTTCACAGCCACGAGGTAAGATTCTTTAGGATCAGCTTGAAACCTAGCACACATGCAAACACTAAACATGATGTCAGGTCTACTAGCCGTGAGATATAATAAAGATCCAATCATTCCTCGATATTCCTTTTGATTGACACTTATTCCAGTCTTGTCTTGATCTAGAGACAATGTTGAGCTCATGGGAGTCTTGGCTGCCTTGGATTGATCCATCTTGAACTTCTTCAAGAGATCCTTAGTGTACTTGCTTTGGTTGACAAAGATCTCTTTCTTGGATTGATGAACTTGTAATCCCAAAAAGCAGTTGAGTTCACCCATCAAGCTCATCTTAAATTCACTGCACATGATGTCAGAGAATTCCTTGCACAAAGATGTGTTAGTAGCACCAAATAATATATCATCAACATAAATTTGAATAACCAAAATGTCCTTTCCTTTGGTTTTGATAAAAAGAGTCTTGTCGATCAACCCCCTTTTAAAATCATTTTCTAAAAGATAATTTGACAAGCGCTCATACCAAGCTCTTGGGGCTTGTTTCAAACCATAAAGCGCTTTGTCAAGTTTATAAACATGATTAGGAAATTCTGAACTTTCAAAACCTGGGGGTTGAGCCACATATACTTCTTCCTCTATGAAACCATTGAGAAAAGCACACTTGACATCCATTTGATATAACTTTATGCTCATAAAAGATGCAAATGCTAATAAAATGCGAATAGCTTCAAGCCTGGCTACGGGAGCAAAGGTCTCCTCGTAGTCAATACCTTCTTCTTGATTGTAGCCTTGAGCAACAAGCCTTGCCTTGTTCCTTACAATCTTACCATTCTCATCTAGCTTGTTTCGAAATACCCATCGTGTGCCAATGACTGATTGATGCTTTGGCCTAGGCTTCAAGGTCCAGACTTTGTTCCTTTCAAATTCATTAAGCTCACTTTGCATATCAATGATCCAGTCTGGCTCCTGAAGTGCCTCATCTATCTTCTTTGGCTCAATAAGAGAAACAAACGCGTGAAAAGCACAAAGATCTTTAAGTTTAGAACGAGTTTGAACACTAGAAGTAGGGTTAGAAATGATATCCTTTAATGAGTGTGATGAGGAGTATTTGAATTTCCTTTTGCTCGTCTCAGCTCCTTGATTCGTCACACCAGTAGGATTGACTTGTAGTACATCTGACTTCGTGGTCCTATTAGGTTCAGTTACAGCAGTTTCTGACGTCTCAACACTGTTGGATTGGACACCAAGGGCTTTGGACGAATCTTCAACACCTTGGGCCAATTCTTCAGTGTTAAGAATCGGTTCATGCATGTTCCTTTTCTCCGTGTTCTTGGTAGCAGCATCATCACCTTCCTCGTTCCCTACATGGATGTTAAGATCTATATCTGCAACACTTTCACTTAAAGCACCGTCATTGCATTCATCAAAAATAACATGTATACTTTCTTCAACTACCTGGGTCCTTTTATTGAAGATTCTATAAGCTTTGCTACTCGTGGAATAGCCAAGAAATATACCTTCATCACTACGTGCATCAAATTTCCCAAGGTTATCTTTTCCATTGTTATGAACAAAACAAGTACATCCAAAGGGTTTAAAATAAGATATAAGTGGTTTGCGGCCTTTGAAAAGTTCATAAGGAGTTTTCTTTAAGATGGAACGAATAAGACAACGATTCAAAATATAGTTAGTTGTGTTAACAGCTTCAGCCCAATAGGTTTTAGGTAATGCATTTTCTAAAAGCATAGTCCTGACCATATCCTCTAAGGTGCGGTTCTTGCGTTCCACAACCCCGTTTTGTTGAGGTGTCCTAGGAGCAGAAAAGTTATGGGAGATGCCATATTTAGCACAAAACAAATCAAATTGAAGTTGATCAAACTCCCTACCATGATCACTCCGAATTGACACTATGGGCTCGTTTCTTAAAGTTTGCAACTCCTTACAAAGTTTTGAAAACTCAAATGAGGCCTCTGATTTTTCTTTTAAAAATGCAACCCAAGTATATCTAGAAAAATCATCAACAACAACTAGCATGTACTTTTTAACATTGGGAGATTTGACTCGCATAGGACCACATAAATCCATATGTAAAAGTTCAAGGGGTCTAGAAGAACTTACAACCTTTTTGGGTTTGAACGAGCTACGTGTTTGTTTACCTCGTGTGCATGCGTTGCACATGTCAATACCTTTGAAGTCCATTTCAGGTAGCCCTCTTACAAGCCCTTTGGACACAAGCTTCGGTAGTGTATGTGGACTAACATGACCAAGTTTCCTGTGCTAGAGCTTTGGATCGTCCGTCAAAGCCTTTAGACAGGTTAAGCTTCCTTGTGCCACTTGATCAGCATTTACGGCGTATATATTGTTGTAACGGTATGCAGTCAATATAACTTCACCTGTATCTTCTCTGCACACTATACATCTTTTCTTGTTAAATCTGACATTGTTACCACTATCACATAATTGAGAGACACTAAGCAGATTATACTTCAAACCATTAACAAGATAGACATTTTTAATACTATGGCTGGAATCGCTTCCAACACTACCAATACCAACGATGTCGCATTTCCCTTTGTCACCAAGAGTGATTGTTCCCGTGGATTGCTCCTTTAGATCATGAAAGAGAGAACTCTTCCCACTCATATGCCTCGAGCATCCACTATCAATAATCCATTTGTGTTCTTTCACCTTGGTGATCTCCTCTTTTGGACTTTCCATAAGTTCTCTTACAGTAGCTTCAAACTTTTCATCGTGGGATTCATCTTCTGAGGCCATAAGACAAATGTTGGCCTTCTCATCGTCGGAGTCAGAGTCGGAATCACTCCAAGTTGCCACCATGGCTTTCTTCTTCCATTTGTCACCTTTCTTGGGCTGGCTCTTTGTCTTTTGAGGGCAGTCCTTCACAAGATGATCTGTTTCACCACATTCAAAACAAGACAACGGTTTAGTCTTCTTTTCATACTTTTTGTATTGAGGCTTACCTCGAAATTTTAAAGACTCTGATCCATCCTTGTTGTTGAATTGCTTCTTCATTTTGAGAATTCTAGCAAGGCCTCTTGTGATAAGAGCAAAAGGATCATCCTCATCGTCATCCTCATCTTCGGAATCAGATCCATCCTTGGGTTCATCCTTCTTAGATTTGAGTGCCAAGTTCTTAGTGTTAGCTGGAAGTTCTCCATCGTCTTCATTAAGAATCATCTCATGCGTGATCAGCTTCCCAAGAAGGTCATCAAGGGGTAGAGTGGTGAGGTCTTGGGCTTCCTCTATAGCTATTACTTTTGGACCCCATTTCTCCTTTGGAAGGCACCTCAATATCTTCCTCACTTTCTCGACGTTGGTAAAGCTCTTGCCGAGAGAGTCAAGGTTGTTGGTGATTTCTGTGAATCGTGTGAACATGGCCTTGATTTACTCATCAGACTTCATCTTGAAGAGCTCATACTTTCTAAGGAAGATGATGATCTTGGTGTCTTTTACTTGGCTCGTTCCTTCATAGGTGACGACCAATTTGTCCCAAATCTCTTTAGCTGACCTACAAGATGAAATACGGTTAAACTCATCAGTGCTAAGACCACAATAAAGTAAGTTAATAGCCCTGTAGTTTTTGGAGATGGTTTCAAGATCTGCTTGGTTGTATTCAGACTCCTTCTTTGCAACTTTGGTATCATTTGGTCCTTCTTTCTCTGGAATCTTCGGACCATTCTCTATAATGTTCCAAAGCTCTAGATCTTGGTCTATGATGAACATCTTCATCAAAGATCTCCAGTGGACAAAGTTGTTTCCTACAAAGAGTGGCGGTCTGCTTGTGGACCTTCCCTGTGCAAATCCTCCGCTTGCTTCACCAGACATGATCGAAAACTCACAAGATTGTTAGATCAAAAACAGTGAGTAAAGCTCTGATACCAATTGAAGGTTCGATAATATAAAACAATGTAAACTAGAAATACTCTAGAAGGGGGGTTGAATAGAGTATGCCCGTTTTTCGCAGAAAGTCTCAAGACTTTTGGAGCTTGTACCAAAACCTTTGAGATTAAACCTGAATCACAAAGTTAGACAATCGAACCAAGTGCGGAAATAAGGTAAAGCAATAAGTAAAGAACACGAGTAATTGTTTACGAGGTTCATCACGAACTTGACCTACGTCCCCGCCTAGGGTTCTTCCACAACCCTAGGATTCAAAAGGCTTTATTGATTCGCTTAGCTTAGGATCCTAATAGCTCACCGAGAAGCCTCTCTCCTATACAATTGCAATCTAGTCAACTCACGTTCCCTTGGAGTCCTAGACCAATCTAGAAGAGCCCCACCTCTCTCAGCTATCTAGTACAATCCTCTTACTCTCACAAATCAATAGCCTAGTGCAACTTCCCGAGTTACAAACTCTAGAGTAACACTTTAAATGAATATATCCTATAAGCTCACAGTGACTCTCAAAGGCTTTGAAATAAACAACAAACTCTTGAGCGCTAGTAGAGAGACACTTTGGAAGACAGATCTCGCTTGAATGAATGAAAGCTCGTGTAGCACTTGTGTGTTATGTCTTCTTCTTCCTTTCCTTTATAGAAGTAATGTGGAGCATTAGATTCTTCAACACCAGATCTTCAACAACGGCTAGTAAAGATTATGGCGCGCCCGGATCTTCTATTTTAGGACACTTTGAAGACATGATCTTCTTTGAATTGGATCTCCTCGATATGCACCACAAGGAAAGATATAATCTCGAAAATATTTCCTGAAAGATTAGTCATACATATATATATATAATATAAAGGAAGTATATAATAAGATTAAATAATATACGGACTTATAAAACAGGTTTTGTATTTCATCAACTGTTAATTAATGCTCCAAGGCCTTTGACACAAACATCCTGTCAAAGCCTTTGAAACATTTATTCCGATTTTCATCAAGGGAGGGAGTTATCAATCTCCCCCTTGATGAAAGACAAAACCTGTGCATCCCTGCAACTTAGTCAAGCATAGATAATAAAATAGAAATCGGACTAAGTACCTGCAAGGGTTAGACAAATGTTGGATCAAAATTTTTAAAGCATGCAAAAACCATCCAACCGAAAACCATAAATCAAAAACCAAGGTCTTCCAAGACCTTTAAGCAGAGGTTTTCAAAGTCTAAACAACACCACAGATAAACCCTAAGTGTTACTATCCCAATTTCATAATTAATCCAAATTCATAATAAGATCATTTTCGCTTCAATATCATAAATAAGGACCACCAACCACTCTCGTAGAAGAATTATGCCTATAGGATAGAAGATGATAAAGACGTACAAATTCATAAATTCATAAATCAAACACACATATCTATTGCAATTTTATTCGGGTCCTATAAGGTTACACACAAAAGAGTATTAGGAATTGGATAATTGATTGATGATAATAATAAGTTATTGTTGTTGATATAATATCTGTATGGAAAGATATTGTGGATAGAAGATCAAAAGTAAAGGTAACTTATTAGGAATAAGTTCGACATAGTTGGTGTGAGTTGCAAACATTCGATCGTTCGTTCTAGCAAACGAAGACAAGGAGATCCAATTATGTGCTCATGTGGACCAAGTAGAGTAGTCGTGTTTAAGGCTCTCTTCTCCAAATGTAATTCCGAATAAAGGTTCCGCATAAGAAAGATATGAGATCTCGAATTGGAGGTTAGAAAATAGTTTTTTACAATTCCGTTGGGCATCTAATTTTCCTACAAAGCTCTCATTTGACCATCAATGGAGTCTCGTTTTTTGGGTTTTCTAAATTCTCAAATTGTGAATTTGATTCCTAGCTCGGAATCTTCAAATTTTTGTTTTGTGGTATTTGCTTGTTTAGTCGGAGTTCAATTTCTTGTATACCATAATAATGATTTGCCCGTCTATCATCCTCAACGCCTCGATCTATCACTTTTATTGATATTTCGAAGTATTCACCTATAAATACAGAGTTTTATAGGTTTCTGAAACTGGAATATATAATACTCCGTATACAGTAACCCCAGGCATCAAAGCTGAGTGGCGCTCATACGTGTCGATCAATTGCTTGTTTGCATTTGTCCAATCCCCCTTCATTTACCATACGTTAATCATAACTATTAATTAAGTGCCATATCACGCACTGGCCAACCCAGAAAATCCAACGTTCAACTCGATATCGATCCGATTTGCAATATAATTTGATCGGAAATCCAAAATAACGAACATCTTTGAAATAATACAATATATTGATAGTGATAGTAACTCATGAGTAACTATTTCATGATGGAGGAAACAATAGCTAGTGATTATATTGCACCAAACTGTACACACTAATTTAGTTATTTAGATTAGATGAAAGTGTTATATATATATATAGCCCCATGATCGATTGCTCCGCTTTTGTTCTCGGCGCCCTACCACTTCTAAGGAGATATAAATGAGTGTTACAATACGTCCGATCCGAGACCAACAAAATTGTAGAAATATAGAATTGATGTAAAGTGTCCCCTTAGGGTTTCCATTCATTGATATAACAATATATATAGGTTACAAAGGTAATGGACCTTAATGGGCTTTTAGCCCACTATACAATAATAAGACCTGGGTAATCTATCAAACCCCCGCAGTCGAAACTGGAGGGGCTCGTACAGTGAGACTGGAGCGAAAATCAATGAACAACTGTCTAGGTAAACCCTTGGTGAATATATCAGCGTACTGATATGAGGACGGGACATGTAGAACGCGGACATGTCCTATGGCAACCTTGTCCCTGACGAAGTGGAGATCAAGCTCAATGTGCTTCGTGCGTTGATGTTGGACCGGGTTGCTAGCCAGATAGACTGCAGAGATGTTATCAGTGTAGACCAGAGTGGCCTTCATAAGAGGGCAACGGAGCTCAAGCAGGAGATTGCGGAGCCAAGAGCACTCAGAGACAACGTTGGCAACGCCCCTGTATTCTGCCTCAGCGCTGGAGCGAGACACGACAGGCTGACGCTTTGCCGACCACGACACGAGGGTGTCGTTGAGGAAGACACAGTAACCAGACGTGGAGCGACGCATGTCAGGACAACCACCCCAATCCGCATCATTGTAAGCAACAAGGTCAAGCTTAGAGGAAGGAGTGATCGTGGTGCCGAGCTCAAGTGTGTCGCTGATGTACCGAACGATCCGCTTCAAGGCCTGAAAGTGGGGTTCCCTGGGGGCATGCATGAACAAACAGACCTGCTGAACGGCGTAGCTTATATCAGGCCTAGTGAAAGTGAGATACTGAAGAGCACCAGCTAGGCTCCTGTACAAGGTCGGATCATCAACCAAAGGACCAGAATGAGCACTGAGCTTGTTGGATGTATCGACAGGGGTGGCGACTGGATTACAGTTGACCATCTTAGCCCGAGCAACAATCTCAGCAGCATACTTACTTTGTGAGAGAAACAGACCAGACGCAAGACGCCGAACAGCAACTCCCAAGAAGTAGGACAACTCACCTAGATCAGACATGGCGAATTCCGCACTCAACTGCGAAATAATGGACGTCCGAAGAGCATCAGAAGAGGCGGTGAGAATGATGTCGTCGACATAAAGTAACAGGAAGGCCATGTCAGAGCCTCTACGATAGATGAACAGAGACGAATCTGAGCGGCTGCCGATGAAGCCTAAGCGTAGCAGATGAGAAGCAAAGCGCTGGAACCAAGCTTGTGGAGCCTGTTTCAGACCATACAGTGAGCGCTTCAGGAGACAGACGTGCTTAGGACGATCAGCATCAGTAAATCCCGGCGGCTGAAACATGTAGACAGTCTCATTCAGGTGACCATGCAGAAAAGCGTTCTTGACATCTAGCTGATGAATGGCCCATTTGCGCGACAGAGCTAAACTCAATACCACCCGGATAGTGGCAGGCTTGACCACGGGGCTGAAGGTCTCATCACAATCAATACCTACCTGCTGGGATCGACCGTTGGCGACAAGACGTGCTTTATAGCGTTCCAACGTCCCATCAGAGCGGAACTTGTGACGAAAGAGCCACATACAGCGAACGACGTTCGCCGCTGGAGGGCGAGGGACAAGAACCCAAGTACCATTCTTTGTAAGGGCCCTGTATTCGTCAAGCATAGCCGCCTGCCAATTCGGGTCGAGGAGAGCTGTTTTGTGGGAGGTGGGGATGGAGGAGAGGGAGGGCTGGGGGCCGGGAAGGACGGGGGAGACGGGGGTAGGTGCGGCAGGTGCGGCGGGCGCCGCCAGGAGAGGGTGCGGCGCGGCGGGCGCCGCAAAATAGGTTGCGGCGGGCGCCGCTAGGTCTGCGGCGGGCGCCGCCAGGGGGGTGAAACTTGCGGCGGGCGCAGCAGGGGGTGCGGCGGGCGCCGCACGTAGGGCAGGCGTTGGTGTTTGACGATGTGCTGGACGGTGGATAGCGGGGTGATGGGCGGTGGTCATGGAGACGATCTGACGGGGTCGGAAGACACCGGAGATGCTGCGGGTGTGTGGTCTGGTGGTGGGGGGTGGCGGGGGAGGTGGGGGAGGGGGAGACGCAGGAGCACCGGGAGCGCTCTGGGGAAGAAAAAAGTGAGGGAAGGAAGACTCCGACTCAGACTGAGACACATGAGGTGTAGGAGAGGGGAGGAGAGGAGAAGCAAAGGGGAAGCGAGACTCATCAAAGGTGACATGACGAGACACAATGAGCTTATGGGTCTTGATATCGAGGCAGAGATAACCGCGATGATAAGACGGATAGCCTAGGAAGACACAAGGGGTGGAGCGCGGGTGAAGCTTGTGTGGGGCAGTGGAGGACTGGTTTGGGAAGCACAAGCACCCGAAGGTACGAAGGTGATCATACCTAGGCAAAGTGTAGTAGAGGGCCTGACTTGGCGAGCGATGTTGGAGGGTAGTGGAAGGTAGAATGTTGAGGAGATAGCATGTGGTTGTTAAGGCGTGAGGCCAATAGGAAAGGGGAATAGATGCGTGGAAGAGGAGAGAGCGCATCATGTTGGTAATGGTTCTGATGATTCGTTCAGCCTTGCCATTCTGCTCAGAGGTATAAGGGCAAGACAAGCGATAGGAGATCCCGTTTGCGGCAAAGAAAGAGTGAAAGTCTTTGTTGTCAAATTCACGACCATTGTCATATTGGAAGCATTTAATTGATATGTGAAACTGTGTTTTGACGTAGGTATGGAATCTGGCAAAGACATGAAACACTTGGGACTTGAAATGCAACGGGAAGACCCATAAGTAATGGGTGTAATCATCAAGAAACAAGAGGTAGTACTTGTGACCTTCCTTGCTAGGCACAGGAGAGGTCCAAATGTCACTATGAATGATATCAAAGGGAGCAAGGGTAGAGGTCAAAGACCGTTGGAACGGCAGTCTGGCATGTTTGCCTAGTTGGCAGGAAGAGCATAAACCAGAGCGTGGGTCTTTAGTACAGGTGACAAGACTCTGGGAACGAAGGATATCTAGAACGGCAGCACTGGGATGGCCCAGGCGTGCATGCCACAGGCTGGACGACGATGCCGAGAGGGCGACCGGGCACGACTGACTGGACGCAGGAGGTGGTGTGACAGGGTAGAGCTCCCCGGTGCTGTTACATCTCATCCGAGTAACCCCCGTAGTAAGATCGTTCACAGAGAAACCATAGGGATCAAACGTAAGGGAAACGTTGTTGTCAGTAGTGAACCGACGGACAGGGCTCCTCGACATCGAAGAATCAGACAAGGGTCAGGGTTTCCATTCATTGATATAACAATATATATAGGTTACAAAGGTAATGGACCTTAATGGGCTTTTAGCCCACTATACAATAATAAGACTGATGTAATCTATCAAAAATAAATCAAAACCTACACGAAACTCGTACTTGCCTAGCTTGGAACGACTCGATCGAGTAGATTTGAGTAAAAGTACATTTAGCAATGGAAATGTGCCTTGAGAGATCGAGTACTGTACGTATTTGACGGAATGTGTCTTCAATTTTTCACCACTGCATTGCGGTATAACAAGACAAAAACTGCTTTCATTGTTCATAATATTGATGCTTTCAATTGCTCCAAAAAAACTCATTTCTTATATATATATAGTACGTACAAACTGTTTTTCTCCACCCAAAGCTTTGAACAATTAATCCATCAAGTCAATTGATCGATACAAAATTAGCAAACTAGGTCACATATATATAATATATGGTATAATTATCTTTTAACAAAACTTTACATTTTTTTCCCCGAGAAAAAAGTATAATTGTATTATTGCACACTATCAGAATTGATGAAGCGACGATTCGGGCCATGGTATAATTGTGTTAATGTAGATGCATATATAGAAAGATAACACATTCTAAATTAAGAAATTAAATTTGGTGCAATATATATAATGTGGAATTTTACGAAGAAGACAAAATGAAAAGCAGGCAAATAAACCCCACACACATGGTGAAGCTTTTTGCAACTAAGTTGTATATTATACATATATAGACTTGCATGATTGTATGGGAGCATTTGTTCTGGTAAGCAAACTAACTGATTTGGAAATACAGAAAATCTCCAGAAACTCCATTGCTCTCGATTGCTTGCTTCCGACTAAGAGCTCAGCTAGATCCAGCTGAGACTTTATATGGTATCAGAGTTGTCACGCATGTAACCGATCTGGTGTGTGGTTTCTTCGATCCAGTCATCGTCAATAATGGAGAACAATGAGAATGAAGTGCAAGGTGATCAAGGAGGATCATCATCCACCAATGGAGGTCGGAATTTAGGAGCAAATCACTCGGATCCTTTGTTCTTATCAAATTCCGACCATCCAGAGATGGTTCTTGTCTCAACACAGTTCAACAGCGTCAATTTCCATAGCTGGAGCCGAGCTGTACGAATGGCATTGGGAGCCAAGATGAAATTAGGTTTCATCAATGCAAAGGTTGAGCCTCCGTATGAGGATTATGATCGCTAGCTGAGGTGCGATTACATGGTGACTAGTTGGATCTTAAACTCGATGAAGTCGGATCTAGCAGAAAGCTTCGTTTATGTGAGCTCTGCTAAGAACTTGTGGGAAGATATCCAGGAGCGATTCTCTGAATCTAATGCTCCACTGGTTTATCAAATTAAGAAAGAAATCTATCAATTCAAGCAAGATAATATGAGTGTTGGGGACTATTACAGCAAACGCAAGAAAGCATGGGACGAGCTCATGGAGATTCAATCGATTCCGATCTGCAAGTGTGGTGTTCTAAAAATGTGTTCGTGTGGTATATTGAAGACGTTGGTTGAGAGAGATGCCACAACTCGCGTGATGCGGTTTCTGATGGGGGCTCTCGGAAACCTTTGAAGGATTTCGGAGTCAAATCCTGTCAATGGATCCCCTCCCATCTGTGAATCGTGCTTTCCATATGGTGCTGCAAATCGAACGCCAGAAAGGGATAATTGGATCCTCGTCTCGCCAGCATGAAGCCTTATCCACTCGGTCATTCACCAATTCTAACAACAACAATGGGAAGGCTAGCAGTGGATCTCATGCGAGTTCATCAAAGTCCAATGATCAGAGGAAGGACAATATGAAAGCTAAGATGGACTTGTTTTGTAACTACTGCAAAGAAGACGTGGCCATGTCAAGGAAACCTGCTTCAAACTAGTGGGATTACCTGATTGGTACAATGGAGATAGACAGTCCTCTCAGCTCTGAAACTCGTCAGAACACTCAAGTAGCCCCTTCTAACAGCTCTGCAGGTGGTCCGAACTTATCTCTTGTGAATGTTGTAGTTGCAGAGGTGATTCGTGCTATGAAAGGAAAGGCGCCTATAGATCCAAATGCTTTAGGTCCAGGATCCATAAACTTTGCATGTATGGTATTGTTTTCTCATCATGAACATAGATTGTCTGCTACAAATTAGACTTGGATAGTGGACTCTGGAGCCTCAGATCACATTGTTTGCAATGGTGCCATGTTCTCTAGCATGAAGCAACTCGCTAAGTCAATTGTGATAGGGTTTCCAAATGGCATCACACAAGCAGTAAAGTATTCTGGAACTATGAAGCTCACTCAGAATATTTTACTTCATAATGTCCTATACATGCCTAGTTTCAAATACAATTTGCTATCTGTTTCGAAGCTTTTAGAGGATGACAAGACCTTGTTTGTTTTCTCCAAACGGAAATGCTGGATACAGAACACTTCAACTTATCAGATCATTGCTACTGGCACTAGAGATGGTGGACTTTACAAGCTTGGGGGTACCACATGTTGGCCTGCACACACTAGTGCCAGACGCCTTGATGCTTCTCCTACAAAAGGCAATGTGAGTTGTCTTGTCGCTTCAGTACAGAAAGGCTTAATAAGTGTGCATCATGTCAGACTTGGACATGCTTCTTTGTCTAAAATGCGTTCATTGGAATGGGCTATGCGACCTGTTCGTAAACATTTTTCATGTGATGTTTGTCATCTTGCTAAATTTCACAAACTCTCTTTTCACTCAAGTGATTATGTTGCTTCAAAGCCCTTTGAATTGGTCCACATGGATGTGTGGGGACCTTATAAGGTAGCTTCCATTTGTGGTGCTAAATATTTTTTTACAGTGGTTGATGACTTCTCTAGATCATCATGGACCTTTCTCTTGAGAGATAAGGGTCAAGTGTTTGTTGTGATCACTGGGTTCTTGGCTAGAGTAGAGAATCAGTTTGATGCTCGAGTCAAGGTACTCAGAACGAACAATGGATCCGAATTTGTGAATTCCATATTAGGTGAGGTGCTTCTTGCTAAAGGAATCACTCACCAAAGGTGTGTTCCATACGTCCATGAGCAAAATGGTCGTGTGGAGCGAAAGCACATGCATCTGATTGAAATGGCCCGAGCTATTAGAATCAATGCAGGGTTGCCAATTAGATTTTGGGGGGAATGTGTATTGGCAGCCACATACATCATCAACATCCTCCCTTCTTCTATGATTGGATCCAAAACTCCTTATGAGGTATTGTTTAATAAGCAACCAGATTATGATCACCTCAGAGTGATCGGTTGCTTGTGTTTTGCTCACATTCCCAGTGTGCATAGATCCAAGATGGATGCTTCGGGTAGGAGATGCATTTTACTAGGATATCCTCCTGGATTTAAGGCTTACAAGCTTTATGAAATCAGTTCTCATAAGGTATTTGTAAGTAGGGACGTGGTCTTCAATGAGTGGATTTTTCCTTTCAAGGAAAGAAAGGATGATATTGAGAGTGCTGAGATGGCAGCCTCTCCTGCTTCTCCTCTTCCCATGGTATCATTTGGTGATGAGGATTCACCATATATCATCTCCTAGGCAACCTGCAGCTAGAGAATTACCTGAGATAGTGGCTGATTTTGTACCTTCAATTGGAGATGACCTTTGTTGCAGATCTTGTTAGTCAAAATGCAGCAAACTTGTCCACTGATGACAGAGTTGAAGCTTCACCTGTCACACCTGCAACTCATGCTATCCAGATACCTGACTCTTGACCTGCTAGACGTATTGTGAGACCAGCTAGATTGCAAGACTATGTGTGTCCTCCTCTACCCACCATAGTGGTTGATAGCTCTACTGATCAGAGTCCTTCCTCCTTATCATCTGTGTTTTCTGTTCTCAAACCTGAGGATTTGTGTTTATATTCCTCTAATTACATTCACTCCCTATTCAATGTGCTATCAGTAATCGAACCCACAACCTATTATCAGGCTCAAAAAGTGCCTGAATAGAGGAATGCCATGCGTCTGGAATTAGATGCACTTGAAAGCAACAACACTTGGACACTCATAAATCTGCCTATGGGACAACACTCAATTGGATGCAAGTGGATCTTTAGAGTGAAATTTCGATTTGTTGGGTCTGTAGAAAGGTATAACGCCAGGCTCGTGGCAAAGGGGTTCAACCAAATCAAAGACCGTGACTACAAGGAGACATTTTCTCCAGTTGCAAAGTATGCAACAGTCCGAATTTTTCTTGTTGTTGCTTCGGTAAAGGGTTGGCCCTTGCACCAGCTTGACGTGAACAACGCATTTCTTCATGGATTCCTTGATGAGACTGTGTACATGAGCCCTCCCCCGGCTATGATAAAGCATTGCCAGGATAGGTTTGCAAGTTCAACCGGTCTCTATACGGATTGAAACAGGCAAGTCGGCAGTGGAACTTTGAGTTAACAAAACATCTCACTACCTTAGGATTTATTCAATCAAAAAGAGATTACTCTTTGTTCATGTTGAAGACCAATTCGAGCATGAATGTTGCTCTGGTGTATGTCGACGACATGCTCCTCACTTGCAATGATGAATTGGCAATTGCTCGGGTCAAGGATTCTCTACACAAAGCTTTCACAATTACAGACTTGGGTCTTGTCCGTTATTTTCTAGGAATGAAAATCTCTCAGTCAGACACTGGGATTATGCTAAATCAGCGAAAGTATGTGGTTGATCTTCTATCTAATGCGGCTATGTTGAATTGCCGACCTGCTAAATCTCCAATGCAACGAAACCTTCATTTGAGTGTCCATGAAGGGGATGTGTTGGATGATCCTGAATCTTATAGGCGTCTAATTGGGCGTCTCTTATATCTTACCATGACCAGACCCGACATTGCCTACACCGTTCAGCAATTGACCCAATTCATGTCCGTACCCAGAGCTCCCCACATGAAAGTTGCTCTCTTCCTCCTTCGTTATCTAAAGGCATTTGTCAATTGCTAGTTGTTCTATCCGAGCACAAGTCATTTGAACATCCGAGCTTACTCAGAGGCTGATTGGGGTAGCTGCCGGGATACTAGTATGTCTCTATCGGGATACTGTGTTTTTCTCGGAGATTGCTTGGTCTCATGGAAGACGAAGAAGCAGAAAACCGTTTCCAAATCGTCTGCAGAGAGAGAGTACATGAGCATGTTGGCCACTGGTAGCGAGTTGGAATGGGTAGCTGGTGTCCTTGATGATTTACACTTGCCTTCATCACGACCTATACCTCTCTGTTGCGATAATAAATCGGCTCAACAACTGGCTTTGAATCCGGTTTATCATGAGCGTACCAAACATATTCGGTTGGATTGCCATTACATTCGGGACCTTGTTCATGAGGGATTCATTACCATGATCTTTGTCCCATCACACCTCCAGCTTGCTGATTTGTTCACAAAGCCTCTAGGTGCTGCACAACACCTCAATTTGGCTTGCAATTTGGATCTTGTGTTTCATCACACCCGCCCACCTTGAGGGGAGAATATGGGAGTGTAGGTTAGCTAAGTGGTTAGCCGGTTGTGCCAATTAGCTTGGTACTATAGTTAGACATGGTTAGGTAGTTTGGAGTTTGTTACAACCATGGTTAATCAGAGATGTTAGGAGTACATTTGTATAAATAGAAAAGCAAGTGGTGTAAGCAAACTAACTGATTTGGAAATACAGAAAATCTCCAAAAACTCCATTGCTCTCGATTGCTTGCTTCCGACTAAGAGCTCAGCTAGATCCACCTGAGACTTTATAGATTGTCATATATGGAACTAGCTTGGGTAGCTTCTCCACCATGAGTTAGAGTTGGCCTTCTTCACATTATCTATGTCGTACAAATGCTGCGAGTATAGAGTAATATAAAATCCATCAACAAAAACTTGTTAGTTAATTTGTTTTCTTCTTTTACTCGATCGGTAATATCAAAAAATTGCAATAGTATATATACATGCACTTTTTGTCATTTGCTACCATAAAATTAACCGAATGAAAAACAATCATCAAGGTTAAGCAAATGATCGATATACACGAAAAGAGATAAAAGAACAATTAAATAAGTTTACTTATAATCAGTGGCGGAGTTGGGGGCATGGGTAGCTCGAGCCGTTCCCTGGATTCGAGAAAAAAAATCATATAAAAATATATGTATTTTTTGTAATTTTTGCTAATTTTACGAGTAAAATAGTGTAAAAAGATTGGTAAATAGGGCTGTTATATGAAGTGAACAACTCGAGCTCGGCTCGAGTTGAAAGCTCGGCCCGTTCGAATAAAGCTCGAATAACTCGAATTCTATGAAATTTTTAAAATTTCCTTTATGTTAACATGTTATAACCAAGTAGAACTACTTAAAACTCAAAAAAAGCTCGGCTCGAGTTCGTTCATTTCCTAAACAAGCCAAGCTTGAACAAAATAAAAAGACCGTTTAAAAATTAGGCTCGGCTCGTTTGGCTCGAATAATACCCTTACTGGTAAATCCTAGTAGTTGAATTTAACTCCTTTTAGCTTCATTTTTGGGGGGTCGGCTTCCCTTTTTACTGGCTCTGATACGGGTAGTAAAATTAGTGTGGATTTTCTACTCTCCTCCCTACATCACTAAATTAATTTAACATATATTTAATTTAAAATAAATTTTAAAAATTATATTTATATTGCTAACATATTTTTTTATATATCTATAAAATTTTATTTTAAAAAATCATGTTTTAAAATTTTTAATAATTATATTTTATAAAATATTGCCTTTTTAATTTTTAAAAATTTTAAAATATGATTTTTCAAAATAAATTTTAAAAATATATAAAAATAGATATTAGGAATATAAATATAATTTTTAAAAAAAATTTAAGATTAAATTAATGTTAAAATAAATTAATGTTGTAGGGAGTGGAGTAGGGAAAGTGGGGTAGAAGATCTCATTTGGTAAAATTAGGGAAAACTAATTAAAATACCCCCACCTTTGGGGGTATGGTAAAAATATATCCTCAACTTTTAAAAGTAATAAAAATATCCCGACCTTTGAGGATAGTGGTAATATACTACCACAGGTTTTCTCACGGGTCAAAAATGCCGACAATGTAGCCTGCGTGGATTTTTTTTTGACAAGGCATCCTCCATGAAAGTCTTTTTACATATTAGCACTAAAATTGAGATTTCTTGAACGGATTCCTTAGAAAAAATGATCAGACAACAAAATTAAACCCGGAAAATGAAATTGATTTAACCAAGCAACTAATCCGGCCACAATTGCCTCAAATTTACACAACACGACTATTCTATTCCTAACACTAAACCGGCAACAAAACTAAAGCGACAACACCATGCATCAACAACTAAGAGGGGAAAACAAAACTTACTCAGTCAAGTCCGTGAACGAATCAAAGAGGAAGAAAATGTGAGAGAGACAGCTCAAGATAGGTGACAACGAGGGAGGAAGACTGTCATTGAAGAGGAACCATGAGCTGTTTGGAAGACCTGAAAGACAATTCAAGAGGCGATCACGGAAGAAGAAAGGAGGGAGGAAAAGGCGTTGGCCGGGTATGAACCCGGTCCAACAATTTTTTTCCCTAAGAAAACCGTTCATAAAAACCCTCCGCCAAAAAAAAATCCACGTAGGCTATCTTGTCAGCATTTTTTACGTGTGAGAAAACCCAGGGTAATATATTACCACTCCCCTCAAAGGTCGGGATATTTTTATTACATTTGAAAGTTGATGATATATTTTTACCATACCCCCAAATATTAGAGTATTTTAATTAGTTTTCCCGTAAAATTATATTGGTAACTTAAAAGTATTCTCACGATATAATGATGCCCTTTTTTCACGTGCCAAACAAGGCCTTATCAAATGTTGCTCCAATTTTATACTGTAAAATTGACAAGTATTCAACTTGGTTATTTTGAATTATATTTTATATTTCATGCCATCTTTTTAATGTTGCGGGTTGAATTTTTATTTTTTTTTGCAAAATGACCTCTTTGTTGAGAGATGTGAATAAGATTACAAGAGTTTAATATCTAAAGTTGAACATAATCGAGTCTAAGTGCATAAGTTAGTGGGTTATCCCTACTATTGTCAATTAGTTTTAAAAATAAAACTTTACCCAGCTTATGTGCTTAAGCTACTAGCACGCATATGCCCCTGCACGACTGCACATAACCCTCGATCACGAGTCCTAAGAGACTTTAGTTCCCTTCATTGGGTTTAATCAATTCTTTGGTTGAAAAATTCAAGAACAGCTTGGTGGCTCAAATGATGTTAATGTGGGAGGGAGAGGTCTGATATGGGCTCCATTCACCCAAAGTTTAGGCCCTGTTTGGTTGGACAAGCCGACCAAATCCTAGCTTCTAGTGTTGGCTTTTGGGTGAATAGACATCACGTATCAATCACATTTCAACTTGCATTGCAGTTGCAACGATAAGATAGCTTCAGAGTTTTGATCAATTATTTCCCCCAACTGTGTTCTAGAGACCTCATCAAACACGAGCAATCTACATGGCTCCACCCGCACATGTTTGCGGGTATGAACTAAAGAAATAGGTCACAGGCCCAGCCCGTTACCCGGCCCACTTCCGTTCTCAGCCCGTGCCCCTGCATCTAATCTAACGTGTGTAAAACCCGGCCCGAGCTCACCCGTAATAAATGAGGGTCAAAAATATGCTCAACTCTCTCTAATCCTAATTTTTCCAGTATTGAACAAGTTCGATCAGACTCAGCCGCTCTATATCTATAGTCACAAACCTTATATCATTTCAAGTCTAGCAAAACACTATGGAGAACCTTGACCACGAGGAACCTATTCGTCGAGTCATGTAGAAAAATCATCACCGAGCTTTATATTGATTGCTCGTGGATGATTTTGCCTGCTTTCTCTGCACGACTCAACTGGTCGACCCTTTGTAGGATGCAGTGTTATTCTTGCCAGTTCTTTAATCAAAATACATCGTTTTGTATATGTTGCCACTTTGAGTTCCACATTTTAAGTACCGAAATGAAAGCTGGTGAAAAGATCACAGGCTCAAAACATCAAGTTGTTTGGCCTTTAGGACTAACAGGGGTAATAAAACTATTGAACAAGTATCTAGGATTCTTGCTGATTCCAACCTGTTGCAAGGATCTTATCGTCTTCTATGTCTCCTTTGAACCTGTACTGATGCTGTAGTTCTAGAATTAGAGACTCATTTCTCCTGCAAATTCCGACGAGAGTGGACAAGATTAAGTTCATACGGCATACACATTCACTATGCATTTCCTGATAAACTGTGCGTCAGATAAAATGGTTCAGTCAAGCATTCGCAAAGCAACCAGTACTATTCTAAGACAATCAAGTCACATATATTAAGAGTTGAATGTGTTCTTAGATAAAGAGAAAGGCTTTGTTTGGTAAATCATAGATGATGGGATAGCTGAAGTTAATATGGTAGCTAAAATTGATGGATTAATTGTGTTAAATACATGTTAAAGTAAACTATTCATATTGTTTGGTAACTCTAGCTGATAGTGCAAATTTATCCAAAATTAAGGAACCGTAAATGGATTTTACCCTTAGATATATGATAAAGCTCCGGATCAAAGAACTGCAGATTATTCGTTCAGGGTAGTTCAGCAACAGCATTCATATAACACTAGCAATAAGGATGTGATTACCATTTACAGAAGCGAGAATTTGAGGCATGTAAAATGTTTACCTGCAAGTTGATGGAGTCGTAATCTACATACAAGGGTCAAGCTTCTTGATCACGTGTGTCGGTCCTGTTTCCGCTGCTTGCAAGCTCCGCTTGGACTGACTCAGAAGGCAACTTCTGGTACACTTTGGGTCGGAGAGGAAGTAGTCTGCAACGTCGGATAACAAGTGCATCGCTGAGTTTGTTGTAGCTCCACCTCTGCTGCACGTAGACCAGCACCGCCAGGACCACAATCATCACGGGTATAAATACGTCGCTGAACTTAGAGTAGAAGTCTGTATCCCGGTCAACAAAGACGTAATCTCGTCCAAAGTATGGGTTCAAAGTCGAAGCTTTGAAGTAGTCGTATACATGGGGAAGGAGTCTGGCCATGGATATCCCGACATAATAAACCTTCCTAAGAGGCTTACAGTCAATCTGCCATATGAGATTTCCTACCACCTGAGGAAAAAGAAACAAATCCCGCACAAGACCCATGTACTCCTCCAGAAGAACCAGCCACTGCTTTGATGTACCAGAACTCGAAGAAATAGAATAGCTTACAACAGCTGGTTCGACATCACTGATCCACACTGGGCGCGCAGCTTCGCTATCGTTTGAAGTGCCAACAGAAAGAACACAAATGAACCCAACTATGTGTATAACCAAAGTAACAAGAAGAACCAGCTTATCTGTTGGCACGCGACCAGGTTCGTGTGGTGCCCGTCTGAGCAACCTGACTCGAGATTTCCACACCTTCTGAAGGAGCCTCAGGGTCAGCAGAAATGCAACCAGAACCAGGATGTTTGTGGTGGATCCAATTGCCTGGTCCGACTGGCTGTTCTCAAGCTCGTATGATCTTGCGTATGAATCGGTGTGTTTCCTTTTGAAAAGAGCCTCCATGCCTGTGATGAGCGGAATGCCATATCCGAGGGCTTGAATCACTAGCATGACAATAGAGGCATAAGGCACAGAATCCACAGCACTTCTGATGTAAAACAGCTGAAGCAAAATGCAGACTACTACAACTGAGAGTGTGGAGACCCGAAGTATGCTTTCTATTTGTTTTTCGGAGAGAGCATCTTCCCTTTGGCGTCTGTATGTGATTGGGAATGTTTTCAGTACGACGGGTTTGAAATAAAGAGCATCATCTTCAGGCCTTGTGCTCTTGATGGAAATCTGAGCCCTCGGATTCAGTAACCACTGAGCTGTAGCGGATGGATACGAAATAACCAATTCAGTTAAGCAATCATATCCACCATCAAGATCTTTGCTTTCAAATAAAACCTTGGAGGATGCTCTTACATCCCTGCATCCAATCAAGTACATCTTCCCAACAACTGGATCATAGAGACCCTCCACAGAAAATGAAGAGAAATTGCTCGAACCCACTCCACGAACTGACAATTGGCCTGAAACATTCACAAGAAGCTCCTTCATTTTGTACTCGGGCTTTTCATGATAAGGTGTCCGGACTCGAGCAAACGAGGAATTTCTTCCTATAAGACCAGCACGAGATCTGAATACGGAACCAACAGTGAGAATCCTCATGCTAACATAAGTATGACCAGGAGAACTTGGACTAGGATCAGGCATAGCCTGAACATGAAATGTAAGATCATCTGCAAGGAGAGAGGCGCTGGAATTGTAATCCTCATTTTCCTGCAATTTCGGAAATTTCAACAAAGACTTCTTAATGACATTGGCAAAACCAGAAGGTGCCTCTTTTTCCAGAATAGCTCCAGCAAGACCAATTTTCGAGTACTTGTAGTGTAAATTGGTGTATCTGTAGGACCTCCATGTCAGTCGATTGCGAATTGGAATTTCAAATGATAAAGGGAAGTAAGACGGGGTTTTGGCCTTCAGGCTCGAAATAGAGCCCACCAATGCACTTCTTTGACTGATGGAGAACGTCGTGGGAATGTAGAAACACACTCGCGAATCACAACCATTGCCTTCTGCATCAACAATTCCAAGACAGCCAACCATACAAAGCTGGCCTTTCGAAGACTTCCACACACCTTCAGCAGCTAGTGTCAAGTTTCCCAACCCAGTTCTCCTCCTTTCCATGTAAGATCCTCCATTAGGAGAAGCTCTGAGGACCAAAGAAACACTAGCCATGGGAATATTGCGGCCTACAAGTTTTGATTCACAAACAACATTTTGCATTAGTAGTTGAAAACCCTCATTTGTACCTGATATCTCCTTTCCATTTGTGACAAAAGGACCGAGCTTACTACAAAACTCGTCTGTTCCGCTGCAATTCCAATTCGGCACAATAACCACACGACCTCTACCTTGAACTTCGTTAAAGAATGAACAGAATTCAGAGCCTTTGTAGACGTCGATCCCGTTATCCAACAAGTTATCTGACTTTGGATAAGTATCACATGCCTTTTGGACAGCCTGTGACCCAAACTTGTACCCTGTGCTCAACTGAGATGAAATATGAACTTCATCAAAGTAATTCCGATTCGTTTTCAACTTCAGGCTCCTCATTTTCCCTCGAACTGCCCTTTGTGTCAATGTAAACTCCTTGGGGTAACGAAGAACAAGCAGAATTTGATCATCTTGCAACAAAGGTGGCTCGTAGCTCATTGAGTATGGTGCATTCATATTTCCTCGTTGATGAGCGGGATAAGATTGGTGATCCGGTAACATTGTACTCCCCAACAAACACATCACTCTTTCCCCGCCATTCTTTTCTGATTCTGTATACACTCCTTGGAAGAAAACCGAAAGCTGAGTATTACCCATCTGCATCTGAAACTGAGGAGCCAGTTCCCTACCTCCCATTTCAGACATCGGACCATACTTAGTAATGATCAAATCCAACAACCCATTGACACTAATCGTCTTCTTTGTCCGAAGAGCATAGTTAACATCAGTGATCCTGAACCAGGATAGATTTGTCGGAGACCTCGAAAAGGACACGTCCGGGTAATCCACAAATGGCATCAGTGGACGAGTAGTACCACTACTACCACTACCAGGTTTTTGACCCCAATCCCCACCAGAAAAAGAGAGATCATTGCGGATGCTATTGGCCCTGTTGTCATTAGATCCTAGTTCAGAAGCAGCATCTATAACATCATCACAATATCTCTCGGATTGAACCTCTTTAATCCGGTCGTATTTCGGGGTTACATAGTCAGCAACACTTGCTGATAAAATCTCAGCTGTGGAATAATCAAATCTTCCCTCTACACAAGCGAACAAGTGGAACATCAAAGGAACAAGTAAAGCCCCAACACACAAAAGTCTCATGATTCCCATTTGCTTTAAGATTCAACACTAACTTTCAAGCTCTCAAATAACAGCAAATACCCACTTCAGCACAGGCAAAATAAAACCCCCCAAATCGCACATGAAAAACAACCGGGCGTCCAAATAAAGATGGGTATATATAATATCAAGCCACCATAGTTTGATTTTCAACCTAGGTCAGAATCAAAGCTTCTCCTTACCTACCCAGATGCAAAAGTCCGGAGTGCCAGCGAGCCGATTGGAAAATTTGAAGTTCAATTGATCACCTAGAAGAAGAAATTGGACAATTGATTAGGATCATTTGCTGTTAAATTACCTGAAATTTAGGGGATAATAAGAAATTGACTGGGAAATAACAATAAAAGTAAGCTTGGAGGGTTAATTTGTATGAACGAAAAAGGGCAAAAATGAGGGGTCAACCCTAACAGAGCACTCACCTGAAGATGGTGTGTTGTGTTTGATCATATATTGATTGTCGTTAAAGAGACGGTAAACCCCATAGCTGAAGTCAGTTTGGAGGTTTGATTGTTTGGGGAAAGAGATGGAGGAGAAGCGTGAGGCTAATGAGTAAAGAGGAAGGAAGGGAGGAAGAAGGAGACCGTTGTAGTGAGTGGGAGACTGAGACTTTCATTGTGCGACGACCGGAAGTGTGGATTTTCGAGGGGAGACTTTGAATTTGTTTATTCGAACGACTTTGAATTGAATAGTACACACACTGACTTTCGGAAGAGGACCTTTCGGAAGAGATCCTCTCCTCGTAAATCCCTCCTAATAACTTCCTAATGAGTTAATCATAGCCCTTAAAAAAATAAAGGGTTAAGATTATATCTTCTAAATTACTCCAATTAATTCCAAAAATTAAAATGGAAATCCGTTCGCCAGGACCACACCGTCCTCGCTCATTCTCGCTCCGATTGCTCGCAATTGGCCTCCGTTCTCGGCGTTTCCTTCTTCTTCGACCACAACGACCTCTGCGAGGAGCATCCGGAGCCGGAGGCCATCCTCCTCTGCACCTCCATCCTCTCCACCGATCCCTCCCCTGCAGCGTCTCAAGCGCAACACCCTCTTCGTCGACGTCCGGTGAAGGAGTTCCCCCGAATCCCCGATCATTGTTTCTCAAGCTCCTGCCCCCCGATTTCGACATTCTGTACTTCCGATGTTCGGGCCCGAATCCGGGAAGAACGGGTGGGGTGGGCTGACATTTGTGTTCGATAAGGTTCAAATTGGGAAATCGGAGCCTAGGGTTAACTGATGTGAGCGTTTCGTCGATGTGTTCAGGAGAGAAGGGTGTAGGATGGTGGAGATGAGTTGCGCCAAGCACGATAAGTATGCCGCAGGTTCGCAGTTCATCACTCACTTGACGGGGAGGGTTCCGGAAGAACTCAACTTGCTGAGCACGCCTATCAATTCCAAGGGCTATGAGAGCTTGCTGAATCTGGTTGATAACACCTCCAAGGATAGTTTTGAGCTGTTCTAGGGGCTATTTTCCTACAATATGAACACCAGGGAGCAAATGGCTAAGATTGATTTGGCATTTGAGATGGTTAAGCAGCAGCTATTTAGGCATTTGCAGAGGCTGTTGAGGAGGCAATTGCTGCTGGATTCTGAATCTGAGGCCTTCGATTAGAAGCCGCATAAATTGCTCTCAGGCTCAGCTCCAAATGTTGCACTGTTGTTGCCTTCGTCTGATCGCAAAAAGGTGGATATCAAATGTTGATTTGCTTGAATCATGTCTTCAGCACTGAGCCACCGCTAGCATTTGTTTTGTGTATCAGTTCAGAGATTTTGAGTTAGGGTTACATGTTGATACAAGGAAGGGTTGTAACTTTGTAATAGATAAAAAAAAAAGGGTATGTTTGCAACAGTTTATAGTTATACATATATGCAAGGAAATTGAATCCAAATATCAATTGTCAAATTGTGTTTAAATTTGAATACATGATCTCTCTCCATAACTCACCTAACCTCGTGTTTTAAGTATTGTCAGATCCATTGCTCATCTCTTGGCCACCAAACTTTTTTTGTCAAAACTTCATGCCGAATTAGGTCTAGCAAGAGGTAAATTGTTGCTCACCGGTATTCAATTTCACTGTAATTGAGATTTCACCGGCCGGCAGAGAGAACTTCCTACGGAGTATTTTGGAAGAGACGGTGGAGGAGAATTGAAGAGGGTTTTCAATTTTAATTTTGGAATTAATTAGAGTAATTTAAAAGATATAATCTTGACACTTTATTTTTTTTAATGGCCATGATTAACTCATTAGGAGAGATTTATGAGGAGATGACTTTCGCACACGTCACATAACCACATGTATTGACCGTTGACTCTTTTTTTTTAGGGTAAAGGTTTGAATGGAGTAAGTTAGGTGGAAATGGAGCGGTTTCTAAGTAAATGTAGTTATTCAACCATCCGCCCCCGCGGGATAAATTGCTTCACTTGTATTGCCATCACATGTTTATCCTTATCTAACTTGTGCCGATGAATCGGGTAATGATAATCAATGAGTGAAGCAAATAGAGATGTGATTTTTTTATTAAAATTGAAAGATTAATACAAACGTACATTTTAATCAACAAAAAAAATAACAAAAACAAGCATAATTCAGCGATACCTCCACGGATCTTCTCCAGGGATAGTAGTTGCGATCAGTCGGCAACTGCGTAGAGAGCACATAATTCGGATGATCCGAATGATGAAGAAACAGCGCGTTGTTGGAATCAATTCCGAGACTGTCAACTTCTCCCGTCGATTGCGAATTGTGAGAATTGTCGATCGAATTACTCATAGCTCTGATACCATATTACAATCGAAAGGATTGGTTGAGAAAGAATCGAATTCAAGTGTAGAGATGGAGGTAGGAGGAAGGGAATCAGAGAGAATCAAGCTCGATTGGGACCATCAACCATGATCTGCATCGTCCATTCTGCACTTGAATGAACGGTTTTGATCTTCTGCGTCCCGGATTGCTGACCTGGCATGAGATCCTTCTTCTTCCTTAGACGACACACACTCTGCATTATAGTTTTGGCATATTTGCTTGCTCTTTGATTCATTCAATTCACTTGGTTTGAACGGATACTCCTTTTAGTTTTAACTAGATCAACGGGAAGCAATAGCCTCAAAGAACATATGGTTGGGAGATTCATATTGGGTACCTACAGCAGTTGCTTTAACGCAACGACAATCCTGGTTGAAAGCTCGAACTGATTAGTAATTGTGACGGTAATGTACCAAACGTCAAGTACCTGGTTATCAAGCTTGAATGATGTGCTCCAAGTGATATGATTAAGTTGTCAATTTGTCAGATACATAAGTCAAATCAGTAAGTTTTCTTTTGTTGAAACTCTTTTTGGGCAACCGTTTAGTTTGCTTCCTTTTTTTTTTTAAGGATCAGGCAGCAATAAGCAAGAGATGATTAACTAGTAATGCCAACTCCAAAATGAAATCCTTGTACTTTCAATCATGTTTCTTTCATGAATATAATAATAATATTAATAAGTTTGACCTTGTGCCAGCTTTTAACATTCTATTTATATTGTCTCTCCCTTTGTGTCTACCATCAATCATGATGTAGTTTATTTGATGAACACCTCTTTATTCTCCAAAAAAGTCAAAACATCTGCATAGTTGATTTGGAGCTCTTGCTGCATCAATGGATAGGTTGTTTGAATCTGCTCAAAGAGGAGATGTTGGGGAACTTTGTCAATTGCTGCGTGAAAATCCTCTCATTCTACACACTGTTGCGTTATCATCAGTTGACAATCCATTGCATATTGCTTGCCTATTAGGTCATATGGATTTTCTGAAGGAATTGTTGATATTGAAACCAGAGTTTGCCAAGGAATTGAGTTCAGAAGGGTATACCCCTATGCACATGGCATCTGCAAATGGACATGTGGAGGTAGTCAGAGAGCTCATGAAGGTTGATCATGAACTTTGCCGTCATAGAGGTACAGATGGGAGAACACCATTTCACCTTGCAGCTTTGAAAGGTAAGGTCGATGTTTTAAAGGAAATGCTTTCAGGCTGTGGTGAATCGATTGAGGATTTGACTCCACAGGGAGAAACCGCTCTTCACCTTGCTATTAGGTACAATCAATTTGAGAGTTTATCAGCAATAGTAGAGTGCGTTAGAATGATGAATAAGGAGGACATATTGAACAAACAGAATGAACAAGGCAACACAATGCTGCATCTTGCGATTTGGAAGAAACAAAGACAAGTAAGTCGCATAAAACTTCCTATGCTTGTGAGCAAATTTTCTATTTTCAAGCATCCATTAACTTTTTGATCCATCTGGGCCATCTGTTATTAGATATCGGGTTTGACTTCAGCCTCCCTGAACATTTGTCCTTTCCTTTATTGCAATTGCATCTACTTGTTGTATGAAGCCAAGGGAATACTGTCTTCCACTAAAACTTCGACTTCAAATGAAGAAATACAGTTTTGTAGTTTTAAGAAAATCTATTTGAGTGACTAGTTAATGGGATAAGATGGGAATAAACGTGGGGGGTTTATCTTTAAGAAACAAGTCGTCTGATAGCCAATTGAAGGGGCTTCATACAAGATACACAGTTTGTCCCACCTAGCTAGGCAGGGTCTGCGGGGTTTCATACAAGATATAGATAAGAAAACAGAAAAATGAGAAGGCTGCAGAATATGGTGTTAGAGATTACAGAAAGGAGACGCATAGTTTCGTGTGGTAACTAGCTATATTTCGTAATCCTACGTGCTTGATTACATATGCTGTTAAGGAGAGGCTTCCTCGTCAAAAAAATTTTCCACTGATAGTTGATTCTTTTCCTTTAAATTCTGTTTTTGGTAAAAGCTATCGACCCAACAATTATTTGTCTACAAGCTCCTTGCATTCTGGCTTTGCCATAATTTTGGCATCATTACTATTTTCTTTCGTGAGTCAATGGCCTTGTAAGTATAAATGAATAATATGCATGAAAAATGGTACTCATTAACTTATAAACCCGTAAAAGCTTGTAGCGAAAAGGATTGTAAATTTGAACTGCTGAACAAGAGATGAGCACAATGCAATCACAGTTAAGGCCTTGTCTTCTGGTTTTTGGTGCTTGATTCTGAAACATGAAAGTTTCTTACCTAATGACATGTATCTAAACATCCATGCAGGTGTTGGAGTTACTGGTAGCCAATAATAGTGAAAATTCACAAGTGTTGGAGGTTAACGCCATCAATTATAGTGGTTTAACACCGCTTGACATACTGCTGATTTTTCCCAGCGAAGCAGGTGACAGAGAAATGCAGGAAGTACTTAAACGTATAGGCGGTTTGAGAGCTCAAGACCTTGACTTCTCTCCCGAAACTTGCTCTCAAACTCGTAGCAGTTCAAGAACTGGAAGGTCCTCTAAATTGGTTGATTACTTCAAATTTCATAAAGGAAGGGATTCTCCTAGTGCGGTTCGTGATACACTGTTGGTCATAGCTGTGCTTGTTGCAGCAGCAACATACCAAGTTGGTATCAACCCTCCTGGCGGGACATGGCAAGATGATACTACATCAATTAGAAGCAATAGTGTCAAAGAACATGTGGCAGGAAGATCCATCTTGGGTTCGTACAGCAGTACTACATACACAGTTTTGGCAGCATTCAACTCAGTTGGCTTCACTGTGTCTCTTTTCATGATTGGAGTATTAACAAGCAAATTTCCCCTGAGGCTAGAGTTCCAGATTTGCCTTGTTGCATTGTATGTGACATACAATACCGCCGTTGCCTCTATGGCACCAGACAGTGTCAAAGTCTTTATCATTATATTTACTTCAGTCTTGCCTACACTTGTACCTGTGGTGGCCAATCTTTGGAGGAAGTATGTGAACATAATTAACTGGTCATGTTTGAAGTAATATTACAGTTTGTGGAGCTATTTCATTTTACATTTTTTTTACACACCATCAGACTGTTGCAGTTTTTGGAACCTTTTTTTTCTGTGAATGTACACATATACATACTCAAATACCATATCTATATGGTTCTGTTTGCTGGCTGTGAACTGGCTTTGTTGTATTTGCATCTTTATTTCAAAGGCAGCAAAGTGATTATGTATTTGCAATAGGTCATTCAAAGATCAAAGCGAAATTCCATAGAACGCTGATAAAGCTAGGTCAGGTAATTAAGGTAAAAGTCACTTCTAGCCGTGTGTTACTCTTTAGTTTAATCTTTTTCTGCTGGAAAAGTATGCAATATTTTGCTGGTAATTTTCTGATTGACAAATTCAAATGGTTTATTTCACTAAATTTTCTTATAGCAGAGACACGATTAGGAACTTTCTTCATGGTTGTGTGGCAAAACTATGCCTTGGACAGAAGCTTGCATCTCAGCAAAGTAGCTAGGTTGTATTTTGAGGACAAACCACATGCACTTGTCTTGAACTTGGTCTACATGGTTTGGATTACTGGTTTAAAATCTTCCTTTTTTTTTTGAGAACAAAATCTGTTGGGAATCTGAACTTAAATGTTATCACTCATCACATAAGGTCTTTGCAGAGGGTTCTCAAAAAAGGTGAGCTTGTTTTCCGGCAGGCAATAATCAGTTGCCCACCTGGGTTAGGGAAATACTGTAGGGTCAAGGAAATGTTATAGAACATAGAATTGTGTTATCTTCTTTCGGGATTAATGTTTCTTCATGCCATTGACAAATTGTTTATTTTAACAAGTAGTAACTACAGGAGACATGAATGTTTCTTCTCAATATCTCATAGTTCAGTGGATGAACTTAGATTTAGTTTATATCCTGGAATATCTCATAGGTTCTGTTCTGTCCTTAATTTATTCAGTTTATATGCTGGAATGCTTGCCTAGCAGTTGCTTTGAGTTATGGCCTCTCGATCATGAGCATGTGCTGAATTTATGATAGCTAATAACTATTACATATGATCATGATTCATGAATTTATATTACTGTTAAAAACCACAAATTTGAAAGATTAGCTTTGAAAGTGACAAGTTATTTTGTAGATGAATTATTGTCAAATGAATCCTTGCCATTTGTGTTAAATTAGTCAAATGATTCTGTAACTTGTGCAGCAGGAAATACTAATATTTTTCAATTTGTCTATCCGTTGTAAATTTCAGTGGGATTTTTTTTTTTTGATGGTACCCAAGGTTTGTATGCAAAAAGCCATAAACTGGGTGCTAAGAAGTAAGAAGTTTTTGAAACAACACTCCCTCTGATTGGAGGTAACTGACAATGCATGTATTCACATGTTTATGATATTTATATGCTTCCTTTATTAGTCTTCTGTTATGATCATGACTAGTGTACTTGCTGTTTGCTTTCAAGTGCATTTCTGACAGTTAATGTAGCTGTGGGGAAAGACCAGCAGCGGCTCCTACCAAATACCGGCTGCAGGGACATCATTCCCGGGTACTTACAGTTACAGTCCCATTCAATATCATTATTTGTATTTTACATATTCTACAGCAAGGAGTAATATATATTATCCGGAGAAAGTGAGTGCATACACCATTGTATTCAGTTTGGCCCCGTCCTTTTTGACTCCTTTCGCTTGTTTACCTGGTGAGAAGACATTGGTCGATTGTGCACTTGAATTAGCACAAGTCAGATTCTTTCTTACAACACAAACCATTAGGGATTTAGATTTTCTTTAGTGACTTTTTGATTGGGTTGATGACCCCATCTTCCCAGAAAAGGTTAAGCATTGTTGGTACATTTGCCTGTCAATAACCTCACCCTAGGAAGCTTCATTACCATTGACATTGTTGGTGCTTTAATTAATTATCAGTATATACCATCTGTCTTTTTTTTCGGAAGAAACTGACTTTAAAATCTCACAACACCACATTGCATTGCAGAGAATATAGTGCTGCTGGAAGAGAAACACAAGGGTCGGCCAACCATTCTAGCGGCCTATCGATTTGAGAGATTAGGTATTGGGGATCTTTTTTTTCATGTTCCTGTGGCAACTAAGGCTTCAGGTAAGCAACTAGGCTGTATTTTATAAGAATAATTACACCGGTTTTCAGTTACTACTTAAAAGTAGACTTTAAACTTCACATAAACCATTGAATATTTGACAAATCTCTATAGTAACATAATCTAGCATACAACTCTATCTCATAGTATACTAATATGAGATAAGGACGATTGTGCTAAAATTATCACTCTCTCATAGTTGAATAAAATAGCTGATGATGAAGACAATCTGCTAAAATTATTTAGTATAAAATGCTTGCCTAGCAGTCAGCTTCAGAAGGATATATCATATATGGAAAACTCATATCCAAGTGTGATTTTGTTAAAGTAGAATTGTCAATTTCCTCAAGCTATTTGTAACCAAATTCTTGTCATTTTTCGAATAAATTTGTAAGTTGTAAGAGGAAGGTTGTTCATACATATATATATATATATGCAATAAATAACTGGATATACGTTATCACTTTAATTTTTTCAATGGGAAAGTTTTGACCTTTCATATTTTTGCACCCATGGTTTTATCTGCTAAATAACCATATACTGTGTGCCAAACTCGCACAAATTGAACAGTTGTTGAAGCACACAAGATCTGATCCAATGTAAATAAATAAGGGACTATCTCTCTTATTCAGTCAAAATTAAGTTTGGAATCCCTTGGTTAGTTAGTGTTTGTATTCTTGTGTATTTCTTTGGAATCCCTCAGTTTCCCAAATGTTCCTTTCTTCTTGAAATCACCCTCTTTTGCTATATATATAATCATGATTCATGGCTGTCAAACAAAGTGTTTCGGCAGAAGTAGAAATTAAAGACGGATTTTTGAAGAATGGATAAAGTTTTCAAGGCTGCAAGCACCGGAAATGTTGAAGACTTGCACACAGCCTTAAGAGAAAATCCCCTGATTCTTCACTATGTAGCATTAGAATCCCGTGAAAACCCGCTACACTTGGCATGTCGTACGGGAGGTGCTCATCTTGAAGCCCGAGTTTTCCAAGAAGCTCAATCCCAATGGGTACGTACAGCCCTCTGCACATGGGTGATGGCAGCAGCCAACGGACACGTGGAAATAGTAAAGGATCTGGTTAGATTTGAACGAGAGCTGTGTCATCTTAAAGGAAGAGACATGATAACACAGTGCAGCACTCGCTGGCGAAGTAGGTGTGATTGATGAAATACTCTCAGCTTGCCCTGAATGCATTGAAGACGTGACCATCCATGGAGAGACTGCTCTTCACCTTGCTGTTAAAAGCAGCCAGTATGCATGAGAGCTTACAGGTTTTACTGGATTGGGTTATGAGGATGGGGAAGGAAGAGATCATCAATGTAAATGATGAGCAAAACAACACTGCTCCGAGCCTTGCTATGCAGTGCAGATGAAACAGCGACGGGTACGTCTACAATATCATCAGTCTAGACTCTAGACATGCATCTAATTCTTTTAATTGTCTTCTTTCTTTCATCTCATGTAAGATTTTGATTTTTGAGTGAAAGAAATTAACTCTTACGAGATCAAATCCACACATGTGAATATGTGATTACGGTTTAGATGTCTAATTTGTCCCATAAGAATCAAGCAGCTCAAAGAATTTCATGTTATGTAAAAGACTAATTTACCAGGCTTTTTATGGAATGGTTTCTTTTTCCTATTTTTGATCATTTGGCTTAATTTAATGCTGGTAAAATATTCATTCTGATGTCAAATTGAAGTAAATGCAGGCCTTGCAGCTGTTATTTTCGGCTGGAAATGGAAGTGGGACATCACACCTGATTTTCCCAACAAACGCAGAGGCTCAAGACAGAATTCATAGTTCGGCATCATCTTTTGATCGATCAATCAACCTACACAAGTTCTAGATCTTCGGGTTATTTCAAGTTTCAAAAGGGAAGAGACTCACCTGGTGATGCTCGCAACGCCCTCCTTGTCATAGCCGTGCTGGTGGCAACAGCAACGTACCAAGCCGGGCTCAGCCCACCTGGTGGTGTATGGCAAGACAACAGCGTGGGAGTGGAGACAAACAATAGTTCTTACTCCTACACAATGCCGATTGCAGGGACATCAATCCTCGGTACTTATGATTACATCGGTTTCATCCTCATGATAGGACTGAACTCCACTGGATTTTCAATATCACTCACCATGATTGGAATGCTGACGAGCCGATTCCCACTCCGTGGAGAGCTCCTTATCTGCATGATTGCATTGTATACTACATATAGTGTAGCAGTGAATGATATTACGCCGGTAAATTTGAGAGTCATATCCCATATATTCACTTGGATCCTACCCACTTTGGTACCTGTCGCCATCTACGTAATTAGGAAACATCTAGGGCCAGCAATTGGGCATATTGGCGGAGTTTGCTGAAGTACAAGGTGGTTAGGGTCCTTGTAGAGTTTGCTGAAGACTTGTAATGATACCAAAATGATAGAATCAAGATGTTACCTCAAAAAGCAATGTACTTAATTGTGTGATGGATGTTAAAGTTTGCTGCTTGTATTCCTCAGTGCACACTGTCTTGAGTCTTGATTTGGCATCTGTTCAAGTCAAAAGAGGGTTGTTGTTTATAGAAATTAATGTCATTTTCTGTTTTACTTTTGCAAAAGATAGTTTCTTGATTGAGAGGAAAGGTGTCCATCTCCTTTCTCAGTTTTTTTACAATTTCAAATCAGCTCTCAGAGATATATCTTTATTTCAGAAGCAGCAGCAAAGGGCTTTTTGCAATTGCAACAGATCAGTTGAAGTTGAAGATCATAGTTGAATACTTGAATGCAATAGAGCTCTGGTATAGCCGGGCCAGGTTGGTTGAATTTATTTGTATCTGTATTTGCCAGGAGAGATACGGCAATGCGCGTTGCCGTGAGTTGGCTATGGTTCAACTCCTCTCCTTGTGCCAAAATGCCAACGCTCATGCCAAGTAAATCTGTAACTACTGTTTTTTTCTGCTAATCTTTTGAAAACAAGAACAAGCTAATTAAGCTTTGAACTGAACTTTCTCTAATCTGTCTCTAATTTGTTAGCAAAACGGCACCATGTGAGATTTTACTCACAGATACTCACCATGGCGATTCCCCGAAGCTGATGTTCATCTACAGGAGGTGGATTTCCTCCTTGTTTCTTGTCAAAGGTATTGCTCTTTCACTGTGGCCGATCCTCTTTTTCCCCCTTTTGCAATTTTTCGGTTTTGTGTTCTTAATTCACTCAGCATTAATGAACTTGGAATGCAAGGTGTTTTCAAGAACACGGTGCTATCAAGGTCGACGTTTGAGGATGCAAAACTATAAGACGTAGTTTTCGAAGACACGATCATAGGATGCATCGATCTTCAGAAGCTGTGCTTCAATAAACCCATCGGCGAGGAAGGACGAGCCGAATCGGGGTGCCAATGATCGAATAAGGACCTCAAATGTTCCATTTCTGAGTTGCCCTCACTTCGTTATTCTTTATAACAAGCTATGCTGGATTGTACAACTTGTATAGTTATATATACTGCTCAAGCAACTCGTCTTTAAGAAGATGTAATGTAACCATGAATTTGTATTATTTTCTGATAAAAGTGCAATTCATAATTTTAATTGTGCATTTTATGATCTTATTGTTGCACTTTATCATTTTATTCTTGCACTTAATCATTTTATTTATGCACTTTATAATTTTAAGTGTGCACTTCAAAATCTAATTCATGTCCTTCATCATTTTGTTCTTGCACTTTATCATTTTATTTATGCACTGTATAATCTTAATCATGTACTTCACAATCTTATTCATACACTTCATATTATTATTCTTACACTTGATCAATTTAATTGTGCACTTCATCATCTTATTTATGCACTTCATCATCTTATTCTTGCACTTTAACATCTTATTTATGCACTTCATCATCTTATTCTTGCACTTTAACATCTTATTTATGCACTTCATCATCTTATTCTTGCACTTTAACATCTTATTTATGCACTTCATCATCTTATTCTTGCTCTTTAACATCTTATTTATGCACTTCATCATCTTATTCTTGCACTTTAACATCTTATTTATGCACTTCATCATCTTATTCTTGCACTTTAACATCTTATTTATGCACTTCATCATCTTATTCTTGCACTTTAACATCTTATTTATGCAATTCATCATCTTATTCTTGCACTTTAACATCGTATTTATGCACTTTATTATTTTATTCTTGCACTTTATAATTTTATTCATGAATGGAAATAAAAATAAGACACCCATAAATAGCCTATGCGGGATTTGAACCCGCGTCTTTGTGCATAGCACATCGCTCTCCCATTTTGAGCTAATAGGCTTTTAATGGCACATCATGCATATTAATGCAATTTTAGAATACAATTGTGCAATCTGAACTATATTAAGTGCAAAAATAAGATACATTAGTGCAATTTTAGATAACAATTGGTCATTTTGAAGTAAATAAGTAGCAGAAGCCAAATATTAAACTTGATTTCTAAAATAGTAAAACAAAAGTGCTAATTTATAGAAAGAGTAAAACTCCCAATCTATATAAGTTTCAGCGAACAGCGCCCCTAAATTGCAGTGAGATAAATTAGACTTGAAATGAAATATCATTCATTCGTGAATCAATAACAAACAGAATCTCACCATGAAGGAAAAAGGAATAAACATTGGATACAAACAGATGAACCTAGAAGGTTGGAGAAGGGAACCTGACAGCCTAACTTGTTCTCATATATATAAAAATAACAAGTCAGCCGATCAATGTGCAATCTGAACTATATTAAGTGCAAAAATAAGAGATTTTAGTGCAATTTTAGATACCAATTTTGCAAACTACATTTTAGTGCAAACTACATTCCATCTCAGGGAAAGATCACCTTAGCTAATCATTTCTGTCTGCTTGTATTAAAATTTCATCGCAAGCATCTCAGTGTACACAAGAAACTGTACAGTATAAGAACGCTAGCATGTATTACAATGTGGGATTTCAGTGGAATGCACAAGCTTAAAATTGGTAAGCTATATTCTTAAAAAAAAAAAAAAGGCATGTAACATGATGCTCTCTCGACTGCAGAAATGGTGTAAAATACAGGGGAACACCATATCCACCTAACCCCTATTATTGATGCTCTCTCAAGCAACAAAAGAAATTGTACACCATGTCCTTTCACTTGCCCCTTTATGACTTGTCATCCACCTAACCCCTAAATCACACCAACTCACATAAAAAATAAAAAAAATACCAACAGTTCCATTTGCAGGTCCCAAATTCTAATTGCACATTTGCACTTCTATAAGATGCCCTCTTTTGCTTAAATGTGGCTTATAATTTTTGCCTGTCTCTTTTCTGACTGTTGCTGTTTTCATTTGTCGTTGTCCCTGATCTTGTAAGGTTTCAGACAAATGAAACCAAAATTCTGCAGCACTCAGTAAAGCCATAAAAGATGGCCTATTTCTGCACCTAAAACCAGTATGTGTAAACCATCTCAATATGCAGGCCTAACACCATTCCCATACCCTCCAAAACCCCCAAATCCATCCACGTTCTAACCATGCAAACCCCCCCTTCCGTTCCATCTGTCATACTGCATTCTACTGCATCAGGCAACAACTTAGATGCATTCACATTGCACCCTCCAATAAGTTGCCCATCATCCTTAGTATCTATTGTAGTGAGCCCCTGCACATACTCCTTGATTATAGTCTTGAGTTGTTTCCCTCCACACTCTCCACTTCTCAAATCATACAATTTGCAATGAACAGCGAAATCAAACGAAGGAGATAACTTGCAATACAACCCCCAATTAGCACAACAATCTCGTGGAGGTGCCATAGCAGCAGCATCATAAAACAGCCCTCGACAGGCCTCCGAAGAAGCTCCAATTCCCACAAACACAAGAGCACAACAGAAATCGGATCAAAGAGGGAGGACAACTCACGCAACCCAAAAAATTCCAATTGCATCAGCACATCTAAACCTACATCTTTGTGCGTAGGCACAACGCTTCCCATAATAAGTAATAAAGCATGTGCAACTATCAACAAATTGCCCTCAAAGTAGTTTATATCATTTTCAGCAGAGAGTGCAGTTCTAAATCGACTTGTAAAATCTTCAGAAAAAATAATTCATCCGCTAATGAAAGACAATCAAAGCAATTTCAAGCTACAACCTTTCCAATCCATTCCAATCAAGCCAAATCAGTATCCATGAAGCAACATCGATTGGCAAAAAACAACAAAACAAACTGCAATATTCAGGCAAGCAAAGCAGTCAATAATTCAATCAATTAAGCACAAATTCAGCCTAGCACTACCAAATGGAATCCTTACCTGATCATCCGAGACACAAGAAAGCCGCAAATTCAGCATTATTAGCCGTTTATATTTCAATGATAAAAATCAAAGCATTGGAGAGAAGAACCTGCACTGGTTGCACTGCACTTACCTGAGGCAAAATCAGGGTTGAATTCGACGACCTGCCATCTCCTCCGCCATTGTCGTTTCGTTCTCCATTCAGGAAAGCTCGAATATATTAGTTGAGAGAGAGGACGCCAAGGCGCGATATAGGGCGATAAGCGAGGGCGAGTTAGGGCGAGAGAGAAAGCGTGAGAAAGGGCGAGACCGGATCAGAGGACGACGAGGGACGACGGAAGGATGAAGAGCGTCGGCGAGGGGCGACGCCGTCGTCCACTGCCATGGTTGTGAGGTTTCAGAATCGGGAGAGGGAGGGAGTGAACGAGAGGAAGACGGAGGCTGTATCTTTCTTCCTTTGGAACGATATTGGGCTTTTTTTTTTTAATCACCCCGCACCCCACTACTTCAACCATTGCACCACCCAATACTTCTTTGTTATTAAGGGCATCAATTAAAACTAGTACTTTTTGAGTTAAAGAACTTTAATTATAATTAATATGTTTTCACTTAAATATGTTAATTACACATTAATTAATATATTAATATATATTTCGCCCTAAAAAATAATAATTAATATTAAAATCAAAATCAAAATAAATATTAAAATAAAAATGATAATAAATATATTATTATATATTTATATTAAAATAAAATGGTTGATTAACCACTCCTCTTTATTTGATGAACCATTAGAATTTATTTCATGAACCACTACTATTTAATAATTATAAAATTTTCATTCTTCTTTTATTTTCTTCTAATGTTTATTTTTAATTAATTAATTAATTTTATTTAAAATAAAAGGGTTCATGAACCACTACTCTTTATTTGATGAACCACTACTCTCTATTTGACGAACCACTAGAATTTATATTCTTATAATAATTAACATATTTCATATAAAGAAGTGATTCATCAAGCTATAAAGAAGTGGTTCATGGGCCTATAAGAAGTGGTTTATCAAGTTATCAAGAAGTGGTTCATTAAGCTATAAAGAAGTTTTGAAGAAGTGGTTCATCAATACTATTTATTTGATGAACCACTACTTTTTATTTTATGAACCACTACTTTTTAATTCATGAACCACCCCTATTTTATAATTGTAAAATTTCCATTGTTCTTTTATTTTCTTTTGATATTTTTTAATTATTTATTTTTTTGTTTTAAAAATAAAATGATCCACTGCTCTTTATTTGATGAACCACTACTCTTTATTTATTTATTTATTTGTTTTTAAAATAAAATGATCCACTACTCTTTATTTATTTGTTTTTAAAATACTATTTATTTCATGAACCAAGACTATTTATTTGATAAACCACTACTCTTTATTTTTTGAATCATTAGAATTTATTTCATGAACCACACGCAGTGAACCAAATCTAGTGAACCACACCCGGTGAACCAAATCTAGTGAACCACACCCAGTGAACCAAATCCAGTAAACCACACCCAGTGAACCAAATCCAGTGAACCACATCAAGTGAACCAAATCCAGTGAACAAAATCTAGTGAACCAAACCCAGTGAACCACACCTAGTGACTGAACCAACATCCATTTAGTCACCGAACCAACCTCTATTTAGTCACCGAAACAACATCTATTTACTCACTAAACGAACCCCTATTTAGTCACTAAACCAACCTCTATTTAGTCACCGAACCAACATCTATTTACTCACTGAACCAACCCCTATTTAGTCAATGAACCAACCTCTATTTAGTCACTGAACCGACCTCTATTAAGTCACTGAACCAACCTCTATTTAGTCACCGAACCAACCTCTATTTAGTCACCGAACCAACCTCTATTAAGTCACTAAACCAACCTATTTACTCACTGAACCCACCTCTATTTAGTCACTGAACCAACCTATTTACTCACTGAACCAACCTCTATTTAGTCACAGAACCAACCTCTATTTAGTCACTGAACCAACATCTATTAAGTCACTGAACCAACCTCTATTTAGTCACTGAACTAACCTCTATTAAGTCACTGAACCTAGATTTTACAGGTTTTTTTTTGTTTTTGTTAATTACATGAAAAATGAAATTGAAATAAAACTAAAGGGCATATTTGCATTGACCTCTCTAAGCATTCGCCATTGAAGCGTGCACCTGTAGTTGATTCTCATTATCTCTCTCTTGCAACCACTGAAAACCTAGAAATTGACCAAAATCTAACGCAATTTCCGATGGGAAAAAAATTTAGGTGATCAATTTCATATCGGATCTTAGGCAGGAAGTTGGAAGGTCAAATAATTTATCAGCTACCGCCGCCATTGAAGAACCCCCACCAGATCATGAAGCCGAGGAAGATGGAAGTTGCGGCGCCGACGATATCGACAACGACGACGGTGGTCAGGTTCCTCCCGTTGAGAAGCCCACACTTGGATCCGAGCGGGGCACCGCAGAGCCGGTCGTTTCTGGGCTCATCGATGCTTCCTCTGCCACCGCTACCACTGCCACCATCCGATGGCTTCTCCCCCTCTCTCTCCGAGATGTTCCGGTCCAGGTACGAGATTAGGGAGAGACCGAAGAAATCGACCATGAGGAGGCCAACGAAGCAACGAGATTGAGAAGAGTGCGAATCTGGATGAGAGCGAGATCTAGAGCAGAGAGCACGAGGAGGCCATCAAATTGCTTCTACCGGAAGTGAAACAAAGGTGGAATTTGGAGAAAGAAGGAGAGGGGAGGCTGTTTTTATTTTGACCAATCAAATTGCTTCTTTCCTATATATATATATAGGGGAGGGTTCAAGTGAGAATAATCTTTTCTGGTGAGAAGGAAAGAAGTAGTCTGGGGCTAGATTTTAACCTCACGCGCTTAATTTTATAACCGTTCTTTTAGTCTCTTTCCAATCTTCCAGATCTCGCTCTCAGCTTCCATGGAGATCTTCCAGATCTGCTCCCTTCTCCTACCGTAGCATCCACCATCTCTGAGCACCCTCACCGATTTAGATCTCTCCCACGAACAAGTACGTAGCAGTGGATCCCCCTGAACATGGCGGAGGATGTCGGAGTCGCGAACGTGGTGGTCAAAGAGAGCGGAGATGGAATCGAGGTCGAGTGCGGAGGAGAGAGTGGTAGAGACAGCGGAGATCGGTGATCATCGAGGAGGGAGGCGAGGTGACGATTGCAGACTTCGAGGAGGTCGGTGGTGTCGTCCGGCGATATAGCTTCTTTCATGACGGTTGCCGGCCAAATCAAATAAGAGAGAGGGTGTAAATTGTAAAGGGATTCGATGGAATTGGTTGGTGTAGCCACATAAAATTGTCTTTTGATCTAAATTTTATTTTGATTTTGGAATGAAAGAACTCATTGAATTGGAATACAGTGGTGATGAGTTGCTTATGCATCAAAATAGTTTTTCTATTTCGTTCTTAGATTGATCGATCGAAGATATGTACCTTGTCGTGGAGTGGAAATTGGAACTTAGGCCTTCCGTCATAGGTAAAGATCCCCCAGTGCCTCTCAAACGGCCCCGACGCCACGCTCTTCATGTTCTCATCCAGCAGTCCAAACAAGTAAACCTCCATCGGGCCAGGCCTACGGATGGCGCTGAACGATTGCAGACTTTGTCTTTGTTTTTTTTAATTATTTATTTAATTCAACCAGTTTAACCATTAAGAGTAAAAACTAGTTCTGGGTTTTAATAGTAAGTGGTTCAGTGTTTTTATACTAAATGGTCCGGGGTTTAATACTAAGTGATTCAGGGTTTTTATACCAAGTAGTTCAGGATTTTAAACCAGTGGTTCATTGTTTTTATATCAAGTGGTTCAGAGGTTTAAACCAAGTGGTTCAGAATTTTAATACCAAATGGTTCAGAGTTTTAATACCCAGTGGTTCAGAGTGTTAAACTAAGTGGTTCAGGATTTTAATACCAATTGATTCAGCGCATATAAATAGAAATGGTTCACGAAGTAAATACTATTGGTTCACGAACAATTTTATTTAAAAAAATAAACAAATAAATAATTAAAAATTAAGCATTAAGAGAAAATAAAAGAAGAATGAAAACTCCATGAACCACTTCTTTATAACTTAATGAATCACTTCTTGATAACTTCATTAACCAATTCTTGATAACTTAATGAACAACTTCTTGATAGCTTTATTAACCACTTCTTAAAGCTTCATGAAACACTTTTTTATAGCTTCATGAATAACTTCTTTATAGGTTCATGAAACACTTCGATCTTTATATGTTCATTAACTACTTCTTTATAGGTTCATGAACTATTTTTTTATAGCTTCATGAACCACTTCTTTATAACTTGTGAACCCTATGAATCACTACAAATAAAATAGCTGAATCATTGTGAAAAAAATTGATGAACCAATGTGAATAAAATTGCTGAACCAAAGTGAATAAAATTGCTGAACCAATGTGAATAAAATTGATGAACTAATGTGAAAAAAAATTTGTTGAACCAATGTGAATAAAATTGCTGAACCACTGTAAATAAAATTGATGAACCAATGTGAATAAAATTGCCGAACCAATGTGAATAAAATTGCTGAACCAATGTGAAAAAAATTGCTGAACCACTGTGAATAAAATTTCTGAACCAATGTGAATAAAATTCATGAACCACTTTGAATAAAATTGTTGAACCACTGTGAATTAAATTGCTGAACCACTGTGAAAATAATTGATGAACCACTGTGAATAAAATTGCTGAACCACCGTGAATAAAATTGCTGAACCACTACTTGTCAATTTTTTTTTCAACAAAACATATACAAAGTGGGTGTCTATTCGTAGATAAAACTAAATTACACCCAAATATATCCTTTTTTATATTTTTTTAACAAGTGAAAATGCCAAAAAAATAATTTTTAAAAATTCATGTGAACACTTTTACATGTACGTCCAATTTCTAGTTAATTAGTAAGTTGGCGCGTGTATTTAATTAGTGTGTAGGTGAGAGTGGGGATGTTACTAATTAATTTGGTTGGGTGTTACTAATTAAATTGGGAAGTCCGTGTGTCTCATAATTTTAATTCACTTTTGCACACATGGACCCATCAAATTTCTTCTTTCCTTCTCATTTTTAGAGTTGTGTGTACCCGAACCCAACTATATATATATATATATATATATATATATATATATATATATATATAAGCACGTTGAAAATTCCAATGTCAAATATATATTTTAGATCGGAGGGAGTTTGATTATGGAAAATCACTTTCTCCTTATAAAATGATTAACCAATTCGTTAACAGCAGACTTTAAACTTCAGATAAACCATTGAATAAATTTGCAATTTGTATGAGATAGACTGTGTGCTTGAATTGTAGCACACCGTCTATCTCATACAAATTGCAAATTTTGGTACATAGTCTTCTTCGTTTACTCAAGTATGAGATAGGTTGTGAATTGTTACACTTGAGTAAACGAAGAAGACAATTTTACACTGACAATACTCTCATCCTGACGTTGACGCTTGACAACAATCTTACACTCAAGATTATTTCTCGGGGAGAAGGTCTTAAGTATACAAAGAGGCATTAAAAACAAGCGAATCCAACAGGAGATGTCACTAAGAGAGTCAACCTTAACATCTAATGCCTCTTTCAAAACCTGAGAAAAACCTAAGCGACACTTAGGAGGGATAGATTTCACGGTACGTAACCCCAAAGAGAACAAACGGTCAAGCGAAGATATAGACAAACCAACGGGCACAACCCTAACATCAGCCAAGGGAACCGACGGAGACAGAGCTGGAGGTCTGGGAATATCATAAATAATAAAGTGAACAAGACCATTACCACAGTCCAGAGGTGCCATAGAATCATCCTGACTATGTCGATACCGAGCACGAAAGGTAGGTGTTTTAAGGCATACCCCATATAACCAAACCCCCCATACGCTTTAAAGTTATCTCAGCATATCAGAATAAATAGTCAAACTATCATAAATAGTTTGACGAGTAAGTGCCTGAGCACCACCACTACAATGTCGCTCACGAAAGTGCCTTAGCATGAAGGTTGTAACAAGACCTCTACCACCACCATCAAGACACCCACAAAGACCCAGAAAAGGACAATGGTACCGGACAAGATCGGAGATTGGATAAATCATGCCAACTTAGATAAAAAAAACAATGAAAAATCAATCCACTTGCACGTGTAGACTTACAAGCAAATTGAATTTGATCTCGATCGAATGAAAATTGCAGCAATTTGAGCACAATAAAAAAATTAATTGTTCCACCGATCGTTAATTAGACTCGTGAGGATATCTAATTAAGAATTTCACAAACAATTTGAAGGATTCGTAACAGAACTGTAACAAAAAGCAAAGAAACACCAGATCGAAGAAGAGGAAGAAGGGACGAGAGAAAGAGAGGGAAATCTGTGATTTTGTTTCATTGATTGTAAAATGTGATGGACAGAGTATTTATATACAAGATTGGGCTTAGGCCCAATACAGCACATCCAAGGCCCAATACAGAATAGACCCATGATACTTCTAACTCCAATACCCCCTCAAGACCGAGCCGGTGAATCCACCAGGCCGATCTTGTGTAACAGAGGTAGAAGACGCACTCCTGCAGTGTTCTTCATCAGGAAATCGGCAAGCTGCTCTCGAGTAGAAATGTGAGAAAGTGAAATCAAACCCTCGAGAAATTTTTCTCTGGCAAAGTGACAGTCCAAATCGATGTGTTTGGTTCGTTCGTGAAAGACGGGATTTTTGGTGATGTAAATGGCAGCCTGGTTGTCGCAACGAACTGGAATCGGAGACAAACAAGGAATCACAATCCCTATGAGCAATCTAGACAGCCAGGCCAGCTCTTTACAAACACGTCGAATGGATCTATATTCTGCCTCGGCGGAAGACAAGATTACAGACACTTGTTTCTTCGATTTCCATGAGAGCAAGTTCGAGCCAAGAAAAAACAAATGCCCGCTAATGGAACGATAGGAGAACGAGCAGCTCGCCCAATTGGCATCACAAAACGCCTGAAGACGGAAGCCAGGAGAAGAATTGTACAAAAGCCCTTTTGAACAGGTGCCCTTCAAATATCCGATGACATGAAACGCAGCCGAGAGGTGAGGATGGCGAGGGGCCTGCATAAACTGACTCAATAGTTGTACAGAAAAACCCAAATCGGGTCTGGTGTGGACTAGAAAGTTCAATTTTCCCACCAATTTGCGATAGAATGTCGGATCATCAAGCAAAACCCCATCTGTGTGAGTGAATCGCAGTTGTGGGTCCAAAGGGCTCACCACTGCTTGACCAGAACATGGAAAATCTCGGAGCAAATCATTAACAAACAACACTAGACCATCAGCAGTGCGTATGAACTCAATGCCAAGAAAAAAATGCAGATCCCCCAAATCTTTAATCTTGAATTCATCATTCATAAAACCTTTGAGAGCAAGCATCTCCGAGTTGTTGCTGCCTATAAGAATGAGATCGTCGACATACACACCAACAAACACATCACCGGAAGCCTGCTTTTTGTAAAAAAGGGAGTAATCGTTTTTGGATTGCACATAACCTCGGGCTTTTAAAGCAATGGACAGTCGAGCATGCCACTGACGGGATGCTTGCTTCAGACCATAAAGGCTTCTCTACAATCGACAAACCATGTTGGAACCATCAGCTGCAAGGCCTGGAGGAAGCTTCATGTAGACCTCCTCATCCAATTGACCATGAAAAAACGCATTATTAACATCCAATTGTAAAATCTTCCATTGTTTCTTCAAAGCAACAACAATCAAAGCCCGGATTGTGGTCATCTTCACGACCGGAGAAAAGGTTTCATTGTAATCAACCCCCTCCTTTTGAGTATAACCCTTGACTACAAGTCGGGCTTTGTAGCGCTCAAGGCTCTCATCAGCACGTCTCTTGACCTTATAAACCCACTGACAACCTATGGTTTTCTTGCCTTTGGGAAGAGGGACAACAAACCAAGTGTGGTTGGCTTCTAGAGTTGTAAACTCAGCAGTCATAACGTCTTGCCACGGCTAGAACTTGCAGGCCTCAGAATAAGAAAATGGCTCAGAATCTGGATTGGTGGTCATAGGCAGTTCAACACAAGGAAATTTGACAGTGGTGGTAATCGTGTGGCAACAAGAGAAAATGTTGGCACAAGCATGGCCACACACATAATTAGATAGGAAAGCAGGAGGTCGAGTAGGCCTGGATGAACGTCGAACACCAATGGAAGGAGATGATGGAGGGATAGCTGCAGGAGTTTAATGAATATCATCATCAATAACACCAGGAGCTTCAGAAATTGTGAAGGAAGGAGAGTCGCGTGAAGAAGTTGAAGGAAAAGAGCTCTTGTAGGAAAAAATCCGCTCCTGAAACTGAACATCCCTTGAGACAAATACGCCCTTGTTGTCCAGATGCAGCAATGTATATCCTTTATTTCCCAAGGGATAGCCCAACAGAGCAAAAGGAACAGCTCGGGGTGAGAATTTGTCCCTCCCATGACTCAATCTAGAAGCAAAGCACAAACTCCCAAAGCATATAAGACTCGAATAATCTGGTGGCTTAGAATAAAGCAATTCAAAGGGGGATTTTCTGTTCAATATCCTGCTTGGCAACCTATTCACAAGGTGCACTGCCATAAGCACCCTGTCACCCCAGTAGAGCTTGGGAAGATTTGATTCAAACACCAATCCCCTGGCAACTTCCAACAGATGCTTATGCTTTCGTTCGACGACCACGTTTTGTTGGGTGTAGCAACACACGAGGTGTGATGAACAATGCCACGATCAAGTAGCCACTGAGAATACTCAGGTGAACACCCCAATTCATATGCATTGTCTGTTTGAAGGGTGTCAACAGCTTTGCCAAACTGTCGCTCCACAAAGGCTAAGAGCTGCTTGATTGCAGTAAAGGCATAACCCTTGTTGGGCAACAATTTAACCCAAGTAAATCTGGTGAAGTCGTCGACAATTGTAAGGAAAAAACGATTGCCATTACGAGTAGGAAGTCTGTATGGTCCCCACACGTCACAATGTATCAACTCAAAGCAACTATTTGTTGAAATTGAACTATCAGGAAATGGTAACCTGGTCTGTCAAGCCTTAGCACATATCTCACAAGCTCTAATGCTTTTATTACAATCATCATCAAAGGAAACAAATGAAAGAGTCCGAAGCTTTGAAACAGGTAAGTGGCCTAGCCTCCTGTGCCACAGTTCAACATCTACTACAACAACATAGACTTGCCTGGAACGAACAGACTTAGAAATCTGACAATCTGTGGGCTTCAAAAGAAATAGATCTCGAACACAATCACCAATCTTCATAGGACCCCTCATTGTAGGAGCCTGCACATAACAACCTTTGGATGTAAAAAGCACGAAACACTGCAGATCATTGACCATTTTACCCACTGAAATGAGGTTGCACTTCAAGCTTGGAATGTAAAGCACATTATCCAAGTTCAACCCCTTCATCACTTCAACTGTGCCTGCTGTAGTCACAGTTTTAGTGTCACCAGTTGGTAGTGGTGTGCTCGGTCCCGGGCTGGAGCAAGAGGATCGGCGACAAGAGTTCCGAGAGGTCGGGGAGCCTTGATCAGTTTCTGGAGCTGCAAATCAGTCAGCAAAGAATATCAATTTCCCGTCGTTTAACTTGGCTTATGGGGACGTGCAAGTACTAGATTTGTAGCTCTTGAAGTCTCGGTCACGGATTGGGGCAGATCTTGGCAATCGGAGGTCAGACAAAGCGGGAAATCGCGTTTTACCGAGACATCGCCTGTGCAGAACGATTCCAAACGGGGCTGTTTTTGAGAGGGATTGAGGGGCTGCCTTCAGTGACGTTTTGGGGGTGGTTTGTTGGTGATGATGGGGCTGTGGAAAGTCTTAGAATGGTGGTAAAGTAGGGGATGAGGGTTGAAGGATATGTGATGCAAGATCCCGAGGGTATCGCGCCCTTAGAATCTCCAACACTCGACCAAAGACACCCTCCGAAACGCACTTCGGGTGTTGTTGATCCTTGTTGTCGTCGGTATCGCGCCTAGGACAACTTTCTCGTAGGTATCGCACCTAGGAGAGATCGATTTAGAATCGCACTAAATCTGATTTGTGAAAACACAAAGAGGGTTTTGTTCATTCAAATTCAACTTGTGCCATATAGCCTTGTTCTTACAATATATAGGAAAAACACAAGGAAAAAATGCAAAGAGGGAAGGGCAATGGGTGACCAGCTCCTAGGGAAGGGGAAAGGAATGGTCTTGAGTTTGATTGTGGCCATGAAGATGGCTAGGGGAAAGGGTTGCCGGCCATGAAGAGCTAAAGAGGAGTGGTTGCTCTCATTGTGGTCTTTAAATGAGTTTATGGGTGAGTGGATTTTTAATGTGAGAGAAGGGATTTATTTGAAATGGTTCATGGGTAAGGTGAGGCTTGGCATGGGTCCTTGGTTGGCCTCGGAGTTGGCTCGCTCGCGACTTGTACCATGGTAAGTATTAGAACCGGTGAACTCTTGTTGCTAAAAAGTCCGGATGCTAGGACCACATGACCAAGTGTGCGTGCTCGGGCACGAGTGAGAGGCGGTGTGGTCCTAAGAAGAGGAGGGGTCTCTTCGATGTCCAAGTCTCGGGGAGGGGCCTGAGAAGCAAGCTCGCCCTCGGTCTCTTCGATGCTAGATGGGAGGATCACATCATCCTCTCCCACTTGGAAAGGATTCGACCCCGAATCCGCTAGTTGGTCACGCAATCCATCCCCTGCAAAAAATGGGGTTAAGTTTGCAACGTTAAAGGTCGGATGGACGCCATAGTGATCCGGGAGCTCAATGCGGTAGGCGTTGTCGTTGATCTTCTCGAGGACCCGGAAAGGACCATCCGCTCGTGGTCGTAGTTTGGATTGACGGTGAGCAGGAAAGCGATCCTTGCGAAGATGAACCCACACTAAATCTCCCGCCTCGAAGAGAACTTCCTTGCGGTGCTTGTTAGCCTGGCGCATATATTGCTCTGTGCGGTGCTCAAGTTGGTGTCGTACCTGATCATGGAGAGAGCGAACGAACTCAGCCCTTACTACACCTTCAAAGTCTTCTTGCACCTTAGGAGGCTGCGGAATAAGGTCAAGAGGAGTGATAGGATTGCGCCCATAAACTATCTCAAATGGAGAGCGTTTGGTAGCGGAATGGGTAGCTCGATTGTAAGCAAACTCTATGAAAGGCAAGCACTCTTCCCACCTGCGCAAGTTAGTGGACAACATAGTACGAAGCAACACACCAAGAGTACGGTTAACAACCTCGGTTTGCCCATCAGTTTGGGGATGACAAGAAGTCGAAAATAGTAGTTTCGTCCCCAACTTAGCCCACAGAGTTCTCCAGAAATGGCTAAGAAATTTAGAATCCCTATCCAAAACAATGGTTCGTGGGACCCCATGCAACCGCACAATGTTATCAAAGAACAAGTTGGCTACATTAGAAGCATCATCGGTTTTTGAACAACCCACAAAATGTGCCATTTTAGAAAATCTATCCACAATCACAAAAATAGAATCATGGCCTCTTTTAGACCGAGGCAAACCCATAACAAAGTCCATAGAAATATCCTCCCAAGGAGCATTAGCAATAGGTAATGGAAGATACAAACCTGTCGAGCTCAATTTGGACTTAGCTTTCTTACACACGGCATAACTTGCACAACACTTCTCGACGTCCGATTTTAGCTTGGGCCAATAGAAATGTTCCTTGAGGATGCCGAGGGTTTTCGTGACCCCGAAGTGCCCCATCAAACCACCACCATGTGCCTCTAAGACAAGTAAACCACGCAGGGAACAAGAAGGAATACACAAGCGGTTTGACTTGAAAAGATAGCCATTATGCACAAAGTAGTGACGGTCATGGGTAGATCCAGTAGGCAGCAAGCATTGGGCATAAATTTCCCCAAACTCATCATCATGGGCATATAAATCTCGTATCAAAGAAAAACCCAGCATGCTAGCATCAAGAGAAGAGATCAAGGTATACCTCCGAGACAAAGCGTCGGCGACGACATTGTCCTTACCTTTCTTGTACTTAACAACGTATGGAAAGGCTTCGATGAACTCAACCCAGCGAGCATGCCTTTTATTCAGCTTGGCTTGCCCTCTCAAGTATTTCAAAGCCTCGTGGTCAGAATGGATGACGAACTCTCGCGGCAGAAGGTAGTGTTGCCAAGTGTGTAGAACTCAGACAAGGGCGAAGAGTTCCTTGTCATAGGTGGGGTAATTGAGGGCAGCTCCTCCTAACTTCTCGCTGAAATAAGCCACGGGATGCCCTTCTTGTGTTAGAACACCCCCCAGTCCAATCCCTGAAGCATCACACTCAATCTCAAAAGTTTTTGAGAAATCCGGCAACACTAGCATCGGTGCATGCGTGAGGCGCTCACGAAGGGTGGAGAAGGACTGATCTTGGGCAGGCCCCCATTGAAATATCACGTTCTTCTTGGTTAGTTCCGTGAGGGGGGCTGCAATGGTGCTAAAGTTCTGGACGAAGCGACGATAGATCCCGACTAATCCAAGGAAACTCCGGACTTGTGACATGGACGTGGGCTGTGGCCAATCCCGTATGGCCTTGATCTTTTCTTCATCTACACGAAGCCCTTCCTTTCCTACAACAAAGCCAAGAAACACAACAGATTCGGAGCAAAATTCACATTTTTTAAAGTTAACATACAAGTGCTCGGCTCTAAGGACTAACAACACACTTCGCAAATGCTCAACATGTCATCAAGGTGTTTGCTATAAATCAGAATATCATCAAAGTAAACGACAACAAATTTTCCTAAGAACTTTCTAAGCACATGATTCATCAATCTCATAAATGTGCTAGGGGCATTAGTGAGTCCGAAGGGCATAACCAACCATTCATAAAGTCCATACTTAGTTTTAAAGGCGGTTTTCCACTCATCGCCCTCCTTCATTCGAATTTGGTGGTAGCCACTTCTGAAATCAATTTTAGAAAAAATTCGAGCACCATATAATTCATCCAACATATCATCTAAGCGTGGAATGGGATGTCGGTATTTAAATGTGATTTGATTAATCGCTCGACAATCCACACACATTCTCCATGTGCCATCCTTCTTAGGCACCAATAGAACCGGAACCGCGCAAGGGCTAAGGCTCTCCCGGATGTAACCTTTCTTCAAGAGCTCCTCCACTTGCTTCTAAAGCTCCTTAGTCTCGTCGGGATTAGCTCTATAAGCTGGACGGTTCGGTATAGCAGCCCCGGGAAGGAAATCAATTTGATGCTCTATCCCACGAATCGGTGGCAATCCTTCGGGTATGTTGTCTGGAAGCATATCCTTGAACTCCCCGAGTAACTCTGCGATGGGTAAGGGTAAATCAGCCACACAAGTAGATGAAATCATGGATAAATTGTTAGTACACACAAGGAGAAAGCAAATAGAACCCCCCTGAATAGCTTTTCAGGCATCCTGAACCCGAGCAACAAGAAGGTTGCGAGGATTGGAGACGGTGCCTAGCTCCTTCTTTCCCTTCAAGGTTGTTTTTGCAACTTCTTCCTTGGCGAGTTTCCGTTGTTCTCGGGCCACATGGTCAACCATTATCTCATGAGGAGTGAGAGGTAGCAGCTTTATCTTTTTCCCGTTAAGTGAGAAGTTGTACTCGTTGGTGTAGCCGTCGTGGATCACCTTGCGGTCGAATTCCCATGGACGTCCAAGGAGAAGATGGCAGGCGTTAATAGGAAGGACGTCGCAGCTCACAACATCATGGTAACCTCCAATGGAGAAGGCTATGTCGGCTTGGTGCTTCACTTGGAGAGGAGCATCAGCGTTAAGCCACTGGAGCGTGTAAGGAACCGGATGTGCTCGAGTAGGAAGTGCAAATCGTTCAACCACCTCCTGGCTAATGATATTACAACAAGACCCCCCATCAATAATAACCGTACATAGTATGTTATTAATCAAACAACGGGTGTTAAAGAGGTTTTCTCGCTGCGAAGTATCCAGAGATTTCTCACAAGTACTCAAAGCACGCTTTACCACAAAACATTCTCCGGTAGAAGCATGAGCAATGATCTCATCGGCCTCTTCACATGTCTCAAGGGGAGGATCATCAACACTAGTTCCGGAGACCTCGGTTAACACATCACCAAAAGCATTATAAAGTACCTTTTTGGGATTAGGACACTCACGAGCGTAATGGCCATACTCGTAGCATCGGAAGCACTTGGTAGAGCTGGTGCCTTTGATAGGCTCGGGCCTAGGTGTTGGAGGAGGCGGCTGCGTAAAGGGAGGGGGCGCATCTGCCTTAGAGCCGGAGGGAGCCGAAGGACTAGTTGACAAGGGAGCATAGGGTTGTTGCGAAACACGTGTGCCACGAGGATGCTCGGTACCGGTCTCTTATGGGTTCCATCGTCGGGACGAAACCATAGATTTCTTGCTTTGAATCCGATCATATGCATGTGTGGCATGATGAAGGGCAGCAACTATGTCGGTGTGACGCAATTGCTCCACAATCTCGGACACATCGGAGTTGAGACCAGAAAGAAACTTAGCAAGCATATATGTATCACTATGTCTAGAATTAGAACGTTGCAAAAGGGTTCTAAGTTCCTTATAGAATTCATCGGGGGAACGAGGGCCTTGTCGGAGTCGTTCAACCTTGAGCAAGAGTTGTTGCTTGAAGTCGATGGGAATGAACCGTGCCCGCATCATTCTCTTAAGTTCAGCCCAAGTCTCTACGGGCATCTCCTGGTGGTACTCACGGTCATCACGCTCCTCTTGCCACCAAGTCAAGGCAAAATCAGTAAAATGGATAGTGGCAAGCTCCACTTTCTCAATCTCGGTATAACGGCAATTCCGAAAGACTTGTTCCGCTTTGGCTTCCCAATCTTGGTAGACACCTGCATCGGAATCTCCTACAAAATAAGGAATGTTAAGTTTTAAGCCATGGTGTCGACGGTGGCGGTCATCCTCCTCACGGCGACGACGATGGTCATCTTCATCACGATTGTTGTACACATTGTCCTCTCGGCGGTTGTGCTCACGTGAGTGCCCGGGTGGAGGTCGGTTCCGGGCGATGTTTTCCATAGAAATCCTAAGTTGCTCGATGTTCTCCATCATTGTCAATTGATCCGCTCTGGCGGCCCTTTGTGTGTGCTCCATTCGGGTCATCCGATCATCAAGAGGGGCCTGTGTGGTTCTCCTCGTTGCCATGGACACTCGACTAATCATCGGCCATTGCAACACAAACACCACAACAAACAAGCAAACACGTAAGGTTAGACAAAGCCAAAAACACTCACACTCGTGTGTTTTGGATGTGTTTGTCCTCACAAGCACTCACACTCCTCGCTATAGGTGTTGCTCTCGAACTCACGATCACTCGCGCTCTTCTCACCTTTTCCAACGCAGGGGCGCTGCACTCAACGACAAACTCAAGAAACACAATCAAGTACAAGTGGTAAGTGCGCAACGATGGCGCCTTAAACTCCTCACACGATCAACAACCAAAAGTTCCGAAAATACGCACACTCTCACCAAAATACCGCAATAATGCTTCAATTTGATCCAAGTCAACGTCACAACCGAGCAACGATGGAGTATCGCAGCAATGATACTCAAGGAAACGTTCAACTTCGGCCGATCTCCGAACCCCTTTTGTACCTGCGAGCTTACTAGTACCAAAGAAAAACAAACACAAGCGTTCCGACGAGTATTTGCAAGATCTACGGCCTCGATGTAGCCGACACTATCAAGTACGAATCCGGGAATTTGAGATCGATGGGAGATTAAGTAACAACACAAGAACAGTAACACTTGGAAGCAGATTTTTTTTTGTGTATCAAATACCCATTCTTTTTTTTTTCTTTGGAATTCGGTTTTCTGTTTTTTTTTTCTTTTTTTTTTTGAAGTGCAGGAATAATATGGAGGAATATGAAGATGAAAGGCAAGGAAATGGCATTCTTATGGATCGAAGTTGATGATGGTGTTGATTTTCCCGAAAATGCACAAGTAGTTCTAGCAAATCGAAGACACAAAGACAAGCAATTCGTACCTCGGAAACCTTGAGGAACTTGTGTCGGTTGGCTCTGATACCACTTGGTGTGCTCGGGCCCGGGCTCGAGCAAGAGGATCGGCGACAAGAGTTCCGAGAGGTCGGGGAGCCTTGATCAGTTTCTGGAGCAGCAGATCAGTCAGCAAAGAATATCAATTTCCCGTCGTTTCGCTTGGCTTATGCGGACGTGCGAGTACTAGATTTGTAGCTCTTGAAGTCTCGGTCACGGATTGGGGCAGATCTTGACAATCAGAGGTCAGACACAGCGGGAAATCGCGTTTTACCGAGATGTCGCCTGTGCAGAATGATTCCAAACGGGGCTGTTTTTTAGAGGGATTGAGGGGCTGCCTTTAGTGACGTTTTGGGGGTGGTTTGTGGGTGATGATGGGGCTGTGGAAAGCCTTAGAATGGTGGTAAAGTAGGGGATGAGGGTTGAAGGATATGTGATGCAAGATCCCGAGGGTATCGCGCCCTTAGAATCTCCAACACTCGACCAAAGACACCCTCCGAATCGCACTTCGGGTGTTGTTGATCCTTGTTGTCGTCGGTATCGAGCCTAGGACAACTTTCTCGTAGGTATCGCGCCTAACAGAGATCGATTTAGAATCGCACTAAAGCTGATTTGTGAAAACACAAAGAGGGTTTTGTTCATTCAAATTCAACTTGTGCCATATAGCCTTGTTCTTACAATATATAGGAAAAACACAAGGAAAAAAATGCAAAGAGGGAAGGGCAATGGGTGACCAGCTCCTAGGGAAGAGGAAAGGAATGGTCTTGAGTTTGATTGTGGCCATGAAGATGGCTAGGGGAAAGGGTTGCCGGCCATGAAGAGCTAAAGAGGAGTGGTTGCTCTCATTGTGGTCTTTAAATGATTTTATGGGTGAGTGGATTTTTAATGTGAGAGAAGGGATTTATTTGAAATGGTTCATGGGTAAGGTGAGGCTTGGCATGGGTCCTTGGTTGGCCTCGGAGTTGGCTCGCTCGCGACTTGTAGCATGGTAAGTATTAGAACCGGTGAGCTCTTGTTGCTAAAAAGTCCGGATGATAGGACCACATGACTAAGTGTGCGTGCTCGGGCACGAGTGAGAGGCGGCGTGGTCCTAAGAAGAGGAGGGGTCTCTTCGATGTCCAAGTCTCGGGGAGGGGCCTGAGAAGCAAGCTCGCCCTCGGTCTCTTCGATGCTAGATGGGAGGATCACATCAGGTAGGGTAACAACGAATGGTTTGGATAGGGAATAAGTAGATGTAAACATAGAGACGTCCCCACACATATGGCCGCTTGCCCCACTGTCTACAATCCAAGTAATTCCATCAAGAACTACCTGAAAATCATGCAAAGTCATCTACAAATGGTTGTTTGTCGTGTGTGCCAACCCCTGCAGTTTGTAGCAGACTCATGATTTGAGCCAACTTTGATAGGGGAGAAATCAGTGTTACTCCCTTGAGTCATTGTCCCAGCGAATTTTCCATCTCCAGTGGGTTTCTTCTCCTTGTCTTTTCCATAGCTAGGGGGAAAACCCGTTCAAAAAATAGCATCTATCAACCGTATGGTTTGTTTTCTTACAATTGGTGTAGAATAATAATGGCTTTCGATCACCATGATTCTTACCACCTCCATTATGTGGATTTCCAGATCCACCTCCCTTTGATTGAGATCCACTAGTCTTGGCATACATCGATGCCCCATCTCCTATGACTCCACCTTTCGATGAATTTTGAGTATTCACCAGTGAAGATAGGCCTTCATTCATCTCAATTCCTTTCTTAGAATCCCTCTGATTCTCTTCCTCAACTATAAGAGAGTACACACGATCGATGCTCGGCAGTGGATCCATCATAAGTACCGATCCCCTAGCGTTCAAGAACGATTCGTTCAGTCCCATAAGCAGCTCAATCAGTCTCTCTTCCTCAACAAATTTCAACATCTCACCAGCCGCACCACATGTACAGACATGCATTCTTCGCGCATTGTCTTATTCATCCCAAAGAGCTTTAATCTTGGTAAAATAGGAAGGAAAAGGAGTCGTACCTTGCTCCACACGACTGATTTCCTTCTTGATTGAAAATAATTGCGTACCTCCGAGTCTTCCGTACCTAGACTCCAGAGAACGCCAAATTTCTCGAGCTGTTTCATTGTAAATGACACTTTGTTTTATCTCCATACTGAGGCTGTTCAGAATCCAAGCTCTCACCATATCATTGCACCTCCTCCATGCTTGAGAGCTCTCGGAGTCCCCGGATCTGGTTGCTGTGTATCCCCGTTCAAGAAGCCAAGCTTGTTTTTCGCCGACAAGACGATCAATACAGACTGCTTCCACTCTCCAAAGCTCCAGCCATCAAACGCCGACGTTACCAACACAACTCTGGGATTGTCACTCTGATAAAGGTACAGCGGATCGTTAGGATGAATTTCAACATTCACCATTTTTCGCAGCAGATCGCAAACCAGGAAGGAACAAATTGCTAAACGCAGATCACGGAAAAAGGAGAAAATCGAAATCGCTTCAAGATCCAGAACAGCCGCTCTAATACCATGAAGGATTCGTAACAGAAATGTAACAAAAAGCAAAGAAACACCAGATCGAAGAAGAGGGAGAAGGGACCAGAGAAAGAGAAGGAAATTTGTGATTTTATTTCATTGATTATAAAATGTGATGGAAAGAGTATTTATATCCAAGATTGGGCTTAGACCCGATACAACACATCCAAGGCCCAATACAGAATAGGCCCATGATACTTCTAACTCCAATACAATTCGAATGGAAATTGCTTGCCGGTGAAACAATCCAAGAGAGAGGCCCTTCAAGTCAAAACTAATTTAGCTGCAAACCAAGTTATGTCATGCAGAACTTCATACTCCTTGCAAGTATACATAATGGCCTCGATAGACTTAACAGAAGTTTCTTTTGGAACAAAGACCCACAATATAAACCACTTATCGGGTGGGATGAAGTATGTAGACCGAAGAATGAAGGTAGATTAGGAATTCAGAAGACAAAAGACATGAACAAACCCTTGCAAATGAAACTATGATGGAAAATAATTGCGGGACCGCAAAATGAATGGGTGAAAATAGTTAGAGAGAAATACTTGAAGGAAGAGAGCATCTGGGATTATATGATGAAAAAAAACACCATGGCAATGGGCAAAATTGATGGAAACTAAAGAACAATTATGCCCATCTCTTATCTTGCAGTTGGGAAACGGGAAAACCATAAGGTTCTGGAAGGACAACTAGCTAAACTATGACATAAACCTCCGACAAAATAGTATTCGTGCCATAGACCATAGTGAAGAACAAAAAACGATCGACCAATTCTTAAAACCAGACAAAACTTGGAACGTGGATAAATTAAAAGACTTTCTCCCTGTGGACATCGTCGAAAGAATCCTGCAAGTTCATATCCCCACAAATGAAATCGATGATAGACTATATTGGAAACCAAGCAGAAATGGATGGTTTTCAACCGCGGGTGCTCTAGAACATGTCACGAGAACTAGAAGAACCAACCTTGATCCACTCGGCTGGATTTGGAAAATTGATTGTCCGCCAAAAATAAAAATAAAAAATTCTATGGAAAAACCTACTAAATTGGACCCCGACGAAAGTCAGACTACAAAGTAAAGGAATTTATGTCCCACTTGAGTGCCCTCTTTGTAACTAAAATGGTGAAGATGCTACCCACATCTTTACCGAATGTCAAACGTCTTTAGCCTTTATTGGAAGAATAGATAGACAAATCAAGCAAATAATTCGGAACACGGACAAAGTAGACAAACCCTACAAGAACATAATCACGGACATTTTTGCAAATATCTCGATAGAACATAAATCGATCCTTGCCTTTTCCCTTTGGGGGACATTTTCAAACCATTCCGAAATGGCTCACCGGAAAGGACTTATGGGTAGTACTCATAGGTTCCTAGTTCGATCCCCGGAATGGCCGCTCTTTATTTACCAATACAAGACATTTTCATCCTCAATGATATTGTTGAAGTCTCTGTCATAAAACACACACCACCTCGAGCATGTCAAACGATTTGGCGCTAGTTGACCAGTTCATTCATCGACTCCTTCCTTGCATGTAATGCGTTTGCATACCTAGATTTCCCAATCATTAGAGTAACATTTATACATACTGATTTTCCACCTTTTATTCTCATTTATTTCATGCAATCTAAATTATATTAATAATGAATATGCCATTTACATAAATTTATTTCAACTAACTACATTCTCACTGTTTTTTACCCTTAGGACTCCCATTCGGATATTTGTTCTTTGACCCTGGCTACTCCAATCAAATGACGACAATACATCCCCATCGAGAGTGGGGATGAGGATGAGGACTATCAGATGTTAATGAAGAAGCAGAAGAAGGTCGAGGTGAAAATTGAGTCGGCTAATATCTCTTGATATGTTCTTGTTATCGACCTTCATGATTATTAAGGAAACAATCTTTGTTATTGTCGAGTTGATCATTTTGTTTTCCCTGGATGTTTGTTTGGTTACTTCTTTAGAACTCATTTCGGTTGGTTTATTTTATCGCTTGGATGTTGTTGTTGTTTGATGAACAATTTTGATTTTCAATGAATCCTAGATGTATATTTTTTATGTTAAATCGTTGTAACATGCACATTTCAGTCGGTGAGCAATCTACATTGGGTATTAGCCATTAAGGTTTCGTTAATTTGTTGATGAAGCGACTCACCTAAACATGCTGCTGAAACATTCTCCTAATACTAGAAATCACAAGCTGTAACATAAAAATATGGATTCTAATCTCAAACTAAGATCTCCATTGTGGTTTATCTTAATAATGTTAGAATAATAATGTTCTTCTAAATAACTTTTTGGAAGAATTTAATTCTAGGTTCTTAGAAATCGCAACCATTAATTCCAACATTTGCATGGACAAAGCCTAAAACACTAACTTTGTGCCCATGAATACCTATGTCGTTTCCGAACAATATTATTGTCTTAAAAATTTTGAACATTTTTTATATTGTTATTTTGTTCATACTTATAATAAACATTTTATTTTTTATTTTTTATTTTTTTTCTCGCAACGCGCCATGGCGCGAGAATTTCACTAGTATGTATAAATTGAAAATAAATTGCATAAATTCATAAGCATAATCGAAATAGACTAGCTAGCTAGAAAATTACCTTTACACATTCTTTTTTGGCAACGCTAGCTTTCTAAGATTGCCACTTTGGCAAGTTAAGCGGGGACAATGATTCTCTTACCCTCTGGTAAGCTTACCCGGGGTAAAAATGTAATCTCCTTTTGGTCAAAAAGTAAGTCAGCCAAAAAAAAAATGAAAATAGAGGTAGTAGGACAATAATTACCTGCATCAATTAAAGTAACCTTGATCCTAATGACAATTAAAGCACTGTAATCTTCTCTCTCCGAACACTCCAACGGTAATTTCAAATTTTCATCTCCATCTCTTCAAACGGTCGGAATTGGAGTTGGAAGTGTTAGATTGCTCAATTGAAGTAGTCTTCTTAAGGAATCTGGCGAAGATCGATCATTGAAGGTACTAGGATTTAGGGTTCCGTCGTCAACTGCTCGAGATCGAAGAACCTGCAATCGATCGTTTTCCAATCGCTGAACTCGCCGGACAACGAAGGTGAGCGGTACATATATTATCCGATTGGATCTATATTCGTGAATAAGGAATTGTCGTTAATTTTCATTTTGAAACTGATTAGAGTGTAATTGTAGTTCGAAGGCTAAATTAATTAGGATTTCGGATTTCTCCTGCAGATTTACCGATCATCCTCTTTTCTCAGCTACAATGAGCCAGAACAGGGATTTTGATCTTAACATGGGATTCGAAGATGGGTCCGGCTTCAATGATTCGATCAATGGGTCAGGCCCGCTGGACTTGAACTTTGTCCAAATTTAGGATGATGACAGCGCAAGCATTTCGTCGAACAGTGAAAACCATATCCCGAAAGACGGTGATGAAGGAGACAATGATGAAGGAGACGATGCTGAGCCTCGCGAGATTTCCGATAACCTGACAATGAATCCTCCCCATGTCGGGCTGATGTTGGAGCGGAAAGCAGATTTTATTCGGTTAATCCACGGATATGCGAGAGAAAATGGATTCATGGTAAGAATTCGGAGTTCGGAAAAGTTACCCCCCACGGAAGGAGGTGATGGGAATATGGGCGAAAGGTACAAGTCAATTAGGATGGTATGTACAAAGGCGGGGAAGTTTGTGTCCAAGTCAAAAAACCCGAGCAAGGGATCCACTTCAACCATGATAGGTTGTAACTTCAGGGTGAATGTTGTCCGTGATGGACCCGGTGTATGGAGGGTAACCGCCGTTGTCCTTGAGCATAACCACGAGTGTGAAGCGAATAATACAAAATACCTTACAAATTACAGATACATCACCGAAGGCAACAAGAAACGGATCTTGGAAATGGATAGGGTCGGCGTACCAATAGCTAAGAACTTCACATCCTTTGTGGTTGCCAACGGGAGCCATGATAAAGTGAACTTCACTGAACGGGACCTGCGGAACGTGGTTGCCAAAAACAGAAGTCGGCAAATGGAGAAAGGGGACTTTCTTGAAATGAGGGATCATTTCGATTCAATGGCTTCAACCAACTCGAACTTCTTCTACAGTTATGATGTGGACGAAGACAACAGATTGAAGAATGTGTTTTGGGCCGACGGAAGGAGTAGGGCAGCGTACTTGGAATTTGGCGATGTCATCTCATTCGATACGACATACGTCTCAAACAGATACAAGATGCCATTTGCACCATTCATCGGGGTCAATCACCATGGGCAAAGCGTGTTGTTTGGGTGTGCCCTACTCGTCGGAAAGGAAACCGAGCACTTCGTGTGGTTGTTTAACACTTGGCTCAGTTGTATGTCCGGGAAGGCACCAACAACAATCTTAACCGACCAAGCCCAATCCATTGGTAAGCTACTGTAAATATCTTGTATCTACATATGCAGTTAAAATAGTCTTATTTATCGATAATGTCCATTCATATAGTTTCATGCATTGTAGTGGCGCAAGTATTTCCCAATGCTTCGCATCGTTGGTGCATATGGCACGTGATGTAGAATGCTAAAAAGCACTTGGGGAGCAACCCCAAATGGAATGCAATAGTAAGTGCACTCCAAGATGCTCTACACGACTGGAGTGTAGGGGAGTTCGAAGAGGCATGGGATGCGATGCTGGAGAAGTTTGGTTTGCGTAACAACAAGTGGTTATGCAAGATGTACGAGAAGACAAGGCGTTGGGTTCCTATATACTTCAAGAACATCTTCTGGGTCTGGATGTCAAGCACCCAGAGGAGTGAAGGTATGAACCATTTCTTCAAATCGTTCCTCAATATAAATACTACGTTGAAGTTGTTCGTTGAGCAGTACGGTCTAGCATTATCGAAAAGGGTAAGGGAGGAGGAGACGTCGAACTTCACATCGATAAATAAGCCCCTCAGGTGCATGACCGGCCATGTGTTTGAGCTCGTGTTCCAAGAGCTGTACACTACTGCAAAGTTCGAAGAATTTCAAGTTGAGGTGCGGAACCTCGTGTACGCCAATGCACTCAGGGTCGAAAACGATGTCAATGTGTGCACTTACGTCGTTACGGTAAAGCTACCTTATTTTCGTCGTACACGGTGCTACAAATACAGGGTTACCCTTAAAAAAGACAACATCGACGTAAAGTGTGAGTGCAAAAACTTTGAGTTCCGCGGGATATTGTGCACCCACATTTTGCGTGTCTTCAGCGAAGAGAATATGTATTACGTTCCGCAGAGGTATATTCTAGATCGTTGGCAGAAGAACCTGCCCCGGGAACACTTGAAGGTCCCAGTCCCTTACTATAAGCTGATAGAAAAAGAAGTCAGATGGGATGAAACGGTATGGGGATATTCATGGTAAGATGGACAAAATCGTCGGATTGGCGATGTACGATGAGGATTTGTACAAGGTTGTGATATCTGAGCTCCAAGAATTGGAAGACACGGTCAAGGAGGCTGCGCTGAGGAAGAATCGCCTAATTTATCACAACCTGGATGACATTGGTAAAGTGTATGGGCGGCGAGTGGTGATCCCAACTGAAACGGCCATGAACGACGACGGGAATGTACCGGATAACGATCTATCCCCCGTGGTAGATCCACAAGACAGAAGAGGTACAGGCAGACATATAACTAGGAGGTTAGGCTATAGGAGGCAAATTGCGCGGGTGCGTATTGAGCGTCAATGCAGACAGGGTGGGCCAAGCAGTCGTGCGGAGAGCCATGCAGGTCCCAGCAATGGTATTCGTCACCAAAACATGATGTCCATGCCTAACCCTCATCTTTATTACAATTCGGTACGTAACTGGGATTCCAAACATGCTTTCTTGTCAGATTCTTTTCGTTGGCATCATACTTATGATCGTCAATTCCCCTCTTCTTTGGTAGATGATGCATACACAAGCCATGCAACACGGTGGCCTGGGCAACAATGAGTTTAGTCCATTAAATGGTGCACGTGGTCTTCCTTTGAGGGTTACACAGGTGAGTGATAACATATTACTCTTCTCTAACTTGGGACTCTTTGGAACCACTTATCAATAAGGTATTTTTCTTATGCAACTATCCTAAACACACACGTCGGGATTTTCGTCGTTTCAGTAGGAACCGTATCAACCAGCCCGGAAGACTCAATGAGTTGGGCACTCCTTGTGATGTTACTTAGTTCAATTTTTTTAGTACTCCTTCTAAGTTGGAACGTTTATTTTGTATACCCAATTTGTAAACAATCTTCTTTGTATTTTGCATCGGATTACAAGTCTAACTTTTAAAACGTTAGGCCCAATTACCAGCCCATTACACTGGTAGTAGTGACCGGCCCAGTCTTCAACAGCATAATGCATTTTGCATCAACCAATGCATCGTCTACTGTGTATATTTGTGATTATATGTCAATTGTCAATTGTCAAGTGCAATAAAATAGGAATCGAACCCGAGTCCTATTTGCCTATTTGGTGTGTGGAGAGCAATTCTATCTCATAAGAGTCATGAAAAATAAAAATTCAAATGCATGTCTACTGTGTATATTTATGAAGAAATTAGTTATAGGATAAAATTGTAATTAATTTTGAAAATATGTTCAAGTTAAAATTTTCTTTGAGAACCATAAAACTTATCCAGAAAAAGGCACATACCATCAAACTTGTTTATCACACACACAAAAAAATACCATTGTTTATCAAACACAAAAAACTAGAATCAAACTTGTCCAAAACAACTAGTCCACAACCACATACCCAAAACAAATTTTCCAAACACTCATAATAAAAACCTTAAAATACTACAAAAAACAACCCAGGAGAGCTTCACTTACAGAGGTAGGCCACCACCGATGTCAAGGTGATCCAGGCCATGACGACAATGACCTGGATCAAGGACATGATCAACGCGCCCGACTTTGCCTGACCTTGTCGTGACTTGGCCGCCTCCTCCTTGGCGATCAGCAACAACCTATCTTTCTTCGCTTCCGACCCCTCCCGCTGCAGCAGGAGCTGTTTTGCAGCCGCCAGCGCCGCTTCGTTCTTCTGTAGGCGGTCCCTGAGGGTGGCGATCACTGTAGTAGCCATCTCAAGCTTCCCATCACGAGCCTCTAGGTTCCCGGCTACACGCTCAGCTCCTCGTTCCGCTGCATTCAATTCAGGCTGCAACTCCCTATTTCTATCCTGAAGCTCTATGACCCTCGTGTTCTGCGTGCTCTCATATAGGAGGCTGAGGTGTAACTCGGCTCCGACGGCTCAGGAAACTGCAAATATAACAGAAATTAGAGGACCTTGACTAATGAGTAATGAGTAATCGAAATGAAACAGAATTGATTTAAAAAAAGTTGAGTAACTTACCCAGGTGGGTGGTGTGCGAATGGGTTCGTGTCAGCCCTGCTGCTGTCTGAAAATGATGTTCTCCAGGAATTCTCCGAGTCAGACATCTTAAGCCTGCACAACATACATTGAATCGGACATTCCATAAATAGCATAAACAAATTAAACACTTAAATTTTGTTGATTGAAATCGAATTTGCAATGAATAAGATAGGAACTCAGAAAGAAACGGTTATTTAAAACGCTAAGACACGAGTTGCAATCAAACATTCAACCAGTACAAACCCTTTACATCTATTTTCCGCAAAAGTAGTTGCAATCAATTTAACATGAGCCTTAGACCTGCCAGTAGCAAAACATTGCTTTAAAATTGATAGTAGCAAAACATAGATGATGAGCCACAACAAAGATACTAACAATGAAACATTACTTTAAAACTGCCAGTAGCAAAACTGCCTACAAAAAAAAACACTTCCAGCAGCTTAATTGCATACAAAAAAACACTTTCATCCCAATTACACTATCAGTACACACTGTCAAGATGCCACACAAAAAGGCAGGATAATGGATACTGATCGAATAAGAGTGAGGCATAGATGATGAGCATGTGTAAACAAATCAGTCTATAGCAATTGATTTCCCTTTCCCTGACCCAATTGGAGCTTTAGTCGGTGTGTTGGTACTTGAAGCCGTTGTCTCATGCTCTGCGTTCGGAAAACACAAGGAAAACTAGTTGATGGCAATAACATATGAGAAATTATCGGGTCACTTCCAAGTAAAAAAAAAACAGTAACGCTAAAGTAATGAAATTATGAAAGGAGTATATTATACCTCGCTCAACTTCATAATAAAACTCAGTATTTTCAATTGTTGGCTCATCCGCATCCACAAGAATATCTGCAATGTCATCTCCTAACAACCAGTTCTGCAAGCAAATAAGTGCCTCTACTGATGTAGGAGTTAGTGAACTCCTAAATGCACTGATAACTCTGCCCCCCGTTGAAAAACAAGACTTTGAGGCCACGGTTGAAGTCTGAATGGCAAGAACATCCCTTGCTATTGCTGCTAAGACAGGATATTTGTATCCATTAATCTTCCACCAACCCAATATGTCAAAGTGATCTTCTTCTTCGGTTGGATCTAAAGGAGCATCCAAGTACTGATCAACTTCATGAGCTGCAATTGCATCATCAGTTTCTTGCACAATCTTCTTCCAGTTACTCAATCGGTTGGATCTAGTAGTAGCACTTCGACTTGTGAGGGTGGAAGATAAAGAGTTTGATTGTGGATTTTGCATGTGCACACCTCCATCCACATGAACAACATACTGAAACATTAAATAAAAAATCAAAAGGTGAGTAACATTCTTCAATTTAAATCTTGCATCAAGAACTAGACCAATCACCTACAACTTTGATTGTGATGTCTAAGCATACCAGAAGTGCCATTCCTATACGAAGCTGCATAATCCCCAATCTTTCCCCTAGGACAGTATTTACAATAAGCCCTTTTCTTAATGACCTCCACTATGTTTCCCTCCTCATCTTTACTTGTCTCAATTTTGTCATATGGTATAAAATGATCCCAAACTTCACTAGATCGTTTCAAAGATGATGAAGATTCAGAAGCTTTCTTACCACACTCGATCACAGATGCAACAGGAGCTTCACCAACTGACGCATCAGGAGTCTGACCACTCGCAGGAGGGAGTGATACAGTTGGAAGACATGGTGATGAAACTGAGGGCTCTATTGACAAAATTATAGGGCCCGACGCAGAACTGTGTACTGGATCCGGTGATTCGTTCTCCTTCGTTGTTGACATTGAATCTGTGTGTTTAAAAAACTCAAAATCAAGACTTGTATCTTTTGATCGGCCTACTAGAGAAAACATACAGAGAAAAGGGGAGAGGAATAACCTGAGAAGGAGAAGGCGAGACAGACAAGAGTAAAATTCCAGAGAGCACTTGCTTGGAGAACCAAGAGAGTGGAGAGCGCCTAGAGTGAAGAACAACCTGGTCCTGGAGAGAAGGGTAAGCAGATGAGCGAAGGAGGAAACAAAGTCAAGGAGAAGGCAAAGTTGAAGAAGAGTGAAGACCAACCTGGAGATACAACGAAGGAGAAGAAGGCGAAGCAGTCGAGCAGATGCTTCGTTTGTGGCCAATGGGAACCAAGTGCAACCTTGAATTGGGATTTTAGAATGAACAAGAAAGCTCCGTGCCTTCTGTAGCCCTAATTGATGAATTTTAATTTTTTATTTTCAGTTTTTCTTTTCACATTGATATTTCGACTTCACTTTTCTTTTTGGTAAACAGTAAACTAGTTACTCTTTTAGTCTTTTATAATTAGTCTTACAATTTACACTTGCAGATTGTATAAAACAGAATTATAATTATTACTAATAAAGTAATAATAAAATTAAAACTTTCATCCAGTTAATAATAATAATAATAATATATAAAAGCGGGATCGGGATTTGCGGGATCCCGCAGTCCTGTCCCGCATCTCGTCCCGCATAATTTTTGCGGGACGGGACCGGGACGGGATTCACTTTTTTTCCTTCAAATCTCACCGGGACCGGGACGGGTCCGGGATTTGCGGGATTTGTGCCCACCCCTACTATAAATGATAAACTGAAAAATATAAGGGAAAAAACCGGCAAAGAGTAAAAAAGTGACATATAAGTATGAAAACTAACCAAATTGCCAACTATATATTGGAAGATACAGGTAGAAGACCGAGTATCACTTGACACATCCAGGAATTGAAGTTCGTGCGTTTTCAGATTAAAGACGGCCATGCAATAGATTGAGTCATAATACACACCAAAAACAAACTAACACAAATATAAAGAAAACAAGTCAATAAAAAACAAATAAAGTAATAAAGAGGGTAGGAGAGATCAAACAAAAAAAGTATTAAAAAGAACAAATACCATATCAACATCTTTCAACCGAATGTGGGGAGCAGCAGCCAGTTCAGAATCAACATGGATACCAAGTTTTGTGAAACGTTCAGCAAAATCACTCGGAGGAGGGTTTGGAGCAAATTTCTGGGGAAAAAAATACAAAATAAAGAACAAGGAAATAAACACATGTATAATGAGAAAAAAAGTAAGGAACAACAAATACAACTTACAGGCGACTCAATAGATATAAAAAGCCTTGATGGAGAAACAACACTCCTGAATTGTTCTTTGTAATTAAGAACAGAAGCCCATGCCCTCACAACAGGGAAAGCTACTTCAAAATCTTCTTCAAGTGATTTAAAATCAGCTCTAATAACTTCAACAGAGGAATTCTTAAAGAGAACTTCACTGAAATAGGCAAAGAACAAATTATAAAAAATAAATATAACTCAAATAAACTTAAATATAATAAAATAACTAAAGTAAAAAAAAAAAGAAAAAACAAAGAAAAAGGAGAAAAAAGGCTTACACATCAGAAGCTGATTTCTTAGACAAATATGCACAAATGCAACGCTCAATGTCAGACACACGCTCATTCACATCAACCACCCTGGAATAGTAAGGACTCTTCAAGGAATCAACAGGTTTTGAAACCCTCTTGCCTCCAACATCTTTCTCATTCTGATCAGCAGGACAACCCCGAGTAGACCTACGTAAAGGCATGACAACAGGAGATTTTTGCTTCTTTTTATACACTTTAGGGGTTGCACACTGAATGTCGCTTGATGTTGATATGCCTAAAGTAGAAGCAGCATCTCCACTAGAATATTCTTTGGCAATATTGACAACACAGGAAGGAACACCAGGGACACCCACGGCAACAGACGGTGCATCGCTAATATCTTTTTGTGCATCAGCATTGGACTTTTGTGCAGCGACAGAACCCTTTTGTGCAGACTTATCAGACTTGTTAAGATCTTTAGCAATTGCTTCTTCAGAAGATTTTTTTTGAGATTGGAAAGCAGGATCAGAACCAAATATATCAAAGGATGGCTCAGCAGAAAGATTCATAGGCATAGTCCCCTTACCCTTAGAGACTACAGAATCACCCTTCTTTCCCACATCACATTCACTCTCAGAACAACCACCACCAATCCCACCCCCGGATACATTGCCCGCTGAACAAAAAGGTTGATTAGGCTGACCAGACGATTGCATCTTACATTTATTAATGTAAGCTAACTCAATTTGGTTAAGAGTATCCAAAAACACAGGATCTGACCACAAAGGATCTTGGGATGAAATCCACTCAGAATCAGGGGGGTGGGATCTGACCATAATGGTTTGTAGGGATTGCATATAAGGGTATAGATGTGATATTGCTGAGAGGAAGAAAAAAAATTTGTATCATCCGCCTCCACAAGTGCACCCACTAAATCTGGTAAGGGGGGAAAGAAGAAGAAATAGATTCAATGTCTACATTTCAGAATACTTTTCTTCTGAAGCATTTGAAAGCCCCCCTTCCTCTTTACTAGATCAACGAACAAACGCTGTTAGCAACGTCCTTACTTGATCTCACTCTCTTTAGACTTGTTATACAATATGCATAATTGCATATACAGTTTTGGTACATTTTGCTCAAATTGTGTCCAGACTTGTGTGTTTCATTATCCCACCAATTTGGCGGCAGTGTGTTGTTCTAGTACTAGAAATGAAAAGATAAGATGATCCTTTGTGTTTTTCTTTTGCCCATCATGTCGTTCAACCATGCCTAGCATAAGTTTGCTATTTTGGAGGCTCTCTATGATTTGCAGGATATGCTGATCTTGAACCTCTGAGGGACACAACCTATCTGTTCTTTCTCCTGGTACGGTTATTACATTTTCTTCCCACTAGATAAAACTTTTTTTGAAAGTTTGTATGGTACCCTTGTGTTTTGGTTTTGTTCACTCTGGTCTCATTGTCATATAGCTTAAACATGACAGGTCTTGGAAGGTATCAAATGGGTTAATCCCCAAATAACTCAGATTTTATCCTCCTGAAGTTAAATTTTCTACTCTTCATCTGTCATTAAACTCAGCCTCTTTGAATCAGTCCTATACAGAAATTGGATCATCTCAGAAATTGTTGAACTTTTTTCTTGATATTCAAACGATTTGAATATCATACACTAAATGGATCATCTCAGAAGTTTTTTTAGGATTCTTTAACAATAGATTATGTTGCTATTAATGCATCTTCGAACTGAATAAATCTTGTGCAATAGAATAATTAGAAAAAACACAAATAGATGTAATCAAGGACGAGCCTCAAGTTTACTTGATTCTTTAATGGATCATCTCAGAATTTTTTTTCTCTAGATTTTCTTCGTAGCTTTTTTGTTTTTATCTTAATAGATTTAGCTCATCATTTGGAGGATATTGATTATCTTTAGTCATCAAATTTTTTTAGCCTATTAGCTCAAATGGGAGAGCAAAGTGCTCATGCACAAAGACGTGGGTTCGAATCCCACATAGGCTTTGTTAAATGCATTATCTTGAACATATTTCATTTTCCTTTTCCCATTGTATGTGTGTGGAAAGGCTTGAATTTTCTGTCTAGTTGTGTGTGGAATTGGAATTATCTCAAAGTTGCTGCTGCATTGCAGACAACTGCTCATCCTATAAAAAATTAGCAAGCACTTGGTTAGTATGGTTACTTCAAAAAGACTACACATAACCATGAGATTTAAAAGCCTATGGGAGATTTGAACCCACATCTTTGTGTATAAGCACACATCGCTCTACCATTTGAGCTAATAGGCTTGAAAATTATTAGATATAGGAAACATAAACATTTACACACAATGCAAGATGTATATCAGAGCTCATGTATATCATAGCTTACTTCAATGCTCAGTTGGGTTGTATCTTGCCTTTGGGTGTTAAAAATTCAGATGTATATCAGAGCTTACTTAAAGCTTAGTTTCACTTGTATACTGATGTTTATTCTCATCCAACCACTATGCCGATAAATTTCCTGATGTTAGAAGCCCACCAAAGCGACGTGGAAAGCACTTCCTCTTGTAATATTTGTAAACCATAATGCTATGTTATTTTTTAATAGGGTAACTTTTCGGCAGAATATCAGTTCACATCTGTAAAATTTGTAAATTTGTAAATTTCATATCTGTAATAATACATATTATCATGAAATTTGTAAATTTCAGATCTGTAATGATAATATTTATAAACCATAATGCCGTCTCAAATTTGTAAATTTCATATCTGTAATAATACATATTATCATGAAATTCACCTTTTTTTTAGCATGACAGTTCACATCTGTAAAAATTTAGGATCCAAATATGTAAAACTCCATGTCTGTAAAAAGTTTGAATCTATAAATTCATATCTGTAAAAATACATATTATCTTGATATTCATCCTTTGTAAAAAGCTTCAAATTCATAATTCGAAGCTTAAACAAACAACAAACATAAAAACCCCAAAATTTTCGGACCCCTAACCCTAAAATTCATAATTCAAAATTCGAAGCTTCAATCCATGATTTGAGCTCGATATCACACCCTAGATCACTAATCCCACTCAATAACGACGAAATTGATGACAGTACATGGGAAATTTCGGTTTTGTTATTCAAAATTTTCGAAATCTGAAAACTAACCTTAATCGCAGGCGCCACCCAGAACCGACATCTCCACCGATGCCAGCCGCCGCCCGCACCGCAGCCACCCCGCTCTAACCCGTCGCTGCCCCCCTCTGCCCATCTAGAGTCACAAGTTGCCGCCGGCCCGCTCGTCTCCTCGTCTGCGATACTCTTGTTCTCCATCGGCTCTCCTCTCGCTCAGATAGATAGAAGGGAGAAAAGTGAGTATTTGTGAAAAGCCCCCACAACTTTGATTAATATTACATAATGCACCCGCCTATAACTTTAAAAACGATTATTGGACAAAGTGAAACTTGTGGGCGCGAGGCAAAAAAATTCGAAATCCCAGGGTTACCAGGCGAAATATCTGAAACCTTTGTTTACCACGCGAATTACGCGAAACCACAGGGTTACCATGCGAAATTTCTGTAAAAAAATCTTTAAGTTAATTTTTTTTAGAACCATGAAACTTGTCTAAAATATTAACATTAAACCATAATATAATATTCACATTAAACCATTAAACCATAATATAATATTCACATTAAACCATTTTTTTTGTTGGATTCACATCAAACCATTAAACCATAATGTATTCACATATATTAAACCATAACAATTTTTCTTCAACCTTGTCCAAAATTTCACCATAACAGTTATCCAAAAAATGATGTCCAAAAACTGACAAACCCACAACAAGTTTCCAAAAATCTAAAAAACAAAGAGTTTAAATTAACTTTAAAACAAGAAAGAGCTTCACTTCTTCAGGAGGTGCGTCGATTCGTTTTGCAGCATCTGTTTTGCATTAGCAAGGGTCAATTCGTTCTCCCTCTTCTGGTCCCTGAGGGTGGCAATTAGCACTGTCGCCATCTGCAACTGGTGGTCCAGAACCGCTAGGTTCCCGGTGACACGCTGAGCATCCAGTTCGGCTTGCCGAAGGTTCGATTGGAGCTCCGCGTTTCTATCTTGAAGCTCCATCACCCTGGTGTTCTGGGTGCTGGACCGGTCGGAGGACGCTGCTGTATTCCTGTGAGCCGGTTGCGCTGGAAACTACAAATATGACAGAAATTAGAGGACCAGGACTAATGTGTTATGAGTAATCGAAATGAAACAGAATTGATTTAAAAAAAGTCGAGTAACTTACCACAGGTGGGTGGTGTGCGAATGGGTTCGTGCTGGCCCCGCTGCTTTCTGAAAATGACGATGTCCGGGAATTCTGAGAATCTGACATCTTTAAGCCTGCACAACATACATTGAATCAGACATTCCATAAATAGCATAAACAAATTAAACACTTAAATTTTGTTGATTGAAATCGAATTTGCTATGAATAAGATAGGAACTCAGAAAGAGACGGTTATTTAAAACGTTAAGTCACGAGTTGCAATGAAACATTCAACCAGTATAAACCCCTAACATCTATTTTGCCCAAAAGTAGTTGCAATCAATTTAACATGCAACCAGTACGAACCCCAAAAAACCTAAGTCCCTAATGCGCGCACCAATTACAAGTTCATACCAAAATCCAACCAATTAATAAAACCCAAAGCTCCAATTCGAAGTTCATACCGCACCAATTACATAGTTCATACCAAACACATAACTAAACCGGTACAAATCAAAACAAGCAACTTCAGAATACACATAAACCCAAAATCTAGAGTTCGAAACCCTAAAATCCCTAACTCTACACATGCATCAATGTAAAATCCGAAGTGCTTTACCAAAGATGACATATTACAACAATTGGGGTAGGGGTTTAGATGTTAGAAAGAGCCTAACCTTGTTTATCGTCGAATTAGGGATAGATTGAACCTTCACTCTTCTGTAGACACAAACCTGCATCAGAAGCCACCTAACGTCAGCACAAATTCACCGATAATCAGAATGTTAGGGAGAGAGGAAAGACCAAAAACGATCGGAGAGTAGAGAAGGCGTTACCTTCTCTATCGATTCGCTCCGATTTTGTACTGGTATCTCCTGCCGTCGTTGCTTTTAAAGGGGGGAATGGGAAAATGAAAGGGAAGGGAAGTTGGTGAGGCTCTTGTAATGGGGATTGAGATTTGATATGGGGAGTGAAAAAGTCATCATTGATCCGCGGTACTGTATTTTTTTTTAAAAAAAGATACATTCCCTCTTCTCTCCATTCATAAATCAGAAATGGTTGATCTTAAATACATTTTATGCATTTTTTTTAATGATTATGTTATTTTATAAAAAATTTACTTGCTAAAAAAAACAAAACAATTACAGTACTAACAAAAGAAATTAATTTGAAGTATTATAGTATTATGTATCCATTTTTAACTCTTTAAAAAACGTGCACAAAGTTCATCACAATTCAAATATTGACGTGCTCGGACCCGGGCTCGAGCAAAAGGACCGGCGACGAGAGTTCCGAGAGGTCGGGAAGTTGTTGGCAGTTCTGGAGCAGCAGATTAGTCGGAAAATAATGCCGATTTCCCGTCGATTGGCTAGGCTTCTGGAAACGTGCGAGTACTACTTTTGTAGATCTTGAAGTCGCGGTCACGGATTGGGGCAGATCTCGTCAATCGGATGTCAGACGAAGCGGGAAACTGAGTTTTACCGAGACGTTGCCTGTGCAGAGACGATTCCAAAATTGGGTTCGTTTGAGAGGTATTGAGGGCTGTTTTGGGAGTGACGTTTTGGGTATGATTGAGGGTGATAATGGGGCTGTGGAAGGCCTTAGAATGGTGGTAAAGAAGGGGAATGGGGTTGAGGGATATGTGATGCAAGATCGCTCTCGGCCTCGCACTCCGAGCTCTCTCCAACACTCGATCTTCCACACTCTCGGCCTCGCACTCCGAGTGTTTCCGACCCTTTGATTCCGTCGTCTCTCACTAAGGAATCTCCTTCAGCCTCTCACCGAAGGTTTTGTTCCCGGCCTCTCACCTAAGAACGAGATTCTTGACCCGAATCACTGGAAGCTAAAAGGCTCAACTTTTCTCAGATTTCCACTTGTTTTCAAATGAAAAAGAGTTTACACATATATAGGAGTTTATTGGCATCTCCATGTGTTTTTAATTGGTGTGGGATAAAAAAGACTTCAGATTTCGATCAGCTTAGAGCTGCTGCAAGGAACGAGACTTTTGACCATCTTCTGAGTAGAACTGGTGGGAGACGTCTTCAACAATGTCGTAGCCCTCGAAATCAGCTTTCCAACGAGTCCTCTTGCGTCTTTTTCGGACAAACACGACTCCGGTTAGAGCCAAAATAGCGAGCAGATGCCGGCTCATCAAGTTATAAGACTTTGATGTCTTCTTCTTCCGGAAATATGATGTCGTCCAAGGTAAGAGCTTCCGAGGTTGCCTTGTCAAGGCTAGGATCACATGTTCATCCCTCCAAGATCCATCAACGGTGTCATATTCTCCTCCAGGTTCATCGACCAAGCTACCATCGTCCAGGATCACATCATCCTCCCTCCCTTTAAAAGGATTCGACCTCGAATCCGGTGGGTCACCTAGCAAACATGTACCTACACGAATCCCATGAAAACTCATAGAAGAAGAACCAAAGAACACTTGACAAATCAAAACATCACTAAAAGAGTAAGAAACACCACTCCGCTGGGTAACTCGGCTAACATCCTGCAAACGAGTGACTTGTTGATTCCCAGGGTCCTTTGAGGGCCCTAAAACTAGCCCCAGTTGCTCTATAACCCTCCGAGCATTTTCCTTTTCTACGATGCAGTGTTCCCTAGCAACCAAATTAGCCATATAAGATGAGGACAACCAAAATAAATCACTAGAAAGCATAACAAGTACACAAACTCGACTCCCCTGTATAACATCTCGTTTGTCGCAAGAATCGTCGACCTCAAGTAAGAATTGTCGCCCTACGGGGGAATAAGTGTCCATCTTCCTCTTCCTTGTAGCTTCATATAACTCTCCAGCAAGGTGCGGTGTGATCCCTAGTTCCTTCTCCTTTACAAGGGGTTCGATGACATCCAGTTTGGAGCTAGGTGGGTGGTCCTCATAAACACCACTAGACTTGGATCTAACAACATGTGTGGTAGGGATCGGTGTAGCCATAGGGAGAAAATTCATTGCGGTAGCCGACAATGTCTTTGTTCGTTGTGAATTAAGGCCAGAAGGATGCTTGGTGGTGCTATCTCGACTAGAGCAACGTCGAGAAGGAGGGGCAACGATAGTCTTCTTAAGAACATTCTCATAGACATGAGTAGCATGGTTCAAAGCATCAACAACATGGGTATGACGAGAGCGCAAGACAAAATCTGCCACATCCGAATTAAGCCCTGCAAGAAACTTAGCAAGTATATAAGCCTCATCATACCTTGTCCCAGAACATTGCAGGAGAGCATGAAGATCTTTGTAGTAATCATCAGGAGAGCGAGGACCCTGTCTTAGCTTCTCAATCTGTAGCAATGATGTCTGAATGTCAACCTGTTTTCCACGCCTAGCTCGGCGGTGCTCTCTAAAAGGAGTCCTCTCAAAGCATGTAGATGACTCATCTCGAGGCTTATGGTGCCCATGATGACTTCCACTACGCCCTTCTCGGTCTCGTCCCAATTGATGCGGATCATCATATATGTCGATGTCACTGACCTTGTTCTTTGGAGTAGAAGGCAGGCGTCGTAGGATCTCAGCCACATCATCCTCCATCCGTCCAATCCGAGTTGCTAGAGCCTTGATCGTAGTACCTCCTCCACCATGCACCATACTAGATTGGCCTAAATGATGTGACATCATACAAAACAAGCAAACACGTCAAGTTAGAGAAAATGTAAATCTCTCTCTCACTTTGGTGGACGCTCACACTCTCTCACACACTCCGCTTTTTTATAATGTACTCATGAAAAGAAAGAGATTTGAAACCCTGCAAAATGAGCAAACAACATATATGAGAGGGTTAGTATATAAAGGCTTCCAAGTGTTTGACCTCCTCGGTGTTTGATCTCTCCGCTCCTTACTCTAGATGGTACTCTCCTCTCACTCACCTTTTCCAACACCACTCGGTGCTGCTCTGACCTCTCCTTTTTCGGTTGCAGCAGGCAACACTCTCAACTCTCCTTTTTTCCAGTGCAAGGGCACGACACTTAAGAACCTGAATAATCGCTAGCGACAACTAGCACTAAAAATAGTAATCAACCACCTGAAATCCACCCGCAGAAATGGGCAAGAAAGTAGGAGTACCCGTGACAAAATGATCAATAGCACCCAAGGAACATCAACACACAATAGCAAGCACAAATAAGCTTAACGAGCAACCTTCAAACACTTCAACAAGGGTCTTTCGACGAGTATTTACCAAAACCCGCTATGGTCCTTAGGCAATGCAAAACAAGTGATCCAACCCGAATAAAAATTGAAATTGCAATGTAGGAAAATAAAGGGAAAAAAAAAGTATATACGTAGGAAGTTTGAGAGGGAAATGAGGGTTGAATGTTCACCTGCTTACACAAATATTTTTTTTTTTGAACAAGCTGTTTTTTTTTTTTTTTTTTGTTTTTTTTTGTGAATAGCTACGGTTGCAATGCAACCTTTGAAATGTTCCTCTGCTTTCAATTGAAGAGTATTGCTGTAAAATAAAAGATACGGAGTTTGGCAATCTTCAATATTTGGGGAGTTCAACAACAAAAGGCATTTCAACGGTTGCCGTAAGAAGCTAGAGCAGCAAAAATAATGTCGTTTAGCAGAGATAGCTCGATGTTCACAACGGCAAGAACAAGAACACGTTCAACCTATAGAATGATGGATAGATAGAAAGGGCTAGTTTTCATGGTGTATGATGGTAGAAATGGATGAACAAATTGCAATCTCTCGGGCCTAATCAAACAAGTTTTGCAAAAACTAAGGATTAAGCGAAGAGATAGTAATTCATACCCCGAAAGCTTGAGGAACCCTTGTCGTTGCTCTGATACCACTTGACGTGCTCGGACCCGGTCTCGAGCAAAAGGACCGGCGACGAGAGTTCCGAGAGGTCGGGAAGTTGTTGGCAGTTCTGGAGCAGCAGATTAGTCGGCAAATAATGCCGATTTCCCGTCGATTGGCTAGGCTTCTGGAAACGTGCGAGTACTACTTTTGTAGATCTTGAAGTCGCAGTCACGGATTGGGGCAGATCTCGTCAATCGGATGTCAGACGAAGCGGGAAACTGAGTTTTACCGAGACGTCGCCTGTGCAGAGACGATTCCGAAATTGGGTTCGTTTGAGAGGTATTGAGGGCTGTTTTGGGAGTGACGTTTTGGGTATGATTGAGGGTGATAATGGGGCTGTGGAAGGCCTTAGAATGGTGGTAAAGAAGGGGAATGGGGTTGAGGGATATGTGATGCAAGATCGCTCTCGGCCTCGCACTCCGAGCTCTCTCCAACACTCGATCTTCCACACTCTCGGCCTCGCACTCCGAGTGTTTCCGACCCTTTGATTCCGTCGTCTCTCACTAAGGAATCTCCTTCAGCCTCTCACCGAAGGTTTTGTTCCCGGCCTCTCACCTAAGAACGAGATTCTTGACCCGAATCACTGGAAGCTAAAAGGCTCAACTTTTCTTAGATTTCCATTTGAAAATTTCAAATGAAAAAGAGTTTACACATATATAGGGGTTTATTGGCATCTCCATGTGTTTTTAATTGGTGTGGGATAAAAAAGACTTCAGATTTCGATCAGCTTAGAGCTGCTGCAAGGAACGAGACTTTTGACCATCTTCTGAGTAGAACTGGTGGGAGACGTCTTCAACAATGTCGTAGCCGTCGAAATCAGCTTTCCAACGAGTCCTCTTGCGTCTTTTTCGGACAAACACGACTCCGGTTAGAGCCAAAATAGCGAGCAAATGCCGGCTCATCAAGTTATAAGACTTTGATGTCTTCTTCTTCCGGAAATATGATGTCGTCCAAGGTAAGAGCTTCCGAGGTTGCCTTGTCAAGGCTAGGATCACATGTTCATCCCTCCAAGATCCATCAACGGTGTCATATTCTCCTCCGGGTTCATCGACCAAGCTACCATCGTCCAGGATCACATCAAATATGGAGGGAAATGTGTCTCAAAACTTCTTCCTTACGTTGTCGTCCCACATGCGTGCCCTTAATCAATGCGGATGACTGCTGCTTGTGGTGACGCATCGGAAAACGAAACTACAGATAATCATTACAACATTTCAACATCAATCAGTAGTCCTTCCTTGCTTTAGTGGTGTATCCCTTTCCTTATTACCCATAGGTCTTAGGTTCGAATTCCATTTTTATACATCCCAGTTTAGGACTTTTTTTTTTTTACAATTATTATTATTATTATCTCTTACATACAATTTGGATTTTTCTCTTACATCCCAGTTTAGGCCCTTGATTATCGACTTCCGGGTTGAACCGGAAAAAATAAAAATAAAAACAGAAGAAAACCGGTCCTTCCAAAAACCGATATCGCGTTCCCATGGAAACAGATTCGATTGTCGAAAACCTTCACCTTCTCGCCGGGGATTACAATCAAACAAGTTGAATTGCAGAAACTTGTAATCAGCAAAAGGATTCATCGAAGATCAGCGGAATATCCTGATCGAAGCACCGACAACAGAGGCAGAGGAAGAAATTTTGAGAAAAAGGTGCACAAACTGTTCGATCTTATTAGATTCAAATTCGCATTCATTACTGAATTAATTTGTCCAAAGTTCATATAATTTGTCTTAATTTCGGATTCGATCTGAAAAAGATGCAGAATATCAGTGTAATTTGTGTAAACAAAACCAAAATTTGTAGTAAAAATAAAATAATAGGCTAAAACGAACCTAGGGTTTGAAGTTTGCAAAACAGGAAATGGTCGTCAATTAACACACAATTGCACTTAGATAAGACAGAAATTGAATAGAAAAAACTGTTAATATACAATCCCATCCTCATTTGCATGAAATTTATATTCATAAAACCTCAAACAACTCATATCTGAGAGTTTGCTGTCTGATCTTAATATTCAGTATAGAATGTTGGGTTATCACTTATGTACTTGTAAATTGCACTGTCGATATATTGGTGAAACTGGTTACAAAACTACAATTTATCTAATAAATTTTTCAATGTTGATTTAACAGACAATATGGAGTCTGTACCAGAGTCACATACTGAAAACTTAGAATCCTCAGCTGCTTCGACTACTGCAATCGTTTGTGCAACACCAATCAGCATCAATGCAGGGCCTGAAGTGAATATAAATAATATGATAGTGCAACATCAGCTCCCATATAGGGTGTTTGTGACACCAAATAACACTAGATATTGGATACCGATTTGCAGTGAAGAGTTAGAGCCAAAGGAAGGGAAAGTGTTCCAAACATTGAATGAAGCTGTGAAAGCATATAAAGATTATGCATATAAAGCGGGATTTGATGTAAGACATGGGACCACAGTTAATGCTAACGGGGTACAGCAACTAAAATACTTATACTGCAATAGAGAAGGATACTCGAAAGGTAAACAGACAAAGAAGGTAAGAAAAAGATTATCTATACGAGTTGGCTGTACTGCTAAGATAATATATAAATATGTACCTGAACAAGGATATGTGGTGACAAAATTTGAGGAGAAGCACACACACCCTTTCGTTGATGAGATCTGCAGGGTATACATGAAGAGTAATAGGAAGATGCAAAGTTACCATCAAAAATTTGTGCTGGACTGTGCAAAACAAAGAGTTGGACCAGCAAAAGCATACAGATTATATAAAGAAATGGTGGGAGGATATAGCAATGTGGGTCCATCAGTGATTGATTTCACAAATCACAGAAGAGATCTATTGGCTTATTTCAAAGGATCTGACGCACAAGTTGTTATTGACAGATTCTTCCATAAGCAAGAAATATGCAGTGCATTCTACTTTGCTTTTGATGTCGATGAAGACAATCAGTTGAGCAGATTGTTCTGGTGTGATGCAGTAAGCAGAAAAAACTTCTCATTATTTGGAGATGTTATTTCATTTGATTCAACGTACAACACAAACAGGTATTAGACATTACTCATATTGAATATTTAGATACATCATATGTGTAAGCACTGTCATAGATTTTTTTTATAACACAGACAAAAGACAGATTGCTTGATTTATTCACAAATATGGTAACAAGACTGCATAGATAGAATGTATAGATGCACAAAATCATGTATATCATGCACTGCAAGATCGAATAAGTGCACACCTACACAACCTAGTGATCTTTTATTTATATACATCTGTAATACCAACTTTATACATGTTTCTGTTGAAATTATTCTAATTTCCACAAGTGTCTTATATTAAAGGTACAAAATGGTGTTCAGTCCCTTCACAGCATATGACCACCATAAATCATTGGTGCTGCTAGCATCAGGGCTTTTGAGGAATGAGAATGTAGAGTCATATGTGTGGTTGTTTGAGCACTTCAAAAAGGCAATGGGTGGGTGTCCTAGAATTTTCACAACGGACCAGGATCCTTCGATGGAGATTGCTGTTCAAACTATATTTCCAGAGAGTAGGCACAGATTATGCATGTGGCATATCATGGACAAGCTATCTCAGAAAATAGACAACTCCATGAATGGATACATCAAATTCAGTGACATGTTGAGGAGTATTGTGTGGAACAGGGAGAGTACACCAGAAGAATTTGAAAAGGACTGGAATGACTTAATGGAAGAGTATGGAATGACAAGTCACTCGTGGTTGAGTGAACTGTTTAGAATGAGAGACAAGTGGATCCCTGTGTATTTTCAGAATGTCAAACTTAGTGGATTGATTAAAACAACATCCATTTCAGAGAGCATGAACAGCTTCTTCCGTAAGTTCTCCAACTGCACTGCAAATTTAATTGAGTTTATGTTGTATTATGAAAGTGGAATTGAAAATCAAAGGCATATTCAGGGGAAGAAGAACTATGACTCTGAAATACTGGAACCAATTCTGATTTCGCCCCTTCCTCTAGAAAAGCATGCATCCAGATTATACACAATAAAAATGTGGGGGAAATTTCAGGAGGAATTGAAAGGGGCATTGTACAACTGCAGAGTGACAAATGTGACAGAGATTGATGAGTTGGAGATATATACTCTAAAGGAAAACAACAAGGTATACACTGTTGAGCACAAACTTGAAGATCATGATTGCTGCTGCTCTTGTAACTTGTTCAACAGGTTAGGATATCCATGCAGACATATATTAACTGTTTTGAAGGATATACAACTTGAGAAGTTGCCAGAAACACTACTGCTTACTCGTTGGACCAAAGCAGCAAATTTGAGTAGTGTTTTCACTTTGGATGATGTTGTGGTCAGACAGTCAAGTGCAAAACAAGAACAAAAACTCCTGTTGACAAATATGTTAGCTGAATTTCATGCTTTTGTAGATTTAGTTAAGGACAATAGTGATCAGATTAAGCACTTGACATCTGCATTAACAAATGCAAAAAGGGAGCTCCAACAAAGTGCACAAACAGCAACATCTTCAACAGCTTCAAAGTCTGGTATGTACGATAGGTTTGATGCAGAAACACAAGATTACTGATTCCTTATTTGAACCCTTTTATACAAAATAAAATGAAATATAATAGACCAGAATTATATATTCAAAGTATACTAATTTTAATAAGTTTGTTAACTTGAAGCTATGTTTGAAGAGTTTGCTGGAGTAAGCCTCCCGAAGAATGTGGTAATAAGAGACCCAAAACAAGCAAAGACAAAAGGCAGTGGGAAGAGGCTTAAAGGCGGGAAGGAAATAACAATTCAATCACAGAAAAAGGGGAAGAGAATATGCTCAATCTGCCTTGAATATGCACCTCACAACAGCAGGACATGTCCATTGAGGGAAACATAAGAGGAATAATAAGCACAATTTGTAATGGAAATTTATTAATGCACTTTAGTATTGGAAAAATGGTATACTTTATGTTTTCTTATTCACATATGTTATGAACCAACTTTTATATTATGTTCATTACTATCTCGGGTTTGTGTTAAGATAATATTTAATTGTGCAGTACAATCTATTTTTAAAGGAAATAAGAGAGAAATCCCAAGTTGCAAATTAATAAGTACAGGGTAGAACCTACTATTAATTATGACTTGCTTTAAAAGATTGTAGAAAAACTTGGACAAGGTGAGATACAGGTAATGATGGATTATACATTTACATAGACTCAACTACAAACATCTAATCAACAATTAAGTACTTCTCAATAAATGTGCAATCAGAAAACATCACAAAAGGAAGAAAACCAACAGTATGAAATGGGATTGTTTCAAAAACAACCGTATAATAAAAACAGTTACTATATGCATAATTAGTTTAAAAAATTTATAAAAAAAATTTTTAATATAACAAGAACAACTTAAAAAAATGTCTTTTAATTTTAAAAACGTAGAGATTTGAGGAGAACTATAAATTAAAATAATGAAGTCTACAAATAAAATGCTGTATGAAAATAATTACTACAAATATGGGAAGTTGAGAAGTTTAAACATTTAAAAGGGGTAATCATTACAGTTATAGGGAGTTGGGCGCGGGTAAATGACTTTGGAAAACCGCCAATTGGATAAGGCCAATCAAATGAAGGGAGATGAAGAGCCAAAACCGCCTATATAAACAGAGATCCTCCATCACAACACATCACACAAACCGCCTGAAAAAAAGAAGCCTTCTTCTCTTACACATCAAAAAACAAAGAAACCAAAGATCCAAAAAGAAAAGATGGAAGGATTCAACCCGTTCGTGTTTACCGAACAGTTCTACAAGATCAACACTGAGATAGACAAGTACTTGTACCCAGGGTACCACATGAATCTCCTGGAGGAGGCTGCAGAGACAAACACTGAGGAAACCAGGAAGAACCTCCTGGAGGCCGCCGGGAAGCATCAGATGTTCCTGAGTTCCCTCAACCAGGAGAGGAATGCAAATGCCTACAAGATATTGGAGGCAACTGAAAATGGAGAGGAAGAGACCCTGGAGAAGGTAAGTTATCAAAACTTTAAATAGTTTGATTTAAAATAAGATCGGAAGATTATTCAACTTGTTAAGTATAAATATTTCTGTAGTACCAAAAGAAACAAGTGCAAGTGGAGGAAGAATTGGCTGAGTACAGGGGATACGTGACTGAGTGCATCTGGGAGGTATTTGAGGAAAAAGACAAGAGGAGGAGGAAGATTGCAAACTTCCTTGGAAGATAAACAGTCAAGTGCAGGAAGACGAAGAAGATGAAGAATACAGACTCTACTTTTGAATTATTAATTATATATTTTATATGAAATGTCTGTATTTCTTCTTAATTTGAAGTGTTTAAGTTTAAAACAATGGTATTTGGGTTTGGAAAAACAAGTATGCATGTGTAATTATGAACAACTATTTCAGTATTTTATAACATATGTATTGCAGTATATTTGTCTATGTGATTGATTGGAACGGGTGGGTATCTGAGGATGAAGAAAAGAGGAGGAGGACGACAGCAGACGTTTTAGAAGACAGGCAACCAAGAGCAAGGAGGAGGGAGGAGATCCATAAGATATCATATTTTACTTGTAGATTTCAGTCTATTTGACATGTAACTGTCTAAAAATAAATGTAATCTCAGTTAATATTATAAATATAATCTAGGATTTGTTTACACAATATATTGATTTCTCTGCACAATAAGTTGTTAGGATTGCACATAACAATATTACAAATGCACAATACAAGGTTACAAGTGCACAATATCAGAATAATATTTGGACTTAAATGTGGTATTTAAACTATATGAAAATAACACGAATAACAATGAATTGAAAAAACAACAAAAAATATAAATAATAATAGATTTAAAGGCAAGTAAATATTAAAATAACATTATATTTAAAATATGCACACTAAAGTGTTAGAGTTGCACAAAACGATATTGTGGGCGCACATTTTCTAAAATGCAATTTAACACATCACATAATAGATTTGTAATTGCACAAAAAGATATTACAAGTGCACTACAGGGCAAGTGGAAAAAAATTATATTAAAGTGTGAATTCTTAATTCTATAAATTACAAATAAATTAAAATAAAATTACTACAAAAAAAAAATAGAGTTAATGAAAATTGGGCAAGTAAAAACACAATGTTACATACATAAAAAAACAGGTGTTAGCTGTGCACAATAAAGCTGTGTAATTGCACAAAACAACAATATGAGTGCACATATTATAGTGGGCACATTTATAACTGCACATAATACAAATATAATTGCACAAAAAAGAGATGCATTTGCACTATTGCAGAAAAAAGTAATATAAAACGCACACAAAGTAAAATATATTCACAGAAATGGAAAATAAAAAATTACATTAAAATAAAATAAAAAATAAGAATTCAGACCAATATAAGCCACAAAACCGAAAAACAGACATCACCCTAAAAGACTGAATAGATAAGCACTTCGGTTATTAAAAATAGATCATCATATTGCATATGCACAATAGGCTATTCAGGGTGCACATAAGTATCATATAATTGCACATATTAATATTAGGCCAGCACATGGCTATATAGTAATGTCACAACATAATGAAAACACAACAATATTAATAATGTCAACATCACCAAGCGTACAAACATAGACTAAGATAGACAAAAGTAACCCAAAAAGGGAATCATAAAGGGTTATACATTACATCACATGTAGACCACAAAATTTGTATACCCTCAAAAGTACGGAAGGCCCAGCAAAATACTAATGTTTGTTAACTACAATTTCCTACCGAATCAATCCAACCGCAGTTTTAGAGCTTGAACACCTTTTAAGGTCAAGGATGCGTGTGCCTTAGCTTGAGCAGAAATTTCAGATCGAAGTGCATTGACATCAGAACAAATTATGTCAGTCATGTACTTCACACGTAGCTTGGAGATGTTCTTGTCAGTCCCGTGGTCAAAGCCACACTTGAATCCCTTCTCCAATCCCACAAATGCTTCCATATGGCGCATCATGCAAACACCAGAATGGGGGCGCTTTTCTTCACCAGCCCAAGGAAGGCAAATGGGTGATTGCTGAAGAATAGAAACAACTTGTGCCTTCTTTGATAATCCATGAGACTTCAAATATTGAATCAAGAAATTATGCTGCAAAAATAAAAAAAGTAAAAAAAAAAATAAGAGGAAAATACTATAAATTAGGGGTGGGCATGGGACGGGATAAGCCGGGACGGGACGGGACCGGGACGAGATTGACTTTTTTTTTCCGGGACGGGATCGGGACGGGATTTACTCTTTTTTTTTAAGTCCCATACGGGCCTTGTCCCACACGGGACGGGACGGGACGGGCCTTGTCCCTCGAATAAAAATAATAAAATATTAGAAAAAGTTGAAAATTAAAAAAAAAGTTTTCAATGTTAGTGCTTCATACAATAACAATGAAACACTGTCATCCCAGAACTGCCACACAAAAAGACACTTCTAAGTTCAAACAACAAAACTACTTATAAAAAAAACATAAATGATGAGCCTTAGACCTGCCAGTAGCAAAACATTGCTTTAAAATTGATAGTAGCAAAACATAGATGATGAGCCACAACAAAGATACTAACAATGAAGCATTACTTTAAAACTGCCAGTAGCAAAACTGCCTACAAAAAAAAACACTTCCAGCAGCTTAATTGCATACAAAAAAACACTTTCATCCCAATTACACTATCAGTACACACTGTCAAGATGCCACACAAAAAGGCAGGATAATGGATACTGATCGAATAAGAGTGAGGCATAGATGATGAGCATGTGTAAACAAATCAGTCTATAGCAATTGATTTCCCTTTCCCTGACCCAATTGGAGCTTTAGTCGGTGTGTTGGTACTTGAAGCCGTTGTCTCATGCTCTGCGTTCGGAAAACACAAGGAAAACTAGTTGATGGCAATAACATATGAGAAATTATCGGGTCACTTCCAAGTAAAAAAAAAAACAGTAACGCTAAAGTAATGAAATTATGAAAGGAGTATATTATACCTCGCTCAACTTCATAATAAAACTCAGTATTTTCAATTGTTGGCTCATCCGCATCCACAAGAATATCTGCAATGTCATCTCCTAACAACCAGTTCTGCAAGCAAATAAGTGCCTCTACTGATGTAGGAGTTAGTGAACTCCTAAATGCACTGATAACTCTGCCCCCCGTTGAAAAACAAGACTTTGAGGCCACGGTTGAAGTCTGAATGGCAAGAACATCCCTTGCTATTGCTGCTAAGACAGGATATTTGTATCCATTAATCTTCCACCAACCCAATATGTCAAAGTGATCTTCTTCTTCGGTTGGATCTAAAGGAGCATCCAAGTACTGATCAACTTCATGAGCTGCAATTGCATCATCAGTTTCTTGCACAATCTTCTTCCAGTTACTCAATCGGTTGGATCTAGTAGTAGCACTTCGACTTGTGAGGGTGGAAGATAAAGAGTTTGATTGTGGATTTTGCATGTGCACACCTCCATCCACATGAACAACATACTGAAACATTAAATAAAAAATCAAAAGGTGAGTAACATTCTTCAATTTAAATCTTGCATCAAGAACTAGACCAATCACCTACAACTTTGATTGTGATGTCTAAGCATACCAGAAGTGCCATTCCTATACGAAGCTGCATAATCCCCAATCTTTCCCCTAGGACAGTATTTACAATAAGCCCTTTTCTTAATGACCTCCACTATGTTTCCCTCCTCATCTTTACTTGTCTCAATTTTGTCATATGGTATAAAATGATCCCAAACTTCACTAGATCGTTTCAAAGATGATGAAGATTCAGAAGCTTTCTTACCACACTCGATCACAGATGCAACAGGAGCTTCACCAACTGACGCATCAGGAGTCTGACCACTCGCAGGAGGGAGTGATACAGTTGGAAGACATGGTGATGAAACTGAGGGCTCTATTGACAAAATTATAGGGCCCGACGCAGAACTGTGTACTGGATCCGGTGATTCGTTCTCTTTCGTTGTTGACATTGAATCTGTGTGTTTAAAAAACTCAAAATCAAGACTTGTATCTTTTGATCGGCCTACTAGAGAAAACATACAGAGAAAAGGGGAGAGGAATAACCTGAGAAGGAGAAGGCGAGACAGACAAGAGTAAAATTCCAGAGAGCACTTGCTTGGAGAACCAAGAGAGTGGAGAGCGCCTAGAGTGAAGAACAACCTGGTCCTGGAGAGAAGGGTAAGCAGATGAGCGAAGGAGGAAACAAAGTCAAGGAGAAGGCAAAGTTGAAGAAGAGTGAAGACCAACCTGGAGATACAACGAAGGAGAAGAAGGCGAAGCAGTCGAGCAGATGCTTCGTTTGTGGCCAATGGGAACCAAGTGCAACCTTGAATTGGGATTTTAGAATGAACAAGAAAGCTCCGTGCCTTCTGTAGCCCTAATTGATGAATTTTAATTTTTTATTTTCAGTTTTTCTTTTCACATTGATATTTCGACTTCACTTTTCTTTTTGGTAAACAGTAAACTAGTTACTCTTTTAGTCTTTTATAATTAGTCTTACAATTTACACTTGCAGATTGTATAAAACAGAATTATAATTATTGCTAATAAAGTAATAATAAAATTAAAACTTTCATCCAGTTAATAATAATAATAATAATAATATATAAAAGCGGGATCGGGATTTGCGGGATCCCGCAGTCCTGTCCCGCATCTCGTCCCGCATAATTTTTGCGGGACGGGACCGGGACGGGATTCACTTTTTTTCCTTCAAATCTCACCGGGACCGGGACGGGTCCGGGATTTGCGGGATTTGTGCCCACCCCTACTATAAATGATAAACTGAAAAATATAAGGGAAAAAACCGGCAAAGAGTAAAAAAGTGACATATAAGTATGAAAACTAACCAAATTGCCAACTATATATTGGAAGATACAGGTAGAAGACCGAGTATCACTTGACACATCCAGGAATTGAAGTTCGTGCGTTTTCAGATTAAAGACGGCCATGCAATAGATTGAGTCATAATACACACCAAAAACAAACTAACACAAATATAAAGAAAACAAGTCAATAAAAAACAAATAAAGTAATAAAGAGGGTAGGAGAGATCAAACAAAAAAAGTATTAAAAAGAACAAATACCATATCAACATCTTTCAACCGAATGTGGGGAGCAGCAGCCAGTTCAGAATCAACATGGATACCAAGTTTTGTGAAACGTTCAGCAAAATCACTCGGAGGAGGGTTTGGAGCAAATTTCTGGGGAAAAAAATACAAAATAAAGAACAAGGAAATAAACACATGTATAATGAGAAAAAAAGTAAGGAACAACAAATACAACTTACAGGCGACTCAATAGATATAAAAAGCCTTGATGGAGAAACAACACTCCTGAATTGTTCTTTGTAATTAAGAACAGAAGCCCATGCCCTCACAACAGGGAAAGCTACTTCAAAATCTTCTTCAAGTGATTTAAAATCAGCTCTAATAACTTCAACAGAGGAATTCTTAAAGAGAACTTCACTGAAATAGGCAAAGAACAAATTATAAAAAATAAATATAACTCAAATAAACTTAAATATAATAAAATAACTAAAGTAAAAAAAAAAGAAAAAACAAAGAAAAAGGAGAAAAAAGGCTTACACATCAGAAGCTGATTTCTTAGACAAATATGCACAAATGCAACGCTCAATGTCAGACACACGCTCATTCACATCAACCACCCTGGAATAGTAAGGACTCTTCAAGGAATCAGCAGGTTTTGAAACCCTCTTGCCTCCAACATCTTTCTCATTCTGATCAGCAGGACAACCCCGAGTAGACCTACGTAAAGGCATGACAACAGGAGATTTTTGCTTCTTTTTATACACTTTAGGGGTTGCACACTGAATGTCGCTTGATGTTGATATGCCTAAAGTAGAAGCAGCATCTCCACTAGAATATTCTTTGGCAATATTGACAACACAGGAAGGAACACCAGGGACACCCACGGCAACAGACGGTGCATCGCTAATATCTTTTTGTGCATCAGCATTGGACTTTTGTGCAGCGACAGAACCCTTTTGTGCAGCCTTATCAGACTTGTTAAGATCTTTAGCAATTGCTTCTTCAGAAGATTTTTTTTGAGATTGGAAAGCAGGATCAGAACCAAATATATCAAAGGATGGCTCAGCAGAAAGATTCATAGGCATAGTCCCCTTACCCTTAGAGACTACAGAATCACCCTTCTTTCCCACATCACATTCACTCTCAGAACAACCACCACCAATCCCACCCCCGGATATATTGCCCGCTGAACAAAAAGGTTGATTAGGCTGACCAGACGATTGCATCTTACATTTATTAATGTAAGCTAACTCAATTTGGTTAAGAGCATCCAAAAACACAGGATCTGACCACAAAGGATCTTGGGATGAAATCCACTCAGAATCAGGGGGGTTGCCAATATTAGAATTGTCTACAACAGGAGAAGCAGCCTTAACACCCTCAACCTCCAAACCCATCAGCTTCTTTGCAGCATTACTAAGGGTTTTTACCATGTCATTCTCTCTAAATTCATGAGGAATTTTATCAGCCAAATCAACAAACTCAGATATGGAGGTAGCAAGAGCAGCAGTTTTTTGAGCAAAGGATTGAATAAAATTCTACAAGGGGAAGAAAACACACAAACACACACACAAACAAAGATAAACAAAATCAAACAAAACACCATGAATATTATAAAAAAATAGACTATAAATAAAGAATAGCAGGAACCTCAATAGGAAAGGATTTTTTTCCAGAAACTTGTGGATTGACAGTAGGAGAATCTGAAGGGGCATCACATGGAGATTTTGGGTTATATACAGGAACAGATTGACGTTCCTCAATTCTACCACGTCCAAAGCCTCCACTGGAAAGATCATCATCTTCGCGCTGACGAAGCATAGGTGATGTCAATCCCATAAAAACAGGAAAAGACCGAGTTACTCTCCTTGACGAAGTACTTGAGAATAACTTCACCCTATCAATATACAACAGCTAACAAACACAACCAAACAACAACAACAACAACACACATAAGAAACCAAATTATAATAAACACAAGAGAGGATGATATAATAACAAGTCATAAAAGTATTGAATGAAAATGAGAAGGTGAAAAAAGGAATAACAAATACTCACAATGAGGAAGAGAATAGGACCTCTAAACTGACTGGTTTTGTTCTTCTCCCAAAAATTTTTGGAATCAACTAAGCTTTCAAGAACAAAAGCACACCAATTCAATTCTTTGAAGTCCTCAGTCCCAGATAAGACTTTAACCAAATTGTGATTAACATTGCCATTTTGGATACTGTCCACAAGCAATGAATCAAATAACACTGCAAAGTTGATGACAAATTTATCACCGACATCAGCATCGACAACCATATGATCAATAAGAACAGAATGATTAATGGAATCACCAGCAGAAAACGAACTCTTCCACTTCGTAAGAACATCTGACTTCTCTTTAGAAGTTTTCCTACATATGAAATTCTTGCCCATAGGCAAGCCTAATGTAATATGCACATCAAGCTCAGTTATATCTAACCTACTACCATCAGCCAATACCAAGCAACATCGATCAGCATCAAACTGCTCGACCAACCAATTACAAAGACACAAGGGGAGATACTGAATTTCCAAATCCAACAAAGAACCAAAACCAATCCGCTTAATACACTCCTTTTGTTTATCAATAAATCTACCCAATGCACAGACAAACGCACGAGGATTTGATCTTGTTTTCAATGATGGATATTGATTAGCCCTTCTAACTCGCGGCTTCTTAACGAAAACAGCACCAGCCCCCGCATCTTGGGGGACAAATGTGGTTTGGAGGGGCACATTAGAGGCTACTGATTGAACATTAATCCCTTCAGATTGCAAATTTTCAACAACAGGTGGTTGGCCTTCATTCTCAACAGAAACATCAGCTGCTACAGGGACAGCATCAGGTACATTATGCTGGAGATTAGTAGACAAAAATTCAGTGCTAGGGCCTACAGAATCAACTTTGGGTACACACCCTTCACTATTATCAACAACCCTTGATTTACGTATTAGGGGAACATTATCTTGTGATTCAACCTCAGGTGACATGCCTTCCCCGTCGGAAACAGAAAACCCAGGAGAATCACGTGCCAGATCAATAGCTTTGGGAAGAGGGCGAGGGAGCCGAGATTTCTTAACACGTTTTGAACGATAAGGAACAACAGCTAGAGGTTCACCACCGGCATTGGACCTTGTTCTTTTCCCTATAAGGAACAAAAAAAAGGAAAAATATAAACAGACAACAAATACTAACAACAACTAAATTGAGCCTAATTAGCAATAAATATATACAATCTACAAAGATGAATAAATGAACACCAAAAACAGACATAAACCGAACAACAAATAAAGTATAAACACAAATACACAATGAATACTAAGAATAGCAAACACTTATGATCATAACCGAGGATAAAACATAAAGTATGATAACAAAAAACACATAAATGACAGGAATCACAAAACGAAACAGCTTGAATAAGAAAAGGAACAGAACAATGACACAAATAACAACAATAAGGCGAAAAATCGCTAAAGATAAGGTCAATACATAAAAACGCACAATTTCGAAGTAAATAGAAACCCTAACAACACAGGAGAACTTAAATTTGAGCAAATAACAACGAATCCTTGCACGTACCGACTGATGAACTTGACATGGTGAAACGACGATTCCAAAGACACAGAAAAAACCTCCCCGGAGATCAAGGAGACAGATGAACGACAAAGCGAGCGAGAGAGAGAGAGAGGACGAACGGAGTAGGGGAGCTGATCTAACCCAACGGAAAGAGAGGAAACGGGATTTAAAAAAAAAAGGCCCAAAGCAAAACAGGCCCGCGTGTGTAGTACCACTAATCCGCGCCCAATTATGTTAATTAAGGAGATTTTACACGTTAAGCTCATTTTACACAATAAGGAGTTTTTACATTTGAAGTAAACCCTATATATATATATACATTCATATATTAATTCAAATAAAAATATATTCAAATTAAAAATTAATTTGTTTAAATAAACTAAAATTACAAATTAAATTGTCTAATTATTTTTTTAGAAATAATTGATTAGATAGTTAAAAATTGTATTTCAATAATTAACCTTTAGAGATAAATTATAAATAACCTTTAAAAAATAGGTTATTTCACGCAATTAAAATAATTAAACACATATTTTAAGTTGAAAAATGTTTAAAATATAATTTATTAAACGAAAACATAATGTAAGGGGATGGGTGCGCCGCATCAGCAATTTATTAAACGCAATTAAAATAATTACTGAAGCAGCGTGTGCCGCATCAGCCCTTTGCATGGCTTGTATTCGATCGTGGCCCTTGATTTCCTAAAATCCAACGGTGTAATAATAATAACTGTACAACGTATAATAACTTAAGCTTTTCAATATGAATCAGTACGAACTTTGAAGATAATATCAAATTTGAAGCGTATAAAACTAGTACCAACTATGAAATTTAGACTTTATACCCTTAAAATTATTGAACATTGATCAAATCCACCTCTTCTGTTTTCAAATACACATCCATAATTTAATACTACCAAAAAACAAAACACACACTTTATCCTTAAATTGTCGTAGTTTGGACTAATCCAGCTCTTTTGTTTTTAAGGATACGTAAAATACTATTTAGTTTACAGTAGGTGCAAAACCCACTTTTTCCTTAACTTAGATAAAAAGAAAATCATATTATATATTTCATTACAACTTAGGAAGATTTTTAACCAGTTATGTTCATAGAAATACTTGCTATTTAATGATATCATATATGAATATATATATATATACGAATGTATACATACTTTAGTGTTTGTTAAGTTCTTCCTAAGTGATTATTTAATTTCAAACTAAAATATCCAAAAACACATACGTAGTACTAAATATTAAAATTCAATAAAAAAAATTGTATAGGTAGCGGGAGGCTGTCTCTCGCGCGAATTGAAAAACATAAAAAGAAAAAAAAACTAAACTTAAAGGGAAATGATAGATAGGGGTTCGGCTGGGGCTTGCACTCTGTCCCGTCTGGCGCATAGGATCTCCGAGGATCTCAATCGATCAGAATGAAATCCTTGCATGGACTGGAAGCTGTGGAGTGAGTCTGGCCAGCCTCACTGAAAGGGCTCTCTGCAGGGTCTGCGATCCTGACTCGACGACCTGACGTCGGAGTCCCTTCTAAGACCAGCTTCCTTGCAAGCTGAGACCCAGTGGCGTCGTCCTCCCCATCCCCAACCAGACACTCCATTGGCCCCTTGATGGTAGCGTGCTCTGCATCAAAGAAACACAGAACGTCCAATAGGGGCGCATCTCCAGCCAGCAAGGACCTGATCAGAGTCCCGTTCCCCGTGTTGATGGCCCGCCGGCACAACATCCTGCAGCAGAACTCCAACCCGGAGAGCTTGATAGCAAGGGTCTCGTTATGGAAGGACAACTGATAGCATGCATTTAGAGAGTTATAATCGGTTGCATTTAGCTTAGTTATGATGCATATCATGCATGGTTTAAGTATGATTTGCATATTTGTTCTCTGTGTGGTTGGAGTCGGAATCTACATGTTTTTATTGATTATTCGAGGTAATCGTGGATCCGAGGAGGAGACATAGGTTGATAACGCATTGGATGAAAATGTCTAGTTGATCGAAGAAGCTTACATGAAGATCTCAAGAGGTCCTGAGAAGAAGAAGCGAACCTAAACGAAGAACAAGTCTGCAGAAGTTGTCGCCAGACATGCTGAACTTGTTTTGCTCTTTCTGGAGGCCTCGGTTGTCCGATCGACTATTATGACCATGCGTTGGAAAGCTCTTTCATAGAGCTACAACTTTCATGTTGACGTCGAGAGCTAATTCGAGACGGAATTTTCGGGAAAACCCAATGCAGCGGCCGCCGCATAATTTGCTGCGCCCGCCGCCAGGGGCGGTATTCATGCTGCGCCCGCCGCCAGGGGCGGTATTCATGTTGCGCCCGCCGCAGCTGCCGCCAGCGCGCAGCGCGTTTTGGAAAAAACCCTAGTTTTCTATTATGTTGTTTTGAGGCCGACTTGGATGTTTTATTAGGCCACTTTTATGTTATTTTTCATTACCTTTCATTCTATTCTTTGAACCATCAGACAATTAGAGAGAGAGCGATGTTCGCCATGGGCGACTAAACTCTCTTCGTTCTACTTGCAATTTGAAGCTTTATTTGGATTGATTGTGAGTTTCTGAATCTTGTTCCTTATTTCCTATATTGAATGCTTCAACTTCTTTGTGCTTGATTGCTTATTGTTTTGTTCTATCTTGTCTGGCCAACTAGTTAGATCAATTCAATTGCTAGGGTTTTGTAGATTCCTGGTTGCGAACCTTAACCCAAGTAGCAAACTTGTTCCTTTAGGGCTGGTTGAACTATTTGAATGAGTAGGAAGTTGAATGTGTTGTTAAATCCTTCTTTAGGGACTGCAAATACCTTGGCTAATCTCTGAACTTAAAGCTATCAATTGGGTTAAATCCTTCTTTAGGGACTGTTCGATTGATAAGGGTTGCTAGGACTGGTTGGACTAGTAACTATATTAGGTCGGGACAAGGGCATTCATAGGAAGACTAAAAGGACAAGAGGAAGTTACAATATCAATTCAAACAAATAAAGTGGATAGTTGTAGGTAGAGCGATATTCTCTAATTTGTTTTGCATTATTTGTTTTTATTTTATTTTGTTTTCTTTTCAATCTCAATCAACCAAAACCCCCCCTTTCTACTAATTGGTAAATACACATTGCTGAGAAATACTTGATTCTCTGTGGGATCGACCTCTTACTTGCTTGCTATACTAGTTTGTAGGTTTGAGTTTTATTTTGATACGGTTTATGCGACTAAAAACCGCTCATCAAATTGGCGCCGTTGCCGGGGAATCAAGTTTATTTCTTTGTTTTGTGTATTTATTAATTTTTGTTTATATATCTAACTTTGTTGTGAATCTATCTTACGGTTCACAACACCCTTGCTACTAACTTTTTCAAGATGTTGAGATTGTTGCAGTTTGAAGGTGAGAACTTTCACCAATATTTCACTAGATTGCATCAGTATGTTAATGACCTTGGTTCATGGGGTTATCAATATGGTGTGCGGGAGATGTGTGTTTGCATATTTGATGGGATGAATGCTGAAACACGAAATCTTGCTGAGTCCATGAGTAATGGAGGCCTATTGGATATGGGACTCTTTGAGATTTGGGATTTTTTCGGCAACATGAGTCGACAGGTTGAACGGGAAGTATCAATCCAAACTCTCACACAAGTGTTGCAGCAGTTGGAAGAAGAACAAATGAGCCGCTGTAAAAAATTGGAGAATCAGATGAGCCAACTCATTCAAATTCTAAGTGCAAAAGGTGAGAAAGAAAGGAGCTTCGAAGAAGAAGATGAGGAATTGGTTGCAGACAACGATAGTGTCTTCGACAATGGAGGAGAGGGTCTAGTGCTTCGTGACTTGGAATCTCATGAGTCGACGCATGAGGTTACATGTGATGTGTCTCCTACTCCATCTGCACCATCCATTCTGAGCTCGCCCATTGATGAACCAAGTCTAGAGCCATCAACTGAGGCTCAAGAGATAATAAAGGTAAACTTTTGCAATCTTGAAGGTAATGGTGATTATGTTGATCCTTTTGATTGCTATTTTGAGAAGCCACCAGCGGAACTGTGTTGGTGGTATCATATTCCTTTTGCAGAGAGTCATACTAGACTATTTGATAGATTGAAAGGGTTCTTGAGTTCCACATTTTATGCTTTCAATTTATTGTGCTATGATGTGCTTTGCAAGATGTGTGCACAGGAATATGATAGGTTATTGAGGGCCTTGACGATGTCTGAGAGATAAGGTCTTGAGATTGAGAATAAGTCAAGCCAATGACATTAAAGAAAGGCGCTTCTCGGGAGGCAACCCGAGGTAAGTTTTAGTTATTTCAATTCCTAGTTAGCTAGTTTTCTTTAACCCGCCGCAATCCTCAGATCCGACCTATAGAGACCCATCCACCACATTGTGAGTATTTCATTCATCTCTTTCTCTATGTTTTTATTTTTTGTTGTCTTTTATGTTTCATTGAGGACAATGAAAGGTTTAAGTGTGGGGGAGGGATTGCATTGCATATAGATAGAGTTTGCATATCATGTTTATTTATGTTGTCATATTTATTTTTATTCATATATCACATTTGAAAAAAATCACAAAAATATCATGCATTGCATTTAAGTGTTATTAACGATACCCATCTTGGTTTAGTTTGTCCTCTAATTTATTTTTATGATCTTAATTGCATAAATCCCATGATTTGATTGAATTGCTTGAAAATGATTTTTGGAGCATGATTTGAGAATATAATTGAGCAAGTACGATTCATAGTTGAGGTTTAATTGAAATCTAAAAAAAACATAACCCTTGTGGGTTTGTTTTGGCCTTATAGGGACTTTATATCTTATTCCCTTTTGCTTTTATTGTGTGATTATACTCTCCATATGCTTCTTATTTCAATATCGTATTGCACATGTTTGTTGCTTGTGAATTTCAAATGATTGAGGCATGTTTTCTTTAGCCATATTATACCTTATCTACCCTTTGCATTATCCTCTGCTTGAAGCCATCTGAGCCTTAAAGCCTATTCTTTTTGATAGCTCCACAAAAATATATCATAGCCAATGATTAGCCTGACCCTATCCGGGAATTAGGAGGAGAATTGGTGAAAAATCTTTATGTTGGAGTTGCTTTGAGTGGAGATGATGTATGTATGGTTGTGCATTGCGAGAGGCATAGCCAAAATAAGGTAACCCTTCTTGCATAATAGAGATGACTTATTACTAGGGGCCTAAGGAGGATAAAATTCACTTAGGAGTAAAAGTCTAGTAAGCTTGGATCTAGGGAGGATACAATTCACCTAGGGGCAAAAGTAAGCATAAAAGAAAAGAAAAGAAAGTCATCATTCAAATGGAAAAATTGCATAAGTTGTATGGCTATTGAAATCGAAGAGTGCTTATTGATGTGTATTGGAGTTTATGTTATTGGAATGGTTTGTGAAGTATGGAAGTTTTGGTGTTGTTCTAGTTGGTTGTTGTTCCTTTTTCCCGGATTTTTAGCACCACAAGCCTAAATATTTCTCATGCCTTATGTTCCTACCAAAGCCCCATTACAACCCTATAAAAGTCCTCATGATGTTGTTTGCAAGTGATAACTTTCACGGTGTATAGAGCATTTTGGATTGAGTTGAGAGTTGAACTTTAAAGCCTAAACACATGAGAGCTTGAGTGAAACACATCATCCCGGTGAGGTTGGACTAAATTTGCTTTTACTATTGGATCGCTCATATATTTGCTAGGATATTTGTTCTCTTATTCATGGCTCCTATTGCTTGATGTTGCTTTTCTAAAACTATAGCATGAAGATCTTATTTGTGGGATGATCAATTCTATATTTGTTTTTGATTGCTTGAGGACAAGCAAAAGCTTAAGTGTGGGGGAGTTTGATAGCATGCATTTAGAGAGTTATAATAGGTTGCATTTAGCTTAGTTATGATGCATATCATGCATGGTTTAAGTATAATTTGCATATTTGTTCTCTGTGTGGTTGGAGTCGGAATCTACATGTTTTTATTGATTATTCGAGGTAATCGTGGATCCGAGGAGGAGACATAGGTTGATAACGCATTGGATGAGAATGTCTAGTTGATCGAAGAAGCTTACATGAAGATCTTAAGAGGTCCTGAGAAGAAGAAGCGAACCTAAACGAAGAACAAGTCTGCAGAAGTTGTCGCCAGACATGCTGAACTTGTTTTGCACTTTCTGGAGGCCTCAGTTGTCCGATCGACTATTATGACCATGCGTTGGAAAGCTCTTTCATAGAGCTACAACTTTCAAGTTGACGACGAGAGCTAATTCGAGACGGAATTTTCGGGAAAACCCAATGCAGCGGCCGCCGCATAATTTGCTGCGCCCGCCGCCAGGGGCGGTATTCATGCTGCGCCCGCCGCCAGGGGCGGTATTCATGTTGCGCCCGCCGCAGCTGCCGCCAGCGCGCAGCGCGTTTTGGAAAAAACCCTAGTTTTCTATTATGTTGTTTTGAGGCCGACTTGGATGTTTTATTAGGCCACTTTTATGTTATTTTTCATTACCTTTCATTCTATTCTTTGAACCATCAGACAATTAGAGAGAGAGCGATGTTCGCCATGGGCGACTAAACTCTCTTCGTTCTACTTGCAATTTGAAGCTTTATTTGGATTGATTGTGAGTTTCTGAATCTTGTTCCTTATTTCCTATATTGAATGCTTCAACTTCTTTGTGCTTGATTGCTTATTGTTTTGTTCTATCTTGTCTGGCCAACTAGTTAGATCAATTCAATTGCTAGGGTTTTGTAGATTTCTGGTTGCGAACCTTAACCCAAGTAGCAAACTTGTTCCTTTAGGGCTGGTTGAACTATTTGAATGAGTAGGAAGTTGAATGTGTTGTTAAATCCTTCTTTAGGGACTGCAAATACCTTGGCTAATCTCTGAACTTAAAGCTATCAATTGGGTTAAATCCTTCTTTAGGGACTGTTCGATTGATAAGGGTTGCTAGGACTGGTTGGACTAGTAACTATATTAGGTCGGGACAAGGGCATTCATAGGAAGACTAAAAGGACAAGAGGAAGTTACAATATCAATTCAAACAAATAAAGTGGATAGTTGTAGGTAGAGCGATATTCTCTAATTTGTTTTGCATTATTTGTTTTTATTTTATTTTGTTTTCTTTTCAATCTCAATCAACCAAAACCCCCCCTTTCTACTAATTGGTAAATACACATTGCTGAGAAATACTTGATTCTCTGTGGGATCGACCTCTTACTTGCTTGCTATACTAGTTTGTAGGTTTGAGTTTTATTTTGATACGGTTTATGCGACTAAAAACCGCTCATCAAATTGGCGCCGTTGCCGGGGAATCAAGTTTATTTCTTTGTTTTGTGTATTTATTAATTTTTGTTTATATATCTAACTTTGTTGTGAATCTATCTTACGGTTCACAACACCCTTGCTACTAACTTTTTCAAGATGTTGAGATTGTTGCAGTTTGAAGGTGAGAACTTTCACCAATATTTCACTAGATTGCATCAGTATGTTAATGACCTTGGTTCATGGGGTTATCAATATGGTGTGCGGGAGATGTGTGTTTGCATATTTGATGGGATGAATGCTGAAACACGAAATCTTGCTGAGTCCATGAGTAATGGAGGCCTATTGGATATGGGACTCTTTGAGATTTGAGATTTTTTCGGCAACATGAGTCGACAGGTTGAACGGGAAGTATCAATCCAAACTCTCACACAAGTGTTGCAGCAGTTGGAAGAAGAACAAATGAGCCGCTGTAAAAAATTGGAGAATCAGATGAGCCAACTCATTCAAATTCTAAGTGCAAAAGGTGAGAAAGAAAGGAGCTTCGAAGAAGAAGATGAGGAATTGGTTGCAGACAACGATAGTGTCTTCGACAATGGAGGAGAGGGTCTAGTGCTTCGTGACTTGGAATCTCATGAGTCGACGCATGAGGTTACATGTGATGTGTCTCCTACTCCATCTGCACCATCCATTCTGAGCTCGCCCATTGATGAACCAAGTCTAGAGCCATCAACTGAGGCTCAAGAGATAATAAAGGTAAACTTTTGCAATCTTGAAGGTAATGGTGATTATGTTGATCCTTTTGATTGCTATTTTGAGAAGCCACCAGCGGAACTGTGTTGGTGGTATCATATTCCTTTTGCAGAGAGTCATACTAGACTATTTGATAGATTGAAAGGGTTCTTGAGTTCCACATTTTATGCTTTCAATTTATTGTGCTATGATGTGCTTTGCAAGATGTGTGCACAGGAATATGATAGGTTATTGAGGGCCTTGACGATGTCTGAGAGATAAGGTCTTGAGATTGAGAATAAGTCAAGCCAATGACATTAAAGAAAGGCGCTTCTCGGGAGGCAACCCGAGGTAAGTTTTAGTTATTTCAATTCCTAGTTAGCTAGTTTTCTTTAACCCGCCGCAATCCTCAGATCCGACCTATAGAGACCCATCCACCACATTGTGAGTATTTCATTCATCTCTTTCTCTATGTTTTTATTTTTTGTTGTCTTTTATGTTTCATTGAGGACAATGAAAGGTTTAAGTGTGGGGGAGGGATTGCATTGCATATAGATAGAGTTTGCATATCATGTTTATTTATGTTGTCATATTTATTTTTATTCATATATCACATTTGAAAAAAATCACAAAAATATCATGCATTGCATTTAAGTGTTATTAACGATACCCATCTTGGTTTAGTTTGTCCTCTAATTTATTTTTATGATCTTAATTGCATAAATCCCATGATTTGATTGAATTGCTTGAAAATGATTTTTGAAGCATGATTTGAGAATATAATTGAGCAAGTACGATTCATAGTTGAGGTTTAATTGAAATCTTGGGTGAGTTGAGTGGTGTTTTTGGGATTGATTTTGAAGCTGACTTCTGGGCGGTGGCCTTCTTCACCATTTTTTCTTAGATGTGTTTTATGGTAGTTTGTAGTAAAGGGGTAGATTGAATCAGAGAGCGATTGAGCTAGTGTGAGTAGCAGCAGTGAGTTCCAACCCCTATTTATAACGTCCATGGACGTCAATCACTCTTTCGTGCGCTAGGGTTTTTCTGCTTTTCTGAACGTTACTGTAGAAGTCGAGAAGACTCCTACTTTTGAATCAATTAGGCGCGCATGGGTAGCTACGTTTAGGGTTTTAAATAGCTTGGAAAACCCAATAAAAACATGCAGTTCAAACCTAGCATTTTCATTGGGCACCCCATATATGCCCAATGAAAATTGTTATTTTGCAATCATAATCAAAATTTACTTTCCTTCCATTTGCTTAGTTTTTTTTTAATCCAAATGCATAATTGTGTAAATTAAATTAGCGTTTCAAATTTAACCAGTCCGTTTTAACTATCTTTACAAAGATAGACATATTAACGAACAACTATATCTTACCATTTCAAATTTAATGACTGAAGTTTACAAACCATTAATCATCTCAAAGCCTCAAAGGCAATGTCACTAATAATATAATAAAAAAAACTTTTTAAACTACCATGCAAATTTTAAACAGTATATTTAAACTCCTAACATCTATTTCTATATATTTATAAAAATTATAACGAAGAGTATTGTTTTCTAATTTTTAAGTAATATTTTTTAAAATTAAAATTAAATAAGTGTGAAAATATAAGTGAGGAATATAACACATCAACTGAAACTACATTGACTAATTAAAACGACATTACACCAAGTGAAACTCGAAATCTCACAAACATAAGGACTTTGAGAAAATGAAACAACAACACAAAATACAAGCGAGCGATAACAAACATATTAGTCAATGCTCCCGTCAACGATCTTCCCTATCTTTGCTATCTTCACCCGCATCTTGTGATTCTCCATTGCTAGCTCCGACATTTTTTCCGTAAGCTCCTGAATATGGTCGTCCTTATCAATAATTTTATATTTGAGGTCCGAATTATCCTTCTGCAGTCGGTGCTTCTTATCACGCAAAGTTGAGATCCGACGATGAAGAATGTCCATGGCTTCGTGGCTTCCATCGTATAAAATGTCTTCAAACTCCTCTTTGCGTAGTCGCTTGAGTTGATACTTGTCCTCTGCGTCGATCCATGGCTCATTAGAATATCTCTTCCAGTTACCATCCATTTTAGTGAGGAGATTAAGTGGAAGCGAGGACTGAACAAAGTCTTGTGTTGAAGTATAAGATGGAAGAAATGGTGAATTTTGACATAACATACAATTACAATGTGTATTTATAGGCGACTATTTCAAATTTCCGTGTTTTGTTCAAATTTGAAATTTGAACGTTTGAGTGAAGTTAATTTTGTTTATGTGACTATAAATCTTTTCCATGTGGTATACTTAGCGAACTAATTTTTTCCCAACCATATGCAACATCATGGGTGTGATCGGATAGACAAATCATATTCGTATTAAAAAATAATTTTTTAAAAATACATAATTATCTAGTATCAAATAAATGGGGGACCACATGCCATGTGGGTTACCACCATTGGCTACCAAAACATAAACAAAACCATAAATTTGGATGAACCGAATCAGAAATAACATATAAGAAACTAAATGCGGGTTCCTAAAATACAATATGCTATATACATTATAGTTTGGGTTGAAGAACCAGCTACCATCTTTGTAATCGTCATGGGCACGCAGCTGCGTGACTTCGGCCCATATGGCATCAGGGTAAAAGGTCAAACATAATCAGATAATTTGGGTGATCCAAATTCATAACGTGCCCTTGCCACCAAGTATCTCTCCACAATACGTCTACTTCCTCGTTCAACTCATATTCTGCCATTTCTGATATTGGCGGCACTGGACGCACCCGACAGAAGTGAGCAATTTCCAGAAGATTCACGTCTCCCCCCCCCCTCCTCCTCTGTAAAATGGACGAACTTGCCCTCAGCGTAATAGGCACCGTAGAATTTGAGGATTCTTGCCGCACTGTATGATCCGATTAGGCTTTCTGAACTCCCTAACAATTCGACATCCTGGTTGATGGTGAAACACCCCTGCACATTGAAAACATCGCCATCTACAACACACACAAATTTTAATTATTTGACCTCCAGCCATCAAATTATCTGGACTAAACACGAGTAAACAATGCAATTACCTAATTCAATGAGTTGGTACTTTGTGTCCATTCTCCATTTGTTCCCGAACCATTCAAAGTGTGGGCGAAGGAAACTGTTGTGGTACCAACCATCATCTATGAATGGTGTAGCAAGACGGTAATGTTGCCCTCGCCTTTCAACAACCATGCGGTGACGCCACCCGTCGTCGCTTTCAACGTCCACGTCGTCCCCTGTTTCAAACAGCTCCGCCGACCTCGACGGTTGTGGGAGCGGTCGAATTTGTGTCAGTGGAAGGACTTCGACTACCGGAACACCAACGGAATTTGGTCAAACGGGTGTACTCCACTTCAACATACGTTGACCCTATAAGCTTCTTGATTGTTGCCTCGTAGAAGAACCCAGGCAGTTCGGTCTCAGTCCCGGCGCCGATCACCTCGATCCTCTGGTATTTGGAAAACAAGGGATCCATGATGGTGTTCTACGAAATGAACGATCAATCGGGAATGTGGATGAATGTTGTAGAGAGTTAATGTGAAGGGAGTACTTTTGACACAGAAGAACCCTTCTCTCTTAAACTGAGGAGATTACAACGGCTATTTCTGAAATCTTGTAGCGGTTTAGCCGTTTTGGAATATTAGGCCAATTACTAAAAGGCCCTTATGTGGTCAGGATATGGACGGATTCTGCCACACGTTACAAAGTCCAAACTCCAAACCCTAAACTTGTCTAATACGGAGGATTTGGGGACATATTATTCATCCATTTTTCCAAATTAACATTCTATTAGAATTTGACATTTTTGAAAACTTCATTTGGATTCTAGCAAAAAGAAAACGTCGACCTATTAACAAATTTTTAATCAATTGAATATGAATAAATTTAATTATTGGTCGATGATATTACATTAAACTATATATTGTACACAATTTATACACATGCATACTTTACCCAATAAATGTGAATAAATAGAATAAATTGATTGAATAACAAAACTAAAATTTTAGGGCTTATTTTACTCGTAATATTTATTAACCCATAATATTAAAAGCAGATGTTATGATCAATATTCATATGATAACTACTAAATATTCGTTTAACAAATATAATATATTCATTGTCAATTTAGTTGTTATCAACTAACCTGATCGATTAGAGATACTAGATGAATATTTTTATATGTTTCATTTCATTAATTCACAATTTAATGAACATGTGAATATTTTACACAATCAATTTTAATTTGAATAATATGAATAAAGTTATTGAATATTTTACAACATATCCTATCGAGTAAGTTTTGTCCGTCCACAATATATATTACACAACAATATTCATATTCAACACACTAAATATTCATTTAACATACATCATATATTCATCACCGTTCATATACTAATGAATTTTAATTACGTTATTTGTACTTGAATTAATTTAAATGTTTTGCTTGTGACCCAAAAAAAATGTGTTGGCTTACATATTAAATTTTATTGTTATAAACCTTTTTATTCCTAGTATTTCTCTACAATAAATCCATAGTAATAGCATGCTCACCATTTTGATTCAATCTCGTCCATTAGTTACCTTCTCATCTAATGGCTATAATTATGGTACATGTTACACCATATTTTTTGTTTCATTAGAATGCTTCCCTATATATATATATATATATATATATATATATATATATATATATATATATATATATATATATATATATATAATGAACAAAAGCGTTAAAATATTTCAAACATAACGTTATGCATATGGATTTGATAGAAATATTTTAGGTAAATATAATCAAAATACAGATAAATATATTTTGAATATTCATTTAAAATATAACCCAATCAATCTCGTTGATCTTGATTGTCTAACAAACCACATCATCATTGACAAATACAATTGATCACCCCTCAAACCTCCAGCCGGTATTGAACCAATCTCCGTGGTGTCGTATTTGGTTGGCCATAAACTGTTGTCCTTTGTACCTTAGGTAGGTCAAACTGGACAATGTACTTCGCACCGTTGTTCATCCGCCTGATCGCGTGGTCGTGCCACCAAACATCATGCCACCAGACATCTACTTCCTTATATCGGAATGTGGTGGGGTCCAAATGCATGCTTGGCGGCTCTCTTCGCAATCGGCTATGGTGGACAATCTCCCGGAGGGGTGTGATCTCATCTTCTAAGACGAAGAATTTATACTCCACCCGAGCATATGTTCCATCTACCAAGGCCATGATGACGGCAGGTTGGTACGTTCCAACCAACCCATCACCCGACCCCATGACCTCCACTGAATCGCCTTCCCTCAAAAGTTACATCACGTCTTTTATGCCCTGAGGCCCAAAGCCTTTTGACGCTCGTACATATATATCACATGAAAAAATTGCGTTAGCGCTTATTTTGTTACAAAAACATTATAATAAATGTCGACAAGGCGAAGTTAATTACATATGGGAGGAGATGTGTTACCTGGCGGAGGCGGCCGCCATTGGTTAATGGCCCACCGATCGACGATCCACTCCTGATGAAATCTCAGTTCCTTGTGATGAAACCACTTTTCTTGCTGATCAATTACACTCGCTACACAATACATCTTCTCATGCAAAAATCGTACCCTTCCGTGCCACCACTCGTGGTCCCTAGGGAAGTCCACATCTTCACCTACATTGAAGGGCAGGTCCGGTAGATAGATCCTGCGCGGAGTTGGCCTCACCATACATGCAAGGATTAGTTCGGATCGTAATACACCCATCGGTGCCCGGTGTGTATAATTGAATTCGACATATAACCCCCCGATTTCCCTATTCACCGCTTCCTCGTAGAAAGACCCAAGCATGTAATCTATCTCAACTACATCAACCGGCTGCCCAAAGTAGAGTCCGAATCGCGACATCCCGCACACTTTTGGGGGGATGATTGAAGAAGGAAGAAGTAGGGATGGTCTCGACGATGTTGGGAAATGGGTTTTTTTTTTATATGGATGCCTTAGGAATGAAGAAACGGTTACGTTGAGAGTTGAGAGATGAGGGAAATAACTTAACCGTGTGAAGATTTACAACAAAAACAAAACGGAAGACAAACAAAAACGGAAAAGAAAAAAAAACGGAAAAGAAACTGAAGTTGTAAATGTGGGAGTAAATTGACTTAATTCTCCCCCTTGTCAATTGTGAAACGCTGCATTTTAACAGGATGGAAAAAAATTCCTAAGCCTATTTTCGCTCAGTTGTTAACAAATTCTCCCTAATTTGCAACGCTGAATAAAAATAAAAATAAAAATAACGGTGTAGATGGGCCCCACACAGATTGCCAACCGGATCTATCCTGTTGGCCAATTATAACTGAACGGAGATAACTACATGTGAACCGTTAGATTGAAATTAATCTAACGGCAATACACGTGCTGGGCTTTTCTTTTCTTTTTTTCTATTTTCGGGAGTCAGTTGTCTCCTGTTGTGAGCTGAATCTGCCGTGTTTTACAGTAACTTTTATATCAATTTCTGTATACATTGCATTCATTTGGGTTTAGATAGTACAGAATCTATGTAGTTTATGTTTATTTTCCAAATTATGGAATCTACACCAGTTTCTGTTTAATTCGCAGAAATCGAGGCGTTTTACAGCAATTCTACAGAAGGTCGGAAAAGCTCGGAAAACCACTACAGAAGTCCAAGGTCAAAGCAGCGGAACAAGTCTGAGAGCCAAGGCTACTCGACCTCGAGTAGGCCTACTCGACCTAGACGAGCCATTCCGAGCAACCTTGTCGACAGGGCCTGATCGAGAGAGCCAGACCACCCAGCTCCGGGACTCTACTCGACCTCGACAAGCACTGGTCGAGATCGACGAAGCCCAAAGTCATGCCCGGAGTCGACGAGGAGAGCTGCCCGAGAAGCCGAGGACGACCAGGCGAGACTCGCTGCCAGCGACTCCACTCGCTGCAGCGGACCACTCGCTGCCGCGGAAGAGGCCACTCGCTGCCAGCGGATGAAGCAACTCGCGGGAGCGGGAGCGGAAAGGGAGAACTCAACTCGACCTCGAGGACCCTTTGTCGAGGTCGACGAGCACCTTGAGTCCAGATCCGAGCATGTCCGAGCCAATCGACTAGACCTACCCGAGCAAACCCAGTCGACAAGCCCCTCCTACTCGACATCGACGAGGGGTGGTCGAGGTCGACAAGAGCCCAGGAAGCCATGACGAGCCACATCGAGCAGAAGCCACCCGAGGAGTCCAGCCGACGAAGACCCTACTCGAGGTCGACGAGACCTAGTTGAGGTCGAGTATACCCAGCTTCCAGAAACTTCTCGACGTGGCCTGTCCGAGTAGAATTGGAGTTCCTTGGGCGAGAAGGCGGAAGATTCTATCCAAATCCATCGAAGATCTATCCGATTCCATCAAGTTCTATCCAAGGAGACAAGATCTATCAACATCATGAAGACTTACCCTATTTAGTTTTATCTTTTCCTTTTAGATTTATTTCCATAAAACAATTTATTTATCCTTTCAAGTTTTAGATATAGTTTTATATAGAGATAGATATCTTCTTTCCTAGAATAGCTAGGGAATGAAGACTATAAATAAGGCCCTAGGGGGCTCAGTTTTATTCATTCCAGTTCAGATTCAGTTTCGAAGAGAATTAGTTAGTTCCACAGAGAAGTTTAGGAGTTCTAAGGTTTTTAGGGTTTTGGCTTTCTGCGAAAGTTGATTGCCGGGATTGTAAAGGCTTTTGAATATAGTTTTTATGCAATTTAGTTCTTTTCATCAATCAATGTCTTTTATTGCAATGAGGCGTGAGTAGTCCACCCACTTCTGGGGCTGGGGTGAGCCCGACGGTGGCCATGTGAGGCGATGCAATAAAGGTCAGATCTTTTTGTGTGATTCATCTTCTATCCCTATAAGCATGATTCTTTTGCGAGAGTTGAAGGTGATCCTTGTTTGTATTATTGAAGCGAAAGTGATCTTAATGCAACTTGGGTTAATTATGTGAAAAAGGGTTAGTAACAATTAGGGTTTATGCGAAAGCCTCTATATGCATATTTGTTAATGACGAAAGTTATTTGATGGAAACCATGATATTTTATGCCTTTATGTGTTGTTTTGCATGGTTATCGTTGTGGTGTTGAAACTCTGGCCTTGGAGGTCTTTTAGCATATTGTGTTAATTTCTGTCAAATTTCTGAATTCTGTCGAAAATCTGCAATTTACAGTTTTCGTTACTGTCTTGTCGATCTAGAGGACAGTTACTCGAGATCGATTAGCTTCTGTGTCCTCGTTTTATTTGCTGTTTCGCTTTGTCTTTGCTTTATTTCTTGCTTTGTTCTTTGCTTTTGTTTTAGTTGCCCTTGCCGGGTTTATTTGTTTCTTTCTTTTCTGTGTTTCTGTCTTTCTGTTGCTGTTGTGAGAATTTACAGCTACCTGAGAACTGCTGACGTGCTTCCTCGTGGATTCGATCCTGACTATTCTCTTACTACAACGGGAGGAAGTCTTGTATTATTTGCTGAGACAGGGAAGTCAGTTTGAACTTTATTTTATATTTATTTCAATACTCGACATACTCCTGTCTAGTCAAAAAATTGGCACCGTTGCCGGGGAAGCAATCAATCGCGCCTTAGGTAGTCAGTTCTCACTGTTTCTTTGAGTTAGCTTGCATGTGTATGCGTCGTTCTGGTCAAACACCTGAGTTTGACGCCTTAGACGAACCAGAACGCCTTTTTCACATCAGAGCTCAACTACAAAGAGCCATGGCAGCTGCGGAGACACAGGAACAGCTGATCGCTAGGCTTACCAGGGAATTAGCCGCTAAAGATGCTGCTATCGCCGCTGAGAGAGCAGCAAGGGAACAAGCAGCTGAACGCGCGAGGCAAGCGAAAACTGAGCTTGCCCAATATCCAACCACTGCTGAGGATTATATGCATCCGACTCTCATCGTGCCTGAATCGGCGATTCTTATCCCTGAAAACTCTTTTGAAATTCGCACTCAGTTTCTTATAGAGCTTAAAAATAATGCCTTTTATGGTAGATTTAATGAGTGTCCTCTTGAACATATTACTAATTTTCATGATATGTGCCGTACTCTTGCAGAAGGTACAACTCTGGAATATGTCAAGATGAAATCTTTTTCGCTGGTCTCTCGCTGGGCCTGCACTGAAATGGCTGGAAGGGCTGAAAGCAAAATCACTTACAACCTGGGCTCAAGTAGAGCAAGAGTTTCTGAACAAATTCTTCCCACCTGCCAAAACAGCACATCTCTGCCAGAAAATCACCGCCTTCAAACAGCAGAAAGGGGAACCACTGGCAAAGGCATGGGAGCGCTACAAGGAACTTCTGCGATCTTGCCCTACTCATGGACAGCCACCCTACATCATCCAGGAGATCTTCTTCAACTCTCTGGATCAAGTCACTAGGGACAGAATCAACAATTATACTCGCTATGAGTATCTGACGATGCCTACAAGTGACGCATGGGGTGTGCTAGAGAAGCTCACCAACTACGACAACAAGTATGGGTCTACTGTAACCTATGAAGAGAACCCATACGCCAGGCCAGCACCATCCATGCCCCTATATGAGCCATCTAAAGAGATTGATCCTGATGTTAGGGAGCAATACTACAGAGACCAGAATTAGAAGCTCCTCAAACAAGTCAAATATCTCTCTGTCAACCAGCCTTGCATAGAATGCGGATCGCAAAGGCACACCACTCCTGAGTGCCCACACACAGAGCAAGTCAGGATGGCAGAGCATCATGAGGATGTAGCTTACGCAGGGGGTCCCAGTCGCTACATGGGGGACCAAAGGTTTCAGCAACCACAGTGGAACCGAGGTGTCCCTAAGAATCCCCCGCCCTACAGAGCTCCAGGACATCCAGAAAGGGACCAAAAGAAGGATGATATACAGACAGTCCTGGAGGAAATACGGAGGAACCACTCAGAAACTAGGCAGTCCTTCAACTCCGTCTATACTCATATGCAAGGTGTCAACTCTAGGCTTGGGGAAATTGATATCTGGAGGAAAACAGTTGATACACAGATTGGTCAGCTAGCAGCAGGAATTCCCAGACAGTCGGGTACACTCCCTGGATCTTCAGAACCAAATCCTAAGGAAAAGACTGGACACATCGCTGCTATAAAACTCAGAAGCGGCCATCAACTGCAAGAGCCAGAGGTCGGGAACCAGCAGAACGACGAGGAACAGCAAGTCGATCTCAACAAAGCCGTGGTCGATCTCGACAAAGGACTAGTCGACCTCGACAAAGGACTCGTCGACCTCGAGGAGAGCCTGCCAAAATCTTCGTCTGCACCACACAGCCACTCGACTGGGCCCAATCTGGTCGATGTCGACAAAGGCCTTGTCGATGTCGAGGAGCCCCTGGTCGACGTAGAGAAATCTGCAGCAACTCCGACGTCTGTTCTGGCTCCAACGCAGAAAAAGAAGCTGCCTTTCCCCACAAAATCTCTAAAGGACCCGGCGGAGAAAAAGTTTCAGCGCTTCATCAAGATGCTTCAGAAGCTCAACGTCACCATCCCCTTCACAGAAGCTCTCAATGAAATGTCATCCTATGTCAAGTTCCTGAAGGAGATCCTGAGCAAAAAGCGATCGATGGCAGAAATCACAGAGGAGTGCAGCCATCTGGACATATTGGAGAAGAGGCCGGATCCAGGTAAGTTTGCTATAACTATTGGATTTGGTCCATACAAAATTAATGCCCTATGTGATCTTGGAGCTAGTGTTAGTATTATGCCTTTAACGATTTGGTCCAAGATTAAGATAGGTGCCTTGGAGCCTGTGGATGCTAGACTATACATGGCCAACAACACGGTGGTCATTCCAACAGGCATGGTGGAAAATGTCCCAGTACTAGTAGGTAAATTCTTCGTTCCTGCTGATTTCTTAATAGTTGATATGCAAGAAGATCCTACTTGTCCAATTATTTTAGGAAGACCATTCTTGGCAATGGTGGATGCCAACATAAGCGTAAGGAAAGGAGTGCTCACCTTCAACATCAGCGATGAGGTCATTGAGTATTCCTTTAACAAAACTGAAAGGCATACTGGTCCAATGGAAGAGGTCAAATCTATCTCAGCTGGCTACATCACCTGCGGGGAACCTAAGGTCAGAAATATGACCCCTGAGGAGATAGAAAAGAGGGACATGAAGGCCCAGGTGGAGGAGATCATGGCAATCCTCAAGGAGAACACAGAAAATCCAATCGACACAGAGCAAGGTAAGTCGTTGTGGATTAATTATTTCTCGGATGCCTTGACAGGTGCTAAGTATGGGGTCAAGATCGACCAGGGCTCCTCGACCTCGAGTAGAACCCTAGTCGATCTCGACCAGACCAAGGAGACTCCACCAGAGCCGGCTTCGTCGAGCAGCAAACCAGAGGAGCCACCCTACTCGATCTCGAGTAGGCTCGTCGAGGTCGACCACAACTCGGAGCCACCAGTCCATGCTTCCTCGAGCGCACCACCAGAGCCAGGACCAGCCTCGTCGATCTCGACAAGCCTTGTCGAGGTCGACCACAACTCGGCGCCACTAGACCCTGCTTCCTCGACGCCGCAGCAACTAGGAGGAGAGCCCTCGTCGATCTCGACAAGCCTTGTCGATGTCGACCACCACTCGGCTCCACCAGATCCGCCTTCGTCGATGAGCAAACCACCAGGAGAGGAACCCTTGTCGAGGTCGACCAGGCTTGTCGAGATCGACAAGACCTGTCCTTCGTCGACTTCTAAATCTTCGAGCAGACCACCATCAGGACCAGCAGACTTGTCGAGATCGACTAACCCTAGTCGAGATCGACCAAACATCGTGGTCCCCGATTCCGTTTCTGCGAAGGTGAGCCAAGGTATGGATCTTTCTTCTCCCATTTCCATTAAAGATTTATCTATACATGGGAGAGGTCTGCCTTGGTATGTGCGATTGTGCAGGATATCCAATGATGAGCCTAAGGAATATGAAGTTGGAGACAAACTCTATGTCTCTAAGTCGAAGGATCATTGGTTTCCCAACAAATTCAACAAGAAGCGGATGGGACCATTCGTGGTGAACAAGATCCATTCTGGAGGATTACAGCTGATGGACAAGAATGGAGTCCTATTTGAAGCCCAAGCTACATGGGCCCTGCAGATGCCACCTTGAGCAGAAATGGAAAGTCGGCCTAGCAACTATAACATCTAGAGCATGTACATAGACTTTTTAGGACATTTGAGACTTTGTTTTATTTTGGTTTTGAACATTTTGGTTTTTTCTATTATAGGTATATGTCTTCTAACTTTTCAGGTCAATGGATAGAACCAAGCTACATTAACACTCGGCCTAGGAGAGACTCCATTCGAAATTTTGCGGCTCTGCGCTCATGTCTTGTGAGTTTTTTTCTTTACCCTTTACATTGTTTTTATACAGTGAGGACACTGTAATGTTTAAGTATGGGGTGGGGGAAGAGCTTAATTTGTGCATATTTGATTTATTTGACATGACTTGTGCATTATTTCTTGGAATTGCTACATGGCTATTTTGGAAGGCATTATTGATTTATGTGCTTATATGCGTGAATTTCCAAAAATTTGAGAAACATGACCCCCATTGAAAATTTTTGAATAATGTCATGGAAGCTTATATTGAACTCGACGATGCAAAATTGGATTCATTAGAGATATAGCATGAAATTGCCTAGTAAAGGGAAGTCACAATGAAGTGCATTATTTCTTGAAAACCATAAAAGGAGTAAAATTTGAAGTTGCTTTTGACATATTGCATGATAAGATGATGGAGGACTTTATATTTCCATATAATGCTCATTGTTTAAAATCCTAGCCATACCTATGCTTATGCATCACAAAAGCCATGTTATGCCTTATTTCAAATATTGCTCCACATATTCTTAAATATTTGCCATTCTTTACCTTATCCGGGGATTATGTTGAGAATGATGTTACATTATGGAGATGTTATATGGTTGTTGTGATTGTTATACATCATTATTGGAGTTTGGAAAGGAAATTGTTTGAATTATATGGAAAATTTAATGAGTGAAAGAAAATCCAATCACCTCAGGAGATAAAGGTAGATTGACCCTGCTCTCTGAGATAATAGTTTGGAGAGATGGTACACATTGTGAGGAGTCCGAAGCACTAAGTATCCGGGGCCATTCATGACACTCATGTTTGCGACTCGCGAGAAGGCAGTGCTGAGGTTAGAGAGGTAAAAGCATTATTATTGAGAAAAGCAATATGAAAGGTGATGAATTATATGGAGAAAAAATGTGGAATGAAACTCAAAATTTGGAAATACTCCATTTCCCCGGATCAACAGCACCACATTGCCAAAAATTGCCCACCTTTAGCCTTTTACCAATCTTCTCCTTCATGAGCTTAAATTAAAGTCTTCTTGATTATCAATGCTTTGTCACTTATATTGTTTTTGCATAACCCTCCTTTTGTGAGTAGATGTTGCTTTTACATATTTGCACATGCATGAATCTGTGACACTAGTACCTTTTCGAGGATGGTAATTGATTGCAGGGTTATATGAGAATGAATCTAAGATGTGGAGAGTTTTGAATTCTTCCGCTGAATGACAAATAAAAGTATTGCTTGAGGACAAGCAAGCTTAAGTATGGGGTGTTTGTTGTGAGCTGAATCTGCCATGTTTTACAGTAACTTTTATATCAATTTCTGTATACATTGCATTCATTTGGGTTTAGATAGTACAGAATCTATGTAGTTTATGTTTATTTGCCAAATTATGGAATCTACACCAGTTTCTGTTTAATTCGCAGAAATCGAGGCGTTTTACAGCAATTCTACAGAAGGTCGGAAAAGCTCGGAAAACCACTACAGAAGTCCAAGGTCAAAGCAGCGGAACAAGTCTGAGAGCCAAGGCTACTCGACCTCGAGTAGGCCTACTCGACCTAGACGAGCCTGTCCGAGCAACCTTATCGACAGGGCCTGATCGAGAGAGCCAGACCACCCAGCTCCGGGACTCTACTCGACCTCGACAAGCATTGGTCGAGATCGACGAAGCCCAAAGTCATGCCCGGAGTCGACGAGGAGAGCTTCCCGAGAAGCCGAGGACGACCAGGCGAGACTCGCTGCCAGCGACTCCACTCGCTGCAGCGGAAGAGGCCACTCGCTGCCAGCGGATGAAGCAACTCGCGGGAGCGGGAGCGGAAAGGGAGAACTCAACTCGACCTCGAGGACCCTTTGTCGAGGTCGACGAGCACCTTGAGTCCAGGTCCGAGCATGTCCGAGCCAGTCGACTAGACCTACCCGAGCAAACCCAGTCGACAAGCCCCTCCTACTCGACATCGACGAGGGGTGGTCGAGGTCGACAAGAGCCCAGGAAGCCATGACGAGCCACATCGAGCAGAAGCCACCCGAGGAGTCCAGCCGACGAAGACCCTACTCGAGGTCGACGAGACCTAGTCGAGGTCGAGTAGACCCAGCTTCCAGAAACTTCTCGACGTGGCCTGTCCGAGTAGAATTGGAGTTCCTTGGGCGAGAAGGCGGAAGATTCTATCCAAATCCATCGAAGATCTATCCGATTCCATCAAGTTCTATCCAAGGAGACAAGATCTATCAACATCATGAAGACTTACCCTATTTAGTTTTATCTTTTCCTTTTAGATTTATTTCCATAAAACAATTTATTTATCCTTTCAAGTTTTAGATATAGTTTTATATAGAGATAGATATCTTCTTTCCTAGAATAGCTAGGGAATGAAGCCTATAAATAAGGCCCTAGGGGGCTCAGTTTTATTCATTCCAGTTCAGATTCAGTTTCGAAGAGAATTAGTTAGTTCCACGGAGAAGTTTAGGAGTTCTAAGGTTTTTAGGGTTTTGGCTTTCTGCGAAAGTTGATTGCCGGGATTGTAAAGGCTTTTGAATATAGTTTTTATGCAATTTAGTTCTTTTCATCAATCAATGTCTTTTATTGCAATGAGGCGTGAGTAGTCCACCCACTTCTGGGGCTGGGGTGAGCCCGACGGTGGCCATGTGAGGCGATGCAATAAAGGTCAGATCTTTTTGTGTGATTCATCTTCTATCCCTATAAGCATGATTCTTTTGCGAGAGTTGAAGGTGATCCTTGTTTGTATTATTGAAGCGAAAGTGATCTTAATGCAACTTGGGTTAATTATGTGAAAAAGGGTTAGTAACAATTAGGGTTTATGCGAAAGCCTCTATATGCCTATTTGTTAATGACGAAAGTTATTTGATGGAAAGCATGATATTTTATGCCTTTATGTGTTGTTTTGCATGGTTATCGTTGTGGTGTTGAAACCCTGGCCTTGGAGGTCTTTTAGCATATTGAGTTAATTTCTGTCAAATTTCTGAATTCTGTCGAAAATCTGCAATTTACAGTTTTCGTTACTGTCTTGTCGATCTAGAGGACAGTTACTCGAGATCGAGTAGCTTCTGTGTCCTCGTTTTATTTGCTGTTTCGCTTTGTCTATGCTTTATTTCTTGCTTTGTTCTTTGCTTTTGTTTTAGTTGCCCTTGCCGGGTTTATTTGTTTCTTTCTTTTCTGTGTTTCTACCTTTCTGCTGTTGTTGTGAGAATTTACAGCTACCTGAGAACTGCTGACGTGCTTCCTCGTGGATTCGATCCTGACTATTCTCTTACTACAACGGGAGGAAGTCTTGTATTATTTGCTGAGACAGGGAAGTCAGTCTGAACTTTATTTTATATTTATTTCAATACTCGACATACTCCTGCCTAGTCAACATCTCCTTGCACCATGCACCACTTTTTCGAGATTCAGTTATTCTTTATTAATTCATTTACTGTGTAATTTATTTGATTGAGTCACAACATCAATCGGACGCCCCCTTGGGCAAACGTCTATCAATATGATATACCAACCCGGGTTAAAATCCTTCCAATTCTTATTTTTCAGCCTTTAATTTTTATGCTCCATTTTGTCACCCTCTAATTTTTCCCTTCCCCTCCATCTTCTCCTAATTGATTTTGTTGACCCGAGTTTGACCTCCCTTGGAAATAGCTCCATATCTTTCACGATCCAATCAATGATGGTTGAAAATTTCATTTCATTTTTTTTGTAACAACAAAATTACATATGAAATAATATTAATAATAATAATAATATCAGTTAGTTCATTACATATGAAATACTCCGTAACCAACTAGTATTAGACATGGTTGGTATTATGTTGACATAATTCTCCTGCTAGTTATAATAACACTAATAATAATAATAGTAATAAAATAATTATAAAATAAGAATAAGAATATGAATAAAAAATAATATTTATATTAATAATCAAAATAAGAATAAGAAAAATATGCAGTAGAGTAATTATTATGACCAAAAAAGCGAATATAACTGTAAATACAATTTCTGTTTTTTTTTTCAAAAAGAAAAGTAGAATTCAAGGCTTGTGGGACACGCGGTGCGCTGTGATTGGCTGGGACCAAGGTGGGTCCGGCGCAGCGGGTATAGCATCAGCCATTCGCATGACTTGTATTCAATCGTGGCCCTTAATTTCCTGAAATCCAACGGTTCAACTTTTCAATCTGTTCTCTCAGCTATGGACAAATGGAGATGGGAATTTCCTTCAAAAAAAAATTTACATTACATACACACACAAATAACCTACTATTGTTGTAAATACTGCAATTATATTGTTTCATAAAATAAAATTTATAATAATCTAAACTACTTTTGTTTATAAATAGTTTTGTTTAATAATACTGGATTTTTTTTAAACATCTCAAAGTTGCTCTATTGACTAATTAAAACGACATTACACCAAATAATAATAATAATAAAATAATTACAAAATAAGAATAAGAATATGAATAAAAATAATATTTATATTAATAATCAAAATAAGAATAAGAAAAATATGCAGTAGAGTAATTATTACTCCGTATGACCAAATATGCGAATATAACTGTAAATACAATTTCTGTTTTTTTTTTAAAAAAGAAAAGTAGAATTCAAGGCTTTTGGGACACGTGGTGCGCTGTGATTGGCTGGGACCAATGTGGGTCCGGCGCAACGTGTATAGCATCAGCCATTCGCATGGCTTGTATTCAATCGTGGCCCTTAATTTCCTGAAATCCAACGGTTCAAGTTTTCAATCTGTTCACTCAGCTATGGACCAATGGAGATGGGGATTTCCTTCAAAAAAAAATTTACATTGCATACACACACAAATAACCTACTGTTGTTGTAAATACTGCAATTATATTGTTTCATAAAATAAAATTTCTAATAATCTAAACTACTTTTGTTTATAAATAGTTTTGTTTAATAATATTGGGTTTTTTTTAAACATCTAAAAGTTGCTCCAACTGTTGGATATGAACCTAATTAAAATAATAACTGAGGTATTATTTATATTATTTTTCAAAATATAAATAATAATAATAACATATATATATATATATATATATATATACACACGTTATTTTGGATTTTCCTATAGATGATTCCAAGATATATTGTACCTCATAATCTCGCAATTTTTCAAATATTCCAAGATATATTCTACCTCATAATAATAATAAGAATAATAATAATAATAATAATAATAATAATAATAATGATAATAATAATAATAATAATAATAATAATAATAATAATAATAATAATAATAATAATAATAATAATAATAATAATAATAATAATAATAATAATAATAATAATAATAATAATATATTTTCATAATTTTACATAATCTCCAAAAAAATATTTCCTTCCAAGCCTCAACATTTTTTCCTTCAATATTTGAAAATCTAAATGTGTGGAAAAACCAATTGAAAGAAAAATATATATTGACCAATGAAAATCTTTTAGCTTTTGCTATGTCCAAAGTGGTTATTTCCAAGACAATAATGATGGAAGAGTGGGTCCCTCAAACCGCCTCCCTCCCTCACTCCACTTCAAAAAGGCCAAATTCAAAATTAAGGAAATCCGAAATCCCTATTGTCTTGGAAATCCGGGTTAGACGAAAATTTAAAAGTGGTTAAATTGTTTAAAAAAAGGGGGGGATAGAGGTTCGAACCTGGGGCAACAGCATGCTAGGATAGGGGTTTAACCAATGGAGCTATGATAGATTACATTTGTAACGGCCCAGAATTATGATTTCCGGGTTACGTTTCAAGGGATAAAACCCCTTGTTCGGATCTTGCAATCCAGGTACGGGTCGAGGTTTCAAACTCATTTCAAAGGTCAGTAGAAGAGGGATTTCAAACCCTAAAGTGTCGTAGGGCCGTTGGGTACCCTTAACATGTCCTAAGACTATGTCGTGAAATCCAATTCAAATGAAATAAAGCGGAAGCAAAGTTAAGATACAATGACACAACAGAATCGGGTCAAAACCAAATCATAAACAAGTGATTACCATTTGCCAAGTTAGAATATTAGTCAGGTTCTTTGATTCGCCCAAGGGTTTCCCGTCACATAAGCATGGAGCAAACAAGATCTGCAGAAATACCTTTAAAAGAATAACGGGGAAAGGAGTCAGATCGAGCCACTCATGCGGGACCGGCAGTCCTCGCTGAGGCCACATAGTATGTGATATACCTAATAAAGATGCTCTAATGCAATACGAAAGTCAAACACACTAGCATGCTCCTAATTCATAATAATGTGCAGAAATATTGTAAAGGGCCCAAGACAATGCCAACGGCATATCCCTCTCCTACCTCCACCCCTTCCGATAGGCGGAGACTGGCCAGCTCGTGAATGCATTCATTCATAATAGGGCGGCATGCATGCCTAACCCGCTCCACAATAAAGCCCGCAGGCATATCATAATATAAGGAAGTTCATGACTCGATTGACTCAGGGTACCCGATGAGGTTGGGCTACCCTATGACCCTAGCAAAGACTCTAGGACTATCACAGATAACGGCCGTTCTGTTTCAAATGCATAAAGTAAACAGATGCTCAATCAATTAGTGCAACCTAAACATGATACTACATGGCATGCTTTTATGCATATGCAACACCTAACATAAAATGCAACAACAAGCATGAATGTCCAACCTGAGTAAGCCCCCTAGGGAACTTACCTGAAGATGCAGAACAGCATGATAATACAAGCAAGGGCCCAAATGCAAGTCCAAAGCAGTCCAAAAGCAATCCAAACGCAATACACATCTATTATCAAGCCACTTCCGTAAGCTACCAGACTAACATTCACACACACGAAACCCAAGTTTTCAACATCCTTAAAACCAATCGACGGTAAAATCATTTTTCCAAAACCTTTCCGATATGATCGACATCAACCAAAACCATTTAATCAAAATCATTGATAAATCTCACCAACAGTATTTCTCAACTCTTAAATCCCAAATTAAGTCAACTCATATTCAAAATAATTTCCCAACTCTTACTTGGCCAAATTCCGACATTTATCATTTAAATCCTCAACAAATTCTCAAAATCATATTATTAACACAATACCGGCATGTTTATTTTCAAAATCATTACATAAATAAATTCTGACACTTAGTCACAAAATAATTCTATTTTCACAACTATATTTATAAATTACAACTCATAATTCATTTCAAATTCTCTAAAATAACATATTTAAATCATCACTTAAAACATATTCCAATATTGTCTCTTTGAAACTATTTTATAATATATATACTCCAATTATTTAATAATTAAATATTAAGTCCGAAAATCCCCAAAATAAATCTTGTAGTATTAATACACATTTTATCTCATAACCCCCAACAAAATTAGGCCCAAGGAAAATAATGGCCCAATCCCTTCTTAAATTCGGATCCAAACAAAACCCCAACCCAAAAATCTTCAATAAAGACTGAACCGGTTTACCTTTTACTAAAACATTGGACCGGTCCCAATTAAAGAACAAAACCGAACCCCCTCAAAGCCACTGTTCATCGTCTTTTTAAAGAAAAAGAACGCTCCCCTGTGTTCAGGAAGGAAAACCGAGAAAAGGAAGGAGAGGAGGAAGGGCCGCCGGCGATGGCGCGGGGCTCCGACCACCTATTCCCGACATCGACACACGCACACACAAGGCAAGAAGGAAAGGAAGGAGGTGGAAAGAGGAGCTCACCGAGCGGATTTGCCTCGCAGGAAAAGCTCTGTCCTGGGCTCGATTTGAGTTCGTCGATGCTCGATTGGGGCTCGCCGGAGTCTCGGGGGAGGTTTCTCAGACCTGGGTCGAACATTCGGTCAAGAAAGGTGGAACCCTTGAGTTTTTGAGGGAGAAAGAGGAAGGGAACCCTTACCGGCGTTTTTCAGAAGGAAACAGGAGAAGAGGAGAGGGATGGCGGCGCCGGCGGCGCTCGGGAGGCGCCCGACTGGGGCTCGGGAAGCAGAGGCGAGCGTTCGGACAGGGTATGCTCAGTGGGTGCTCGGGGATGCTCGGCCGGTGCTCAGCGGCGCTCGGAGGTGCTCGGCGTGGCTGCTCGTGGTGGTGGAAGGGTGGTGGCGCAGGAGGTGGACTGAGCGATGGAGGAGCAAGCTTGGGGAGGGAGCTCTCGGCAATCCCCACAAGGAAGAGGATGGAGTTTGAGTTTGAAAGTGAAATGTGTAGGTGGGCGTTACAAATTGGCCTGCAAAATTGAAAAGCAAAGAAGCTTGTTGGGTTCCTGAGAAAAGAAATGAGGAAAAGTGGGGGATTTTGAATGGGAAACAGAGGTGAAGAGGAACCTATGGATTTTGAAGCAAAAAGGCAAAGGAAAGGCTATGAAATCAGACAAGGTTAGGGGAGGTTCAGTGTTGCTGCCATTGTTGCTGAGCTGTTGGATAAGAAGAAGGGAAGGAGACAAAAGAGCTGAGCTGCTCTACTTTCGGAAGAAGGGAATGGAGTAATAAAATATGTGATCCCCAATAAAATACCCGAACAAAATAAATCCCGAAAAGAAATAGAATATAATAAAATAAATCATGAAACCCGCTCACTCGACTTTAACCCGACTCAAAAGATATAAAGCTTAAAACTTCAAATTGAAATCGAATTCTCGAACTGAATCAAATAATAAAATTATATTATACTTTCAAATTTTAGCAAGCGAAAACGAAAATAAATCTGAATGAAAGCCCATTTAAAATAATTATATGCCGGAATTCATTTTAAGAGATTTTAAATAACCCGATTTAATTTCATTTCTAATTTCTTTTTTTTTTCCGAAATTTAGGATTTAAAATCCGGGCCTTTACATCATCCACCTCTAAAAACAACTCTCGTCCCCGAGACTAAAACAAAACAAAGTAGGGGATGAAGTTTGAATTGATGAGTCCAAGGACCATGTCCAAAGATCTTGTAATCATCTCGGTTACGTCTTCCGAGATTCTCACAACACTCTAGTCACGGTCGTGACATCTCCAATTGGCCTTGACAAGTATGCAATAAGCGCCCCTATCACATCCTTGCTTCGACTTTTCGGAAGTACCACAACTCTAAAAGTTCTACAATACCATCACTAGGTCTTAGCAAGTACCCCACAAGCGCCCTCATAGAATGCTTGTATCCACTTCGTGAAGTATAATAGAGTTGCCCAGGTTTGAAAAGTTTCTAAAGAGATTCCGAAATTGAAAATAAAGGTTAGCCTCAAAATTCTCGATATCGTTTATTCTTTAAAATTTCAAGTAATTCCTTTCCAAACCGCTCGAAATCTTCAAGTAGGACGTTTAACCAAGCAACTTTACACCATCACAAGTAAAATCGTTTCGATCAAAATTTTGTCTAAATCCTCCAGAACCAAATCAGCTTCCCGCATAACAATCAATCAAATTCAGAAGCTCGGAGGTGGAATCATCCACCTCTAAGGGCTAATCCCATATTCTCTTCCTTGTTTCCAGAATCAAATCAATCCATCAATCTCCATTCAAACAAGATTCATACGCCATAACAAATGCATAACAGCTTAAACCAATCAATCTCCAACCAACACATCATACGACAAGTCTCGACCATGTACCCACACAGTGCCACAAGGTCACATCAAGCATCTCCAAATCATACTAAAGGTTATAATGTGCATCTCAACAACATATCAAAATCATAACAACGTCTCGACATCACACCATAAATCATAAAAGGTATCTCACTATCGCATATCAACACCGCAATCATAGTAGAGCCAGTCACAACAAGGGATCTCATTTAGCGCATAAATTCACATAATCATCCTATCCAATTTCTATCCAGCATTATCATAACAGATTTATCACATCAAACATTTGTATTTGCAAGGTTAGCCACAACGGAATGTCATCATAAGTCAATGAAACAAAACTAATTGTAACCACATCAATACAAACAAGGTTATGCTAGTAAGATTCAACAAAAGGGAAGATCAAGCAGTATATCAACATCAAAATGTTAACATGCTCTTCAGATATCATCTCAACTCGTCACAACACCATATAACGATCATTTAGTCATTAGGCAGACATGCACTATTACCTCATATATATACAAGTCATATTCATGCTCTAAGTCGTATTCATCATTTAATATATCAATAATCATGCTCGCCAACCATATGATAACACCGTATTATCTCATGTATCATATCACAACACATCATACCATGCTTCTAAAACAGGATAGCAGAGCAGCAATATATCATGATAACATTTTTCACTATCAACTAGATTCCAATATTGCATAACAACATGTAATATCATTCTGGATCAGATTCATCATGGTTGCTATCTAACATTATACCAGCATATATATTAAGAAATCACATAAGCAAGAAGATCGTGACATCATCACCACTCAAATAAAACGCAATTCCCGCTCGCTCGCTTCCAATTCTCAAGCCAAGACCAACCATCTTCTAGACCCACCAACATCAACGCAGACAAAATTCCCTAAAGAAATATCAATTCATTCTGATACTCCAATCTCGCCTTTCATTCCACCAAGCACTACCTCGCACCATCCACCTCTAAGAACTCGCTCCTATCTCTAACCTCACGCCCGAGTACCCCCTTATACTATGTACTGAATACTCTCAAGGGTCATTTCTTACACTCTCACACTTCACAAGACATCTCAAACATCATGCCCAGCTAACCATACCCCCACCGAAGATTTACCCAAAAGCTTAATAGAATCGCCCAAGCATTGCCTCTCATAAATCCCAAGACTCACTCTGTCTCTCCTAAGCCTACATCTCTCTTGCGACTTATCTCATAACATCCCTGATCATCCTAATCACTCAAGCTCTTTCACCACTCTTCTACCACGCTACCAATGACCTCACCCACAGGTTTAAGGAAGAAGCAATAATGAAAATCATCAAACATAAGGTCTACAACATGTCAACTAGCAGTTATAAACATAACATCATGGGTTCAACAAGTCTCAGTTTACTATCATGCTCAATATTTATAGCAACATCATATATGAACATCATCAAATTGGGCTAGCAAGTTTCATCAAAACCTTATCAAATAAACAATTCAAGTTTCTCAGCATTTGCAGTTCACATTTTATATGTAACGAATTTAGATCATGCTTAGCAACTCAAGCATCAATGCATCAAGACATCACGTACATTAGAACTGTAAAGCACCGAATCATATCATCATAAACAACAGGCAATCAGACAACAGTTATTACCAAGTCAGCACATCAACACATAAACGTCACTGTCAAAGCATTTCAACATGGTTATCAACATATTCAGAAAAGTTAGCAATTCAAACGGAGGACACTCCCGCCTGCAAGTCATATCGTACTCGATAGTCGAAATCCTCAAACATACTTGTCCCACCAACACCGTCGATCATGAGGCTTGTGGGTTATGGGCCCACGCTTCCGCCACACAGCTCCATCGTTATGCAACTTTCTTTCTCTTTCAAGCAGTCGCTCACCGAATATCACAGAGGAGTCTAAGTTAGCAGAGATAGGGGAGTGACAAGGACGGAAACCCAATGTCCCTTCCGGAACAAACACGGACCGACACTAAAGACGACAACTAGAGACATAACTCCGACCCGAGAATAGTAACGATGCCCCTTGGAAGTTTATTAGGTTATAATCGCGACAAGCAAAAATGAATTTACCATGGAACACATTAGTCACATTACTCCACACTAACATGCACCTATCTCAAGGAGATCGACATGCATATTCATTCCAAAAGACATAATCGAATTCTACACGGGTGCGTGTGAGATAAGCTAATAGCCTTTTATTCCAGGAAAGCAGATATGCGTGGCAACTTCAAGCAAGATATGCGGAACCAGTAATGATCATGCAAGATTCAAAGTCATGCGGTATTTAATAAGGATGACAAATATCATGTATATGAACAATGCACGAGCATGGTACACACATCAACAATTGAGTTCAAACATAGCATGACGAGGTATATCATAGCAAGCAGATTAGGCACCATACAAGAAGATATACGGGCATCATAGTAACTATCTCATCATAACACACTGGTCATATAGTAGGTCAAGCACGACACGTAATCATACGACGAGATACATTTAGAAAACACATGTCCTACATGATACTAGCAACACATGATGTGATACAAGCACGATCAGGAGCCATAAAAAGGGGGTTAACAAGATCTTCACGAAACATGAGGAATCATCAAAAGTAACAAGAAGGACATCATGGGCAGTAGATTATAATCATGCGAGGTGCCAAGTCATACATCTATGTCAGCACAAGAGGATTTCATAACGTAATAGGGAAACACTGCCGAGTGATAACATGTAAGCATGCTATGATAAACCATCACCGAAAGCAATCGATCATCGAATTCAAAATCAATCCAATTTGCATGAGCAAGACATTTTATGGTAATAGAAAGAGGGAAGAACCGCACTACCAGAAACCTAACTCGAGAGAGAATTAGCAATAATGCAGGCAATATACAATTCACACGAGTCACCATCAAGGATCCTACATGATACTAAAGGTTCAACATAACTTACAATACATGCATGCAACTAATCATGACATCATGTAAGAAATCAATTCAATCACATTCCAACAATATAGAAGCACGAGGAATGTTTCACGATGTATACTACGAGTTTAAACAACAAGGCAATATAGTTGGAACACGGGAACATGAGTTCAAACCAACACATACTGGGATAAAACATGCATTTATCAAGACTCATTTACACCAACATAATCCCAATTCAGTGCAGGTATCACACAACAGTATAAATTGCAGAGTAAGCAACAATAATTAACCTAATGTATATATAACAAACGGGCATGCTATTGATTCTTGTCACAAAAGGGATAATAGGCATTGACACATCATCATCCAACATGCTAAGATGATCATCTATCAACATTCATACAAAGGGGAATTGATCACACTATCATAAACCTAATAGAGTAAAATCATGTAGATTCATTTCATGCAACTCACACTTCCATTCAATCCTACGATCAATAGGCCAAGACATAACACAAGACCTAAGCAATGTAACCAATCATAGATGCAACAACCTGGGTAGCATTTTACCAATGGTCATTCGCGGGGTGCATGCCAAAGATTACAGAATTATATCATGCAATTCAGAGAGAGTCACAATTACAATCGGACGGAGATCCCCAAGGGCAACCATTGACTTTCCCAACTGACTCATCACCCCTCTTTCCCGTGGGGCTTTGGTACGACTCATTGTGGTAAGGAAATAAAGGTTGGTCATCATATGAGTCAATAAAGACAACCCCATGACACCTTACTTTTGACTCAAAATGTCATCAAGAACCACCTTCCAATACTCACGCAGACAACCTTCATACCCATAAATGACTCCGACACAATTTGTTTACCAACCCGATTCCCCGTGGAAGACACTGACGTACGGGAAAAAGACTCGATAGAACCGTCAAAGGGTTAACAAAAATAGTGAAGGAGGCTATTTCACACAAGCTGGGTTTGACCACACAAAATAAGGGTACTCCCACTATCCCGTTTACATAGATCAGTCAATACACATTTAATTGTTAGGGATACCAATCAGACTTTAGCATATTAAGCACTCAGCATAGAATAAGTCAATAACACTCATAATGATCTCCTTAGAGTCTCCCAACCCATCTGTAAAGAACAAGCTGGTATTTTGCCTACCGTTCCCACTACACCCAATAGGGGTGGTCTAGCGCTTTCACTACCCACTCGCGTCCCCATTTGGTCGGTCTTCCTCTTTTATTACAAGTCAAGTCCATTACTTAGTCCAATTTCAATTAGTCATCTTAAGTTCATTTTGCCCTTCTTAAAATCCCTTGAAATCCTTTGAAATTCATGGGCGGTTTTCCAAAACATACACTCGACCCTTGCGTACCCGAATTGCACAACCTCAGCTCTGATACCATCTTTGTAACGGCCCAGAATTATGATTTCCGGGTTACGTTTCAAGGGATAAAACCCCTTGTTCGGATCTTGCAATCCAGGTACGGGTCGAGGTTTCAAACTCATTTCAAAGGTCAGTAGAAAGAGGGATTTCAAACCCTAAAGTGTCGTAGGGCCGTTGGGTACCCTTAACATGTCCTATGACTATGTCGTGAAATCCAATTCAAATGAAATAAAGCGGAAGCAAAGTTAAGATACAATGACACAACAGAATCGGGTCAAAACCAAATCATAAACAAGTGATTACCATTTGCCAAGTTAGAATATTAGCCAGGTTCTTTGATTCGCCCAAGGATTTCCCGTCACATAAGCATGGAGCAAACAAGATCTGCAGAAATACCTTTAAAAGAAGAACGGGGAAAGGAGTCAGATCGAGCCACTCATGCGGGACCGGCAGTCCTCGCTGAGGCCACATAGTATGTGCTATACCTAATAAAGATGCTCTAATGCAATACGAAAGTCAAACACACTAGCATGCTCCTAATTCATAATAATGTGCAGAAATACTGTAAAGGGCCCAAGACAATGCCAACGGCATATCCCTCTCCTACCTCCATCCCTTCCGATAGGCGGAGACTGGCCAGCTCGTGAATGCATTCATTCATAATAGGGCGGCATGCATGCCTAACCCGCTCCACAATAAAGCCCGCAGGCATATCATAATATAAGGAAGTTCATGACTCGATTGACTCAGGGTACCCGATAAGGCTGGGCTACCCTATGACCCTAGCAAAGACTCTAGGACTATCACAGATAACGGCCGTTCTGTTTCAAACGCATAAAGTAAACAGATGCGCAATCAATTAGTGCAACCTAAACATGATACTACATGGCATGCTTTTATGCATATGCAACACCTAACATAAAATGCAACAACAGGCATGAATGTTCAACCTGAGTAAGCCCCCTAGGAAACTTACCTGAAGATGCAGAACAACAGGATAATACAAGCAAGGGCCCAAATGCAAGTCCAAAGCAATCCAAACGCAATACACACCTATTATCAAGCCACTTCCGTAAGCTACCAGACTAACATTCACACACACGAAACCCAAGTTCTCAACATCCTTAAAACCAATCGACGGTAAAATCATTTTTCCAAAACCTTTTCGATATGATCGACATCAACCAAAACCATTTAATCAAAATCATTGATAAATCTCACCAACAGTATTTCTCAACTCTTAAATCCCAAATTAAGTCAACTCATATTCAAAATAATTTCCCAACTCTTACTTGGCCAAATTCCGACATTTATCATTTAAATCCTCAACAAATTCTAAAAATCATATTATTAACACAATACCGGCATGTTTATTTTCAAAATCATTACATAAATAAATTCTGACACTTAGTCACAAAATAATTCTATTTTCACAACTATATTTATAAATTACAACTCATAATTCATTTCAAATTCTCTAAAATAACATATTTAAATCATCACTTAAAACATATTCCAATAGTGTCTCTTTGAAACTATTTTATAATATATATACTCCAATTATTTAATAATTAAATATTAAGTTCGAAAATCCCCAAAATAAATCTTGTAGGATTAATACACATTTTATCTCATAACCCCCAACAAAATTAGGCCCATGGAAAATAATGGCCCAATCCCTTCTTAAATTCGGATCCAAACAAAGCCCCAACAAAAAAATCTTCAATAAAGACTGAACCGGTTTACCTTTTACTAAAACATTGGACCGGTCCCAATTAAAGAACAAAACCGAACCCCCTCAAAGCCACTGTTCATCGTCTTTTTAAAGAAAAAGAACGCTCCCCTGTGTTCAGGAAGGAAAACCGAGAAAAGGAAGGAGAGGAGGAAGGGCCGCCGGTGATGGCGCGGGGCTCTGACCACCTATTCCCGACATCGACACACGCACACACAAGGCAAGAAGAAAGGGAAGGAGGTGGAAAGAGGAGCTCACCGAGCGGATTTGCCTCGCCGGAAAAGCTCCGTCCTGGGCTCGATTTGAGTTCGTCGATGCTCGATTGGGGCTCGCCGGAGTCTCGGGGGAGGTTTCTCAGACCTGGGTCGAACATTCGGTCAAGAAAGGTGGAACCCTTGAGTTTTTGAGGGAGAAAGAGGAAGGGAACCCTTACCGGCGTTTTTCAGAAGGAAACAGGAGAAGAGGAGAGGGATGGCGGCGCCGGCGGCGCTCGGGAGGCGCCCGAGCTCTCGGCAATCTTGGGGAGGGAGCTCTCGGCAAGCTTGGGGAGGGAGCTCTCGGCAATCCCCACAAGGAAGAGGATGGAGTTTGAGTTTGAAAGTGAAATGTGGAGGTGGGGGTTACAAATTGGCCTGCAAAATTGAAAAGCAAAGAAGCTTGTTGGGTTCCTGAGAAAAGAAATGAGGAAAAGTGGGGGATTTTGAATGGGAAACAGAGGTGAAGAGGAACCTATGGATTTTGAAGCAAAAAGGCAAAGGAAAGGCTATGAAATCAGACAAGGTTAGGGGAGGTTCAGTGTTGCTGCCATTGTTGCTGAGCTGTTGGATAAGAAGAAGGGAAGGAGACAAAAGAGCTGAGCTGCTCTACTTTCGGAAGAAGGGAATGGAGTAATAAAATATGTGATCCCCAATAAAATACCCGAACAAAATAAATCCCGAAAAGAAATAGAATATAATAAAATAAATCATGAAACCCGCTCACTCGACTTTAACCCGACTCAAAAGATATAAAGCTTAAAACTTCAAATTGAAATCGAATTCTCGAACTGAATCAAATAATAAAATTATATTATACTTTCAAATTTTAGCAAGCGAAAACGAAAATAAATCTGAATGAAAGCCCATTTAAAATAATTATATGCCGGAATTCATTTTAAGAGATTTTAAATAACCCGATTTAATTTCATTTCTATTTTTTTTTTCCGAAATTTAGGATTTAAAATCCGGGCCTTTACAACATTACCATGTTCAACGGCGTTCTATATATATTTCATACGTGCCATAAACCCTAAACCTAAACATTAAACCCTAAACCGTAAACCCTAAAGCGTAAACCCTAAACCCTAAACTCCCTATACTAAAATTTGTTTGTGTGTGAAAACTATTCACATATATATAAGATAGATTACATTGATATGTTCAAAGGCGTTTTATATCCCATACCTCCCGTAAACCCTAAACCCCAAACCCTAGACCCTAAAACCTAAACCCTAAACTTCCTCTACCAAAATTTGGTTGTGTGTGAAAACTATTCACATATATAAGATAGATTACATTGATATGTTCAAAGGCGTTTTATATATATCCCATACCTCCCGTAAACCCTAAACCCTATACTCCCTCTACCAAAATGTGTTTGTGTATGAAAACTATTCATATTTATAAGATGGTTATATATTGGCCACTTAAGTTTTTTTTATCTTATATAGGTACAATTCGATGTCCGAGACTATATTGAACGAGGATTCCGACCACTAATATCAACTCGATCAAACATATGTTTGGGTTTAGTTACGAGTGATCTTAAGGTTCACATATGAGTGATATACGATCTTATGGTTCGTGGATGAGCATTTGGCTATGATTCGATCCAAGAGTCCCGATCTCATTAACAAGAATGTCACTTTGTTATATCTCTACATATCATATTCCATTTTTTTTAATGAAAAAAACAATTGATCTAGTGAAAAAAAAAAGATGCAAAAAAAAAAATTGAGACCAACAAGAATCGAACTAAGTAATTGATACCAACTTAATTAATTGAGACCAACTTAATTTTAAACTTATATTTATATTAATTTTAAACTTATATTCATATTAAATACTCATTTTTTTAGTCATTTGACATTTTTTTTAACATCAAGTTTTAGGGAGAGAAAAATGGGGCCGAGAAAAAGGGGGCGATTAGGGTTTTAGGGCGAGTTCCTCTCCTATCAGCCATCATCGTCGCCGGCGAACTCCACAACAGACGACATAGCCTCACCGTCGTCGTCTGCCACACAGCCACGTCACCTCTTCAGCGCTTCTTCTCCAGGTTACAAGTTCTGTGTTTTTGAACTTTTAATTTCAGCGCTTCTTCACCGTGCATTTGGTTCATAGGCATTTGGATTTGTTTTTAATTTCAGTTTCTTGAGTTGAAAACTATTTTAGATTAGTAGAATCATATTAAGTTTGTGTTATATTTCAAGTTTAGGAATTGTAAATTTAGTGATTTGGGAATATATTGGCATTTGGAATGAGGATTTTGCGTTAGGTATTGGCAATTGGATTGATAGAGGATTTGGGGACATATTGTTTTGGGTTGGATTTCATTAGGCATATATTGACATTTGGATTGTAAGGGATTTCGATTTTTGTTCATATTTGTCTTTGGTGTATTTTCCCGTGGATAGTTTTGTCTTTGGTAAAATTAGACTTCCATTGCTTGAGGTTTGTTGGGATTGGGAATCAATCTAATTTTGGGTTACATTTCTTGAGAATTAATCTAGTTTAGGAATTGTAAATTAGAGTTCAGGTTTGTTGGGAATCAATCTAACTCGATTTTTGTTCAAATTTGTCTTTGGTGTATATTAGAATTCTTTGGTGAAATTATAGTTTAATTGCTTGAGGTTTGTTGGAGATCAATCAGTTGAGGATGTTAAAAATGTTGTGAAATTAGAGTTCAACTGATGATTATCATCAATTGAGGATGTTTTATTAGGATTATTTGGCCCTTTTAAATAGAACACGTTAGAGGTCATTTGGTTGAGATTCTAGTTGCATAAAATTGTTTTAGGATGACAGATAAAATGTCACTTGAGCTGGTTTACAAGAATATATACATTAATCAATATGAAATAAGGTTTTTAAAACCACAAACCTCATTATAGATGAATCAGTCATACTAAGATAAACTGTTCATTAAAGATTTTGAACTAAGATCCATTTTATGCCTTTTCACTTCATCTGTGGTATGTTCTTATTTATCCATTTGTTATTTGCTTCATGTCTGTGTTTTCAATCAAATTGTTTGAGTCGTAATCGACATATGTTTTTTTTATCTTGCTGCACTACAACAATTTAGATATGGAAACACCAGACCAACCAATCAACATAGATTCTGATTCTTATGGCTTGGAGTCAGACAGCTCCGATGTAGTCGAAGTTAGTGAAGGTGAGTGATGTGTTGGTTTAACTAGGTTCATAGGTAGTTTCAGTACCAAATTAGAGTATAGATAAAAAAAATTGGAATTCTTTATCACTTGCAGAATTCCAAGACTGGCATTTAGTTGATGGATCATGGATAGAAGTTATAGGTGCGGAGAAAGACTTTTTGGGATCCTTCTTTCCTGGCGAAATCGTCGAGAGGTACTGGAAGATGCACTACGTGGTTCAGTATGATTTTCTATTCGAGGAAGAGGACAGCGACGAACCTCTCAAAGAAATTCTGTCAGGCTACCAACTACGTCCTACACCGCCTACTAGGGAATTCGACGATTACGAGATCGGTGATGAAGTCGATGCCTGGCACGAAGGCGGCTATTGGTCAGGTGAGATCACCAAGGTCGTGGGCAATAGGAGGAACAAGAGGTTTGAAGTTTTATTTCCATTGACTGGTGATAGAAAGCGTTATCCATATTATTATCTGCGACTACATTTGGAGTATCACACCAGGGATCAAAGGTGGTATGTCTAAGAAAAATATGCCTTCCTGTGGGATGTTTAGAAAAATATGACAGTTCGCATTTTGTAAGGACTTCTAATATAATGTTTTGAAACTTCTAATGTATTGTAATGGTATGTAATCTGCTGGTGAAAAACTTGTTTGTAATGGTTTGTACTTCCAGATATACACTAATGGGCGGGGAATTAAAGGGCCAGGTTTTGTGTGTTGTAATGACTTAGCATAATGCTTAAGGTGGCCTTAAAATTTTCTGCACACAAGTATTTGATCAACTACCAATTTTAAATATAGAAGTGATAAGAGGTCATTAAGTAATGCAAGGTTAATCAACTAACAACACATTCAAGGTAATGCAAGATTATTCAAACAAGTACTTCATAAAACTTCCTCATAAAACAGTCATAAAAGTGATAAACATCGATCAACAACAAAACATACAACATGAAACTAAACATCCATAACATGCATAAATAAACTTTCACCTGTAACGGCCCGGGATTATGATTCCCGAGTTACGTTTCGAGGGATGAAACCCCTCGTTAGGATCTTGCGCTCCGAGTACAGGTTGAAAGTTTGAAATTCTAAACTGACATTTTCAAAGTGGGATTTCATACCCAAGTTTGAAGGGATCGTTGGAATCCCCGAGGAAGTCCCCTGTACCTGTCGTAGGTCTAAACGTGGAAAACAAATGGTCACACAAATAACGGAGGTAAAGCATAATACAAAGGGGTGTCACGGCAGAGCCAGGTCAAAACAGAGTATAAGTAGGGAGAAGTCCCAAAAGTATAAATTTGGTGAAATCAGGGTTCAACACTCACTCTCCGCCATATGAATGGACCCCGTCATAACAGCACGAAATCAAGGAGTGAAACGGGTACCTGAATCTAAAAAAAAAGAGGGGGATCTGGGTCAATCATCAGGTCACTCATGCGCGTGTGTAAACACACTCTAAGAGGCATATAATAAGCATCCTATCCCTAAGATGAAATGTGTAATGCAATGCGGAAATTAATCTCACACACACACACACACACACACACACACACACACACACACACACACACACACACACACACACACACACACACACACACACACACACACACACACACACACACACATATATATATATATTGACAGATTAATATAATGCAGGAAGCGATAAATGGATCCACACCGAATGCCAAGTGGCATGTCCCTCTTTTACCTCCACCCCCCTTTTCCGATAGGGCGGAGACTGGCCAGTTCGGTGCTATAGCATAGCAATTTCCTCATGGTGGTGCACAAACCACGGCATCATCATATCATATCATCTCATCGCTTGCCCGATGGTGCTGGGCTATCATATCATGCTCATATAGACTCGATTGACTCAGGGTACCCGATGAGGCTGGGCTACCCTATGACCCTAGCAAAGACTCTAGGACTATAACAGATAACGTACGGCCGTTCTCTTGCAAGGACATATAGCAATCATATGATTTTCATTTTAGCTCCTAAGCGTGATTCTAGGTCGTATGGTGCATGGACACTAGCCTACTATATAACACCCAGTGCATAGAGCGCCCATCATGAGTAAGTTCAAATAACTTACCTGGAGAAGCGCAGAATCCAAGCAATATAGCAATCAAGCAAATCCAGGCAGATTAGAGCTCACCTAGAAGATAAGTAACATAATAAGTCTAAGTCTAACTTACACAAAGCATATCAAATAACACAAACAAGATTCACATAAAGCATATATACGTTAACCATCCCATCATCAACAACATTAATGTCTCAAATCAATTTCTCATCTCGTTTCACCATCTCATATCGTTTTCATCATAACTGGCCAACTCATCAACTTAAGATAACCTCAATATCATACTTAGCCAAATTCGCATACTATCAGTTTATACTCATACTTGGCATACGGTTATATATATCATCATTATCATAATTAAGTAATTAACTAACCTTTAATCTCTAATATAATTCACCACAAGTCATCCTATTAGTCACACATATCATCCCGTCAGTCAAACGATCATTTTATCATGCTAGTTAGTCATCGAATAAGTCGGGTTTCCAAGTTAGTCCCAAATCCATTTCAAAATCCAAATTAAACTATTAAGAGTTCCGACCCTTAAAAATGCTCACCAAAATCCTTTTCCAATTTATTTATTAAATCACTTTCCGATCTTTGAAATGTTTTTCCAAATTCCTTTTAAATCTTCAAGTCCAAAAATATATTTTAAACCCCCAATAATATTATATTTTTATTTTAAATACCATTAAATAAGTAAACGGATAAACCCGAACCGCACCGAACCCGTTATATAATTCCCAACCGGTTAAATATACAACAAAGCAATGAGGTGGGCCATATGTGCTGACTGGGCAGGGAGAGGCCCGCCTTCATCTTCTTCCTCTTTCAATTTCGGCTGATCGAACTGCTCCCGCCTGCGCCTGCGACGCTCGACGCCGGCCGCCTCTCGCGCTCCCGTCTGCTCGCCTGCTCTCCCGGACTCGCCCAGACCGGACTCTCGCACCTCCCACGCCTGGTGTGGCTCACGCTCACATCTCACGCATCGCCCGCTCCTCGCACTCAAGCTCGACTCGCACTCACGCATCGCCGGATCTCTCGAGCTCGCCGGAGCTCTCGAGCACGCCCGATCAACCCGCACTCAGCTCACGCTCTCTTCCCGACCCATAAGCATCGAAAAAGACTGAAAAAAAAAGAATCGAAACGAGGATAAATTCGGAGCTCACCGAGATGGATTTTTCGCGACTTCAGAGCTCTCGATCGGAGTTCTGGGCGTCGTCGGTGGCTTGCGATGGCTCATCGGACCTGCATCCAGCATGGGTGAGCGTGATGGTAGGGCTCGAGAGTGGTTTGGATCGGAAACGAAGGAGAACGGCTTACCGGAAGTTTGGTTCGAGAACGGATCGGGGCGATGGAACCTCGGTGGCTCCGGTGGTGGCGTTGGGGCCTTCGGGGGTTGCCTCGGTGCTGCTGGAGGTGTCGAGGGAGGTGGGGCTGAAGCTCCTGCAGCTGCCCTTCAAGAAGCGAGGGACGAGGAGGAAGAAGAATCGGTGGTGTTCATCGGAGGGAACGAGAGGTGACGGTGGGTGATGGTGATGTTGCTGGAAATGCAGGAGGGCAGAATGATGGATGACTGTGGGAGGGAAGGGGCTTGTGTGTGAGGACTGAGGAGATCGGTCCTTGCAGCTAGAATTATAGGGAGAGGGGAGGAATGGGTTCAGCTGCAGGGTAAGGTTGGGAAAGATTAGGTGGGAGGGCTGAGTGTTGAAATGGTTAATAGTTAAAAATAATACCCGGAAATAAATTCTGAATACGCGAATTTCAAATTCTGCAATTAGTTCTCAAATGTTAGTTTTTCCGACTCTCGATCTCTCAATCAATTAGAGTTTTAAAATCGACAAAGATATCGCCAACCGATAATTATTTTGAATTTCTGAGGAAAAAGGACGAAAATTGTTGGTTAAATTTATTTTCCGGTCGGAATTCGCTAAACGAGTTTTAAAACCGATTTAATTCCATTTTTAATTCTCTTTTCCGAAAAAATTAGGATTTGAAAATTCGAGCCTTTACATCACCATCCAATCAATGATGGTTGAAAATTTCATTTCATTTTTTTTGTAACAACAAAATTACATATGAAATAATATTAATAATAATAATATCAGTTAGTTCATTACATATGAAATAACCAACTAGTATTAGACATGGTTGGTATTATATTGACATAATTCTCCTGCTAGTTATAATAATAATAATAATAATAATAATAAAATAAGAATAAGAATATGAATATGAATAAAAATAATATTTATATTAATAATCAAAATAAGAATAAGAAAAATATGCAGTAGAGTAATTATGACCAAATATGCGAATATAACTGTAAATACAATTTCTGTTTTTTCAAAAAGAAAAGTAGCATTCAAGGATTATGGGACACACGGTGCGCTATCATTGGCTGGGACCAATGTGGGTCCGGCGCAGCGGGTATAGCATCAGCCATTCGCATGGCTTGTATTCAATCGTGGCCCTTAATTTCCTGAAATCCAACGGTTCAAGTTTTCAATCTGTTCTCTCAGCTACGGACCAATGGAGATGGGATTTCCTTCAATTTTTGTTTTACATTATATACACACACAAATAACCTACTGTTGTTGTAAATACTGCAATTATATTGTTTCATAAAATAAAATTTCTAATAATCTAAACTACTTTTGTTTATAAAAAGTTTTGTTTAATAATACTGGATCTTTTTTTCTAAACATCTAAAAGTTGCTCCAACTGTTGGATATGAACCTAATTAAAATAATAACTAAGGGTATTATTTCTATTATTTTTCAAAATATAAATAATAATAAAAATAACTATTATTATTTCTTCTAATAATAATTTCTTCTAATAAAAACAATAAATTTGACGCTCCATTTGAACTCTATAAAACAATTTGTGATTTTTTTAAAGTAAAAGTAGCATTTATGTTTAATGGGACACGCGCTGGGCTATGATTGGCCGGGACTGTTGTGGGTTCGAAGCATCTAGGGATGCATCGGCCATTCGCATGGCTTGTATTCAATCGTGACCCTTTATTTCATGAAATCCAACGGTGCAAGTTTTCAATCCGTTCTCTCAGCCATGGACCAATGGAGATGGGGATTTCCCTCATATTAATTTTATTTTGTACATTACATGTGAAATAACCCAACTAGATGTTTCAGAAAATATATAAAAAATCAATCTAAACTACGGATATTATAAATCAATCTAATCATTTAATTATTATTATTATTGTTATTACTATTCTTTGAGTTTCTCCATTAATTATTATTAATGTTGTCCTTTGTTTCTTATTTTTCACTTAAGTCTCTATTTAATTTCTTTATGTTACTAACTATTGGTTTTAAATCAAAACATTCAATTCAATCTAATATAACTATCGGGATTAACTAATATTGTTTATTTAGTAACTATCTATGTGAACTCTTAATCGAGAAGAGTTTACGATGATGTGTACGTGAATCTTAGAGGAATTTTACGAGTCTTGACCGATAATGAGCTCTTGTTCCAATTTTCTTTGATTTTTTTCCATTATCCTTTGTTTCTTATTTTTCACTTAAGTCTCTTTTTAATTTCTTTATGTTACTAACAATTGGTTTTAAATCAAAACATTCAATTCAATCTAATATAACTATCGGGCTTAACTCATATTGTTTATTTAGTAACTATCTATGTGAACTCTTAATCGAGAAGAGTTTACGATGATGTGTACGTGAATCTTAGAGGAATTTTACGAGTCTTGACCGATAATGAGCTCTTGTTCCAATTTTCTTTGATTTTGTTTCATTATCCTTTGTTTCTTATTTTTCACTTAAGTCTCTTTTTAATTTCTTTATGTTACTAACAATTGGTTTTAAATCAAAACATTCAATTCAATCTAATATAACTATCGGGCTTAACTCGTATTAATATTGTTTATTTAGTAACTATCTATGTGAACTCTTAATCGAGAAGAGTTTATGATGATGTGTAAGTGAATCTTAGAGTAATTTTACGAGTCTTGACCGATAATGAGCTCGTGTTCCAATTTTCTTTGATTTTGTTTCATTATCCTTTGTTTCTTATTTTTCACTTAAGTCTCTATTTAATTTCTTTATGTTACTAACTATTGGTTTTTAATCAAAACATTCATTTCAATCTAATATAACTATCGGGCTTAACTCATATTGTTTATTTAGTAACTATCTATGTGAACTCTTAATCGAGAAGAGTTTACGATGATGTGTACGTGAATCTTAGAGGAATTTTACGAGTCTTGACTGATAATGAGCTCTTGTTCCAATTTTCTTTGATTTTGTTTCATTATCCTTTATTTCTTATTTTTCACTTAAGTCTCTTTTTAATTTCTTTATGTTACTAACTATTGGTTTTAAATCAAAACATTCAATTCAATCTAATAACCATTAGTGATTTTTTTAAAAAAAAATAGTAGCATTTATGGATCATGATACACGCGCTGGGCTATGATTGGCCGAGACTGTTGTGGGTCCGAAGGAGCGTGGAAAGCATCAGCCATTCGCATGACTTGTTTGGAATCGTGGCCCTTTATTTATTGAAATCTAACGGTGCAAGATGTCAATCCGGTGGCTCGGCCTTGCACCAATAGAGATGGGGATTTCCTTCATTTTTTGTAACCTTACGTAGTGTAATTATATTGTTTCATAAAATAAAACTTTTAATAATCTAAAATACTTTTGTTTATAAATACTTTTGTTTAATAATACTGGTTCTTATTATTTTTTGTGTATATTCTAATAGTTGCTCCAACTGTTTGATATGAGCAAAATTAAAATAATAACTATGCGTATTACTTTCACTATTTTTTTATAATAGTAATAGTAATAATAATTATAATAAAAATAAAAATATTATTATTATTATTATTAAAATAATCTTATATTAATTATTATTATTATTATACAAATTAGTATTGTACTCCGTAATAATACTAATAACAATAAAAATAAATCTGACCGAATTGAACTCTAAAAAACAATTTGTTAATTTTTTTGAAAATAAAAGTACAGTAGCATTCATGGATAATTTGTGATTCTGAAGCATCAAGGGATGCATATGGCTTGTATGCAATCTTGGTCCTTGATTCATTGAAATCCAACGGCTTGTATGCATGGGTGCATCTAGCAATGCATCAGCCATTCGCATAAATGCTACTTTTCTTTTCTTTTTTCCAAAAATAAAAGACACGCTCTGGGCTATGATTGGTCGGGACTATTGTGGGTCCGAGGCAGCGTTGTAAGCATCAGCCATTCGCATGGTGTGTATGCAATCGCGACCCTTTATTTCTTAAATCTAAAGGTCCAAGATTTCAATCTGTGTGCTAAGCCTTGCACCAATACGGATGGGCCTCGAAAAGAGGGAGGTACACACAAAATTTGTTTTATTGCACTGTTGTGCATAATCATTTTATGTTTCATTCCAAATCGGCACCCTATTTATCCAAATTATCGCCCACATTTTTATATATTTGAATAATTGGCACCCTGGATGTGGAAAAATTCATAATAGAATACTATATAAGTATGTTTTGAGGAAAAATCATATAAGTAAATAACAAATGTTTAATAAAACCTTATATTAACTACTAAATTCTTATTAGAATACTATAAGAGTATATTTTGAGGAAAAATCATATAAGTAACTAACAAATGTTTAATAAAACCTTATATTAACTACTAAATTCATATTAGAATACTATAAGAGTATGTTTTGAGGAAATCTCATACAAGTAACTAACAAACGTTTAATAAAACATTATATTAACTACTAAATTCTTATTAGAATACTATAAGAGTATGTTTTGAGGAAAAATCACATAAGTAACTAACAAATGTTTAATAAAACCTTATATTAACAAAGAAATTATTTTTAGAATACAATAAGAGTATGTTTTGAGGATAACTCATGTAAGTAACTAACAAATGTTCAATAAAACCTTACTCCACTTCTACTAAATTCTTATTAGAATACTATAAGAGTATGTTTTGAAAAAAAATCATATAAGTAACTAACAAATGTTTAATAAAACATTATATTAACTAATAAATTGTTGTTAGAATACAATAAGAGTATGTTTTGAGGAAAACTCATGTAAGTTAAGATGTTAACTTCTCAAGTATCTCAAGTTAATGGTAAAGTATTATATAGATCTTTTGCAAGAACATTATAAGTATTCAAAGTAGGAGTATCTTAACTTATCAAGCATCTCAAGTTAATAAAACACCTGTCTAACTCACGTAGCCAATAATTTCATTTGGTAGTTGAAATCGGAGGAAACTAAGATCTTTTACAAGAAAAATAATGAATAAGATGGTATTTTTATTTTATATTTGCACTTAAGTTATTCACTTATTAGATTAATCCTGATGTTGATTTTATATGGAACGAATCTTCACTTAAATATGCTTCATTGAAGAATTTCATAATAAATGTTCCTTGGAATACTTTTAATTTTCACATTTTAATGAAAAATAATAGTTCAACATAGATTATCGTGGGCTTCCGCAATGGGCCTCAAATGGGCTTTTTGGTTTGCAACAAGCCAACTTTGTTTAAACTTCCGCAATGGGCCTCAAATCATAGTCAGCTTGAATCCATTCACAAGTTAATTGTCCCAATATATACTCTATATTGTACGTTTTCGACAATGCCATAGAATCATCAATCATAGATAATAAAATATGCTAGATTTAGTAGATTACATAACAATGCCATAGATAAACACAAAAATCATCAAAGTTAACCAATTGTATCAAACATAAAATACAGAAGTGTCATAATGTTTTCAGAAGTGCCAACCCCGGCCCCCAGCATGACGATTGACGACGACCTCCACCGCGACCACCATACTGAAATCCTCCTCTACCACCATTCTGAAGTCCTCCTCTAAGTCCTCCTCTACCACCATCCCGACCTCCACCACGCCCTTCAGATGGACCGCTTGTGTCCTCCGGCCAACGCACAGTTCTTCGACCGTTGAAAGGCCCTTCCCTGGTAAATTGTCGCGTGGCAACCGCATCGAGCATTTGTGGAGTCGGTGCGTACAGATCAGCCTAATTAGGGTAGAGGTCGCGGGCGTTTTCGTCCATTGCCTGAACATATAACACCGTAAGCTCTTGTTGATCCCGAACTGACTCCATCTCACCATCCATCTGGTGCGACCAGATTCGAAGATCATCTACTTGGCAGGCGATGTGGTGGACTGTATCAAACATCGACTGTTGGTTGGCCGACACGTCCCGAACACTCATCTCCACGTCTGTCTGGTGGCTGTGATGCAAGTCCTGACTTAGACGCATCTCCTCAAGTTCTTCCCCCAAACGATCCTGCCTATCGGATATTTGGTTTATCCTATCCAAGATGTATCTTTGAGTGTCCGCCATCTCCAGAAGTTTCGTGTCCATATCGGACTGTCGGTTTGCAATTCCTTGTATATATCCCTTGTAACACCTGCTCCCAAGGAACAGAAGAACTGGATTCACCTTGGTGCAAATGCACACCTTCTGGCCCTGGATGTGATGAGGTGAAGGGCTTGTATTCGATCAGACAAACGTCATTCGTGTGCAGATCCCCAACGGGTGAACTAGTTGGATAAAGCCCTGTATCACACTCCATACCATCTTCCGTTGGCACTACCATCTGATCATTTATTTCTCGGGCAGGGGGGGGCGTCCAAGTCCATTGGTGTACTCCGCTCATCCCAATCTGATCTACTCTTATCTTCGTAGTTGGTCATACAGAAGTCTACAGCTCTCTTCCCATACGGCAGGGGACATGGAAAATATATCGCATTATGGTAAAATTTCGTCGGTTTCCAATGCAACTCCGGCTCTAGTGGGTTGCTCAACAGACTGGCTGTGTTCAGACTCCTCTCATCGTACACATGAGACCCATGTATCTACTGCAACCACTCTGGCGGTTCTGGTTCCCACTTCCTAGCGATCAGTGTGATCATACCCCCCAACGCTAACTTGCCATTCATGCTCCCGCTTGTTGCATCTCGAATGAAAGATGCAACAAACAAAGAAGTCCAGTCAGGCAAGTTGCTGCATTCTTCGAAAAAGCACCGGAACTATATAAAATCTGAAGCCATGAACTTGTTGGTCTCTCCCTGACCCACAAAAGCCATCCTAATCACTTTGTGTGCCAAGACCAAGCACGGATGCCCAAGCCAAGAGTTAGTCTCGCCCTTGTGACCGTCAAACTGACTGCCTGTAATGTCAACCCAGAGATCTTTCAAATTGTGGCCCGATTTCTTCCAGCCGGGGGTAGGTTGACGAGAAATCCCGAGGATGTCCCGCAACGCGTCGTAGGATAGCAACCTCTCCACATCATTGAGATGAAATGAAATTTGGTTGCCATTGTGTACCGATAAGGTCGAGAGGAATTCCAGTACATATCTTAGATACGTTGGCGCATTCTTGTTCAAAAATCCCGACAGCCCTGCCTGATCAAACATTGACTTCGTAATTTCGAACATTCCTAGCCGTTTCAGTGTCGCAACATCGTAAAATTTAGTCGGTACAATGTCCATTTCCGCTAACTTTGACCATTTCGCCTTCTGCTCCGTTGTCAGGGTAGTTAGTTGGAGATAGTACCGCTCCATTGCAAACTGATTTCCACACCAGGAATTATACTCTTTTCATAACACATCTACTAAAACCCTAGTCCTACCCAGAATCGCCCACTGCCCACCCCAAGTACAATCAACCTCTAATGAACATAAAATCAAACATAACTGACCGATTAAAAGTAGAGAGACTTACCAATTCGGAGATTGAGTCGCGGTTTGTGATATTGAAACGTAGGAGACGCCTCGCCCGACTGACGATTCTGGTTCTCAATAGCGAGATTCGTCGTTCGATTGTCGCCGTGCTGTTCCGGGGATGATTGTGTTTTGAAGTTGACGGTTGAGACTTGGGATGGTGGGAAGACTTAATTTCGAAGAGGGCGGGTCACTGTCTTACAGTTTGCGGTTTCACACAGGTAAACTCCAACGTCTCCAAGCATCAGGGTGAAGCAGATGGAGTAGGGTGATGCACTTGGAGCAATTGGGCCGGGCCGAGGTCGCAATTGGGCCGTATTATTTGAGTTAGGTATATAGTAGTATTATGTGAGTTAGGTATATACAGTATTATGCAAGTATATAGGAATATATAATACGGAAATAATCATTTATTTAAAACACAATAATTAATTTAATCACACAGTATAAACTAAGCCTAAATTTTTTATATTTACACAGTGTAAATATCCAAATATAAACAAAGTATAAAAATACTCCAAATAATAATTTCGTAAAAAAGTTTATATACGGACTATTCATTACCGTCATAACTAATTACATTCCAAATAATAAAATATAGGAGCTGGAACTAATTAAGTTGTACAATAAACTAAGTCTATAACTTATTTATGTATAAAGTAGGAGCTAGAACTAATTAAGTTGTATAGACCAAGTATAAACTAATTAAGTTGGAACTACAATAATTAATTAAGTTGCATACTATTACTACCCGTTGTGTTACTTGTGTAGCATTTCGGACAATCTCTTACCGCCCAAAATCAGTTAACAAACTCCATTTATTAGGGGAGAGAAGTAATATATGTGTAGTAATTATGACATAGGGGTGCATGGAACCTCACAAAAAAAACAAACCTATTTATCTCCTATTAAAACATTTCTTTTTAGTCTACTTTTTCCTTGGACATGAGAATACCCTTGAGTAAGCTTACCAGAGAGTAAGACAAACAATTTCCATTAAGTGGTTTAAATTTTAAAAAGTAAAACCATACAAGTAACATACATTTTGAATTGAATGAAGTATTACATTATGACATGCATTATTATACAATATTTTTATACATACTCGCTAGCTACATACATTAAAGAAATGTGTTGCATATACAACATAGAATTTCTACGGAATTTTCTCAACCAAAATATTTATATAAAAAAAAAACTCCAAATAGATAGAAATTAAACTCGGCCTTCGTTTTCCCATTGCTATAGTTGAACAACAAAGGCATATAGGAATGTATTATACTTACAATACAACCCACCCTTGTTGTGTACATTATATATAAGTAATCTAGGACATAGACTTCCTCCACTTTGGAGGAGCCCTACCCTTGACAACCTTTGTGTTAGACGCCCTCGTCTCCTTCGGCGTAGAATCTTTTCCAAACTCGCGCATCTCACCTCCAACAACGTCGCAACTCACAACATGGTCACTATGATTCCTAAAAGAATGAATCATCCCTATCTTCCTCCACCCGAAAAGCCCTACTTTCTTCTTCTCTGCCAGCTTCTCCATCTGCGCCTGCATCGCTCTGCATTGGCTCTGTAGCCTCAACACCTCCTCCTTCAACCTCTTTATCTCCATTTGTTGCACGCCAGCTTCTCTCTTTGACAGGCACCGTGTGGGGAGCTCTAGCCCTCCAGCCGTGGCTGGGCTAGGGTGGCCCGACCTTGAGCCTAGCCCAAAAGGGCCACTCCAATCGAGTTGTCGTGTGATGAGCCTGCTTTGCTCCGAGAAGAGGACTTGGATGACTGCTCGGACAGGCAGACGCTCGTTTTGGGACGCGTGTAGGGATGCCTCGGACGAGAGCTTCCGGCTGTCTATTAGCCTGCAAAGGAGCTTCCTTTCTTGCTTTGTCAAAGTTGGATGTGCCTATCACAATACAACATTTACTTACATGATGTAAGTATATAGTATAAATTTTACTTTGTAATTACATTAATAAATAAATTTTTTTTTTTAAAAAAAAAAACTTGTAAGTGAAGTTGTACGTTTTACAGCTTTAATTACCGGAGCCTGACCCATGGTAAAAAGTAAAAGTGTGAAATGGGGAGAAAATTCCAAGAGATGTAAAATTCTCATGTGAAAAGGAAACTGTTTACCCTGGTTGACTAAATTAACCAACAGGTTAGTCAGAACTCAGAAGGAGAATCTGTGTGTGTGGACTGTGGACTGTGGAGGGCTTCAAAGCGCTGATCACCTACGAGTATTAGCCTTTGTTGTTCACTGTTAGCCCACGGGCTTATCAGTCCTGCTCCTGAGTCCTGACACACATTTCCTAATTCTTTTTTTTTCCCAATTGGTTCATTTTTTGCATTTTTGAGTGAACCATTACGACAATCATGCGTTTTTTCTAACCTATACAGTACTACTGTATTTATGATATCTTCAAAAACAATTATTTTCCTTATAATGCAATATATATATATATAGTAATAAATACGAGTATAGTTTAAACCAAAAAAATAGTAATATATATATATATAGTAATCGATTTTTAAAAAAAATGTTATATATATAGTAAAAATGTTATATATAGTTTAAACCAAATATGTATATATATAGTTTAAACCAAAAAAAAAGTAATATATATATATAGTAATCGATTTTTTAAAAAAAAAATGTTAAACACCTAATATTTCTCGAAATAGTCAAGTCTCTAAAATAGAGTTAGGACTAAGTTACGGACTGCATTTGGCTAATAATCAGTCAAAACTCAATTAAGCATAATGTGTTATGAAAATAGGCTACCATTCCTTAAATTTCAATTTATATATAAATCCTAGAAATTATTTTTTTTAAATGATTTAATATATCAAAATTTTAAAAATCTTTATAAATAATAGGGTTGTTATATGAACTTAACAGAGGGATCAACAAGAAAAAAAGCTCGACTCGAGCTTATTCACTTACTTAAACAAGTCGAACATGAACATGATTTTAAGCTCGAATTTTATGAAATTTCTAAAATTTCACTTATGTTAATTATGTTATGACCAAGTAGAATTGCTTAAAGCTCGAAAAAAGCTCGGCTCGAACTCGTTTATTTCCTAAACAAGTCAAGCTTCATCAAAAAATAAGCTCGTTTAAAAATTAGGCTCGGCTCGGCTCGGTCTCGTTTAAGAAACGAAGTAAGTTTGAACATACCTATGCATTAGTGGCAAGTTTTAGCAAAAACAATTATATCATTTTAAACAAATGAAGTGCTAAACATTGGGTAATACTCCCTCTGTTCAAAAATATAAGTTCTTTTAGGCTTAGATTTTTATTTGAAAATATAAGTCATCTAGGTATGGGGATATGTGAAATGTTACTTTTTAACTTTTTGCTCAAATTTTATTGGTTGAGGAGAGTTGTAGATAATTAATGAGTATAAATGAAAAAAGTTTATAATTTCCTTAATTAATTTATGTGCAAATGTCTAAAAGAGCTTATATATTTTAACGGGGGTAGTATAGTATTAAGATTTTCTAACATATGCCCGCAATGTATATGTTAAACATATTAATTTGAGAAATATTTCATTAGATTCAATTATTAAACCAAATTTTAATTTTTTTTATGTTCACCTATTTTCTTTTCGACTTTTATTTACTAATAAAAAATGCTCACTTAACTATGCTTCTACATAATAGGTTAGACAAAGTGATAATCAAATATGCGTTAACTATGCTTCTTGAATTTGTAAATAAAGAACGGTTATATCCGGGGTTCGAACTGGGGACTTTTGGATACTACCCGCAAGTCATTTCCAGTGAGTCATTCCGGAATGGCTGTTAATTATGCTTGTACATAATAGGTTAGACAAAATGATATAAGTTTCATGGAGTTTGTGCTGATTTCTATTTTTTGTTCCAAACCAATTCAAGTACTAAAATTTAGAGTTTGGACAAAACACACATGCACCTTGGGTGTGTATGGTTGCAACAAATAAGTAGGTAAAAAAAAAAAGTAGAAGTAGAAGTTTATTTTTAAACAAGTTAAAGAGTGTATGGATGGAAAAAAATAGGTAAAAGTAGTTAAAATAGTGAGTTAAAAAAGAAGCTTGTTTTTGAAGCTTTTTTTGGGTTTTGGGGGGTTTATTTGATTTGAAAAGACAAGTATACCCCTAATAACAACCAAATAAACTCCACTTTTTAAAAATAAACTGTTTTTCGCCCCATACGGAGTTTATATTTTTTTATAAATTTTTAACTACTTTTACCAACAGTTTATAAATTTTACCCTGTTTATAATTTTAGTCAGTTTATTAACTCCGTTCCATACGAAACCCTTGTTGAGATGAAGTTGAAAATTGATAGAAATGTAATGAGGGACTAAAATGTAAATAAACTCTAAAATAATTAGGGGATTAAGGGCCAAAACCTTCCCACAATCCTAAATAGTTCTTGTTCCAACTATCACACCCGTGCTCCAAAATGAGATGTATATTAAAAAAAAAATGCCCAAAAATAAGCTATAAAAAATCACTGTGATAGTAAAAATATAAATTATTACCTTAAGGTAAGTGTCGATTGCACGGTAAAGGCCGTCGTCGGTGGCGCGCGAGTGTGCCGGGAGCGCCCCGGCGAGATTGATGAACTCGCCTAGCCCCAAATTGGAGTCGACCGCCGCCTCCGCCAGGTAACTATCCACAAGACGCGCCACCTTGGCAGCTGCAGCGCCGCTCCTCCCGCTGCCACGGGCGCCGCCAGCGCTCTCCTCGAAGGCGAGGAACCGCTTCACCAGGCGGGTGACGAGCTCCACGTCGAGGAGGGTCCCACACGTGTGGCTGAACGACGGGATGAGCAGCTCCCGCAGGTCGGCCTCGTCCAGCTGGCGCGCTATCCTCCGCTCCAGCTCGGCGCGGTAGGCGGGGCCCACCCCGACGGTGCCCCCAACGCGCAACAGCCGCAGGAGGAAGTTGCACGGAACGGCGTCGTTCTCCACGGGGAGGATCCCCACGAGGGTCTCCACGAAGAACCGCTTCTTGATCCAAGCCGCGGTCACGCTGGTCTCCTCGTCACCCGAGGAGGAGGGGCGGTCATCGGAGACGGCGGTGGGGGAGAGGTCGGGGAGCCACTTGGAGGAGTAGTGGGCGATGATGGAGCCGATGAGATCGGGGCGGACGCCCTTGGCTTTGATGCCCGAGATGGTCTTGACGAAGTAGTCCATGTCAAGGAGGCAGGCGTCGTCGAACCAATACTCCGGTGGCGCCGCGGCCGAGGGATCCGCCGGGGGCGGAGGCTTTGCAGTGGGGGTTGTGGGCGCCTCCGGCTCGGGGAGGGTACGTGTGTTCCTCATGTGGGGCTAATTTGTTGTTTCTTTGTGTGGGTGAAATGGTGAATTTTGGGTAATGGGGGTATGCTACGTACAATTGGTGTCTAATGGACTTTATATAAAATAAGGATGAACATATAATCCATCTATATTCCCAAAACCAACGGTATAAAAGATGGGGATCTCTTAGCTCTTAGATCAAGATGACGGAATGGAAGACACTTCAACCATTTCGAAATAACTCATCGAAAAGGACTCGTGGATAGTACTTATAGGTCTTCGGTTCGAACTCCGGATATGGCCACTCTTTATTTACCAAATTCAAGGAATAGAAGACACTTCCTTGGAGTTTCGACCTTCAAGTCTTACTGTAACGTAGGTCAGTGGTGCTACTATGTTGGTGCTTGAATTAGTCTTTCATTTGCTGCTTTGACTTGATGATCTTTGTAATGTATCATGATATATGGTTAGTTTGTTTGTCGATCTTTCGGGATCAAGAAATCAGACAATGTTTTTGTCTGATCTATTGAATATTTTCCTATATAAGAAAAAAAAAAGAATGAAACTACTTAGGCTATTAATAAAACCGATGTCATAATCATATGCAATTCACGGTGGATTATTTACTATCAGATAGGCATTACATATGGGTAGATCTGTCAATCGGATCATTCGGATCGGGTTCGGGTTCGGGTCATTTGGATCCCGGGTAAATCGGGTTTCGAGTCAATCGGGTTACCGGTCATTCCGGGTCGAGCCAAACCGGGTTTGTCCCGGGTTCGGGTCGACCCACCGGGTCAAAAAAACTTGAACTTTTTGAAGATTAAAATATTAAAATTAAATCAAAATTAAATTGTAATCTAAATATTTTAAATTAAACTAAATAATAATATTATAATTAAATTTATAAATATCATAATAATAATATTATTATATTAATATTTTAAGCATAAAAAATCATATTTATACAAATAAGTGTTCTAAACATACTATAATTATAAAATATATAAGTTATTTAACTTATGATTGACCTTAACGAATACAATTGCATGACGAATCTGTGTGGGGTCATTCTGGTGCCTTTGTGGCGTCTACAAAGTGCTGACTCACCGGTTCAATTTTGACCCAACGGGTTACTGGGTCTTGACCCTAAAAATACCCGGTAATTCGGGTTCGGGTTGATTTGGGGTCCCGGGTCAAAAACACCGAGTTCATACCCGTAAAATTACCGGGCTACGGGTCGGGTCATGGTTTGACGGGTCTACATATGGGTAATTGGGTAGATATTAATAACACTATGTATATAAGGATATATATTTGTAATTATATTATATAGGACAATTGGTGTAATTAGACAAAAGCTATCTCTTCCTCTATAAATAGAAGGAAGGTAGCTCAAGCTTAATCACCTTCTGTAAACATCAATTTCCGTTAGTAAGATTGCTTCAATGGAGGTTTTCTCCTCTTCTCATGGTATCAGAGCGAACGGCTCGATCTTGGATTGAAGATCAGCTTCTGGTTCGTCGTTTTCATTTTGTTGAAATTTCTGTACTTCCGCTTACCTGGTTTTTCGATTCTGTGTTGGAATCGTGTACGATTGTCTTCAATTTCGTTTGGATTCTTGCGATTATTGAGCGAGAATGTCTGAAGAAGTAAATTCAGTACCTAGGAATCATCGATTGGATGATAATTCGCATAATCATGCGAATGATCCGTTGAATCTTGCAAACTCGGATAGTCCGGGTGCGCAGCTGCTTGCGTTCTAGTTTAATGGGACAAATTACTTGAGTTGGAGTCGGGGAATTCGCCTGGCATTGGGGGCCAAGAACAAGATCGGGTTCATAGATGGATCTTGTGGAAAGCCGATTGGTGATCTTGAGAAATTGCAGCGATGGCAGCGAGCGGATTACATGGTTCGCTGTTGGCTAGGCAATTCGATGGTCAGTACCATTTCTGAGAGTTTTATGTGTGTCGATTCTGCTAAGCAATTGTGGGATGAAATCTCGGAAAGGTATGGGCAAACTAATGCGCCATTGATTTACCAGCTCAAGAAAGAGCTATGCTCGGTTTCTCGGGGTGACAAAACTATTGCTGAGTATTTCAACAAGTTAAAGCGAATCTGGGATGATTTGCAGTCTGTTAAGGGTCAGTATGAGTGTTCTTGTGGGGCGTTGGCAGCCTGCACTTGCAATGTTTTGAAGAAGGTTAACGAGGCTGAGGTGCGCAATCGTCTAATGCAGTTCTTGATGGGGCTAGGTGAGTCCTTTGAAGGAGTTCGTAACAGTATCTTGGAAATGGATCCTTTGCCGACTCTGAATAAGGCTTACTATCTGGTTTCTCAAGTTGAGAGTGGAAACACAGAGAAAGGAACTGATGGTGCAGGCACAGGCAATGACAGTATGGCTTTAGCTGCTAATAGACAAGGAACTCAGGGAGAGAGAAAAGATTTCCGAAAGGACAAGAAAGAGAAAGAGTCCAGGGTGTGTTATCATTGCAAAGGAAAAGGGCATATCATGGAGAATTGCTTTAAGCTTCATGGATTCCCGGATTGGTTTAAAGAAAGGAAAAGAGCTGCTGCTGCTCACAATGCTTGTGGAGAGGTTGGTGATCCTTTGGAACAAAGCACTGGAGAAGGAGGACAGACTGGAAAGATTGATCAGACTTTGATCAATGATGTTTGCCAAGACGTCATTCGAGCTATGCAATCTCAACCCCAGGTTAATTGTTCTACAGTCACCAATATGGCAGGTAACTCTCCTTCCTTTAATATGGCTTTGCTTGCATCCTTAACTAGTGATAAAGACTGGATAATTGATACGGGTTCCACTGATCATATGACTGCCTTTTCTCATCTCCTTAGTGATAGAAAATTCCTTGCTAGACCCATTTTGGTTGGTATGCCTGATGGTAATACATCTTATGTGAAAGAAGTTGGTACTTTGTGTTTGACTGACAATCTGATTTTACATAATGTTTTGTTGGTGCCTAGTTTCAAGCATAATTTGCTTTCTGTGCCTAGATTGGTTGAGAACACCTCTTTGGCTGTTGTGTTTACTTCTGGCAATTGGTGTTTTCAGGACCTTGGCAGTAACCAGGTCATTGGATCAGGCTTCAAGCTCAATGGCCTTTACAGATTGCAAGCTGACAAGGTCATTGCAGCCTCTGGGGTTCCTTTAAAGATCAATAGGAGTGCATTGCTTTCTGAAAATAAGGATTGCTTGGCTTCCAATGTGTCTTCTGATGTTGACAAACTTTTACAACTTCATGTTAGACTAGGCCATGCTTCTGGCAGTAAGATTGAGCATTTAGCTTCTTTACCTTGTAATGTTTCTCATTTGCCAAAGTGTGAGACTTGTGTGTTAGCTAAAATGCATAGATCTTCTTTTCCTGTTAGTAGGACTGTTTCTCTTAAATGCTTTGACCTTGTTCATCTGGATATATGGGGTCCATATAGGACTAAAAGCATTTCTGGTGCTTCATTTTTTTTGACAGTTTTGGATGACAAAAGTCGTGTAACCTGGACCTTTTTGATGCAATCCAAAACTGAAGTTTTTTCCTTGTTATCATCCTTTATTGCTTATGTCTCCACTCAGTTTAATACTTCTATTAAGTGTTTTAGAAGTGACAATGGGTCCAAATTTATCCAGAAGGCATGTATGGATCTATTTTCTTCAAAAGGTATTGTCCATCAAAGGAGTGCACCTTATACTCCTCAACAAAATGGTAAGGTTGAGAGGAGACATAGATATCTTATAGAAACTGCTAGATCTCTCAAATTACATGCTCAGTTACCTTCTGAATTTTGGGCTGACTGTGTTTTAGCAGCTACTCATGTGATCAACAAACTTCCATCTCAGGTGTTACAGTGGAAAACACCTCATGAAGTGTTGTTTGGTAAAGTACCTTTATATGATGAGTTCAAAACTATTGGTTGTTTGGCCTTTGCTTTTGATCCAAAATGCAAAACTGATAAGTTTGGTCTAAAGGCTAAAAGGTGTATCTTTGTGGGATACCCTTTTGCCCAAAAGGCCTATAAACTGTTTTGTTTGGACACTAGAAAATACATCATCAGTAGGGATGTGACCTTCTTTGAAGATCAATTTCCCTATAAAACTATGGTTTTTTCTAAGGTTCCATCTCCTGCTGTACAGTTACCTTTGGTTAATCCAGCTAATTGCTCTGACATTTTTCCTGTATCTCACACTCAAACCTTTATTCCTTCTCATGTTCCTACACCTGTTACTCCTAATAATATTCTTGATAGTAACAGCACTCATGAAGTGGTGAATGACAGCCTTCTTTCATCTCCTGGTGAGAATTTATCTACTGATATCTCACATACTGCACAACCACATAACCCCGAGGTAATACAACTCCAACAGGTAGTTCCACACAGGAGGTCTGTAAGAGTTTCTAACCCTCCTTCTAAACTCAAGGATTTTTTATGCCCTTCTATAAGGCATAATTCAGAGTCATTATCCTTTTTATCTCAAGTTCTTGGTAATGTTGACAGCTTTTCTCCAGAATTCATTACTTCCTTTGTTAATTTTGTACATATTCCTGAACCTCACACCTTTAACCAAGCAAAGAAGGATCCAAAATGGATTGATGCTATGGGTAAAGAGTTACAGGCTCTTGAGAATAACTGTACTTGGCAATTGACTGATTTGCCTAAAGATAAAACTCCAATTGGTTCCAAATGGGTTTTTAAACTCAAATATAAACCTAATGGAACCATTGAGAGGTACAAGGCTAGGTTAGTAGCTAAAGGCTATAACCAAGTCAAAGAGAAGGATTACAAACATACTTTCTCCCCTGTGGCTAAATTTACTTCTGTGAGAAGCATTTTAGCCTTAGCCACTATTAAAAATTGGCCAATCCATCAGTTGGATATAAACAATCCATTTCTTCATGGTTATTTAGATGAAGAAATATACATGTTGCCACCTGATGGTTATGATAAGGCAAAACCTGGTCAAGTTTGCCTTCTCAAAAGGTCTTTATATGGCTTGAAACAAGCCAGCAGGCAATGGAATGTTGAACTCACTAAATTTTTGGTTTCTCTTGGTTTTTTACAGTCTAAACAAGATTATTCCCTCTTCATCAAACCTGTCCAGAAGGGCCTCATCACAGCATTGGTTTATGTAGATGATGTTCTTCTAACTGGAGATGATGAAGCTGAAATTATCATGACAAAGAAAAGACTTCACCAGCAATTCACAATAAAATATCTTGGCCAAGTAAGGTATTTCCTTGGCATGGAGATCTCCAGGTCTGCTACTGGCATGTTGATTCATCAGAGAAAATACATCATTGATTTGCTGAGAGACATGCAGCTTTTGGATTGCAAAGAGGCTAAATTTCCACTGCCTAAAGGACTCAGGCTATCCTTGGAAGAAGGAGAACTACTTGATGAGCCTGAGCAGTATAGGAGACTGGTTGGTGGGCTCCTATTTCTCAATATGACAAGGCCAGACTTGTCTTATGCAGTCCAACATCTGTCTCAATTTTTTAGTGCTCCTCGCATCCCTCATTATCAAGCAGCTACTCACATCCTTAGATATCTCAAAGGGACCATCAATGCAGGCCTTTTCTACTCTTCCAGCTCTGCATTGCACCTAACAGCTTATAGTGATGCAGATTGGGGAGCCTGCCCATTCTCTGCTCGATCACTCTCAGGGTACTGCATCTTTCTTGGAGACTCTTTGATCAGTTGGAAGACTAAGAAGCAGCTCACAGTATCCAAATCCTCAGCTGAGTCCGAATATAGATCAATGTCCTACACAACCAGTGAGATGGTATGGTTGCAAGGTCTATTTCAGAATCTACACATCACAGTTCCTCTTCCAATTCCCTTGATGTGTGATAACAAAGCTGCACAACACTTGGCTGCTAATCCTGTCTTCCACGAGCGCACAAAGCACCTCAGAATCGACTGTCACTTTGTGAGGGAAAAGCAACAGGAAGGCTTCCTCCTAACTCGGCATGTCTCCACCAATCTCCAAATTGCAGACATTATGACTAAAGCCTTAAGTGAACAGCAACACAAGTTTCTTTGTGTCAAGTTGGGCCTTGTCTTTGACATACCGGATCCAACTTGAGGGGGGGGGGGGGTAATAACACTATGTATATAAGGATATATATTTGTAATTATATTATATAGGACAATTGGTGTAATTAGACAAAAGCTATCTCTTCCTCTATAAATAGAAGAAAGGTAGCTCAAGCTTAATCACCTTCTGTAAACATCAATTTCCGTTAGTAAGATTGCTTCAATGGAGGTTTTCTCCTCTTCTCAGATATCAATTATGTTTATAGATCTCGGAATGATTTTAGATTATTTGACGTCTAGAATACTCCCTCCGATCCAAAATAAGTGTTGTTTTAGACTTTTAAATTTGATCCAAAATAAATATCGTTTTATGTTTTCTATGCAATTTAATAGGTAGATTGATTAATAAAAATTGTATTTTTTGAGTATATTTTCTTTCAAATTCTCCATTTATTGGTTAATTAAAATAGTCCATAAGCATTTAATAAATACAAAGATTTAGATTGTACTCCCTCCGTTCGGCAAAACTTGTCGTTTTAGAGTTTTGTTTTTGTTCGGAAAAACTTGTCATTTTATGTATTTTTGCTTCTACTTTACTAAAATGCCCTTGATTTGATTGATGTGTTGTGAGTTGTAGTTTTTGATAAAGTAAAAAGTAGAGTAATAAATGAGGGTAAATTGGTAAAAAATAAGTGTAATTATTAGCTTTATTAAAAGTTGTGTGGAGAGTTAAAATGACAAGTTTTGCCGAACTGAGAGAGTATAAAACTAATGATATCATAATTCTTTACTGTCCATGGGTAAACACTAATTTTGGATTGGATGGAGTATATTTTTGGATTAAATGTGTTAAAAGAGCTTTTATTTCTATCTTGCTTTTATTTTTGTACGATCTTGTTTTATACTCCGGTAGTATGTAATAAATTTAGTTGAATTTTGTGATCGAGCCTATCGTTGCATTTGTAGTAAAATGATTTTTTTCTTCAATGTATCCCGTTGGGGAAAAGCACATTTTAGTATGTACTTGTATAAGTTTCTATAGGGTTTGACCTTTCTTCTGAAAACTTTATCCATGCACCACTATCACAATTCACACCCCCCATATTTGAAGGCCTTTGTTATCAGGCAATTTTTTTTTAATGGTGCTCGAGACAAAGGAAGGAAAGACTCGGTTGCGTTGGGTTGGGAGCTAAAAAGAAGATGATGACCCTTCAGATTAAACCTCTATGCAGATCGACTAAGTTGAGTTTAGGGAGTCTGTCGCTAGTTTTTGGACTTGATGCAACCGGTCGTCAGTCGTGGAAGCTTTTACTCAAAGAGATCATATCTATCATAGCATTTCAAAGAAAAGCGGATACACTGGATAAATCCTTTTATGGTGAACTGCATAATTCTTATTGTTGGATTTATATTAATAAAAAAAAAATGGATCTCAAAAAATATGAAAATCCAAAGTTGGTTGGATTGTTCTGAGCGAAAAGAACAGGGCGTGCTTTGGAAGAGAATTGCCTAATCCTACTTTGAAGATAGACCGGGCATTGAAGCTACTCTTCTTATTACTGTAACACAGAAAAATCTATTATCCCGATGATCAGGCTAGAATCTTGGGGGAGAGAGCCATGATATGTGGTATCAAAGCATGTCCGACTCTAATTTCATTTGAGCCTTTAAGTGCTTACGTAGTCATGCATATGTCGAGTAGAGATGAGGAGGATTTCATTGGCATCATGCATGCGCTTGTAAGGCCAAGCACATGGCTTTCTATGCACAAAACGCTTCATGGAGAAGGGTACGTGAGTTAGCATGGACACGAAATCTTGTTGAAATATCTTATCGTTCTTGTTTAGAGCTTTGGATGCATTATCATATGCATGAGATTACACGTCTTGCTATTAAGAAGGTGGCAGTGTATAAGTCGCGATGAGGGCATTGCAAGAGTAGGTGTGCAACAATGTTGTACGCCTTGTGTTTCAAGGTCGTGTTTGGATAGTTGTTGGTTGATGCTCGAGACAGTGGCATGAGAGCTTAAGTGATGACCCTTCAGATGTTCAAACAAGCTAAGTTGGTTATGTTCGGGGAGCTTATCATATATTGTAGTGTTTAGACTTGATTGTGATGGTGAAGAGGGAATTGATCATCCCTACTCCAAGTGATCGGTCGTTGAAGCTGTTTTTCCAACGAGTCTGAAACATTTGTAAAACCAATTGTGTTATGATGATTAGATTGGCCTCTCGAGAGGTGCATGTTAGTAAAAAAAAGTTAGATATTTGGATTTGGAACAACAACAAACACACCCTTGCTTTTTACAATGCCATATTGTTAAATACATTTATGAGAGGTTGAGAAAAATGGATGCATGTGCAAGCTCTAGTGCTCCATAGAGACATTGTGTGAATGAGGGTATAGCCAAGGTACAAGGAAACAAGCAAGAAATTAGGAGAATGGAGAAAGAATATTTATTGCAATGTAGCTTTCAAAGTAGAAATAAAGAGTATTGCAAGTATTGAATGAAGTTTGTTCTACATTCTAAGAATGGACAAATAAGCTACATAACTTTGCACTAGGGAATATTGCATTAAATAAGCTTGTCTTCTACAACCTCATATCCCCATCTTTCTAGCTAGCTCTCTAAACTTATGCACATGTATCCTTAATTATGAAACTTCTACAGCTAGCAAACTCTCTTTCTTCATTCAAATGTTAACGGGTGTGTTTGGATTCCATTGTATTTTAATTATAAAGCAATTATTTTACCTTGTTTTATGTGAGCGTTTGGTTTTAAAAATAAAAATCTTGTAAAAACCGATGTAAAACCATAATTTAACCAAATAATCACATAAAAAATTGATAAAATAATTGCATTATAATGAATACATTGTATAATCCAAAAACATCCTAATTCAAACACCTTAAAAATTGTGTTAATCAAACATTATCTTATCGTTTTGCATTATAAACATAATGCATTTGGAAGCCGAACACACCCAACATTGTTTTATATATTTATTGGGCATTTTAATGGTGTTGCTATCAACTTTGATTGCAAAATTAATATCTCATAAAAAACTTAACCATACAACCAAACATCTGAATGAACTATTTGTATAGGTCGAATATGGTCCATACCTAATCGAAATGCGAGTAAATCACCTCATACCATTAGGTTTGTATTGTTTATCCTAGCTCCCTTGGTCCCCAAAACATACATGTGGATGGTAGCTAGGGAATTTGATGGTGAAAGATGATGAACTTGGGGTAATAGTGCCAAAAAGTGATAGCAAGCAATGTTGGCAAACACTCAATTTGTGATTTTTGGCTCTTGGCTTTGCATATATTCAAGTACTCTCACGTGAAGAACTTTGAGCTTACAATATCAATTAAAGCTTCATACTCAAGTGTGGTATTCAGTGCCAACTTGTCATTCTCCATTTTACACCAAGGCAATGCCCACTTCTTATATATGGTCACAAATTAAACTAGTTAATTAAAGTGGTACGATCACTTTATAAGACATTATAATCACTTTATAAGACATTATAATCACTAAATGACATTATAAATTAGAGACGTATTTCCTCCAAGATAGGTAGTCTTGAATCGTTTACATCTTGACGGTGACGTAGACAAATGTTGGGCCATTTGTCTAATAGCGACACAAATTTAGGTTTAGCAGTAGCTTGAGCACAGGATAAGGAATCGATGTTCCTAGCTACCAACTGATAGACCCCAACTAACATATATAATGAGTGAAAATAACAAGATAAAATAGAGTGTTGATTGGTGTGTTCATTGGTTTCTTGTGGGGTGCTAAGGAAGAGCCAAATTACACTATTATTTTGAAAACAACGCTTTGATGGGTTGTGGTGTTGATGTGTGGTTTTTGGTTTCTTTGGGGGTGCAAACAAATCTGCCAAAAGCCTCACAATGAGGGGGAGCTATACTCTATAGTATAACCCTTGATATTATGAGTTTGCAATGACAAACATTCTCAATCCAGCTTTCACTATTCTTTTTTTCTTTTTTTTTATAATTTAATACTCCTATGTAGACAAATGCAATATGCAGACACACTGACACATGAAGTTGATAAGTGTATTGTGTCTTTCAATGAATTATTTAGTTGTAGTGATTAGTTATTTAGTTGTTTGTAGTGTTTTGTTCCATTTCAATAATTGTTTAGTCACAATAGATAGTTATTCAGTTATAATAATTGGTAATTATTTGATTGCAGAGTTAGAATGGATAGTTATTCAGTTGCATTAGATATCGAATTGTAATGATAATTATTCGATTACAATAAGGTTATTTAGTTGAAGGGGGTAATTATTTAATTGTATTAAGTTATTCACTTTTAGTTTATAGTTATTCGCCGGTAAGATGGAGTTATTTGGGGGTATTTCGTTTGTGATGCAGAGTTTGGAAATAATAGATGGATATTCATGTACAATGGTCAGTCATTTCAATTGAATAAATACAGTATTTTGAAGTGTTATTCAAATACACACATCAGCTCACTGTTTGTTCGCATATTATATGTTCCATATATACCTGCTCTTTTGCAAAATTATAAATAGATACCTGAGTGATACATAAGTCTCTCTATAAATTCCAAATATAGTGCGAGAAAGATTTCTCTTCAGCCCCTATTATCAGTGTGTTATTAATTAATCATTTGATAAATGTCTTATCCCCCCCCAATTGTCAAAATAATGTGCCCCTTTCCTTGCTTCTGATGGGCCATGTAGGCCCATAGCTCACATCAGCTCGGTTAATGGGCCTATTAAAAATGGGCTTATTGGCCCACTACTTACATTGACCCCTATTAGGCTATTATTACCTGCCTAGAAATAAGAGTAAAAAGAGTAACAAACAAGATAGGACTACGGCCGTCTAATCCTTGCATTTGCATCAATTCAATGCAAGTCTCCGGACGAGGACGAGAGTCACGAGACCCCGTATAGCTGGCTTTGGTTACATGACTATAATAACCCCATGGGTTGTTCCATTGGTTTTCAGAGCCTCTTCGTACATGAAATGCAAGTGAAAACGATGAAGAAGATGTATATGTAGGAGATGGTAGAAGGATGAGATATGGGGAAGGAAAAGGTCAAAATAAAAGAAGTTAGTTGTTCTCTTGTTACTTGTTAGTGTGACGAGGAAGAAGAGGACGAGCTCAAGAGTAGTGATGGCGTACACGAAGACGCCAAAGGAGGAAATAATGATCAATTCATTAACTTTGGGAGGAGGAAATCACCAAGCTCTTATCTGATAACAATGCACATACTCTAAAGAGTTGGCGCCAATTAAGGAACCAACTACACCTACCGCAAAAGAACAATCATAACTGTCAGGGTTAACCATAAGAAAGCATTAACATCCCGTTCTAGCTATTGACATTTTCATTCTTTGCCATACAATTTCCTTACCTGAAGGGCTTTTATGATGGCCATGGAAAACAATTTACTTCCTCTTCTTCTACTCCTTTGAGGACTTGTTGATGAGAGATTTGTGGATGTGCGGGATGACGCCTCCTCCAGCAATAGTTCCCTTGATGAGGGTGTCCAGCTCTTCGTCTCCACGGATTGCCAGTTGCAGGTGCCTGGGGGTGATACGCTTCACCTTCAGATCCTTGCTCGCGTTCCCTGCAAGCTCCAGCACCTCAGCAGTCAGGTACTCCAAGATTGCAGCTGTGTAAACAGCAGCTGTCGCCCCAACCCTTCCGTTTGCAGTGGCCCGAGTCTTCAGCAGACGATGAACCCGGCCCACTGGGAACTGCACAAATCAAATGGCTTTAATGCATTCGAATTAAGCAATGGAAGCACGAAGTGACTTGCAAGGCCATGTTCAAATTCCAAATTTCCAGTGGTACTCTAATTAAGCAATGGCAACACAAAGCATATGTATAGCGAGTGAACTACTCTCTGTCATTTTTATCCAACTTTTTTTCATTCGACTCGTGAGCTCTATGTATGATAGAAGTGAATGATATGCTTGTTCTAATTTCTAGATAGTTCACATCCCTGTAATGATACTATACTGATAAAAGTCTTTGACCTCATAATCAGGATCCTGTTGTAGTATTTACTGGCCATGAATGATTCTTACGATAGAGATTATTTGAATAAATGGTGGGCAAGAAACACATGAAAACAATGTGGTCAACAGTAAAAGGGCTAATAAATATGAAGTCGTACCAACAGTCCTTGCAAACATCTAAAGAAATTTCAATCCCACATACTAAATTGAAGTAAATTCCTAACTACCAGTTTCAGTTCATCCTGAAACCCTTTAACTACATGCAGTATACCATGATAAACACTATGGAACGATCAAGGAACTTTGAACAACTGATGGAGAAAACAAAGGAGTATCAATATCCTTAAGCAATCTCAAAACAAACATGGATTGCCGTGAACTGTAACTATTTAGTCTCCTAACCCCAATCGAAGTATGCAACTTATGAAGACTTCAAAACCATCATCCAACCCATCACAAAACACTTGAAAATTGAACCCAAGGCCACGATTTTCTCAACACTGCCACAAAAATCAATATTCCTGCAAATTCTGAACTAAGCATGTCTCTAAAAGCATCTACTCCAGCAACAACCAATAATCCAAGAAAGAAAAAGACTAAATCTAGATTGTCCATGTTCCAAATGAATGAGAAGCCAAAAATCTGGATCCTATCTTTCATACAGAGAAGCAATTCAAAAAACAAAGCAATAGCTCAAAATCAACGATGCACTATCCATCACCAGATTCACCACTGATCTCAGTTTCCCATCCTCAACCTCAATCATTACCAGCTTAATCAGAATACAGCGAGCAACAATCTCTAGAGAAAATTTATACTACAAAGTCACCAATAAACAACAGATCTAAGACCCACGGAAAAGAAAGAATAAAAATGCCTTCTTTACACCAAAACCCTACCAAGTGCGACCAAAGAACCCAAGCACACAAACACTCCACTAGCTCCATACACCATGGAAGCGCAGATCTAGCAAACAAGCAAGCAACACCAACGTCCAACAAAACGACGCCGTTGACCGAGATTTGAATCCAAAAAATGAGGGGAAAACGAACAAACCTGGAGGCCGGCGCGAGAGGAGCGAGAAATGGGGGCCTTCTTGTCTTTGTCCTTGTTGGCTCCCGATTTCGCCCCTGTAATCAACCCCTTGGCTCCTTTCCCCGACATTTTCAACCTCTCTCTTCCCTCCCAAAATTCAGATTCCCGATTGTAAAATTGAAAAACGTTTGGAAAATTACAGAATTTGAATTTCAAGAGAGGGAGAAAATGAGCGACGTCGAGGATCGGGAGGGATTCGATCTTAGAGAGCGGAGGTGGATGGGGAGCGAGTGAGTCCACTCAGATATCGGATTCGGATGACTATGCAACCGAGAGAGGTTCGACTACCGAGGTGGCAGTACACATGCGTTGAGTAAATGACCCTAATGCCCCCACACCTCAGAATTAGGCCGTTGGTGAACCACAATGTAATTTGAACCAGGTTTTGGGCCGGCTCAGTTTAGATAAAAGCCCACCATTTTTGCAAAATTCATGCATGGTTAGAAACTTTTGTAAATAAAGAGTTGTCATATGGGGTTCGAACCGGGGACGTTCGGGTATTACCTGCAACTCCTGTAAGTTTTTTTCAATGAGTCATTCCGGAATGGTTAACTTGTTAATTGTTATATACTCCCTTTGTTCGGCAAAAACATATCATTTTAGACTATTAATTTTGTTCAGAAAATATATCATTATAGGTATTTTGATATTTATTTTACGAAAATGTTCTTATAATGATTAATTGATTGTTAATTGTAGTTTTCAATAAAGTAAAAAAACAGTGTAATAAATAAGGGTAGAATAGTATATTTGTTGATTTTCTTAAAATTTGTGTGCAAAGCTTAAATGACTTTAGTTAAACTTACTAATAAAAAATCCATATACCTTAAAAAAATTAGGCCCCCTTTTAATTTTGGACCCAAGGTGGAGGATTGTTTTGCCTCCCCTCAAGTTCGGCCCTGGGTGGACCCCTTGAAAACAACTCAACCCCAAGCTTTATTTTCTTCTTGAATCCGCCTCGTTTTTATTAAAAAAAATAATAGGTAAAACATTAAGAAAAATTAATAAAAAAATATTCATCTATATATTTATTAAATTAAAAATTTTGTTAATAAAAATTATGCGTATGAGAAAATTTTAGCCTACCTATAACATTAGACTTTTAATTTTTAATTCCGTAACTATGTTTCATGATAAGGTAGAACAAAAACATAATTACAAAAAAAAAAAAAAAAAAAAAAAGAAGAAGAACCTTCCAACAACCCAAATAAAATAAGCTAGCACTTGGTATGGGAGATCTAAATGGAATTCAAAGTAGATCGGAGAAAGAAGGTGGGGTGGAACCTCATCCGAATCGATATAGAATTCTTACAAAATTCAAAGACAACTGCCACTTACAAGAAGTACCCTCCATTGGAAACAAGTTCACTTGGAGGAAAAATAGATAAGAATCTAATAACATCCTTGAGAAACTTGACAAAACCCTTGTACAAGATCAGATACTTAATTGGTTCCCAAATATTCATACAAAAAATCATGCATTTACATCATCAGATCACTGTCCAATTGTAACTGATTTAGACAACTTAGAACAATACAAAGCCCAACCTTTTAGATTTGAAAAGATGTGGTTAGAAAGACAAGACTATAAGAACATTGTAACACAAGCATGGAGATCCCAATATCCTGGCTCGCACATGTATAACTTAGTTAAGAAAACTCAAAACCTGAAGAAACTAACAAAAGAATGGAACAAAAAGACATTTGGAAACATATTTAGACAACTAAAAGAAATAGATGACCAACTGATAGAAATACAAAGCAACAGACTACTTCAGCAATCACGAGCTGAAATTCAAAAACATAACAGAATCGTAAAAAGAAAAGAAGAAATCCTCAAATTTCACAAACATTATTGGAGTTAAAGAGCAAAAATTAAACACTTGAAACTTTTAGACACAAACTCTGGATATTTTCACGGGGTGGCAAAAGGAAGAAGGAATAGGAAAAATATCAAAGAAATCTCTAATACGGAAGGGCAAATAATATTTGGAGAAGCAAACATCAGAACAGAAATTAGAGAAGATTTCATCCGACGCTTTAAAAAACAAGAAATCAACAACACAACACTTGAATGTTATTTGGAACTCATAAACAGGGAAGTAAATGACTCCGACAACCAGGAGCTGATAAAAGAAGTCACTAACTCGGAAATAAAAAACGCCATCTTCAACATTGGAAAAGACAAATCACCTGGACCGGACGGGATGACGGCTGAGTTCTACCAAAGGTACTGGGACATAGTGGGACCAACAGTTACAAAGGCAATAAAATGATTCTTCCACTCTGGTAGGATCTTGAAACATGTCAACCAGACGTTCATTACATTAATACCAAAAACAGAAAACCCGACAACGACTGCCCATTATAGACCTATAAGTTTGTGCTCTACGATCTACAAGACAATCGCAAAAATTCTTGCCGACAGACTAAAAAAGGTAATGACTAAACTCATACACCCCCTGCAAGGAGCATTCATATCAAACCGAGCTATCCAGGATAACATTCTTATTGCCCATGAAATCTTTCATTCATTCACACATAAAAAAGGAAAGAACAGATGGATGGCAATAAAATTGGACATGGAAAAAGCCTACGACAGAGTTGAATGGGACTTCCTTTTTCAAGTCCTAAAGAAATTCGGCTTCTGCACCAAATTCTGTAAATGGATTGAGCAATGCGTATCAACTTTATCCTTTTCAATCCTAGTCAATGACGGCCCCACAGAACCTTTCAACCTAGAGAGAGGCCTACGACAAGGGGACCCACTATCCCCACTCCTATTTATTTTAGGAGCAGAAATACTAGCCCGAAAATTACAAATAGAAAGCAACCAAGCAGACCACGAAATTGGATTCAACATTACCAGACTGGGCCCTCGGATTCCATTTCTATCATTCGCGGATGACATGATGATTTTTACCAAAGCTAATTGCTCATCTGCGATAAAAATTAGAGAAATTATTGATGAATACTGCTCGATTTTGGGTCAGCTTGTTAACTTCCACGAGTCGGCTTTCCAAACGACACCAAAGGTGCTAGAATCTCTAAAACAAGAAATCCAACGTCTAGTTAATATCACAAACCAGAACCAATTGGACAAATATCTTGGTTGTCCAATAATAAATGGTAGAGTAAATAAAACAGCATTTGAAGAAACGATCCGCAAGACAAAATCACAACTATCAAAGTGGCGAGCAAGCGCACTATCCCAAGAAGGAAGAGCCGCCCTTATCAGAACGAACCTAGCGGCAAAACCAAGTTTTGTCATGCAAAATTTCATGCTCCCAAACTCGATGCACAAAGAACTTGATCAGATAAATAGAACGTTTTTCCGGAATAAAGACTTGTCATATAAACCGTTAATCGGATGGGACAAAGTATGCAAAAGAAAAGAAAATGGTGGAGCATGAATCCATAAAACAAAAGATATGAACTCAGCTTTGCAAATGAAACTGTTATGGAAAATACTTGCGGAGCCAGAAAATCTATGGGTCCGAACCATCTCATATAAGTACTTGAAAGATGAACACATTCTAAAATACGAAAGGAAAGGAAAAGCATCGTGGCAATGGACAAAACTAATGGAGATAAAAGAGGAATTCTGTAAAGGCCTTGTATGGCAAATATGAAATGGAAAAACGATCAACTTTTGGACTGATAGATGGTTGGACAATGACACGCTAGAAGATAGATGCCTAATGTCAGATAGAATCAACAAAAATGACAAAGTAGAAAAATACATAAACGAAAACAAAAGATGGAACACTATCGACCTCAAACACATGTTACCAACACCGATCATCGAGAAGATCAAAACAACATTCATCCCAGAAAACCAAATAGAGGACAGAGTGACAGACTATACTGGAGAAAAGACAAGTCTGGCTGGTTCAACACAGCTAGTGCACTCCGATACATCACAGAAAACAATAGAGTCACACCACCCAAAACGGCATGGATATGAGCAATAGACATTGCCCCAAAAGTTAAGAATTTTCTATGGAAATTGTATAACAATGGGATTCCAACAAAGACTAGACTAATCACCAAATGAGTGGCCCTGCCATCCGCATGTGAACTATGTGATGCGAGCGAAGAATCTCCAACCTATTTATCCGAATGTGAACTATGTCATACGGAAAATTGACCCCGAGATAGAAAAACGACTAGAAGAATTAGACAGAAATGAACAAGACATACAAAGAATTATGTCAACAATTTTTGAAGCAATAACTCCAAAACAAAAGGAAAAATTGGCAACTACTTGGTGGTGTCTTTGGACATCTAGAAATAAGAAAATCTTCGACAATGTAAACACCACCACAATCCAAAACATGGAAAATATGACAAGACAAACGATCACAAATTGGGAAAAAACGAAACATTTGGATGAACCAAACATTAGTGCTTCCACCAAAAGAACAGAAACCAGAAAGAAACGACACCTGAGATGGAACAAACCACCTGAAGGTACATTCAAAATAAATTTCGACGGTAGTTACAACTACGCTGGTGCTTCTGGTGCAAGTTTCATCATCCGCGACCACACATGCTCGCTGATTGCCTGCGGTGGCAGACAACTTACTCTCAAGTCGCCACTTATGACTGAGGCTATGAGACTTCTTTTGGGCGTCCATAAGGCAAATGAGTTGGGTCTGTCCAATATTCACATCGAAGGTGACAACCTAACGGTGGTCAACGCAATCAAGGGGTGCTGGTCCTGCCCATGAGAAATAGAGATGCTCACGACAGACATTCTCATGCTTCTCCGGTCCTTCACCCATGTTGAGCTCTCGCACTGCTTCCGGGAGATTAACAGATGCGCCGACCACATCTCCGGCCCGCCTCTTCGAGTTTGCTGCCTGCTCAGATGTTCGGACAGATAGACATTTTTGTATTCTCATCCGCAAGGATGCTCTTGGATGGTGGTCTAGTAGGGACTAGCCCCATCCAAATCCTTACTTGTATCAAAAAAAAAAAAAAAAAAAAGCTAGCACTTGGTAATTAGTGGCAATGGTGACTGAATGCAGAACTAAATGGATCATATATACAATTACATATATATATATGGAGTATGGATATTAAATTTCTAAACCATTCGTTTGATAAAAATATAAAATCTATAATATTACGAGCTTCAAAGCACGGGGTGGTTACAAGAGATCTAGCCTCCATAAGAGCTTAAGATTAACAAGGTAGGAAAACTATCCCCTAATAATCAAAAGCACATTTATGCTCACTAATAATTATATTGTTAATAGATACAAATAATTACATTACAAATAAGAATAATCAATTTGTTCATAATTTATATCGTAATATATATAATATTGTATGCACCTTTTGGAGATCGGATTCAGTAAGCAACTTAAGATTGAGAACCATGATCGCATATCTCGTTGATGTTAATTACCGGTATCACCGCATCATTATTACTTATTGATTGATTAGGGTTACAGTGTTACACAAACTATACACATGTAACATGTTACCAATTAAAATACACAAACATGTGTGTATGTATGGATATATACACATTACTACCTGAAAATCCAAATTCGGAGGCCACAACAATGAGGTCTTCCAGGACAGGAAGCATGCTCTTTGTCTTTGGAGAGTCTTTCCAGGCGCTACTCCCACACATCACTGCACCAAATTCACAATATCAATTTTGATAGATGTTAACCATTTAAATAAAATAGAATAAAATAATAATAATAATAATACTTAAAAAAAAAAAACATAAAATTGAGGGAAAAGCCCTGCAATAATAGTGTCGCCTAGGCTCTCAGCGAATGAGCTTCTAATGCTTGACGATGTCGAAAGGGATTCTTTTTCTTCATATGCCTCGGAAATTTCTTCTCTTCTTCTTCTTCGACTTTTTCGTGTTTGACACCTCCTTCTAGGCTTCTACCTCTCTCTCGGTGCACAAGTCCTTCACCTCCCTCTCTCTTCCCTCGCCGTCGTGGGTTTAGAGGTTGCTCTCTCTATTGCCTTCAATCCCTCTCTCTCTCTCGCCTGAACGCAGTTGCAAGTGTACCGTAACCGCTGGCTCTCCCTTTTAACTTTCTTTTTGAATCTGATTTTCTTTTTTCAATCGATTTGATGGGCTCATTTAATATCTCCCATTATTACGGTTAAATTGGGGGTGACAGTTATGTTCACCGGATAGTTTTGCAATTTTTTGGACCATAAGTTATTTTTGCAAATTTTGTAGCAAACGCCAAATTTTTTTGGTATATTTTAGTGCTGTACCAAAATCTCGGTGTTTATTTGAAAATTTTCATAATTTAAGGGCAGTTTTATTTAGTTTTTTTTTATATATAAAAAGGAAAAAGTGCAACGGGCTTTTGGACACTCTTGACCCCACCAAACCCTACCACGAACTCCCAGAGTCCTTTTTTTCAACCACGACGTTTCTCCGTCTTATCCATTTCACACGCTCACGCAAAGTTGCAACGCTCATCCCAACTCTCTCTCTTTCTCCGATCGCTATGGCAACCGCATTCCCGAGCTTCACCTCCACGATCCGCGCAACATCCGCCGCTTATAACCGGAGATCTGTCCCTGACGGAGCTCCCAAGCCAACCTCCGCCAACTGGTGGACCCCGCTCTTCGGCTGGTCCTCGGAGGCCGACTACATCAACGCTCCTCCCCCCACCGCCGCCGGTGACGCCCCCCCGCCGAAGCCTCAGACCGAGGGATCCGAAGCCGAGCCGGCGGGATCCAGATCCGGCCGGCTTTTCACCGTCGGATGCTTCACTGAGGAGAAGGCGAAGACGCTCCGGAAGAAGACGGTGGAGTGCTCCACCTTCCACGACAAAATGTACCACTCGGCGATCGCTTCTCGTATGGCCTCCGACCTTGGAGACCGCTAGATCTTTGGATTTTCTCTCTCCTAGGGTTCTGAAAGGGTCGCCGGCAGCCGTTTCAGTTTACCTGCTAAATCAATCCGTCGACGTGAAAGAAAGGGGAAGTTTTCTCTCCCATCTCACCTCTCTGGTTTTCCGTTTAACAACTTTTTTTCTTTAGTTCTACGTGCTTGAATTTCGGCCGTCCGATTTGTAAAGGAACGGTGGTGATGATGTGTCTCGTCTGATTGTTTTTTGGATTATCGGGAGACCTATACCTCACGCCTCGCTTCCTATACCTCACGCCTCGCTTGTTAATTTGTTTTTAATGCATCTGTGATAGTGTTGACTGTTGAACCTTGTTTTTATAATTTCACGAACGAATTTGGTTGTACACGATCTGTCAATGGATTTTTTGAATCGATTGCAGATTAACTCAGATCAATTGGTTAAACGATGGTTGAGACTCGAGATTAAGATTATGTATGTTAGGATTTTGAATCCTCATTTTAGATGGCATCTCTTGGGAGCTTAGCAATGGTCCATGGGGAGAGGGGCTTTTGCTTCCAGTATCACCGACATCCAAATAACATGAATATATGATTGTTAATTTGTTAGTAAAGGATCGCAATCGCTTGAAAATACAATTAGCTACAAAGAACTGGTTAGTGCTCGATACATTTTTTAAGAAAGAAGATTTTGCACCATAAATTTCCAGTCTCTCTGGTACCACATTTTTAATAATTAGAAGTTAATAAAATGTTCATCTGATAACTCATCTACCTTGTGAAGCCAACAGTAGCAAAGCAGGAAGAGATTGTCACATTTGCAACACAGTGAACTACAAGCATCACTATTAACAATGAAATGTGGTGAAAGAAGCAAACCTTTGAAGCAAGAGCGTCTCTGTCTTCTCGCTTCCTATCTCTAAATTCATCGTGTTTTTTTTTTGAAGCGGTAAATTTATAGACTGGTAGTATGTAATTACAAAAGTAACAAGCCAATGGCTAAGTATACTGTATACCCAAAAGTCTACCTCACCAGCTCTGTAACTCTCCCTACCCCTCATTCTCGCACTACATTACACAATTCCTAGATTACTCACCCTTTTCTAAAATCCCTTTCAACCAATAGAGATGCACATTTTACATGTTTCAATTACTCGTTTTGCCCAAGTCCTAGGCGTACAGGGATCGTGTTTAAAGACTACCCCATTCATGTCAATCCATGTGTAGTACACAAACGCAAGGAATACAAGTAGCTTCATCCTAAACACAGCCCTTTTCGCACCTTCAGCTCTTCACTAGCAAACCACTGGAGCCATTCAACAATTCCTCCACTTCTTGAAGGCAATCCAACCCAGCCCCAAACGATGTCTCGGGCTTCACAGATGGCTGCACACTCGAACCACAATTGGTGTTCTGTCTCCTCGGCATTCTTACATAGTGGACACTAGCGGCATCCGCCCCTTTCCAATGCTTAACAATCCTGCCCGTGTTTAGACGATTGTAAGCCACGACCCACATCACAAAGGACCATTTTCTGGAGTGGTCTCCCATCCACAACATGGCCCCCCAATCGACTTGAGGACTTCTCAACCTGATTTCTTCGTACACCTTAGCACAATTCAGATTACCTTGCCCAAACAGAAACCGATCAGGTACATGCCCAGCATCTAGTACATTGGCTTCACGGAGTTCATCTCTCACTTTGAGTAGTCCTTTCCACAGCCAGGAATCATTAACACGCTCTTCAGCAACAAATTTTCCTCGGAACGTCTTCCTCTTTCTCTTCGTGTCTTGGGGAAAGTCTCTGTATGTCTAGTACTTGCGTGCCTTCTGTCTGTTGCTTCTTCATCCTTTCTAGAATTTATGGACTGTGGAACTACACGAGGTGGTAAAGGAGGCGGAGGTGGCAAATTTTGACTATAAAACCTATCATCAGCATGAGTTTTCTCCACAGGTTGTTCATTATGTCGCACTTTTCCTCTATCATCTTTGCTTTTTTCATCTCTTGCTTTATCACCAACCCTATCAAAGCTCCTATCAGTCCCACGTTCACCCGCCCTTTCAACTGATCGTTCCCTTCCATGACGTTCCATTGACCTATCTCTTATTTTCTCAGGAATATCATCGGAACGGGATTTATCAGCACGTTCAGATCTGTGCTCTCTATCATGCTTATCACTACTCTTGTCTTTGAACGTTCCGAATGTCTATCTGCACCACGACAGACACTTTGCTCCTCAGGTCCTGGCTCCTCAGGTCCTAGTATCAGATGATCGGATATCAACCTCCAAATCCAAGTCCCCCTTCCTACGTTTTGTACTCCTGTCAGGGTCCTCAGCAGGACTAGTTCTCTTCGGCTGTTTGTCGAACTTGATACCATCATGCCTAGGGGAATGAGCAGATCTAGGATTCGATGTTCGAGAGACTTCAGATACATCAGCAGGATCATGCCTCAAAGAACCCTTTGACTCTGCACTCTTGGCAGATACACCCTCATATCTCAAATCAGTCACATGGACATCTAATGCTCTAACTGATGCAGTGCCTTTGGATGAGGAACCAAGAGCATTTCCATTTGCTACAGATGCAGAAGTGTTGATGCCCCCAGTGCCTTTGGAAGACTTGCTCTCATCTTTCATAAGCTCTTGCTTTGACGTTCTTGCGAAAGATCCACTAGCAGCAGCTCATTTTGCAGGCCTTGCTTGCACCTAAGGGAAAGAAATAAGACTTCAAATGAGGAGAAAAGAATAAAGAACTTCCATTACAATACATGAGAAATGACAGATGTCCCCAAGCAAGCAAGAAATCACCTAGGTAACTTTTAAGATCAATATCAACATACACTTCAATCCTTGTCCTTGCAGTAAGAATACCATATGAAGAAGCTCCATGACATTGACTAGAAGAGCATAAAATGTCAGCATCCAACACAAAACCTGGCTGATGACAAACACATTTCTCTCTTCATGAGATAAAAGAGTACCCAAAAAGTCATTGCTGCTTTGTCTAAATGAAGCTTTGTCTATAAACCGAGAAGAGTACCCAACATCTTACTCTTCATGAAATGAGTTGATGTCATGAAAAATAGCATGAGAGATGAGGTGCTTTGTCTATTATTTCAGAAATCAACTCAGCCAAGAATTAATCCTTCCTGCTACTTGAAAGCCTAGTTCGATAAATGATTCATAGTAATTAACCACAAATATTCTCTCAACGTAGTGAAATCAATTTTTACATCATATTTGAGAGTTTTTTATTCTATCCACATAAGTGCATAATCATAGCAGAAGCGTTTCACCATACCCACCATTTTCACTCTTTATCTCTGCAAAACCATCTTTTTACTACAGTATAGAATCAGCAAGCACTTGTCAATAACCATCAGTGACTTTAGGATGATGAAGAACCCCTCAATGCCCTTTAAGCCAATTTATTCAGGCAATATATGCTAAGGCTTCAATTTTATACTCTCTCCGATCAACAATATAAGATTTTTGGGAAAATAGCAGAAAACCACCCCTTAAAATTGAAATTGCAGAAAACCACCCCTTAAACCCATTTTATCTGTAAATTGCCACCCACGATATTTTTTTCCGTTAGCTTGCCGTTAAAAACGGCGAAAAGTCATTTTTACCCCTCCCTTTCAATGTTATTTTAATGAGAGAAAAATGTATAAATTGAACTAAATTAATAAAATTTATTTATTCATCCCTTTTAATAAGAGAAAAAGATAAGTTATTCTATTAAAATAACATAAAAAGGGATGGATAAATATATTTTATTAATTTATTTCAATTCGTACATTTTTCTCAAGAGGGGTAAAAATGACTTTTCACTGTTTTTAACGGCAAGCTAACGGAAAAAAAAGGTCGTGGGTGGCAATTTACAAACAAAATGGGTTTAAGGAGTAGTTTTCTGCAATTTCAATTTTAAGGGGTGGTTTTCTGCAAAGAGCTACATTTAAGGGGTGGTTTTCTGCCATTTTCCCAAGATTTTTTTAGCAAATAACACACGTTTTAAGAAAACTCATTATTCCTCTAAACTCATCATCGTTACATTAACTTTCTTCATAAATTTTACTATTTTTTAAATTCTCACTACCCTTTATAACCAATCAAACTTGTTAATAAAAAACACACAAATCGATACAAATCATTACTCATCCATCACCTAGAAAATTTAAAACATCTTATATTGTTGATCAAAATATTTCTTCTAAAACATGACATATTTATGATCGGAAGGAGTATTAATTGTTCAACATTTGTAACTTCCCACCTCTACATAAAGCCTCGTCTAGATATAGCTAGATAACTTAGATGTAGGCTAAACTATGCTTTCCTTGTTCGGCTGTGAACTCTTTAACACAAAAAAAATACTGAAGTACATTATTCGTTAAATTGAAATGAAATGTTTTTTCCATCATATTACATTTCTAATATAAATAAACCTTTTCACTTTGATATCTTATCCTTCTCACAAAACTCAATTTGTTTTTCATAATCCAACTTTTCATTTATAGCCAAATGCAGACCAAAGCAGGACTTGTAAACCAGAACTAAACAGTCATTCATGGCAGGAATTAAAACATCAGTCCTATTGGAACCAAATGACACCCCTACAGTTGGCTAAAAATATGTAGTATAGAAAGAAGGGCACAAGAATAGTGCGTACAACAGCACCCAATCACGTTCGTATGATTAGTAATAGACAAGAGAATTACCTTAGCCTTTGACAAATTCTCATCAGCATTTCTGTTAATAGGCTCATCAACAGCCTTCTAAACCAACAGGCTGCGAATCTAACCCAAATAATGACTCTGCTTCCTTTTAGTTTTGCATTTACCGAAATACTTTCTGGCCTACCATCACCTCTGATGATAGCGTGTACAGAATCTGGATGTTGAGACCCAGAAGGCACTCTTCCACCATTTGTTTCGATTTGCACCGGTCCTGATGCATTGCTCACCAGAGTCTTTGTGGAAAGAGATTGTACAGGTTTGAGTTCTAGATAGCCCATCCCGAATTATTCTTCCGTCACCCAAGCAGGCTGCCAAATCCATTCAAAACACAAAAATTAAAGGGATGTTTGCCAATGCAATCATAAGCTTTTGAACTACCAGGTCCACAATGAAAGCTGTGCTTTGCAATTCAATAAAGTTTACTGGTTTTATAGCCTTGGATGTTTCTGCAACCAGGAGCTAATCGTTTCAGCATTTTCACTTTAATATTTTAATCTTCTAAAGTACTCCAAGACAGTCTTTCCAAAATTTATTTCTGTATTTTCCCTTCATGTCTCTTTCTACTTTCCTTGCTTTTAACACTATATCAACAGAGAAATTGAATTTGTTTGTAGTAAATCTTTCGTTGCGCAATTAATAACACCATTTTTTTTTTCCTTCGGGCATGTTCAATTGCTTAATTTTATGCACATGGAATAAAGAAAATTGCAATTTAACATTCTCCTCAATGTGCAGAGGCAATTGCACTCACGTAGACACTACGATAGAAGGATGGACAAAGTCAAAAGTTGTGATGGTGAACGTTGAAGTCTTTTGTCTCCAACTAGTCCAGGTACTTCAAGAAGAAACCCAAGACAAAACTGAGTTATGTTGTATAGTATTGGATTACTGGTTATTAGAATCATGTCTGCTTCCTTTATGTATTTTTCTATTTTGCGTGTTAATGCTAATAGAATAGTAAACCAATTAGCCAATGAAGCAATTCACTAAAATGATAAACAGACATGGCTTGACAAACTATTCATTGTATGGCAAGATTTAGTTAGAAAAGAAACAACATAATGACCATATGTATTCCAGTCCCAGAACGGGGGGAAAAAGCAACGGTGGTGATAGAGTAGAAAACCAGGAATTCACCACAGATCGGATTAACAAAATGATAGAACACAATCATAGGGAAACCTAATGGAATCTACTAAGCCTGCCTGCCAGATGAGGAACACCTCAAACTGGCCAGGAGAGAGCAAATGCTCAACTAGCCAAAGGAAAATGCCTTTACAATGATCTTCTTAGATAACTGGCTATGAGGCCTAGTGCCTTATTTATCATGATTCATATCCTTAGGTCACCAACACGTCACCCTAACATTCCCTTCCTTGCAGAAAATAACAAACTGACTCTAAACCCTTCCTAGAATTAACACTCACTCAACTAATGTTTCTAACAAGTGGTTTCCCCAGTTAAGACGTATTCTTATTACAAATGGATACTAGCAGCTAAAGCTGCCGCAACACTAGTAGCCAGAACCTTCAAATCCTCCCTTTCATCACTCTTAATTTTAGCCACCTGTTGGGGAAAAAAAAATTAAAAAGGAGAAGAATTGTACGCTTAATTCATCTAGTTTATGAGCAACAAGTAACTATCATGCTTATCCGCTTCTCAATATCAATCCCACTTTTGCGAGTGGCGGGAAACACACTAGAAATTTTGGTCAACATTATGAGAGCATTTCGTATTTCCATATTCCAAGCACTGTATCAATATCTTGGTGATTCTTTGGTTCCATTTCCAGTGTACCTAGGATTGAAACAATACATGAACACACAGGGTAAATGTGTTAAATGTCAAATCCAAAAGACATTGTAAATATGACAAATGTTCATTACTCAATTATATGTTCAGTATACTATTCTTTATAATGAGAAGGTGACTTGACCACTTCCGAAGGGTATCAAACTTAAGCTTGGACATTCAGCTCAAAAGGATTTGGAATTGTTGGTTTCTGTTGAAATCTTTCTTTGTAATGTATAAAGGAATAAGCGAAAAAGGGCTATGATTCTCAAGTATCCACCAAGGATGATAGCTACTACATGGTCAGGATGAGGTTGGCAGAAGGTTATTAATCAAATTTCCAAATACGATATTATTCTACATTCAAATTTCAGAGCAAGTCCCGAAGAAGTAACAAAAATCCACACTACTTGAATACCCGAAATTTCGGGATCATAGAAACCATTAGACAACAAAAATGTGACAATGAAACAAATAAAAACATGATATGCTGGACCGGGGCCTAGGGTTGTACAGGGGAAGGAAGGATATAATTTATATAAACTATGATGAATGATCAAACTGCTAACAGGCGATAGTTCCATTTTTGAGGTTCGGGCCTTTAGGTAACTTCATCCGTGACAAGATATAGACTACATTTTCATTTATACAACTTACCTTCACAAACTGAGCAAATGTCACTCGTGCGTGATTCGGAAACTTATAGTAGACAGCAAAGCCAGGCTTGTTGCCACATTCCTGTTCATATATTGATTCATCGCTCTGAAAAACAAGCAATATTCACTTGAGCTAAACTATACATAGCTAGAAAGAGAATAGCCTTAAGCTATATCTAGTTAATTACCTTCCAATAGTAGGCCGTCTTTAACGTCTCATACAAAAACCTGCCAAGTCTACCTGCTTCGTACTCAGTGCAACAGCATATCATTGGGTGTAAAGTTTTGCAGATTAGAACATCAATATGATTAACCGTGTTAAAATAAGGAGTCCCCAGGGAATGAAGAGTTTGGACAAACAAGGCACAATAGATAGCATCCGGAGCACTCAGAGTGCAGCAGGGGAAAATGCACCGCTGGAGGAATTCCATATTAATCTTTAAAGTATCAGGACAATTACTCAACCAAGTGTCCTTTTCAAGAGCAAGCCTCCTACGAACAGAAGCAGCATTCTCTTCATGCCTCTGGAGTTCACCTATTAGCCGATCCAGTGATTCTTAAATTCTCTCCTTATCTTTCTTCCTCTTAGCAATTGCTGAGCTTGAATTGTCAGAAAGCTCCTCTAGGGCCTTTAAAGAAGCATGCAGCTTCCCAATTTCAGACTCATAACGACTCTGAGGAACATATAAATCATACAGGGTAAGAGACCCCAAAAGGTTGCATATAGATCAGGAGAAAGGCTATTCCAAGCTTTAGATGGCAGCATACTTCTGACAGTATCAAGAAGATTAGACCACCTGAAAAGTCACAATGTCAATAAAACACATATTATTATATACAAAAAGGTTTAACCATAAATAAAGTTATCCCCAATCCAACTATATCAAACATGTGCACCAATAGCCACAAAGAAAATAATAAATACTAGTTTGGTCCCAGATATGCAAGCAGCGGAGTCAACCCAACATAACAAACTCTACATCCAATTTGGTTAAGTCATAAGTGACAATACTATAATATTATAAAGGAAAGTATCATCATACTTATCATTGGGAAAATGTGTCATACTATATACCAATTAATTCAACTATAAATATGGGAAAAAAGAACTACCAAACAAACTTCTAATCCACCATTCACCATAATCCTATAGAAAAGTATAGTAGCTCCCCCAGATTTCAACTCGTTTTTGTCATTTATTCATCCAACAATCCCAATCTAAGCTCTTAGAAGAAACTTGATAAAATAAAAATTGAATGCAATATGAGTGAGGCTCTATGTGAGATGAGAAACATGAAACAAAACACTGTCAAATTCTCAAGGCAGTAAAATATATGCTCCAACTCTTCAAAGTTATATTGCTAAAAATAAAAAGTACTCAATGCAAAGCAAAGTAGTACCTAATTGGCCCGTAAGAAGAGCCAAGATCTAAAACTAGATCCCCATGACCACTAATGTCAGACTCTTTCCCACTCAAAGATGCTTCTCCAGCTTCATAATCACACAAAGGCCAGAAAAATCCAGAGCCGCTTTGACACTTGAAGAGTCTCATTACTGGCCGATAAATTAAGAAGACAACCTAAAAACCAAAAGGCAGATGATTAGACCCTGAAATACAGATAGCATAACGCAAAAACATTATTCTGACAAATGAGAACTACTCCCTCTCTTAATTAAAAGACACCATTTTAGGGTTTAGTTTTTGTTAAGCAAAAGATGGTCATTCTAGATGTTTGGGTATTTACTTTACCAAATTGATTAGTGTTTTGTTAGTTGTAGTTTTCGAGAAAGTAAAACGGTAGAATAATAAATGAGGGTATAGTGGTATATTTGTTAGTCTCCTTAAAAAGTATGCAAGTTGTTAAAAATTAAAATGACATGTTTTAATTAACGGAGGGAGTATTAAACAACATAAACAGCAATTCTCTTTCCTGCTTGTCAAGTGAAAAACTCCTGGAACAACAAGTATTACCTCAGGTTCAAGGTGGTGGTACAAGTGGACCAGATCATCAAGTGAGGGTAACAGCTGAGCATAAGCAGTTGCAGGGTTGACAGTACTGCAAAGAAATTCAACATATTGAAGAAGAATCCCATGGCAACTGTCATACTGTTAACTGACCATCTTAATGTAAGGAGCATTCGCATCAATGACAACCCTGCATAAGGTTACAAATCTGATGAGTTTCTAAATTTTTCAAATTTTAAAACTTGAGTAGATATATTTTTGAAAAATGTACAAATGTTCTCTATATATTTGAAAGGCTTTCTGAGCAAGTAGAAATTCAGTGAGAAGCTCCTAACTTCCTCACTTCTCAGTGCCTTCTCTTTTCTCATCATTTTCACCACCTTTTTAAAGTACGGAGAGATGTAAAGAAGCATAAGCCAAAGCAAATTAGTCTTTCTCCAAATCTTAAATTTAATGGAATCCCTCTATAAAGTGGACAATGTAAAAACTTAAAAGCCAACCATACAGAATCCTTACTAATAACAACCCACATAAGCCCACTACAAAAAGCTACCCAAATCTCATAAAAGGAACTTACAAGTTACCACAATCAAGAAGCTATGCACATTTCAAGATATCCTAACTATTAGGCTTTGAAAAAATCTACTCTTATCTTATGTAATCATTAGGCAAATAAGAAAAAATAAACACCCACTCCTTTTCAAACATAAAACAAAACAGTTTGATAACAATAAGCAAAAGACAATGCCAACAGAACTATTACCTTCTTCATTGAAGAAAAAAGGAGCTCAAGCTTGTGAAAGTTTACTAGACAACAGCAGCTGATTGACCGATGAAAACACAAACACGGTAAAATTTGCCCTCTTTATCTATTTTACAGAGTTCCAATAGAAACCATCCACCCAATAATCATATTACTACGCCTTCTTAGAATCAGACTTGTCACTTTCCATGGCATTCCGTATCCCATGAAGCAGATATTTGCATGTAAGAGTACTTGGTACATAGCCCATTTTCAGCAATTTCTTCTGGAGCTCCAGTGGCTTAGAAAGATCACCATACTCACTCAATTTCTTCATAAGTGCATTGTAACTCTCTGAATCATAAAGACGATACTCTATAGCAAACAAGAAGAGAAGATCTTCTGCTTTGGCAATATTTTTTGCCTTGCAGTATCCAATTACTAAAGCATTGCAGATCGTGCAATCAGGCTTCAGGCCATACCCAACCATTTCTTGAATCAAAGACTCTGCCTCGGGACATCTATTTAATTTGCATAAGCAGCATATGAGAGCCTGATATACACCTAAGGACGGCTTGATGTTCTTTTGAAGCATCTTATATTTATAGAGTAGTGGCTCTGCAATACACTCATTCTTACAAAGAGATTTAATCAAGTTTTCGTAAGTATTCTTGTTTGGCTCATACCCATCTTCAACTGCTCTATCCAAGAGCTTTGCAGCAGCAAAAGGATGGTTGCACTGGCAAAGAGAGATTATCAAGTAGCAGTATACATTGCTAGGGATAGACACACCATATTTTTTTAGTTCAACGACGATATTCAATGCTGAGATCCATTGATCGTCTCTCCCATAGCCTTCTACGAGAGCCTGACAGGTAAAACTATCAGGAGCAATCCCATCTGCCATCATGTCATGAAATAAGGTCCTTGACTCTTTCATCCTCCCCTCCTTGCAATATCCTTTAATGAGCAAATTGTAAGTTACAATGTCTGGACTAAGTCCTCTATCAACCATCCGATGAAAGATTTGATGGGCTTCCCTGACCTTCCCTAATCTACAAAGACCATTCATCAATGAAGTGTATGTAACCACATCAGGCATCACACCCCTCCTATACATTATCTTATACAAATAAAATGCATCATCAATCCTACCCTTCTTACAATAGCTTCCAATTAGGGTATTATATGTAACAAGGTCCGGTTCAAAACCTTGCTCCTCCATCTTCTCCACGAACTCATTAATCTTGCCAGCTTCCTGATCCTTACACATCACATTAGTCAAAATATTGAATGTGATTGTATTAGGAACGATCCCAATCACCCATAAGTCATGATACAGCTTCCAGCACTTATCCATACAATTCAACTTCGAGAGTCCATTAAGAAGAAAGTTAAATGCAATGACATCCGGCACGAACCCAAGTTTAACCATCCTCCTAAACACTCTGTAGGCTTCTCCAATCAAACCAATCTTAACATATGCCTTTATCAACATATCGAACACAACAGGATCCCAGTTACACTCCTCAGCACAAGAGACCAAACCCTCAAACACATCAAGCTCCTTTCTTTCCCTCTCACTAGAAACCATCTCAATCAATTCAGCAAGCAGCCCCATCGCATTGGAGAAATCACGAGACCAGGTCAAGATATGAACCATGATGCAGTAGTGGTGAGTACCGAGGGTAATACCCAGATCATTCTTGACCCAAATGAAGAAACTGAGTGCAACCCTAGACTCGGATTGGCATCTAAGCAAGATCCGGGAGATTTCCGTGGCACCCAAGTGAGGGATTAGGGGCCGGAGCTCGTCAATTCGAGGGAGATTGGTGGAATTGTGTTTGTTATGTTTGAATGCGGAGGAGATGAGAGCGACCAGATTGTTCGGGTTTTGGGTCTCGGGTAGGAAATTGAAGAGTGGGTTTAAGACAAGGTTTGAATTTGGAATAGTGAGACTTTGAGAAGAAGATGAAAGGGCTGATCTGCAGAGGAAGATTGAAGCGAGCGAACTCGGTGTTGAGAGGATGCATTTCGAACAATGGAATAACTGGGTTCGATTCATGGGGAAACCCCTAGATTGATATCAGCAAATTCACACTACAAAATAGAAGCTCAAATCCAAAAAGACATCACTCGGATCTTGACGAAGGAAGAATGAATGGAGAACAATCAATGACGGATCCAGGATTTTAGTTAAGGGGGGCTGAGCACAAATATATCATTGACCACAATCTCAACGAGAGTAATGTTTTAAGGGAGGCTGGCCAGCAGCTATTTTCTACACACAATGTAATAAAATAGATCATTTTTTGTGTAGCAGAAGCAACCAGAACTAAAAGAAATATACAACATAAAAGATAATACTCCCTCCGTCTCAAAAAACAAGTCGTTTTAGAGTAGTGTAGTTGTCGTTTTAGAGTAGTGTAGTTGTATCAAAAAACATGTCATTTTAGGTTTTCTAGGTAGAGGATAGTAATGATTTGTGTTGGTTTTTGTGTTGTTGACTTTTTAAAAGATTTTGATTGGTTAAAAAATATAGTGGGTATTTAAAAACAATAAAATTAGTGAAAAAAGTTAGTGGAATGATGATGTTGATCGATGGGTGAGTGTTTTATTAAAACTAGTGCATAATGCTAAAACGACTTGTTTTTCGAGACGGAGGGAGTACATCATTAAGCAGATTCAATGGTGGATACCTGGGTCCTTACAATCCTCACAAAGTTGCGTTCTGATTTTTAATATACTTTCACGTGGATATATCCCTGAAAAGCATGTTATCTCTACATTAATCTCCATCAGTGGCTTCACTAACAAATCGAGTAGCTCAAAATTTAATGGGCGTTTTTGTTGCCAGTGTTACAAAGTATTGCAACAGAAGACCATAAAACGCATGCAAAAGAACAAATTTCCAGCAATATCAATAGAAGACCATAAAAAACACATTTGGAGGCAAACCACAATTCCAAATCACAATCCACAAATTTACTTTTCAAAACCACAGCCACAAACCACAATTCCAAATCAAAAAGCCTAATCGAATTTAATCACAAATTCTCAAAACCACAAATTTCAAATCCACAAATTCTAATCTAAATGGATTCTCATCACAACCAATTGAAATTAAAAACAATCAGATTAAAAGGTAGAGGAACAAAACTAATAACTAACCTTGAAGAGCAAAGGTCCAAATCGAAGAAGAGGAACAATGAAGAGGCCGGCTCTGCGGGACTGCGGGAGATGGGGATGCGGGGCTTCGGACACTGCCGAGGGGCTGGGTTGCGGTGGTGCGCCGGTGCCAAGGTCGGCCGGAGGTGGATCTGGCGGCGGCGGCCGCTCGGGGACTCGGGGTTTCGCTCTGGCTGTGCTGTGAAAGTGCGTTGCTCAGTTGCTGTGTAAAGGAGAGGGCGGTTCGCGGGTTCGGGTCTGTGTAAAAAAAAAGGGGCCGGGGGGCTTTTGATGTTTTTAAAAAAAGGGAAAAAAAAGTTACAAAAAACAGATACAAAAGGTGGAGTATGGGACTCGAACCTGGGTCTAAACCGCTCCGTATAAAACAAATTCAATCCCGTCCCACAAAATATACGCGAGGTAGTAAGCGGGACAGAGAGTTCTCATCTCGCAAATCTCGTCCCGTCTCGTCCCGCGTATATATAATTATATATGTAATTAAAATTAATAAAAATATCTAAGAATATATTTATATTATACTCCATCCGTTAATTAAAACTTTTCATTTTTGAAATCTGCACACTTTTTAAGAAATCACACCAAAATATACTTATACCCCTAATTATTACTCTATTTTTTTTTCCTTGAAAACTACAACTAACACACATCCAATTATTACAAGGACAAGTTTGTCGGGATCAGGATCGTCTGGTTGGCTCGGGCTGTTTGTTTTCCGTTTCTTGTATTGCATCGTTTTCTTTTTATTTCGTTGTATGCTTGACGGTTCGCCGTCTGCCGACTCTGTCGGCCTCTCGAGAGTCCAGGCCTGTCTGGTCCTCGAATTATTTCCTTATCAAAAAAAAAAAAATTATTACAAGGACAATTTTGTAAAATAGATGACAAAATACCTAAAATGAAATGTTTTTCTTAACAAGACTTATATCCTAAAACAACATGTTTTAATTAACGGATAGAGTATATATTAGCATTTAATTATTAGACAATAGAATTACATAGTAAATTAGAAATTACGGTGTATGTAATACTCCGTACATAGGAAATCCAAGTTTAAGCATTAGCGCCCACAAAAAAAAAAAAGTGGTTAACCAAAATATTCACAAAAGAAATAATATTTACCAAAATATTTATGGTTTGAAACATTTTATCAAAATATTTACTAGAGTCTCACTTGTCTTTTATAATTTTTGACAAAAAGCAAAAATCATATATTATCTCCATATCTTTTTATAATTTGCATTAATATCCTTGTATGTTACTTGTTTAGTTTATATTCCGCATTAAAATTTTATAAATAGAACTTTGATCCTGCAGTTTGGTATCTAAGCCAAGTTAATTAAAAATAATCGATATTTATCTTTAAGACAATCTAGAGGTATCTACTAACTGCTCTCATAAGACTTATCCCCATGCTTTACATTTAGATATAAGTTATAAGCATTTTGGAGCAATTTTAAATGTCATTTTAGACCAACTTATAGATCTAAAACTCGAAGTTAGAAAATTAGAACAATTATATATTGATATTAGCAGTAAAATCAATAAGATTGTAAAAGAAACAGGTGAAGTGCATCACTCAACCAATCTAAAAGCCATTAACGAAATTAGCCATCAGATAAGCCTAACATCAGGTGATGAAATCAAGAAAGGATATTCTTTTAAATACAGTTATCCATTTAAAAAATCCAAAAGGAAGTTTTCCACTAAATTAGATAACACTATAAAGAAAAAAGTGATTGTCGAAGAAGAAAATCAAGACGAAAATCAAATCCTTAAAAATAAATCAACATCCATTTCGACAAATAAGGAGATTTAGCACTAAGTTGGATAATTCAGATTGGAAGCTGGAGTTACAAAAACTAAAAACCATTGAAACCAACTTCATGAAGAACACATATGAAGAAGTTTTGTATCAGCAAATGGGATTAATTAGTCTAAAAGACATGTAAAACATTCCCGTATCTAAAGTCCAACAAAGGTTAAATGAAATATTAAGGCAAAAAAGGCTGAATGGAAATGAACCATTTGAACATAACGAATCTAGAAGAAATTACAGACGCTATGAACATGGTTCAACTAGTAATTATAGACCTAGGCTAAAACAAAAAGAGTTTATAGAAAAGAAAGAAAGATTTGGAGTAAGCATTATGCCAAACCATATGCCAAATCAAAGAGAAATTAATCTAGAGCCCATAAGTGAAACAAGTTATAAATTAAACCTAGACGGTGTAAAGAATAGGCGTGAGATCATAGATTTTTGGAAGAAAAGCATGATGAGTGTATTAAAGATGAATGTAGAATGAAACTCTTCTCAATTCCTTAATTATATAGAACATAGCTTCTATGGATGTATTGTCGGCTAGTATGGAGCCATTGGTGATGAAGTAAAACAAGAGCTTAGGAATTTGGCAAGTCCAGTGAATATGTTCACATTAATATGTGAATTAATAGAAGACGAATTCATTGGAGAAAAAGAAGATGAAAATAAGGAAGCTTTAAAATGGCAAAGAATGTTAAAGAATCTCAAAATTTGTAACATGAAATATCTTGATAACTTTATAACAGAATTTGAGAAATATTATTATAAGATAGGGGAAAATGACACTAGTTTACAAATGTTCTTTGATAAACTTCCTGCCCCAATTAATGAACAAATAAGTGAAGAGTATCAAGAATTAGTGAAGAGTGGAAGTAAAGATTCTCTTGATAATAGAATTTCGTATGTTAGAAAATGGGTTGAGAAAAAATGTCGAGATGTGAGAAGCACCCAAAGAATGAAAAAACAATTCTTAACTTGTTGGGAGACGCCAACAGAGTGGGGATGTAACAATAGAGATTATCAAGAAAGAAGAAACTATAAGAGAAAAAGTTTCAATAAACAAAGAGGTGAAAATACTAGAAGAAGTATTATAAAAAAACCATTTTCAAAAAATAAAAGATTTTTCTAGAAAGCCTCGTTCAGTCCTGAGAAAAATAAAAACTGCAAATGTTGGGCATGCGGAGAATCCGGTCATTATGCTAATGAATGCAAAAACAAGAAGAACAATAGATTATCAAAAGCCCTAGGTAGTTTGGATTACATCGAGCTATCAGAAGATGTAGCAGTAGATCTAGCCCTAAGAAATAACAAAAGGATAGTAGAGATAATAGAAGAAAAGCTTGAAGAAGATATAGAATCTGAAAATGAGTCAATCGAAGGTGAAGAAATTAATGAAATGATGGAAGGAGAAGCTCCTAGTGAGTTATCTGATGAATATGAAATGACCACCTTAGCTCAACTTCAGCAAGCTGAAACCTCTATTGATGAGGAACAAGTTGAAGAAATGACTAGATCAGGGGTTGATTTCCCCAATGATGAATGAAATAAAACTATTAAACACAAATTGATATTATAATTTAGTTTTTTTAAAGGGTCTTCCAAACGCTGTTTTTTTTATAAATGTATTATAAACTAAAACAATGTATTATAAGTATAATACAATGGAATCCAAACATACCCTTCATATGTGGCATTTAAGTAATTATAACTCCATTACAAGACTATGGAAAAGATGTGCAATGCATTAATTTTGTTTGTGACATTAGGCATAAAACGTTTAGTAATCAATACATTAGTGGAATAGTATGTAATTTGAGTCAATGAGCAGTTTCTTGGATATGTAGACCTAACTATTATGTAAGTCTAGAAGATCATTATGCATCTAAATTCTTAGCTATAAAATTGTTAACAGAAGGTATTAGTATGCATAAGGGAACTTGTCCTTTACAATTAAAGTGGAAGGTAGTTTATAAACTTGAGAATACTACAAATCCTCCACGAAAGTGTCATATAGTGGAAGTTGAGAAACACGAAGTTGTAGGTCCGAGTAAAGAGGTTGTGCCTGCTAAGCTAAGACATGATCAGATAAGACTCAAAACTATTTGGGTAAACGCATTTGAAAATTCTATATCCACTAGCAGTGATAAGGTTTTAACCATAGACGAGGAAGGTAGAATCCATACGAATGCTAAACCACTAGTCAGTCTCTCTAGATGTCCAAGTCTATCCAGAAACACTAGTTTTAGGTTCAATCCTAATCTTAGTATTACTACGAGGAATTAGGGAACTAGTACAAGCAGGAAAGATAAATCATTTGTGGTAGATGAAGACATAGCGAGCATGATAGCAGCATTAAACAAAAGACTAGAAAATAAAATTATAAGAGAACCAGCCAGACATAGTCTAGATCTAGGTTCTTGTCCTTTTAGGGAATCGGGTTCAATACCATTGAATCCTCCAACAGTCCTAAAGGTTAGAGAAAATCAAGAAGGATCATCTAGTTCCGAGCCAAAAGGGAAGATAATAGGATATTCCACTAAAACCTTTAGTGAGCCTATGTGTGAAAATGATCCAAGAGCTAAGGATTTCAAGGAATCTATCACAAAATCATTTTTTGAAGATGAAATAGGTATGAGAATGGAAATAATAGACCTCAGACATCTCTATGAAGATAATATGAGAGTATAAGAAAGTCTTGAACATGTTAGTAGAGAATCGCTAAAGAAAAATTATAGGATTATCAACAGAATTATCAACTCTAATAGCATTTATATCCCAGTGAAGGGTTCAATAAATATGAATTATGAGCCTTTGTAGACAGTGGATGTTCAATATGCTTTGGTAAGAAAGCCTTATTTCCTGAATTTATATGGCAGAAATCTCGTGGACCAATTCAAGTCAGAATAGTTGATGACAATATTATGGTCCATTGAGAATTAGCTTCTGATGTACCTATCATGATAGGAGGAGTCCAATGTGTAATTCCTACACCCTGGCTACTAATCGACCCTCTCATGATATGTTAATTGGAAATAACTTCCAAAGACTCCATGTTCCGGTTACTCAACACCTAGACATGATGGTCTTCAACATCAATGAAGAAGACGCTTGGGTTAAAAAGATTAAACAAGCATATACACATCAAGCAATAGAATTTACACGCACTAAGCGCGGTGAGGAATATATTCTTCCTACACAAAGAGAGTTTGCACTCTTTATATGTGAGGTAACTTTAAAAGAGAAAATCCTTAAGCATCGAGAAAAAACGCGCATTAAGTTATATTTTGAAAATCCTTTGAAATTTTGGGGAAAAGATAAATCATTTGCTACCATAGAATTAATAGATCCAAAATCACTTATTAGGGTAAAACAAATGGTTAACACTTACAAGGATCAACAAGAATTCAAAGAACAAATCGATGAGCTATTAAAGAAATGTTTAATTTGAGAAAGTAAAAGTCCTCATTCTAACCCTGCCTTTATGGTCAGGAATCATGCTGAAGAAAAAAGTGGAAAATCTAGAATGGTTATCAACTATAAAAAAACTTAATGATAATACTGTTTTTTGTTGGATATTATATCTCTAATAAAACGGTTTCATTTAATAGAATACAGGGAGCCACTTGGTTCTCTAAAATGGATTGCAAAAGTGGTTATTGGTAGGTAAAAATGGATGAAGAGAGTATTCCACTTACTGTCTTTAGTGCCCCACAAGGACACTATGAATGGTAGTCATGCCCTTTGGTTTGAAAAATGCACCACAAATATTTCAGAGAAGAATGAACAATGCTTTTAAAGAATTTAAACATTATTGTCTTGTTTACATTGATGATATCTTGATTTTCTCTAAAACTATAGAGAAACATAAACATGACTTGAAAGCTATAACTAAAAAATGCATTGACCATGGAATCATTCTAGGACAAAAGAAATGCATCTATGCTGCCTGAGCCTGAAATTGAATTTCTAGGACTAAAGATTAAAGCTTGTCAAATTATCTTGCAAGAACATATCCCGGAAAAGGTAGAAAAAATTCCTGATGAAATCAAGGATAGAAAACAACTAGAAAGATTTATAGGTTATCTTATTTATGCTTCCAATTTTATTAAAGATCTAGCTAAATTAAGAAAACCTCTACATGTTAAATTAAAGAAAGATCAAGTTTGGGGTTGGACTCATTTAGATACTAAAATAGTCCAAGAGCTAAAAAGAAGATGTGAAAAACTTCCAATATTAACGTTACCTAATGAAGCTGATGAGTTAGTTTTCGAAACAGACGCTAGCGATTATAATTGGGGAGCTGTTTTGAAGCTAAAGAAAGATAATAAGCTTTGTAGGTACAACAGTGACAGTTTCAGTAAATCAGAATATAATTACATTGTCATGTAAAAGAAGATTCTTGCAATATATCGTGGAATCCAAAAGTTTCTAATCTTCTTAATTAGCCCCTAAACCGTTTACAGTCAGAACAGATTGTAAAGGAATATTGGGTTTCATAAATAATAATCTTGATAATATGAAAGCGCATGGGAGACTCCTATGTTGGCAACTAGAGAGTTAGCTGATGGACTAAAGAAATCAGATTCGATGAGAAAATCCCCGATGGGTAACCCACCCATGGGATATTAATCTGTTAGGCGAAAAAAGAAAATACCAAGGATGGGTTTCCCCTCCAAGTTTTTACATTTATGTTGATTTTGGAAGGTTTACTCACAACATATTCCGTCGTGGACTCTTACAGACGAGACACATAACGGTTATACGATTCCTAACCATGGAGATAATAATAAAATTTCTCCAGCTACATGTTGAGCTTCATGAAGATATATGCAGAAGATGGATGATGAGAGATTTCAGAGAATTCTACTAGACAGTAACCCCAAGGGATCACTATACTCCAACAATGTTCAGAGAATGGTGTGACCACTTTTGTACAAATAACAGTGCTGGAGTATGAGGAATCTCATTACCAATCGTGCTACACGGAGATGCAGATTACGTAAAAGCCTGGAAATATGGAATGTGTAATGGACTCTATAAATACAAACAACAATGGCCAAAGGAAGAGGAGCAGAGCGTCATGTACAAATACTTCACTAAATTCCAAAAGGAGGTCTTCCTCAAAGCAGAAAAGTTCGAGAAGAGGATAGAGGAAATAAACGGCTATCGAGTTATCAGTGCTTATATGGATGTTAACCAGGGAAAAACCCGGTTACCACATTACTTGATCTTCTTGCTATTTACTAAAAAATACTGTTACGTGATAGATCCAGTAGTGGAAAGACAGATCGATACCGCAAGACATCCATGGGTAGCAAGAGCAAATGGATTCTTCTACATCTATTTTTACATCACCAAGTATCGGCACACTAACTGTGGAATGTTCAAAGTTGGAAACACAACCTTCATCGTAACCCCACAACTCAAGCCATTGATGCAGCAAGCTATAGACAGGTTCGAGTCCATTGAGCTCTATTTAGCACAAATAGAAGCTGGTCACTTTTTAGACAAGGAAGGTCATGAGAAGATGATTGATATGCTGATTGCATGGGATCGAGAATACACTGAAGGATTAATGCTTGATCTCGATTTAGACAATGATCAAGATCTAGAGTTTGATAATACTCTAGATTTAGTGCAAGATTATGATGATGAAGACAATGCTTGTCCTTTTCTTTTACTGTTTAGCATGTGAGTGGTATTATTGAGTCAGCACTGTGCTTTTATTTCTTTCTGAGTGTGTAGGGGCCAATGGTCTAAATATCGTGTATCGGGATATATCGGATTTATCGGATTCACTAATTTTTAAATATAAATATTATATTTATACTTTAAATTTTAAAAATACACATGAAAAATGAATATTTAAATGGTTAAATTACCAAAAAAATGAAAACAACTTCATAATTGCTCCCAAATTAGTCCCAATATTATATCTGACTCTTCCTTGGCATGTGAGCTGCTTGTTGCGAGGAAGAAGGAAGCAAGACAGGACTACAACATCGTCAATCAGTGCAGATCCCAAATACAGTGTAGGCAGAAGACTAGTTTGCTCCAAAATCAGTCCCAAATTCAACCGATTCAACATAAATCAGTTCTAAATTCAACTAATTTGCTCCCAAATCAGTCCTAAAATCAAATAATCAGTCCCTAAATTCAACTAATTAGTCCCAAATACAATTCCGACAGACATTGTATGTGTCGAAGTCGAACTGAAGAGGCAGCCGGAGAAGTCAGGGGAGGCCGGATAAGAAGCAAATGGCGACCAGAGAAGACCTAAACTTAGCAGAAACCGAGGTCGCCGCGTCGGAGAAGACATCCGGAGAAGAGGACGCGCACGGTCGGAGAAGAAGCAAGTGACCACGCCGCGCCGGAGAAGAAATAAGGTGGACGCCGAACCAGAGAAGAAGCCGGTGAGTAGGCCATGTGCAGCCGAAGAAGAGCCCTTGCACTGATTCGCCTAATCGCCTCTCGCAACTTCGCAAGCCTGGATTTGGGTTTCGATCGATTTCATGAATCTCTCAATAGTCAGATCTATCCCTTTTTGTTAATTTTCCTGAAACAAAAAAAAAGACGCATTTCACTAAAACCGATAAATCGGTCAACCCGATATTGACCGATATATCGGTCGTTGACCCGATAAATAGCGTTGACTGATATTATCCAACCGATACCCTGATATCGTATCGTGTTCTAAATATCCCCGATATATCGGCCGATATATCCGATATTTAGAACACTGGTAGGGGCTCATCTGTCGGCCATTTGTAAAAGAGACGTTGGAAGGTATCTAATGCTCTCTACTCAACTCTATAAATAGAGTCATTATCAGATTTCTCAAGGCACCGAATTACAGAGAGGAAAAACTCACATGAGAAGAGAGAAATCTTATAATACAGAAAGAGAAAGAGAAGCATTGTTAAGTTCTAAGTAGATTGGTTTTCCATCACTCAAAAACTCAAGAATCCTTCGATAGATCTTTCTGGTGTGAGAATCTAGTATGTTTGTATGTTTGTAAGTTTTAAATTAGGATTGCTTGTATGTTGTAATATTTTCCAGATTAAATAAAAGTTTGTTTTTAAGAAAGGGAAAGCTACTTAATCGAACTCTATGTTCTGAATAATTAGTTTTCTTGATTCCAATCCTTTCATACTCTAAAATAAAAAAACCGAGAGTTAGAGACCACGGTCTGAGGTAGGAAACGAAACAGATTTGTGCTAAGCTTGGACTAAAGGAGGCTTGGTTGAAGGTTAGCCACCTCTAGAAAGCCGGAAGCTAAAGGAACATCAGTGGTCCAATGTAACTAAGTTTAGGTATCGGTCAAACCTCTCTATCTTTAAGTTTTTAATTGCAGAGCGTGGTGGGCTTGAAACCATAGAAAATTCATTATTCATAATATAATTAGTAGATTATGGTAGTTATTGTTAGGAGGATTTTGAGTTATGAAATAAATATGAAATATAAATATCAAACCGAATTCCAAGCCCACGCAAATAAAATTTGCAAGAAACCCTCCCGTTGTAGTGGTAGGGAATCAGGATCGAATCCACGAGAGGAAGTGTGTCAGCGCTCGCCTTTCTAGTTCCAAAGTCAGCCCCTGATTTTGACCAGTAGACCACTCGATATCGATTGAGACAGTTGATTCCTAATGAGTACCTACACAACAGAAAACCGAAGACTCGACGTCGAGTTTGGGACAATTCGATATCGACCTTAGGGACTCGATATCGACCAGATTGGGTCGAAATTGACTGAGTGTGCAGAAACTATAAAACGTGTAGAAAAATAAATAAACGATGTCGAAAAAGAACGTCCGAAGAAATAAAAGATGAATAAGAAGATGTATGAGCAGAAATAACCATAGGTTGGTTGTTTTGATTCAATTAACGAAAAGACTTCCAAGATCGGGGAATTATGCAACAACGATAACCATATAAGAATTATGCCAATTTCATGAAAGATTATGCCTTTTCATCAAATAACCTTCGTTATTAACAATTAAGAATATAAAGACTTTCGCATAAACCCTAATTGTTACTACCCTTTTTTATGACTAATCCAAATTCATATTAAGATCACTTTCACTTCAATAATACAAATAAGGATTTACCTACTACTTTCGTAGAAGAATCATGCAAATAGAGATAAAAGATGAAATTGCATATAAAGATCGTACCTTTAAAGCATAAACTGACATGGCTATCGTCGGGCTCACCCCGGCCCTAGAAGTAGGGGGACTACCCATGCCTCATTACAATAGCAAACATCATATTCATAATAAAAATAACTTGAATTAAACTATAAAAAGAGAAATTTCAACCGAACAAGCCAAAACGTCTCTCAACCTTTCACCAAACTCGGCCAAAGCTTTCCTTCTCTACTCTCTATTACCTAACTATGTAAACACAATTGCTTGTGTGCTGGAATAATTAAAAACTCACTCCCTATGACTTTATTTATAGGCTCTAATCTTAACTATTCTAGACAAGAATATATCTATCTTTATCTAATTTCTATCTATCTCTATCTAAGGATAAAAGTTCCATGATTAAATAAATAAAACGAATAAAATTCCCCTTGGTAAATATGAGAATTACCAAAGAGGATAAATATCTTCCAAACTTGATAAAAGATCCCTTCCTTAATATGTAAGAAATTTTACTCGAATTGGGACTCTTCAATGCATCGGGACGCTTCTGTTGAACCACTCGATATCGACCAAAATGCATCGATATCGACTCATCTCTTCATATTAGGTCCTGCTTCACTCAATCTTGGGTCCTAGGTCGATTTCTGGTGAGTTTCACTCGATATCGAGTGATAGGACTCGATATCGACTCCTTCTTCAGTCGAAATGGCTTGTGTTCTCCGGGGGACTCGATTCTTGGTGAGGCTTCACTCCATTTTTGGTCAACTTGATCGATTTCCGGTGCTCCAGTCGATTTTGAGTGAGTTCAATTGATATTGAGTGAGTTCATTCGATATTGAGTGGTTTCTCAACTTTTCTCCTTCTTCTCCGAATTGCTCCGAAAATGTCTCGATTTCTGTGAAATTAAATAAGAACTTGTGTAGACCTTCATAATTCATAAATAAACATAAATTACACAAATCTCATGCTTTTCTATCCCAGAAATATAAAATACGAACAGAAATCAAAATAGATGTAAGCGAAAAACATGGTGAAATGAGCCCACATCAGTTAGTACCACCAAAAGTCATTTACAAGTATTCTATATTGCATCTTGAGTATTATTGTTGAAAACTAGAAAGTTTAAGACCAAGTTTGTAATTTAGTATAAAGTACGGGTACCTTTTGAAAAGTCAAAAATAAAAAGCTGAAATCTTTGAATATTTTTTAAAATAGTTTGAAAGGTTGAATATTGTGGTAATTATTTTAGAAAACTTGAATATTAAAAAAAAAATTCTAAATAAAAACCGTCATCATATATATCCCCACAAAATCGCTACAATCACTCCACAAGTGATTTAAAAATCATCACTGTCATAAATAACTACATCTATCTATATCTATATCTATATTAAAATACTAAAGCAGAGACCGCTGAAGCGACCTCGCTGCCACGGAATTTTCTGGATTAAACGGGATTATTTTTGCATACGTGGAATTTTCTGAATTAAAGTTGTATTATATTTTTGGGGCACGTCAATAAATAAATCAATATAGTTGGGTGAAAAACTTATCTTTTTAGATCAATAATCTAATATAACCAATCTTTGTCAAATATTCTATCTTTTTAGATAAAATTGAATATATTGTATAAATATATTTGTTACTTTACGATTAATCATGCCAAATAATGACATGTTTCCTTCAAATTGTATACACATGATAAGAAAGAAATGTTAAAAATTATATCATTTGGGTTATTAAACTTATTAATATGAGTGGTTACACTTAATTTTTACAACTCAAGGGTTACAATTAATTCAAGTAATTTTTTATAATTATTTTCCGTGGCCGCGATTATTTTATAATTATTTTCTGAATTAAAGCGGGATTATTTTTGCTTGCGTGTAATTTTCCGGATTAAAATGGAGTTATTTTGTCATCTATAAATATTCAACCATATATTTTAATTAGTTAGAAAACTTATCATTCAACACTTCATATCTAAGAAATAATCTTTCCAATATAATAACTTAAATTTTTATAATTTGATATTTTGGTCTACATTTTAATTTGAAAGATTTGGTTGAAGTAAAAATACACTTTTTACAACCCAATAAAAACAACTATATAAAAATACAAAAGATATATACAATTATTGAAAAATCATCCGAACCTAATTTACTATAAACTATATTTATATATATAGATTCAAAAGATAGCCCACCGTATTCATTAAGGTTAATACTCAACGTTAATACTATGTATTATTTAAATAGTTTTTAATAAAATTGGTTGGAATAGTAACAATTTTCATGGCTATAGGCTGAAACGGGCTCTAGTACGATTTCGCATCCATGAAATTTTCTGGATTAAATCGGGATTATTTTTGCTTACGTGTCACATTCATGATTAAAATGGTATTATATTTTTGGCCCACATCAATTAATAAGTTAATATAGTTAGGTAAAAAAACTTATCTTTCTAGATCACTAGAATTAATTATGACTATATTACAACAGAAATTTTTATAAAATATATTTATATATTGCACCGTTAGTGGATCCAAATCCGATAACTATAATCTATTCAATATAACCTTATATTTTAATTGGTTTTTTATAAATATTTATCTTTAATAAAGTCTTATAGTCATTGGAAAACTAAAAAATCATATAAATATATCATAAAAAAGCACTAAAATTTTACACACACAATTCATAAAACTTCCGTACTAATTACCAACTACTACTAAAAAATATAATATAATATAACAAAAAAATCTATATAAAATACTAAAGTCTATCTATAATTCTATGTACAATAATCAAATCGTTCCAAAAAAAATCAAATAATTCAATATATTATAAGAAATTTTTTGTACAAATTAATAAAAACAATTAATTAATTTTACCATGTTAATTTATTTTATTCATTATTAAAATATATCTTTTCGAAGTATACCGAGTCTGATTACTAAATCATATCCGGTGAAGATATATTAAGATGCCAAAATATTTTAATTTAATTAAATTAAAATATATTATATAAAAAAGATAAGTTTTTAGCTAACTATATTCGTTTATTAATCTGTTGCGATTCGTATACATGGTATTTTTTAGATTAAATTGGTGTTGTCTTTTCATACGTGTCATATTCTTGATTAAAATGGTATTATAAATTTCACCGAACACGATTTTGCTATAATTTATTTTATGACGCTCTGCAATTTCTATTCAAATATTTCAAACATCAAATTTAATAAAAAATATTTCAAACAAATTAATATAATAAACTATGATTTATTAACAATACACGCAAAATATCTATATATGAATATGTATTGTGTCGTCAAGATTTCAAAAAATGACAAAGGAATATTTGGTCAATTATTTTATCTTTTAGATCAAATTGAATATAATATATTTATATATGATTCTATTTTTGTGAGCCATGTCAATTTGGTTTTATTTTTTTGAGTCACGTCAATTAATAATCTACGTTTTAGATCAAATTGGATATAATATATCTATATACTAGTGTAGATCCCGTCCTGTGTACGGAGAATGCGTGAATCTAAATATAAATTATTTTTTCCTCCAAAAACTAATATAAATATAAATAAAATTAGTTCGACAGGTTATATATAATCTAAATATCTTTTAATTAGCTTTTCTTAAAATATAAATAAAATTCACATTTATAAGGTACTATGTAAAAGTTTTTTTTTTCTTCTAATATATGGTTAATTAAATCTCGTGTAATTTAATTAGATAGTTGATTTTTAAAAATATTTTAATATTCCTTTTTATTAAATATGTAGTATATATTTATTACAATAGTTTACTAAAATATCTATGTACGGATGGATTGTGGCTACATATATGACTATATAATATTTTAATTATTTATTTTATTATTACTACTACTACGTTTAATTATATTGATATAGTTTTTTCCTTATATAATATTTACTCTTTTATAAGATATTTCATCTATCCAATTATATGTGTTAATGGTAAAATAAAATAATTATTTTTATTAGATTTCCTTTTTGACGGGAGAAAGCTTTGCGAGACGCACTCACACGCTGCCACATAGACAGATTCACTCACACGCCGCCACGCAGGCACCAATGCATCGGTTTTAGTATATGTATATAGATGAACATGTATCGTGTCGTCAAGATTCTACAAGATGAAAAATGAATATTTGGTCAATTATTCTATCTTTTAGATCAAATTGAATATAATATATTTATATATGATTAAAAAGGAATATATTTATATCTGGTTTTATTTACTTATCATATGGTGTTATTTTTTTGAGCCATTAAAACTTATCTATTTTAACCTTCAAACCTCAATAAAAAAAACTTAATATAAGAATACATAATATAATTATAAAAAAACCGCACAACGGGCGGGTAACATATACTAGTTACATAACATATACTAGTTACATGAATAGCTATAACCGCTACACATAAAATTTTAATCACCACATCATTATTTGGATAAAACTGCTCGTTGCATCATTAGCTAGCAATTTTTTTTATCTCTTATGTGGCGGTTAATCATATTGTCTTTCAACCGCTTCCTTTGCTTTAATAAACGGCCGCGTTTGACATAATGCAGTGTGAGCTGATGTAGCTGAAAAAAATCGTTTCCTTGTATTTTAAGAGGCGAATTTAGCACTTAATGCTTTTTGGCTGCCAAAAAAGCTTCTTAATGTAGTAGTGAAGTAAGTCATAATTAATTTCATCTTTAGATTTGAGGAATTAGGAGAAGAGTAGAGGGAAGGTTTATTGTTAAAATTAATGACATACATTAATATATACTACCTTCGATCCACAAGGGATGTTGTTTGACTTTTTAATACGTATTGTAAGGAGGTAAAAACTATATAAAATATCAATTTTTTTAAAATTATTTTTTTACAACTTAATATTTGTTGGTAATAAGTATTAGATAATAATAAAAAAAAAGTTAATATATTATATAGTTTTTAGCTCATTAAAATACGTATTTGTTTTTTTTTTAAAAAGTCAAACTGTGAGGTATGTATTTGTTTTTTTTTTTCAAAAAAGAAGGGGATTAATTATAATAATACAACGCACTTATCTATAAATTGAATTTGGAGGTCCTGTGCAAGTGTACACTTTCCTCAAGGCTAAGTGATAAGGCATATTTTGATAGGTGTTATAGGGTAGTTTCAGTTGTGTTTTATAGATGTTTGGTTATGTTTTAGAGTTAATTGCGTATTATACTCTTTTAGTGGTAAAGATCGAAAACTACGCTATTTTATTGGTTTTAGGCAGATTCGTAGTGCCGACATGGTGAGGAGCTTGGGAAGATAACAAAGAGGATGTCCAAGAGCAAGGAACAAGTACGTCAAGGAATGATTAGAAGGCGATGTGGGAAGCAAAGGAGCACATGAACATGAGCGGAAACGAAGCACATGGAGAAATCGTATCTTTAAGGTTCTGAGAAGTTAGATTCAGGTTCTGAGTTCTTCATGAGAGTTGTAGTTCTTGAAAAGAGCTTTCCAACGCATATTCATATGCGTCAATCGGACAAACGACGACTCCGGAAAGTGCATTACAAGTTCAGTCTGCGAAGCTGTCAAGGCGGCGCCCGCCGTCCCTTAAGTCCCGAATATGCGCGAGCGGCCCAATTACTATCTTTTGTGGAAACTCTAACCTAGGGTTTGGCCGATGTCTTTAGGCTATATATTAGGTTTTCTCAGCCGTTTGAGAGGCACCTAAAATCTAACAGGCATCCAACAAACTAACATTGAGATTTGAGAAGGAGTTTAGGTAAGCCATGCTTGGCTAATTCTCCGTTGTTTTCATCTACAATTTCGAGACTTGGTTGGTTGTTTGTGAGTTTCTATTGAAGTAGTAATTCTCTCTTTAATATCTTTCGATCTCCCTTGCGAATATTGTTGATGTTATTGTGATTGATCACCATGATAGTATCTTGCTAGGTTTTTGTTCCTTTGTCATTGAATGAATTTCGTAGTAGCATGCTTAGGATTGTGAGAACCTTCGTTTGATCATGACTAAGTAGGGATTTCGACATATGTCTTAAACATCGGTTATCTTGCATACTTGGTGTTATTCATATGCCTAGATTCTTAGGAACTTGTGCTATCTCTATGTTAAATCTTTGTCCGTGCAAGGGTTACATAAAGGTGTAAAGGATTAATTGTGCTCTTTGTGCTTTAATTTATTCAAATTAAGATGGGAGGAATTCGTAGAGAACACTTTAATTGGATTCGACGACTAACAAAGCGAACCAATGTCGAGAATTTGTGGATGGAAACATCTCTTTTAACTATCACTTGCTTTAGTTTAGATTAGTTCTTTAATTTACTTTATTCCCATATTTTGCCTTTCAATTCATAAATACACAATTCTTGAAAATACTTGTTTCTTTGTGGGATCAACCCCTTACTTGCATCCTATACTAGTTTGTTTGTTTGAGAATTATTTTGATAAGGGAAATCAACGACTTTCCCTCCGTCACTAAGCTTCACAATAGAAGATAACGTTGATGCAACACAAAGAAAGACAAACAGTTCAAACGTGTTGCTCTCGATACCAGGCCCGGTGGAAATCCCTAAAGAAGAGTTTAAAGATTAATCAAAAGGTTCCCGGATGAAGCTGACTGAACCAGAAGCCATCCACAGACCGAAAGAGTCCTCTCCATGTCCCCGTAAAGGCCACATGTCATACATGCCCATCCCCCACGGGTCCGGATAAGCCTGCCTTCCCTGTGTCCACACAATTGGGATAGTATATCAATCAAACTCGAACAACAAAGAAGGGGTTTTTGGAAGTCAAGAATCTTAGAGAGAGAGAGAGAGGGATAGCAAATTAAATAGAGCATCTTGGCTGCTACGTGACAGACTATTTAGTCCTCGGTAAATCAGTCATTCAAGCTCCGCGGAGTATTTCTTTTTGTACACCTAAATTGTAATCCCAATAAGAGACTTCTAGGGGCCCTCACGCGAGTTAGGTAAATGATGTCCATGTTTTATGTTATGTTTTTGTGGTTATTTTCGCTCCTTATTCTAGCTATTGTATATATTCTGGGTTGGGAATATGTTGAATTTGTGTAGTTTATGCTTATTCACAAGAAATAGAGATCTACACAAGTTTTGGTTTAATTTTGCATAATTTAGAGCAATTCCGGAACAAAACTAGGAAGAAGGATCGACTGCAGAAATCCACTCAATGTCTACTGGATTCACTCGACATCGACTGAAGAGGAGTAGAATTTTGGCCAAGTGTTGGACAAGGCGAGCTACTGTAATTTCACTCGATATGGGCCCTTGGGATCGAATGGATGACTCGACGTCGAGTGAGGAAATCAACACTTAGCAGCTGAAAAGAGAAAGCACTCAAGATCTACTGAAAGTGACTTGAGATTGAGTGACATGTACTCGATGTCGACTGGACCTAGACGACGTCGACTGAAGATATTGTTGGGCCGGACGCGCTTTGACGAATCCAAGTTGGAGAGATATTACTTATGCACAAAAAGAAAAATCTTATATCTTACCTTATAGACTTCTATCCTTATGGGTGAATATTTATTTACCCTAAGGAGTTTTCTTATTTTATTATTATTTTATCTATTTAAGTTTTAGTAGGATTAGATTTACTTTCATTGGCTAGCAAGGATTAGTAGCTATAGGTAAAGCTTTAGGGGCTACATTTTATTCATTTCAATCACAGAGAGAACAATCTCATAGAGTTTAGGTTTTTGGAAGCTTTAGGGTTTTTGTGTTCTTACGAAGGTTGGAGCGCTACGATTGTGAAGACTTCGAGGTTTTGGTTTTTAATGGAATTTAGTTTCCTTTATATTTTTATGATGATTATGATGGTGTCTCTCGTTACCATGAGCGAATAGTCGCTTTTCTCTTAGGGTCGGAGGGAGCCTGACGTTAGCCATGCATCCTTGATGAGAGTTTGATGTTGATATTTGTTATGTTTTGACCATCTCTTACCTTTTTGTGTTTAGCCCTTCTCAAAGGAAAAGGAATTCAGGTTAACAACTTGAATCATAAACATTAATTAAAATCGGCAGATCGAGACAATTAGGTTTATTTGCATAAGCTAATATTTCTATTTGTTGGAAAGGGTGAATATTGCTAGTTCCTTTGATGAGATAGCATACTAGCTTGTCCGTTTTATTCAATCTTTGTGTCGTTAACATTGTGGTAATCCCTGGCTTTGAGAGATTATTTATCATATCGTTTACATCGTTAGTTTGTCGTTCGTTGAGTCCTCGAAAAACTCGACAACCCTTTGTTATTTTTGACCATCATTCGTTTCCATTCTTAATTCTTCGGCTATCTTTGCCGGCGCACTTGGATACTGTTATTTCACTCGACATCGAGTACCTGGATCGACTGACAATTTTATGAGTCAGTCGGCATCTGCTACTAATCCACTCGACATCGACCCTTCTAGTCGACGTCGAATGTAAAGTTGCTTTTGTCTCTGCAGGTTTTCACTAGAAATCGACTGGATTTCGGCAGACGTCGACTGTAAAGTTGCTTTTGTCTCTACATGTTTTCACTAGAAATCGACTGGATTTCAGTAGACGTCGACTGAATTTTAGTAGACGTCAACTGCATTTTACTAGGAATCGACTGCCACTAGTAGACATCGATTGAATTCCAGTCGACATCGAGTGACTTCTGGTCGACTACAGAATGTTGTTTTCGACCTACTTTGGGATTCCGTTGACACGCTTCCTCGTGAATCGAACCCGATTCCCTTCCACTACAGCGGGGAAGTCTTGAATTTATTTGATAGGCTAGGAGTTGCGATTTGATTGTATATTTATATTTTCATATTCGATTATCCCCTACATTAGTAACTTTTATTCGCGAAGCGTTATCCCGCACGATCCGCGACACATGTAATTAGTCATTTGTACTCCACGTGGTAGAGCGAACTCTTTTTTGTAGATTGATTGGCTTATTCATCGGCGTGACAACGACATAGATCACGACACGCGCCATTGTGCCACGTGTCTCAGGTAAGTCTGTTTAGTCACGATTAGAAGCCTCCATTCCCACCTGAGTCCTATTCAAATGAGACTTCTTAGGGAAAGCTTCGTTAAATTAAATGTCATATGTGCACATCTTTTTTTTTTTAACGGGGCAAACATTTTTCATTTTCAAATCAGAATAAAAAATTGTAGAATTTGTATCCAACTCTAATGATAACAAGGGAGAGTTAATTATAAAAAAAGACCAAAACAAGTTACAAATGGAGGGGTTAGTCTCTTGCTTGATGATGCCCGAGGGATCACAAGTAGGGCTGGGCAAAATTTGAATCGGACCGGGACCAGACCGGAAATTACGGTCTTTGGATCGGACCGGAATATTACGGTTTGGTCCATGGTCCAAGAAATTCTGATTTCCGGTTTCCGGTCCAAATCCGGGACCAGACCGGAATTTCCGGTCCGGAGCGGAATTGGACCGGGTTCCCTATCTTAAAAAAAAAAAGGGGTGGGACGTGCCTTTTGTACGCGCTTCATTTCATCGGCCCTTCACTTCGCCGCCTTTCGCTCGAGCGCTCTCTTTCACTCCTCAGTTTCTCTGCCGATTACTCTGTACGGCACACCAGCCCTCGCCGGAAGCCACACCGGGCACCGCCAGCGCCAGTAGACCACCATCCCTCGCTCAGTCTCTCTTCGTGCGTCGCCAGTAGGTGAAGTCCCCTATCTCTCAATTTCACTTTTAGATCTAGGGTTTTTATGCATATTTTGACCAATTAATGTCGATTTTAGCATAGATTGGGAGAAATCATAAATATTCTATATTAATATTGAAGAATCTCGTTCCGATTTTAAATCTAGGGTTAAGAAATTTCAATTTGTAAAATGTTTTGAGTTTTGAGAATGATTGAGAATGGCTATCTAACAAATTTCTCATGTGTATTTTTATCATCTAAAACTTCAGAGCTGTCAAATTGCTATAACGTGTCACCAATGCCAATCTTTTTTCACTTGTTTGCTGATTAAACACGAAATTTCAACCATGAAACTAATTCGGCACCCAAATTTTATCCGTTTGCATGAGGTGAGATTGTACATACATGCCAGTTTTTAGGCAGACTTTTATGTTCTTTTCACTTAGTGTTAATTGATTCCATGCCAGTTTTTTTAGGCAGGCTTTTATGGTCTACCCATTTCTTGTGTTTAATCATCTAATTATTAATTGTTTCCTTGCTAATATTTTACATCTTGAATGTGGTGTCGCCTATGGTTTTCAGATAGTAACATACATTTATGATTTTGTTGCAACATCTTTAAGTTCTATCATTCAAATTGCATTTTGTCTTCAGACGACCACTGTTCTTTTCACTTAGTGTTAATTGTTGTGTAGGTTATGGCAAGCAAGATAAAGATTATATTGTTGTAGAGGTTGTCACATGTGGTGAACTCTTTGAAAAAATTGTAAGCTAGTGATAAAATTCAATTTTCTTTTCTTATTTTCTCTTCTCATTCTTGTTTCAGCAATGGATATTTTATTTATGCTGTTAAAATTTTCTTCTAATCCTCATATTGCTACTTTCTTGAGCAAGGCAAGTAAAGGAAGAAACAAGAGCCTCATTGAATAAGTTTCAAAACCTGCCCTTGATCAGGGCCAACTACAAACTTTGCTTTGAACTTACTGCAGGAAGCGCTTTGTCAAGGAGTACAGGAAAATCTTTTCCGCACTTTTCAAGGCAACTTCAGCTGGGGATGGTGCTTCACAAGGTTCTATTTCTAAAAGTGTAAACTTGGTTGATTGGTTTTACTTGAGCACATAATCAGAAAGAGGACATGATTGATTCTTCAAATTAATTATCCCTAACTTGTATTTATACTCAGTTCAAACTAAAAATCTTGATCAGTTCTGGTGATTTGTTCATATACGTATTACCAACGCAATTCTGATTCAACTCATCTGCCCAAAGGTTCCTGCAAATCTTATGTCTTATACAGCTTACACAGTTAAGAGAACCAGTGTAGATGGTTTCACGAAATAAGGGTGACCAATTAGTTGATGTAAATTTGTCCAAATACGGGAAAAAAATACCGCTGCTGTAAAGTGTATAGATACAGATTTGGGGCTGTTGCAAAGTGTCACAACACACCCACTATCACATCCAAAGCCACCACACCATATTTATCGGTCCCGGTCCGATCCGCGGTCCAAGTTTCAAAAGATTACGGTCCATCGGATCGGACCGGGACCAGAATGTCCGGTCCGGTCCAGACCGGTTGATCAGCCCTAATCACAAGAACCCGGATGCGCGCCATCGATTGAGTTGCCCCCGTCCCATCCCTGAATAAAGGCGCTCCCTCCTGGAGCAAGGGTCTTTGCCCTCATTTTCTACCCCAAAAAAAAAAAAAAAAAGATGGAAGGGTTAAAATTTGGGCAATCACAAGAAATATTTGGAGCTAATGAAAAATTGGAGAATTGCATAAAAATTCACGTGAAAGCTTCTTCCCGTGAAAATTCCACCACTATCACATCCAAAGCCACCACACCATGAATCCATATATAGCCACCCCAACCACTGAACCACCCCCAGAGCCTGCCAAAACCTAAAACCCTAGTGTTCCTATAATAGGTTAACTACGAACCCACCAACACACACCACCATCGTACTCCTACTCCTAGCTATTATGTTTCAAAATCGCAGGCTAACTTTTTTTTTTTTTTGCTCCGAAAGTGGGCTATCTGCCCGTAAAATCGCAGGCTAACTAATTAATTCAACTACTTTGAAATTTCTTGAAACGCCTATGGGCCTATACAAGTCCTTTTTTTTTGCCAATTCAATGTGTTCATGCTAATTTTTTTTTTTGGTCGGTTGTGTTCATGCTAATTAATTCAATATCTTATTCAATTAATCTTCTTGATAACATTATAGGAGCCAATATAATGTGGGAGACCCATACATCCGTGCGAGCGCATAACCAATTGGCAAGAAACCCAGATCTCCGGTGTGGGTCAATACAAAGTGAGTATCAATGCGTTTGTGCAAGCGTATTATTATCCCACGTTGATTGTGAGTGGTAAAAAACCACAAAATATACAGGAATGTGAAACTTCTACACAGTGACTTAAGCTTTTATGTTAGAAGTGTGGATCATGAGCTTAACCAAAAACAAAAATATAAACTCAATACGACTCCCGTTTTCATACGTTGACTGGAGTTTCTCGGAATTTCACATGTATTTAAGCTTAGCACACAATTAACTTAGTAAGACTTTATTATAAAACCAATTAATAATTACAGTCATTCCTTTCACATGTATCTTCAACACAGTTCTTGAAAGTATTTTTTTTCATTTATAAGTGTATAACCTTTTATTCAATTTCTTATAGCAACAACACTTCTCCCATTTTATACTTTTTTTTTTAAATGTGACCAGATTTTATTATATAAGTACGTTCTTGGGTGACGAAAGACAGCTGTAAACAAGGACATATGAAGACAAAAATGGTTGTGAAGGGACAAAACATGATGCCCCTTTCCAGGGGCGGAGCCAGGAATTTGTCGAGGGGGACTCAAGAACAGTTTGAGACAACGAGCCCTTGTTGTCTCGTTGTGTGGCGGCCACCATACCCTGGAGGAGAAGTGCGGTTTCTCTCGGCTCTCGCAACCCTTCTGTCTCCAACTGTTTGATGAAAGGAGAAATTAAATTTAAAAAAAGAAAGAGAAAGAATGAGTTTTATTAAGCTTAGAACTGTTCATTCAAAAGGAATCTCAAATGCCTGTTAAGTTGCAACTCAAATTCACTTTTGATTGTAAGCAAGATACTATAAGTGATCAAAGATAAAAAACAACCACTAGTCTTTATAGATTTGAGTGAGCATGTTTTTATGTATAAACCAATAGATTGCTGAATGATCATGCCAATAAAAAAGACAGTACTTGATGAAGTTGGCAGAGTACAGTTGGTGCAAGGTTTATTAAGCCTACACTATGGATTTCAATGTGGAACTCCTGTTAAAAAGCAAAAGCATTGTTCGGTTAAAAATTAGAATGATGAGGAGAATACTGGAATCGAACCCCTGATTTCAGGCTCCTAGGCAATCCTTCTACCGATTGGGCTGCAGTTGGTGCAAGGTTTATTAAGCCTACACTATGGATTTCAATGTGGAACTCCTTTTAAAAAGCAAAAGGACTGTTCGTTTAAAAAATAGAATGATGAGGAGGATACTGGAATCGAACCCCTGATTTCAGGCTCCTAGGCAATCCTTCTACCGATTGGGTTGCAGTTGGTGCAAGGTTTATTAAGCCTACACTATGGATTTCAATGTGGAACTCCTGTTAAAAAGCAAAAGCATTGTTCGTTTAAAAATTAGAATGATGAGGAGGATACTGGAATCGAACCCCTGATTTCAGGCTCCTAGGCAATCCTTCTATCGATTGGGCTGCAGTGTGCTTCTTGACTTATAAAAACCGCTTTATATATATAAATTAATTTTTTTTTTTGTATTTTTAAGGGGGGCTCGAGCCACCGCATGCCCCCCTCCATCCGCCCCTGCCCCCTTCCTATTTTCGTGTTAAAATTGCAAAATGAAAAATGGTGATAATATGAGTTTTACTGACATTTGGTAAAACCTGTTGGAAATAATAATCAAATTGAATGTTGTTAATGGTTTCTACTTTCTACCAACAAAATTAATCAGTTACTGATACATAAATGGAACCCGAAAAACCCAAAACTCTCCAAAAGAACGCGTGGTGTCACGCGCCCCTCTCTACCCACAACTCCTCATCTCCCAACCCGAAAACCCAAAATCGATCGGAAAAAGTGAAATATCCTACTGCTAATCTCTCTTCAAAGTTTCAATCGGTTTCGTCCCATCACTATTAAGCATTATTGGTACTGGATCTGGCATAAATTTTGGATTTTGAGAGGGGTTGTGTGCGTATACTCTTTTCTAGGGTTTTCCTCTCCCCGAACGTTCTCATCACTCCATTGGAGATTCACAGAAGCAATCACTACTTCAATCAAAGGGGTTTTCTCTACTTCCCCCTTCCTTGGCCGATTTGGTCGATTAGACGCGACTCCCCTCATCTGGGACTGTCTTTGGGTTCCTGCGCTCATCGGCCTTCTTCTTCATCCTTGCTTCTGCTTTGTCCAGATCCTGCTGAGGCCCTTCCTCTGCTGTATCAGGTATGGACTTCTTACCCCAAAGGGTTTTTCTCTACTTCAAATACTTTATGAACACATATCCTCTTTTACACTTCCGATTACTAACTGGTACTACAAGCTTTGTTGTTTTGCTTTAATGACAAACAATCAACCAACTAAAGGGAAGGGGAGTCTCAATGGGGCTCCACCGAAACCCATAAATACCCAAACCAACGGGAAGCCTTCGGGTGACACCCACAAACCTCCAAATCCCTCCAAGTCACTTAATAGTTACAAGGGCAAAGGGATGCTCGATTTCAACTCGTTCTTTGACCAGCTACAACAATATCAGACCCAATACCGCTTTGAAACGAATGTTATCCCCTATGGGAGTGCCTTTGACCGAGCTGATTGCTTATCTTTGACCTCTTGTCCTTGGTGTAACATATGCCACTTAATGTATGACCAGTATGAACCGCATTACTTTGTTTACATGGCTTATTGCTGCATTCTTTGCTTTTGCAAGCTTGATCTGCTGTACTCTCATGTCTTTAACACCCAACACATCAGTAGCTTAGCTATGTTATTACCCAAACAATGTAACCCATCCTTAACCAAATGCATATTGATTAGGCACTACAACATTTCACATCACTATTACTATTACAATGTTATTATGATTTTCACCAGCTGTACACGACAAGCAATTAACATACTCAAGGACCTCAGGCAAGAAAACTTAGAGCTTCATTTGCATTCATGCACTACCAATCTAAGTTGTTATTATAGAAAGACCTTCAACCCACTTATTTTTAACTTCTATGATGCTCCGGTATACTCATTGTCTTGGATTTATTCCTTGCATTGTCCGGATAATTATGTACTCAAACCTACTATATGGACAACAAACCTGTACATCTTAAAGAGATTTGGCTGCCTTATAACCCCTAGATTTATCTCTAAATATATTAGCATACTTGCTTGTCTCAGTTACATTTATTACTACATGTGTCTCTTGTCTATTCGTTTGGCCCCTATTATCTATATGGATTGTACCCATACACTGCCCAAGACTGAACTCTTACTCTGTATTTTAATTCATCACAAAATAACTCTCCTAAATATTGCTAATTACTTGCATAAATTTCATATTAGATTGCCTATAAACCACCATGCAAATTTGTTTAGTACTCTTTGTGTGCTTATAATTATCTTTAACTCATGGCTACTATTTTACCTTAAACAAAGAATTCATCATACTATGTACGTCTTATCTATCTACTCTAATCTGTCAAATAACATCACACTAATACCTAGCCGAGACTCTTATCTCCAAGCTATCACTCTTATGGTTAATGTCTCAAGTTTCAGATTTGGTTTCAGCTCATGGGCTTTTACGGGCACTCCAAATACCTGTTATGTTCCCTGGCTCTTGGTTAGACTGCTACCCAATTGCTCTATTAGCACACAGTATTACACTCGCAAAACTCATCCTATTACTATTTGGAGCCTTTCCTATGATATTTGTCTAACTACTTATCATATGGGTTTAATCTTCTTTTGGATCGATTGCACCACTGTTCTGTTTTTATTCGCCTGTTTGTATCGGTTAATTGTCCTTTCTAGCTTATTTTGTGTTGAACCTTCGACGCCGGGCTGGTCCGATGGCATCGCTTGGATCATCCGGCTAACCATCGTTGAGCAATCTTTTGCTCAACAATTATCAAACCTACTACCCACTACACCAAAACATCTAACATTCTCAAACATAGCTGTTGTTTGGCTGTCTGCTCATTTGTCAGTTAAGCAAAAAATAAACCCAATAGATATGATATTAAAAATTACAAAAACCACTGTAACCACACCACATAAACCTAAATACAGTCATTGCACTAGCCATGTTTGCTATTGGCTTTGGCTGTCAAGGCTTACTACTGTCCTACTAGCTCTGCTACTCCAAATGCTTCTAATCTATCCTTTATAAGTAATCAAAATCTATATTATAAATTAATGCATTATCAGAGTAAGCTCTTATGTTTTCTTGTTGATCAGGCTCCAAATTTGTTGCTTATACTCATAAGAGTGTTACAAATTCATTACAATTTGACTACTGCATTCAACCCTCTTTGTATTGTTTCACCTATTTTTAACTTTATTTCTGCCATGAATGTGTGTTTTGGCTCTATTCATGGAGATCTTTCACTTAAATCTTCCGCTGATGAAAATCTGGCTTCATATTTTGACTTTTTCATGTTCCATTCTCAGCTTATCCATACCTCTTTTATGCTAGACAATATCTTTGTCATATTGTTAATTAACTTAGAACTATACTATTGTCTCATACTTGTTAGAATTAACCAACTTTATTTATTTATTTCCAGATATGAACCTATTATAAAACACTTTACTAATCTTGCTCAAGGGAGTCTTTCCCTTAAGCAATATATTTACTTGCATCCTTTGCATCTTAAGGCTAGGCTCTGCTATCATCTTAATATTAGCTATGGAGACAATTGGAACCAAGCATATGAAGAGCTTAACCACATGCCATCAAGATGTTGATCTTTGTAAACCCTTGGTCTGACAGCTGCTTCAACCCATCTTTTGACACAAGTGAGCTCCCAAGCACTATCTCCCAAACATTTAATACTAGCTGTTGTTGGGTGGTTTCCGTTTATTTAATTTATAAACCACTGCTCTACACTGTAAAACGCATACACTATGATCTTTATAATCTGCCTCAATTAGCTACTCCGGTTGAGTCTTCTTCTCTACTCAAGAAATCTCACACTAGCATTGTAAATCATGGACAATATAAACCCCTCAATAGGTTTTTTCAGATTAACAAATATGGATTTCCATCTCGGTTTTGTTATGCTTGTTAGCAATTCAGGTGATTCTTGCTCAATCCAAACTCTTTGCTTATGCATTATATTATTTTTGAACTGCTTAAATCCTACATGCCTTGGTTCCAATACTCCTAACTTATCAAACACTCGATACGTTCATGATATAACAACTAACAAAAACAACTCAGAACACAATCCAATTCAAGAATCATCGGTATTTATGTTGCTACAACACACACTTACACAAACAATCATAGAGACAGAAAAAACTTATAACACTGATCATGAACCAAACAAAATCCACATTAATTGGCGAGCCTTTACTTTTTTTAAGTAGGGTTCTAACCTTTCTAAGTACCATATCTCCCACAATTGGTTATAATGAAGTTTAGCTTCTGGAATGTAAGGGGCCTAAGTAGAAAGAACGTTTGGACTCATATTGAATCTACTACTAAAGCAGAGCACATAAAAATCTTAATGCTAGCCGGAACAAAATTAACAAATCCTCCTCTGGATAAATGCTGGAGGAAACCAGGTTTTGACAGAATGTTTTTCTACCTGTCAAAAGGACTTGCAGGAGGTCTATGCCTTCTTTGGAAAGAATCCCTTTTCCAGAATTAAACTTTTACTATTAGAAACTCTACAAACCGTTTCATTCAGGCGGACTACACAAACACGACACTTAATATTAACATCGAAATCTTATTTGTTTATGCAACACCTTATGCAAATGAAAAAAACTCTTTATGGGCCTCACTTTTAGACTATATACGCAATGCAAATGACTCTCTTATTATCTTGGGGGACCTAAATGAAATATTAGAGCCGAACGACAAAATGGGTGGAAGGGTTCCATCTGCAAATAGATTTACAAGGCTCCAAGATATTATTAGTAATTACAACCTGGTAGACTCCCCTACGAGTGGAAACAATTACACTTGGAGAAAATATGAACATGGTAATGACAACATATTTGAAAAACTGGACCGCGTTGTGATTAGCCACTCTATCCTAAAACAATTCCCTAACCTTTACACCAAAAACCATGCCTTCTTAAAATCAGACCATGCACAAATCACCCTGGAGTGGATCTTATGGATAACCATAAACCGAAATTACAACCTTTCAAATTTGAAATGACATGGACAACGAAACCAGACTATGAAGCAGTTGTGCGCTCAGCTTGGAGGCTAGACTCTCCAGGCTCTCAAATGTTCAAATTGACAAAAAAATTGCAAGAGGTAAAAAAAAGCAAGTCATGGAGCAAAGTAACATTTGGAAATGTGGTTCGCCAAATTAAACAAGTAGAAACAGAACTACTGGAATTACAAAAAAATCTTTGCAATGCTTATAACCAAAACTTGGATAACAAAATCAAAAGGCTCACATAAAAGCATACTTCTCTCCTTTCCTTCCAACAAAAATATTGGGGTCAGAGGGCCAAAATAATACATGTGAAATCCATTGACGCAAACACAAAATACTTTCATAAAATTGCAACTGGTAGACGAAAAAGAAACATAATAAAACATCTTTAAACCACTGCTGGTATTACACTCAGCAGTGAAGAAGACATACGAAAGCTAATCAAGCAGGACTTCAACCAAAGATTTTCACAACAACCTAGACAACAAATACCAAGCAATTTACTACATTATGCAGGGAATGAAATATCGAACGAAGATAATGACTGGCTTACACGGCAAGTCACAAATTCTGAAATTAAGAATGCAGTTTTTAGTCTTGCTAATGATAAATCCCCAGGACCTGATGGGTTCCCTGCTGGATTCTTCAAAAAAATACTGGCATATTGTAGAACCATCCGTCATCAAGGCGGTCAAGAGTTTCTTTCTTAGTGGAAGAATTCTGAAACAGACAAACCACATGCTCATATCATTAATACCGAAGATAGACAACCCTACCACAACATCTCACTACATGCCTATTAGCCTATGCTCAACAACATACAAAATTATATCCAAAATACTAGCATCAAGACTCAAAAGGATAATCCCCAAAGTACCTAACTCACTTCAAAGTGCCTTCTCTTCTGGCAGATCAATACAAGATAACATTTTAATCGCAAACGAAATTTTCCAATCTTTTTCAAAGAAAAAAGGAAATTTAGGCTGGATGACAATCAAGCTTGGCATGGAAAAAGCATTTGATATGGTTGATTGAGACTTCTTACTCTCCATCATGCTTAAGCTTGGTTTCTCACCCAAATTCATGGAATGGATCAAAGAATGTATAACAATAGTCACATACTCGGTACTAGTAAATAATGAACCCATGGATATATTTTTCCCCAAGAGGGGAATACACCAGGGATGCCCGCTCTCACCATATCTATTCTTAATAATCTCAGAAATATTAGCCTGAGGGCTACAACATGAATCAGGAAAGTCGCAAAGCCATCTAGGAATCAAACTAACACGCGGCGGTACAAAAATTCTTTTCTTAGCTTTTGCCGATGATATTGTCATTTTTGCATCAGCAACCAAAACCGGCTGTGACCAAATTAACAAAATATTGCAAGAATACTCAACATTGTCAGGACAACGAGTGAACAGACACAAATCTCAATTCCAAACATCCAAAAATGTTTCAACCACACAAAAAAATCTTATTCGAAATGAGCTTGAAATAGCACACACCCCTAAATTGGGTTGCTCTTTGGGATGTCCGCTCATTGAAGGACGAATGACGAAGGATGAATTTAAAGACTTACTTATAAGCACTAAGTCGCAGCTACACAAATGGAAGGCGAATTGTCTCTCGCAAGCGGGTCGTTGCACCTTGATCAAAACAACGCTAGCAGCCAAACCTTTACATATAATGCAATGCTTTATGCTACCCAAATCTGTCCACACAGAATTGGATAGAATCAATCGAAACTTCCTTTGGAACAAGGGCCCGAATCATAAACCCCTCATCAGCTGGTTTGAGGTTTGTAAAACCAAGGAAAATGGAGGACTTGGTCTTCGCGGCTCTGAGGACATGAATAAAGCCCTTCAGATGAAATTACTTTGGAAACTACTAGCAGAATCATCTAGCCCTTGGGTAATATTAATCAAAGAAAAATATCTCAAAGATCAAAACATTCTGAATTATCGAAAGCATGGGGTCTCATCTTGGCAATGGACGCAGTTTATAAAATTAATACCTTTATTTAAACAAGGTCTAAGTTGGTCTATTGGGGATGGCTCTTCCATTAATTTTTGGCGTGACCTGTGGCTAGGCCCAACGCCTCTAAATTTATTAATCTCAGGAACACAACATATTGACGAAACAATCAACATAAACCATTTCCTCAAAGAGAACAAAATATGGGACCAAGAAAAATTACATGAAAATTTACAAAACATCATTCCTAATGAGTAATGATATAATAGAAACAATCAAGACAACCCCAATACCACAACACATCCAGGTCGATAGACTATATTGGAAATGGAGCAAAAATGGATAGTTCAGGACAAAGTCTGCAATTGAGATGATACATAAACACAAAAACCATGAAATCTCGAACATAAACTGGGTTTGAGGGTTAAATATTCCCCCTAAAATAAAATCATTCATGTGGAAAATCCTTAAGAACGGAGTACCCACTGCGTTTAGACTAGCATCTCGTCATCTTGGTATTCCGACCAACTGGCCACACTGCGACTCCTGCTATGAAGACCTTAACCATCTGCTTTGGGACTACCCCGTTTATAGGGAAACCCTTATTGCAAATAACCCAGGCGCCTTTATGAAAATTCATGGTTGTTTCAACAAAAAGGAACACTTGAACGACACAATCTGGGATATCAAAAATACAATTGGGAAAAAAAGCTTTGAAGACCTAGCTTTTGTATGGTGGGGAATTTGGTATTTCATAAACAAAACCCTGTTTGAAAACATAAACCCAGACATAAGGCGCATCTTATCCTTTGTAAAGGAACAAATATTTATCTGGAAAACCTCGCATCTGGGTTCCCCGGATTACTGCACAAATGACAAAAAATTATCCACAAATGTTGACCGACCCAGATTAATATCAAAAAGGAAAAGAACCAAATGGGGAGCCCCCACCAAATGGAACTCATAAACTAAATTTTGATGGGTCTCTCTCCTCTGATGGTAAGGGCACGTATGGTTTCATCCTTCGGGATTCCGTAGGTGCTCCTATTTTCACTGGTTCTGGATCATCACCAATTACTTCGGTTTGTGGTTGTGAAAGCATGAGACTTTGGAAAGGTCTTCAAGCCGCAAAAGAACTGAAAATCATGAACCTAATCATTGAAGGAGACAACTTAACTATTATCAAAAGTCTAAAAGGTTTGGGGAAGCCTACTGCAGACTCTGAAATGATTGTCTCGGACAGTCTAGTCTCGCTGGACTTTTTTGGTTCTGTTGAAATTCGTCATGTCTTCCGTGAGGCAAATCTGGTGGCTGGTCGCTTGTCACGTATCTTTTCTGCTTCTAACGGATCTTTGACTCCTGATGATTCTCTGTTAAGTAGTCTCATCTGCAAGGATGCTCTTGGCTGATAGAGTTTAGCTCTATGGTCAAATTTTTTCCGTTTCAAAAAAATAAAAAGTCAGCTACTTATACATGTCATACATGGATACATTAAAATTATTCATCTATTGGGAGAGCATCGGATCCTAGGTGCAATACTGCATTGAATCCAAACCAAGCGTTTGGTGGTGCCAATCTGCCAACCAATATAAGTACTCTATTTATACTACGTAACCGGCTTTCTAACTTACATTTAAGGGAATAAGTTAAGGAATTTAATTAAAAAAGATTTTACATTAGATTCTAACCTACATAGGGATCAAGTCGGAAAGAGTATTATTATTTTTTTAATTAATGGACGTTTTGAAGTTAACTGTATTTGTCAAATCAAGTGATGTTTTATGATTTTTGAAACCATCTTTCTTCTCTATAGTAAAGTTAGCTTTTTTGGAGAAGTAAATAGGGTTCTTGAGTAAATAGGTTGTTTAACATTTGGATAAGATGGTAATTGAAATGAAAAAACACAATTCGGACTTCAATGAGTAAAAAACAGAACTCCCACCTTTTTGTATTCCAATTATTAATTGGACATATTGGATCAACATGTAACTTGCTAACATTTGGATAAGATGGTAATTGAAATATCTATAAATCTTTCTCTATAGTAAAGTTAGCTTTTTTGGAGAAGTAAATAGGGTTCTTGAGTAAATAGGTTGTTTAACATTTGGATAAGATGGTAATTGAAATGAAAAAACACAATTCGGACTTCAATGGGTAAAAAACAGAACTCCCACCTTTTTGTATTCCAATTATTAATTGGACATATTGGATCAACATGTAACTTGCTAACATTTGGATAAGATGGTAATTGAAATATCTATAAATAATCTTTATAAGAAGTTAGACTAATTTTATTTTATCTAATCAATTTTATTTTACGTTTTATATTTGAATTTTATAAGATTTTAATACATGAGTACGAAATAAAATCTAAATTTTGTATACAAAATTGCTTAAAATTTAGTAGTTGAAGGAGTGGGAGTTTGAAAAGAATAATGCACTAAATATTTAAACTTTTTTAAAGATGATAAATTAAATTAAATTAGGACAGTTTAAAAGGTGAACGTTTTTTTTTGTTCAAGTATATGTTTTTCCTATAAAATCTGGCCAATTAATTAATTACATGAGTAGGAAATAAGAGTTTAATACAAAATTTTGTATACAAAGTTGCTTTAAATTTAGTAGTTGAAGGGGTGGGAGTTTGAAAAGAATAATACACTAAATATTTTACCTTTTTTAAAGATAATAAATGAAATTAAATTAGGACAGTTTAAAAGATGAACGGTTTTTTTTGTTCAAGTGTATGTTTCCCTATAAATAGGCAATCTCCTAAAGCTCAATTGTTCTATAAACAAAATGGGAGACAGGAAATGAGAGATGGATCATGGATCATGTATATCATTGTATTGGTAGGGTTACTTTCTATTCATTTTCTTATTTTCAATTGCATTTTTTTATTATTTGTTAAAAATAATATGTAATTATTTTTTCTTTTGAAGGATAAAGAATCATGCAACCACTATTATCGAAAATGATGTTTTTATACTGTTTAGGTGTTTTGATCTCACGTATTGATAATAAAAATAAGTTTATAATAAGAAAGATCTATTTTTTAATAAATTATTTTTAAAAATATGACAACGAAAATAATATTTTGTTACTTCTAGGCTCTAGCTCATACTTTGCACATTTTATTTTATCTTCAATTATCATGTTTCTTTTCTGTCATTTTTTAAAATAGAAATCAAATGAAGACTATAAAGAATATGTAATATTTTTTTTCCTTCCGTATTAATGTATATTTTGCACTCATATTACTCCGTAGTAGACAAATTTTATTTTTCCTTTAAATTTTCTAAAATGTTTCCAAGTAATATATAATCACTCATTTCAATTTATATATATATTTAGTGTTCATCCCTCTATATCTTAAAGCTGAGTCTTTTCCTGTCCTCCCAGACTATCCACGTGGAGTCTTCTCTAATTTTTTGTTTCTTCTTCCCCTTTTTGCCCTTTTCTTTCTATTTCTCTTGTTCTCTGTCCGCGCTCTCTGTCCACGCTCTCTCTTTTGATCACAACACAAGCATAGGGGCGGAAGTTATACCGCTTGTCCAGGCTCCTTTGTGCTTAGTTTTCGATCCGGGGTTCGTTTCTCTGTCGCCTATTGCTTCTTTAGTTCCGGTGGAGGTTAAACTTCATCCCGACGGGGTGTGCAGTCGGAGGTGGGTGGACTTGGTCGGCAGTCATTGCCTGCTGGGCGTCCCCTCTACTTTGCCCAAATTACCCGCGGTTCTCGACCCCTCCCTTCGTCTTTCTATCCTGAACGCTGACGATTGAAGACGGTTTTCTTCCAAACGGTTCCTTCCAGACGTTTTCTCTTCGTCATATTCTCTCTCTCCTTTCTCCTCCAATTTCATGCAGATGGAACGAGGAGCCGGTTCAACACCCACCGTCCTAGACGCCGATTTGGGTTCGAACAGAGAACGAGGAGTTCAACACCAAAATTGCTGGTGAAGTTCGCAGCCAGGTGCCTGCTGCCCTTTGAATTTGTATGTTCCTTAATCGCCTTTCAGATTCAATTTTGGGTTGATTATGATGATTTGTAATATGGGGCTCTTGAATTAGGGCAGTTGACGGAGGAAGCGGGTAAATTTAACACTGAAATTTGCCCTTGATTTGAAGATGTCGAGAGTTCTTGGTTTTTTTTTCCGTTTGGGGACAACCGGAAAAGGATGCCAGAAGTTCCCATTTTGAGCGGGCGAAGGAGCGGAACGCAACCAGGCTCAGCACAGGCCTGCACACGCCGTTACTTCCTGATAATGCATATTTTAGATAGGCATTATAGATACATTTAGTTTAGTTAGGTTGCATTTCGTGCTTGCTTTATTGTTAAATTGCATCTTGTGTTTATTTTAGAAAAGTTCGGATTCTGCGCAATTTTGTGTTTATCTCGCAGATTGAATCGGAACACATTGGGGAGATGCAATGTCTCGAAGAGGAACACAAGATACATGGGAAGGAACAAGGAAGAAGAAGCAAGACGAGAAGAAAAGGCCGCAAAAGAAGCCAGGCCCACGGCAAAACAGCATGCCGCGGGCGCCGCTGCACCCGCCGCAGCGGGTAGAGAAGAAACAGCTTGCGGCGGGCGCCGCAACCCTTGCGGCGGCCGCCGCACGTACCTTCAGCGCGTATGCGCCGTTTTAGAAACCCTAGTTTTTATCCATGTTTATTTCGAGGCCGAATTGGATCTTTTTATTAGGCCTTTTATGTTATTTTTCATCACCATTCATTCTATTCATTCAACCATTAGACTCTTTAGAGATTTTGAGCAATGTCTTCCATGAGGAACTAAACTCATCTATTCTGCCTGCAATTTGAAGCTTTATTCGGATTGATTGTGAGTTTCTAATTCTCGCTCCTGGTTTCCTATTTGTGAATGCTTCAACTTCTTTGTGCTTAATTAATTATTGTTTTGTTCTATCTTGTCTGGCCAACTCGTTAGATCAATTCAATCGCTAAGGTTTTGTAGATTCCTGGTTGTGAACCTTAACCTAAGTGGCAAACTTATTCCTTTAGGGCTGGTTGAACTAATTGAATAAGTAGGAAGTTGAATGTGTTGTTAAATCCTTTTTTAGGGATTGCAAATACCTTGGCTAATCTCTGAACTTAAAGCTATCAATTGGGTTAAATCCTTCTTTAGGGACTGTTCGATTGATAAGGGTTGCTAGGACTGGTTGGACTAGTAACTATATTAGGTCGGGACAAGGGCATTCATAGGAAACATAATAGGACGAGAAGAAGTTACAAGGATCGCTTCAATCCAATAAAGTGGAAAATTGTAGGTGGAATTGCTTCTCTCATATGTCTAAATCAAATTCACTTACTTTGCGTTCTTTACTTTGCTTCAAAACTTTCATACTAAAACCCCCTCTTTGGTTACTTAATCAACATTAAAATCACACGTGAGTTATAAATTTCCCTGTGGGATCGACCTCTTACTTATTACTATACTAGTTATAGGTTTGAGTTTCTTTGGCGGAATCAACGACAGGTTTCCCCCCCGTCACTTCCCCAGGAGCGAGTACCGTCTCGGTTGTTTCCATCAGGTATGTCCCGACCTTTCCCCAAATTTTAAGTCCTCAATTAATTTTCTTTCAGCCGAGAACTTAGTTTTTGCCCTCAATTTTTCAACTGCCTGTCTTTTTTTCCTTTTGCAATTGGTAAATTTTGGGGCTTTTAAAGCAATTGCAATTGGGTAGCAACTAGGGAAAATTTATGTCTCAAGTTTTAAATGATCCAAAGAATTTCTTGAGCAACTAGAATCGTGGCTACCTGCACCACTTGAAACTGTAAGTTAGTACAGTTTTTCTCTCTTTTGTGTAAGCAATGACCACATCAAGAGTCTGATTGAAAATAACAATCGGCGTTCCGCTACAAGGATTCATCCGATCAGGCCTTCCGAATATGATTGAAAATAACAATCAAGAATCGACTTTCTCCCAGGTTGTTATTTCACTTCTTTCTCTTTTTCTTTCGTCTTGAATTGTTTTGTTTTCGTTGGATATATTAATTTAGGGGTAGAGGTAGTGGTGTACTGGTGTTTGCTGCCATAGATCTGTATTTCAAGAAAAATGGAATTGAAACAAAGAGTCGGATGGGAATGAATTGGCTTGGTTTTGAGATTCAGATAGATTTGAGATTCATCGGTCGCAAATTCGCAATTCTAGAATTTAGATTGGGTTTGTGTCAATACATGAATGGATCGCCTTGATGATCCTCCATCGATCTGTTTGATGAGATTTGGAATTAATGTAGCTTGCAAATTTATGTTTTTTTCTTACCTGCCTCATGAAATGGCTTCAAGTATATGTCTAATTTTTGTCTGTCAGTGTTAGATTGAGGAATATGTAATTTGTGCTCCCCACAGTTTAGGCTCTAGTAGCAAAAAGGAATTCAATTAGGTTTTACAATCCTCAAATTTTCGGGTATGTTGTGAATTTATGCGCTGAGGTGGTATATGGAACTTGTAAGAAATTGAATGTTTTTTTTTACATTCAAAGTCAAGGCAATTTTTGTGCAGCACATGATTTTCTCCATTTTAGCAGTTGTTGCGATGCAGATATCCTATATGTGGATCAAGATATTTGACACATCTGTTGACTCAGACATAGTAGTTCCCTGTTGCCAGAATAGTTAGCATGCTATTTTTGCTCTTTGCATACGATTGATTTTCGCCACCTTATTATAAATTCAATTATATTTAAGTTGATTTTGTTATCAACTTATTATGGGCTGGTGGCACTAGCTAGTACTAACATTTATAAAAGCCAAAGTCTTGGTAGGAACAGTGTAGTTCAATTTGACCTACAATTTGGTTGAATTACTAAAATGCTATGTTCTTCTTTTATTCCCTGATTCCACCTATATTTATCTATGGACATTGTCTCTCTGATGCTTATGAAAACTTCAATTAGCAATGTAAGAGATCTCTCTGCAGCACATAGATGACACGATCTTAGATTTACAAAGTTGTTTAAACCTAATTTTTTCCTCCAACCTTACATTTTTTTCCCTCTATAGGAGCGAAGCTGTCTAGAACTCTAGATCATCCTCCATGGAGTATTCTAGTGAGTTAACTACATCTGGTGAGCTAGAGTTATTACCACACCCATTGATAGGGGGCCTTCCAGACGATATTGCTCTTTTTTGCTTGGCAAGGGTTCCTTTAAAAGACCATGTTGTTCTTAAATGTGTTTCGAAAAGATGGAGAAACTTGGTATGTAGCAAAGAGTGGCATTTTCACCGCAAGAAGCATAATTTGGAAGAAACTCTGATATTTGCTTTGTGTAGAGACAAAATTCTCGATTAAGTTTGCTTCTATGTGTTAGACCCATGCTCATCTAGAAGGTCCAGGAAGCTCATTCACGATGTTCGTGCTCAAAGTATCAAGAGAAAGGCTATGACATTTCAAACACTTGGGAAGAATCTCTACTTACTGGGTGGCTGTAGTTGGTCTGAAGATGCAACAAACGAAGTATATTGTTATGATCCTTCCATGAATTCTTGGAGTAAAGCCTTCCCTCTGCCGGCTGATAGGTGTCGTATTCTACAATATACGTTTCTTATTCATTTGTATACAAGGTTGGAATTAGCTGTTACTTAGGCACTTAGCTCTGTTGAATTTAAAAAAATTCCATGGACTTCTATTTGTTGCATGATGTCATGCCGTTAGTATAACATACTGCTTGTAGGTTCTATTTTCAGTTTATAGGCATATAGCTCTCTCATTTTACAGGAAATTGGAAACTTCGTGCCAACATGAATTAGTGAGGAACGTTTTTTCTGAGTTAGGTTTAGTTTGTACTATTGCCATCTGCATAGGTGTACTCTTGCTGAAAGTGCGTTCTCTCAGGTTCTATTTTGCTTGTGAAGTTGTGCATGGGAAGATATTTGCGATTGGCGGGTTTGGCTCAAGATAAGGTGATCCATGCTCTTGGGATGTGTACAACCCTCGGACAAATAGTTGGACATCCTACGCAGACCCAAATTTTGTTCGTTACATTGAGGATTCAGTAGTGTTGGGCGGAAAACTCTACATCAGATGCGGTCAATCAGGCGTATCTTCTCATGTATATGTGGTTGTTTATGACCCAATTAGTGGAACATGAAAACATGAAAAAATCTACCATTTTTTCATGTTTTAGAGTTGATGATGGGCACAACTTAGCTTTTAGGAGCATAATATGTATGGTTTAGGTAGAATTAATCACGTGGAAAAATAATGCTCCTCCAACATCACCAAGCGGTAGGCGACGAATACTAGGAGGAGTATCATCTAAAATGAACTCCTAATTAAGGGTCTGTTTGACTCAAGTTTATTAGAGCTTTTTAAAGAGCTGTGACAAAGCTTTTTGCGATTTTTGAAGAAAATAGCTTTACAAACTCTATGTAATTTGTCACGTCAAACAATAATTTACTCTTTTAATCTATCCACAAATGCTAAAATTTAATTTAGATTTTAATCTTAAACTAGATTATAATCTTAAGTTAGATTAATCTCTGATGCGACATACAGACCCTAAATCCAAAGAGAACATAAGAGAGAAAATTAGCTAAATATACCTTTTTTTGTATTTTTTTTATATGGGTAATTGCACCCATGAAGTTTCTGTTTGCTAATTTTAGCTCTTTTTTTACTAATGATTGATTTGCCTATGTATCTAGAAAAAAATCTTTTGCCTTATGTTTTTTTTTCTCTATTGCCTTACGTTTTTTATTTTCTCTATGTATATCTGTTTGTGAAGGTATTATGTCGTCAACGTAAGCTCTATGAAATAACATACAAGTATTTTCAACAAATAAAAAAATAGTTAATTACATGTTCGTGTTCATTATTGTTGTTATCGATGTAATTAACATGAAGTGTAAATCTGATTTACAGTAGCAGTTATAGTTGTTTTATACATCATTAAAACGTATTGAGAAAAATAAGATAAATGTATTTAGATTAATTTTAAAATCCCGTGCGTGGCGCACGGGTTATAGACTAGTATTAGTTAAAGGTAAGGTTCAGTCGAGTACTATGTTTTATACATCATTACTATGTTAAAAATCCCGTGCGTAGCGCACGGGCTATAGGCTAGTTTATTTGATAATTAGTGTTTCCACTACTACAATTAGGCCCTATTGTAACACTCTGTTGCGGCGGTTATCCTATTGAAGCGGTTTTTGTGGCGGTTTTTCCTATTGTGGCGGTTCTGTGGCGGTTTAAATTATGTATTTTATCAAAGTGACTATTGTAGCGGTTTTCAAGACTATTGTAGCGGTTTTTAAAACACTAGTTTTTCCCAGCCTAATGAAGCGGTTCTTAGTTGTCTATTGCAACAATTGTTTTCGCAAATGGAGCGGTTTATCAAAAATAGTAAAATAAACCTAATGAATTGGTTTTTAAGTCAAATGTCGTTTAAGAATTAAACTGAGTCCTGGATCTCTCTCTCCCCACTTTCCTCTTTACCCCTAACCCTAAATCAGGTCTCTTTGTAAAACCTCCGACCATCCCTTGCTGCTTGCCCTTTCCTCCGTCTTCGATTTGCATCGCTGGTTCTCAACCCTATTTGTTTACTTTGATTTTCAATTAAAAGGGAAGATAGGGCCTCGATGGGGATTCTAATTTTAGGGTTGCAATCTTTCGACTTTAGGGCTTCGATGGAGGTTTCAATTTCCAGAATTCTAGCGACAAAGATGATTAGAGGTGATTACTGGCGTAGCAGAGGCGGTGGTGGTGGCTAAGTTGTTGCTTAATTTGTATCGTTTGCAGGTGTGTCGACACTCTTTGTTATCCTTCTCTTTTTTACCTCAGCTGCAAGTCCTCCTCCTCTTCATGCGATTGCTACTCAATCGCGTCTCTCTCTCTCTCTCTTTCTCCAATCGAGCAGTTTTCCCCCAATTCGCTAGTTAGTTTAACCTTTGTGTCGAATTGCATTCCTCATTCTCTATCGTGATCTAATCTATGTTATGTTAAATTGGTCTCTCAAAGTCCATGTCTCTCTACTGATTTTCTTTATGAACGACATTTTCTTTTCCATTATTCTTGTCGTGGTTTTACTAATTATTAACTTTCAAGATTAGTTTATGTGCCTGGTTTCGGTATTGCGGTGACCTAGTTTGTTAATTTTGCCTTTTGCTGATTTGCACAAGGTTGCTCAGATGCAATATCAAAATGGCTAGGAAGATTAGTTTATGTGCCTGGTTTCGGTATTGCGGTGACCTAGTTTGTTAATTTTGCCTTTTGCTGATTTGCACAAGGTTGCTCAGATGCAATATCAAAATGGCTAGGAAGAGAGAAGCTCTTTGGTAACTTGCTAAGATTAATATGGTGAACTTTGCTAGATTTTCATGCTTGTATTTTCCTTGATCAATATGGTGAACTTTGCTAGATTCATTTTTATGCTAAGACTGAAAAATAAAAGTGTTAAGTATAAAATTCAGTAGCGGTGAAATAAATGAGACCATCAAGAAATGACACTTTATCATCTTAAACTCTTGAAGCTCCTTAAACTAATGCATTGAAATTGAACCAGTGCAAGTCAAATAAGTTGTTGAGATTGTAGCTATTATTTCACATTGATGGTTGGACTGGTTCAATAATCCTCCTTGCATAAGTAAAGAACTGCTTATCAGTGATGTCGTAGTGCGAAGTGACTTAGTGTCACAATACTTGAATTCGATGTCCACGTTGTGGCTTATGTATGACTATGCTTCATGGTTCATTACAAACTTGTATTTTATTGAAAGATAAATGAAAAATGTTGGGAAAACTAATATCTATGTTGTGCTTTTGGGTGCTCTTCTCCTCGTTCCTATCATATTTGTATAAGATATAATTAAATTTTATATTAAGTGCACTACAATATTGTTCCTTATATGTTACCCAATAACTATCTGGACCACCCTGAATTTTCCAGTAATTTAGACGATTGATGGCCTGCCAAGCTTATGAGGTTATGCTTACAAAAACTCTCTCAGATGCGGTCTAACGGTGCTGACGAGTGCTATGTTCTTAGAGTTATTAATATTATTCTCGTCCCTCCTACATGTATAATAAAATGGCTGTGTATGTTGTGAGATTTATTCAACTTCTTTCGTTTGAGTATGTTAAAGAGTTTCTAAGTTATCTACATGAATAATTCCATGTTTGCTTGTTGACTTAAACTAAACTAGGGCCAAATCTAATTGGTAATAATTTTGATGATTCATTTCTTGCTTGGTAAATTTTTTAAGAGATGGGAAGCTGTTTCACTCTCTTTAATTATGTGAGATTAAAAAATACGTCAATTTAATTACTTCTTGTGCATTTAACTAGTCTGCTTAGATGATGCTAATATAGTACGTGTGGAGCACATTTCTTATCCTTTTTTTTTATATCTAGATGGTGAAGTTGTTGACGAGCACAGATGGAAGGCAAGGTAGGCAATCTCCAGACCTTACACACATGGTTAGCTAGCATGTTCTTTTATTATTCATACATGCTGTTGTTTTACCTTTGCACTGATTGAGAAAACACTTTAGTTTTATGTCATTTTCTATTTCCATGTTCTCTCATTTTAATCACTATTGCTTCCTTGATTTTTACAAGGCTGAGTAGTTCTACTTTGGGTAACTGAGTTTCAGTATATACCTTACACCTAATGTTCACCTTTTCTTAACTCAATTTTTCAGTATAGAGATTCAAACAAAACTAAAAAGAAAATGTGTTCTTGGATAATTTAATCATGTTAAGATATTGATATTGTGAAGTTACATTGATAATCATGCAAAAGGCTGGGTTAGATTTTGTTAGCGAATGAACAATTGAACTAAAAAAAGCATACAAGTGGAGGTTGTTAAAGCTTATGATATACCTGTCCAAATACATCTCTATATAAGTGTTATATTTTGTTTACTAGATTTTGTAGGTCACGTGGAGAAAGAACTATTTCCCTATAATTTGTTTACTAGGATTACTAAAAAAAAAAATTTCTTGGAGGATTTAATCATGTTAAGGCATTAACAATACATAAAAATTATTTTCACTTCTTTTTACATCTAGCTAGACATCTAATTTTTCAAATTGTACTTGGAATATAGGACATCTAATTGGTTTCCTATTGTTTTGAGTTTAAGTGTGTGTGAGTTTGCCATTGAATAGTTACATGATGGAATTACAGGATTTCGATATCCAATTGAAGTATGGAAGAACTGATGGAATATAGGACTTCTTGGTTTCCTACTTGTTGAATTACTGCTATGAATGGCTTTCTTGGGAGTTGAACTTGTTGGATTGAGCTCGGTTTATGTTTTAATGCTCATTTAGGGAGTTGAACTTGCTGAATTGAGCTTGGTTTAAGTTGTCGTTGCCTTTTTTTTTTAGCCAGTAGAATATTGCTTTTTTTTAGCTACTAACATCATGATTATTTATTGTTTTCACTTTTTTCATCCAGTTTGCCACCTGCACAAGTTGCTTCGGTGCTTCCACCTTACAAGATGTATACCTACGATACGAGAAGATGAATGTTAATTGTACACAAGTGATGCTATGTACTCTTGAATTTACTATATCAATACACTTCAATTTTATATATTCAGTTATTAGCGAAGTTATTGATGTAATGGATATATTATAATATGGTTATATATGTGTATATATTGTTGTTCATTTCTATTAATGAAAATTTTGTACTTTATTATTATTCTCAATTTAATAAACCATATAAATAGCAAAAACTGCTAATTAATATAAATGTATAAAAATAAAATTTAAAAACCGCCACAATTGCGTATATAATAGGTTCATAGATGAATAAAAACCGCCTCAACAGTTCTAAACCCGTTTCATTAGAATCATAAAAAACCGCCACAATAAATCAATAAACCGTCACATTAGATTAAAAACCGCCACATTAGATAACAAAACTGCTACATTAGAGCCGAAAACCGCTACAATAGATTTGAAATAACCGCCACATTAGATAGATCTATTGTGGCGGTTTTACCACCTATTGTGGCGGTTTTGAGTTTTTATAATAAACCGCCACAATAGATGGTAAAACCGCCACAATAGATCTAATGCAACCCGAGCAACAGGGATCTAGTTTGGGCGGAGTTTGGAGAAAACTCTATGGGTAGAGTTGAGAGGATCTCAACCACTGATTTTAAAATCAGTGGTTAAAAATCCCCCCCTCCTTTCCCTCCCCCCACCCCCATCCCCAATTTTATTTTTATTTTTTTCTTTTATTTTAATTTTTGAGAGAGGAAAAGGAAACTCTACCTTTGTAGAGTTTTCCTTGAACTCTACCGGAACAGGACCGGAGCAACAGAGGCGGGTAAAAACCGCCACAATAGGTCTTTAGAAGCGGTTTTCTTATCTATTGTGGCGGTTTATAGCCGCTACCTTAGGCCTTAATTGCAGTAGTGTTCATATTTATTAAAAAATTATTAAAAGGAGACATAAAACTTATTACTATTATATATATATATAAAACTTTAAACTAATATAAAAAATCTAGATACATCAATTGATATTCAATTTTTAGTTTTATTAATTTTAGTGTTGGTTAACTTTCTTCCTAAAAATAGATTAAACATATATAAAATTCTTTGATAGTTGAAAATTAATAGACCCGTGCGTAGCACGGGGATGCCCACTAGTATATTTGTGGATTAGGCGTGCAAATCAAACCGGGGCAAGGGTCATTTACTATCCTTCCCTCTATATTTGTCTCTCCTTGATTTTAGTAAATAGAGATTTTAGTAAATAGAGAGAGGTCATCCGGAGTTCGAATCAAGGACCTTTAAGTACTACTCGCAAATCCTTTCCGGTTGAATCATTCCGGAATGGTACGGTTCAAATATATTTGCCTCTCCGTTTCTTCATAATTTGCGTGAAGAGCTGAGTGCTTCGGGCTCCATGCTGGCCTTCGTGACGCCATTAGGATGGGCTTTTCACACTTGGAAGTGGAGGGCGACTCTTTTTCGATTATCAACGCTTGCAAAGGAATCTTGAAAGTTCCATGGGAGACCGAGATGTTGGTTTCGGACGCTCTAGGATTATGTAGAGCGTTCGCCGATGTCTCATTTTCTCACATTTACAGGGAAGTTAATGATGTTGCTGATAGAATGACTCACATTAATATGAGACTGTAAAGAGTGTGCTTTCCTTAATTTCCGTGTGAAATACCAAAATGACTAATTTAAATATTTATTCTAGAAAATTAATATTAAAAAAAATTTAATTTAGGAGAATCTTTTTCAATTAAGCTTTTTAAATAACCTATATCCAAAGAGTGTAGGTTAGAAAAATCGTTCATATAATTAACTTCATTAAATTGAGGAACATTCTTTACTTAAGTCGGCCTTCTAAAAAAAGTACATTTTTTTTCATTTTTATAAATAAATACCCATTAGTAATGGTAAATTAGAGGTTTCTCGACAACGCATCATTTACTTGTGTTAAGCCTTGGAGTTCTTTGCATCAAGAGGAGGAATGCTAGACCCCGATCATATAGTGGAGATAGACAGAGGTTAATGCATCTTTCTCAATGAAGAGGGTTCTAGCTAGAAGAGACGGAGAATAAGGGTGTCTAGCATGTTAGAGAAAATATGGACAATATGTGGAGTAGTATGACATGATGTATTCGAGAAATGGCTTGTGAGTATTGAGTATATCACATGACAGTAAAGGCTAGGGCACAAGGTGTAAGGAGTAGTAAAGGTGAAATAATTACCTTCAATCATGATGTACCCAATAGAAAATTTAGATATTGTTGGACTTCATCCATGTCTTTATTTGCCTACTGCACCACTTGTACTACGTACTCGTCAGGGTTTGTTGAATCCAGTTCACATGATCAGAAGTGATGCATTGGAGAAGAGGGAGAACGTGAAACAGAAGAGGAGCAAACGAACTGAACATTGTTTAGAATGAATTAATTGGTCTATTACAGAAGTAGGAAGGTGTATTTATAATGAACGTGTGTAAAAATGTGTGTAAAAAACCCATATTATGAATGTAGACCAAGCTTGCCCAATGTGGATGTATAAACGTAGAACCCATATTATGAATGTGTGTAAAAATGTAACTCCCACACCCCCCTCAAGCTGGAGGATGAGGATGCAGACCAAGCTTGCCCAATGTGGATGTATAAACGGGTCCTGGTTAAAGCCTTGGTGATGAGATCCACAAGTTGAAGCTGAGTTGGAACATGTGAGGTGGTGATGAGGCCTTCAAGGACTTTAGAACGAACAAAATGACAGTCTAAATTGATGTGTTTGGTTCATTCATGGAATACCGGATTCCTTACAATGTGAATTGCTGCAAGATTATCACATTTTAAAGGAATGGGAAGAATATCAGACACACCAAGCTCACTGAACAGCCTTGACAGCCATGCCAATTTAGAAGTGACCCTTCTCATGCTACGGTATTCACCTTATGCAAATGTCAAGCTTACCATCAATTGGTTTTTGGATTTCCATGAAATGGTACAACCACCAAAAGAAATATAATAACCAGAAACTGAACGCCTTGTGTGGTGACAAGATGCCCAATCTGAGTCACAAAATGCCAAGAGCTTGTAGTCTGATGATGAATTGAAATGTAAACCCAAATCTGACTTGGCTTTGAGATAGGGAAGAGTGTGTATAACAGCCTGAAAATGCTCCACATATGGCCTTTCCATGAATTGGCTCAGGTGCTGTACACTGAAAGATATGTCAAGTCTTGTATTGGTGAGAAAGTTAAGTTTTCCAACTAACTTTCTATACTGTGAAGCATCTGCAAGAGTGGAAGAATCTGTGGAAGGTGGTAATGAGATGCATGTGTCCAAAGGAGTTGATGCTGGAAGCAAATCAGAGCCTCCAAACTCTTGTAGCATCTCGAATAAGAACTTCCTCTGTGTCATCAGCAAACCAGTGGGAGTCTTGATGAATTCCATTCCTAGAAAGTAGTGTAATGATCCCAGGTCTTTTATTTTGAATTTGTCATCCAACTCCAATTTTAGCCTCTTGATTTCAGCATCATCATTCCTTGTAAGCAGAATATCGTCTACATACACAGCTGCAAAGACTTGAGAAGTTTGTGAGCATTTACTAAATAAAGAGTACGTAATCATTCTTAGATGATTTATAACCTTGATCATGTAAAAATGAAGATAGTTTGGCATACAACTGCCTTGAGGCTTGCTTTAAGCCATATAACGATTTATTTAACTTGCAAACCATAGATTTATCATGAACTTGTAAACCTTTAGGTAGCCTCATAAAGACATCTTCATCTAAATCTCCATGAAAGAAAGCATTGTTAACATCTAATTGAGAGATGTTCCAATGCTTTTTAACAACCATAGCAATTAGAGCACGAATTGTAGTATGTTTAACAACTGGAGAAAAGGTTTCAGTATAATCAATACCTTCTTTTTGTGTACAACCTTTGATAACTAACCTTGCTTTGCACCTTGTTGTAGAGAGGAAATCTAGAATGCAAATAAAATATGAATAAAGCAAAGCAAACCAGATTCCGTCCCTTGCAAATGATTACAAGTCTTCCTCCTGATTCAGCAGTTGGAAGTCAGGATCGATCCACGAGGAAGCGTGTCAGTGGATCCTAGGCAGCGGATGAATCTCACGAACAGAAATCGACAACATATTACCTCGATCTCGACTAGGGTTAGTCGACAGAAGATCGGACAAGTCGAAGCAAGCAGCAGCAGGCTACGGCTTTGGTCGATATCGAGCAGAAGTTACTCGATATCGAGTAGATCTTTTGTCGACGTCGAGTACCTGCAGAAACCAAAAGCGACAGCGATCTCATTTGATCGAAAGTGAGAAGTCGATGTCGACCAGTTTTGGTCGATATCGAGAAAAAACAGAAACTTAACGAAATAAAATAAAGAACAAAGCTTGCGGGATTCGAAATAAACTATATGAAAGACTTCCAAGATCGGGGTTTTGCGACAACGATAACCAAATATGTATAAGGCAAGAATAAAACAGATAATCATGCAAATTGCATCGAAGGATCAAGCTTTTGCCTTTTCCAACAATTAGACAACTCTTTCAAGAAACCCTAATTGTATCTACTGATTTTATGTTTATAATCCAAGTTATTAGCATGGATCTCCATTAGATGGGTAATAAACACATAACAAGTAGTTGATGCTCAAAACATGATAAAAGTCGGATCTTTACCTCAAACACGCGTGGCTATCGTTGGGCTCGCCCTGACCCTAGAAGTAGGTGGACTACTCGCTCTTCATCGCATTCACAGACATCATTGATTGAAAAGAAACTTGAATTAAACCAAACTGAAGAAAGTACAAACCGAACAAAGCCAGATCACTTTCGCTCCTTTGCTCCACTCGACCTCTCTCTCTCTCTACTTCCTACTTCTTCTACTGAAATTGAATTGATGGAAAATCAGCCCCCATGGGCTTTATTTATAGGCCTCCAATCCTTGCTAATCAAGGAAAGAAAGTATATCTAATTCCTAAAGATAAAACTTTTAATAAAAGAAACATTTATCATAAAAGAAAATATATCTAAAATATCTAAATATCTTCATGTGTGGATAAATCCTCTCTCCATGGATAAACCTTGATAGACTCGGACTCCTTCGTTCCCAAGTAAGCCCAAACAATCCAGCTCGACTCGGACATGCCCAACAACGTCGCGGTCCAGGAATGTTTTAGTCGATATCGAGTAAATTTACTCGATATCGAGGAACTTGGTTCGTCGACTGGCCTTCACTGGGCTTCTCGAGTAACTCTTCCCCGACCTGGCTCAGACAAGTGGTCTTGATTTTGTCGATATCGAGTAATTTACTCGATATCGAGCAGAATTATTGTCGGTCTCGGCTTGTCTGGTCAACTCGAGCATCTCCTCCTCGGATCCTCGATCAGGTGTGGCTGCTGGACTTAGTCGATATCGAGGAATTATGTCGATATCGAGTAAAAACTGCAACTCGAGTTGGCTTGTTCCTCAGCTGTGCTTCTCGATCAGGCTTTCCTCGATCAGCCTTGGTGCACATCCTTTGTCGATATCGAGTAATGTCCTGAACTCGACCAGGCTTGGCTTGGCTTCACACATCTTTTTCGATATCGAGAAAAGGTACTCGATATCGAGTAAAGCTCAGCTTCCGTCTTTGCTTCTTGGTTTTTTCCCGGAATGGCTCCAAATTCTGTAATATTAAACCAAAACTTATGTAGATCTCCATTTCTTGCAAATAAGCATATATTACATAAATTCAACATATTCCCGGCCCGAAATATGCAAAGTATATAGAACATGGAGCTAAAATGTGCATTTCAACATGAATATTTTAGTGGACATCAAATCACCCCATACTTAAGCTTGCTTGTCCCCAAGCAATAACTTGGACAGTCATTCAGGGGAAGAACAAAAACTCTCAACATCATAGATTCATTCTCATATGTAACTGCAATCAATTACCATCCTCGAAAAGGTACTAGTGTCACAAATCCATGTATGTGCAATTAAAAGCAACACCTACTCACAAAAGGAGGGTTATACTAAAACAATTTTACGCGACAAAGTAACAATAATCAAGAGGATCTTATTTCAGCTCAAAGAAAGAGTAGATAGGTAAAAGGCTAAAGGTGGGTAATTTTTGGCCATGTGGTGTTAAATCCGGGGAAATGTTTTATTTCCAAACTTTCTCAACCACATTCCTTTTCATAAGACTCATCACCTTTTATAATGCTTTTATCAATAATAATGCTTTTACCTCTTTAACCTCAGCATTGCCTTCTCGCGAGTCGCAAACATGGGTGTCATGAATGGCCTCGGATACTTAGTGCTTTGCACTCCTCACAACGTGTCCCATCTCGCCAAACTATTATCTCAGCGAGCAGGGTCAATCTACCTTTATCTCCTGAGGTGATTGGATTTTTTTCTCACTCATTAAATTTTCCATATTTTTTTTTCAAACTTTCCTGCCAAACTCCATATAATGACATAACAACTCAACAACCATATAATAATCTCCATAATGTAACATCATTCTCAACATAATCCCCGGATAGGAAATAAGGTAAAGAATGGGCAATATTTAGATCATGTGGAGCAATATATGAAATAAGGCATAATAAGTATGGCTTTCTGTGATGCATAAGCATAGGTAAGGCTAGGGAATATAAACATATGAGCATTTATGGAAATATAAAGTCATCCATCCTCTTATCATGCAACATGTCAAAAGCAATTTCAAATTTTACCTTCTTTTCATTGTTTTCAAGAAATAATGCACTTCATTGTGACTTCCCTTTACTAGGCAATTTCATGTTATATCTCTAATGAATCCAATTTGGCATCGTTGAGTTCAATAAAGCTTCCATGACACTATTTCTTTGAACAATTTACAAGCAATGGGAGATGTCTCATAGAATTTTGAGTTTTAGCCTTATGCATAAAAATTTAAAATTTTACTCAAAATTTCACCATTTAAAACCAAAAACAAGAATAAAACATATAGTAATGATAGTGAACTCTTCCCCCACCTCATACTTAAAATATACAGTGTCCCCACTGTATAAAATCAAATAAAAACAAGAGTAAAGGAAGCAACTCACCGAATAATGCGTCGAGGAAAGTAAAACAGAGTCTGTCGAGTACCGTCTTAGTCGATGTCGGGGAATTTTTGGTGAATATCGACCAACTTACTTGATATCGAGTAATGTTTGGTCGAAATCGACTTAGCTGCTTCTCCTCTCCCCTTGTCGATTTCCACCTCAGGGGCCCATATCGACCAAATTGTAGTCGATATCGACCAGGTTTGGTCGACTCCAGTTTTCTTCGACCTGCAAATTTGTTAGTTTATCCTAAAAACAAGATTTCATTGAAGTAAACAAAAACAAACAAAACCAAAACCAAAAGTTTCAAAGTCCCAAAATTCAAAAAGTTTTATATACATGCTTTAGATTTTAGAGTCGCTAGGCCGACTTCTCCACTTGTGCTTTAAGTGCAGTCAATGTGGGCCCCTTTTGTGCTTGGCTCTTCTCCTGGATCATCTAGGTCCTGATTGTAGTATGCAAGCTCAGTTGATAGGTGGTTGCTTTCATAGTCTCCCTTTTCACCCTTCCTTTTCTTTCCAACTCTCATTCTCCGCAGATTCTCTCGCCACGGGGCCTTACCTCCCCTTAAATTATTTATAAATTTCTTAATGGACCGAGGAGGAGTAGAACTCATACCTAAACTTACCTTTTCGGGCCCAAAACAGAAATCTTCGGGCTTAGGGTTGGTCGATGTCGGGTAAATTTGGTCGACATCGAGTACAGGGACTGTTGTGAGCCTAATTTGCCATGTTTTACACTTACTTTTATATCGATTTCTGCATGCATTTCATGCATTTGGGTTTGAATGATACAAAATATGTGTAGTTTATGCTTAGTTGTTATATATGGAGGTCTACACAAGTTTTTGTCATATTTCGCAGAAATCGGACGCATTTTGGAGCTTAATGGAAAGTCATGGAGAAGCCAAGAATGATGCAGCTGGAGAGAAGGCCAATTTCCGGTTTACATCGTTCTGAATCAGTCTGTGATGTCTTCATGAGAGTTGTAGCTCTCGGAAAGAGCTTTCCAACGCATGGTCATATGCGTCAATCCGACAACCGAGGCATCGGGAAAGTGCGTTTTATGAACAGAGCTGGGAGCTGAGGAAAGTTATCGATATCGACAAGATTTGTCGACATCGAGAAGTTATCAACTCGACATGTGTTCTAGACGTCGAGCACGAGCACCAGACGAAGAAACTTCTAGACATCGACAACTTTTGTCGATATCGAGAAGACATGTCGAGAAGATTTGTCGAGCAGCTCCGGAATCCGAGATCGAGGAGAAGTCCGAGCGGGATTGGATACTTGCAAGCTAAGATTCGTCCAATTCTATCAAGATCTATCAAGACCAAAGAAGATGTCCACACATTAGATATAATCCTAGTCTATCTATTTTATTTAAATACACTATGTTATTTATTTATCATTAAGTTTTAGATATAATTTTAGATAAAGATAGATATCTTCTATCCTTGATTAGCGAGGATTAGAAGCCTATAAATAAGGCCCTAGGGGCTCAGTTTCAATAATTCAATTTCAGGGAGATTCAATTTCAGAGAGAAGTAAGTAGGAGAAGTAGAGAGAGAGAGAGAGTGAGCAGCCGGTTGGAGTTGTGAAGCGAGAGCGGAGTTGGCTTCGAGCGGTTGTAAACTTTGGTTTATTTTAATGCAAGTTTCTTTCATCAATTCAATGTCTGTTATTGCGATGAGGCGTGAGTAGTCCACCCACTTATGGGGCTGGGGTGAGCCCGACGGTGGCCATGTGAGGCGATGCGATAAAGGTCAGATTTTTATGTGATTCATCTTCTATCCCTGTGAGCATGATTCTTTTGCGAGAGTTGAAGGTGATCCTTGTTTGTGTTATTGAAGTGAAAGTGATCTTAATGCAACTTGGATTAATTATGTGAAAAGGGTTAGTAACAATTAGGGTTTCTGCGAGAGCCTCTATATTCCTATTTGTTAATAACGAAAGTTATTTAGATGGAAAGCATGATCATTTATGCCTTTATGTGTTACTTTGCATGGTTATCGTTGTGGTGTTGAAACCCTAGCCTTGGAAGTCTTTAGTTTATTGATTAATTCCGTGTTTTCATTCGTTTCTGTCCGAAAAGCATTTGCAATTTACGTTTCTGTTCTTATCGATTTCGAAGAATCTTGTCGACATCGAGTTCACTTGTCGACGTCGAGAACTTTTTGCTGAAGTCGAGTTTTCTGTTTTGTCGATCTGTGTCTTGTCGAGAACATCTTGTCGATTAGCCTTCTGTGTCGAGTAGTTCTCGATATCGAGGAATTCTGTGTCGACAAGACTCGGTCGAGTAACTTGGTCGAGTACTTTTCTGTTATCTTTGTCGAGTTGCTGCTGTCTCTGTCGAGTACCTTTGCTTTGCTTTATTTCTTGCTTTCTGTCTTTTATTTGCTTTTGTTTTAGTTGCCCTTGCCGGGATTATTTGTTTCTATTTTATTTCTGCTTCTGCTTGTGTTTCTGTGCTTTTCTGCTTTGTCTGTGAGAATCTGATAGCTATCTGAGAACCGCTGACGTGCTTCCTCGTGGATTCGATCCTGACTTTTCTCTTACTACAACGGGAGGAAGTCTTGTATTTATTTGCTGAGACAGGGAAGTCAGTATGAACTTGATTTTATATTTATTTCAATACTTGACCAACTCCTGCAACAACAAATTGGCGCCGTTGCCGGGGAGGCAATCAATCGCGCCTTAGGTAGTCAGTTCTCACTGTTTCTTTGAGTTAGTTTGCAGGTGTATGCGTCGTTCTGGTATCCCACCTGAATATTACGGTTTAGACGAACCAGAGCGCCTTCTACACATCAGAAATAGACTTCAAAGAGCCATGGAGGACGCTGAAACACAGGAGCAGCTGATCGCTAGGCTTACCAGGGATCTAGCCGCCAGGGATGCTGCTCTCGCCGCTGAGAAAGCAGCAAGGGAGCAAGCACAGGCTGAGCTTGCCCAATATCCAACCACGGCGGAGGACTACATGCACCCAGCTCTCGTCGTGCCTGAATCGGCGATTCTAATCCCTGAAAACTCTTTTGAAATTCGCACTCAATTTCTTATAGAGCTTAAAAATAATGCCTTTTACGGCAGATTTAATGAGTGTCCTCTTGAACATATTACTAATTTTCATGATATGTGTCGTACTCTTGCAGAAGGCACAACCTTGGAATATGTCAAGATGAAATCTTTTCGCTGGTCTCTCGCTGGGCCTGCACTGAAATGGCTGGAAGGGCTGAAAGCAAGATCACTCACAACCTGGGCCCAAGTAGAGCAAGAATTTCTGAACAAATTCTTCCCACCTGCCAAAACAGCATATCTCCGCCAGAAAATCACCGCCTTTAAGCAGCAGAAAGGGGAACCGCTGGCAAAGACATGGGAGCGCTACAACGAACTTCTGCGATCTTGCCCTACTCATGGACAGCCACCCTACATAATTCAGGAGATCTTCTTCAACTCTCTTGACCAAGTCACTAAGGACAGAATCAACAATTATACTCACTACGAGTATCTGACGATGCCGCCAAGTGACGCATGGGGTGTGCTAGAGAAGCTCACCAACTACGACAACAAATATGGGTCTACTGCAACTTATGAAGAGAACCCATACGCCAGGCCAGCACCATCTATGCCTCTCTATGAGCCAGCAAAGGAAATTGATCCTGATGTTAGAGAGCAATACTACAGAGACCAGAATAGGAAGCTCATCAAGCAAGTAAAGTATCTCTCTGTCAACCAGCCTTGCATAGAATGCGGATCGCAAAGGCACACCACTCCTGAGTGCCCACACACAGAGCAAGTCAGATTGGCAGAGCACCATGAGGATGCAGCTTACGCAGGGGGTCCAAATCGCTACATGGGGGACCAAAGGTTTCAGCAACCACAGTGGAACCAAGGTGTCCCTAAGAATCCCCCGCCCTACAGAGCTCCAGGACATCCAGAAAGGGATCAAAAGAAGGATGATATACAGACAGTCCTGGAGGAGATATGGAGGAACCACTCAGAAACTAGGCAATCTTTCAACTTCGTCTATACTCAGATGCAAGGTGTCAACTCTAGGCTTGGGGAAATTGATATCTGGCGGAAAACAGTTGATACACAGATTGGTCAACTAGCAGCAGGAATCCCCAGACAGTCAGGCGCACTCCCTGGATCTTCAGAACCAAATCCTAAGGGAAAGACTGGACATGTAGCTGCTGTAAAGCTCAGGAGCGGACATCAACTACGCGAGCCAGAGGTCGGAAAGCAGCAGGACAGCACTGAAGAACAACTCGATGTCGACAAGAATCTTGTCGATGTCGACAAAAAACTTCTCGATGTCGAGGAAAACCCTGATCGACCAGCTTCTGGACAAAACAGTAACTCATCGTCGAGAAAACTTCTCGATGTCGAGGAACTTGTCGATGTCGAGGAAGGCCAAGTCGAGATCGAGAAGTCTGCAACGCCTCCGACATCTGTTCTGGCCCCGAATCTGAAAAAGAAGCTACCTTTCCCCACGAAATCTCTTAAGGACCCAGCAGAGAAGAAATTTCAGCGCTTCATCAAGATGCTTCAGAAGCTCAATGTCACTATACCCTTCACAGAAGCTCTTAATGAAATGCCATCTTATGTCAAGTTCTTAAAGGAGATTCTAAGTAAAAAGCGATCGATGGCGGAAATCACAGAGGAGTGCAGCCATCTGGACATATTGGAGAAGAGGCCGGATCCAGGTAAGTTTGCTATAACTATTGGATTTGGTCCATACAAAATTAATGCCCTATGTGATCTTGGAGCCAGTGTTAGTATTATACCTTTAACCATTTGGTCCAAGATTAAGATAGGTGCCCTAGAGCCTATGGATGCTAGACTATACATGGCCAACAACACAGTGGTCATTCCAACAGGCATGGTGGAAAATGTCCCAGTACAAGTAGGTAAATTCTTCGTCCCTGCTGATTTCTTAATTATTGATATGCAAGAAGATCCTACTTGTCCAATTATTCTAGGGAGACCATTCTTGGCGACGGTGGATGCCAACATAAGCATAAGGAAAGGAGTGCTCACCTTCAACATCAGCGATGAGGTCATTGAGTATTCCTTCAACAAAACTGAAAGGCATACGGGTCCGATGGAAGAGGTCAAATCTATCTCAGCTGGCTACATCACCTGCGGGGAACCCAAGGTCAGGAATATGACCCCCGAGGAGCTAGAAAAGAGGGACATGGAGGCCCAGGTGGAGGAGATCATGACAATCCTCAAGGAGAACACAGGAACTAAGTATGGGGTCGTAGTCGACAAAAACTCCTCGAGATTGAGTAGTTTAGTCGACATCGACAAAGATCAGAAACCTCCACCAGCGTCGTCGAGTAAGCCACTGAAACCAGAGAACAACTCGACATCGACAACACTTGTCGATATCGACAAGATTGAGGCTTCCTCGACACCACCTCCCTCGACGAGAAACCCAACTGAAGACAGTAACTCCTCGACATCGACAACTCTTGTCGAAGTCGACAAGAGCCGGGTTTCCTCGACACCTCCTTCCTCGACTCCACCTTCATCGACGAGAAATCTACTGGAAGTCGAGAACAACTCGATGTCGACAAATCTTGTCGATGTCGACAAGATCTTGGTCTCCTCGACTTCTCCTTCCTCGACTTGCAGTCCACCAGATGAACCAACTTCATCGATGTCGAGTAACATTACTCGAGATCGACAAGATCCAGTGGTTCCCGAATCCACAACGGTAAGCCAAGGTATGAATCTGTCTTCTCCTATTTCAATTAAAGATTTATCTATACATGGGAGAGGTTTGCCTTGGTATGTGCGCTTATGCAGGATTTCCGATGACGATCCAAGGGAATACGAAGTAGGAGACATAGTCTATGTCTCTAAATCAAAGGATCATTGGTTTCCTAACAAATTCAATAAGAAGAAGATGGGACCATTCACGGTGAACAAGATCCATTCAGGAGGGATCCAGCTAAAGGACAAGAATGGAGTCTTATTTGAGGCCCAAGCTACATGGGCACTGCAGATACCACCTTGAGCATTAATGAAAGTCGGCCTAGCGACTATAAAATCTAGAGCATGTACATAGACTTTTTAGGACATTTGAGACTTTGTTTTGGGTTTTTGGTTTTGAACATTGTTTTTTGGTTTTTGTTGTTTTTGGGTATATGTCTTCTACTTTTCAGGTCAATGGATAGAACCAAAGCTTACTCGGACTAGGAGGTGCTCCATTCAAAATTTTGCGGCTCTGCACTCATGTCTTGTGAGTTTCTTTCTTTACCCTTTACATTGTTTTTTATACAATGAGGACACTGTGATGTTTAAGTATGGGGTGGGGGAAGGGCTTACTTTATGCATATTGATCATATTTGACATACTTGTGCATTATTTCTTGGAATTGCTACATGGCTATTTTGGAATGCATTATTTGATGTATATGCTTATATGCATGTTTTCCAAAATTTGAGAAAAATGACCCCCATTGAAAATTTTGAAATAATGTCATGGAAGCTTATATTGAACTCGACGATGCAAAATTGGATTCATTAGAGATATAGCATGAAATTGCCTAGTAAAGGGAAGTCACAATGAAGTGCATTATTTCTTGAAAACCATGAAAGGAGGTAAAATTTGAAGTTGCTTTTGACATGTTGCATGATAAGATGATGGAGGACTTTATATTTCCATATAATGCTCATTGTTTATAATCCTAGCCTTACCTATGCTTATGCATCACAAAAGCCATAATATGCCTTATTTCGAATATTGCTCCACATGATCTAAATATTTGCCATTCTTTACCTTATCCGGGGATTATGTTGAGAATGATGTTACATTATGGAGATGTTATATGGTGTTTGTGTGATTATTATCATTATTGGAGTTTGGAAGGAAATTATTTGAAATATATGGAAAATTTAATGAGTGAAAGAAAATCCAATCACCTCAGGAGATAAAGGTAGATTGACCCTGCTCTCTAAGATAATAGTTTGGAGAGATGGGATACATTGTGAGGAGTCCAAAACACTAAGTATCCGGGGCCATTCATGACACCCATGTTTGCGACTCGCGAGAAGGCAGTGCTGAGGTTAGAGAGGTAAAAGCATTATTATTGAAAAAAAGCAATATGAAAGGTGATGAATTGTATGGAAGAAGGAATGTGATATGAAACTCAAAGTTTGAAAGTGATCCATTTCCCCGGATCAAAAGCACCACATTGCCAAAAATTGCCCACCTTTTAGCCTTTTACCAATCTACTCCTTCATGAGCTTAAATTAAAGTCCTCTTGATTATTAATGCTTAGTCACTTATGAATGTTTTTGCATAACCCTCCTTTTGTGAGTAGATGTTGCTTTTACATATTTGCACATGCATGAATCTGTGACATTAGTACCTTTTCGAGGATGGTAATTGATTGCAGGGTTATATGGCAATGAATCTAATATGTTGAGAGTTTTGATTTCTTTCCCTGAATGGCAATTAAAAGTATTGCTTGAGGACAAGCAAGCTTAAGTATGGGGTGTTTGTTGTGAGCCTAATTTGCCATGTTTTACACTTACTTTTATATCGATTTCTGCATGCATTTCATGCATTTGGGTTTGAATGATACAAAATATGTGTAGTTTATGCTTAGTTGTTATATATGGAGGTCTACACAAGTTTTTGTCATATTTCGCAGAAATCGGACGCATTTTGGAGCTTAATGGAAAGTCATGGAGAAGCCAAGAATGATGCAGCTGGAGAGAAGGCCAATTTCCGGTTTACATCGTTCTGAATCAGGCTGTGATGTCTTCATGAGAGTTGTAGCCCTCGGAAAGAGCTTTCCAACACATGGTCATATGCGTCAATCCGACAACCGAGGCATCGGGAAAGTGCGTTTTACAAACAGAGCTGGGAGCTGAGGAAAGTTATCGATATCGACAAGATTTGTCGACATCGAGAAGTTATCAACTCGACATGTGTTCTAGACGTCGAGAACGAGCACCAGACGAAGAAACTTCTAGACATCGACAACTTTTGTCGATATCGAGAAGACATGTCGAGAAGATTTGTCGAGCAGCTCCGGAATCCGAGATCGAGGAGAAGTCCGAGCGGGATTGGATACTTGCAAGCTAAGATTCGTCCAATTCTATCAAGATCTATCAAGACCAAAGAAGATGTCCACACATTAGATATAATCCTAGTCTATCTATTTTATTTAAATACACTATGTTATTTATTTATCATTAAGTTTTAGATATAATTTTAGATAAAGATAGATATCTTCTATCCTTGATTAGCGAGGATTAGAAGCCTATAAATAAGGCCCTAGGGCTCAGTTTCAATAATTCAATTTCAGGGAGATTCAATTTCAGAGAGAAGTAAGTAGGAGAAGTAGAGAGAGAGAGAGAGTGAGCAGCCGGTTGGAGTTGTGAAGCGAGAGCGGAGTTGGCTTCGAGCGGTTGTAAACTTTGGTTTATTTTAATGCAAGTTTCTTTCATCAATTCAATGTCTGTTATTGCGATGAGGCGTGAGTAGTCCACCCACTTATGGGGCTGGGGTGAGCCCGACGGTGGCCATGTGAGGCGATGCGATAAAGGTCAGATTTTTATGTGATTCATCTTCTATCCATGTGAGCATGATTCTTTTGCGAGAGTTGAAGGTGATCCTTGTTTGTGTTATTGAAGCGAAAGTGATCTTAATGCAACTTGGATTAATTATGTGAAAAGGGTTAGTAACAATTAGGGTTTCTGCGAGAGCCTCTATATTCCTATTTGTTAATAACGAAAGTTATTTAGATGGAAAGCATGATCATTTATGCCTTTATGTGTTACTTTGCATGGTTATCGTTGTGGTGTTGAAACCCTAGCCTTGGAAGTCTTTAGTTTATTGATTAATTCCGTGTTTTCATTCGTTTCTGTCCGAAAAGCATTTGCAATTTACGTTTCTGTTCTTATCGATTTCGAAGAATCTTGTCGACATCGAGTTCACTTGTCGACGTCGAGAACTTTTTGCTGAAGTCGAGTTTTCTGTTTTGTCGATCTGTGTCTTGTCGAGAACATCTTGTCGATTAGCCTTCTGTGTCGAGTAGTTCTCGATATCGAGGAATTCTGTGTCGACAAGACTCGGTCGAGTAACTTGGTCGAGTACTTTTCTGTTATCTTTGTCGAGTTGCTGCTGTCTCTGTCGAGTACCTTTGCTTTGCTTTATTTCTTGCTTTCTGTCTTTTATTTGCTTTTGTTTTAGTTGCCCTTGCCGGGATTATTTGTTTCTATTTTATTTCTGCTTCTGCTTGTGTTTCTGTGCTTTTCTGCTTTGTCTGTGAGAATCTGATAGCTATCTGAGAACCGCTGACGTGCTTCCTCGTGGATTCGATCCTGACTTTTCTCTTACTACAACGGGAGGAAGTCTTGTATTTATTTGCTGAGACAGGGAAGTCAGTATGAACTTGATTTTATATTTATTTCAATACTTGACCAACTCCTGCAACAACAAATTGGCGCCGTTGCCGGGGAGGCAATCAATCGCGCCTTAGGTAGTCAGTTCTCACTGTTTCTTTGAGTTAGTTTGCAGGTGTATGCGTCGTTCTGGTATCCCACCTGAATATTACGATTTAGACGAACCAGAGCGCCTTCTACACATCAGAAATAGACTTCAAAGAGCCATGGAGGACGCTGAAACACAGGAGCAGCTGATCGCTAGGCTTACCAGGGATCTAGCCGCCAGGGATGCTGCTCTCGCCGCTGAGAAAGCAGCAAGGGAGCAAGCACAGGCTGAGCTTGCCCAATATCCAACCACGGCGGAGGACTACATGCACCCAGCTCTCGTCGTGCCTGAATCGGCGATTCTAATCCCTGAAAACTCTTTTGAAATTCGCACTCAATTTCTTATAGAGCTTAAAAATAATGCCTTTTACGGCAGATTTAATGAGTGTCCTCTTGAACATATTACTAATTTTCATGATATGTGTCGTACTCTTGCAGAAGGCACAACCTTGGAATATGTCAAGATGAAATCTTTTCGCTGGTCTCTCGCTGGGCCTGCACTGAAATGGCTGGAAGGGCTGAAAGCAAGATCACTCACAACCTGGGCCCAAGTAGAGCAAGAATTTCTGAACAAATTCTTCCCACCTGCCAAAACAGCATATCTCCGCCAGAAAATCACCGCCTTTAAGCAGCAGAAAGGGGAACCGCTGGCAAAGACATGGGAGCGCTACAACGAACTTCTGCGATCTTGCCCTACTCATGGACAGCCACCCTACATAATTCAGGAGATCTTCTTCAACTCTCTTGACCAAGTCACTAAGGACAGAATCAACAATTATACTCACTACGAGTATCTGACGATGCCGCCAAGTGACGCATGGGGTGTGCTAGAGAAGCTCACCAACTACGACAACAAATATGGGTCTACTGCAACTTATGAAGAGAACCCATACGCCAGGCCAGCACCATCTATGCCTCTCTATGAGCCAGCAAAGGAAATTGATCCTGATGTTAGAGAGCAATACTACAGAGACCAGAATAGGAAGCTCATCAAGCAAGTAAAGTATCTCTCTGTCAACCAGCCTTGCATAGAATGCGGATCGCAAAGGCACACCACTCCTGAGTGCCCACACACAGAGCAAGTCAGATTGGCAGAGCACCATGAGGATGCAGCTTACGCAGGGGGTCCAAATCGCTACATGGGGGACCAAAGGTTTCAGCAACCACAGTGGAACCAAGGTGTCCCTAAGAATCCCCCGCCCTACAGAGATCCAGGACATCCAGAATGGGATCAAAAGAAGGATGATATACAGACAGTCCTGGAGGAGATATGGAGGAACCACTCAGAAACTAGGAAATCTTTCAACTCCGTCTATACTCAGATGCAAGGTGTCAACTCTAGGCTTGGGGAAATTGATATCTGGCGGAAAACAGTTGATACACAGATTGGTCAACTAGCAGCAGGAATCCCCAGACTGTCAGGCGCACTCCTTGGATCTTCAGAACCAAATCCTAAGGGAAAGACTGGACATGTAGCTGCTGTAAAGCTCAGGAGCGGACATCAACTACGCGAGCCAGAGGTCGGAAAGCAGCAGGACAGCACTGAAGAACAACTCGATGTCGACAAGAATCTTGTCGATGTCGACAAAAAACTTCTCGATGTCGAGGAAAACCCTGATCGACCAGCTTCTGGACAAAACAGTAACTCATCGTCGAGAAAACTTCTCGATGTCGAGGAACTTGTCGATGTCGAGGAAGGCCAAGTCGAGATCGAGAAGTCTGCAACGCCTCCGACATCTGTTCTGGCCCCGAATCTGAAAAAGAAGCTACCTTTCCCCACGAAATCTCTTAAGGACCCAGCAGAGAAGAAATTTCAGCGCTTCATCAAGATGCTTCAGAAGCTCAATGTCACTATACCCTTCACAGAAGCTCTTAATGAAATGCCATCTTATGTCAAGTTCTTAAAGGAGATTCTAAGTAAAAAGCGATCGATGGCGGAAATCACAGAGGAGTGCAGCCATCTGGACATATTGGAGAAGAGGCCGGATCCAGGTAAGTTTGCTATAACTATTGGATTTGGTCCATACAAAATTAATGCCCTATGTGATCTTGGAGCCAGTGTTAGTATTATACCTTTAACCATTTGGTCCAAGATTAAGATAGGTGCCCTAGAGCCTATGGATGCTAGACTATACATGGCCAACAACACAGTGGTCATTCCAACAGGCATGGTGGAAAATGTCCCAGTACAAGTAGGTAAATTCTTCGTCCCTGCTGATTTCTTAATTATTGATATGCAAGAAGATCCTACTTGTCCAATTATTCTAGGGAGACCATTCTTGGCGACGGTGGATGCCAACATAAGCATAAGGAAAGGAGTGCTCACCTTCAACATCAGCGATGAGGTCATTGAGTATTCCTTCAACAAAACTGAAAGGCATACGGGTCCGATGGAAGAGGTCAAATCTATCTCAGCTGGCTACATCACCTGCGGGGAACCCAAGGTCAGGAATATGACCCCCGAGGAGCTAGAAAAGAGGGACATGGAGGCCCAGGTGGAGGAGATCATGACAATCCTCAAGGAGAACACAGGAACTAAGTATGGGGTCGTAGTCGACAAAAACTCCTCGAGATTGAGTAGTTTAGTCGACATCGACAAAGATCAGAAACCTCCACCAGCGTCGTCGAGTAAGCCACTGAAACCAGAGAACAACTCGACATCGACAACACTTGTCGATATCGACAAGATTGAGGCTTCCTCGACACCACCTCCCTCGACGAGAAACCCAACTGAAGACAGTAACTCCTCGACATCGACAACTCTTGTCGAAGTCGACAAGAGCCGGGTTTCCTCGACACCTCCTTCCTCGACTCCACCTTCATCGACGAGAAATCTACTGGAAGTCGAGAACAACTCGATGTCGACAAATCTTGTCGATGTCGACAAGATCTTGGTCTCCTCGACTTCTCCTTCCTCGACTTGCAGTCCACCAGATGAACCAACTTCATCGATGTCGAGTAACATTACTCGAGATCGACAAGATCCAGTGGTTCCCGAATCCACAACGGTAAGCCAAGGTATGAATCTGTCTTCTCCTATTTCAATTAAAGATTTATCTATACATGGGAGAGGTTTGCCTTGGTATGTGCGCTTATGCAGGATTTCCGATGACGATCCAAGGGAATACGAAGTAGGAGACATAGTCTATGTCTCTAAATCAAAGGATCATTGGTTTCCTAACAAATTCAATAAGAAGAAGATGGGACCATTCACGGTGAACAAGATCCATTCAGGAGGGATCCAGCTAAAGGACAAGAATGGAGTCTTATTTGAGGCCCAAGCTACATGGGCACTGCAGATACCACCTTGAGCATTAATGAAAGTCGGCCTAGCGACTATAAAATCTAGAGCATGTACATAGACTTTTTAGGACATTTGAGACTTTGTTTTGGGTTTTTGGTTTTGAACATTGTTTTTTGGTTTTTGTTGTTTTTGGGTATATGTCTTCTACTTTTCAGGTCAATGGATAGAACCAAAGCTTACTCGGACTAGGAGGTGCTCCATTCAAAATTTTGCGGCTCTGCACTCATGTCTTGTGAGTTTCTTTCTTTACCCTTTACATTGTTTTTTATACAATGAGGACACTGTGATGTTTAAGTATGGGGTGGGGGAAGGGCTTACTTTATGCATATTGATCATATTTGACATACTTGTGCATTATTTCTTGGAATTGCTACATGGCTATTTTGGAATGCATTATTTGATGTATATGCTTATATGCATGTTTTCCAAAATTTGAGAAAAATGACCCCCATTGAAAATTTTGAAATAATGTCATGGAAGCTTATATTGAACTCGACGATGCAAAATTGGATTCATTAGAGATATAGCATGAAATTGCCTAGTAAAGGGAAGTCACAATGAAGTGCATTATTTCTTGAAAACCATGAAAGGAGGTAAAATTTGAAGTTGCTTTTGACATGTTGCATGATAAGATGATGGAGGACTTTATATTTCCATATAATGCTCATTGTTTATAATCCTAGCCTTACCTATGCTTATGCATCACAAAAGCCATAATATGCCTTATTTCGAATATTGCTCCACATGATCTAAATATTTGCCATTCTTTACCTTATCCGGGGATTATGTTGAGAATGATGTTACATTATGGAGATGTTATATGGTCTTCGCTTGGTCTGCTCCAACCAACCTCCTTCTGAGTTTTCTTGATAGTGATCTCTCCTGCCTTAGCTTTCTCCATGGCTTTGGTGTAGTCCACTGCCAAGCCGATGCAAAGGTTGGGGGAGATCTTCTGAGCCGATTTGTTCCGGAAAACTACAGAATTCCTGTCCTTCCACAAGTACTAGAGCGCAGTAGCGAATACGGCACTCCACTCCGCTCCCTCTCCCAGCCGCTCCCTGGAAGTCACGTTGAACCTGAGCCAGCTTGCAAACGGCGCTCTCCAGCTGTTCCTCCTGCTCCTCTCCCCTGCAAGCTGTGTCCACAAAGAATCAGCAGTACCACATTCTTTGAATAAATGATTGAGAGTTTCCTCATTAAAACCACAAATGGGGCATACAGGTGAGTTACCTAGTCCACGTCTTACTCTCTTCACGTTATTGAGAACGCCTCCTTTACGAAGCGTCCAAATGAAAGCACGGATTCTTTCATTCACTTGGAGCTTCCAAACTGCCTTGTAAAAAATAGCATCCCCATCCTTCCAATCTCCCCAGCCAGCAATAAGATTATACCCAGTTTTCACCGAATATTCACCATCCGTTGTATGGCTCCAACTCGGGATGTCGTCGCCATTGCAGCAGGCCTTAGCAGCAATCTTCATAAGAATCGTTGAAGGGAGCAGGGGCGCCAACATATCCCACCTCCACCCTCTCTCCGAATCCCACAACTCAGCCACTTTCCACTTGGCACGTTCGTCAGTCGGGCAAGCACTGTTATCACTTAGAGGTTCAGGATCGATCCAACAATCATTCCAGAACTCTATACTATCACCGCTTCGCAGATTCCACTTCAGGCCAGGGTTGATCACCTTCCCTAACCCCCTCCTGACCCCCTTCCATATATGCGAAGCCCCCGGGGAGGATCCAAGCGCCGATCCAATATATTTACTTTGGAGAATGTCTCTCCAAAGGCCTTCCTCTTCCATAATGAATCTCCAACTGAGTTTAGCGACAAGCGCTTGGTTGAGAGAGACCATATCTTTAAGTCCGAGCCCGCCAGAAGCCTTCGGTTTCACCAGTTCGGACCAAGCCACCTTATGGATCTTCCTCGCACCATCGCTCGAACCCCAAATGAACTTCCGAATATTCTTCTCGATCTTCCTGCAGGTGCTAGTTGGCAGAAACATCACCGCCATCGTGTACCTAGGTATAGACTCTAGCAGCGCCTTAGTCAGTGTGACCCTCCCTGCAAAATTAAGAACTTTAGCTTTCCATCCAGCAAATTTAGCACTAAATTTATCCAACATGAAATCGAATTGCTCCCCTTTGATTCTCTTGTGGAGGATAGGAATCCCAAGATATAGCCCCAAATCCGTGGTAACTTGAATCCCGCCAGCCTTCTCAATGTCCTTGATCAGCTTCCTTTCGGTATTCTTAGAAACAAAACACTTCGACTTTTGCAGACTCACACATTGCCCAGACGCCTCGCAGAACTTCTCCAGGACCGTCTTGATCACAGTCGCTTGCTTCACGCTAGCTTCAGCAAACAGGAGGATATCATCCGCAAAGAACAGGTGAGAGATATGAGGACCGTTCCGTGAGACTTTGATTGGATTCCAATCACCTTTTTCCACAGCTTCGTTAACCATATGCGAAAGCCTTTCGATGCACAGGATAAAGATATAAGGGGAGATTGGATCCCCTTGCCGAATCCCTCTAGTCGGAATGAATTGTCTCGACATTTCCCCGTTCCACAGAACCTGCATCCTAGTGCTCCTGATGCACTCCATGATCCAATTGACCCACATCGTAGGGAAGTTAGCCCAATTCAGAGTGTCCTCAATGAAGTCCCAGTTCAGGCGATCGTAAGCCTTCTCGAGGTCTAGTTTCAGGCATAACCAACCTTTCCGACCAGTCTTCCTTTTCATCGTATGAATCACTTCTTGCGCAACCACAATATTATCGGTGATCAGACGACCCGGGAGGAAACTACCTTGCGTCGGGCCAATCAGTTTACCCATAACCGGTTGCAGCCTCGTGGTCATCAGTTTCGTGATGGCTTTATAGCACACATTACATAGACTAATCCCTCTGAATTGGTTAATCCTCTCAGGCTTGCCAACTTTAGGAAGAAGGGTGATGAGAGTATCGTTCAACCCTTCTGGTAAAGAACCCACCCTGAAGAACTCAAGAATCATGTCGACAGCCGTCGGTCCAACCACTTCCCAACACCTTTGGAAGAAAATGGGCTGGAAACCGTCAACTCCCGGAGACTTATACGCCCCCATGCTTCTAAAATCCTTGTGAACATCCTTTTCCGAGAAAGGTTTGCTCGCTTCGACCCAGTCCAAGTTAGCAAGACCCGAGAAAGTAGCAGTGACGTCCATGCATCTACCAAATTGCATCGGTTCCGAGTAAAGATCTTCAAAAAAAGAGAGGGCAATGTTCTCAAGCTCTCCTTTATCCTCCACCCATCTGTTATCCTTGTCGAAAAGCCCTTCCACTCTATTGTATTTCCTCTTAATCACCGTCGACGCATGGAAAAACTTAGAATTACGATCGCCAAGAGCAAGCCACGATTCCCTGGACTTTTGCATCCAGAAAACTTCCTCTTGCTCAAACGTATCGTCGAGCTTAGCTTTGATCCTCGCCTCCTGATCTTCCACTTCACTATCCGCTCCTTGACTGATTTGTTCCTGAACGGCGTCCAACGCTTCCAAGAGCAGCTTCTTTCTGTTGAAAATGTTCCCAAAAACTCTTTTATTCCATTTTATCAAATCAGCTCTAATACCTTCCAGTGCGGCCCCAACCGGTTGATCGCTAACCCATTTCTCTTTCACCAGATCATCGAACCCGGGATGGTTCAGCCATGCCGCCTCGAAACAAAAAGGGCGCCTTTTTCTATCTTTAAGAATTTTCGGATCAAGCTCAAGAAGAAGAGGATTATGGTCCGAGGAGTATCTAGGGAGGTGTCTCACTCTCGCCTCAGGCCAAGCGAGACGCCCTGACAAATTCATCAGAACCCGATCCAATCTCTTGAACACCGTTCTATCCCCCAGGATCTTCTTACTCCAGGTGAACTCCTGGCCGGTGAACCCAAGATCAACAAGACTGGCCCTGTTAATGATGTTTTTAAACTTGCTAGCATCTATGTGAAGCGATCCCGTACCCCCTGCAGTTTCCTCCTTGCTCACAATACAGTTGAAATCTCCTCCCATAATAACATCTCCTGATAAGTTCTGAAGGGTCTTGTCCAGCTCCTCCCAAAAGGGGATACGGCGGGCGACCGAAGGAGGACCGTAGACGACAATCAAGTTCTTCTGCACGCTGCCCTTGTCCCATGAAGCATGGATGAAACCAGTTTTCATTGACACAATTTTGAGCTTACAGGGACTCTCATTCCATAAAATCCATATGCCCCCGGCAAAACCCACCGCTTCCACTCTCTCATACCTATCGAAATTCAATTTCTGACAGGCTTTCTCAGCAGTATCTCCAGAAATACGGGTTTCGAAGAGAGCGAGGATATCGATCGAACAGTTCTTGCAGATGTATCTGATGGCTCTTCGGAATGATTTTTTTCCTGCACCGAAACAATTCCAAAATAAGATATTCATGGTTCTAGACGATAGTGGATAAACACACAGACAACGCAAAAATTTAGAGTAGATGAAGAGAAGAAAAAACTCCCTATACACCCCCAAACTACTGGGTATTCCGTCCATCAGCATTGCCCGGCCTACACCCCGCTCCCAATGGCCCCTCTTCTCCGTCGCTTGCCCTAGGTTGCCCTGCGTCCCAGAACTTCCCCACAATAGGTGAGGGTGTAGCAGAAACCGGCAAATTGGCCCGAGTTTCATTTCTCAGCTCCGACGGGGCCTCGCCAGTGAGAACAGCGTGGGCAACCTCCACTCCTGCCATTCCCCTGCCCATAATGAGATCCCTGGCATTCGCACGACATCCGGATTTCGTAGTTTTCATCTTCTTCTGAGGTTTTTTCTTAAAGACTGAAGACATTTTAACTTTGACCGCCTGGGCCTTAGGCCCATTCGACTTGGTCTCTCCTTGTCCCCCTACAGGTTCAGAAATGGACTGGTCCATAGGTTTCGGCCCATTTTTAGGAATTGGCCCATTACTCTTGACCCCAATTGGTTCCGGCCCACCATTAGGAATAGGCCCATTGCTTCTGTCACCAGCTTCTTTCCTTGCGCCTCCCTTATTTCTGTTTTCAAGGTTACCGCCGACATTAATCCCCCCAACCTCTTTGGGGGAATAAACCTTCTTCCCGTTGATGTCGATCCCCAATCCGCCATCATTACGCCTTGGAAGTCGACCCTCATTATTATTTCGTTTTCCCACCTCCTTCTGGAATTGTTTCGGTTGCCAGTTTCGAGACGCCGATTGCACGCTCGGCCGGCCGCCGGAGGGTTCCGGGATGTGGTGCCTGACCCCATCAGCCTTCACAGCTTTGCCTCTTTTAGTGACTGTCATCCACGGACCATGGTTCCCGGCTCCCTCTTCCATGTTTCTCGAGCTTTCTCCCTTCTCCTTAGGGTTCAGTGCGGTGGTTCCTCCGTTACTCATTCCGACCTTCTCTTCAACTTTGATCAGTTCAGGACAGTTGCTCTTAAGGTGCCCTACCCTTCCGCACGAAAAACAGATCTTTGGGACACCTTCATACTCAAGAAGATACTTCACTCCATTGATGGTAATCGTTCCCTTCAGGGGCTCCTCGAGGTTAAGTTCGACACACACCCGCGCGAAGTTCCCCCTGTTGGTGTATATGGTTCTATGGTCCACTTTAATAGGTTTCCCTAAGCTCTCAGCTAACTTCAGGAGTACCTCCTCCTGATACAGAACAATGGGTAAATCAACTATTCTAACCCAAGCCGGAACGGTTCTTATGGCGTCTGAAGGCCTGAACTCCGGAGACCAGTTGCCAAGAATCAAGCATCTTCCAAACACAGCCCAAGGACCTCCGGTTAGGACTTTCGTGCAAATCTCTTTGCTCTCAAACCTAGCCAGGAAATTACCAAACGGAAGGTCAACGATGTGGATTCTCCCACATTCCTTCCATAGCTCCCGCAATTTTCTCTCCATCACGTGTAGAGGGATCTTCGGGCCCAAAAGGCTGATGATCAGAGAGTTATCCCAGGCCCCTGCAAGGGTGCTCATAACCTCTGGGGCGATGGAAACGACAGGGTCCCCATTAGGGCCGGCTGGGAATGTGATCTCAATCTTCCCCTTGAGGAATTCACCATCCAGAGCCGTTCTTTGCTGGTTGACACCACCCATCAGCACCTTATCCCGCCAAGACGGGACATTCGCAGTCGGAGGACATCCAGTAACTTCCGAGGACGTTTTCCCTGGCTCAGGATCCCCTGGTGGTGGAGTAGCTTCAGAGGACACTTTCTCTGACTCAGGATCCCCTGGTGGTTGTGTCTGTGGTGGTTGATCGAGTTGCTGCTGCTCGTTATCGAGTTGCTGCTCTGCTTTATCCTGGTGCTTTCTGACCTCTGGCTCACGTAATTGGTGTCCGGTCTTCCCCTTAGGATTTGGTTCTGTTTGCCCAGGGAGTTGCCTACTCGGTCGTGGAATTTGGGCCGCGAATTGACCCATCTGGGTCTCTATGCTCCTCTTCCAGATATCCAGCTCTCCAAATCTTGTGTTGAAAATCTGGAGTTGATTATTGATGGCGCTTGTAGACTGCTGCTGCTGTGCATGATTTCAGCGCATCTCACCAAGGATCATCTGTAGATCATCCTTCCGTTGATCCCTTTCTGGATGTCCTGGAGCTCTGTATGGTGGGGGGTTCCTAGGGGCACCTTGGTTCCATTGCGGTTGCTGGAACCTTTGGTCCCCCATATAGCGATTGGGACCCCCTGCATAAGCTACCTCTTCGTGGTTTTCTGCCATCCTGACTTGCTCTGTGTGTGGACACTCAGTAGTGGTGTGCCGCTGTAATCCGCATTCGATGCAGGGCTGGTTGACAGAAAGATACTTGACTTGCTTGAGGAGCTTGCGATTTTGATCTCCATCGAAGGATTTCCAAAAATTAGACAATTCTTTCAAGAAACCCTAAATGTATCTACTGATTTTATGTTTATAATCCAAGTTGTTAGCATGGATCTCCATTAGATGGGTAATAAACACATAACAAGTAGTAGATGCTCAAAACATGATAAAAGTCGGATCTTTACCTCAAACACGCGTGGCTATCGTTGGGCTCGCCCTGATCCTAGAAGTAGGTGGACTACTCGCTCTTCATCGCATTCGCAGACATCATTGATTGAAAAGAAACTTGCATTAAACCAAACTGAAGAAAGTACAAACCGAACAAAGCCAGATCACTTTCGCTCCTTTGCTCCACTCGGCCTCTATCTCTACTTCCTACTTCTCCTATTGAAATTGAATTGATGGAAAATCAGCCCCATGGGATTTATTTATAGGCTTCCAATCCTTGCTAATCAAGGAAAGAAAGTATATCTAATTCCTAAAGATAAAACTTTTAATAAAAGGAACATTTATCATAAAAGGAAATATATCTAAAATATCTAAATATCTTCATGTGTGGATAAATCCTCTCTCCATGGATAAACCTTGATAGACTTGATAGATCTTTGATAGAATCAGACTCCTTCGTTCCCAAGTAAGCCCAAACAATCCAGCTCGACTCGGACAGGCCCAACAGCGTCCCGGCCTAGGAATGTTTTAGTCGACATCGAGTAAATTTACTCGATATCGAGGAACTTGGTTCATCGACTGGCCTTCACTGGGCTTCTCGAGTAACTCTTCCCCGACCTGGCTCAGACAAGTGGTCTTGGTTTTGTCGATATCGAGTAATTTACTTGATATCGAGCAGAATTGTTATCGGTCTCGGCTTGTCTGGTCAACTCGAGCAACTCCTCCTCGGATCCTCGATCAGGTGTGGCTGCTGGACTTAGGCGATATCGAGGAATTATGTCGATATCGAGTAAAAACTGCAACTCGAGTTGGCTTGTTCCTCAGCGTTGCTTCTCGATTAGGCTTTCCTCAATCAGCCTTGGTTCATATCCTTTGTCGATATTGAGTAATTTACTCAATATCGAGTAATGTCCTGAACTCGAGTTGCCTTCTTCTTCAGTTCCTCGATCAGCACCTCCTCGATATCGAGTAAAGCTCAGCTTTCGTCTTTGCTTCTTGGTTCTGTCCCGGAACGGCTCCAAATTCTGTATTATTAAACCAAAACTTATGTAGATCTCCATTTCTTGCAAATGAGCATATATTACATAAATTCAACATATTCCTAGCCCGAAATATGCAAAGTATATAGAACATGGAGCTAAAATGTGCATTTCAACATGGCTATTTTAGTGGACATCACACCTTTCAACTGTGCCATAAGGTCTAAGATTGATTTTATAAACCCACTTGCTCGATATTGGTTTCTTGCCTTTAGGAAGCTTTGTTAATGTCCAAGTGTTGTTTAAGTGTAGGGTCTGAAACTCTTTGTCCATGGCTTCCTTCTATGAAGGATGCAATACAACTTCTTCATAGGTAGTTGGTTCCACCAGTGTTGGCAAACTTTGGATGAATTTTTTATCATCCATACTTAGGACAGAAAAAGCAACAGATTGACCACTAGGTTGAGATGTTAAAGTGGTCATAGTGTTAGCACACACATACGAGACATGATCAATGTTGAACACAGAATTGCATATATAATCATTTAGATAAGTAGGAGAAGCATGTTGCCTAGTAGATCTTCTAACTGTAAGAGGAGCGTTTGTAGTATGAGATCTGACATTAGTAGATGTATCTGAACCAATAAAATCAGTATCCATGACATCCTTTGGTAAGAAAACATTTTCAGAATGCAAAACAGGTTTAAAAGATTTATAAGGAAATACAGTTTCATGAAATTTGACATGCCTGGATACAATAATTTTGTTGGACTGTAAAGAAAGCATCTTGTAACCTTTTGATCCAAATGGATATCCAATAAATACACAAGGAATAACTCTTGGTGAAAATTTGTTTCTCCCATGAGCTACTGTTGAAGCATATCCAAGACATCCAAAAGATCTGAGATGATCATAACTAGGTACTTTATTGAACAACAACTTAAATGGTGTTTCCCCATGTAATTTTTTTGAGGGAAACCTATTTATTATTAACTAAGTTGCTGTCAAAACACAATCTCTCCAATGCTGAATTGGAAGTTGTGATTGAAACAACAATGCCCTTGTTGTCTCAAGCAAGTGCTTTTATTTCCTTTCTACAACTCCATTCTGTTGTGGAGTGTGTGGACAAGATGTATGATGTATAATGCCTTTTATTTTGAAAATATTAGAAGACTCATGACTAGAGTGTTGTAAGGAGTGAATCGAGTATGAAATATAACGAAATAGATCAAACCAGACTTAGGCCCCAGCAAATAAATACAAGACTCCTCCAATGCAGTAAGAGAAAGTCAGGATCGAATCCACGAGGAAGCACGTCAGCAATTCTTAGGTAGCTGTAAATTCTCACAGTAGCAGAGCAGAACAGACAGAATCGCAGAAACAGAAAAGAAACAAATAAACCCGGCAAGGGCAACTAAAACAAGCAAAGCCAGAAAGTAAATCGAGGACACAGAAGCTACTCGAAGTCGAGTAACTGTCCTCTAGGTCGACAAGACAGTAATGAAAACAGAAAATAGAAAACGAAAGCAAACAACTCGACAAGCAAAGTTCTCCTCCACCTCGACAAGAGGTACTCGAGATCGACAAAGAAAGTGAGCAACAGGAAGTGAAAATCGACAAAGACAGAAAATAACCAACTCGACTAAGACAACCCCTCCTCGACCTCGACAAGACACTCCTCGAGGTCGACAAAGCTTCGTCTAGATCGAGTAACAATGCAGAAAACTTAAAATTGCAGAATTTAAAGACAAACGCAGATTTTCGACAGAAAATAAACTCAATATATAAAAAGACCTCCAAGGCCAGGGTTTCAACACCACAACAATAACCATGCAAAGTAACACATAAAGGCATAAAAGATCATGCTTTCCATCAAATAACTTTCGTCATTAACAAATAGGCATATAGAGTCTCTCGCATAAACCCTAATTGTTACTAACCCTTTTTCACATAATTAATCCAAGTTGCATTAAGATCACTTTCGCTTCAATAACACAAACAAGGATCACCTTCAACTCTCGCAAAAGAATCATGCTCATAGGGATAGAAGATGAATCGCACAAAAGATCTGACCTTTATCGCATCGCCTCACATGGCCACCGTCGGGCTCACCACAACCCCAGAAGTGGGTGGACTACTCACGCCTCATCGCAATCGCAGACATTGATTGAAAAGAAATAACTTGCATAAAACTATATTCAAAGCCTTTTACAATCCTGGCAATCAACTTTCGCAGAAAGCCAAAACCCTAAAAACCTTAGAATTCCTAAACTTCTCTGTGGAACTAACTAATTCTCTTCGAAATTGGATGATCTCTGAATTTGAATGAATAAAACCGAGCCCCTAGGGCCTTATTTATAGCCTTCATTCCCTAGCTATTCTAGGAAAGAAGATATCTATCTCTATCTAAAACTATATCTAAAATGCTTAAGGATAAATAAAAGACATAATGGAATTAAATCAACTAAGAAAAGATAAAACTAATTAAGGTAGGTCTTAATGTCTTGATAGATCTTGTCTCCTTGGATAGAACTTGATGGAATCGGATAGATCTTCGATGGATTTGGATAGAATCTTCCGCCTTCGCGCCCAAGGAATCCCAAGTCTAGTCGGACAAGGCTCATCGAGAAGCTTCTGGGCTCTTTTCGATGTCGAGTAGACCTAGTCGACTTCGAGTAGACTGGCTCACTGACTAGGGTTTCTCGAGTTGGTGTGCTCGATGTGCTCGGACTAGGGCTCAGGCGCTCGTCGATCTCGACCACCTCTTGTCGAGATCGAGTAGGGTGCTTCCGCGAGTTGGCTCTTCCGCTGGCAGCAAGTTGCTTCTTCCGCGGCAGCGAGTGATCCGCTGCAGCGAGTCGAGTCTTCCGCTGGCAGCGGGTGCTCCTGGTCGTCCTCAGCTTCGTCCTCGGCTTCTCGGGCAGCTTCTCCTCGTCGACTCCGGGTGGTTGCGCTGGGCTTCGTCGACCTCGACCAGTTCTTGTCGAGATCGAGTAGAGTCCCGGAGCTGGGTGGTCTGGCTCTCTCGATTAGGCTTTGTCGACAAGGTTGCTCGGACATGGCTTGTCGAGGTCGAGTAGGCCTACTCGAGGTCGAGTAGCCTTGGCTCGTAGACTTGTTCCGCTGCTTTGACCTTGGACTTCTGTAGTGGTTTTCCGAGCTTTTCCGACCTTCTGTAGAATTGCTGTAAAATGCCTTGATTTCTGCGATTTAAACAGAAACTGGTGTAGATTGCATAATTTGGCAAATAAACATAAAGTACATAGATTCTGTACTCTCTAAACCCCAAATGAATGCAATGTATACAGAAATCGATATAAAAGTTACTGTAAAACATGGCAGATTCAGCTCACAACAAACACCCCATACTTAAGCTTGCTTGTCCTCAAGCAATACTTTTATTTGTCATTCAGGGGAAGAATTCAAAACTCTCAACATCTTAGATTCATTCTCATATAACCCTGCAATCAATTACCATCCTCGAAAAGGTACTAGTGTCACAGATTCATGCATGTGCAAATATGTAAAAGCAACATCTACTCAAAAAAGGAGGGTTATGCAAAAACAATATAAGTGACAAAGCATTGATAATCAAGAAGACTTTAATTTAAGCTCATGAAGGAGTAGATTGGTAAAAGGCTAAAAGGTGGGCAATTTTTGGCAATGTGGTGCTTTTGATCCGGGGAAATGGAGTATTTCCAAACTGAATTTCATACCACATTCTTTCTCCATATAATTCATCACCTTTCATATTGCTTTTCTCAATAATAATGCTTTTACCTCTCTAACCTCAGCACTGCCTTCTCGCGAGTCGCAAACATGGGTGTCATGAATGGCCCCGGATACTTAGTGTTTTGGACTCCTCACAATGTATCCCATCTCTCCAAACTATTATCTTAGAGAGCAGGGTCAATCTACCTTTATCTCCTGAGGTGATTGGATTTTCTTTCACTCATTAAATTTTCCATATATTTCAAATAATTTCCTTCCAAACTCCAATAATGATAATAATCACACAAACACCATATAACATCTCCATAATGTAACATCATTCTCAACATAATCCCCGGATAAGGTAAAGAATGGCAAATATTTAGATCATGTGGAGCAATATTCGAAATAAGGCATATTATGGCTTTTGTGATGCATAAGCATAGGTAAGGCTAGGATTATAAACAATGAGCATTATATGGAAATATAAAGTCCTCCATCATCTTATCATGCAACATGTCAAAAGCAACTTCAAATTTTACCTCCTTTCATGGTTTTCAAGAAATAATGCACTTCATTGTGACTTCCCTTTACTAGGCAATTTCATGCTATATCTCTAATGAATCCAATTTTGCATCGTCGAGTTCAATATAAGCTTCCATGACATTATTCAAAATTTTCAATGGGGGTCATTTTTCTCAAATTTTTGGAAAACATGCATATAAGCACATAAATCAATAATGCACTCCAAAATAGCCATGTAGCAATTTAAAGAAATAATGCACAAGTAATGTCAAATAAATCAAATATGCATAAAGTAAGCCCTTCCCCCACCCCATACTTAAACATTACAGTGTCCTCACTGTATATAAAATAATGTAAAGGGTAAAGAAAGAAACTCACAAGATATGTGTGTTGAGCCTCTAAATTTCGAATGGAGCACCTCCTAGTCCGAGTATTAATGTAGCTTGGTTCTATCCATTGACCTGAAAAGTTAGAAGACATATACCTATAATAGAAAAAACCAAAATGTTCAAAACCAAAAACAAAAACAAAGTCTCAAATGTCCTAAAAAGTCTATGTACATGCTCTAGATGTTATAGTCGCTAGGCCGGCTTTCCATTTCTGCTCAAGGTGGCATCTGCAGGGCCCATGTAGCTTGGGCTTCAAATATGACTCCATTCTTGTCCATAAGCTGTAATCCTCCAGAATGGATCTTGTTCACCATGAAAGGTCCCATCCGCTTCTTGTTGAATTTGTTAGGAAACCAATGATCCTTTGATTTAGAGACATAGAGCTTATCTCCAACTTCATACTCCTTAGGCTCATCATTGGATATCCTGCACAATCTCACATACCAAGGCAGACCTTTCCCATGTATAGATAAATCTTTAATGGAAATAGGAGAAGAAAGATCCATACCTTGACTCATCTTTGCAGAAACGGAATCGGGGACAACGGTGTTTGGTCGATCTCGACTAGGGCTAGTCGATCTCGACAAGTCTGCTGGTCCTGGTGGTGGTCTGCTCGAAGATTCAGAAGTCGACGAAGACAGGGTCTGGTCGATCTCGACGAGCCTGGTCGACCTCGAGTAGGGTTCTGCTCTTGGTGTCTGCAGCGTCGAGGAAGGGACCGTCGAGGAAGACGTGGTCTTGTCGATCTCGACAAGGCTACTCGAGATCGAGTAGCCTTCTCCTCCTGGTGGCTTGCTCGTCGAGGAAGGCGGGTCTGGTGGCGCCGGGTGGTGGTCGATCTCGACAAGGGTGGTCGAGATCGACAAGGGTGGTCGAGATCGACAAGGGCTCTCCTGGCTCTGGTGGTGCGCTCGAGGAAGCAGTGACTGGTGGCTCCGAGTTGTGGTCGACCTCGACGAGCCTACTCGAGATCGAGTAGGGTGGCTCCTCTGGTTTGCTGCTCGACGAAGCCGGTGCTGGTGGAGTCGCCTTGGTCTGGTCGAGATCGACTAGGGTTCTACTCGATGACGAGGAGCCCTGGTCGATCTTGACCCCATACTTAGTCCCTGTCAAGGCATCCGAAAAATAATTAATCCACAACGACTTACCTTGGTCCGTGTTGATTGGATTCTCTGTGTTCTCCTTGAGGATTGCCATGATCTCCTCCACCTGGGCCTCCATGTCTCTCTTTTCTATCTCTTCAGGGGTCATATTTCTGACCTTGGGTTCCCCGCAGGTGATGTAGCCAGCTGAGATAGATTTGACCTCTTCCATTGGACCTGTATGCCTTTCAGTTTTATTAAAGGAATACTCAATTACCTCATCGCTGATGTTGAAGGTGAGCACTCCTTTCCTTACGCTTATGTTGGCATCCACCGTCGCCAAGAATGGTCTTCCTAAGATAATTGGACAAGCAGGATCTTCTTGCATATCAACTATTAAGAAATCAGCAGGGACGAAGAATTTACCTACTTGTACTGGGACATTTTCCACCATGCCTGTTGGAATGACCACCGTGTTGTTGGCCATGTATAGTCTAGCATCCACAGGCTCCAAGGCACCTATCTTTATCTTGGACCAAATCGTTAAAGGTATAATACTAACACTAGCTCCAAGATCACATAGGGCATTAATTTTGTATGGACCAAATCCAATAGTTATAGCAAACTTACCTGGATCCGGCCTCTTCTCCAATATATCCAGATGGCTGCACTCCTCTGTGATTTCAGCCATCGATCGCTTTTTGCTCAGAATCTCCTTTAGGAACTTGACATAAGATGGCATTTCATTGAGAGCTTCTGTGAAGGGGATGGTGACGTTGAGCTTCTGAAGCATCTTGATGAAGCGCTGAAACTTTTTCTCCGCCGGGTCCTTTAGAGATTTTGTGGGGAAAGGCAGCTTCTTTTTCTGTGTCGGAGCCAGAACAGACGTCGGAGTTGCTGCAGATTTCTCTACGTCGACCAGGGGCTCCTCGATATCGACAAGGCCTTTGTCGACATCGACCAGATTGGGCCCAGTCGAGTGGCTGTGTGGTGCAGACGAAGATTTTGGCAGGCTCTCCTCGAGGTCGACGAGTCCTTTGTCGAGATCGACCATGGCTTTGTCGAGATCGACTTGCTGTTCCTCGTTGTTCTGCTGGTTCACGACCTCTGGCTCTTGCAGTTGATGACCGCTTCTGAGTTTTACAGCAGCGACGTGTCCAGTCTTTCCCTTAGGATTTGGTTCTGAAGATCCTGGAAGTGTCCCTGACTGTCTGGGGATTCCGGCTGCCAGCTGACCAATCTGTGTATCAACTGATTTCCTCAAGATATCAATTTCCCCAAGCCTGGAATTGACACCTTGCACCTGAGTATAGACGGAGTTGAAGGATTGCCTAGTTTCTGAGTGGTTTCTCCGTATCTCCTCCAGGACTGTCTGTATATCATCCTTCTTTTGGTCCCTTTCTGGATGTCCTGGAGCTCTGTAGGGCGGGGGATTCCTAGGGACACCTTGGTTCCACTGTGGTTGCTGAAACCTTTGGTCCCCCATGTAGCGACTGGGACCCCCTGCGTAAGCTACATCCTCATGATGCTCTGCCATCCTGACTTGCTCTGTGTGTGGTCATTCAGGAGTGGCATGCCTTTGCGATCCGCATTCTATGCAAGGCTGGTTGACAGAGAGATATTTGACTTGCTTGAGGAGCTTCTTATTCTGGTCTCTGTAGTATTGCTCCCTAACATCAGGATCAATCTCTTTAGATGGCTCATATAGGGGCATGGATGGTGCTGGCCTGGCGTATGGGTTCTCTTCATAGGTTACAGTAGACCCATACTTGTTGTCATAGTTGGTGAGCTTCTCTAGCACACCCCATGCGTCACTTGGCGACATCGTCAGATACTCATAGCGAGTATAATTGTTGATTATGTCCTTAGTGACTTGATCCAGAGAGTTGAAGAAGATCTCCTGGATGATGTAGGGCGGCTGTCCATGAGTAGGGCAAGATCGCAAAAGTTCCTTGTAGCGCTCCCATGCCTTTGCCAGTGGTTCCCCTTTCTGCTGTTTGAAGGCGGTGATTTTCTGGCAGAGATGTGCTGTTTTGGCAGCTGGGAAGAATTTGTTCAGAAACTCTTGCTCTACTTGAGCCCAGGTTGTAAGTGATTTTGCTTTCAGCCCTTCCAGCCATTTAAGTGCAGGCCCAGCGAGAGACCAGCGAAAAGATTTCATCTTGACATATTCCAGAGTTGTACCTTCTGCAAGAGTACGCAAATATCATGAAAATTAGTAATATGTTCAAGAGGACACTCATTAAATCTACCATAAAAGGCATTATTTTTTAAGCTCTATAAGAAACTGAGTGCGAATTTCAAAAGAGTTTTCAGGGATAAGAATCGCCGATTCAGGCACGATGAGAGTCGGATGCATATAAGCCTCAGCAGTGGTTGGATATTGGGCAAGCTCAGTTTCCGCTTGCCTCGCGCGTTCAACTGCTTGTTCCCTTGCTGCTCTCTCAGCGGCGATAGCAGCATCCTTAGCGGCTAATTCCCTGGTAAGCCTAGCGATCAGCTGTTCCTGTGTCTCCGCAGCTGCCATGGCTCTTTGTAGTTTAGCTCTGATGTGAAAAAGGCGTTCCGGTTCGTCTAAGGCGTCAAACTCAGGTGTTTGACCAGAACGACGCATACACCTGCAAACTAACTCAAAGAAACAGTGAGAACTGACTACCTAAGGCGCGATTGATTGCTTCCCCGGCAACGGCGCCAATTTGTTGTAAGGAGTGAATCGAGTATGAAATATAACGAAATAGATCAAACCAGACTTAGGCCCCAGCAAATAAATACAAGACTCCTCTAATGCAGTAAGAGAAATTCAGGATCGAATCCACGAGGAAGCACGTCAGCAATTCTTAGGTAGCTGTAAATTGCAGATCTCCTCGACTAAGACCAAGCCTACTCGAGATCGACCAGATCTCCTCTATGTCGACAAGAAACAGAAAACGCAGAAATTGCAGAATTAAACACAAACGCAGATTTTCGACAGAAAATAAACTCAATATATAAAAAGACCTCCAAGGCCAGGGTTTCAACACCACAACAATAACCATGCAAAGTAACACATAAAGGCATAAAAGATCATGCTTTCCATCAAATAACTTTCGTCATTAACAAATAGGCATATAGAGGCTCTCGCATAAACCCTAATTGTTACTAACCCTTTTTCACATAATTAATCCAAGTTGCATTAAGATCACTTTCGCTTCAATAACACAAACAAGGATCACCTTCAACTCTCGCAAAAGAATCATGCTCAAAGGGATAGAAGATGAATCGCACAAAAGATCTGACCTTTATCGCATCGCCTCACATGGCCACCGTCGGGCTCACCCCAGCCCCAGAAGTGGGTGGACTACTCACGCCTCATCGCAATCGTAGACATTGATTGAAAAGAAATAACTTGCATAAAACTATATTCAAAGCCTTTTACAATCCTGGCAATCAACTTTCGCAGAAAGCCAAAACCCTAAAAACCTTAGAATTCCTAAACTTCTCTGTGGAACTAACTAATTCTCTTCGAAATTGGATGATCTCTGAATTTGAATGAATAAAACTGAGCCCCTAGGGCCTTATTTATAGCCTTCATTCCCTAGCTATTCTAGGAAAGAAGATATCTATCTCTATCTAAAACTATATCTAAAATGCTTAAGGATAAATAAAAGACATAATGGAATTAAATCAACTAAGAAAAGATAAAACTAATTAAGGTAGGTCTTCATGTCTTGATAGATCTTGTCTCCTTGGATAGAACTTGATGGAATCGGATAGATCTTCGATGGATTTGGATAGAATCTTCCGCCTTCGCGCCCAAGGAATCCCAAGTCTAGTCGGACAAGGCTCGTCGAGAAGCTTTTGGGCTCTTGTCGATGTCGAGTAGACCTAGCCGACTTCGAGTAGACTGGCTCGCCGACTAGGGTTTCTCGAGTTGGTGTGCTCGATGTGCTAGGACTGGGGCTCAGGCGCTCGTCGATCTCGACCACCTCTTGTCGAGATCGAGTAGGGTGCTTCCGCGAGTTGGCTCTTCCGCTGGCAGCGAGTTGCTTCTTCCGCGGCAGCGAGTGATCCGCTGCAGCGAGTCGATTCTTCCGCTGGCAGCGGGTGCTCCTGGTCGTCCTCAGCTTCGTCCTCGGCTTCTCGGGCAGCTTCTCCTCGTCGACTCCGGGTGGTGGCGCTGGGCTTCGTCGACCTCGACCAGTTCTTGTCGAGATCGAGTAGAGTCCCGGAGCTGGGTGGTCTGGCTCTCTCGATCAGGCTTTGTCGACAAGGTTGCTCGGACATGGCTTGTCGAGGTCGAGTAGGCCTACTCGAGGTCGAGTAGCCTTGGCTCGTAGATTTGTTCCGCTGCTTTGACCTTGGACTTCTGTAGTGGTTTTCCGAGCTTTTCCGACCTTCTGTAGAATTGCTGTAAAACGCCTTGATTTCTGCGATTTAAACAGAAACTGGTGTAGATTCCATAATTTGGCAAATAAACATAAACTACATAGATTCTGTACTCTCTAAACCCCAAATGAATGCAATGTATACAGAAATCGATATAAAAGTTACTGTAAAACATGGCAGATTCAGCTCACAACATAGAGCCAAGTTCAAAGGCATTATCAGTCTGGATCACCTTGGGCACAACATGAAACTGAGTTTCTGTCATAAGAACAAAGGCTTTAATCAAAGACAAAGCATTACTCTTAGATGTCATGAGTTGTGTCCAAGTTGACCTGCAAAAATCATCTACAATTGTCAAAAAATACCTATATCCATTGTATGTAGAGGTGTTATAAGGACCCCGAACATCAATGTGAATTAGATCAAAAGGTTTAGAAGATGAAATAATACTCTTAGGAAATGGTAACTTGTGCTGTCTAGACTTATGACAAACATCACAAATTAGACCATCCATGTCAGTGGGAGAGACATTATGAACAGAACTAAGCTTCAGAATTTTATTGAATGCTAAATGTCCAAGTCTGGAATACCAAAGTACAAGAGATTGCACATTACGAGAAGAAACTGCAGGTAACATAGAACTTGGTTAAGAAAAAACATCAAGAGAATTACAGCTTGAAAGAGTAGATGAGTTCTGAACATTACTAGACAACAAAGAAAAATCTGAAACATGAAAAACAGGAGCATGATCAGCTATATCTTTGGTGTGCAGATAAAGGCCATTTACTTCTTTACCAAGCACCAGTGGCCTCCTCATGGAAGGGCCCTGCAAAACACATATCGAATCAGTAAAGAATGCATAGAACTTGTTATGCTTGCATTGTTTACTTATGCATAGCAGCATAGGAGATTATATTTAAATTGAGGAACAAACAAAACATTGTATAAAGTTAAAAAGGGATCAAGTACAACAGTGCCATATGTATTGACAGGAAGTAGAGACTTATTTGGAAGAGCTATATGAAAAGGCTTAGAGAGTAACATTTTACTACTGAACAAAGATAGATCATAAGACATATGATCAGTTTCACCGGTATCAATTATCCATGTATTTCTATCAGTGTTAATATCTTTGTCAAGAATTGAACAAGAAAAACGAAATGGAGAAGTAATGATACCTACCATATTGCAAACTCCAATCTCAGAACCAAAAGAAACATTCAGCAAGGCCATGAGTTGAGAACACTGATCAGCGGTAAGCCCTGGTATTGTTGGGATGTCAGAAGCAGATGGAGCACCATTTGCAGCATCTTGATTAGCCTCCACATTCTTAGAAAACCGTTTGCCTTGAGGCTTAGATTTGTCTGGAGGCTTTGAACCAGGGAAACCATGCAATTTGTAACACTTAAAAATAACATGACCAGACTTCTTGCTATAATTGCAGACCATGGTCTTCTTGTCATCTTGCTTAGAACCTTGAGACTTAGACATATCATTTGAGCTTGAACCAACATTGAAAAAGGCTGATTAGTAGAGATAGCATGGACTGAAGAAATCTGACGCTGCTTCTCTTTTTGAATGAGAAGAGAGTATGCCTGAGCAAGAGAAGTCGTAGGAGACAACATCAAGATATTGCCCCTAATCTGAGAGTAGGATTCATTTAATCCCATCAAAAAACCAACGAGACGCTGATCTTCTTCATACTTGCGAAGAACGTGAGCAACAACACATGTGCAAGGAGGCAAACCTTGCAAACTAAGGGCGTGTTTGGATGAGGGTGGGAAGGGTGGGGGAGATAGGAAATTTGTCCGGGGGAATTGCGCCGTGGTGTTTGGCGGGAGATGGCAGGGGTGGACGACATGGAGGTGAAGGGGATGGCGGGGGTGGGAAAATGCCCAATTTTGGTAGCTTCATTTTTTAGGATTGGGGGATGGAGAAATTTTCCCACCCCCAATTGCCCTTCTTCTTGTTCCCCTTTGGAAAGCTCGTGCTCTATCGCTGGAGCAAACAACCATGGCGAAGCTGAAATTTCCCGTTTTAATACTCGTCTTCATCGTCGGAAAGCTCGTCCTCCAATTTTGTAGAAAATCTAAATCGATTCGAGCTTCAATCGACGATCAATTTGAATCGATTGAAGTTCTGAGTGTGGGGGAACAGCGGAGCGGAGCGGACTCCCCAGGATCATCGGCACCACCATGGGAGTGCACTCCGATTGAGGATGGAGTGGAGCGGAGCTCGTTGAGGAAGCCGTCCGCCATGGGAGTGCACTGCGAGCTCTACAATGGGTTGAATTTGGAAGCGAAATGGGTTGAATTTGCTAATCTCTCATCTCCTAATTAAAGTTCCCAATTGTCCGTAGCTTTTGGAGAAAAAGATGAATAGTTTGGGGTTAAAGTGAAAAGGTAGGGTTTTGTTTTTTGTTTTTTCACTTTATTTCATAAAAAATCCATCTCCGTTAAACCAAACACACAGAAGCTTATTTTCCAAAAAATATCTCCACCTCATCCACCCCCAAAAAGTATCTCCATCTCCTCCATCCCCAAATAGTATCTCCACCCCCTAAAACAATTTCCCCAGCCAAACACGCCCTCTACAATTCATCCCATAAAGGCTTATTGCGAGTGAAATAAGCGGCAATCCCATCAGAACCTTGAGCTATAGTGCAAATATCCTTCTTGATAGAAAAGATTTGAGCAAAATTAGAAAGAAAATACCAATTGCAAAGATCTGTCCAAATTTTCGAAGCCAAATCGCTGTACAGAACTGATTATGCAATCTCCTTCCCAAGCGAGTTCAAGATCCATGAGATGCACATGTCATTAGCTCACTTCCACTGGCGAAATTGAGGATCGGTAGCCAAAGGCTTATGAATAGAGCCATCTACAAACCCAATTTTGTTCTTTGTGGACAAAGCGATCAACATCGAATGCTTCCAGGCCCCAAATCTGGTGCCGTCAAACGATTTCGACACAAGAATAGCTCCCGGATTGTCAGAGGGATGAAGATAAAACAGGTGAGAAGCATCAACAACAACAACCTCCATGATAGAGAATCAAGAACAACAATCGAAGAATACCCGTGAATTGAAAGAAATTCGTCGAATCAATCGACATAGAGATAGCGAAATCAATCGAAGAACTAGCGAATTCAGAGAAATTGAGAGAAGCAGAAGCAAAGGAAAACCAGATTCATGAAAAACCTGATACCATGTTGAATCAAGTTCACAAGATCAGAAGTGTTGTATTGGAGAAGAGGGAGAACGTGAAACAGAAGAAGAGCAAACGAACTGAACATTGTTTAGAATGAATGAATTGATCTATTACAGAAGTAGGAAGGTGTATTTATAATGAACACCTAACCGAAAATCCTAATTACACATAATTACATAGAAGAACCCATATTATGAATGTGTGTAAAAATGTAACTCCCACAGGTTTCAACAATGGTGATTTGTTTCTCGAGGTGCAGGATATATATGCTCCTTTCCTAAACATATCATGTTGTTTCAAACATCAATTAATATAGAGAAATAAAGCTTTGATGTTAATTGTTATACCTCAGAGAATGTGTGTTAGTGCTACTAAATAATATAAGCATAAGAAAGTACAAAAGTACAAGTTATTTTGCAAGAAAAACTCACTACCTATAGCGCTTCTATAGAGTTTCAAATTAGTCTACTTGCGCTTTATTCACAATTATTACAATTAGAACACACACTCTTTGTATCTTCACTTACAATAAACCAACCAAAACCTACCCATTAAATTAACCTTACGACGACAAGACAATAACCACAAAAATAGGGTAGCTTTACCTATGCACTTAAGAAGACGGTATCTATAAATGCTCAACCACACTTAACGTCTCCATTACAAAAGAAATTTATAATCTTGTTATAAAATCCAAAGGCTCTATTGACAAAGCTGCTATGGGTTGCCGAGCACATCTAAGTTGAACCTTTCTCTTCCTCATATTTTACACAACTATATAATCCTTTGGTTTTGTGGTTCTAATTGATTCTATTATTTTGAAAACCATTGGGGATTCGTATAAATTCCAATACTTTGTATGAGAATAATCACTAATGAATCAAATGCCAAATTACCTTTTTCTCTTAACCCTTTACTCTCTCTCTCTCTCTGTCCCCCTTTATTGATTCCCTTTCTCTTTAACTTTACCTTCTTCTTCCTTCAACTCTTTTAATCCCTAATCTTCTTCTCCTTAATCTCTCATTTCCCTTTCAATCTCCCTTGTTTCGGTTACGATCCATCCAGGGACATAACAATTGGTATCAGAGCAGGTTGATTCTTCAACATTTAGTTCGGTTTTTTTCCCACCTCTTCTTGAAGCCCATTGCAGTGTCCTAATCATCAATGGCAGATGGAAAATGGTGCCAATCATCAGAGGCGGAAATTGATCCATCCGTGGTCTGGAATCTGAAGTCGGACATAGAGAAGGTGGTGAAATCGCCGGAAGAAATTATGGTCAAAATCACACAGAAAATGGATAACAAGTTTGAGGAATTCATGGAGTGTAGACGGAGTATGAATAGAAATACCCCATCCCCAACAAACGCTCACAAACGATCAGGCGATAGAAGTAAAAAAGCCAGCAAATTGAGACAAGAAGCTCCAAGAACAGCGAATCTTTCAAGAGGCAACGGATTAGCAGAAACTGAAGGGAATAATCCAACCGTTGGGATCTTGGGAGCGGGTATGGAAGATTGAGAAATCGGGATCTTCCATGGCAGATCGAATCAGAATTCAGCAGTGACAGAAGCATTGGCAAGAACGCAAGGTGCAACCAAGGTAGAGTTTACGCAGAAGCTAGAAATAAAGTTAGAGGCGTTGACGGAGTTGATTCGGAGTATGCACGGAAATTCGCATGCCAACGATGGAAATTGTGTCCGATCGGAGGTGGGGAATCAAAGCTTGGAGGGATTGAGACAAGAAAATCCAAGGCCGATTCCACCAATTCCAGTCTCAACGACAACAAACTTCCCAATTTCAGCATCGATAACGTCGAATCCATCGACTTTGGTTCCGATTGCAGACGACAGTCTTGGTGCTAGGTCAAAAGAACAAGGCGCGGTTGTCAACCTCTCACGAGGGTGCATTGACCCGACAATTGGTTGGGGAATCAACATTAGAGGGGGCGAAGAAATCAATATCCAAGTGCCCTAAATTTCTTTGTCATCATAGTTGTTAGAGGGTGAAGATCCGGTGAAGGAAATACATGAAAAGCCAGAAAAAATCCAACCCCACTTCGAGTTCTCTAAGGTAATATCCAAGCCTTCAAGTATTAGCACAAAAAGGTTGTTTTGCATTATAAAATGATAGTTGATGATGGATATCTTCCAAATCATATGAATTCTGAGAAAAGTATAACTGAATTCGGGGTGAATTTGAGGGGATTTTCGAAAATCTCTTATGCACGTAAGGTGTTTGTGAAAAGGCCTAGGAAGTTTGTCTAGCTAGTGACAGATGTGGTTATTAAGCTGGAGCACACCACAGTTACTTGGCCATATGATAGAGGAAAAGAATCATTCTTTAATTGGCCTTTGCTATGGTTAGTTGATTCTTGCATTAAACTGGTTAATGTTTAGACTTTTGATATAGAGAGAATTGGTGCCATTTCCAAATATTGTTGCCAGTCAGCTTTAGAAATAAGCAATGGTATGAGTTTTGTGTTTGATCCGAGTAGCCTTGAATGTATGAGCCGTTTGTGGAAATCGTCAATTGTCATTGATGCAACCATAGATAACCATAGGTTGCTAAAGAAAATCTTAGTTTTCGACCCCGGAGATGGAGATTGTGATCCTCAGCAAAGTCCCATATGCATATAATATAGTAGTGAGGTCATGGAATTATTGCCTATATGCACCTGTATGAAAGTGTCCTTAATAATGAAATAGCCTTTTCAAGGGCCTACTCAGGTGGTGCATTGCATGAAGTGATTGCATAGAAGTCTTGGGGGAATATAGCTACAGAGCGAGTAGCTGCAAAAAGCTACAAGAAGCATGCCTGAGGTCTTGCATAGAAGATGGGTTGTGGTTATAATGCCTTGAGTTTTGATGTACCAAGGTACCCACCCTACAAGGTTGGTCCGTTGTTTTTTAGGCCTTGTGCAACTTATACGTTGATGCCTTTTTTTATTACTAATTGAAGAAGGAAAACGATACACCTAATCTACTAGCAAAAAAAATATTCTCATAGACGCAAAGTCGTGTGTTCAATCTAATGCCAAAAATAGAATAGATAAGTATGCTCAAAATGAGAACAAGGGGATTCGAACAAAACTACAGTCATAAAGTGAGAAAAGCACTCCTTGTCTAGTCCTAATTGAGCTAACAAATTATTCATTATTTTATATATATATGCTTTCAAAAAAATTTGAGGCCCTCAAAAATTTGAGGCCTTGTGCAATTGCATGTTTTGCCATGGCAATGGGCTGCCCTTGCCACCCTACCAACCGGAAGTTTTGAGGGATGAAGCAATTCAAGGATAGGCCAAAAGCTCCTTATGTCCTTGTCCAATTCGATGTGGCTGATTGCTAAGGCATGGTGGACTAATATCAGCAGCACGAAGCAATAATTGAGAGCTATCAATTTTTTTTAAATTTTTTCCCCTTGGCAGCCGGTGTGGGGACCTCTTAGTGAGTGTTAGTTGGATTACCCATGTTCTATTCAAGTGATATTAGTAGCTTTGTTCTATTACAGTATTATAGTTTGTATTTTTTACTGTATAAGCTTTGAGGACAAAGCTTTTATAAAGGGTGGGTAATGTCATGTATAGGGAATATTGGGGATTAGTATAAATACCTATACTTTGTATGAGAATAATCACCTATGAATCAAATGCCAAATTACCTTTTTCTCTTAGAGCATCCGCACTCATGGGTTTCACCTTCCCCTATAGGCTTCCCCATCCTTACTTATGGATGTGGGATCAACCCTATTATGGGAAGGGGAAGGGGAAACCTTGATGGGAAGGGGTAATCCCATCCCTTCCCCATCCGCCTTTTGTTTTACAAAAATAATAAAAGTGGGGTCCTATAAATATTTTATTGAGTGGATTAAAATTTGATTGGTTAAAAATATGTGGTGGGGTATAAATAACGTTAAAAAAATAGTTATTGGGTAAACTTATGAATGCGGGTTAAAAGTTAGAAAATCTTAAAGGATGGGGTAGAGTTAGTGGAATATGAGGTGTCAAAATATTACGAGGAGAGAGACGAAAGGGGTTAACCCATGAGTGTTGATGCTCTTAACCCTTTACTCTCTCTCTCTCTCCCCCCTTTACTGATTCTCTTTCTCTTTACCCTTACCTTCCTCTTCCTTCAACTCTTTTAATCCCTAATCTTCTTATCCTTAATCTCTCATTTCCCTTTCAATCTCCCTTGTTTCATTTATGATCCATCCAGGGACATAACAATTGGTATCAGAGCAGGTTGATTCTTCAACATTTTGTTTGATTTTTTTCGCTGCTTCTTGAAGCCCATTACAGTGTCTTAGTTATCAATGGCAGATGGAAAAGGGTGTCAATCATCAGAGGTGGCAATTAATCCATCCATGGTCTGGAATCTGAAGTCGAATAAGGAAAAGGTGGTGAAATCGCCGAAAGAAATTATGGTCGACTTCACGCAGAAAATGGATACCCCATCCCCAACAGACGCTCATAAACGATCAGGAGATGGAAGACAAAATGCCAGTGAATCGAGACACGAAGCTTCAAGAACAGCGAATCTTTCAAGAGGCAACGGATCAGCGGAAACTGCAGAGAATGATCCAACCGTCGGGATCTTGGTAGTGTGTGGGTACGAAAGACCGAGAAATCGGGATCTTCCATGGCAGATCGAATCAAAATTCAGCAGCAACAAAAGCATTGGCAAGAAAGCAAGGTGCAACCAAAGTAGAGTTTACGCAGTAGCTAGAAAGCAAGTTAGAGGCATTGACAGAGTTGATTCGGAGTATGCACGGAAATTCGCATGCCAACGGTGGAAATTGTGTCCGATCGGTGTTGATAAGAGGAAATCGAGAATGCAAATAAAATATAAGTAAAGTAAAGCAAACCAGATTCCGTCCCTTTGTAAATGATTACAAGACTTCCTCCCGATGCAGTAGTGGGAAGTCAAGATCGATCCACGAGGAAGCGTGTCAGTCGATCCTAGGCAGCGGTGGAATCTCACGGACAGAAGTCAACCACGGGTTGTCGATCTCGACTAGGGTAAGTCGACAAAAGATCGGACAAGTCGAGCAGCGCAGCAGCAGACACAGGTGGTTTTGGTCGATATCGAGCAGAGGTTACTCGATATCGAGTAAACTTTATTGACGCCGATGACTGGCCTGTCGAGCACTTGCACAAGAGAAGCTACGACGATCTGGAACGAGAATCAGTAAATCGATATCGACAAGTGCTATTCGATATCGAGGAAGGCATACAGTAAAACGGAATAAAATAAAAACAAAGGCTTTGGGATTCGAAAATAAACTTTATAAAAGACAACTTCCAAGATTGGGGTTTGCAGCAACGATAACCAAGCATGCATAAGGCAAGAATAAAACAGATAATCATATAATTCTCATCAAAGGACTAAGCTTTCGCCTTTTCCAACAATTAGACAACTCTTTCAAGAAACCCTAATTGTCTCTACCGATTTTATGTTTACAATCCAAGTTGTTAGCATAGACCTCCATAAGATGGGTAATAAGCACATAACAAGTAGTAGATGCTTAAAATATGATAAAAGTTGGATCTTTACCTCAAACACGCAGGGCTATCGTCGGGCTCGCCCCAACCCTAGAAGTAGGTGGACTACTCGCTCTTCATCGCAACCTCAGACATTAATTGAAAGGAAATAACTACTTGCATTAAATCAAAACAGAGCTTACAACCAAAGGAAGCCAATTCCGCTCTCGCTTCACCAACTCCTCTTGGCCACTCACTCTCTCTCTCTCTACTACTAATTGTTGTGTGATGGAATGAATAAAACTCAGCCCCCTAAGGCCTTATTTATAGGCTTCTAATCCTTGCTATTCAAGGATAGAAATCTCTATCTTTATCTAAATCTATATCTAAAAGCTTTAAAGATAAATAAATGGAATAACATAAATAACTCCAAAAAAGAAAATTATACCTAAAAGGCTAAAATATCTTCTTGTGGATAAATTTTCTCCTCCATGGATAGTTGTTGATAGACACGGATAGAACTCGGCAACCTTCGTCCTCAAGGAATCCCAATCCGAGTAGGACAGCTCAAACCGCGTACGTGGCTTCTGGAAAGATTTCCTCGATATCGAGTAGTTTACTCGATATCGAGTAAAGTGGTCATCGACATCGGCTTCAGCGGCATCGTCGACTAGCTCTTCCTCGGACTGGCTCGGGTGTTGCTCTCAGGTGTTGTCGATATCGAGGAATTTCCTCGATATCGAGGAGGTTGTCTTCATCGACTTGGCTGGCTCGGCATGCCGGGTAGCCTCTCTTCGACACTGCTCGGACAGGTGCTCTAGGCTTGTCGATATCGAGGAGTTTCCTCGATATCGAGGACTGGTGTTGCTCAGTGTCCGAGTGTCTGGTCAAGTCGAGTAGCACTCCGCGGCTCCTCGATCAGGCTTCTTCGTCGACTCCAGGCATGGTCTTCAGGGCGTTCTCGATATCGAGTAAATAACTCGATATCGAGGAGTGTGTTGGAGTCGTCTTGGTCTATTCCTCAGCTTCTCGACATGTTGCTTCCTCGATCAGTGTGTGTCCAGACATATTTAGTCGATATCGAAAAAGACTAGTCGATATCGATGAGCTTTCTGCCTCCGTCTTTGCTTCTTGGTTTTCTCCCGAAATGGCTCCATATTCTGCAATATTAAACAAAAACTTATGTAGATCTCTACTGCTCGCAAATAAGCATATACTACATAAATTCGACATATTCCCAACCCAAAATATGTAAAGTTTTTAGAATATGGAACTAAACTGTGCATTTCAACATGGCTATTTTAGAGATATCAAATCACCCCATACTTAGACTTGCTTGTCCTCAAGCAATAACCAAACAATAACCAATACCTGCAACACATCCATCAAGTCTTTGCCTTTGTCAAAAGCAACATCTCAAGTAGTAGCAATGTAAGACAAGTGAATTTAAAGTCATCACACATATATGAGCGATCAATCGGCATAGGCAATATAAATCCAACCTTACCAGGGTAAAGTGTTTACACTCAACTCTCAATGTGTTTAGGCTATGCAGATCAACTCTCAACTCAATTCCATATACAATCTTATAAACATTGCAATTTAAATGTAAATCCACTTCGCAACCAATTATATAAATGCAACAAGAATTATCAGGAGGACTTCGCTTAGTAGAAGTCTTCAAAGAAGATTCCATTCGGCGGGGTTGTAATGGGGCTTGGTAAAAAATAAAAGGTATGGAATTATTTGGCCATGTGGTGCTTAATAAAATTTGGGAATCAAGACTCCTAAATTTCCAACACAACTCAACCAAACCATAATTCTCAATCATATGAATTAACCAAACTCTCCAACTTATCTCAAATGAAGTACGTAACCTTTTAAACTTAATTAATCTCCAAAGTATGAATCTTGCGAAAAATGAAAGAAATAAGGTAAATTTGGCTCATGCACTTTATTCATACTTGCAAACTTTTTTCTCTTTTTTTTTTTGAAACGAAAATAACTAGTGCATTTATAGGGTGAGCCAAAAATCCTTTTACATAATATGCATAGCAAGATAAAAATATAAAACAAACCCATATCTCAATAAGTTCAAAACTCCTTCTTACTTGAAATGAAACACAAGCTCATTCCTTCCACAAACCGTTATTTCAACCAACTCTAAGTCTTAATTCCCAAATAGGGGTCAGGCTCAATTTGGCTAAGGATAATTTTTTGGAGTTTGTAATAAAAGTCTCAGGCTAATGTTCTGGCTTCAAGCAGGGATAATGCAGGGCAGGTAAAGAGAAGATAAAATTGGCTTAAAATGTGCCTCCATCATTTAATTCTCATTCACATAAACATATAAATGCATCGGCTTTGAATAACTATCACAACATTTAGAGATGCATAGGAAGAGTAAATACACTCAAGAAAGCAGAGTGATTTTTAATGTTCTCCCTATAAGGCCAAAATTCTCACTGGGACAATTTTTGTTGGATTTCAACCTTTAGCTTAGGATCATATGTGCTCAATTTCATCACAAGTTCACAATCCACATAAAAAACAATTTCGAGGACTTAGGCTAAACCTTCCAAACATGCCATAGGATTTACATGATCAAGTCAGTCATTATTTATCATCATAGGACATCTAAGTTAGGGTATACAAACTAAGACAATGCAAAAATTTAAACATGCATTTTTTTTGTAACTAAAAAACAAGACAAAAGTATAACAAAAGACTTAAATGCATAAAACTTAAACATGAATGCATAACATAAAAATAAAATTTCACCATGTAAAACCAAAAGCAAGACTAAAACATATAATAATGATAATGAGCCCTTCCCCCACCCCATACTTAAAATATATACAGTGTCCCCACTGTATAAAATCAAATAAAAACAAGAGTAAAGGAAGGAACTCACCAAATAACACATCGAGGAGGGCAGAACAGGGCATATCGAGTAAGTGGTTTTGTCGATATCGAGTACAGTACTCGATATCGAGGAGGCTCTCTGCGTCAAGTGGCTTCTGAAGTCGAGGAGACTGACAAGAGGAAAACCTGTCGTTGTTCTTGCCAAAGAATACTCAAACTCACAACTAGTATAGTGTATAAGTAAGAGATCGATCCACAGGGAAATCTATTAAATTCAAGTCTAATTTTAATCGCTAAGAGAGAAATAGGGGAAGTTTTTAGTGTGAAAAGATCCGCCTTTTATCAAAGCGGAAATAAGCAAACAAAGTGAATTGGTTTGTAGAATGCAGTGGAGAGGAATAGGTTCACCTACAATTTCTCACTTCGATTGATGAATTCGATCGTTGTTTGAGCCTCTAGTTCTTGTCTTTTCCTATCAATGTCCTTGTCCAGATCTTAGGTAAATTAGTAGTCCTACGAGTCCTAGCAACCCTTATCTCTAAATAACCCTAACACGGTTAAGATTCAACCTAGAGATAGCATTAAGATTATGAATTAACCAAGGTACACATAATATCAAGCTACGAGTCGATATTCAACATGTATTCAACTTCCTACACATCCAATTAGTCCTACGAGTCCTAAAGGGATATGATTGCCACTTGGGTTAAGGTTCGCTACGAGGAATCTACAAAACCCTAGCAATTGAATGAATCTACTCTAACTAGTCGGACAGGCCAGAGAGAATAAAACACATTCAAGCAATTAAGCACAAAGAAGTCAAAAAATTGGAATAGGAATAAACAATTCAACAATCAAAGATCCAAACTGTAGGCGAAACCTCGAGAGTTTAGTTGCTCATGCTCAACGACGCTCTCAACAATGGAATAATGTGCATAAGGTTAATGAAATAATAAACTAGAAAAGTCTTATATAGTGTTTAGAAAGTCGGCCAAATAACTAAACTAAAACCCTAATTAAAGACCAGGCTGAACGGCGTGTTTCTGCGAGGGCCGCAGGGCAGCCAACCCAGGCCGCGGGGCGGCCGGCGATCAGCGGAATCGCTCGTCAGAGGTGGCCTTTACTTTTCACAACGATTTTTATATTTCGAATTTGGTCTCGATGTCAACACGAAAGTTGTAGATCTTGAAGAGAGCTTTCCAACGCATAGTTATAATAGTCAATCGGACCACCGAGGCCTCCAGAAAGTGCGAAACAAGTTCAGCATGTCTGGCCACAACTTTTGATGACTTGTTATTCACTTAGGCTCTCTAAATTCGACTCCACTCCCGTGCTCTTCACTTTTCTTCCTCAACTTGAATCTTCCTTCATCCAAGAGTCTCCTAATTCCTCGTCGGATCTACATTTACCTGAAATTAACCATAAAATTGCATAGATTCCGACTCTTCCAACACCACAGGTAAACATGTAATTGTAACTAAATTATGCACTATTCACACCTAAATTATGCTAAATGCATTCTATAATGCAACACTAATCATGCTCTATCAGAGACTCTGCTGGCTTAGTCGATATCGAGTTGGCCTACTCGATATCGAGGACCTTCTGGGCTGCTCATCTTGGTCGTTATCGACTTGGCCTTTGTCGATTCCGACTGTTTTTCAGGGACTTCTTATTCCACCTTTCGCGATTCTTTTATGCTTGCCGACCTAAAAGTGTTAGATTGCACACAAAAACAAGACTTTCCACATGAAGTATTCTAAACTAAAAACAAAAAACCAAAATCAAAAGTTCCAAAGTCCCAAAATTCATAAAGTTTTATATACATGCTCTATATTTTAGAGTCACTAGGCCGACTTCTCCGTTTATGCGCTAGGCCGACTTCTCCGCTTATGCTCAAGGACCATTAATGTGGGGCCCACTTGTGCTTGGCCCTTCTCCTGGATCATCTAGGTCCTGATTGTAATATGCAAGCTCAGCTGACAGGTGGTTGCTTGCATAATCCTCCTTTTCTTTCTTCTTTTTCTTCCCAACTCTCTGTTTCCGCAAATTCTCTCGCCACGGGGCCTTACCTCCCTTTAAATTATTGATAAATTTCTTAATGGACTGAGGAGGAGTAGGATTCATACCTGAACTTACCTTTTCGGGCCCAAAACAGAAATCTTTGGGCTTGGGGATAGTCGATATCGGGCAGGACTGGTCGATATCGAGGACAGGCTTGGTCGATATCGAGGACATGCTGTCGATATCGAGGACAATACTGGTGCCTTCCTTCGTTGATTTCTTGGTTTCGAGGTTGCTGATGCTTTTCACCTCCAGCCATGAAATCTCTTCTTTTGCAGGGCCAAAAGAGAAATCTAAGACCTCATCGCCTATGGTGAAGGAGAGTGATCGCTGTTTGACACTGATCTTGGCATCTGCAGTAGCTAAGAATGGTCCACCAAGAATAACAGGGCTAGTAGGATCTTCAACACAGTCTATAATAAGGAAATCTGCTGGAACAAAGAATTTACCAACCTAGACAGGGACATTCTCAACTATACCTGTAGGGATGACTACTGTATTGTTCGCCATGTATAGTTTAGCATCCACAGGCTCTATGTATCCTATCTTTACCTTACGCCAGATTGATAAGGGCATGATGCTCACACTTGCTCCTAAATCACACAAGGACTCATATTTATATTGACCAAATCCCACAGTAATCGAAAACTTACCAGGGTCAGGTCTCTTTTCAGGAAAGTGGAGTACTTTGCATTCGCCGGCGATCTCTGAGATGGATCGCTTCTTGCTCAGAATTTCTTTCAGGAATTTGACATATCCAGGCATCTCTTGCAGGGCTTCTGTAAAAAGGAATAGAGACATTTAGTTCTTGCAACATATTAACAAAACGGTTTAACCTACCTGCAGTGGGATCTTTCAGCGCTTTGGAAGGGAAAGGCAATGTCTTTTTCTGCTTTGGAGCCAGATCAGACGTCGGAGGTGTATCGAGGAGGGTTTTGTCGATATCGAGTACAGGCTCCTCGATATCGAGTTGCTGTTGCTCGTTGTCGATTTGCTGCTCTGCTTTGTCTTGGTGCTTCCCGACCTCTGGCTCTTGTAATTGGTGCCCACTTCTGAGTTTGATAGCTGCGACGTGTTCGGTCTTCCCCTTAGGATTTGGTTCTGTTTGCCCAGGGAGTTGTCCGGATGGTCGTGGGATCTGTGCAGAGAATTGTCCCATCTAGGTCTCTATGCTCCTCTTCCAGATATCCAGTTCCCCAAATTTTGTGTTGAAATTCTGGAGTTGATTATTGATAGCGCTTGTAGACTGCTACTGCTGTGCATGATTTCGGCGCATCTCTTCTAGGACGAGCTGTAAGTCATCCTTCTTTTGATCCCTTTCTGGATGTCCTGGAGCTCTGTATGGGGGAGGGGGGGTTCCTAGGAGGACCTTGGTTCCACTGTGGTTGATAGAACCTTTGATCCCCCATATAGCGATTGGGACCCCCTGTGTAAGCCACCTCTTCGTGTGTCTCTGCCATCCTGACTTGCTCTGTGTGTGGGCACTCAGTTGTGGTGTGCCTCTGTGATCCGCATTCGATGCAAGGCTGGTTGACAGAGAGATACTTGACTTGCTTGAGGAGCTTGCGATTCTGGTCTCTGTAGAATTGCTCCCTGACATCTGGGTCAATCTCTTTGGACGCTTCATAGAGGGGCATAGATGGTGCTGGCCTGGCATATGAGTTCTCCTCATAGTTTGTAGTAGACCCATACTTGTTGTCATAATTGGTGAGCTTGTCGAGCACACCCCATGTGTCAATTGGTGGCATCGTTAGATATACTCATATCTAGTATACTGATTGATCCTGTCCTTAGTGACTTGGTCAAGAGAATTGAAGAAGATCTCTTGAATGACGTAGGGTGTCTGTCCATGAGTAGGGCAAGATCGCAGTAGCTCCTTGTATCGTTCTCATTCTTTTGCCAGCGGCTCCCCAGGCTTCTGTTTGAAAGTTGTAATCTTCTAGCGGAGGAATGCTGTCTTGGCAGGAGGGAAGAATTTGTTGAGAAACTCTTGCTCTACTTGAGCCCATGTTGTGAGGGATCGTGGTTTTAGTCCTTCTAGCTACTTCAATGCAGGACCGGCAAGAGACCATTGGAAAGCCTTCATCTTGACATATTCCAGAGTGGTACCTTCAACAAGAGTACGACACATGTCAGAAAAATTTGTAATATGTTCAAGAGGGCATTAATTAAATTTGTCATAAAAAGCATTATTTTTAAGCTCTATAAGGAATTGAGTGCGAATTTCAAAAGAGTTTTCAGGGATTAGAATAGCCGATTCAGGCACGACGAGAGTCGGGTGCATACAATCCTCTGCCGTGGTTGGGTATTGGGCAAGCTCAGCTTCTGCTTGTTCCCTTGCTGCTTTCTCAGCGGTGATAGCAGCATCTTTTGCGGCTAGTTCCCTTGTAAGCCTTTGTATCAGCTGTTCTTGTGTTTCTGCGGCCGCCATGGCTCTTTTCAGTTTAGCTAGGATGTGCAAGAGGCGTTCCGGATCGTCTAAGCCGTCAAACTCAGGTGGTTGACCAGAACGGCGCATACACCTGTAAAGTAACTCAAAGTAGATGTGAGATTTTAACTACCTAAGGCGCGGATGATAGCTTCCCCGGCAACGACGCCAATTTGTTGATAAGAAGAAATCAAGAATGCAAATAAAATATAAGTAAAGTAAAGCAAACCAGATTCCGTCCCTTTGAAATTATTACAAGACTTCCTCCCGATGCAGTAGTGGGAAGTCAGTATCGATCCACGAGGAAGCGTTTCAGCGGATCTTAGGCAGCGGTGGAATCTCACGGACAGAAGTCGGCCACAGGTTGTCGATCTCGACTAGGGTTAGTCGACAAAAGATCGGAGAAGTCGAGCAGCGCAGCAGCATACACATGTGGTTTTGGTCGATATCGAGCAGAGGTTACTCGATATCGAGTAAACTTTGTCGACGTCGATGACTGGCCTGTCGAGCCCCTGCACAGGAGAAGCTACGACGATCTAGATCGAGAATCAGTAACTCGATATCGACAAGTGCTATTCGATATCGAGGAAGGCAGACAGTAAAACGGAATAAAATAAAAACAAAGGCTTTGGGATTCGAAAATAAACTTTATAAAAGACAACTTCCAAGATTGGGGTATAAATAACGTTAAAAAAATATTTTATTGAGTGGATTAAAATTTGATTGGTTAAAAATATGTGGTGGGGTATAAATAACGTTAAAAAAATAGTTATGGGGTAAACTTATGAATGCGGGTTAAAAGTTAGAAAATCTTAAAGGATGGGGTAGAGTTAGTGGAATATGAGGTGTCAAAATATTACGAGGAGAGAGACGAAAGGGGTTAACCCATGAGTGTTGATGCTCTTAACCCTTTACTCTCTCTCTCTCTCTCCCCCCTTTACTGATTCTCTTTCTCTTTACCCTTACCTTCCTCTTCCTTCAACTCTTTTAATCCCTAATCTTCTTATCCTTAATCTCTCATTTCCCTTTCAATCTCCCTTGTTTCATTTATGATCCATCTAGGGACATAACAATTGGTATCAGAGCAGGTTGATTCTTCAACATTTTGTTTGATTTTTTTCGCTGCTTCTTGAAGCCCATTACAGTGTCTTAATTATCAATGGCAGATGGAAAAGGGTGTCAATCATCAGAGGTGGCAATTAATCCATCCATGGTCTGGAATCTGAAGTCGAATAAGGAAAAGGTGGTGAAATCGCCGAAAGAAATTATGGTCGACTTCACGCAGAAAATGGATACCCCATCCCCAACAGACGCTCATAAACGATCAGGAGATGGAAGACAAAAAGCCAGTGAATCGAGACACGAAGCTTCAAGAACAGCGAATCTTTCAAGAGGCAACGGATCAGCGGAAACTGCAGAGAATGATCCAACCGTCGGGATCTTGGTAGTGTGTGGGTACGAAAGACCGAGAAATCGGGATCTTCCATGGCAGATCGAATCAAAATTCAGCAGCAACAAAAGCATTGGCAAGAAAGCAAGGTGCAACCAAAGTAGAGTTTACGCAGTAGCTAGAAAGCAAGTTAGAGGCATTGACAGAGTTGATTCGGAGTATGCACGGAAATTCGCATGCCAACGGTGGAAATTGTGTCCGATCGGTGTTGATAAGAGGAAATCGAGAATGCAAATAAAATATAAGTAAAGTAAAGCAAACCAGATTCCGTCCCTTTGTAAATGATTACAAGACTTCCTCCCGATGCAGTAGTGGGAAGTCAAGATCGATCCACGAGGAAGCGTGTCAGTCGATCCTAGGCAGCGGTGGAATCTCACGGACAGAAGTCGACCACGGGTTGTCGATCTCGACTAGGGTTAGTCGACAAAAGATCGGACAAGTCGAGCAGCGCAGCAGCAGACACAGGTGGTTTTGGTCGATATCGAGCAGAGGTTACTCGATATCGAGTAAACTTTATTGACGCCGATGACTGGCCTGTCGAGCACTTGCACAAGAGAAGCTACGACGATCTGGAACGAGAATCAGTAAATCGATATCGACAAGTGCTATTCGATATCGAGGAAGGCATACAGTAAAACGGAATAAAATAAAAACAAAGGCTTTGGGATTCGAAAATAAACTTTATAAAAGACAACTTCCAAGATTGGGGTTTGCAACAACGATAACCAAGCATGCATAAGGCAAGAATAAAACAGATAATCATATAATTCGCATCAAAGGACTAAGCTTTTGCCTTTTCCAACAATTAGACAACTCTTTCAAGAAACCCTAATTGTCTCTACCGATTTTATATTTACAATCCAAGTTGTTAGCATAGACCTCCATTAGATGGGTAATAAACACATAACAAGTAGTAAATTCTTAAAATATGATAAAAGTCGGATCTTTACCTCAAACACGCAGGGCTATCGTCGGGCTCGCCCCAACCCTAGAAGTAGGTGGACTACTCGCGCTTCATCGCAACCTCATACATTGATTGAAAGGAAATAACTACTTGCATTAAATAAAAACTAGGGCTGTTATCTGAGCCGAACAGCCCGAGCTCGGCTCGGGCTCGGCTCGAAAAAGCTCGACTCGAGCTCGTTCAAAGAGGTGAAACAAGCCGAGCTTGAACACCTTTTTAGGCTCGAACCGAGCCCGAGCCGAGCTCGAGCCAAGCCCGAGCCGAGCTCAGAAGCTCGGTAGAGGAAATTACGAAAATACCCCTAGGTTATGAGGGAGAAGGGTTTAGGCGTAGAAAAGGTTGTTCGGCTTTAGCTGTTCATTCGGCCACTTCTCTTCTTTCTCCTCATCTCCTGTGACATGTGCTCCTGGTTCGTTCAAGGAGGCTTTCACTCGTCCTTCCTTCCCTCCCTCAGGGCTCAGGCGGCGTTGTTCGTTCAAGGAGGCCCTCACACAGGCAACGCTGTTCGTTCAGGGTTCTCACTCGTCCTCCTTTCGCTCAATTTGAGAAAGGGCGTCATCTTCTTCGTCTTCAATGGAACTCACTTCCGCTTCCCCCTCTCTCGCAGATCTGAGAAGGGGTCAAGGGTCGTTGCCTACTGGCTTGTCCTCAACCCTCGCCTGGCTCTTCCACAATCAATCCACAAAGATCTCCCTCGATCTCGATTAGGTAAGGAACTTTTATTCTCTCTCCACCATATCTCTCTCTTGAGCCTCGATTGAGTCTAGCCTCTCTCTTGCAGATCTGCGAAGGGCCGTTTGACTTGCCTTTAATCCTCGTCGTCGCTTCTATCCAACCATCCAGGTTCCTTTGCTTTTGAGCTTGTTTAGGGTATGCAACTCATCTTCGATTCTTGGATTGTTAGGCTTAGAAAGATTTCTTGCTTGGTTTTTCTCTTGATGCATAAACTAAGTTTGTAGGTTTATTAGTTTTTTGTGTCAATTTTGAATCTCAATTTTGTTCACAGGAGAAGCTGCACTCGGAGACATGTTTTGAAGATGATAAATGTCAAGTTTGTAGGTTTATCTCTTTTTTATTTGCTTCTCAGATTATGTTGTTTGTCTCCTCCCCCTCATTCATTCATCCTCAATTGATGATTTTTGTTTGTTTCAATTGTTTTTCATTTCTGATTTTTGAAGTTATAAACTTGCTAATTAATAGATGAATGATTCCTCGAATGTTTATATCAGTAGTGCAAGTATGATGATATATTGATAAATGATAAGCATATAGGAAATTATTGTTATATGTCCAGTAATACGATTTCTCCTCTGGGAGCTGCATGAAAATGTCTAATATTTGGCCTTCCTTCACCATTTACATTAAGACTGTAAGGAAAATTAGATTGTTTGAGTCCTATAATATGCTTGTGGATGTAAGCTGTAACTTGTTATCCATTTATGTCCTTGGTTTGCAGATTTACCTTATTACTATGAGTCTATTACTAAGAGCATGTTTGCCAATTAGTTAACTTTGTTTCGTAACCGGTATATTGTAATTGTGAATTGCAGTTAAGCTAGATGAGTTCCCTCAGTATAGTTATCAATTAGTTAACTTTTTTCTGTTTATGGTTTTACCACAATTGCAAAAATACATGTACTTTAAAGTTTAAAGGAAATTAAGAGTCAAACTGAATGAAGGAGATCAATGGTTTATATCAAAGATTTGTCACACATGGTCTTGCTGTCATATTTTTAGTTCTCAGGGCTCCTTTCTTGTTGCATCCAGCCTTACGTTTGCTGAACTACTTACCTTTTTTATGTGGATTGGTGGGTAGATAAATTGTTCTTGTATATTAATTCCAATTCCATGTCCACATATGCAGGAGCTAATTAAGGATTGGTCTGATTGTTGAAGTCTGAACTCCCCGAAGAACATTCGACAACTATGCTTAGATCCTCCTTTCGAGTTATTAGTGTTTTAGTTCAAATTTATTTAGTTACATGTATTTCGAACAATATCTATATTTCAACCTTATGTTTGTAGCATAAAATAATATCCATATTTCAAAGTTATGTGTTGTATTTTTTTTATATCCATATTGCAAGTTGCACAACTACTGTAATTCTCATTTACACAGCTCGGAACCGAGCTTGAACGAGCCGAACAAGCCCAGGCAACGAGCTCGAACGAGCCTAAGCTCGTTCGTTTGGCTTGTTCGAGCCTAAACAAGCCGAGCTCGAGTTTTCTCTTGGGCTCGCGAGCCGAGCTTGAACACAAAAAAAAGCTCGAACAAAATTTGGGCTCGAGCTCAGCTTGTATATCACCCCTAATCAAAACAGAGCTTACAACCAAAGGAAGCCAATTCCGCTCTTGCTTCACCAACTCCTCTTGGCCACTCACACACTCTCTCTCTACTACTAATTGTTGTGTGATGGAATGAATAAAACTCAGCCCCCTAAGGCCTTATTTATAGGCTTCTAATCCTTGCTATTCAAGGATAGAAATCTCTATCTCTATCTAAATCTATATCTAAAAGCTTTAAAGATAAATAAATGGAATAACATAAATAAATCCAAAAAGGAAATTATATCTAAAAGGCTCAAATATCTTCTTGTGGATAAATTTTCTCCTCCATGGATAGTTGTTGATAGACACGAATAGAACTCGGCAACCTTCGGCCTCAAGGAATCCCAATTCGAGTAGGACAGCTCAAACCGCGTACACGGCTTCTAGAAAGATTTCCTCGATATTGATTAGTTTACTCAATATTGAGTAAAGTGGTCATCGACATCGACTTCAGCGGCATCGTCGACTAGCTCTTCCTCGGACTGGCTCGGGTGCTGCTCTCAGGTGCTGTCGATATCGAGGAATTTCCTCGATATCGAGGAGGCTGTCTTCATCGACTTGGCTGGCTTGGCATGCCGGGTAGCCTCTCTTCGACACTGCTCGGACAGGTGCTCTAGGCTTGTCGATATCGAGGAGTTTCCTCTATATCGAGGACTGGTGTTTCTCAGTGTCCGAGTGTCTGGTCAAGTTGAGCAGCACTCCGCGACTCCTCGATCAGGCTTCTTCGTCAACTCCAGGCATGGTCTTCAGGGCGTTGTCGATATCGAGTAAATAACTCGATATCGAGGAGTGTGCTGGAGTCGTCTTGGTCTGTTCCTCAACTTCTCGACATGTTGCTTCCTCGATCAGGGTGTGTCCGGACATATTTAGTCGATATCGACAAAGACTAGTTGATATCGAGGAGCTTTCTGCCTCCGTCTTTGCTTCACCAAACATGATCGAAAACTCACAAGATTGTTAGATCAAAAGCAGTGAGTAAAGCTCTAATACCAATTGAAGGTTCGATAATGTAAAACAAAGTAATGTAAAGATATTCTAGAAGGGGGGTTGAATAGAGTATGCCGTTTTTTCGCAGATAATCTCAAGACTTTTGAAGCTCTTGCAAAACCCTTTGAGATTAGACTTAGTCTTTTCTCTGAAAACCTGAATCATAAAGTTAAACAATTCGAACCAAGTGCGGAAATAAGGTAAAGCAGTAAATAAAGGACTCGATGAATTGTTTACGAGGTTCGGCACGAACTTGGCCTACGTCCCCACCTAAGGTTCTTCCACAACCCTAGGATTCAACCGGCTTTTATTGATTCACAAGACTTAGGATCCTAATAGCTCACCGAGAAGCCTCTCTCCTATACAATTGCAATCTAGTCAACTCACGTTCCCTTGGAGTCCTAGACCAATCTAGAAGAGCCTCACCTCTTTATGCTATCTAGTACAATCCTCTTACACTTAGTGACTTAATCGCCTAGTGTCCACTTCCTGAGTTACAAACTCTCGAGTATAACTCTCGAGTTAACTCTCAAATGCTTTGAAATGAAATAACAGACTCTTAAGGACTAGCAGAGAGCACACGAAGAAGACAGATCTCGCTTGAGGGCTTGAGTGTATGAAAACTTGTGTTCAACTAATGTCTTGTTGTCTTCTTCTTCCTTTTCTTTATATTGAAACAAATCGGCGCCTAAGGATCTTCACCAAAGGCTAGAGAGGATCATGGCTTGAGCTGGATTCTTAACAGTCTTCTATCTTTGGAAACTTCTGAAGCCATGATCTTCCGATTTGAATCTTCTCGATTTACAACTTAAGGAAGGAAATAATATTCGAAAAAGCTTCCTGAAATGTTAGTGAATATATAATAATAATATGGAAGCATATAATAACATAACATAATATTCGAACATAATGTCATGGAGAACAGATTTTGTGTTTCATCAACACGGCTAATGCTTCAAGACCTTTGACAGAAACAGACTCTCAAAGCCTTTGAAACTTATTCTGATTTTCATCAAGGGAGTGGAGTTAACACTAAGGTTTTGTAGATTCCTGATTGTGGACCTTAACCTAAGTGGCAAACTTGTTCCTTTAAGGATGATTGAACTAATTGAACAAGTAGGAAGTTGGATGTGTTGTTAAATCCCTCCTTAGGGACTGCAAATACCTTGGCTAATCTCTGAACTTAAAGCTATCAATTGGGTTAAATCCTTCTTTAGGGACTGTTTGATTTATAAGGGTTTCTAAGACTGATTGGACTAGTAACTATATGAGGTCGGGACAAGGGCATTCATAGGAAACTTAATAGGACGAGAAGAAGTTACAAGGATCTCTTCAACCAAATAAAGTGGAAAATTGTAGGTAGAATTACTTCTCCTAATTGTCTAAACCAAATTCATCTACTTCGCTTTCTTTACTCCGCTTTGATAAAAAGGCGGAACTTTCATACACAAAACCCCCCCAAATTGGTTGCTTTGATTGACACTTAAATCAAACTTGAATTATAATAACTTTCCCTGTGGATCGACCTCTTGCTTATTGCTATACTTGCTATAGGTTTGAGTTTTCTTTGGCGGATCAACGACAAGTTTTCCCACCGTCAAATTTGGCGCCGTCGCCGGGGAATTTTAATTAATTCTTGTGTGTTTTTTGTGTTGATTTTGGTGTGGACCGTCTTATATGGTCCATACCCGTGCTACTAATTCTTCGTTGTAGAAAGCATTGCAGAAATGGCTAACGACGCAAATCGTACTCTAAAGGAGCTTACTGCTTCTAATCTGGCACAACAACCCTTAGCAATCCAGTTCCTGCACTTGAGGAAGGAGTAAATTTTGAGCTGAAATCTGGGGTAATTCATCTGTTACCCAAGTTCCATGGGTTGAGTGGGGAGGACCCTCACAAGCATCTGTCTGAGTTCCATACTGTGGTAGTTGGGATGAAACCTGAGAACGTCACTGCAGAGCAAATCAACCTGAGAGTTGTTTCCTTCTCTTTGAGGGATGAAATCTTTTGCTCAATTGTGTGAATTACTCTCCTTGTGTTGCTACCTCTTGGCATTGACTGCAGTATGTATTTTTCAAGACCGACTCACATGTTTGTTGCTTGCGGAGTTTATGTTATATTTTGAGTCTTTTGTTTGAATTTGTGCATATTTAGTGAATAAGGTGGCAATGGTTGATGCACCTAGTAACCGGATCTATGCATGACACCCATGGGTATGATTCGCGTAAAACAGTGTTGAAAACTATCCACTAGAAAAGAAAGCTTGATCATTGAGTAACCAGGTTCATTCATGACACCCATGTTTGCAACTTGCGTCAAAAGATGTTCAAGTGGACTTCATAATAATAGGTTGAGGTGTTGATAGACCGGGGTCATTCATGACACACATGTTTGCACCTCGCGTAAGGAAAGTACCAAGACAAGATACAAAGAAAAAAAGAAGAAAAGAAAAAAAAGTGTCACATTTTATTCAGTTGTCTTTATTGTGTCCCGCAAGTAATGACATTTCGGTAGATATTTGGTGATATGGTGGTTAATGTCTATGAGCTTAGTGCATTTTAGATTGAGTTGAGAGTTGTACCTTAAACCCTAAACACATGAGGGAAACACATATTTCTGGTGAGGTTGGATGATGTCTACTTCTAAGCTTTGATGACTGGAATACATGCTATGACGTTTGTTTACTTGGCTTATGTTGTCACTTGCTATGATGTTGCTTTTTGATGAGGTTGAAACTTGAAGGGATTTCCTTTGGGATGCGTTGACTCAAGTTCATTCTATCATTGCTCGAGGACAAGCAAAGGTTAAGTGTGGGGGAGTTTGATAGCATGCATTTAGGTAGGCATAATAGGTTGCATTTAGCTTAGTTAATATGCATTTCATGGATGGATTAAGTACAATTTGCATATTTGCTCTCTATTTTAGTGGAGTCGGAATCTACACACTTTTATTAATTATTTCAGGTAATTGTGGATCCGATGATGAGACAGGAGTTGTTAGCGCATTAGATGAGAATTTCTAGTTGATCGGAGAAGCTTACATGAAGATCTCAAGAGGTCCTGAGAAGAATAAGCGGACCTAAATGAAGAACAAGTCTGCAGAAGTTCTCGCCGGACATGATGAACTTTTCTTGCACTTTCTAGAGGCCTCGGTTGTCCGATTGACTATTATAACCATGCGTTGGAAAGCTCTTTCACAGAGCTACAACTTTCATGTTGAGAACAAGATCAATTTCGAGATAGATTTTCCGTGAGAGGCCCCTGGATGCGGCCGCAACAACCATTACGCGACCGCGGCCAATCAATTTGCAGCGGCCGCAGCATTTGACGTCTGCGCGCCGCTTTGTTTACGAAAACCCTAGTTTATGTTATTTTGTTTGTGGCTGACTTAGAACCTTTAAAAGGCTGATTATTGTTAGTTTTATAGGGACTTCTATTCTATTCTTACGTTCATTACACACTTTAGAGATTTGAGCGATGTCTTCCATCAGGAACAAAACTCATCTATTTTGCCTGCAATTTGAAGCTTTATCTGGATTGATTGTGAGTTTTTAATTCCCGTTCCTTGTTTCCTATATTTGATTCCTTCAACTTCTTTGTGCTTGATTGTTTATTGTTTTGTTCTATCTTGTCTGGCCAACTTGTTAGATCAATTCAATTGCTAAGGTTTTGTAGATTCCTGATTGTGAACCTTAACCTAAGTGGCAAACTTGTTCCTTTAGGGCTGATTGAACTAATTGAACAAGTAGGAAGTTGGATGTGTTGTTAAATCCTTCCTTAGGGACTGCAAATACCTTGGCTAATATCTGAACTTAAAGCTATCAATTGGGTTAAATCCTTCTTTAGTGTTCGATTGATAAGGGTTTCTAGGACTGATTCGACTAGTAACTATATTAGGTCGGGACAAGGGCATTAATAGGAAACTTAATAGGACGAGAAGAAGTTACAAGGATCGCTTCAACCAAATAAAGTGGAAAATTGTAGGTAGAATTACTTCTCCTAATTGTCTAAACCAAATTCATTTACTTTGCTTTCTTTACTCCGCTTTGATAAAAGGCGGAACTTTCACACACAAAAACCCCCCAAATTGGTTACTTTGATTGACACTTAAATCAAACTTGAATTATAACTTTGCTAAGGTTTTGTAGATTCCTGATTGTGAACCTTAACCTAAGTGGCAAACTTGTTCCTTTAGGGCTGATTGAACTAATTGAACAAGTAGGAAGTTGGATGTGTTGTTAAATCCCTCCTTAGGGACTGCAAATACCTTGGCTAATCTCTGAACTTAAAGCTATCAATTGGGTTAAATCCTTCTTTAGGGACTGTTCGATTGATAAGGGTTTCTAAGACTGATTGGACTAGTAACTATATTAGGTCGGGACAAGGGCATTCATAGGAAACTTAATAGGACGAGAAGAAGTTACAAGAATCGCTTTAACCAAATAAAGTGGAAAATTGTAGGTATAATTACTTCTCCTAATTTTCTAAACCAAATTCATTTACTTTGCTTTCTTTACTCTGCTTTGATAAAAGGCGGAACTTTCACACACAAAAACCCGCCAAATTGCTTACTTTGGTTGACACTTAAATCAAACTTGAATTATAACTTTCCTTGTGGATCGACCTCTTGCTTATTGCTATACTTGCTATAGGTTTGAGTTTTCTTTGGCAGATCAACGACAGGTTTTCCCTCCGTCATGGGTCGAAAGAACAAGGCGCGGTTGTCAACCTCTCACGAGGGTGCATTGACCCGACAATTGGTTGGGGAATCAGCATTAGAGGGGGCCAATAAATCAATATCCAAGTGCCCTCGAAATTTTTGTCATCACAGTTGTTAGAGGGTGAAGCTCGGGTGAAGGAAATACATGAAAAGCTAGAAAAACTCCAACCCCACTTTGAGATCTCTAAGGTTATATCCAAGCTTTCAAGTATTAGCACAAATAAGGCTTTTTTGCATAATAAAACGAGAGTTGATGATCGATATCTTGCAAATCATATGAATTCTGAGAAAAGTAGAACTGAATTCGGGGTGAATTTGAGGGGATTTTCGAAAATCTCTTATGCACGTAAGGTGTTTGTGAAAAGGCGTACGAAGTTTTTCGAGTTAGTGATCGATGTGGGTATTAAGCTGGAGCACACCACAATTACTTGGCCATATGATAGAGGAAAAGAATCATTCTTTAATTGGCCTTTGTTGTGATTAGCTGATTCTTGCATTAAAGTGGTTGATACTTTTGATATAGAGAGAATTTCTGCCATTTCCAAATATTGTGGCCAGAAAGCTTTAGAAATATGCAACTGTATGATTTTTGTGTTTGATCCAGGTCGCCTTGAATGCATGAGCCGTTTAGGAAATCGTCAATTGTCATTGTTGTAACCATAAATAACCATAGGTTACTAAAGAAAATCTTAGTTTTCGACCCCGGAGATGGAGAACGTGATCCTTCATGTAAGTTGCAGGACTAATGGGAGCCTTCACTTTATTTTCAGCAAAGTCCCATATCCATCTACTATAGCATAGAGGTCATGGAGCTATCGACTATATCCACCTGTATGGACGTGTTGTTAATGACGAAATGGCCTTTTCAAGGGCATACTCAAGTGCTGCATTGCATGAAGTGATTGCATGGAAGTCTTGGAGGAATATAACTATAGAGGAAGCAGCTGCAAAAAGCTACAGGAAGCATGCCTGAGGTCTAGCATAGAAGATGGGTTATGGTTATAATGCCTTGAGTTTTGATGTACACAGGTGCCCACCCTACCAACCGAGAGTTTTGAGGGATGAAGCAATTCAAGAAGCGGCCAAAAGCTCCCTACGTACTTTTCCAATTCGATGCAGCTGATTGCTAAGGCATGATGGACTAATTTCAGCAGCACGAAGCAACAATTAAGAGCTACCAATTTTTATAAAAAAATTTCCCTTGGCAGCCGGTGTGAGGACCTCTTAGTGGATGTTAGTTGGATTACTCATGTTCTATTCAAGTGATATTAGTAGCTTTGTTCTATTACAGTATTATAATTTGTATTTTTTTAGTGTATAAGCTTTGATGTCAAAGCTTTTATAAGGGGTGGGTAATGTCATGTATAGGGGATATTGGGGATTAGTATAAATACCTATACTTTGTATGAGAATAACCACCAGTGAATCAATGCCAAATTACCTTTTTCTCTTAACCTTTTACTCTCTCTCTCTCTCTCTCTCCCTTTATTGATTCCCTTTCTCTTTACCCTTACCTTCCTCTTCCTTCAACTCTTTTAATCCCTAATCTTCTTCTCCTTAATCTCTCATTTCCCTTTCAATCTCCCTTGTTTCGGTTATGATCCATCCAGTGACATAACAAAACCCTCTCTATATTTACTATGATGCATGCTATCATGAACATTTTCCTTTAAGGCTTTGTGCTTCTAAAGACATTTGGATATGTTTGATATACTTTTCCTTTTGAATCTCCTATATATACGTGTTTAACTAATTATTTATGATACCATGAGGAAATTATCAAATGTAGGTACTTGTTGTACGTGTGTTTTAGATTATGGGCTTAGTCTAATCCGATGTTGATCTTTGGGTTGTAAGGACTCTGAATTGAAAGAGATGTTCTTCGAGGGGGGGGGGGGGGGGGCGTGCTATTTTTCTAAGGGGAGCTTAAATTGAGGTGCCGAGGGGGAATATTCATTTTGTTTGTGTTTAGACTTCTTATCTATTTTGTTATTGTGATTTGTTTCTCATTAGTAAAAGGGGGGAAATGTTGGAGGACCAAGATGTCCAACCACAACTTTCTCTTCCTAGTTTGTCAAGAACAAACTATTGTTATGTTTTATGTGTGTCTTGTTTAGTATGTCAAACAAAGCCTAAATAGGTTTGAAGTGGACTATATATAGTATATGAGGGTGTACAAATAAGTGTTTTGTTAAGATCGGAAAAGAAGCAAATGAGAAGTAGAGTGATGTCCTTGATGACCCAAAGCACTGGTTTAGGAAGATCTAGGAAAGGCCTAGAAAACACCAAAGAAAATCTTTGAGGGATGTGACAGAGCCACAAGAAGGACGGAGAAGTAGGTACGGTGGTCCCGAATGCCATGTGCCTAAACACCAGCCACACTGCCCAGTAACAAAGTTAGAGGATTGATGAGACCCTTGGTGAACATCACATGTCTTTGTTGTGTATTCCTGGGAAATTAGATAATGGTTGAATTTGAAAGATTATGAAAATCTCATTATAGATAGAAAGTTTCCATTTAAATATGGATTGATTGAGAAATATTTTAGTAGGAGATAACATATTTAATTTTCATATTTGAGGAAGATATTTTTTTAGAAAAAAAGGATCATTTGAGGCTATATATTGACAATTGGTGTTTATGGAAAAGGTGAGCCTTCTTCATGCTGAAAATATAGGAAAACACATTGAAGAAGTTGAGGAAAGCAGCCAAAGAGCTTAAAAACGAAGGTCTTATTATCAATGTACTATCCAGGAAAATGGTGTCCCTAAGGGACAAGGATGACCATCTATTATGTGGTTTGTTTTGTGTTTTATGTTCTTTAGTTCATATTTTCGTTCTTTGTCGTAGTTTAGGTTACGGTTAGTAAACTAGCACTTCTCTTAATAAAAGAAGTTTAAATATTTAAAATCCTTCCCAATGTAAAGGAAGAAGGTGATTTTTATCTCACACTATCTCCATGTAGGTTGGGGGTACGTTTCCACTTTCCATCGTGAGTTACATGTCTTGCGGATAAAATGAGTTTTATTCTACTTGGTTTACTAGTAGCACAAACACAATTTTTTATTTATTTATCATGTAAGCATTCGACGCATCGGACATGCCAGGTGGGTTGATAGGCCGAATAAATCGGCGACGGAAAATCATCAAACACAGTAAGACATAAAACTACAATGAGGCAAAATCATCAAAGTACAAGGGTGCAATTAAAGGAAAAGACTAGTATAAATGATGAAAGAACCGGAGCATTGAGCAGCAACTCATCCGTCAGTTGGTAGAGGCACGCAGGGAATCCCTGGGGAACTAAGTGGAAACCTCAGATTTTGACTCTGTCAACGAGCCTTCAGGGTTCGATCAAGTCCATGACCTCTCACGCGTCGACCAAATAAAAAGAAACACTGCATCAAAAAACTGCTAGACCTCGAAGCCAAACAATCACACCAACAAGCAACTCAGCAACCCGCCAGAAACTAATGGATACAATCTAGACTTTTTATTTTTTCCTCCCTTGCTTTGGGCCCAAACCAGAAAGTTTGGGCCCAAAGGACTTGCAACTGGGTCAAGCCAAACCCACAAACGGGTCAACAACGGGCTCATCACCGAAGAGGGGAAATCACAGAAGACAGCCAACGGTGAGCGCCCACTAACGAGCCGGAGGCCACCGGAGCAGGCCAGCACCGCCGGCAATCACCGGACAAGAACCCCCGGCCCACAACCTAGATCATCTCACCACAAGGACCAACATAGACCTTCGCAGAGAGAATAAATGGAAGAAGCCGAGCCGAGGAAGAATACAACGAGTCGCACGCCACAAGTGGAGACACCCACCATAGCCCAGATCGAGGAGACCGACCGGCGAAAGAAAGGGTAGAATGACCCAGGAAACCCGAAGTCGGTGCTCGATAGGCCAGAGAAGTAGATGAACAACCGGTGAGAAAGAAGTGGAACAAGGGGGGTGAACGAAGATGGGATCAGGAGTACTTTGAGCTTTTCAAGAAACTCTACGCTAGCTGCCCATGCCATGGGTACTCTCAAAAGGATCTGGTTCTCTTCTTATTCAATGGGCTTACTGATGGAGAGCGCAAAACGGTGAATTCCTGTTGTGGAGGAAACATGCTGAGTAAGACGCCTACTGCAGCTTGGGATGTGTTTAAGGAGCTCTCTGAGGGCTCTAGGTAGTTCAACAAGAACACTCGTGCTAGAGGTGTACTTGCTATTGATGCCCCGGTGGCTGTATTACAGACTGATATGGCAGAGATGATCAAGAAGCTATTAGTTGACAGAGCATCTCAGCGGTTGAAAGCATGTGAATCCTATAACGATCCATCCCATACTATTGATATGTACTCAACTTTTCAAGAACCTAGTGTTGAGTTGAATGCAATTGGGAATTTTGCTCCACAAAGGCCTAGGCAAGACAACTTTGGTAGTCCTGGGCACTTCAACAATAATAATTACAATGGAGGCTATCAACATGGCTATGGTTATGGAAACTATAAAGAACCTTTCAATCAGCAAGGAGGGCATCAGGTGAGGCCACAACAACAGTTTGACCTTCGTCAGGGAGGACAGCCTCAGGAAAGTGCACCTCATGGAAATGCACTACAAGCCCTCACAAAATTCGTCATGAACCAGGCTGAACGCACAAAGAACTTAGAGACGTGCACTAAGACCCTCGCACATGCAGTCTTGGACCAACGTGAACGATCTAAGAACTTGGAGAACCAGATGAGTCAAATCATTCAACTGTTAAGCGCAAAAGAGGCAAATGACGCAGGAAAGCTCCCATCGCAAACGATTGAGAATCCTAGGGAGAATGTCAGTGCAATAATGCTTAGAAGTGGCAAGGAACTGATTGTCACGCCTCAAAAAGACGATGAGGGAATCATGGACGAAGATAGGGAAGTAATGAACGAAGAAGACGGAGGCAATACGGTGCTACGGCCGTAGCAACCATGCCGCGGCCGCGGCCAATCAAACATGCTGCGCCCGCAGCCATACGCCGCGCCCACCGCCAGTGCCCTTGCCGATCCGTCGGTGCCAGGTACGCATTTTCCGTCTTTCTCCCCTTCTTCTTCTTCTTCTCCTCTTCCTCCTCCTTCTTCTCCTCCTTCTCCCTCCTTACCTATGGAGACTCCAAATCCGGTTCCACCATTTTCGGAAGCCCTGAAGGATACACAAAGGTATGAGAACGATAAGGAGATCTTTGAGATATTCAGCAAGTGCGAGGTAAATATTCCTTTACTCAAATTGATTAAGAGCATTCCTAGATATGCTAAATTTTTGAAGGAATTGTGCACCATCAAGAAGAAGCAAAGATTGAATAAGAAGGAAAAGGTAAGCTTGAATGAAAATGTCTCTGCTATGTTGCAAAGGAAATTGCCTGAAAAATGTGGAGACCCGGGTATGTTTACAATTCCATGTGCAATTGGGAATACTAGATTCAAACAAGCCATGCTTGACCTAGAAGCCTCAATTAATTTTATTTCCTACAACATGTGCATGTCCTTGGGTTTGGGTGTTCTGACTGAGACTAGGGTTATAGTGCAACTTGTTGATCGATCACAAATCAGGCCAAGAGGCGTTGTTGAAGATGTTTTGGTTATGATGGATGATTTGTTTTTCCCTGTTGATTTCTTTGTTTTAGATACGGAGCAGGGAGCCCCAGAAACACCAATTATACTAGGAAGGTCATTCCTGAAAACTGCGAAAACGAAAATTGATTGTTGTGAGGGTTTATTGACTATGGAGTTTCATGGAAGAAAGATAGAATTCTCTCTCTTTCATCATGCTAAGCTTTCTTCTGAAAATTCTTTAGATATGCCTATTGCTAACAATATTGATCGCAACAATAATTTTCGTGATTTGTTAGAGACACCTAAGGAAAATAGTTTATGGAAATTTGAGCCCCCTAAGAAATTGAAACCTTTTGTGATTTCAGGACAACCCACAGGACTAGCTCAAGGAGAGAAGCTAAGGGTAATGGATGAGTGCTTGGACAGAAAGCTACACCTTCAATGGGTGCCCGCACTTGTCAATGAGAAGACAGATGTAGGTGACCCTGGTGGAGGAACCTAGGCCAATCAAGGGCCAGTACGTCGAGCCAACGACTTGAAACAAAGGCGCTTCTCGGGAGACAACCCGAGGTAAGTTTTTCTTTCTTTTTCCTTTTTCTTTTCCTTCACCCTGATTATATTTGATTTACTTTTTTCTCCTTATTGCTTCATTGAGGACAGTGAAAATTTTAAGTGTGGGGGAGATGAAGTCTGTATATATAGTGCATATAGGAGATCATATTTAAATTTCTGCACCATGTTTAATTTATGTAATAATTTTTTTTATTAATTTCTTGTTTATTTTCATAATTAAAAAAAAATCAAAAATCCAAAACCAAGCATGCATTGCATACATATGTGTTATTCAAATACCCATCTGGCTTAGTTTGTCTTCTAATTTGAATTTCAAGCATGATCATATAAATCCCATGGAGTTTTGGATGTTTTGACCTTGTCTATATTTGATTTTTGTGGAACATGGGCTAGCAATTATAATTGAGCATGTATGATTGAGCTAAAGTATGATTGAAGTCCTAAAAACATGACCATGTGAGAATGTTTAGCCTTATTTGAAATCTTTTGCTCAATTGTGTGCATTACTCTCCTTGTGTTGCTACCTCTTGGCATTGACTGCAGTATCTATTTTTCAAGACCGACTCACATGTTTGTTGCTTGCGGAGTTTATCTTATATTTTGAGTCTTTTTTTTTGAATTTGTGCATATTTAGTGAATAAGGTGGCAATGGTTGATGCACCTAGTAACCGGATCTATGCATGACACCCATGGGTATGATTCGCGTAAAACAGTGTTGAAAACTATCCACTAGAAAAGAAAGCTTGATCATTGAGTAACCTGGTTCATTCATGACACTCATGTTTGCAACTTTCGTCAAAAGATTTTCATGTGGACTTCATATTAGTAGGTTGAGGTGTTGATAGACCGGGGTCATTCATGACACACATGTTTGCGCCTCGCGTAAGGAAAGGACCAAGCCAAGATACAAAGAAAAAAAAAAGAAGAAAAGAAAAAAAAAGTGTCACATTTTATTCAGTTGTCTTTATTGTGTCCCGCAAGTAATGACATTTCGGTAGATATTTGGTGATATGGTGGTCAATGTCTATGAGCTTAGTGCATTTTGGATTGAGTTGAGGGTTGTACCTTAAAGCTTAAACACATGAGGGAAACACATATTTCTGGTGAGGTTGGATGATGTCTACTTCTAAGCTTTGATGACTGGAATACACGCTATGTTGTCACTTGCTATGATGTTGCTTTTTGATGAGGTTGAAACTTGAAGGGATTTCCTGTGGGATGCGTTGATTCATGTTCATTCTATCATTGCTCGAGGAGAAGCAAAGGTTAAATGTGAGGGAGTTTGATAACATGCATTTAGGTAGGCATAATAGGTTGCATTTAGCTTAGTTAATATGCATTTCATGGATGGATTAAGTACAATTTGCATATTTGCTCTCTATGTTAGTGGAGTCGGAATCTACACACTTTTATTAATTATTTCAGGTAATCGTGGATCCGATGATGAGACAGGAGTTGTTAGCACATTAGATGAGAATGTCTAGTTGATCGGAGAAGCTTACATGAAGATCTCAAGAGGTCCTGAGAAGAAGAAGCGGACCTAAATGAAGAACAAGTCTGCAGAAGTTGTCCCTAGACATGCTGAAATTTTTTTGCACTTTCTGGAGGCCTCGATAGTCCGATTGACTATTATGACCATGCGTTGGAAAGCTCTTTCAGAGAGCTACAACTTTCATGTTCACAACAAGATCAAATTCGAGATAGCTTTTCCGTGAAAGGCCCCTGGCTGCGGCCGCAACAACCATACCGCGGTCGCGACCAATCAATTTGCAGCGGTCGCAGCATATGCCGCGGCCGCAACATTTGACGTTTGTGCGCCGTTTTGTTTACGAAAACCGTAGTTTATGTTATTTTGTTTGTGGCTGACTTAGACCCGTTAAAAGACCGATTATTGTTAGTTTTTTAGAGACTTCTATTCTATTCTTACGTTCATCAGACACTTTAGAGATTTGAGCGATATCTTCCATGAGAAACTAAACTCATCTATTTTGTCTGCAATTCGAAGCTTTATTTGGATTGATTGTGAGTTTCTAATTCTCGTTCCTTGTTTCCTATATTTGAATGCTTCAACTTCTTTGTGCTTGATTGTTTATTGTTTTGTTCTATCTTGTCTGGCCAACTTGTTAGATCAATTCAATTGCTAAGGTTTTGTAGATTCATGATTATGAACCTTAACCTAAGTGGCAAACTTGTTCCTTTAGGGCTGATTGAACTAATTGAACAAGCAGGAAGTTAGATGTGTTGTTAAATCCTTCCTTAGGGACTGCAAATACCTTGGCTAATATCTGAACTTAAAGCTATCAATTGGGTTAAATCCTTCTTTAGGAACCATTCGATTAATAAGGGTTTCTAGGACTGATTAGACTACTAACTATATTAGGTTGGGACAAGGGCATTCATAGGAAACTTAATAGGATGAGAAGAAGTTACAAGGATCGCTTCAACCAAATAAAGTGGAAAATTGTAGGTAGAATTACTTCTCCTAATTATCTAAACCAAATTCATTTACTTTGCTTTCTTTACTTCGCTTTGTTAAAGGCGGAACTTTCACAGACAAAAACCCCCCAAATTGATTACTTTGATTGACACTTAAATCAAACTTGAATTATAACTTTGCTAAGGTTTTGTAGATTCCTGATTGTGAACCTTAACCTAAGTGGCAAACTTGTTCCTTTAGGGCTGATTGAACTAATTGAACAAGTAGGAAGTTGGATGTGTTGTTAAATCCCTTCTTAGGGACTGCAAATACCTTGGATAATCTCTGAACATAAAGCTATCAATTGGGTTAAATCCTTCTTTAGGGACTGTTCGATTGATAAGGATTTCTAGGACTGATTGGACTAGTAACTATATTAGGTCGGTACAAGGGCATTCATATGACACTTAATAGGACGAGAAGAAGTTACAAGGATTGCTTTAACCAAATAAAGTGGAAAATTGTAGGTAGAATTACTTCTCCTAATTGTCTAAACCAAATTCATTTACTTTGCTTTCTTTACTCCGCTTTGATAAAAGGCGGAACTTTCACACACAAAACCCCCCAAATTGCTTACTTTGATTGACACTTAAATCAAACTTGAATTATAACTTTCCCTGTGGATCGACCTCTTGCTTATTGCTATACTTGCAATAGGTTTGAGTTTTCTTTGGCGGATCAACGACAGGTTTTCCCTCTGTCATGGGTCGAAAGAACAAGGCGCGGCTGTCAACCTCTCACGAGGGTGCATTGACCCGACAGTTGGTTGGGGAATCAGCATTAGAGGGGGCCAAGAAATCAATATCCAAGTGCCCTCGAAATTTTTGTCATCACAGTTGTTAGAGGGTGAAGCTCTGGTGAAGGAAATACATGAAAAGCCAAAAAAACTCCAACCCCACTTTGAGATCTCTAAGGTTATATCCAAGCTTTCAAGTATTAGCACAAATAAGGCTGTTTTGCATAACAAAACGAGAGTTGATGATGGATATCTTGCAAATCATATGAATTCTGAGAAAATTAGAACTGAATTCGGGGTGAATTTGAGGGGATTTTCGAAAATCTCTTATGCACATAAGGTGTTTGTGAAAAGGCCTAGGAAGTTTGTCGAGCTAGTGATCGATGTGGGTATTAAGCTGGAGCACACCACAATTACTTGGCCATATGATAGAGGAAAAGAATCATTCTTTAATTGGCCTTTGTTGTGATTAGCTGATTCTTGCATTAAAGTTGTTGATACGGTTGATACTTTTGTGTTTGATCTAGGTCGCCTTGAATGCATGAGCCGTTTAGGAAATCGGCAATTGTCATTGCGCGCTGCAACCATAAATAACCATAGATTACTAAAGAAAATCTTAGTTTTCGACCCCGGAGTTGGAGAACGTGATCCTTCATGTATGTTGCTGGACTAATGGGAGCCTTCACTTTATTTTCAGCAAAGTCCCATATCCATCTACTATAGCAATGAGGTCATGGAGCTATCGACTATATCCACCTGTATGGACGTATTGTTAATAACGAAATGGCCTTTTCAAGGGCATACTCAAGTGTTGCATTGCATGAAGTGATTGCATAGAAGTCTTGGAGGAATATAACTATAGAAGAAGAAGCTGCAAAAAGCTACAAGAAGCATGCCTGAGGTCTAGCATAGAAAATGGGTTATGGTTATAATGCCTTTAGTTTTGATGTACACAGGTGCCCACCCTACCAACCGAGAGTTTTAAGGGATGAAGCAATTCAAGAACAGGCCAAAAGCTCCCTACTTACTTGTCCAAATCGATGCAGCTGATTGCTAAGGCATGATGGACTAATTTCAGTAGCACGAAGCAACAATTAAGAGCTATCAATATTTTTTTTAATTTTTTCCCTTGGCAGCCGGTGCGAGGACCTCTTAGTGGATGTTAGTTGGATTACCCATGTTCTATTCAAGTGATATTAGTAGCTTTGTTCTATTACAGTATTATAATTTGTATTTTTTTTAGTGTATAAGCTTTGATGACAAAGCTTTTATAAGGGGTGGGTAATGTCATGCATAGGGGATATTGGGGATTAGTATAAATACCTATACTTTGTATGAGAATAATCACCAGTGAATCAATGCCAAATTACCTTTTTCTCTTAACCCTTTACTCTCTCTCTCCCCCCCTTTATTGATTCCCTTTCTCTTTACCCTTACCTTCCTCTTCCTTCAACTCTTTTAATCCTTAATCTTCTTCTCCTTAATCTCTCATTTCCCTTTCAATCTCCCTTGTTTCGGTTATGATCTATCCAGGGACATAACAAAACCCTCTCTATATTGACAATGATGCATGATATCATGAACATTGTCCTTTAAGGCCTTTTGCTTCTAAAGACATTTGGATATGTTTTGATATACTTTTCCTTTTGAATCTCCTATATATACTTGTTTAACTGATTATTTATGATACCATGAGGAACTTATCAAATGTAGGTACTTATTGTAAGTGTGTTTTAGATTATGGGGTTAGTCTAATCCGATGTTGATCTTTAGGTTGTAAGGACTCTGAATTGAAAGAGATGTTCTTCGAGGGGGGGGGGGGCGTGCTATTTTTCTAAGGGGAGCTTAAATTGAGGTGCCGAGGGGGAATATTCATTTTGTTTGTGTTTAGACTTCTTATCTATTTTGTTATTGTGATTTGTTTCTCATTAGTAAAAGGGGGGAAATGTTGGAGGACCAAGATGTCCAACCACAACCTTCTCTTCCTGGTTTGCCAAGACCAAACTATTGTTATGTTTTATGTGTGTCTTGTTTAGTATGTCAAACATAGCCTAAATAGGTTTGAAGTGGACTATATATAGTATATGAGGGTGTACAAATAAGTGTTTTTTGTTAAGATTGGAAAAGAAGCAAATGAGAAGTAGAATGATGTGCTTGATGACCCAAAGCATTGGTTTAGGAAGATCTATGAAAAGCCTAGAAAAACACCAAAGAAAATCTTTGAGGGATATGACAGAGTCACAAGAAGGACGGAGAAGTAGGTACGGTGGTCCCGAAAGACATGTGCCTAAACACCAGCCACACTGCCCAATAACAAAGTGAGAGAATTGATGAGACCTTTGGTGAACATCACATGTCGTTGTTGTGTATTCCTGGGAAATTAGATAATGGTTGAATTTGAAAGATTATGAAAATCTCATTATAGATAGAAAGTTTCCATTTAAATATGGATTGATTGAGAAATATTTTAGTAGGAGATAACATATTTAATTTTCATAATTGAGGAACACATTTTTTTAGAAGAAAAGGATCATTTGAGGCTATATATTGACAATTGGTGTTTATGGAAAAGGTGAGCCTCCTTCATGCTGAAAATACAGGAAAACACATTGAAGAAGTTGAGGAAAGCAGCCAAAGAGGTTAAAAACGAAGGTCTTATTATCAATGTACTATCCAGGAAAATGGTGTCCCTAAGGGACAAGGATGACAATCTATTGTGTGGTTTGTTTTGTGTTTTATGTTCTTTAGTTCATATTTTGGTTCTTTGTCGTAGTTTAGGTTACGGTTAGTAAACTAGCACTTCTCTTAATAAAAAGAAGTGTAGATATTTAAAATCATTCCCAATGTAAAGGAAGAAGGTGATTTTTATCTCACACTATCTGCATGTAGGTTGGGGGTACGTTTCCACTTTCCATCGTAAGTTACATGTCTGCATATAGGCCGAATAAATCGGCGACGGAAAATCGTCAAATACAGTAAGACATAAAACTACAATGAGGCAAAATCACCAAAGTACAAGGGTTTAATTAAAGGCAAAGACTAGCATAAATGATGAAAGAACCGGAGCATTGAGCAGCAACTCATCCGTCGGTTGGTAGAGACACGCAGGGAATCCCTGGGGAACTAAGTGGAAACCTCAGATTTTGACTCTGTCAACGAGCCTTCAGGTTTCGATCAAGTCCGTGACCTCTCACGCGTCGACAAATAAAAAGAAACACTGCATCAAAAAATTGCTAGACCTCGAAGCCAAACAATCACACCAACAAGCAACTCAGCAACCCGCCAGAAACTAATGGATACAATCTAGACTTTTAAGCCAAACAATCACACCAAAAGATTTGCAACCGGGTCAAGCCAAACCCACAAACGGGTCAACAACGGGCTCATCACTGAATAGGGGAAATCACAGGAGACAGCCAACGGTGAGCGCCCACCAACGAGCCGGAGGCCACCGGAGTAGGCCAGCACCGTTGGCAATCACCGGACGAGAACCCCCGGCCCACAACCTAGATCAGCTCACCACAAGGACCAACATAGACCTTCTTAGAGAGAATAAATGGAAGAAGTCGAGCCGAGGAAGAATACAACGAGTCGCACGCCACAAGAGGAGACACCCACCACAACCCAGATCGAGGAGACCGACCGGCGAAAGCAAGGGTCGAATGACCCAGGAAACCCGAAGCCGGTGCTCGATAGGCCAGAGAAGTAGATGAACCAACGATGAGAAAGAAGTGGAACAAGGGGGTGAACGAAGATGGGATCACCAGATAGGATGTTAATTGAGGATGGATAAAATCAAAAAATGAGGATTGGATATAATGAACGAAGATAGGATGTTAATTGAGGATGGATATCAAGAAATTGTGTGTCAAATTTTCTAGATTGGATTTGGGGGTTTTGGCGAAATTCTAGAGAGAGGACAGAACCCTTCTCTCTAGAATTTGGTTTCATTAATTTAGCACTAACACAATTTGTCTCTACCGAGATACTACGCATTGATTGTTTTTCCTTTTCTTTTTTTATTTAAATTTATATGAGTCAAATTAATCAATTAAAGAGAAATGTGTAAAAAATACACATAGTAATTAATGGAGGATAACATGTCCAAATCATCTACATCATACCTTACAGGCTTACACTGGTCCTTACAACAATAAATTATTTTTATATTTATTTAATCTTAAAAAAAAAATTATATTTATTATTAACATCTATTTTTATATATTTATAAAAATTTATTTTGAAAAATCATGTTATACAATTTTGGAAAATTACAAATGCAATAGTTTACAAAAGATAATTATTAAGAATTTTAAAACATGATTTTTTGAAAATAAAATTTTATAAATATATAAAAATAGATTTTAGAAATATAATTATAATTTTTTTAAAATTAAATAAATATAATTTTAATTTAGTTTTGTAGGGAGTGGAGTAGTAAATTGTTGGAGATGATTTGGATGTAAAAACTAAAAGGGGAAATTACAGAAAACCACCCCTTAAATATGGGTGTTTTCACTTAACGACCTCTTAAATTCAAAATTACAGAAAACCACCATTTAAATGGTTTTTACTTACAACTCGTTACCCCTTCATCTAGTTTCATTAATTTATCATTACATATATTTAAACTCAAATTTGATTATTAATATGTTCAAAATTTGAATTTAAAGGCTTAATTATATTTTAGTGATCATTTTATTTATTTTTAATAAATAGTTAATAATTTTCAACTTAAAATATGAATTTGATCCATTTTATTTGTTATATGTAACTTTTTTCTTTAAATTTACCTAAATTTTTAAAAAAATTTAGGCTATATTTATTAATCATATAACTTAAATATAATTATTAAGATAATAATTTTAGGCTATATTTATTATTGTTTTTAAAAAATAAATAAAATTATCACTAAAATATAACCGGGCCCTTAAATTCAAATTTTGAATGTATTTATAATCAATTTGAAGTTTAGCAATATTAAAATGTAATATATTTAATGATAAATTAATGAAAATAAATGAATGGGTGGTGAATTGTAAGTAAAAACTATTTAAAGGTTGGTTTTATGTAATTATTAATTTAAGGGGTGGTTAAGTGAAAACACCCATATTTAAGAGGTGGTTTTCTGTAAATTTCCCAAACTAAAAAGTGCACATTTTTAAATACATAAGGGCTTTAGGCAAGATGTCGGAATGGCTATTGACAAGATAATTTCACCTAAATTATCACAGGTCCTTTTCATTTTTTCCGAACACATTGCAAAAAGGGCCAAAACTCTCTTTTCCCGAATCAAAACCTAAATCTGTCGAACGAATTGTTTTGATTGAAAACAGCCTAAAATCGATGAAATTAATCAAAAGATCAATCAATCAACACACAAATTGGTATATTGGTCGCTTTACGATCATATTGAATGGCGATTTTTGGTTTTCGTTCGAAAAAACTGTCGAAGGAAGAGGTCAGCATATCGATACGAGCTGAATGAATAAGCTCGACAGATTTAGGTGAGGTGAATACGTAACCTCGGTGCATAAAACGAGGTTATGAAGGAGCCTCGTCTACTTTTCATGAGGTATATAATGACCCCTTTGAAGATCTTATCTAAATCCTCGTTTACATAAGCCGAGCTAAACCAATAACCTCGGCTTCTGTTGTTGAGGTTTAGAAGGGAGCTCGGCTTCTGTTGTTGAGGTTAAGAAGGGAGCTCGGCTTCTGTTATTGAGGTTAGTATGTAAGCTCGGCCAATGTTGTTGAGGCTATAAAATAGCCTCCTTGACATTGCATAAATTCATTAAATTGTGTATATGTGTGATGGATATTGTTATAATGCAAACTCATATGCTTCTAATAATGAGACAGACTATAAGAATGAGATAGACTAAATGACTAAATTAGTTTAGAAAAGGTTGTTTTCCACACTTTTGATTGTAACTCTCAATGGCTAAATCAATATCATAACTTTATCTAAATAGCAAATTAGTTGTTCTTAATCAGACATGAAACGGATTAATGCATATTTCAATGTTTTATCTTCTAGTAATTGTTTCAAGTGGTCACTTCCCACCTATCCTCAAAATTAGATTTGACATGTTAAGCTAATTAATTAATGAAGTAAAAAAATAACATAATTACAAAAATAGAGAGAGAAGAACGGGGAACAAAATCACACTATTAAGCAATGATATGCGAAGAACTCAAGGATAAGTTGAGAATCTCCACATTGGTCAAGAAGAATTCGTTCCATTGTATGTAAATTATTTCCAATGTAGCTTTAAACTCATTTTTTAATACAGGTTGCAGTTACACAAAATACCATATATGTAAATAAAAAAATGTAATTACTTGGAGCTACATTACTTGTACTAATCTAAATAACAAGTCATTGGTAGTGACTGTTGTTATACTATGGAAATCTAATGTATTAGCAATAGAAAAACACCTAGGACTTACATCCACGTTGCATTCACGATGGTTTCATGAACAAAAAATATTGATATATGTGAGTTCGACAAGTAATATTGAAATCTTAAATTACCTCTATTGATCTTACATTCATGACGAATACATCTATCCACTAGTGTTTTGGCCTGTGCTACGCACGGGTATAATTTTTTTTTATATAAATTATATATAAAATAATATTTTATGTTATAATTATTAAAGATTTATCGCTAGGGAAAAATATTTTTGTATAAATATATTGAGATTATTTATGATGAACTTTAACCGCTAAATTGTTATCAAATGTATAGTTGTTCGTGCTTCATACTAATATTTATATTTAACACCACAAACATTATACAACTAACCTTTTTCTTGCTTCTATTTATTCAAATTAATATGATATATTATGATTTCTAATATTAATTTTAAAATGATGAAATTAAATAAATGAGTAATGTTAACCTAAAAAGGATATTTCTAACTTATGAGAAAGCATTTAGTGAATGAATTTATTGGGAAAAAAAATCTCTTTTATAAGTTCATTCTTAAAATTTAATATATTGATTTTTTAATTAAAAATTGATGTTTATGCCAATTTATATGATTATTATGATTTCAAATAAAAATAATATGATTATTATGATTTACAATATTAATTTTAAAATGGTTAATCTAAATAGATATATTGTTATTATTTTTAATCTAAAAGTTTTCCTAATTTTTAAGGATATATTTCGTTAATGCATTTAATTTAGAGTACTTTTAATTATTTAGAGTACTTTTAATTATTTAGCTGTAACTCAAAATTATTTAGAGTACTTTTAATTAATAAAAAAAATTAAAAATTATATTTATATTGTGCATGTCCAATAATATTTATTTGCATATTTTTTCTTACAAGATGATATTTGTAATAAATATTATGATTATTATTCAAAAATAATGATTCTTTTAATATTTTTTAAAAATTTCATTTATATTAAAAAAAGTATAGATATATATGTTATTTGATATTTACAATGTAAAAAAAATATGCAAATATATTTTTGATATTTACAAGATGATATTTGATATTTTCAACTGTCATATACAAGTTGTACCAAGGATATAACCATATAAGCATTAAAAGTAAAGGAAAAAATTACTGAAGATCATCACTTCTAAAGCTCATGTTTGATTGGACATATGCCAGTTTAACATCAAGAAGACCTATGACCCTCGTTATTAACCGCTTGGCTCAATGGACTCGCCATTAATCCTTAGGTAATGAGGATAAGTGGGAAGTGGGCACTTGAAACAATTACTGTAAGATAAATCATTAAAATATGCATTAATTTGTTTCATGTCTGCTTAAGAAGAACTAATTTACTATTTAATTTGGATAAAGTTATGATATTTATTTAGTCATTTAGAGTTGTTGTGAGCCTAATTTGCCATGTTTTACACTTACTTTTATATCGATTTCTGCACGCATTTCATACATTTTAGTCTCGAGGAGGCTTAGTCGAGATCGACCACGCCTAGGAGCCTTGTCGAGCAGAGCCACCCGACCAAGCCAGCCAGTCGACGAATCCTACTCGATACAGAGTAGGGCTACTCGAGATCGACCAGACCTCCGAGCCATGTCCGAGGCTTGTCGAGCACACCTACCCGAGAAGACCTAGTCGACGGATCAATCCTACTCGAGGTCGACGAGCCCTTGTCGAGGTCGAGTAGCCCAGTGTCCAGAAACGCGTCGACGAGTGCCTGTCTGAGTAGAGTTGGGATTCCTTGGGGCCGAAGGAGGAAGATTCTATCCAAATCCATCAAGTTTTATCTATGGAAGACGCAATCTATCAACACATGAAGACTTACCTATTTAGATTTATCTTTTCCCTTTTAGATTTATTTCCATTAAGCATTTTATTTATCTTTTAGCAAATTAGATATAATTTTAGATATAGATATAGATATTCTATCCTTGATTAGAAAGGGTTAGAAGCCTATAAATAAAGCCCTAGGGGCTCAGTTTCATTCATTCCAAGTCACACACAATTCAATTCTAGTAGAGTAGTTTAGGAGTTCTAAGGTTTTTAGGGTTTTGGCTTTCTGCGAAAGTTGATTGCCGGGATTGTAAAAGGCTTTGAATTTAGTTTAATGCAAGTTTCTTTTCATACATCAATGTCTGCGATTGCAATGAGGCACGAGTAGTCCACCCACTTCTGGGGCTGGGGTAAGCCCGACGGTGGTCATGTGAGGCGATGCGATAATGGTCAGATCTTATTGTGCAATTCATCTTCTATCCCTATGAGCATGATTCTTTTGCGAGAGTTGAAGGTGATCCTTGTTTGTATTATTGAAGCGAAAGTGATCTTAATGCAACTTGGATTAATTATGTGAAAAAGGGTTAGTAACAATTAGGGTTTATGCGAAAGCCTCTATTTGCCTATTTGTTAATGACGAAAGTTATTTGATGGAAAGCATGATCTTTTGTGCCTTTATGTGTTACTTTGCATGGTTATCGTTGTGGTGTTGAAACCCTGACATTGGAAGTCTTTTAATATATTGAAGTTTATTTCCATCGAAAATTTCTGTTTGTCTTTAATTTTGAAATTTTATATTTTCTGTTTTTAGTCGACCTAGAGTAGTGCTTTGTCGATCTCGAGAAAGCTGTGGTCGACATCAAGTAGGAGCTGGTCTTAGTCGAGTTGATTTGCTTCTTTTTCTTGTCGATTTTCAAGTTTCTGTCTTTGCACACCTTTGTCGATCTCGAGTAGTGCTTGTCGAGGTTGAGTACACCTTTGTTCGTCGAGTTGTTTGTTTTCTGTTTCTGAATTTCTGTTGTCGACCACCTTAGTCGATCTAGAGGACAGTTACTCGACTTCGAGTAGCTTCTGTGTCCTCGAGTTACTTTCTGTTTTGTCTTTGCTTTTCGTCTTTGTTTTGCTTGTTCTTTGCTTTTGTTTTAGTTGCCCTTGCCGGGTTTATTTGTTTCTTTCCTTTCTGTGTTTCTGTCTTTCTGCTGCTTCTATGAGAATTTACAGCTACCTAAGAACTGCTGACGTGCTTCCTCGTGGATTCGATCCTGATTTTCTCTTACTACAACGGGAGGAAGTCTTGTAATCATTTGCTGAGACAGGGAAGTCAGTCTGAACCTTAATTTATATTTATTTCATACTTGACACGTCCTCCTGCAACAACAAATTGGCGCCGTTGCCGGGGAAGCAATCATTCGCGCCTTAGGTAGTCAGTTCTCACTTTTCTCTTGAGTGAATTCGCAGGTGTATGCGTCGTTCTGGTCAAACACCTGAGTTTGACAGCTTAGACGAACCGGAGCGCTACCTACACATCCACTCTAAACTCAAAAGGATCATGGCGGCCGCTGAAACACAGGAACAGCTGGTCGCTAGGCTTACCAGGGAATTGGCCGCAAAGGATGCTACTATCGCCGCTGAGAGAGCAGCAAGGGAACAAGCACAGGCTGAGCTTGCCCAGTATCCAACCACGGCAGAGGACTACATGCACCCAACTCTCGTCGTGCCTGAATCGGCGATTCTAATCCCTGAAAACTCTTTTGAAATTCGCACTCAGTTTCTTATAGTGCTTAAAAATAATGCCTTTTACGGCAGATTTAATGAGTGTCCTCTTGAACATATTACTAATTTTCATGATATGTGCCGTACTCTTGCAGAAGGTACAACTCTGGAATATGTCAAGATGAAAGCTTTCCGTTGGTCGCTCGCTGGACCTGCACTGAAGTGGCTAGAAGGGCTGAAACCAAAATCACTAACCACATGGGCCCAAGTAGAGCAAGAGTTTCTAAACAAATTCTTCCCACCTGCCAAAACAGCACATCTCCGCCAGAAAATCACCGCCTTTAAACAGCAGAAAGGGGAACCGCTGGCAAGGGCATGGGAACGCTACAAGGAACTTCTACGATCCTGCCCTACTCATGGACAGCCACCCTACATCTTTCAGGAGATCTTCTTCAACTCTCTTGATCAAGTCACCAAGGACAGAATCAACAATTATACTCGCTACGAGTATCTGACAATGCCGCCAAGTGACGCATGGGGTGTGCTAGAGAAGCTCACTACCTACGACAACAAGTATGGGTCTACTGTAACCTATGAAGAGAACCCATACGCCAGGCCAGCACCATCCATGCCCCTATATGAGCCACCTAAGGAGATTGATCCTGATGTTAGGGAGTGATAATGCATATTTTAGATAGGCATTATAGATATATTTAGTGTAGTTAGGTTGCATTTCTTGCTTACTTTGTTGTTAAATTGCATCTTGTGTTTATTTTAGAAGAGTTCAGATTCTGCGCAATTTTGTGTTTATCTCGCAGATTGAATCGGAACACATTTGGGGAGATGCAATATCTCGAAGAGGAACACAAGATACATGGGAATGAACAAGGAAGAAAAGAAGCAAGACAAGATGAGAATCCCGCAAAGGAAGCATAGGCCACGGCAGAACACTGTGCCGTGGGCGCAGCAGAGTTTCCGCGGCCGCAGCAGAGCCCGCCGCAGCGGGTTGTGAAGAAAGCACTTGCGGCGGGCGCCGCAACCTTGCGGCGGCCGCCGCACGGACCGTCAGCGCGTAGCGCCGTTTTGGAAAAAACCCTAGTTGTCTAGTTTATTTTGGAAGGCCGACTTGGATGTTTTAGGAGGCCACTTTTATGTTATTTTTCATTACTTTTCATTCATTCATACTTCCATTAGACACTTTAGAGATTTTGAGCTATGTCTTCCATGAGGAACTAAACTCATCTATTATGCCTGCAATTTGAAGCTTTATTCGGATTGATTGTGAGTTTCTAATTCTCGTTCCTTGTTTCCTATATTTGAATGCTTCAACTTCTTTGTGCTTGATTGATTATTGATTTGTTCTATCTTGTCTGGCCAACTTGTTAGATCAATTCAATCGCTAAGGTTTTGTAGATTCCTGATTGTTAACCTTAACCTAAGTAGCAAACTTGTTCGTTTAGGGCTGATTGAACTAATTGAATGAGTAGGAAGTTGAATGTGTTGTTAAATCCTTCTTTAGGGACTGCAAATACCTTGGCTAATCTCTGAACTTAAAGCTATCAATTGGGTTAAATCCTTCTTTAGGGACTGTTCGATTGATAAGGGTTTCTAGGACTGATTGGACTAGTAACTATATTAGGTCGGGACAAGGGCATTCATAGGAAACATAATAGGACGAGAAGAAGTTACAAGGATCGCTTCAATCCAATAAAGTGGAAAATTGTAGGTGGATTTGCTTCTCTCATCTGTCTAAACCAAATTCACTTACTCTGCGTTCGTTACTTTGCTTCAAAACTTTCACACTAAAACCCCCCTTTGGTTACTTAATCGGCATTAAAATCATACTTGAGTTATAAATTTCCCTGTGGATCGACCTCTTGCTTATTGCTATAGTTGCTTTAGGTTTGAGTTTTCTTTGGCGGAATCAACGACAGGTTCCCCCTCCGTTAAATTTGGCGCCGTTGCCGGGGAATTTTATTAAATTCTTGTGTGTTTTTAGTGTTGATTTTGGTGTGGACCGTCTTATAGGGTCCATACCTTTGCTACTAATTCTTCTCTGTAGAAAGCATTGCAGAGATGGCGAACCGCACTCTTAAGGAGCTTTCTGCTCCTGATCTGGCACAGCAACCCCTAGCAATCCAATTCCCTGCGCTAGCAGAAGGAGTCAACTTTGAGCTGAAGTCAGGGGTAGTTCATCATCTACCGAAATTCCATGGGCTGAGTGGGGAGGACCCCCACAAGCATCTTTCTGAATTCCATAGGGTGGTGGTTGGGATGAAACCGGAGAACGTAACTGATGAGCAAATCAAGCTGAGAGCTTTTCCCTTCTCTTTGAAGGATGATGCAAATGAATGGTTCTTCTATCTACCACCTGACTCTATTTCTACCTGGGCTGAGATGAAAAGAGTCTTCCTAGAGATGTACTTCCCTGCAACAAAGCTCAATGCTTTGAAAAGATCAATCAGTAGCATTGAGCAGTACGCGACAGAGTCTATACATGAGTATTTTGAGAGCTTCAAGAAACTCTGCGCCAGCTGCCCATGCCATGGGTACTCTCAAAAGGATCTGGTTCTCTTTCTATTTAATGGGTTGACTGATATAGAGCGGAAAACAGTGAATTCTGCTTGTGGAGGTAACATGCTTAACAAGACGCCTACCGCAGCTTGAGAGGTGTTTAAGGAGCTATCTGAGGGCTCTAGACAGTTCAATAAAAGTCCTCGTGCTAGGGGTGTACTCGTTGTTGATGCTCCTGTGGCTGCACTTCAGACGGATATGGCAGAGGTGAAGGAGATGATGAAACAATTGGTCCTTGATAGAAATCCTCAACAATTGAAGGCATGTGGTATTTGCAATCAATTCACTCATCCTATGGACATGTGCCCGCTCCTACAAGATCCTAATGTTGATTTGAATGCCATTGGGAATTTTGCTCCACAGAGGCCTAGGCAAGGCAACTTTGGTAATCCTGGGTACTTCAACAATAACTACAATGGAGGCTATCAGCAGGGTAATGGTTATGGAAACTACCAAGAACCTTTCTATCAGCAAGGGGGGCAACAGGGAAGGCCCCACCAACAATTTGAACCTCGACAGGGAGGCCAACCACACTCCAATGAGGCTATTGAGGATCCAGTACAGAAATTGTCACGGCTGGTCTTGAAGGTTGAGAAACAACAATCAGACCGGATCACAAATTTGGAGAATCAACTGAGTCAGCTCATTCAGGTCTTAAGTGCGAAGGAAGCAAACGATTCAGGGAAGCTTCCATCGCAAACGGTTGAGAATCCTAAGGAGAATGTCAGTGCAATAACACTTAGGAGTGGCAAGGAACTGGTTGTCACAAATCAAAAGGACGATGAGGAGATAATGGACGAGGAAATAGAAATCATTGAAGACGAAAACGGCCAAACAGTAGTGCGGCGCCCGCCGCAGCACCCCTGCGGTGCCCGCCGCCAGAGAGGGAAATCACGCGGCGCCCGCCGCAGGTGATGCCCAGGGAGGAAGTGGCGCCCGCCGCAGGTGCTCCCGCCGCCGATTCTTCTTCCGGTACATTTTCTCCCTTACCTCTTTCTTCTTCTCTCCCTCTTTCTTCTCCTTCTTCTTCTACTCCCTCTTCTCCTTTACCTATGAAGACTCCAAAGCCCATTCCGCCTTTCCCGGAAGCCTTGAAAGATACACGAAGGTATGAGAATGACCAGGAAATCTTCGAGACATTCAGTAAATGCGAGGTAAATATTCCTTTACTCAAATTAATTAAGAGCATTCCTAGATATGCTAAATTTTTGAAGGAATTGTGCACCATCAAGAAGAAGCAAAGACTGAAAAAGAGGGAAAAGGTAAGCTTGAATGAAAATGTCTCTGCTATGTTGCAAAGGAAATTGCCTGAAAAATGTGGAGATCCAGGTATGTTTACAATTCCATGTGCAATTGGGAATACTAGATTCAAACAAGCCATGTTAGATCTAGGAGCCTCAATTAATGTTATTTCCTATAACATGTACATGTCTTTGGGTTTGGGTGTTCTGACTGAGACTGGGGTTACAGTGCAACTTGCTGATCGATCACAAATCAGGCCAAGAGGCGTTGTTGAAGATGTTTTGGTTATGGTGGATGATTTGTTTTTCCTTGTTGATTTCTTTGTTTTAGATATGGAGCAGGGATCCCCTGAAACACCCATTATACTAGGAAGACCATTCCTGAAAACTGCAAAAACGAAAATTGATTGTTGTGAGGGTCTATTGACTATGGAGTTTGATGGAAGAAAGATAGAATTCTCTCTCTTTAATCATGCTAAGCTTTCTCCTGAAAATTCTTTAGATATGCCTATTTCTGACAATATTGATCGCACCAATAATTTTCGTGATTTGTTAGAGACACCTAAGGAACATAGTTTATGGAAATTTGACCCTCCTAACAAATTGAAACCTTTTGTGATTCCAGGACAACCCCCAGGCATAGTTCAAGGAGAGAAGTTGAGGGTCATGGATGACAGCTTGGACAGAAAGCTACACCTTTCAAGGGTGCCCGCATTTGTCAATGAGATGACTGGTGTTGGTGACCCTGGTGGAGGAACATAGGCCAATCAAGGGCTATTACGTCGAGCCAACGACTTGAAACAAAGGCGCTTCTCGGGAGGCAACCCGAGGTATGTTTTTTTTTTTTCCTTTTTCTTTTCCTTCACCCTGATTATATGTGATTCATTGAGGACAATGAAAATTATAAGTGTAGGGGAGAGGATTTCTGTATATAGATGCATATAGGAGATCATATTTAAATTTTTGCATCATGTTTAAGTTTCTGTAATTTCTATTTAGTTTAGTTTAATTTTTAATTTCTAATTTTCGTAATTAAAAAAAAATATTCGAAAATATTAAAATTAGAGCATGCATTGCATATATATGTGTTATTCAAATACCCATCTTGCTTAGTTTGTCCTCTATTTTAAATTTCAAGCATGATTCATAAAAATCCCATGGAGTTCTGGATGTTTTGATTATTATTTCTATATTTGATTTTTGTGGAACACGAGCTAGCAAATATAATCGAGCATGTATGATTGAGCTAAAGTATGATTGAAGTCCTAAAAACATGACCTTGTGAGAATGTTTAGCCTTATTTGAATTCTTTTGCTCAATTGTGTGAATTACTCGCCTAGTGTTGCTACCTCTTGGCATTGACTGCAATATCTATTTTTGAAGACCGATGCACATGTTTGTTGCTTGCGGGGTTTATGGTTATATTTTGAGTCTTTGTGGTTAATTTTATGCATAATTAGTGAATAAGGTGGCAATGGTTGATGCATTGAGTAACCGGGTCTACGCATGACACCCATGGGTATGATTCGCGCAAAAAGGTGTTGAAAACTATCCACTAGGAAAGAAGCTTGATCATTGAGTAACCAGGTCATTCATGACACCCATGTTTGCAACTTGCGTCAAAAGATGTTCAAGTGGACTTCATATTAGTAGGTTGAGGTGTTGATAGACCGGGGCCATTCATGACACCCATGTTTGCGCTTCGCGTAAGGAAAGCACCAAGACAAGAAAAAGAAAAAAAAAAGAGAAAAGAAAACCAAAGAAAAAAAAAAGTGTCGCATTTTATTTTCTTTATTTTGTCCCGCAAGTAATGACATTTCGGTAGAGAATTGGTGATATGGTGGTCAATGTCTATGAGCTTAGTGCATTATTGGTTTGAGTTGAGAGTTGTACTTAAAAGCCTAAACACATGAGTGAAACACATATTTCAGGTGAGGTTGGATGATGTCTACTTCTAAGCTTTGATCACTGGAATACATGCTATGACGTTTGTTTGCTTGGTTTATGTTTTCACCTGCTATGATGTTGCTTTTTGGTAATGTTGAAACTTGAAGGGATTTCCTGTGGGATACATTGATTCATGTTCATTCTATCATTGCTTGAGGACAAGCAAAGGTTAAGTGTGGGGGAATTTGATAATGCATATTTTAGATAGGCATTATAGATATATTTAGTGTAGTTAGGTTGCATTTCTTGCTTACTTTGTTGTTAAATTGCATCTTGTGTTTATTTTAGAAGAGTTCGGATTCTGCGCAGTTTTGTGTTTATCTCGCATATTGAATCGGAACACATTTGGGGAGATGCAATATCTCGAAGAGGAACACAAGATACATGGGAAGGAACAAGGAAGAAAAGAAGCAAGACAAGAGGAGAAGCCCGCAAAGGAAGCATAGGCCACGGCAGAACACTGTGCCACGGGCGCAGCAGAGTTGCCGCGGCCGCAGCAGAGCCCGCTGCAGCGGGTTGTGAAGAAAGCACTTGCGGCGGGCGCCGCAACCTTGCGGCGGCCGCCGCACGGACCGTCAGCGCGTAGCGCCGTTTTGGAAAAAACCCTAGTTGTCTAGTTTATTTTGGAAGGCCGACTTGGATGTTTTAGGAGGCCACTTTTATGTTATTTTTCATTACTTTTCATTCATTCATACTTCCATTAGACACTTTAGAGATTTTGAGCTATGTCTTCCATGAGGAACTAAACTCATCTATTCTGCCTGCAATTTGAAGCTTTATTCGGATTGATTGTGAGTTTCTAATTCTCGTTCCTTGTTTTCTATATTTGAATGCTTCAACTTCTTTGTGCTTGATTGATTATTGATTTGTTCTATCTTGTCTGGCCAACTTGTTAGATCAATTCAATCGCTAAGGTTTTGTAGATTCCTGATTGTGAACCTTAACCTAAGTAGCAAACTTGTTCCTTTAGGGCTGATTGAACTAATTGAATGAGTAGGAAGTTGAATGTGTTGTTAAATCCTTCTTTAGGGACTGCAAATACCTTGGCTAATCTCTGAACTTAAAGCTATCAATTGGGTTAAATCCTTCTTTAGGGACTGTTCGATTGATAAGGGTTTCTAGGACTGATTGGACTAGTAACTATATTAGGTCGGGACAAGGGCATTCATAGGAAACATAATAGGACGAGAAGAAGTTACAAGGATCGCTTCAATCCAATAAAGTGGAAAATTGTAGGTGGAATTGCTTCTCTCATCTGTCTAAACCAAATTCACTTACTCTGCGTTCGTTACTTTGCTTCAAAACTTTCACACTAAAACCCCCCTTTGGTTACTTAATCGGCATTAAAATCATACTTGAGTTATAAATTTCCCTGTGGATCGACCTCTTGCTTATTGCTATACTTGCTTTAGGTTTGAGTTTTCTTTGGCGGAATCAACGACAGGTTTCCCCTCCGTCAAGGAGCAATACTACAAAGATCAGAATAAGAAGCTCATCAAGCAAGTCAAGTATCTCTCTGTCAACCAGCCTTGTATTGAATGCGGATTGCAAAGGCACACCACTCCTGAGTGCCCACACACAGAACAAGTCAGGATGGCAGAGCATCATGAGGATGTAGCTTACGTAGGGGGTCCCGATCGCTACATGGGGGACCAAAGGTTTCAGCAACCACAGTGGAACCAAGGTGTCCCTAGGAACCCCCCGCCCTACAGAGCTCCAGGACATCCAGAAAGGGATCAAAAGAAGGATGATATACAGACAGTCCTGGAGGAGATACGGAGAAACCACTCAGAAACTAGGCAATCTTTCAACTCCGTCTATACCCAGATGCAAGGTGTCAACTCTAGGCTTGGGGAAATTGATATCTGGCAAAAATCAGTTGATACACAGATTGGTCAGCTAGCAGCGGAAATCCCCAGACAGTCAGGCCCACTCCCTGGATCTTCAGAACCAAATCCTAAGAGAAAGACTGGACACATCGCTGCTGTAAAACTCATAAGCGGTCATCAACTGCAAGAGCCAGAGGTCGGAAAGCAGCAGAACAGCGAGGAACAGCAAGTCGATCTCGACAAAACAGTAGTCGATCTCGACAAACATCTGTTCGACCTCGACAAGAGCCTCGTCGACCTCGAGGAGAAAATTCCAGAATCTTCGTCTGCACCACACAGCAACTCAACTGGGCCCAATCTGGTCGATGTCGACAAAGGCCTTGTCGATGTCGAGGAGCCCCTGGTCGACATAGAGAAGTCTGCAGCACCTCCGACGTCTGTTCTGGCTCCGACTCATAAAAAGAAGGTGCCTTTCCCCACAAAATCTCTAAAGGACCCGGTAGAGAAAAAGTTCCAGCGCTTCATCAAGATGCTTCAGAAGCTCAACGTCACCATCCCCTTCACAGAAGCTCTCAATGAAATGCCATCTTTTGTCAAGTTCCTAAAGGAGATTTTGAGCAAAAAGCGATCAATGGCTGAAATCACAGAGGAGTGCAGCCATCTGGACATATTGGAGAAGAGGCCGGATCCAGGTAAGTTTGCTATAACTATTGGATTTGGTCCATACAAAATTAATGCCCTATGTGATCTTGGAGCTAGTGTGAGTATAATGCCTTTAACAATTTGGTCCAAGATTAAGATAGGTGCCCTGGAGCCTGTGGATGCTAGACTATACATGGCGAACAACACGGTGGTCATTCCAACAGGCATGGTGGAAAACGTCCCAGTACAAGTAGGTAAATTCTTCGTCCCTGCTTAAGGAAAGGAGTGCTCACCTTTAACATCAGCGATGAGGTAATTGAGTATTCCTTTAATAAAACTGAAAGGCATACAGGTCCAATGGAAGAGGTCAAATCTATCTCAGCTGGCTACATCACCTACGGGGAACCCAAGGTCAGAAATATGACCCCTGAAGAGATAGAAAAGAGGGACATGGAGGCCCATGTGGAGGAGATCATGGCAATCCTCAAGGAAAACACAGAGAATCCAATCGACACGGACCAAGGTAAGTCGTTGTGGATTCATTATTTTTCGGATGCCGTGACAGGAACTAAGTATGGGGTCAAGATCGACCAAGGCTCCTCGACATCGAGTAGAGCCCTAGTCGATCTCGACCAGACCAAGGCGACTCCACCAGCACCAGCATCGTCGAGCAGCGAACCAGACAGACCGGCCTCGTCGATCTCGACAAGACTTGTCGAGGTTGACCACCACTCGACGGCTTCAGCTTTTGCTTCCTCGACGCTGACGACACCAGAGCCAGGATCGTCGTCGATCTCGACCACCCTTGTCGAGATCGACCACCAGACGAGGAGCCCAGATCCACCTTCCTCGACGACGGCGACTCCAGGACCAGAACCCTACTCGACCTCGAGTAGGCTTGTCGAGGTCGACCACCACTCGGCTCCACCAGATCCGCCTTCGTCGATGAGCAAACCACCAGGAGCGGAACCCTTGTCGAGGTCGACCAGGCTTGTCGAGATCGACAAGACCTGTCCTTCGTCGACTTCTGAATCTTCGACCAGATCACCACCAGAGCCTGCAGTCTTGTCGAGATCGACCAGCCCTAGTCGAGATCGACCAAATACAGTAGTCCCCGATTCCGTCTCTGCGAAGGTAAGCCAAGGTATGGATCTTTCTTCGCCTATTTCCATTAAAGATTTATCTATACATGGGAGAGGTCTGCCTTGGTATGTGCGATTGTGCAGGATTTCCAATGATGAGCCTAAGGAATATGAAGTTGGAGACAAGCTCTATGTCTCTAAATAAAAGGATCATTGGTTTTCCAACAAATTCAACAGGAAGCGGATGGGACCGTTCGTGGTAAACAAGATCCATTCTGGAGGATTACAGATGATAGACAAGAATGGAGTCTTATTTGAGGCCCAAGCTACATGGGCTCTGCAGATGCCACCTTGAGCATTAATGAAAAGTCGGCCTAGCGACTATAAAATCTAGAGCATGTACATAGACTTTTTAGGACTTTTTGGACTTTGTTTTGTTTGTTTTTGGTTTTGAACATTTTCTGTTTTTCTATTGTGGGTATATGTCTTCCATACTTTTCAGGTCCATGGATAGAACCAAGCTATATTCATACTCAGGTCAGGAGGTGCTTCCATTCGAATTTTAGAGGCTCTGCACACCTGTCTTGTGAGTTTCTTTCTTTACCCTTGTTTTTATACAGTGAGGACACTGTAATGTTTAAGTATGGGGTGGGGGAAGGGCTTACTTTGTGCATATTTGCCATATTTGACATTACTTGTGCATATTTAAAATTTATTTCTTTGAATTGCTACATGGCTATTTTGGAATTCATTATTGATTTATGTGCTCATATGCATGATTTCCAAAGTTTTGAAATATGACCCCCATTTGAAATTTTGAATAATATCATGGAAGCTTTTATTGAACTCGACGATGCAAAATTGGATTCATTAGAGATATAGCATGAAATTGCCTAGTAAAGGGAAGTCACAGTGAAGTGCATTATTTCTTGAAAACCATGAAAGGAGTTAAAATTTGAAGTTGCTTTTGACATATTGCATGATAAGATGATGGAGGACTTTATATTTCCATATAATGCTCATATTGTTATAATCCTAGCCTTACCCATGCTTATGCATCACAAATGCCATAATATGCCTTATTTCAATTATTGCTCCACATGATCTAAATATTTGCCATTCTTTACCTTATCCGGGGTTACATTATGGAGATTATTATATGGTGTTTGTGTCGTTGTTATCATTATTGGAGTTTGGCTGGAAATTGTTTGAAATATATGGAAAACTTAATGAGTGAAAGAAAATCCAATCACCTCAGGAGATAAAGGTAGATTGACCCTGCTCTCTGAGATAATAGTTTGGAGAGATGGGACACATTGTGAGGAGTCCAAAGCACTAAGTATCCGGGGCCATTCATGACACCCATGTTTGCGACTCGCGAGAAGGCAGTGCTGAGGTTAGAGAGGTAAAAGCATTATTATTGAGAAAAAGCATTATGAAAGGTGATAAATCTTATGGAAATGGAATGTGGAAATTCAATTTGGAAATACTCCATTTCCCCGGATCAAAAGCACCACATGGCCAAAAATTGCCCACCTTTAGCCTTTTACCAATCTACTCCTTGTTGAGCTTAAATTAAAGTCCTCTTGATTATTAATGCTTTGTCACTTATGAATGTTTTTGCATAACCCTCCTTTTGTGAGTAGATGTTGCTTTTTAAATTGCACATGCATGGATCTGTGACATAAGTACCTTTTCGAGGATGGTAATTGATTGCAGGGGACATATGAGAATGAATCTAAGATGTTGAGAGTTTTGAATTCTTCCCCTGAATGACAATTAAAAGTATTGCTTGAGGACAAGAAAGCTTAAGTATGGGGTGTTTGTTGTGAGCCTAATTTGCCATGTTTTACACTTACTTTTATATCGATTTCTGCACGCATTTCATACATTTGGGTTAGAACAATACAGAATCTGTGTAGTTTACACTTATTTGCAATATATGGAGATCTACACAAGTTTTGGTTATATTTCGCAGAAATCGGACGCACTTTGGAGCTTAAAGGAAACTCATGGAGAAGCCAAGAATGGTGCAGCGGGAGAAAAGGCCATTTTTCATCATTCTTTGTTCTGAATCAAGCTTTGATATCTTCATGAGAGTTGTAGCCCTCGGAAAGAGCTTTCCAACGCATGGTCATATGCGTCAATCCGACGAACGAGGACTCGGGAAAGTGCGTTTCAAGAACAGAGCAGAAAGCTGAGAGAACTCTACTCGAGATCGACTAGCATCTACTCGATCTCGACGAGCCCTGGTCGAGCATACCTGGTCGAGTAGAGCTGATCGAGGACACCAGAGACAACCCGACTCTCGGAATCCTACTCGATGTCGAGTAGCCTTGGTCGAGATCGAGGACACCGGAGTCGACGAGCTTTGCCAAGCCGAGGACGAAGACGCAGACCACCTCTTCTCGATCTCGAGGAGGCTTAGTCGAGATCGACCACGCCTAGGAGCCTTGTCGAGCAGAGCCACCCGACCAAGCCAGCCAGTCGACGAATCCTACTCGATATAGAGTAGGGCTACTCGAGATCGACCAGACCTCCGAGCCATGTCCGAGGCTTGTCGAGCACACCTACCCGAGAAGACCTAGTCGACGGATTAATCCTACTCGAGGTCGACTAGGGCTACTCGAGGTCGACGAGCGCCAGGAGCCAAGACCGAGCCACATCGAGCAGAGCTAGCCGGGAAGTCCAGTCGACGATGAACCCTACTCGAGGTCGACGAGCCCTTGTCGAGGTCGAGTAGCCCAGTGTCCAGAAACGCGTCGACGAGTGCCTGTCCGAGTAGAGTTGGGATTCCTTGGGGCCGAAGGAGGAAGATTCTATCCAAATCCACCAAGTTTTATCTATGGAAGACGCAATCTATCAACACATGAAGACTTACCTATTTAGATTTATCTTTTCCCTTTTAGATTTATTTCCATTAATCATTTTATTTATCTTTTAGCAAATTAGATATAATTTTAGATATAGATATAGATATTCTATCCTTGATTAGCAAGGGTTAGAAGCCTATAAATAAAGCCCTAGGGGCTCAGTTTCATTCATTCCAAGTCACACACAATTCAATTCTAGTAGAGTAGTTTAGGAGTTCTAAGGTTTTTAGGGTTTTGGCTTTCTGCGAAAGTTGATTGCCAGGATTGTAAAAGGCTTTGAATTTAGTTTAATGCAAGCTTCTTTTCATACATCAATGTCTGCGATTGCAATGAGGCGCGAGTAGTCCACCCACTTTTGGGGCTGGGGTAAGCCCGACGGTGGCCATGTGAGGCGATGCGATAAAGGTCAGATCTTTTTGTGCAATTCATCTTCTATCCCTATGAGCATGATTCTTTTGCGAGAGTTGAAGGTGATCCTTGTTTGTATTATTGAAGCGAAAGTGATCTTAATGCCACTTGGATTAATTATGTGAAAAAGGGTTAGTAACAATTAGGGTTTATGCGAAAGCCTCTATTTGCCTATTTGTTAATGACGAAAGTTATTTGATGGAAAGCATGATCTTTTGTGCCTTTATGTGTTACTTTGCATGGTTATCGTTGTGGTGTTGAAACCCTAGCATTGGAAGTCTTTTAATATATTGAAGTTTATTTCCATCGAAAATCTGTGTTTGTCTTTAATTCTGAAATTTTATATTTTCTGTTTTTAGTCGACCTAGAGTAGTGCTTTGTCGATCTCGAGGAAGCTGTGGTCGAGATCGAGTAGGAGCTGGTCTTAGTCGAGTTGATTTGCTTCTGTTTCTTGTCGATTTTCAAGTTTCTGTCTTTGCACACCTTTGTCGATCTCGAGTAGTGCTTGTCGAGGTCGAGTACACCTTTGTTCGTCGAGTTGTTTGTTTTCTGTTTCTGAATTTCTGCTGTCGACCACCTTAGTCGATCTAGAGGACAGTTACTCGACTTCGAGTAGCTTCTGTGTCCTCGAGTTACTTTCTGTTTTGTCTTTGCTTTTCGTCTTTTCTTTGCTTGTTCTTTGCTTTTGTTTTAGTTGCCCTTGCCGGGTTTATTTGTTTCTTTCCTTTCTGTGTTTCTGTCTTTCTGCTGCTTCTGTGAGAATTTACAGCTACCTAAGAACTGCTGACGTGCTTCCTCGTGGATTCGATCCTGACTTTTCTCTTACTACAACGGGAGGAAGTCTTGTAATCATTTGCTGAGACAGGGAAGTCAGTCTGAACCTTAATTTATATTTATTTCATACTTGACACATCATCCTGCAACAACAAGAGTCGCAATCAAAAGTGGAGAAAATAACATTTTCTAAACTGATTTAGTCATTTAGCTTGTCTCATTATTAGAAGCATATGAGTTTGCATTAACAACATTGGTCGAGCTTACATACTAACCTCAACAATAGAAGTCGAGCTCCCTTCTTAACCTCAACAACAGAAGCCGAGCTCCCTTCTACACCTCAACAACAGAAGCCGAGGTTATTGATTTAGCTCGGCTTATGTAAACGAGGATTTAGATAAGATCTTCAAAGGGGTCATTATATACCTCATGAAAAGTAGACGAGGCTCCTTCATAACCTCGTTTTTATGCACCGAGGTTACGTATTCACCTCACCTAAACCTGCCGAGCTTATTCATTCACCTCGTATCAATCTGTCGAGCTCTTCCTTCGACAGTTTTTTCGGACGAAGACCAAAAATCGCCATTCGATAATCACGTAAAGCGAGCGATATACCAATTCGTGTGTTGATTGATTGATCTTTTGATTAATTTCATCGATTTTAGGCTGTTTTCAATCAAAACAATTTGTTTGTCAGATTTAGGTTTCGATTCGGAAAAGAGAGTTTTGACCCTTTTTGCAATGTGTTCGGAAAAAATGAAAAGGACTTGTGGTAATTTGGGTGAAATTATCTTGTCAATAGTCATTCCGACATCTTGCCTCTAGCCTCACTCTTTTAAATATTCATATTTGAACAATTGACTAATGCACGCGGATGATCATTTGGTTTCAGACTTTCCAGTTTTTAACAAAATACTTTTTAAAACTAGCACATTTACTGCAATTCTCTCTATTAATATTTGGGATCGATCGATCGCCAGTCAAAAGTGTGTTCATTGTGGAAGTAAGAATAATTTAGCTCGGAATTAATCAAGTTCATTCAAAGTGTTTGAAAAATTCCTAATAAAAAAAAGTGTTTGAAAAATATTAAATTTTAAAGAATCCAATTTCGTGGTACTCACCTAGTGGATCTGCAGTTGACCGATGAAATTTGCAAATCTTTTGAGTGTTCATACATTTATTTGGCCATTGCCTAACCTGATTTTGATTTTCTATCATTTTAAAAACTGGCTCGTTATTCGAATGCATGGTTTTGTTTCGTTAAATAGATGGGAGTTCACCGGTTTTCAATGTCGATTAATATTTTTTTACTTGAAAATAAATTGTCAATACGAAAAGTCGGTATCTATAAAATTACATCGACTTTCCATACTAGTAAAAAAAATTTCAAGCTAAAACGCTTGCTAGCCCCCCCTCCCCCCCAAAAGCCGATAAATGACCTGCATTTGACGAAATTTTAGTTGTGCATATCATTACAGGATCCTTCAAAAAAGATGCTAGACAACATGTATATTAAGGTATTTTGATAAGGGATTGTGTGGAGTGCGAACATCCTGACCCCTAGATCCTGCTTAATTGCGAAAAATAATGAGGAGTTGTTGTATTTCCCAGACTTGAAGAAAAGAGAAAATTTGCTAAATAGACAATTTTAGTGACCCAAATTAACAAACTATTCACCTTTGTGTTTTAATTTGCAAAATATTCATCTCCCCAAAACGCCCAATCAGACTTTGTGTTTTAGTCCGGTGGGCGCTTTCAACTTGCAACTGCATCAAGCAGTTCCACGAACTCCTCCACCAAATCTGAACTTTCAAATCTGATCTCCTGTTGCTCTCGATCTCGAGGACAAGGCGGCGGGATGACCATCTAGATCTTTGCTCTCGATCTGGAAATTTAAGTGTCGATCTGCTCAACTAGGGATCGAAAACCGTCTACGTCGGCGAGGAAATGGAGCGGTTCGCCGAACTGCTCAACCACCCGATCTTCCTCGCGCTCCTCAACTGATTTGCTCAGAAGTATGACTACGACCAAGAAGGTGTACGCCCTCCCCGAAGCAGGACTGCACCTGCGGTCCCCGCGACATAGTGCAAGACTTGGATCTCCCTACAGGGATCTCAAGGGTCATTCAAATAAAAAATAAATAAAGATTTACACTCCTATTTTTTTTAAAAACACTTCACATCCCATATGAGAGGATAAGTGAGGAGTGGGCACTTGAATAGAATGTGTAAGGAGGGGCAATCATAGGCGGAAAAACACAGTATTTAAAAAAAACAATAAAGCTAAAAAATTGGGAAAAAGATCAATGTTGTCTACCTTTTTGGTAAAGGGAGAAAAGGAAAGGTATGTAATGTCATGCAAAAATTCAAGCATCCAATCCTTATTCTTTACTTTTTTTTTACAATACATTTTATTCCTACCAAATTGTTTCTATTATAAATGTTATATATAAATCAAATTTTATAGTTTTCTTTTAATATCGTTCATAAGATTATTTATTAGCTAGGCTACATATATAATTAAAAAAAAATCTTATGACTTTGATTCCTATGAAACTTTTTAACTATCAATGTCATATTTAAACCACAATTTATATGGTTGTTTGTTACACCTTTTAATCTTATCATTTTTTTCCTTTTTCAAATGACTTTTTTTAAAAAAAAATTATAATTTTCTTTCAATATTTTTCAAAAAAACTATTATCATGCGCCACACATATATGAAAAGATTAATAAATTTTATTGTATGGTTTTTTTTTACTAGAATGGCATATTTATACCACAATTTATGGTTTTTTTCAATATTTTTTTCAAAAAATTATTCATTATATATAGAGAAAATTCTGCAAGCGCCACGGGTTATACATACCAATTAACATTTGTTTTGATGGGAACTACCTAAACCCTTAAGGGCCTGTTTGGTATCCAGTGAAATTGGGAATGGAAATGGGAATGGGAATGGGTGATTACCATTTTGGTGTTTGGTATGTCAAAATCGGGAATCGAAATCATTCCCGGTAATCTCGTTCATTCCCAATTTCCACAAACCTACCACCATCGCCTCCTTGCATATCCGCCTCCACCGGTGTCCCTTACGACGTCCAGTGCCGCCACCGTCGCCACCGCCGCAACCACCGTCGTCCAGATCTAAAGCCACCACCGTCGCCGATGCTACCGTCGCTGTCATTCTCCCAGTCGAATCCAAACTTGCTCTCTCTCTCTCTCTCTCTCTCTCTCTCTCTCTCTCTCTCTCTCCTCCGTCACGGTCTTCTTCCACCGTTGTCGTTGTCGGCCATCACCGACCTGGAACACCGTCGAATCCAGATCTGGTCATCTCTCTCTCTCTCTCTCTCTCTCTCTCTCTCTCTCTCTCTCTCTCTCTCTCTCTCTCTCCCTCTCCGACCAGATCTCCGACTAGATCTCCCCTGTCCTCCGTTGTCGTCGTCCCAAGATCTCCCCCGTCCTCCGTTTTCGTCGTCCCCGGATCTCTGCCGTCCTCCGCCGTCGACGTCGTCGTCGTCGTCCCCAGATCTCCCCCGTCCTCTGCTGTTGTCGTCCCTCTGGCTGCTGGTAGATGGGAATTGTTGGATTAGGGTTTCTGAAATTGTATGTTCAACCCCAGTTGATTGTAATTTGTTCAAATTTGTTCATTTTTGTGATGAATTCCAGAAATTGTTTGCTGATTTTATGTATTTTCGTTCTTAATTTGTGAGATTGAATTGATTTGCTCTTGAATTTCATACTTTGAATTTTTGGACGTTTAGATTGAATTTTTGAGTTTGTCATTCCGATAGCATACCAAACAACATGCCTCGGTAATGGTTTATTTCGGATTTTGATTCCAATTCCGATTCCCATTCCGATTACTACAGTCATACCAAACGAGCCCTAAGAGTTTCATTTTCCATGATACTATTGGACTTATAAAACATGTAAAAGTTTATATGTTTAGTTGTCATAAAAGGATTTGGTTGACAAAAACTTAATTTGGCCTGTGTTGTGCCCTAAGAAGGAAGCTGTAGAAGAAAGGACACTAGCAACTAGCGAGCCAACCTAGAAGCAAGAACGAAGGATTGCGGATGCATGTATGGCCTAGCTAAAGAAGGCGATGCTGGAGCTCGTGGGCGCAAGGACAAGTTCACCACCATCCATCATCTGGGCTACGATGCAACTAACCTCTACTTTCTTAATTAGCCATTAGATGTGCCTCCTTCAGCTTCTCATTCCTTCTCACACCCATAGAAGGTATCATGTATGTGTGTCTTTTGATATGTTTTGAACTTGCACTAACTGTTGGAATTTGTACACTTGTGTATATGTGTTGTTTTGGATTGTAACTTGGGATGTGTTTATGTATATGCGTTGTTTGTGCATATTTTGAATTGCACAAAATGTGTGTTTGGTATGGATTGTGGAATATGGTTTGAAACGTGTAGATGTTTGGTGTGGAATGTGTAATTGACGTGTTTTGAATGGCACAGGTTTTGTACACAAAATGTGCACATTTTTTTGTACATTTTTTGTGCATTTGGTATAAAACAAAGGGGTTGTTGGTGTTTCAAATTATTATTTTTTAAATAAAAACGCACTCAGGCAACGAAAATATTAAACTAACTTGTTGCTTTAATTTTTTTTAAAAATATCATGACACTTTCAGGCAACGAACATGTTCCAAAATCTATTGATGCCTAAAACGACTCCTATTTGACTGCAATTCTCTGAGCACATTCAGGCGACGGAAGTATGCAATGGTATGGTTGCTTGGATACTAAGGCGACATACTTATTTGAAATTCCTGTCGCCTAACTTAATTTGGGGCGACATACTTATTTGAAATTCTCGTCGCCTAACTTAATTTTGGGCGACATACTTAGTCAAATATTCCATCAATAGATTATATTCTACTTGAATTTTATAAAATTCTTGATCACATTATGGTGATAAACTTATATGACCCCAAGGATCGAACCAACAAGTTTCAAAGCTTCAACCGAGCACAAGAACAAAATTTGACCCATGCAACTCTTTTATTTGGATTTTTTTCTAGATTTATGGAAAGATAAAAACAAGATATGGATGGCTAAATCTATGAGCATCTCACCCATCGACTTATCAAACTCGCCCTCTCACTCGTCGGTATCTCACTCCCGAGCAATCAAGCCTTTATTTGAACAACTCTAACAAACATCTCACTGGAAAGAGTTAGATAAACGTGACCATTCCTCGGCCTCTCACTCCGGAATGGGGTGTCAAAATGGAATCTCACCAAATAAACCAAACACACACTTTTTTTCCAAAAATTATGAACTCAAAATCATATTTCTCATGAAACAGGTTTAGGCATTTTATAGCCATAAAACAAGCAACACTTAAAACAACAAATTAAAGACGGAAAACATGAAAAGTCTCTCGGGAATTGATGGAGAATTGTGACCAGCCACAGGGTGGAAAATGAGAGGTTGGATGTCATCATGAATTATCGAAACCCATTAATTTCCATTGAATTAACCCATTTGAATGCTCTTCAGCTACTCCATCTTCATTTAATGTATCGGAAAAACTATTTAGCTTTCGAAATACTGAAAGATTTCAATTTTTCAACCTGTTTTTGGATAATTTCTTTCAAAAAGATGTAGCCCTTCGAATTATCTTTCCAATAAGTACTCACGCACCTCCATCGGACCAATATAGCTCATGTTATGACTAGAACACCGAGCGTGTGTCGAAAGAGCTCGAATCACATCATCCTCCTCTCATTTGAAAAAGATTCGTCATCGAATCTTGCGTTGCCCTTCCAAAAAGAAGCATTACGCCCATTTACATTGGATATGTGTAAGATATCTCTTGATGGTTGATCCCGCGAAGACTCTCAAATCTGCATTGCCTTTCCACAAAGGTATGATACGCATACGCCCCTATACGTTGGATATGCGTAGTGCACTTCAATGGTTGCGACCGCGACGACTCTGAAAAGGGATGTGGATGAAAGTGATGGAATCACATAAAGCTTTGTGAACTTGATGGATTAGCTCTGATACCAAATGATACGACCCGAATGATCGAACCAACAAGTTTCAAAGCTTCACCCGAGCATGAAAATAAAATTTGACCCATGCAACTCTTTTATTTGGATTTTTTTCTAGATTTATGGAAAGATAAAAACAAGATATGCATGGATGACTAAATCTATGAGCATCTCACCCATCGACTTATCAAACTCGCCCTCTCACTCGTCGCATCTCACTCCCGAGCAATCAAGCCTTTGTTTGAACAATTCCAACAAGTATCTCACTGAAAAAAGAGTTAGACAAACGAGATCATTCATCGGCCTCTCACTCCAAAATGGGGTGTCAAAATGGCATTTCACCAAATAAACCAAACACACTTTTTTTTTCCAAAAATTATCAACTCAAAATCATATTTCTCGTGAAACAGGTATAGGCATTTTATAGCCATAAAATAAACAACAATTAAAACAACAAATTTGAAGGCCTCTCCAGCTACATGGAGAATTGTGACCCGCCACATGGTGGAAAATGAGAGGTTGGATGTCATTATGAATTATTGGAAACCATTAATTTCCATTGAAATAACCCATTTGAAGGCCTCTCCAGCTACTCCGTCTTCATTTAATGTATCGGAAAAACTGTTTAGCTTTTGGACTATTGAAAGATTTCTAATTTTCACCCTGTATTTGGATAATTTCGGCCAATTATTCTTCATGAAAGATGTAGCCCGAATAACATCAGATATACCCTTCGCTTGAAGTCACTTCTATTTTTTTAAAAAAAATTCTCGGAGCACTTTCAAGCGATAAACTTATATCAAATGTTAGTTGCAACATCACTACAGAGACAAACTTTTATAAAAGATTTATCGCCTAAATTTACCTTTATAATTTATAAAATTATCCGATCATATTGGGGCGACGAACTTATGAGGGTACACCCGTTACCTGAAACCACTTCTATTTTTTGGGAGACGAAAGTTCATCGCTTTCTAAATCTAACCGCCCGTCGCTTGAATACTAATGGGCGGACTTGGAAAGCCCTTGAGGTCTAACAACGTTTTCAGGCGACGAACATCTTGTTACCGTCGCCTGAATACTCGAGGGATGACGTCGATCAGAAGACACGTCAGGCGCCAATAGTTTGTCACCTGAATTCTCCAGCGATGAAAACCCCCTTTTAAGCGACGATTTAAATCCATTGTCTGAGATAGAGCTGGCAAATCGGTCGTTCGGGTCGGGTTCGGGTCAGGCTTGCTCGGGTCGGATCAATTCGGGTAAAATTTATGGTCGGGTATTAGTCGGATCGGGTATTGGTCGGGTCGAGTATTGGTCGGGTCGAGTATTGGTCGGGTCGAGTTCAAGTCAGGTTCGGTCATAATGAATTTTAGATTGGTCGGGTTTCGCGTTAAGTCGGGTCATGCCCATTCGGGTTCGGGTCAAAGCGGGTCGGTCTCGTTCGAGTTTCGGGTCAAGAGGCGGGTCGGTCTCATTTGAGTTTCGAATCAAAGTGGGTATAGCGGTATAGTTGGTTTGAGTTTTCGGTCGAATCATATTCGCCCCGTTTGGATAATTAGGTTGATTTTGACTCGGTTGAATACTGAAATATGTAATTTACTTAAAATAAATGATTTTGACTCGGTTGAATACTTGAATATGTAATTTTGACTCGGTTGAATACACTCATTGTTATTGACTCATCGGTTGTCGATCAATTTTCAAAAAAGTCATAATCGGAAATTCGATATTCGGCAATATCGTTCTCTTTTAAACATTTAAACCAATTTATCGGTGCTATAATTAAATCAAATTAATTGTGCATTTAGGTTTTAACATTATTTTAAGTAGCAAGTTGCAAATGGACTTATTTGTGGTTTGACTATATCATTGACCCATATCATTTTCAATGTCCATTTCATTTTTAGCTTTTGGCCCATTACTTTTTTTTTTATTATTATTATTACTAGTTTTTAACAAACCTAGATATAAATAAAAGGATATGTTGTTGGGTTGCACGCTATATCATCTGCAACGATTAATGAACTTTTAGCATTTCTGACTCGTAGTATGTATCGATGTTTTGATGCATGGATGTTGACTTACTTGACTCGTTGACTTATCTGCTTATCTATTGATATTACTTGGGTTCTTATTCATATGATAATAATTAACAAAAATAATTGGTGTTTTATATGTTAAAGTATAATCATAAACTTGTGTTAAAATAAAAAAAAACATTTAACATTCAAGTATTAAAATGTTGATGTTAAATAACCATTTCAGTTCGGGTCGGGTTGGGTCAGGTCGGGTCGAGTTGAGAGTCGGGTCGGGTTCATAGTCGGGTCGGATTTGGGTCGGGTCGGGTTTATCTGTGTTCGGGTATGTTTCGAGTCGGGTCAAGTTCGGGTCGGGTTCGGTTTCGGGTTCGGGTTATGAATGACTCCATATTTTCGAATTTCGGTCGGGTCGGGTCAGATTTTTCCATCTCTAGTCTGAGATGTAAACTGGCGTGATGTTGGAGTACATGCATTAATTATTTATTTTTTTGAAAAAAAAAAAGTGATGAAGCACCATGTAAAATAACTCAAAAACATTTTACCAAATGGAATTTCTTTCTCTAGCTAAAACAACCTATGTGATGGGCACAATTAAAAGTGTTTTGAGACATTAATTAATGGAACGTCATGCATGTATATGGGGAAGCCATACATAAGAGGGACCATGTTCATCTCTCCACTCTAATTGTGGATATGTGAAGGGTCCCACCAGGCCATTTCATACGTACGTTACGTATAAAGCCGGCCTCTTTTGCCAAGTCCTTTCTTGTAAAAGACATGTTTTTTGGGGTTGAAAAATTGTAACCTATACACATCTTTCATCTTTCATATCATATAATTCAATCGCTAACTAGTAACAATGGTAAATTCACATTTAAAGCGTTCGGCCAAATTGTACACAAAATAACAATGGTAAAACCTAACTAAGCCGGTTGAGTAGGAGAGGCCAGGGAGACAAAGAGGCCCATCATATAATGCCTATAAATATAAACAACCAATTGTTTTTTTTTTTTTTTTTGAGAGCACTAAGGGGGAAGCGAGGATCATAATAAGCTACTTATTTTACTATATACACCACACTCAAGAGACGCATGGTACAAGTATGGAAGGAGAGATGAGCTACAACACACCCCATTTTTTAATACAAAATATGTATTATACAGTTGAAATACACAATATAGAAATTGTCCCATTTGTATATGCCTTGCATTATTACCCCATAACACATGTTCGAAGCTCTCCTTAAATAGTCACTTTCAATTGATTTTCTTTTTCCTTTTATCAATAACGTTGTACATCTAATTCTATCTATTTTATAACTGTATAACTCTATTTCAATTTCATTACTGTATTTCTCTATTTTCATTCAATTTTTTTCCACAATAATTTTTCATCATGTCAATAGGGAATCTAGTACACCCATACTTTCATTCCTTATTCTGTCACTGGCATGATATTTTACATACAAATACCAACACCTTTTAAGTCACGCGTATGTGAAGTCAAGTGACATAGGATCTATTTAAAAAAAAATGGAAGATGTGGTGTAGGTAGTAAAAAAAAAATGGGTATATATATCACTTACGTTATAATTTAAGATAGTGTTGTAATTTTTTCCCCAATGAACTAAGTATTTAAAAATAGGATAGTCTGATTAATTAATATGAAATTATTAAAAAATTGATGTTTTATCAGTTTTAAAATAGTTAAAATGCGTGTGATAAAAAGTTTAGGGTGAGTTAGTGCGACTATGTCTTTGATGGGCATGCAATGCAATTTTTAAAAGTAATGAAATGGTGAAACAAATCGAAAAAATAAAAATATTCTGCCGAAGTTGATAAGCAATTAATTAGTATTATATAAACTAAAGACAAATTAATGGTTGAAAGTAGCTTGTTAGTAGAAGAATCAACCTCTTAAGTTAAATGGTTTTCACCGGGAAAAAAAACACTCTTAAATGGTTATATATATAATACTCGAGTCAAATGTATAATAGTTAAGTCCGATTGAATTAGACCAAGATGGGAATGAGACCAGTACACTCCCAAGTCCCATCAGCATTGTGGAAGAGGACGGAGACGGAGCGAACATGGTCCCAACCTGAAGATCGGAAGCGCCTCCAACGTACAAACAAGTAGAGACATATCTAATCAGTATGTGCATATCTCTACATACAAGAAATTGAAGTGAAAATGGGGGCAAAAGGGCATTAAATTTGAAAGAGGGTATAGATAGATAGGGGAATTGGCTATAGAGGGGGCTCCCATGTGCTTCATTTTAAGAGCAACAATCCAAAAAGGAAACATCCATTTCCCCACCCACAACTCCCTTTGTGCCCCCTTTGTCATCCTTCCTTTAATTCTCTTCTCCATCTTGCAACAAACACTTAACTGCTTAAGCCAATTCAAGATTACCTATGTCACTAATGTGGGGGAGGCCTTCCTCTTTTCTTGTCACCCTTCACTTCTCCTCTTTTATACATCTATATGCATGTTGAATCACTCCAGCGCATTTTTGGAAGACGACACCAACAACCCAATTAATCCCGCGATTAATTAAGCGGAGTTTGGGGGGTCAGAATGTACGCACTCTTTCCCCGAACAAGTCGATAGATCGAGTCTTTCTGATAGACCCAAAACAATAGGATACAAGGACCTCACATAAAGTAAAATAGACTGTAAAGAAGCAGAAGATATTACAAAATCGAAACTGAAACGCAAGATATTCATTCTTCGGTCAACTTTCCTATCAAGAACACAACAAGTTGGGGCTTAGTCCCCAGGGTCTCCTTTGACACTCAAATAAGTGTTTGTGTTATCGTTCATCGAGAGCCCCTTCTAATATTATTAGAGTGGCCTCCTATTAAATAATATAGATTAGAGTTTGATGAGAGGTTTACCATGTAAAAGACGAGAATTGGAAATACGTTCAACCCAAAAAACCAACCGAAACTAAAATATTGAATCTGGTTAAGAAACCCCAAAGTGTGTGTGTATATATATACATATATACATATATACATATATACAGTGTATATATATACAGTGTATATACATATATACATATATACATATATACATATATACATATATATATACATATATATATATACATATATACACATATATATATGATGGAGATCGTCCACTTCATTTTGTAACACTAAATTATTTTAGGATTTATTTGAGTTTAAAAAAAAATTAAAAATTATATTCATATTCCAATTATTTGTTTTTATATGCTTATAAACTTTTATCTTAAAAAAAGATGTAAAATTAAAGGGGAAATAGCAGAAAACCACCCCTTAAATATGAGTCTTTGCAGAAAACCACCCATTAAAATTGAAAGTGCAGAAAACCACCCATTAAACCCATTTTGTAGGTAAATCGCCACCCATAACCCTTTTTCCGTTAGATTGGTGTTTAAAACGGTGAAAAGTAATTTTTACCCCTCCCTTTTAATGTTATTTTAATGAGAGAAAAATGTATGAATTGAAATAAGTTAATAAAATATATTTATCCATCCCGTTTAATAAGAGAAAAAGGTATGTTATTCTATTAAAATAACATTAACAAGGATGGTAATTAATTAAAACAACCGGCCCTAGTGAGATGAAGATTGGTGTCCAGACACAGAATCAAAAATTAAAATTTCAATAGGTTGAGTAGATTATATTCCATCTATACATAATTTTTATTAAAAACAACCTTATTCTAATAAAAAAAAATACATATATAATTTTTTTTATTAATGTTTTCTTAATATTTCACTTATATTTTAATTTATGAAAAATTGGATGGACTGGAGCGAACGAACCCCAACCTGCCCTTGCATCTGTGTTTGGCTGGTGATAATTACCACTAATGGCCAAATACTATTATTTGGTTAATTGTAAAGGCTACATAGTAATTAGATAGAAGAGTCTAGATCATATATCGATCTACACTGTTCCCATCTCTTCTTGAATACTTTGTGTACTGCTATAATTATGAGAAGGATGAAAAATAAATAACAACAAATGATAATTAAGTAACACAAGAGAGACACAGAGGCCCAAAGAATATTGCTCACATTACATGTTTGAAACAAAAATAGCAAAAATATTGTACTAGCTACACAACCAAAGTGACCCATTCACATTTAATTTTTCAATTAAACAAGGGAACATGTTTTCCTATCATTGTTTTTATATCATCAAAAGGACACCGGCCAATTTCGAGTTCAATTCCTGATGGCCCCTTTTCAAATCCCTCTAATTTAATGTATTATATGTGAGTTCTCTATATGTAAACAAAAATATATTTTTCGCTCTGCCAAAATTTTAGTTATATACTGACATTAGTTGCTTAGCTCAGTAATTGATGACCTTTTTAAGTTGGAAGATCTTTCATAGATCTTAAAAGGCTAATCGAACTTGAACCCCGAGTAATATAAGGCCACGTTTGGTATCGATATCTAGATATTAAGATATCAATATCGGTATCGGTATCGGTATCAAGATATCGATATCGGTTGAAATCATAATATCAAGATATCGGTATCGGTATCAAGATATCGATATCGGGCGATATCGATATTAACTATTAAGTGATACCTCCCTAAAAAATCAGTATATCAAAATAAGCCAAATTTGATATCTAGATATCAAGTGATATCGATATCTGGCGATACCAAACACATATATCAGATATCACTTGATATCAAGTGATATCTTTGGGATACCAAACACTAGATATCGATATCACTTAAACACTAGATATCAAATCTCGAGTGCTGATATCCTATATCTAGATATCAATACCAAACGAATATAATGATGGATTGAGGGTTTTATATATAAAGGTTTTTTTTACAGTAGGCAAAAGATTGGATGTACTACCGACATCCATGATCATCTCGCAAGATGATGTTCTGGAACTCACAACAACAAGCACTCAAAATAAAAGTACAATTGAACTGAGATTTAGCAATAAAATCAGCTGCTCCATTGGCCTCTCTATAGTAATGCTGAAAAGTGATGCTCTCAAAATCTCTTCTTAATGAATAGATCTCTTGGACTATTTGAATGACCTCCCATGTGATATTGTTTGCATGATTGATGGCGTCGATGATAATAGGACAATCACTCTCAATTATCAATCTTCGGATCCCCATCTCGGTTGCCAGTCTTATACCTGTATATACAACAAAAGCTTCTGCCAAAATGACAGAACCCATCCTAACGTTACATTTATGTAACCGAATAACTTGACCGTCATTATTCCTCACAACACAACCAACATGTGGTTGAGTGTTACTTTTTACCAAAGCATCTACATTGATCTTAACTACATCTATTGGAGGACATTTCCACATCATTTTATCAGGAGGCCAAACACGTTTAGGTAATTTGGATTTAACCTGACTTTTATTCCAACAAGAGATATTATCACTAGCTCGAGTTAACACAGAGATCATACCCGCATCAGAAGTATTGCGAAAAATAATTCTATTTCTGAGCTCCCAAATTGAATGTCATAAATGACATAAATCTGTAAAATCTGGATTAAGAGCCCTAGTAATTTGACAATTAAACAATAAATGATTTGTATCTTCTATATCAGAATTACAAAGAGAACAAGTACTAGGAACTCTATTTATATATCTATTTAACCGGACAGTTGTTGGCAAGATATCCAAAAAAAATTCCAAATGAAAATTTTAATATTCTGAGGGATATTAAGTTTCCAAATCCAATTTGCTGGAATTTTCTTCATATTCCTAGTTTTATAAAGCGGGGATGTGGATTTAACAGTAAATTTTCCATTATTACTGTAAATCCAAATGAACTTGTCTGGGATATCAGTTACATGAATATGATATTAGTAATTGCTTGAACAATATGAGAAGGAAAGATAGAATTTAACTTATCAGTATCCCAAGATTTGGTATTTGTAAATAAGTCGCAAACTTTTATATTAGGATTACGATCATTCCGAAACCTATGTAGATATTGCGCATCTACCCAAATGTCATACCATACATTTATGGTTTTCCCATTACCAACTAACCAGAGCAATCCTTTAGAGAAAAGATCTCTAATATTAAGAAGCCTACCAAATTGCCAAGAAGTTTTGAATCTACCTCTTTCCATAACAGATTGGATATTGTTTATAAAGAAAATTTTTGCATTGGCCTTAGATAAGTCGAGATCAATACTTTCGAAACTTATCTTTTTTATGAGATACTCCCTCTGTTAATTAAAACATATCGTTTTATACATTTGTACATTTTTTAAGAAAGTAAATAAAAATACATTTATAACCCTAATTATTACTTTCCTTTTTCACTTTATTGAAAACTACAACTAACAAATCCCTAATAATTACAACAGTAATTTTGGAAAGTGAACACCAAAATATCTAAAACGACATGTTTTTCTTAACAATATTTTACTTTTAAAACGACTTGTTTTTCTTAACAGAGGGAGTATGATTTAACTCCCTTCAATTTTTCCTCTTTTTTTTTATTGGTCAGGTTGGCTGGATTTGATTATGGCTGACACGATACCATGTACGGTGTACCGTATCAATACCATTCGATATGTAATTTTCACTACTACGTACCAACCAAAGTTGTCGGTAAGATTAACTCCAATGATTGTGTGTAAATGTGTATATGTATATTTTTTAGACATTTTTTAGCTCAATTGGTTGCTTTTAGGGTGTGCAAATGTGCATATTTGAATATATAATGTGCATTTGAGCACATCACGTCCATATGTGCGAAAACTTTTTCAAAAAGTAAGATAATTTAATTGGTGTACTTTTTATGATTTTTGTTTTCTTTTTTGTTTTAAATTAATTGTATTTTGAATGGTATGTTAAAAATCCACATTTGACCATTGGAGAAAAATACCAAAAAGAGATGAATGAAGAGTAAACAAACACACGTTCGAAGATATCATTTGTAAATCTAAAGAACAATTAAGTAAATGGCGTGCAAATGCTCTATCACAACAGGGGTGTGCAATCTTAATCAACTCTAATTTATCAGCAAAGTCGTTGTTTATTATGCAAAATTTCATGCTCCCTGCCGGAATGCACAAAGAACTTGACCAGATTAATCGTAATTTCTTTTCGAATAAGGATCTTCAACATGGGCCGCTCATAAGCTGGGATAGGATTTGCAGACGAAAACAATGTGGGGGATTAGGGATTCGAAAATCAAAATAGATGAATGAAGCCCTCCAAATGAAACTCTTATGGAAGATTCGGCTGAACCGAATAATGTCTAGGTTACTTTGATTAGACACAAATATTTTCGCTCTGCCAACATTTTCGAATACACGAAAAGTGGGGATGTCTCCTGGCAGTGGGCCAAGTTGACAACTCTAACCGACAAATTTAAGACGGGCCTTATTTAGTCAGTTGGAAATGGAAATCAATCAAGTGCTGGACCGATAATTGGATAACAGCCTCCTCTCTACTGTCTAGAGATAATTGTCCCCAAATCAATAACATGGAGGAAACTGTCACTATTATTTGTGGGGGGGGGGGGTAGATGGTGGACGGAGAAGTTACAATATGCGCTACCTAATTGCATAGTAAATGAAATTCTAGACATTCCGCTACCCGCTTCTCATTTTGAGGATCGGCTTTACTGGTGACCCGATAGAGCTGGGTGGTTTACCACTACAATCACATACAAATTAGTAATAGCTCATTCATCCCTACACTTAGACAACAATGCCTGGATATGGAAAGTGAAGATTCCACCAAAGGTTAAAAAATTTCTTTAGAAGGTTTCTCAGGATGATCTCTCAACTGCCTCTAGGCTTTCCTGTCGGGCTGCGTCAATCCCTTCCACGTGTAGTCTATGCAACGGTGCGGTTGAAGAGGAAGTCCACCTCCTGCTGGAATGTCCCTTTGTACGCTCTATCTATCAATTCCCTTTTCATGTACAATCAACTATCACAAGCATGATAGTTCATTCTCGTGATATTAAACCTATCTTGTCGTTCATTGGGAACAATCTCAATTCGTCGGCCAAGCAGGTGCTTGCCTTTTCTCGGTGGTCTGTCTGGTATATTTGAAACCAACATTTGTTTCGGTAGGTCCCCATTTCGCGGAAAGACATAGTTTTACGCTTGATTAACACCCACATCACTAATTGGAGTAAAACAGCCTTGCTAGAGGCTGGTTTAGACGAGGAATTTCTCATACTTCCACATAACTCCTGTAACGGCCCGGGATTATGATTCCCGAGTTACGTTTCGAGGGATAAAACCCCTCGTTAGGATCTTGCGCTCCGAGTACAAGTTGAAGGTTTGAAACCGAAGATTTGTAGTTTAAAGTGGGATTTCACACCCAAATCTAGAAGGTCCGTTGGAGACCCCGGGGCAAACCCATGTACCTGTCCTAAGTCTACAACGCGGGAAATCGTTTATCATGCAAAGGGCATAGGTTCTGAAAACGATACAACGGGCGCCACGGCAGAGCCGGGTCAAAACAGAATATAAATAGGGAGAAATCCCAAAACATGAATCTGGTGAAGTCAGGTTTCAAACACTCACTCTCCGCCATATGAATGGACCCCGTCATAATAGCATAAAATCAAGCAGTGTATCGGGTACCTGAAACTATACCACCAAGTCAGGCCAAGAGTCCGCCCGCGGGTCCTCTGACCGCGCTGAGGACATATAATACGCCTATACCTAGAATAAAGGATGCCTTCATGCAATACTGGAATATTAACCACACTATCATGTTCCTAATTCATATGTGCAGAATATTAAGTAAGGCCTTAACAAAGAATACCAAGTGGTATATCCCTCTTCTACCACCACCCCCCTTACAGATAGGGTGGAGACTAGCCAGTTCGATGGTATATCCCTCTTCTACCACCACCACACAATATTCACAATCACAGAGTATCACCTAGTACATAATGGAATATACATAAGTCTACATCCAACTATTAAGCACTCAAGCACACCTCAATCATTAGAACAAGTAACATATTATGGAAGTCATTTCATCGCATCATCCGCTCCTCAAGACTACATCGTTTTCCATAAATCATTGATAAACCAATTCCACATGTTCATATATATCATTTCCGCATATACCTCAACGGTTCATCAAAATCATAAGACATAATTTGTGTGATATAAAATCCTACTAGATCGTCGTAATTATCCAACATTTAATCTCATATAATAATTCACCACAAGTCATGCTATTAGTCATACACATCATAATGTTAGTCAAACGATCATATTATCATGCTAGTTAGTCATCGAATAAGTCTTATTCCCAAGTTAGTTTCAGAACCGTTTCAAATCCCAGTTAAATAGTTAAGTATTCCGACCCTTGAAAATAATCGCCAAATTCCCTTTTAAATTTATTTATTAGATTACTTCCCAACCTTGAAATTCTTTTCCAAATTATTTATAAATCTTGAAATCCCAATAATATATCTTAAATCTCAAATACCATTCATTTAACACTTTTATAAATTATTTCCAAATCCCCCTAAAATCTCGACCATTTTTATTTAATAAATCAACCCTTATAATTCTTTCAAAATATAATAATTTATCTTTTAAATCCTCAATTACTATTATAATATATTTTAATTACCGTTAATTAGTTAAATAATAAACGGATAACCCGAACCGTACCGAACCGAACCGAACCCGTTTAAATAATCTAAACCGGTTAAATAACAAATATATATATATATACAATGTTAGTAAAGAAGACGAAGCTCCCGCCATGTAGGTTGTCTTCCTCCCCGGATTTCCAAAGAAGACGAAGCTCCCGCCATGGATTTGGCCGATGGAGCTCGACCTCGCCGGCAACGTCCAGTCGTGGCTCACCGGCTCCGACTCCATGGACCCGCCCCACCCTCAGCTCGCTCGCTCTCCCTTTCACGTGCCTGCTGCTCCCGCGCTCTCGCCTCACGCTCTCGGCTCGGTGTTGCTCGCCCACGCCTCTCTCGAGCTCGCCGGAGTTCTCGAGCTAACCCAATCGTCCCGCAGTCAGCCCTCGCTCACTTCCGACTAATCTAAACATCGAAAAAGACTAAAAAAAACGAATCGAAACGAGTATAATTTTGGAGCTCACCGAGATGGATTTTTCGCGACTTCGGAGCTCTCGATCGGAGTTCTGGGCTTCGTCGGTGGCTCGCGATGGCTCGTCGGACCTGTACCGGACATGGGTGAGTGTGTTGATGAAGACCGAAGGTGATTTCGATCGGAAACGAAGGAGAACGGCTTACCGGAACGAGGCTTCCCGAAACAGAGCAAGGAGGCTGTTCAGTGGCTCGTCGACGGCGCTGGTGGCTCCGATGCTGCTGGTGGCGCCTTGGCGGATGCTGGCGGCGCTGGTGGTGGTCCGGCAACGACGGAACGACGGCTAAAGGTGGTGATTGGCGGTGATTGATGAAGCATCGGGGAGCTAGAGGTGGCGGCTCGGTGGCGTTGAAACAGGGGAACCCGAGGGGTGGTGCTGACCCGCTGCTACTGGAAACGGAGAGAGAGGCTTGAGGGCTCTTGACTCAGCTTCAATGGAGGATGGGAGGAGGCGACGAGCAAGGTGGGTGGCGTTGGGGTTCCTGGCTCTCGACAAAATAGGGGCGAGAGATGGAGGAAAGGTTGACGGTGAAAGATGGTGATGGAGAGCAGGTGAAGGGAATGGGGTGATCCTCAATGGCTTATGGAGGGAGATAAGTTGATTTGAAAGGGTATGGTGAGGTAAGGTGAGGGAGTGGTTGAAGATTGGGTGTTGAATTGGTTAATAAATACCCGGAATTAAATTCTGAATACGTGAATTTCGGATACTAAAATTAGTTCTTGAATGTTAGTTTCTCTGACTCTCGCTTTCTCGATCAATTAGATTTTTAAAATAGACAAGGATATCGTCATCCGATAATTATTTTAAATTTGAGCCGGAATCCGTTAAACGAGCTTTTAATTTGATTTAAATTCATTTTTAATCCTCTTTTTCCGAACAATTAGGATTTTGAAAATCCGAGCCTTTACATCATCCACCTCTAAAAACAAGTCTCGTCCCCGAGACAAAAATCATTTTAAAATAGGGGATGAAGTTTGAAATTGGTGAGTCCAAGGATCATGTCATTGACCCCGTAAGTATCTCATAAGTGCCCCTGTGAGATCCTCACAGTAGCGTTGCCGTGATCATAATATCCCCAATAGACCGTAGCAAGAATGTGATATGGGCCCCTACCACATCCTTACTCCGACTCCTCGGTCATATCATAACTCAAAACATCACAACGTCCTGTCTAAAACACCGTTCAAAACTTCAAGTTCAGCATTAGTCAAAAGCATTCCTAACCTCTTCACTCATCCTACCATCAACTTCTAAAGGCTAATCTCATATTCTCTTCCTAGGTTCTAAGACATAATCAAGGTTCAACAGTTCAATTTCTATCATTTCCATCATCAAGCATATTGTATATATATATCGAATAACAATAGCACCTCACGTCTAATAGCATAACATAATCACCTCAAGAATAGCCACATAGCATAGCATATCTAGCATCGTATCATATATGGTAGAATTTATCACATCATCTCACGGAAGTTACACATCATATCAATCATATAAGCACGCTATATCAATTAGATAAGTACATCATACTCATTCTAACTACCAAGCGTCATCGAATTAGAGGTAAACAACTACTTTCGTACAGTAGCATTCCATCGAGTTCAGGGATAACTATGTTAGTACTACAGTTCCCTATTGTCAACGGCAACACATCATATAATCAACATAGTCTATAGCATAAAATTCGCACCACATTCGGCCCCAAGTAAAGCATACGCTAGATCACATCATCCAGAGAACCTGCCTATAACTACCAATCATGACGAAACACGACCACTACCCATCAACTCTTGCATTAATTAAGATTAAATTCACCAAGTTCTACCAACTCCAACCACTTCGACATCCCAATCTAAAGTCATTCCTTCCATTCGACCATTTAAACCTATCTCTCGGGGTTCCCAAATCACAACATTCCCTTATTCCGACAAGCTGAACAACTCGGTCTACTACCAAGACTCCATATATAATACGTCCTTGCCCCAGGGGTCCTCTATTAGTCTCATCTTTACCCTCTAAGAGAAATTCTATATCCTCAACTAAACCTCTCTCACGATTGATCTAGACACCTCTTAACAATCTCGCTTACTCTTTCTAGGCTCTCAAGACTCCGCCTGAACATCATCCCCCAAAGAGATATCTCGAATCACCTTGCTAACCTGATCATATTCCACGCACTACTGACCACTCTCACCAACCATCCACCTCTAAGAATCCAACACATACTAATCATCTTACACCTATCACTCTCGACCAGCTCTAATGCAGAATCCATCTCGTGCTACTCCCAACCACGAATTACCAAGACCCTCATCACCAATGCCTATCCTGAAAGACCGGCCAATGATTTTACCTACTCATCCCATTCCAGAACTCACGAAACCTGAACCACTCAAGTTACCACTCCTTCACCAACCTTCAAAAATCTCTTATCCTCTAGCATCCTCGATGCCTTCTGCTTTGCCTAATTCCCAAATCTATACTCATAATCTCCCTATCTCAACCTTAAGCCCACAGTCTTACTAGGAATCTCAACTACATCCTTGCCTAACTACCAGCCTTTCCTCGAAGATTCATCTCACATCCTCAAATACCTCAATAGTCACAATAACCTCCACTCATAAATCTCGATTCATTCCCTATGCCAAAATCCTCCAACAACGATCTAGAAATCTTTCACTCATAATTTCCCCAAACATTACCAATCCTATCTAAACAACCCCAAATACTCATCATACGACCAACCCTGATGTGAATAACCTAATATCCTCGATCGATAAATTCCCAAACAACCTCAAACTACTCTTCCTTGGCAATTCCTCACCTCACCCCTTACCGAAATCGCTCCCACGCACAACACACATCACCTAGTCCCATATTCTACGATTCCTCAGACGTTACTTAATCGATCATCCTCGACACCGCCCACGATCCGCTCCTAGACTATCTAGACACCCTCCTTAGCACACCAATCCGTCTCACAACACCTTCCCTCAAAAATCCCCCGATCAACTCCTAGCTCGCCCATCCACCTCTAGAACTATCCTAACTACCTCTACCCACACCCAAACTCAAGATCACCCTAATGAAACTAGTCTAGACCCAAACCGACCACTATCTTATACTACCCACCCACACTACCTACCTAGACTACCACATCTCACTAGGACATTTCCCTCGAAGTCTCGCCATACTACTCCACTCCTCACCTAAGACATGCATGGAGCTCAACTATACTCACTGACCACTATCTCCGACCAGTCCCAACTCACTCGACTCTACCGAAGCTAACGCATCCATCCTGCATACCCTTTCGCCCATCTCATGACCAAGAACAAAGACTTCAATCCCTCTGCCACTTTCCGACCTAGCTTACCGAAGAATCTCTCAACTCGTGCCCAAGAAGAAGCACCACCAGACATATAACCCATAACCTACTCACCAGTAAGTCAGTATACCAAGCACCAAGGCACATCATCATAGAAACACGTTAGTCAGGCAATCATTGCTACTAGTTCAGCACATCCGTCATCACGCATTCAATTATGTCAGTTCTTGGCCTATCACACAACATCAATTCCGATTAGTATAGAAGAATCCACGATTGAATTAAGAACGTCCTTCCTTGAGTCATCTAAGAGAATCACGTACGCGGCTACCATTTTTCAAATGTGTTCGTTCTTTGTATACTTTTGGCGACGTCAGTCCTGTGGTCTATGGGTCATGGACCTATCACACTTCCGTTGCGCCGCTCCGGTGCCACTTGGTCGTCGGTTCTTTCTCGCATGTCGGCGCTCATCGAAAGATCGTAAGGGTTAGTAGTTACGGAGATAGGGGAGAGACAAGGGCGGACAACACAACTTCCTTAACATGGACCAGGACTAGGGACGACGAGACCAAGGAGGAGATCCCAACCCGAGAGTTACAACGATGCCCTTATAATTGTGGCACGCAAACATATAAAATTCAAGAGGTATCGTCACATTATTTCACACTAGTATGCACCTATCTCAAGGAATATCGTTTTATGCATTCATAACATGTTCATATAATCATCTTTATATGTGCGCAGAACAAGCTAGCAACCTATCATTTCATTCACCAATCATGCTTGAGAGACCAAGAACATGTATGCAAAGACTAAGATGGGACATATATGGCATAAGTTATGCAAGACCTAAAAAACATCACAAGATATCATATGCACAACTTATCACTCATTTAGAGACACAATTAAGCAAGTCTTAATGTTACGGGGTTGAGACAAGCATGCTAAGATGTACCATAAAAAAAAACATGTTAAGGGTATATTCAGTTCATGCAGGGTTGGTATAGCAAATATCTCATCACATACATCCATATCCGCATATTAAGACTAGGACGTCACACAATTATACGAGGGCCTATAACTGGGAGGTATATGTCTTACATGATACTAGCAATACTCCTTAAACATGTACACAGTCAACGAGGTCCGATTAGGTTAATTTGGCATGCTAAGTCATCTGATTCACGTGTTAAACATGCAACGAGAGTTGACCCCACTATCATGGACCTAGTTCATGGGGAGACAGTAATCATGGGAATTCAATACATACGGCACATACATCCACTCATGAGTGCAACCATGCAAGGTACGAGGCAAGTCATGCTGAATTATACCAATATACAATTTCATGAAATCACAAGGAGGGTATCATTATAACTTGACATAATTCTCTAAGGGCAATCACCGACTCTTCACCCTGTTTCCCCGTGGGACACTAGTATGACTGGTTTGGTAGAACACGAAGACATTTACACTGTTTCCGAGAGAAGATGGTAGAATTCGTGTTTAGACTCGTTTGGCAAGGAGACACGGTTGACCATTACGAGACTCAAGAGGGGTGACTCCATAAGACAATGCACTCATAACTTGGAATATTGTCGATCATCAACCTCAGATCACCCTCACATCATACATAATCCCCGGAAGTAGTTAGTTGACCGACCCAATTGCCCGTAGAGAACGTTGACATTAGGTATGAGACTCGATGAACATCTATGGTTGGAATACAAATAGGACTCAAGTCAAAAGGAACGGACACTCTCGACCCTTACTAACACATCCAAGTGCTTTGGTGGGACGGACGATGGAATCGGGATTATCAAGGGGGTTGTACTATGGAATAACTATTCCGACAAGACAGAAAATCTGATTACATAAGGACAAGGTTCCCTCCCGCTATCCCGTTTAAACATACAGTCATTCAACACATGATTCAAGTCAAGGCATACTAATTAGTTCGCTACCCTAAGCACAATAGAGCACTCATCACGGAAGCAATCAACAAGATTAATATGATCCTCTTCAAGGAGGATCGCCCTCGGGCCCAATTGCATATATGTATATATATAAACGTAAGCATAGAGCCGATCTATGCCGTCCTTCGAGGGACGGCTGACCGGAGGGGCAAAACCTCACGGCCTCCTAACTCAACACTCCAACCTCCGTGGTGTTCCTTGGAGTCTTCTAGGCCCATCTGTAAATAAAAGCTAGTATTTTCTCTACCGTTCCCCGAATTCTACATCCATAAGGGATGTCTACCGCTTGGGTCTCTACCCACGAGATTATTTCCCCTTTATTCATTTTAGGTTTTAAGTCCAATTAAATTCATTTTGCCCTTTATAAAATATTTTCCAAAACCATTTAAAAACATTGGGCGATTTACAAAACCTCTTCAACCTATTGTACTCGGATTGCTAAACCTCAGCTCTGATACCACCTTTGTAACGGCCCGGGATTATGATTCCCGAGTTACGTTTCGAGGGATAAAACCCCTCGTTAGGATCTTGCGCTCCGAGTACAAGTTGAAGGTTTGAAACCGAAGATTTGTAGTTTAAAGTGGGATTTCGCACCCAAATCTGGAAGGTCCGTTGGAGACCCCGGGGCAAACCCATGTACCTGTCCTAAGTCTACAACGCGGGAAATCGTTTATCATGCAAAGGGCATAGGTTCTGAAAACGATACAACGGGCGCCACGGCAGAGCCGGGTCAAAACAGAATATAAATAGGGAGAAATCCCAAAACATGAATCTGGTGAAGTCAGGTTTCAAACACTCACTCTCCGCCATATGAATGGACCCCGTCATAACAGCATAAAATCAAGCAGTGTATCGGGTACCTGAAACTATACCACCAAGTCAGGCCAAGAGTCCGCCCGCGTGTCCTCTGACCGCGCTGAGGACATATAATACGCCTATACCTAGAATAAAGGATGCCTTCATGCAATACTGGAATATTAACCACACTATCATGTTCCTAATTCATATGTGCAGAATATTAAGTAAGGCCTTAACAAAGAATACCAAGTGGTATATCCCTCTTCTACCACCACCCCCCTTACAGATAGGGTGGAGACTGGCCAGTTCGATGCTATAATCATATCAAATCTCATCATCATATCATATCTCATCATCATATCATATCTCATCATCATATCATATCTCATCATCATATCATATCTCATGCCCATCTCGTATCTCGTGATATATATAAATGACTCGAGAAGGACAACACCCGATGAAGCTGGGCTGCCCTATGACCCTAGCAAGGACTCTAGGACTCACAGATAACGGCCGTTCTGTATTCAAACGCATATAGAATAAGGATGCTCATTCGTAAATGCAACTCCTAAGCATGATACTGCATGATGCTCTTATGCATATGCAACACCTACATACTATATGACACATCAAGCAGGAGGTACTGGTTACTGAGTAAGCCCCGGAGGACTTACCTGGCTAGCAGATCGGCAACAGGAGAATCCAGCACACAATATTCACAATCACAGAGTATCACCTAGTACATAATGGAATATACATAAGTCTACATCCAACTATTAAGCACTCAAGCACACCTCAATCATTAGAACAAGTAACATATTATGGAAGTCATTTCATCGCATCATCCGCTCCTCAAGACTACATCGTTTTCCATAAATCATTGATAAACCAATTCCACATGTTCATATATATCATTTCCGCATATACCTCAACGGTTCATCAAAATCATAAGACATAATTTGTGTGATATAAAATCCTACTAGATCGTCGTAATTATCCAACATTTAATCTCATATAATAATTCACCACAAGTCATGCTATTAGTCATACACATCATAATGTTAGTCAAACGATCATATTATCATGCTAGTTAGTCATCGAATAAGTCTTATTCCCAAGTTAGTTTCAGAACCGTTTCAAATCCCAGTTAACTAGTTAAGTATTCCGACCCTTGAAAATAATCGCCAAATTCCCTTTTAAATTTATTTATTAGATTACTTCCCAACCTTGAAATTCTTTTCCAAATTCTTTATAAATCTTGAAATCCCAATAATATATTTTAAATCTCAAATACCATTCATTTAACACTTTTATAAATTATTTCCAAATCCCCCTAAAATCTCGACCATTTTTATTTAATAAATCAACCCTTATAATTCTTCCAAAATATAATAATTTATCTTTTAAATCCTCAATTACTATTCTAATATATTTTAATTACCGTTAATTAGTTAAATAATAAACGGATAACCCGAACCGTACCGGACCGAACCGAACCCGTTTAAATAATCTAAACCGGTTAAATAACAAATATATATATACAATGTTAGTAAAGAAGACGAAGCTCCCGCCATGTAGGTTGTCTTCCTCCCCGGATTTCCAAAGAAGACGAAGCTCCCGCCATGGATTTGGCCGATGGAGCTCGACCTCGCCGGCAACGTCCAGTCGTGGCTCACCGGCTCCGACTCCATGGACCCGCCCCACCCTCAGCTCGCTCGCTCTCCCTTTCACGTGCCTGCTGCTCCCGCGCTCTCGCCTCACGCTCTCGGTTCGGTGTTGCTCGCCCACGCCTCTCTCGAGCTCGCCGGAGTTCTCGAGCTAACCCAATCGTCCCGCAGTCAGCCCTCGCTCACTCCCGACTAATCTAAACATCGAAAAAGACTAAAAAAAACGAATCGAAACGAGTATAATTTTGGAGCTCACCGAGATGGATTTTTCGCGACTTCGGAGCTCTCGATCGGAGTTCTGGGCTTCGTCGGTGGCTCGCGATGGCTCGTCGGACCTGTACCGGACATGGGTGAGTGTGTTGATGAAGACCGAAGGTGATTTCGATCGGAAACGAAGGAGAACGGCTTACCGGAACGAGGCTTCCCGAAACAGAGCAAGGAGGCTGTTCAGTGGCTCGTCGACGGCGCTGGTGGCTCCGATGCTGCTGGTGGCGCCTTGGCGGATGCTGGCGGCGCTGGTGGTGGTCCGGCAACGACGGAACGGCGGCTAAAGGTGGTGATTGGCGGTGATTGATGAAGCATCGGGGAGCTAGAGGTGGCGGCTCGGTGGCGTTGAAACAGGGGAACCCGAGGGGTGGTGCTGACCCGCTGCTACTGGAAACGGAGAGAGAGGCTTGAGGGCTCTTGACTCGGCTTCAATGGAGGATGGGAGGAGGCGACGAGCAAGGTGGGTGGCGTTGGGGTTCCTGGCTCTCGACAAAATAGGGGCGAGAGATGGAGGAAAGGTTGACGGTGAAAGATGGTGATGGAGAGCAGGTGAAGGGAATGGGGTGATCCTCAATGGCTTATGGATGGAGATAAGTTGATTTGAAAGGGTATGGTGAGGTAAGGTGAGGGAGTGGTTGAAGATTGGGTGTTGAATTGGTTAATAAATACCCGGAATTAAATTCTGAATACGTGAATTTTGGATACTAAAATTAGTTCTTGAATGTTAGTTTCTCTGACTCTCGCTTTCTCGATCAATTAGATTTTAAAAATAGACAAGGATATCGTCATCCGATAATTATTTTAAATTTGAGCCGGAATCCGTTAAACGAGCTTTTAATTTGATTTAAATTCATTTTTAATCATCTTTTTCCGAACAATTAGGATTTTGAAAATCCGAGCCTTTACAACTCCAACCCCTCGAAAACGAATAAGAACCAAAGAAGGATTTTGTGGCGCAGACCCCTAATGGGTACGCTTAAGCTTAATTTTGATGGATCAACGCTAACAAATAATAAAAGTACGGGACTAGAATGGTCAACCAATACAAACGTATTATCAAAAACTTGGTAAACAAAGCCCTCTAAAAGCGGAAGCACTTGCTCTTAAAATGGGAATCCAACACGTTTTTCAACTCAATATTGACAAAATTCACATCGAATGCGATTCTAGTATAATCATTGACCACTTAAACATAAAAACTAAATGTCCTTGGATAATTGAGCTAATTTTATCTGACGTAAAACTTCTTCTATCGACTTTGAAAGAAGTTTCCTTCTTTCATGTGCCCTATTTGGGCAATAGAGTAGCTGATAAGGTTGCACACCTTTGCCACTCTGCCCGAGGAGTCGATATTCACAACGATTTAGGTCTTTTAGACCTCATCCGCAAGGATGCTGCCGGGTAGAGCTTTCTCGTCCAAATCCTTTCCTAATTAAAAAAATACCAAAAAGTAAGGTGTATTCACACATTTTGTGCAAATGTATACATTATAGGCAAACCCATTGTGGATAGTCTTAGGGTTTAGGGTACCAAAAATGTCGGTTATCGAACATCCGGTACCGTAGTTACCGACAGTCTCGTTCAATTTTCATTTACGTGGTTTTATGTATGTTAACCCACGGTATCGAAACAACGAAATAGGTAACGGTTACCACGGTACCACGGGATTACACTATTACCGGTAGGGATAAAGGGAGATGTGTGTGTGTGTGTTCGGTACCACGGTACCACGGGATTTGAAGTTTGCATACCGTATACCGTACCGATATTTGTCGATACCGACCTTTCAGTTATCGATTTTTTCAGTTACCGACTTCTTGGTAACCATCTTATGTTGGTACGGTTGATAATCGGTTGGTAAGGTAATTTTTGTACCACGGTCCAACCCTAGATTTGATGGAGGAGTGGAACGTTCGGTCACATTTTCCTTTTTTAAAATCTCAAGTTTTAGTTTTAGGGATGAAAATTGATTAAGTCTTCTTCCTCTTATCTTCTTTAAAAAATGGATGTAAGTTTCTATGGTGATTCCAAGCTACCATTGACGAGTGCACGCAATTGAAAGTTGTTGTGTAATCTTAGGGTGTGACTCTAACTACTGACTTGCATCACATGTCAGAGCAGAATCACTTTCAAGGCAGTCATTTTCATTTTATATAATGTCACACACCAAGCTACGAAGAGCTACGATTTTAATTGATTTTCAATTGTGGTTTTTAACTAGATTCAGGGCATATATCTTCAATCATGCTAGCAATATCATTTGGTTTAAATTGTTCTAATTGGAGAGCAATACGTGTCGAGTTATATCAATTATAATCTTATCAAAAATTTATCATTTTAAGGTCGGGATTTATAATTTCACACAAAAGGTAATGTATAGATATAGTTCCATTTGACCTTATAAACCACAAGTTATTACTGTTAATCTCTAGTCGATGTTGGAGGGCAGTCTGACCAATGTCAAATCTATCTATTTACCCCCTTGCAAACTATAGCACTTGAACAATAAATCTAAATTCAACCTAATCTGATAACATGTAAAATTTAAATTATCCGATAAATGTGTTAAGTGGGGGAGAATGTGAAGACACTCAAGGGAGTGTAAGAATATTGCTCTACAGCTGATTCAATGAACTAAAATAGGAGCAAAAAAGATGAAATAATTTAGCTCAATCATCCTTTCATTGAAATGGAAAGTTTCCAAATGGAGGCAGCTAAAGCTGCATTACACTAATCCCCAAAACTCTAATGATTCTAAGGTGACGGCTGAGTTTATATAGTCCATATCACTCACGTGATTGTCAGACACTAGCAGCTTATTACAACAAGGATTATAGCTTGCAAGACAAATAACTAAAATGCCATGAGTACGTATGAGCTAATATGTAAAATCGGAAGTTGAGAGAATAAGATAGAATTAGATCATCATCAACAATCTTCAAGATAAGAATAGGTGATGTTTCTCCAGTGGCTTGGTGAATAAATCCATAATCTGAACACTTGTTCTAACATGTTGCGGATGAACAAACTCATTCACCAAGTCTTGTCTAATGAAATGGCAATCAATCTTCAAGTGTTTGGTCCTTTCATGAAAGATTGGATTTTCACATATGTAAATTGTTGATCAGCTATCACAGTACAGAGGAATGGGCATAGGAACTTCTATCCTTAGAGAGTGCAACACTCCTTCAACCCAAATCAACTCACTCGTGGTGGTTGACATACTTCTATATTCAACTTCTACATATGATTTAGATACAGTTGTCTGCTTCTTAGTCTTCCATGAAATCGGTGAATTTCCAAGAAAAACACAGTATCCAGTTAATGATCTAGCACTGAATTAGCAAGCACCCCAGTTTGCATCTCAATAGGAGGAAACCTTTAAGGGTATGTTTGTTGAATAATGTAGGCCAACTCCAATAGTAACTCTAAGATACTCAACAACATGTAAAGCAGCTTCAAAATGAGGTTCCCTTGGTTCATACATGAATTGACTTAGATGTTGAACTGCATAAGAAATATTTGTTCGAGTTAAATCGAGAAACAAAAGCCTCCCAATCAATCTTCTGTACACTACTAGAAATTTGTGATTTAACATCGGCTAATAACCGATGTCTTTCAAAAAATAAATCGATGTCTATGTGGGTGTTGTTAAAAGTCAAAAGTTTTTCACATCGGCCAAAGCCCGATGTCTATATAATTTATAACATCGTTTCTTATTATAAAAACGATATGTTTAATACTTTATAACATCACTTGTATAGAAATCCTACATATGTATATTCATTTTCTCTTTATAATTTGTAATGTTATTTTTCACCACAAAATTTGGCTATATGGAATAAATACAAAACCGATGTTATTACGTATATTGAAATCAGTTTTTGATTTAAAAACCGTTGTTTATATATAGTAAAGACATCCTAAATTATTAGTGAATCAGATGTGTTTAGTTCGTAAAACTGGTGTGTTTAGGTCGTAAAAATGATGTGTTTAGTTCGTAAAATTGATGTTTTTTGTACGTAAAGCTGATGTGTTTAGTTCGTAAAACTGATATTTTTAGTACATAACACTGATGTTTTTAGTTTGTAAAACTGATGTCTTTCGTTACAATAAACCGTTGTATATTGCTCGTAAATCCGATGTGCAATCTCCTGTCTATATATAATATATATACATACATATACACTAGACCACAATATTAACCAAAGAGAACATGTTCTATCTATATATACACATACACCAGACGACAGCACCAACCAAAGAGAACATGTTTTCAGAACATGTTTCAAAACTTATATATAAGTTGCTCACTTGAAGAACAAGGTAAAGTCACTACTAGAAAATATCTTATTTAACATAAAGTAGTACATATTGATCTATCAAAAGACAATATTCTATAATTGAGAACATCAGATTAATGCATCTCTCCACCAGCTTCTAGAAAAAACAGCAAGAGAAGCTTATGTGTTACCAACGATTTGAGAATGGCTCTGCATTCACAGTCCTTAGCCACTGCAAAAAAAAAAAAAAAGATCGAGTTAACATGTAAAGAAGTCAACCCTATTAATGCTAAGCAACTTAACAACCAGTACTATTGAATTTGATAATGGGATGAAACTTTCAGTTAGACCAAAGGGTTTCTCTAACTCAAAAACACGAAATTCGGTTTTCAACTCTAAAAATAAGGATAAGACACCATTGAATACAAAAATATTACTTTTCTGTCTTTAATCCTATCTGAGAAGTTCTGTTGCACTGGTTTTTTTTTTTAATTCTCACTGTCTATTTGGGTCAGAACCGTCGGCTAATCAAGCAATGGGAGAATATTTAAGCATAAATAAGAGCATAATCCTAACTCTATGGAAACAACATAAAGGAACAGCTAGCTCTTATTGTTATCCATATGTATTTATGTATACTTGCAAGCGTAATGAGCCTCTTGACTAACCTGTTGAAATATGGTGACTTCCAGATTCTCTTGAAGTGGCACTCTGATTCCAACATGACACGACAATCCCAGTTTGACCAGGTCACCACCGCAAAGTTGGTGTTTTTGATTCCCTTTTCTTCTAGCCATTTATCATGCATAAGCAGAGCTTCACTTAACATAACACCTTTGTCCACCTGGAAAGATCAGGAAAAATTAGTAGTTGTACATGCTTTCTTTGTTTTTGAACAAATTTCCCATTGAGAATAGATAAATGTAACAAGATTTACCAAAACAAATTGGTAAAATATAAGATTGGGATTGACACGATGATACCACAAAAATTTACATTCTACACAATCAATAACCAACCTTTGTGATTTATCTCTATGACAGCAGGATCGGATAACCCGACTAGCATCATCTAGCTCAATAGCAATGACCAAAGAATGTTATACCTAAAACAGAAACACAATATCAGATGCATAGCATGTAGTACCTGGGACTGCTGGATACCGGTGAGTTCCTTGCAGAAATCACTCAGGAGATGATTATGTATGGGCCTCACATACATCTGAAAAGAGTCCTCCAGCTGCATGGTTCTACCATTAACTATCACCGAAGGGAATTCAATGATCTCTTGAGGATGTGGATTCTTTTCTTTGTCGCATGTTGCCTCAAAATCTATGACCACAAAATATTGAAAGTCTTGGATATATAATTCCTGGGGCTGAGTTTGTGGACGCATTTGGGAATCTGACTCTCAAACCGTTAGAATATAGATCTATTTCGTTCATAAATAAGATGGTGGCAGAGACCTACCTAATTTCAAGAGCAAGTATTGGATCAATAGGATATGCAATAGCATGAAATGGCTGGACACTTGGTAGAACTGACATCTGAAAGAACAAAAACAAAAGCAACATCAGAGAGATGGTCCCTGATAAAACAGACGTGAAAGCAAAGGCTATTATATTGAAAAAATACTTAAATGTAATCAAATAACCCATGACCTTAATCTGTTTTCTGATAATTGCTTCAACTCCGAGAAACATTTTATCACGATCCTCCCAGGTGCAGACACACTGGAAAAGATGTGACAAAAACACCTCAGTGAATGGCAAATGAAAAAAGTGCTTCAAGATGTATTTGTACATAGCACTCCCTCCATCCCTTAATAAATGCCATATATCAACATTTTACAGTTAAACGTAATTAAAACAATTTAAAGAATAGACTAAAATGCCCTTATTAAACTCTTACCAAAAAGAGGAATTAATCTAGCATGATAAAAGAACTAGGGGAATATAGAGATGCAGAGTCAATAAGTACATTTGTTATGATTTTCATTATTTATTTATTTATTTTCTAAACAGGCAAACAAAATGAACTTTGATACATAACACAAAGTGACAAAGGGAAGTAATACTAATCAATGGAAAACAAGTTCACGTTTCCTTATAAAAAAAAGCTTTAAACAATTACTATAGCATTATATTCCATACATGAGCTAGTTAATTATTATAGATACCAAGTTATACAACCATGTAAATATATAAGGACGACCATAGAAAAATGCAGCTGAAACCAAACATTACTAACACAAGCACAGAACACTTCAAAACATGGACAAACATGTCCAAAAGCATTATTATATATACCACCCAGCATATATGCAAATAGCATGACATTAGAAACATGAATAATCCAATATATCAATTCTACAACAAGGATGCACCGGCCAGTACGTAATACATCGCATTATTGAACATTAAGATATTACATGATATGTTAGCAGACCTGTAATGTATGCAGAAGATTGCAAGTACCTTCAGGGAAGTCGGGACGCAAAGCTAATGCCTGCTTGTAGCTCTTGATGGCTGCTTCAACACGTTCACTGAAATTTGACAAAAAAAATGCAAAATAACCAATATATAACCTGAAAATAGCTTAAGAAAGCCCAGTAATATCGAGAAAACACCTACCTATCCTTGTAAGCTGAAGCCAAAAATCACACACCTATATAGGTGTGTGATTTTTTAGAGGAGCATGGATGAGTGTCGTTGTTGACAGTGCCTCCAATGTGTTAATAGAGGTTCCTTTAATGACAAAGAAGCCAAAAATCACACTAAAAGACAACCTTATGAAGAGAAAGCCTCTTCCCAGCACAACATCTTGATCTAGGTAGTTCCTTTAATTACAAAGAAATCAACCGATAAAGAACATCCCATCTCAAACAACCACACCATAAACAACTCTAGTAATTTCACATTTTGACAATGTGTTAATAGAGGTTCTAAAATCACAAAGAGCACTTATAAAAGATAGAGTTAATAAAGTAAGTATATGTTGTCTTCATCATAAAAGATAGACAACCCTAACCAAAATCAGTTTCATTACCCAAAAGCCCTAAAATCAGTTTCATTACCTGAATTAGAGAATACTTCAACGGAGAGGCAATGGCGATTTCGACAGCCCGGCTCCAAAAGGGGATCAACTCCACCTAGTCCAGTAGAACTCGAAATGGCGAGTGCAAACCCTAAATTACGACAGAAAAAAAAAGAATTGTACTCAAACCAAATTCGTGTTTCATCCTTTCCTCGCAAAGAGACGAATACACAATTAAATCCAAGTCAACTCAGGAAACAAAAACCCTAACCAAAATCAATTTCATTACCCGAAAGCCCTAAAATCAATTTCATTACCTGAATTAGATAATACTTCAACAGAGAGGCAGTGTCCGGCTTGGTTTCAACGGCGAGAGAGACGACCAGAGGCCACCCACTGGAGACACGACATCGCACCAAAGAGACGACGACGAGAATGAAGGGTCAGAAGGGGTTTCGCTGATGAGAGATGCGAACGAGAGACGAGAAGCGGGATTTCGCCGGAGAGTCCACATCCCCATCGGAGCCACCCTTAGTTCCCAAGCCGGCGAGATTGGAGGAGGAAGGGGTTGGGGGTGAACCGGTGAACAGGGAGGAGTTGGAGGAGGAAACAGGTTGTCGCTGTCGCGGGGAGGTAGAGTCGCGGGTTTGGGTTTGGGTTTGGAAGAGGGAATGACGATGGAATGGCAGACGGAGTACTGAAAAGTGAAAGTGTCCCTTTTTTTCTTAAAAATTTTCAAAGTGTTAAATTATTTAGTGTGTATTTCACATGGGCGGGACAAATCCCGCGCTTACTTTTTTTCCAAAAACTTATTTTTAACATCGGTCAAAAAATAGTGTGGTGTTTGTTTTATTTTTAACATCATAAATTTTTTAACCGATGTTAAAAAACTGTTTTACATGGCAGGTTTTTCTGACTGATGTTAATGTACCGATGTTAAATAACATAATTTTAGTAGTGGTATCTCTCAGGATTCAGACATGGTGATTCCTAAATCAGTTGAAAGCTTCAATCCTCTTGGAAGAGGAAAAAGTGCAGGTTTACAGTCCATCATGTTGCAATGAACCAAAATGTCCATCACATACCTTCTTTGATGAAGTAAAAGCCTTACTGAGTCCTTGGATATCTCAAGACCAAGGAAATGTCTTGCTTCTACAAGATCTTTGATGGTGAAGGCATCATGAAGATCATTTTTAGTCTTCTGAATAACTCTCTCATCATCTCCCGTAATGAGCAAATCATCCACATAGACTAAGGCTATAACAATACCTGAAGGCACTCTCTTTACAAATAAAGAATAGCCATCTAAACACTGTTCATATCCCATGCTTGTCATGAACTTGCATAATTCAACATTCCACTACCTTGAAGCATGTTTCAATCCATAAATTAATTTCTGTAATTTGCATACTTGTCCTGGTTTGGACAATTCATATTCTTCAGGAGGCAACATATACACTTCTTCTTCTAAATGCCCATGAAGAAAGGCATTTTTCACATCAAGTTGATGTAATTTCCACCTTTTTTATGCTTGCTACTACTAAAAGAATTATCATTGTGCTGAACTTAGCCATAGGAGAAAATGTATATTTGTAATCTTTGCCCTTTATTTTATTATAGTCTTTAGCTACTAGTCTTACCTTGAATCTCTCCACTGAACCATCTGGTTTATATTTAACTTTATAAACCCACTTGCTTCCAATGGCTTTCTTCCCTTCTGGTAGGTCTGTCATCAACCAAGTGTCATTGTCTTCTAAGGCCTTTATCTCCTTTTGCATTGCCTCCACCCAATGATTTTCTTTATCAACTTGTAAGTAATGAGAAGGCTCATAAACATTTGCCATAAGTGCAAAAGATGCCACAAAATTGGGTTTAATAACATCTGTTTGGTCAAAACATGTGGCCAAAAAGGTTTGAGATAAGGAGGAATTTTTGTTGAAAGGTTGACAGACAAAATTTTCAAGATGTCTTGGTCTAACAAGTATTCTAATGTATCTTCTCAAATATGGGAAGATATCCTGGTCATCAAGAAATCTAGGTGGAGTCCCTGAATTAATGGAACGTTCATTTTGTGGAGGTAACTGTACAGAATATTGGGTAGGTGAGACTTGTGATCCAGGTGACGTGTGAATCATGGAGTCAGACACATAATTCTGTGGCTGAGGGAGGGTGGATGACTCATGTCCACTATTTTGAGAATTAATGAAGAATGGTGGATCACTAAGATCGAGTGCAGGATTTAACAAGGGCAAAATGGGTTCAAGTTTGATCTTAGGTGGGTCTGAAGGTTGATTTTATGATTTAAAAGGAAAAGTTGTCTCTTCGAATGTGACATCTTTGGTTATAAAGGTCATCTTGGAGTCCAAATCCCATACTTTATAAGTCTTCTGCTCATGTGGGTAACTTAATAAGATGCATTTCCTTGCTCTAGCACCCATCTTGTCTCTCTCTGGTTGTTGTATGGATACATAGCAGAGGCACCCAATGACCCTGAGCTCATCATATGTAGTCGGCTTGTTGAATAACACATCATAGGGTGATTTCCAATTAAGCAACTCTATGGGCAACTTGTTAATCACATAAGTATCAGCAAAGATACACTCTCCCCAAAACTTAATAGGTAATCCAACATGAACTCTCATGCTTCTGGCTGTTTCAACAAGATGTATGTGCTTCCTTTCTTTCCTCCCATTCTACTGAGGAGTATATGGAACGGTTTTCTGATGTATAATGCCCTTTGAGGCAAATAGATCTTTACGACTCTTCGATGTAAATTCTGTTCCATTATCAGTTCTCACACTTTTCACAAAATAACCAAAGTGATTTTCAGCATATGCCAAAAAATCACAGATAGTTTTGAACACCTGCATCTTATTCTTCAACAAGAAAGTCCAAGTAACTCTTCAACAGTCATCAAGCACAGTAAGAAAATATTGGAAGCCATTATAAGTAACATTTTTGTATGGCCCCCATAAGTCCATGTGAATAAGATCAAAAGATATAACTGCTTAATTCATACTTCTTTCAAAAGAAGTTATGTGATACTTACAAAGAGCACAAGTCTCACAATGAAAATTGCTCAACTCTGGCTGCTTAACAAAACCCAAATGTCTCAGCTTAGAAACTGAAGAATGCCCAAGTCTTGCATGTGTCACATCTAATTCACTAATGACTTTATTATAGAAAACAAAAGGTAAGATAGATCGTCTTCCTCCATTGGGAACCATGTGGTCAGTAGCCCCTGTATCAACTATCCATTCATATTCAACATTATTAGAACAACCTAAGTTCTCAGCATTGGTGGAGACTTTACTTGCAAAATTTGCATAGTCCTGATCAGAAATACTCTTTTCCTTCATCTTCTTAATGACTTCTTGAAAGACTGCATTGACCATTGTTGAATCCAGATCTCCATGTTCTTCTAAAGGGTTATTGTTCCCTATAGAAGATTGAACAACATTGGCTGAATTCAAATTTCCCTTGCCTCATGTGTTGGTTGCCCTTCCTTTAGACTTTTAAACCAATCTGGCCCACCATGAAGCTTGAAACATTCATCAACAGTGTGTCCTCTATAGCCACATTTAGAACATTTTTTCTCATATTTTTGTCTCTTTATCTCCTTCCAATCTTTCTTTGGTGAATGATTAGCAAATGAAGCATTTGACTGGCCACCAAAGGAAGGCACATACTGAGATTTCCCTGTATTCTTGCTCACATTAAAAGCACTAGCATGCATTTGAATTAACACTAGAGGGATTTCACATAGCATCTGAAACTGTCTCAACCTGTTGCAAGATGTAATAAGCTCTGTTGACTGTTGGCAAATGATCCATGGCTAAAATCTGATTTCTAGCACCATCATATTTTTTATTTATTTTAAAAGTAAATTGTATTAATACTAAGTATTTTTACATAGTGCAGGAAATAAAAATGCAAGAAATGAAACGAGGTGTCATCCCTAATTAGGTCGGGAAACATAGTTTGGTGACACCGCCATGGGTCCTACTCAGGGTTGCAAACCCCAAGGACCAATACAATAATAGAGGCCTACAAGCGTCATAAGACAATGCCTAATGTCATCTGTAGTCGGGGCATACAAGCCCCCAAAACATATTACAAGCCAATAATCATGCATACAAGCACACCTACACACAAGTCTAATCAATAGGTTGCAAATCGAGTGTTCAGCCGTCTAGGTCCATGGGCCGCGGACGCGACATCAAGCAATCGTGATTGCGCTGTTGGAGGCCACAGGAGGTAGATGGAAGGGTCGATCTCCAGGGTATCCACACCAAGGAGCACCTCATGCTAGACAAACCAGGGGCTAGGAGCAACAAAGACAAGGCTAGACAATCTAGCACCATCACATCTATCATTCAAGCTAGCCAACAGCTGCATGAGTCTATTTCTAAACTCAATCTCCATGATCCTCTTAGCAACTTCACACCTACATTGTCTCAAAGCTCCACACGAGCATTCTAGCTTCCTCTCCAACACTTGAAGTTCATCCCAGTGCTTCTTAAGATTATTATAAAGCTCTCCCAAGCTTTTGCTTCGTTGACTCGGATGATTTAACTTCTTCTTAATGTGAAAAATCAAAGGAGCATTAACCTGATTGTATCTCTCCATCACCTCATCCCAAATTTGCTTAGACAACTCAACAAACATCAGACCTTATGCAATACTCTTAGACATGGAATTCAGCATCCAACATCTAACCATGTAATCAGCCCTGACCCACCTCTAAAGATCAAGTGATTCCTCATATGGTTTCTCACAACTTCCATTTATAAATCCAAGCTTACATTTGGCTCATAGAGCCATCATTATCCATCTGCTCTAGGTTATATAGTTGGTTCCATCAAATGAAATCCCTACTAATTGAGCACATGAATGATCTGAGTTTGATAAATAAAAAGGATCATTAAGATTACCTTGTGATCGAGTTAACCTAATCTCCACCCTCCTTCTGAGTTCTGGCTGTTGTTACCACTAAACATCTCTTGCTCCTTTCATTCTTAAAGTGGAAAAATCTAAGATCTGTAGCATCAAAGCTCTGATACCATGTGAAGACACTCAAGGGAGTGTAAGAACATTGATCTGCAATTGATTCAATGAACAAAAACATGAGTAAAAAAGATGAAATAAATGAGCTCACTCATCCTTTCATTGAAATGGAAAGTTTTCAAATGGAGGTAGCTAAAGCTGGATTACACCAATCCCCAAAACCCTCATGATTATGAGGTGACAACTGAGTTTATATAGTCCATATCACTCACGTGATTGTCATGCTCTAGCAGCTTACAATAAGTACCGCACCATAGCTTGCAATACAAATAACCAAAATGCCATAAGTATGAGCTAATTATATGTATAATGAGAACCTGAGGGAATAAGATAGAATTCGATCATCAGCAATAATCTTCATAAAGCAGTACAGACTCGAGTTAGCCTCAAATTTTTCATATTATTTTTTACCATCATAAGTTTGAGATCTACATAATTTACAAATTAATTAAACCAAAAATGTAGGAATGTGTATATCCTATACATTTTCGATCAATCATATTTTGAGTTTCTCAAACCTCATTGGATTCGATCCGCTAATCACTCGATCACTAACATAACGTACACATGAAACATACATTTATGTATCAATTTAAATGATTAATAAATACTTACAAATGATTCTTCTTAGAAATGTAGACATGCATGCATATACAATGTAGTTAGAAAGATTGAAAATGAGAGGTCACATCTAGTATAAGTGCTAGAGGAGGAGTTAAATAGGAGAGATGGGATTGGGAGGGGTCCTCCAAAGGGGGTGAAGGGTGCATGGATCATGTTTGTCCTCTGCTAGACTAACTGGCCTCACATGCATTCCACGCCTCCTCCCTTCTTTATATCCCCTCGATCATCTCATCTTCCTTTCCATGTCTTCTATTTATACTTCTTCTATTTTTTCTACTTAATACTATATTTATACGTGTGTATATATATATATACTATAAGTGAAATTAAATCACAATTTATATTTACAATAAATGAATGAATATTATTTATAAGCAGTGTCAGGGCCGGTGCATGAGATGGCTCGAGCCCCTGTTGGTTCAGAGGTAAAAAAAGCATTAATTTTTTTTTTAATTTTATGGGTGAGTAATAAATCACAAAATGCATGTGTTTAATTTGGTTGTTATAGGGTGAGAACTGATAAGTTGAATCATGAGATCTTGAGTTTAAATCTCATGGCTTTACTTTAGAAGAAAAAAAAATTATTTCTCTTATATTTTTAAACTTAAAATGTCTATTTACATTACACTTTTAATGTTTTTTCCAATATATTCTTAAAAAATATTATATCTCATATATACATACATTAAAAGAAATCCGACGACAACGTTCAACCCGCCTTTAATTCTTTTTTCTTTTTTTTTGGCTCCGCCCATGTTTATAAGCAACACGATATAATTTGTTAAGGTAGTATGGTATGTCATGTTGTTTAGGGAAATTCACACCATACACACAGTTGGTCTATTTTATTTATTTTTTATATGAAATAACAATATTTTAAATCAGTACGGACTACGGAGCATAATTTCACAAATGACCCATTTCTTTAATTAATTTTACAAAATTACTTCCATTTCCATCCAAAAAACTTTAAATCATTGTCTATATGAATATACCATGTATGTTTTTAATACATCCAATTTTTTTATATCCTTTTTAAATTATATATATATATATATATATATATATATATATATATATATAGAGAGAGAGAGAGAGAGAGAGAGAGAGAGAGATTTAAAAATTTATTACATGGCATTTTTATTTAAGAACACATTTTGATATAATTAATAATATTATTACAATTAATAAATATAAATTTAATTTAGTTTCCTTTTTGAAAAAACAGATGGGAAAGAAAGAAAAAAAATGCAAAGATAACGCACTCCCTTTACCATTGGATTGAGTCTTGATCACTTTATATAGGAGTATATTCTTTTTCCAAACACGTTACCTACTAGGAAAACGTTTTTTCTTCATTTACAAAAGAAAATTAAAATATATATATATATATATATATATATATATATATATATATATATATATATATATATATATATATATATAGTATCCACCCAAAAGGGTCTTTACAACAGTTTTATATAAGGTGTTTTTCTTCATGTAACTCCTTTCTTTTAATTTTCCACTTAGAAAAAAATGTGAAGCGCCAACCACTAGCTTCTCAACAAAGACCCTTTGAATTGAATCTGCTTTGTCCATCTTATAGTTTTCAACAAAGTTTTTGTTGACATAAACCCCACTCAAATTAATTATACTCTATATATATAACAAAATTTATAAAATAAAATATTTTTCAAAGCCCTGGATATTTCCAATCAGATTTATCAAACATCTTTTCTTTTGAATTGGTGTTACAAGAGAATATATATATATATATATATATATATATATATATATATATATATATATATATATATATATATATATATATATATATATATATATATATATATATATAAACAAAACCCCCAACAAAATTTGCAAATAATATTGAATGGTGTTTGAATCATGTTGGTAATATATGCCAAATTCCATATAAAATACTATTTAAATATAAAATGGTAGGAACTCATAATCACTATAATAAATATAATGAAGTGAGTAGAATTAAATACATTTTGAAGATTTCTTCATCTTTGATTCTAATTTTTTGGGTCATTGATCTTCTTAATTTTGATTTAGTTGACCTGTTCCCACTCTAAGACAAATACATTTTGGATATATATATATCCAAAATAAACACTAATAATATATATATATATGTGAATAAAAATCAAGTGAATAATCATTAAAAGTTCTTCCATAATACTATGATGTTCCCTAAAGTTTAGCAATAAAATTATGAACTCACAATGTACCATTCACCTCTAAATTCTGTCTCTTCACCTCTATAAACTGGTAAAATTCAATCATTACTTCTATATATATGTAGTCAACTTTCTCAACACACATACATTTTCAAAAATATATAAATAAATCAATCAATCTATATTTAACATATTTACAAGCAAGGACAGAGATTATATATTGTGGTAACTATAAGTGTTAACCAATTATTCATGGTAACATTTAAATTTTAAACATCTTAATTATATCATCTTTTATCCCCAATTTATAATAAATATTATGTAAAATAGTAGTCCCTATTTTTTTATTTCAGGAAATTAATTTGATTCTCTAGACAAGTCTAGAAGAACCGAAACACCGGACAAGTCGGTATAAGCATAATGTACAACCAAAGCAACTGACAAAAAAGAAAAATACACGAAATAAATGAAGTAAAATAAAATGCAAAAAATAAAAGTTCATGTCATCCTACATTGTAAAATACAAGTGAGTAGAATGCACGAATCGATCAATAAAAAAAACGCGCACAGAGAACTCTGAAAATCACTGATGAACACCTCATATTATGAACTCCAAGAGTCATCGGATGTCGATCACATTGCTATAATTCATATGAACCCTGCATCACTACAACAACATCAAAGCACACCAATAGCAAACTCACACCAAACAATAGTCCCTATGATTGAACTTACCTCATAGAAATTTACTGTATTTCCCTATTTTAATCTAATAAATGTTTGGTACAACAAATCTCCTACATACACATACACCCCACAAAAAAAATTTCCCCAAAACTAATTAAATAAATAAAAGTATTACTACTTCACTCCCCTCTACAGCCGCGTTATTGTAATTTCTTAAAAATAAATAACCAATCAATTTATATTTAAATATTTTGTTTTGAAGGCCCTCATCTCTATATAAAAGGAACATAAAAACATTTCTCCCACAATATCCCTCTTCTTCCCTCCCTCCCTCCACCCTCTCTCCTTCTAGGAGGAAAAAAAAGGGAAAAAAAAAAGCAACAAAATCCGGCTATGTGTTCCCCTTTGATCAGTTGAAAAGCCAACCAAATTCATCAAACCCAATTCATTTAAAAAAAAGGCTGAGAATTGAAGGAGAGAATCAAGTTTGATAGAAGATGGAAGAGTGCAGTAGTGAAGAATGGTATGATCATCGGAAGCAGTTGTACTTCTGGGTGCAGGCGGCGGTGACGGTGGCGGTGGGGTTTTGGGTGGTGTGGGCGAAGGTGGCGGTGCAGCTGTGGCAGCGGCCGGAGAAGGTACGCCGCCACTTCACGGCACAGGGGGTGAGGGGCCCACCGCCGCACTTGCTGCTTGGGAACATGAAGGAGATTGGGGAGCTGATGGCCATTGCCTCAGCTCAGCCCATGTCTCCTCCCTCTCATAATATCCTCCCTAGAGTCCTCCCTTTCTACCACCAATGGAAGAAGATTTATGGTAATGGTAATTATAATTTTGGGTTTCATTTGATTTTTGATTTTAATTAGGGTCCAGCCTAGATCTTGATCATTATGATCAACTTTTTTGCAGTTTGATTTTGGGGGATTTTTGTTTGTTAAACAAATATAATGCAAGTGTTTTGTTTTGGATCTGAATTTACTGTCTCTTTTCACCCATGGGATTTTTAAATCATGAGAGTGTTATTTTTATTAATGTATGTTGGATGGATCTACAAGTTTAATTTGGGAGAAAATTCTATCAATCGGATTTTCAAATCGACTTCAATTTTCTCACCTCGTTTAATTTGATTAGGTTTTTGAAAGGGGATTTTGAGTCATTTTAAGACGGATTTTTTTTAGATGTTCCGAAAATTCAGCATTCTAGTTTTTCAAAGGAAAAAAAATACATGGGCAAATAGATTATTTCTCTAACACATTATTATATAATGTTATGAATAATGATGATGATAACATTATATAATAATAATGTGTTAGAGAAATTATGAAGAGTGCAAAAATGGGTCCATGGGCGGTGGGCTGTGCCGTCGTCATAACTTCTTCCATTCCTCATTTGCAAACTTGCAAATTTTCCATTTTTTGCAAAATCAAGGCCCTCTTCCATCTTACCACATTTTGTATCAACAAGCATATATTCAATTACATACATAACCCACCCCCAAAAATACCCAATTTTTTTTTTTTTAAAAAATGATTTTTCATATATATACCGAAATTCTCATTAGAATCGCTCTCTTGAAAATGCAGGCGCGACATTTCTAATATGGTTCGGACCAACTGCTCGCTTTGCCATCTCCGATCCAACCCTTATCCGAGAAATATTCGCAACAAAATCGGAATTGTATGAAAAATATGAGTCTCACCCTCTTGTGAAGAAGCTTGAAGGCAATGGCTTGATCTCTCTCAAGGGAGAAGTTTGGGGTCACCGTAGGAAGATCATTTCTCCAATCTTCCACATGGAAAATCTCAAAGTAAGTTTTTTTTTTTTTTATGTGCATAGACTAATGTTTTAGATCTTAGTACGTAATTAATTTTAATCTAAGCTAAACACATAAAATATATACATATATATATATATATATATGGGCAAGCAAGATTAAATTAATTAATCAATCATTGATTTAAACATTAGAGTATTTAAACTACAGGCCAGGGTACATAGTTGACTTTGTAGTTAATGATTCTTGTTTTTTAAAAATTTAAAATTTGTTCAAATTAATAAGATTGGGTGTCATCTGCTCATTAACAGCTAATGATGCCCATAATGGCAAAGAGCGTGGCAGATATGCTTGAGAAATGGTCATTAATTTGCAACTCTGGCAAGGCCGAGATCGATGTGTCGGAATGGTTTCAGAATCTAACTGGAGAAGTCATCACGAGAACCATCTTCGGAGGAAGCTACGAGGACGGCAAGGCCATCTACCAACTCCAGACCCAACAGATGGTCATCTCTGCAGAGTCCTTCCAGAAAGTCTTCATCCCAGGCTACAAGTAAGTACAAATTCTCTATTTACACATACTACCCTCATCCAAACACGCTTAGCTCATTATTAAAAAAAAAAGCCCACTTTACAGGTTTCTCCCGACAAGGAGAAACAGGGCGATCTGGAGGCTTGACAGGCAGATCCAGGCATTGCTGACGAAGCTGATCGAGAAGAAGAGGGAGAGCCTGGAGAGTCGAGGGGGCGAGGGGGACGAAGCAGGCCCCCGGGATTTGCTAGGGCACTTGATAATGGAGAGCTTGAAGGAGGAGAAGAAGAAGGGGTTGATAAGAGGGGAGGACATAGTGGAAGAGTGCAAGAGCTTCTTCTTTGCAGGGAAGCACACAACTTCAAACATGTTGATTTGGACAACGGTGTTGCTAGCGATGCACCCTCAGTGGCAGCAGCTGGCACGTGAGGAGGTCCTCAGGGTCTGTGGGGCACGTGACACCCCCACCAAGGAAGATGTCTCCAATCTCAAAACAGTAAGTATTTTTCCCCCCTTTTTGGTGAGTAATTTTTTAAAACTAATTTATTACTGTTGCTGGTTGGCGTTTTGAGTTATTTTGACAGCCGTTTTACTCTTTCTGTCTCCTTTTCATGCTACATTTGCTCTATGCGTTTATCTTTTTTTGACTGACCGTTTGGATAAATTTCTGTAAATAACACTTTTTATTTTTATTTTTGGATTAATGGTTTGCTGGTTCGTCGGCTTCTCGAGAATCAGACAAATCTAATCTCGAATTCTTACTTAATAAAAATGTTGCATTTATATGCAGCTAGGAATGGTGATCTCCGAGGCGCTAAGGTTGTACCCACCTGCAGTGGCGACGATCCGAAGGACGAAAGAAAATGTCGAACTTGGAGCATACAAAATCCCCGAGGGGACGGAGCTCCTTATTCCGATCCTAGCCCTTCATCACGATGCAAATGTGTGGGGTCCTGACGTGCACGAATTCAATCCGGGCAGGTTTGCTCAGGGCGTGGCCAGGGCAGCCAAGCACCCGACCGCGTACATGCCATTTGGGCTCGGAGCACGCCAATGCATAGGGCAAAACCTAGCCATCTTGCAAGCCAAGCTAGCCATGGCTATGATCTTGCAACGCTTCACCTTTGATGTGTCGCCCAACTACAAGCATGCCCCGACGGTATTGATGCTTCTATACCCGCAATTCGACGCACCGGTGGTGTTTCGGAATCTGTAGATTTTGCCCTGATATTGGTACAAGTGTAATAAGTTGTATTGATATTGCATTTGCATATAGGCTTTTTGGGTTCCTTATATATTTGTGTTTTTTTTTAGAGGCCAAAGTCTTAAGAATTTGGTTCTCTTTTGAAGATATCATTTGTTATTATTAGTTTAGGAAGCTCCCCCCTACCCCTTATTATTTTATTTGTATTGCTAACCCCCCTTTTAGCTCTCCAGTTACCATATTCTAACCCCTATATATAAGTTCATTGTAACATATGCATCTATACTTGCAATTTATCCATCTACTAATCTCTTTGTAATATATCAATCAATCATTTTCCTTATAGTAGAAATGTTTTGGTGGCATTTATTATTATTATTTTTATATATATTATAAGATAGAAATCCACTTATCCTTGTATGTTTGACATTTCTTTTCAATTGCAACCAATGTGAAAACTCCCAAAGTATCATATTTTTTTTTTAATTTCTGAAGTTGTCGACTAATCCCCACAGGTCCTAGATTGCAAAGGACGCGAAACGGTAAGTCAAACAGCAATTGAATCATTAACATTAGAGTAAGGGGTCATTGGTTTCAACTACTAATTGTAATTAGGAATGAGTACCAAACACCAATTCTTGACCCTAACTATAAATAAAGTTTTCTTCTTAATCATTGTTCTAAGTTTATTCCAAAATTTTGATGATTTCATTTGAAAACATAAGATATTACATTTTGACATATAGTATAAGACAATTTGAACTTGGCCCTTATCATCCACATTCCTTAAAAAAATGTGTGAACATATGGCAACGAAGGTGGCCAAAAACGCGGGAAGGAAACATGCAAATAAGTTAGGAGTGGGGCCATTGGAAGTGGACCTTTTGAAGCGTTGTCATCTAAATAAATTAGAAATTATAAATCAAATGCTCAAACCTGTCAGGGTTTGTTTGGGGCGAGGATCAAATAAATTTCGCCCTTCATGTGTAGAAAGAAAGTGTCAAATAAAAATAGCGCTTTTCCAGAAAAAAACATTTTAACAGTTTTCTTTGATTTGCCATATATAAATGTTAATCATAAGGCTGAATGCTGATTGGCTGAGAGCACCCATGAGTAATATTTCTATCACTATCAATGATTTCTAGAAATATGAGTTTACTACGAAACACATGACATCAATCGCCATGCTTTGCCAATAGTTTTATGCCTTTTTCTAAGTTTGATCAATGCACCAAATAAAAAAGATCAATGCACCACATAAGTGCATCAGTAATTTGGGTTGCACCCTCTAATTTAATACTCTTTCAAAAATATAACTACTTAACTTTTCATTTACATTTTTTGAGGACCAAAACTCTATATAACATAATAACTTTTTTTTTTATCTAAGTTTTTTAAACAATTTAATACTCCTCCGTCCAACAATACATGGGTTTTTAGATGTAAATTTTTGTCCAACAATAGATGGACTTTTAGGTTTTTTAGGTAAAAAGTTGTAATGATTTGTATTAGTTTGTGTGTTGTTGACTTTTTAAAATAATTTGATTGGTTAAAATGTGTAGTGGGTGTTAAAAAATAATAAAATTTATGAAAAAGTTAGTGCAATGATGATGTTTTTTTTAAAGTAAGGTGTTTTATTAAAACTTGTGCAAAATGCTAAAAGGCAATGTATTTTAGGACGGAGGGAGTACTTATTAGTAACAAGTATGATCTTACAAAAAAAAAAATTATTTTACATATTTTTTAGTTCTTTAAAAAATATGACGTTATAAAAAAAATACTAATAAAAAAGTTAATATTTTATATAGTTAAGCTTGTTAGAAAACCTGCAAAAAAATAAAAATAAAAGACTTATACTGCATTTTTTAACAAATGGAAACAAAAATCTTTCAATAATTACTAAGAAAATTTAGGCTTGAATCACTTGATTCATTTCCACAAGAGAGGGAGGTTGATTAGAAATATGAACGTGATGAAGTACTTTGTGGATTTATTAATTTTATTATTTCACACAATTTTTCAACATGGAGTGAATTCATGGCAATGGCAATATGGCATTACCTGTGTTTAAACCTTGGAGTGGATGATAACTGTGGCTCAGTGAATATCAGTGACTTCGGGATACATGTTACTAGTGCAAAGAGCACAATTAGTAAGTAGGCACATAAACCAATATAAAAACCTGCAAAAAGAACAAACACACCTTACATGTGAATATGTGATGCTTCCAAAGAAACAGTTAAAAAAGAAAAGCAATCAAGAACAAGTACATTACCCTAGAATTCACCTTTCCCTGCTTTTCAAGCCAAGGAGAAGCTTTCAAGTTTCATCACATGGGCTTGGGAATGGCATGCCAGTAGTGCTGCATCTGGATGTGTGTCCCAACTTGGATGATTTTGTGCTTGCTGTGCAGTTTTTAAAAAAAACATTCACTGCAGTCTACAATCCACAAAAGAAAAGTTTTACTGCAAAAATACACAAACCTTGATTTTTAGTACACTCTTTTCTGCAGAATCTGGTCTCTGTTTACTTGGCAGTGCTCAGGAAAGGAAATTCTTCAGAATAAACCTTGGTGAAAGGTTAAATTCTTGAAGGAAACTGACAACAAACCCAAAGTAAATATGTCAAAGTTGATCTCATTGGAGGTTTTGACGACGTTGACTACCTGTCAAAACCACTCAAACTCCTTCCAGAATATCAATTTTATCTTCAATCTTGACCTTTTCCAGTTAGAATGGTTCAAACAATAAGAGTAGCAGTCTTCATTCCCTTTTTCAGCATTTTTCATGCCTTTGAATTTTTTTATTTATTTTCTATTTCCTAAATCAGAGTCTTCATGCCCTTGGGTCTCTCCAAAACACCCTTCTCGGTTAATTCAGAGTAAAAGTGCGTACCTCTCGACTCCAGACCCTTCTTTGGCCTGTCGCTGTTGTTGTTGTTATTTCCTAAATCAAACAACACCAACCTATCCACTGTGAAAGCCTCAGCAACTACTACTACAATATCACTGCACCTAATTCTCTGCCATATGCTATAAAGTTTTGCCCCCACAGTCCCTTAAAGAGCCCCTATTTATATGTAACAAGATCCACACAAGTATTCTTCAACTTTGTCACATATGCAAGAATATAAGACACCCTGTGTTAAAGTGTTAAACTATTTGGTTTGGCCTTTTGTTATTTGCATAATTAAAGAACTCTCAGGTCCTACTAGATAAGATAACGACCCAAGAAACAATTACGCACCTGCTGATGTATATCAAGCTAACCTTTACCCTTTCAAGAAGCAAATCCGAAAACCCAATAAAACATCTTGAAGTGGCTTTTGCCTAACACGAAGGGAATCGAATCAGGCTAATCCAGAAACACAATAAACAAGCCAAAACACAGCAAATTAATAGATTAAAAGTTTTTTGTTGCTGTTGGGTCCAGCTCATTAAGCTCTCTTAACAATTAGGCACGGCCACAAATCCCTAGTAAAAATCTATTGTTCATTTGTTGGAGATGAACTGCTTTCGACGTAACACTCCTTATTATAATCAACCCTGTCCCCTTACGTTAGACGAGGACAAATCACTTTAACTGGATTATCTTGGTCCTCAAAGTATGCCACTCTGTCGGGTCATTTGTAATTCCCCTCCCTATGATTGGCAGTCACCATTTCCTTTTCATGCTTACAGTAACAGGACCCCATCTGGCCATCTTACAGGAGTTCACAAAAGCTGGCCCCTTTTAAGACTGTTTAGTAAATAAAACAGACACTTAACCATAGGCATTGTCACACTACAAATTAGACTTGGGTTTTAATAATCCGCAAGGATGCTCTATAATGGTCCGTCCACGCCAATTTACTTACCGACACAAGAAAAGAAGAAGACGGGTTTTAGCAGCATTTACCGTCACGCATCAGAAGTAATTTCATATTTGTTTCTTGTCAAAACTACAGAGGCGGAAAAATTTGCGAAAAAATTAGTAATTAACATACGAGTACAGGAAGGTAAAACGACATTATCAGACAAACTAGCTGTGAACAACCCTTTGCAGTGTACCATGAGTTACTGGAATATTAAAATTGAAAGTTTTATCCTTATATTTAAATGCACGTCTGTGCATGTATGCACGGTGAATATACAATAGTATTAAGACAAATAACAATGAGAGATGATTGCATTATAATACTGTCATATATATGAGAGGGAAAAAACAATAAATCTCTGCAAGCCATCAACTATTAGAGCAATGATAACACACTTCTAACAGACATTTCAACTACCTAACCAAGAAATTAAAAAAAAAAAAAACAAGAGGGAACAATTATTTCGAGCTTTAACAAACACAGTGGGGACATTCTCTGTGCCCACAATTAATTTTTAAAGCATTTAACAAATCTGAGAGGTGTCCAGTTTCATTTCAAGCATCTAGTTGTGTTCCCATTATACATGATGGAATCGCACAAAATAAATATTAGCATCAACGTTTACCTTAAGAGGTGGTCTGATTTCTAGCAAAAGGACAAATAGATCATTCCCCTCATGGCAAAGGCTTAAGCTACAACAAGGAAGTCAGATTTCAGATTTCACATTTCATTTGTCGCTCGTTGCCAGTTGTCATTCCTCTGAGCAGAATCTCTCTGTCATGTGAGCATCCAGTGCATAGGCTTGGTCACATGGGAGATGATATCCTAGAGACAACCTAAACGAGACAGTTCTAGATAGCCATTCGCTGTTTCCAATGAATCTCACTGTTTGATCTGTTTCTAATTGGCCAAATTAGTTGAACCGAATCCCCTTAAATATGCTGAAACTAGACCTCTTTATGACACTGCTGAGTATGTTGCCACTTGCCAGCCATGCCCAGTAAAAGTTTGTCACACCAGCCGAGCTAATTTTGGGAAGCTAGTAGACATTAAGTAAATGTACAATCCTAATGCTTGTCGTAACTAGCAGACTCTCTCAGTGGCAACCGCAGGATTTCCCAGAGGGAGAGGCGGAATTTTTGCTTCAATTTAAAATTTTACTTTAAATCAGAAAATAGGATTAGTTTAGGTGAATATCTCATCTCAAACATCATTTTTGACACATGGTCCTTGGTCTGCCCAACACCCATGAAGATCTAGACCAGGCCTGGACAATCTATCCAAACTCTTTTTCTTGATCTGATCCCGGGCTAAAAAGCCCACTTATCGAGAGCCGTGGCTGACCCGTCATCAGGTCTACAAAGCATCATTTAGCAATAATATTTAGACCGACTTGACTGAGCATTACACTTCACCATGGACCTTGGGCTGGTTCTTGACCCATCATAAGAAAAAAGGAAGAGGAAAAAATTTCATGTACTTGTATATCTTGGCTTAAAGATAATGGAAAGCACGTTTCAAGAGTATCTACCTCACATCAATAGGAATAACCCAATAAATAAAGTGTTTCTTACCAGCTATTCTACAGTTCTTAAGGCGAATTCGATGACATGAAGTAGATGGAATGGAGAGATTGTTTGCCTTGGCATAAATCAATGTGATTTAACAACACGTACATCAAGCAACTCATGGTAAAGTATGGTTAGCATTTTAGAGAACAAAACAAGCATATAAAGATGGGAGAGAGGCTCATTAATGAAATAAGAAAAATATAGTAAGTGTCAGATTGAGAGGATTTTGGTATCCTCCAGAGTAAATGAAATATGCAAAACCAAACATAACACGAGACGCTCCCTAAGGACGATTCTCCTAATGCTCTAGCTACTTGAACCCCTGCACGGGATCAATAGATAACAAGTTCTCCCAGGTGAGAATCAGGAGATCCGAGGTCTATGAAAAATCTGTCCCCGGAATCAAAATTCAAATGCATCCTACAACTTACAAGGCTGCAAGTAAGAATAAGAAACATACTTGCAAATATTTCTCAAAGGCCTCATGGAGCAGCAAGAAATTTAGCAGAACAAAACCCAAGCTTGAGCCATCTTTGCGTGCAAAGACAAGATTAAGAAAATGAATGCAAAAGGCCAAAAGCTTTGAAATTACATGAGTTATAAAAATTGCACTATTGCACTGACTTAAAGTTATTCTTGATCATGTTAAACACATGTTTGAGTGCTTGTGGTTCAAATTCAGGATTCAAGTGACGGTGATTGGAATAAGAAGAATTCAAGTTTCATACCTAGCGTAAATGTGTATTACTTGACACTTTGACAGTTGACACCTTAGAAATGCTTCAATAAACGTAACAGATACTCTATGAAGTTACTTTCAAGCATGGTAACTTGGTTTTGTCCGACTTTTCGCTATATGATCTAAACCCAAAACAGTTTCCACTTTGCAGGCATTCCAACTTCAACTCGCATTGCTTTACTTGGTTGTTTTTGTCTCAACATGAATAACATTGAATAAGATCAAAGCAAATCAGCTTCTTGACTTCCTATTTTCCCTCAGATATCATATAATAATTCGGGGGGGGGGGGGGGGGGGTGGCAAAAAAAGAGAGGAAGAGTGTTGCTCATAAAAAAAAAAAGAAAAAAGACAATTACCAGCCAAAGTGAATAGAAAAGTGAAATTTTGCAACTCAGGCATTTCAGCTCGTGTTGTTTGGGAGACGCTCAGCATGCAAAATTTGCCCAAAATATCTCAACAGACAACCTCAACTAGTGACCAGGCTTCAGATTCATCCTTCTCTATTTCAGAAGTACTCACGATCAACGCAATTCATCACTCAATTCAAATGCAAACAGGAGCTTAGACTACATGATCGAAATCATACCTGACTTAATCAATAATATAAATCAACTTAGACGCCAAATTTGCATCCAAAAACTAACCTCGCACGCCATGAATTTGAAATCGGAAACACGAGCATTCGAATCGGGAAACAGACGTCCAACAAGCATTCCCACCTAAAGAGAAGACTCCCTACGGATAATCGTAACCAGTAATTAGGTTTTCTCAGATTCCTGTTTACTGTTCCAGAAATAGAGAGCTGATTAATGCAATTCAACTCAATTCCAACAACCTAATTAAAATTCACGGAAGAACTTCGACTATATCATCCAAATCATACCTAAATTGGCTTGATTACTTCATTCGGGGAGAGGCAATTAACGAAAAGTCGGACCGTCAGTGGAAGCCGATACGGAATCTAGAAGCGCACCTGCCAGTTACCCGCCCAGCTCCATCTATTCTCTATTAGCTTCTTCAGGAAGAAACCCTTCTCTTGTTCTCCGCTTTGGCGGAAACGGCGACAGACAAATTGGGGAGACGTGGAAACCCGCCAAGTTCGGAGGGTGATATATTTCAGTTTAAATTGTACTGTATCATTAATGCGGTGATTGGGCTTTACGGCCCAGTTACACGTTCTTGGGCCACATTTATCCAAAACTACCCGATCACAAATATGATAACCAAAAAGATAATTTATCGAATTTTTGTATACAATTTGTCTGGATTCCATAAGGTATTTTCAAAAAGTGTAGACAAATATTGCATTTAAAAAATAGAAAGTTTTAAATAATTAGGATTTTTTTTAGAGATTGGATGTAGTTACTAATACATGATCTAGCATGTACATAATGAAAACTTCACTCTTGATTATATGAGAATTGTTATGAATGACTTTTATTTGCTTCTCTTCTCTAGATATACCGTAGTTCTAATAATTGATTTAACCTTTGATTAAAAAGATACGCCGTAGTTCTATTTTATCTCTTCAACAAGTTTAATAATGAGTACTACGGCCCTGTTGTTCGAATGGAGAGAAAAACATATGATCAACTTTTCGAAAAAATTTCAAGCTAATAATTTCAATGAAATATTTCAATTATTATTTTATTATTTTCAACTATATGTATTCTTATATCCGTAAAGTACACTGAATATATGAAAATGGCTATAACAAAGCTTTTGTTATTCGTATTAATAACTACCCTAAAGGGAACAGTTCATTCGGGGGAGAGATCGAGCTTCAAAATATAGTGAGTGGTCTTATCAATAGATAAATGAATAATTTCATGGGAATTTTAATTGTGCTTATATTCATCACTGTATGAATTGGGTTCAAGCAACCCTTTCTCATCAATGGACTCCTAATGTATACGTGATGAGCGGTTTTCAGTCGCATAAACCGTATCAAAATAAAACTCAAACCTACAAACTAGTATAGCAAGCAAGTAAGAGGTCGATCCCACAGAGAATCAAGTATTCCTTTGCAATGTGTATTTACCAATTAGTGAAAGGGGGGTTTTTGGATGATTGAAACAAGAAAGAAAATAAAATAAACTATAAACAGATTGATGCTAAACAATTTAGAGAAGATCGATCTACCTACAACTATCCACTTTATTTGTTTGAATTGATATTGTAACTTCCTCTTGTCCTTTTAGTCTTCCTATGAATGCCCTTGTCCCGACCTAATATAGTTACTAGTCCAACCAGTCCTAGCAACCCTTATCAATCAAACAGTCCCTAAAGAAGGATTTAACCCAATTGATAGCTTTAAGTTCAGAGATTAGCCAAGGTATTTGCAGTCCCTAAAGAGGGATTTAACAACACATTCAACTTCCTACTCATTCAAATAGTTCAATCAGCCCTAAAGGAACAAGTTTGCTACTTGGGTTAAGGTTCGCAACCAGGAGTCTACAAAACCCTAGCAATTGAATTGATCTAACTAGTTGGCCAGACAAGATAGAACAAATCAATAAACAATCAAGAACAAAGAAGTTGAAGCATTCAATATAGGAAATAAGGAACAAGATTTAGAAACTTACAATCAATCCAAACAAAGCTTCAATTTGCAAGTAGAACGAAGAGAGTTTAGTCGCCCATGGCGAACATCGCTCTCGACGTCAACATGAAAGTTGTAGCTCTCTGAAAGATCTTTCCAACGCATGGTCATAATAGTCGATCGGACAACCGAGACCTCCAGAAAGTGCAAAACAAGTTCAGCATGTCTGGCGACAGCTTCTGCAGACTTGTTCTTCGTTTAGGTTCGCTTCTTCTTCTCAGGACCTCTTGAGATCTTCATGTAAGCTTCTTCGATCAACTAGACATTCTCATCCAATGCGTTATCAACCCATGTCTCCTCCTCGGATCCACGATTACCTGAAATAATCAATAAAAGCATGTAGATTCCGACTCCAACCACACAGAGAACAAATATGCAAATTATACTTAAACTATGCATGATATGTATCATAACTAAGCTAAATTCAACCTATTATAACTCTCTAAGTGCATGCTATCAAACTCCCCCACACTTAAGCTTTTGCTTGTCCTCAAGCAATCAAAAACAAATATAGACTTGATCATCCCACAAATAAGATCTTCATGCTATAGTTTTAGAAAAGCAACATCAAACAATAGGAGCCATGAATAAGAAAACAAATATCCTAGCAAATATATGAGCGATCCAATAGTAAAAGCAAATTTAATCCAACCTCACCGGGATAATGTGTTTCACTCAAGCTCTCATGTGTTTAGTCTTTAAAGTCCAACTCTCAACTCAATCCAAAATGCTCTGTACACCGTGAAAGTTATCACTTGCAAACAACATCATGAGGACTTTTATAAGGTTGTAATGGGGCTTTGGTAGGAACATAAGGCATGAGAAATATTTAGGCTTGTGGTGCTAAAAATCCGGGAAAAAGGAACAACAACCAACCAGAACAACACCAAAACTTCCATATTTCGCAAACCATTCCAATAACATAAACTCCAATACACATCAATAAGCACTCGTCGATTTCAATAGCCATACAACTTATGCAATTTTTCCATTTGAATGATGACTTTCTTTTCTTTTCTTTTATGCTTACTTTTGCCCCTAGGTGAATTTTATCCTCCCTAGATCCAAGCTTACTAGACTTTTACTCCTAAGTGAATTTTATCCTCCTTAGGCCCCTAGTAACAAGTCATCTCTATTATGCAAGAAGGGTTACCTTATTTTGGTTATGCCTCTCGCAATATACAACCATACATACATCATCTCCACTCAAAGCTACTCCAACATAAAGATTTTTCACCAATTCTCCTCCTAATTCCCGGATGGGGTCAGGCTAATCATTGGCTATGATATATTTTTGTGGAGCTATAAAAAAGGATAGGCTTTAAGGCTCAGATGGGCTTCAAGCACAGGATAATATGTAAGATAGATAGGGTATAATATGGCTAAAGAAAACATGCCTCAATCATTTGAAATTCACAAGCAACAAACATGTGCAATACGGTATTGAAATAAGAAGCATATGGAGAGTATAATCACACAATAAAAGCAAAAGGGAATAATATGTAAAGTCCCTATAAGGCCAAAACAAACTCACAAAGGTTATGTTTTTTTTTATTAGATTTCAATTAAACCTCAACTATGAATCATACTTGCTCAATTATATTCTCAATTCATGCTCCAAAATCATTTTCAAGCAATTCAATCAAATTATGGGATTTATGCAATTAAGATCATAAAAATAAATTAGAGGACAAACTAAACCAAGATGGGTATCTTTAATAACACCTAAAATGCAATGCATGATATTTTTGTGATTTTTTTTTTTAAATGTGATATATGAGTAAAAATAAATATGAAAACATAAATAAACATGATATGCAAACTCTATCTATATGCAATGCAATCCCTCCCCCACACTTAAACCTTTCATTGTCCTCAATGAAACATAAAAGACAACAAAAAATAAAAACATAGAGAAAGAGATGAATGAAATACTCACAATGTGGTGGATGGGTCTCTATAGGTCGGATCTGAGGATTTCGGCGGCCTTTCCTGAAAGCTTAGTCTATCCCAAACCAAGAACAACTATCTAATGCCTAATGGAAAGCCTAATTTATTGAAAAGAAACTAGCTAACTAGGAATCGAAATAACTAAAACTTACCTCGGGTTGCCTCCCGAGAAGCGCCTTTCTTTAATGTCATTGACTTGACTTATTTTCAATCTCAAGATCATAGCTATCAGACATCGTCAAGGCCCTCAATAGCCTATCATATTCCTGTGCACACATCTTACAAGGCACATCATAGCACAATAAATTGAAAGCATAAAATGTGGAACTCACGAACCCTTTCAATCTATCAAAGAGTCTAGCATGACTCTCTGCAGGAGGAATATGATACCACCAACACAGTTCCGTTGGTGGCTTTTCAAAATAGCAATCAAAAGGATCAACATAATCACCATTACCTTCAAGATTGCAAAAGTTTACCTTTATTATCTCTTGAGCCTCAGTTGATGGCTCTAGACTTGGTTCATCAATGGGCGAGCTCAGAATGGATGGTGCAGATGGAGTAGGAGACACATCACATGTAACCTCATGCGTCGACTCATGAGATTCCAAGTCACGAAGCACTAGACCCTCTCCTCCATTGTCGAAGACACTATCGTTGTCTGCAACCAATTCCTCATCTTCTTCTTCGAAGCTCCTTTCTTTCTCACCTTTTGCACTTAGAATTTGAATGAGTTGGCTCATCTGATTCTCCAATTTTTTACAGCGGCTCATTTGTTCTTCTTCCAACTGCTGCAACACTTGTGTGAGAGTTTGGATTGATACTTCCCGTTCAACCTGTCGACTCATGTTGCCGAAAAAATCCCAAATCTCAAAGAGTCCCATATCCAATAGGCCTCCATTACTCATGGACTCAGCAAGATTTCGTGTTTCAGCATTCATCCCATCAAATATGCAAACACACATCTCCCGCACACCATATTGATAACCCCATGAACCAAGGTCATTAACATACTCATGCAATCTAGTGAAATATTGGTGAAAGTTCTCACCTTCAAACTGCAACAATCTCAACATCTTGAAAAAGTTAGTAGCAAGGGTGTTGTGAACCGTAAGATAGGTTCACAACAAAGTTAGATATATAAACAAAAATTAATAAATACACACAACAAAGAAATAAACTTGATTCCCCGGCAACGACGCCAATTTGATGAGCGGTTTTCAGTCGCATAAACCGTATCAAAATAAAACTCAAACCTACAAACTAGTATAGCAAGCAAGTAAGAGGTCGATCCCACAGAGAATCAAGTATTCCTTTGCAATGTGTATTTACCAATTAGTGAAAGGGGGGTTTTTGGATGATTGAAACAAGAAAGAAAATAAAATAAACTATAAACAGATTGATGCTAAACAATTTAGAGAAGATCGATCTACCTACAACTATCCACTTTATTTGTTTGAATTGATATTGTAACTTCCTCTTGTCCTTTTAGTCTTCCTATGAATGCCCTTGTCCCGACCTAATATAGTTACTAGTCCAACCAGTCCTAGCAACCCTTATCAATCAAACAGTCCCTAAAGAAGGATTTAACCCAATTGATAGCTTTAAGTTCAGAGATTAGCCAAGGTATTTGCAGTCCCTAAAGAGGGATTTAACAACACATTCAACTTCCTACTCATTCAAATAGTTCAACCAGCCCTAAAGGAACAAGTTTGCTACTTGGGTTAAGGTTCGCAACCAGGAGTCTACAAAACCCTAGCAATTGAATTGATCTAACTAGTTGGCCAGACAAGATAGAACAAATCAATAAACAATCAAGCACAAAGAAGTTGAAGCATTCAATATAGGAAATAAGGAACAAGATTTAGAAACATACAATCAATCCAAACAAAGCTTCAATTTGCAAGTAGAACGAAGAGAGTTTAGTCGCCCATGGCGAACATCGCTCTCTCTCTAATTGTCTAATGGAAGTTAGAATAGAATGAAAATTATGAAAAATAACATAAAAGTGGCCTAATAAAACATCCAAGTCGGCCCTCCAAACAAAATAGAACAACTAGGGTTTTTCTCAAAACGGCGCTGCGCTGATGACCCGTGCGGCGGGCACCGCAAAGTTGCGGCGGGCGCAGCATGAATACCGCCCCTGGCGGCGGCCGCAGCAAACCATGCGGCGGGCGCAGCAAACCATGCGGCGGGCGCAACAAACCATGCGGCGGGCGCTGCATTGGTCTTTCACGGAAATTCCGTCTTGAATCAGCTCTCGACGTCAACATGAAAGTTGTAGCCCTCTGAAAGAGCTTTCCAACGCATGGTCATAATAGTCGATCGGACAACCGAGGCCTCCAGAAAGTGCAAAACAAGTTCAGCATGTCTGGCGATAGCTTCTGCAGACTTGTTCTTCGTTTAGGTTCGCTTCTTCTTCTCAGGACCTCTTGAGATCTTCATGTAAGCTTCTTCGATCAACTAGACATTCTCATCCAATGCGTTATCAACCCATGTCTCCTCCTCGGATCCACGATTACCTGAAATAATCAATAAAAGCATGTAGATTCCGACTCCAACCACACAGAGAACAAATATGCAAATTATACTTAAACTGTGCATGATATGTATCATAACTAAGCTAAATGCAACCTATTATAACTCTCTAAATGCATGCTATCAATACGAATGAGTGCATTTTGTTTGAAAATTTCTAGCTCTCTATCTATATCCGAGATGTTTGGATTTTTCGAAACTCCATGGACATGCAAAAGATAAATGTCATCCCCATTTGGACCAAGACTTATCTTTTACTTGTTCAAACAATAATTAAGGTGAAGCAGAGGGATAGTTATCATGGGTAGTTCCTACAAAGGATTGAAATAAATGAAGAATATTTGATTCAAAATAAAACTCTAAAAAGGAAATAGATAAATCTTTTAAAAAAATATTTAAAAACTACCTAAACTAGCGAATCTAATAAAATCTTTCTCAAATCGACACGTTTAAGTTATGTCTAGAGGGCATACATTAGAATATCCATACTCACTTTGTTTCACAAAATATGTCATCTACTATTCATATGCATCGACTCTCTGCCTCTATGACATTTCATGGCATAAGTCATGGCATATTTTGTGAAACAATTATCATGAACCTCATATCTTAGTTTTTTTTACATAAAGTGTCATAGTGAAGGAATTGTACTAATATAAGTTATGTCAAATCACCCCTTAAATACACTCTTTTACACAAAACCCCTTCTTAAATTGAAACTTTAAAAAAACCACCAATTAAAAGCTAGATGTTTATAAAACACCACACATCCCACCTTTTACATTAAGTTAGATGTTAAAAGTGTAAATTACTATTTTGCCCCTTCATCGCCAATATCCTAGTTTGTCTCTTGACAATTCCCAAGTGCTTCATCTTTGATTTAGTTGATTCAAAGTTTTCCCAAGTATTCATGTTTCACCTCTTGGTCATCTCCTCAAATGGAAAATGAAAGTTGTTGAAGGTTTATCTCTCTTTTACCCTTCAAATATATTTAAACTATTAGGGAAAGTTGATAATTTCACATATCTAACATTAATCTTAATAGAAAAGGTGAGCATGGTGGTTTTTGCAAGTATCTAGCTTTTTAAGGATAGTTTTTATGAAATTTTCAATTTAAGGGGTGGTTTGTGCAAATAGTATATTTAAAGGATGGTTTTCTAGAATTTGGCCTATAAGTTATGAGTGAGGCTGTTGACAAGACACTAATGGCTATTGTCAAGATTGTTTTCGCAAAATTTCATGGCGGGTCCTTTTCTATTTCAAACAATATTTACGAATCGACCTAATAGCTAAATATTGAATTCATTCAATATTTATCCAAATATTGAATTCATTCGATATTTATCCAAATATTGATATGATTACTACCAATGTTTATCCAAATATTGAAGAGAAAATTTGCGCCGAGTGCGCAAATTTTCGGCCAAATTAGCCAAATATACACGTTTTTGTAAAATTTGCAAAAGTATACATCAATTTGAAACACAAACACACTCCCACCCCCCCGCCCCGATACCCCCTCAACTGCTCACTCCCTCTCTATCTCTCTCCCGTTTCTCACTCTCTCCATCACAGTTTTCCTCTCTCCAACTGTTCTTCGACGGTTTCCTCTGAGAAGCGACGTTTTCCGGCCGTTTCGTGCTCATTTTCGTCTGGTATTGAAGGTTATTCAGTATGGCTAGCAGCGCAGGTAAGCGTTTTGTTGATTTTGTATCGTTTTTGTGTGTTAGGGTTTTGATTATGTCATATTATGCGTTGGTGAGGTTGTGCGATGGTGCGATTGTTGTCGTTAGGGTTTTTTTGGATGAATATGTGTTGTTCGTTCTCAATCGTACTAGTATGTGCATTATTGAGCAGTTACGACCTCTCTTCTATAATGCTGACCTCGATTTTGGCATCTCATTCTGTTCTTTTGGAATCCATCTCCATCCCTTTGCATGTCCACTATTTGTCGTCTTTGATTTTTGGCGTGTTCTGGGTGTGGTGTGTGTGTATGTTTGTGTTTGGGTTCATATTTCTGTGGGGCTGACATCTATTTGTCTCTTTTGTTATCTTGTTTTTGTTATGTTGACAGGGATCTCAACTGATCTTGATACTTACAAATGCAAGTTTGATGTGAGTCTATGAAATTTATATAGCAGTTGTTGTCATTTTGTCTGCCTCAAATGCTGACAGGTGTTTTTGTATTCAATCTGTATACATTTTTTTTGCAGAAATTGAAGTTTTGTATTCCTTAGAAAGAACGTTTCCATGCCAGATCTAATCTATACTGTCGCCTTGGAGTTTGTGACATTATTAAACAAGAGTTGCTGCCTTTGCACTATAAGATGTTGAAGGAGAGTTTTCTGGGATGGGTGCTCTCCCAGGGCAACAATATGACTGTTAACTTCCAGTTAATCCATCAAATGATGTTGCGGCAGGTTAAGACGAAGAAGAAGGAACTCTAGTTCAAAGTTGATGGACTGATAGCTCGTTTTTCTCTGGCTGAGTTTCATGTAATGACTGGTCTTCCATGCGAAGACCGCGTCTGCAAACCTCCGAAAGCAGTTACTTTTTCTGATTTTCTTGGGATGGATAGATGCTCCCATGATGATTTGATCAGTTGTTTCCGACAGATGAAGAAGTCGTCGAAGAAGAAGCTAATTATAGCAAGGCTGTTGCTCATTGAGATGGTTGTGTGTTATAGGCGGATAGACTATATCACTGAGGAAAATCTATCACTTGCTTGTGATGACGAGACGTTTGGACAATATCCATGGGGCAGACAGTCCTATGAATCTCTATTGAAGGCCTTGAAGAAGTCAGCTACGATGGATCGCAAGAAAGCTAGGCCTTCGTATGAGTTGTATGGATATTGGATTGCTTTCCAGGTATTCTGTTTACTTGTTTGATATATCCTTGCAATCAATCCTCACTATGTGTCAGCATTGAAGGTATTCCTTACTATGTGTCAGCATTGCATGTATTCATTACTTGTGTCAGCATTGCATGTATTCCTTGATATGTGTCAGCATTCATTACTTGTGTCATCATTTCTCACCATGTGGCAGCTTCTTATGCATTGTTATTGTGTTTGCATGAACACTTGTTTTGTTTTTACAGGCCTGGATATTGGAAGCTTTTCCGACGTTGGCTGAAAAGTTTGACTGTAATTTGAGGATGAATGATAGAGATCCTCATTCTTTGCACTGGGTTTGCAAGGTTAGGCATACTTATGATGAAGCTGACGAGCTATTCGATGGTGACTTGGTAAGAGAAATATATCAGTGCTGACACCAACGCTGTCTTCTTATATACATGTGTTTTCTTATTTATATTTTTTTTTGATGTGGATGATAGACACCGCTGTTCCCAAACTACGGAGAGTTTGCAAGAACCCCAGGTATGGGTTATATTGATGAAGAGGTTGACGATGTATGTGATGCCATTGGTGAGCCTATGTTTTTTCAACCACCTACTGATATTCTGTATGATTGTCGGTATATGCGCAAGTATGCATATGAAAACAAGTTTTTACGTAACGATGGTTCAGAGATCGAATCATTTATGTCTTTTGAGTATGGTTTTGTTGGAGGAGAGGAAGAGGAGAGATCTGCTGAGATAGAGAAGCGAACGAACAGGAAACGTGAGGTTGATGAAGGAAATGTTGAGGGCAAATCTGTTGATGTAGAGAAGGTGAAAAAGAGGAAAAATGCTGACACAGGAAAGCCTTCTAAGAAGAAGCAGAAAGGTCCATCCACTGAGACCCAGGGGAAGAGAGTTGTTGTGATGAGAGGGCGTTCTAGTGGACCTCCACGAACCAACCCTCAAGCTGGGAGAAAGGCTGACATAGAAGTTATAAAATCAATCAGGAGGAAGGCAGGGAGGATTAGGAAGAAGGCTGTTGACTTTAACAGTGGTGAGGAATCTAAGAGAGATGTGATTCCTTATGCTGACACAGAGACAACCATAGTGGATGCAGACAGGGTTTCCAAGAAGGGTTGTGTTGACAGGGAGGAGGCTGTTGTACAGGCAGAAAAACAAGACCAAGTTGGATATGCTTGTTATACATCTGACGAGGATAAACCTATTCAGTATATTTTGAAGAAGAGGAAGAAAGCTATGGGAAGTACAGGGAAACGTAGAATGTTGTACAAAAGTAGCAGTTCAAACAAGTCTTCCTCTATCCCCCAAGCCCCTATTGATGCGTGTTTATCTCCCGTTGAAGTTGTGAATGATGCCTGTAGAGTGATTGTACCGTTTGGTGAGGTGCAAGGTGAAGCCCAGGCTGACACAGCAAAGGCTGACCCCAATGATGATCAACTAGATGGCAGCCAAGGTGTTGATGCTGACATTGAGAATGCTGACCCCAATGATGGCAGTCAAGGGTTTGATGACACCAAAGGTTGATGCTGACACTGAGAATGCTCTGTTACTTCTGAACAAAGGAATGGATGCTGACACTGAAGATGTTGTTGGTGATGGTCAAGATGTTGACACTAGTGGTGATGAAAAGCTGGAGGTAGGTGCCAAAAGAGACACTGGGGGTGATGCCAAGGGTGATTGTGGTGACAACCGGAAGGGAGTGTCTGATGAGCATTCAAAAGAGCCAGAGTTGGATGGTGGTGATAAAGATGAAAATGCAAAAGGGCATGGTGTTGCTGGTGAGGCTGACGCTAAATCCAACCCAGTTTGGGTACATGATTTAACTAAAAGGATTGAAAAACTTGAAGAGCTTCCGGCACGTGTAGATGATTTAGTAAGAAGGATTGAAAAGCTCGAAGAGCTACCTGCACGTCTAAATGAGTTGGGCTCTCGTGTTGATAGGGCGGTTGAACTTGTCGCAATGGTGACAGACCTGATGGAAAAGTATAATTCACTTGAGAATAGGTTCACACTGCATGAATCTATTGTTGCAAGGTCACAGTCATCTGTCAACATTGATCAACCAAGTACCAAGATGGTGAATGATGTTATTGCTGACATGAAGATGGGTGTTATCCTTGAGGATGCTATTGCTGAGAAGGAAGCTGAGTTGGATTCACCCAAAGATTGTAAACAAATGAAGACATCTTCCTGTGGTGATGAGAGAGATGAAGCCCAAAAAATTACAGTTGATGTTGTGGTTCCGGAGTCTATCATTCCTCTCACATTGGTTGAAGGACAGAGGACACTAGAGTCAGATTCAGTTCAATTTGCTGTTGATCTAGGCCGTGATTCTGATTTGATGTCCATGGAGCCAAGAGGCGAAGAGTTTAAGGACAGCAACGACGGAGCTCATGAAGATGCTGACAGGGGACTGCAGAGCACCGGCGAGGATGTAGAAGCTGACCTGCCAGTGAAGCCAAGTAGTGAGGAGTGTAAGAATGTTGTTACCCCATTAGGTGGCCAGGGTGATGGGGATGAGAAGGCTGATGTTGCAGTAACCCCACCTCCTACCATTGCACCACCAGGGACTATCAACCTGGATACTCCTGAAGGCGATGAAAATGCTGACACGCTTCGATTGCATGTAGTGGCTGACTGGGTTGCCTACAGCAAGCACCCTAAAGTAGTCGAAGAGATTGAAGAACTCAGGCGATCCAAGCGTATCCCAAAAGCGAGTACTTTTCTGACGAGTCCATATGAGGAGCAAGAAAAGAAAGGGAGGTGGCCCAAGCACAATGCGAAGAAGTCACTTTTAAGTGAAGACGATCATGGGTTTTTGTACAAAACTATGAGGAATAATCGGTAATTTTTTTTATCTTTTTACTCGTTATATAATCATTAATTGTCTTGTGCTGACACCTCTACCTCTTATGATTCTGTGTTTAATTCATAATTTTTGCTTGTTTTCAGGGATTTTTCTGCCGTTGTTGCTTCTGGAAGAGTTGATAAATCCTTTTTTAAACCAATTCTTAACAAGGACATGTGGCCGGAGTGTTCGGTAAATGATCTGGCAGCAATTATATTTCATATTGTTTGTCTTCTGGTTTTTGTTTATTGATATTTGTCGAGGTATATCTAGTGCTGACAGTAGCTTGTTACTGTGTGTTGTAGCATATTGAAGCAGGGTTGTATTATTTGAGGAAGAGGATCCATGAGGAAGCCGATAAGTATGCAGAGTTTGTTGTCCTTGATTGAGTTTTCTATCAGAACTACCTGCCAGCACATGCCAAAGCGTACGAAGTAGATTTGCCTGTGTCAGACATGACTGAGAGCTATTTCCTGGGTCTTTTCCCTGACCAGTATGGTAAACCATGGGCGTCTGCAAACAAGATTTACACACCCTTTAACGTCATCAACAAACATTGGGTTGCCTTAGAGATCATAATTGATCAGAAGGTGATCAATGTCTATGACTGCAATGTCTACGCTGTCGGCAAGGGTGTACTAGATGCAGAACTGCAGCCTATTGCTCACTGGCTTCCTATACACTTGGAGAAGTGTGGAATATATGAAAACTTTAGCTCCACACCATTTGAGATAAGGAAGGTCCCTGACATGGTCCATGATAAATCTGGGTTTGTACTCTTACCTAACTTTTATATTAATTGCTGACATACATTTACTTTCTATTTATCTGTTGTTGACACACCCCTATTTGTCTGTGTTTGTGAGTGTGTGCAGAAGTGCTTGTGGGGTGTTTACAGTGAAAGCAATCGAGGTTGTTGTATTTGGAGGAGATGTCACCACAATCACAAATGAGAAGCTATTCCGCTACAGAGAGCTTATTTGCTCAGACTTGATCAAGGAGTCTTGGAGCTTCATAATTTGAGCAATGCTGACACTATCATTCTGAGTACTTAGTTTAAGTGACATTGTAGTTGGATATGAAGTTGGATATTAACTGTATGTATTTTGGTTGACACCATCATTCTGGGTTTGGATATTAACTGTTTCCATTGAACATCGTTCGCGTATATATGAATGTATGTATTTTGTTGTGTTTAACGTACTTATTCGGAACTAAGCATCTGGCTTTTTACATTAGATCGAATTTGATATAGCCCCCAATCACATACAATGTACAAAATCCAATATGACATAAGTAATGCTGAAAACAAAGTGCATTGAATCTTTTTGAAAACATATGGGAATGTATCAGTGTCAGCATTGCCCATAATGCTGACATGGGGTTATGTAAACTATGAAAAAAGTAATTTCCAAACAGAACAGGTTTATTGTATGCAATATATATCACTGGGGTGTTTCTAAGTGATTGTATCCTAGAAGTATATGATATAAAGCGAGCCGGTCTTGAGCAATGCTGACACCATCATTTTCTGGAGTACTTCAGTCTTCTCTTTAGCTCACACGCAGGCAACAGTCTCCTAGAGCGAGGTCTTCCTGGTCCCCTCTTAACAACAGGAGGGTAACACTTTATAGATTTTATTGCTTCAGGGACGCCTGATTCATCGTCTGTCAGCACTGGGTATATGTTGTAAGCAGAATCTGCCATGTTTTACAGTAACTTTTATATCGATTTCTGCATACATTGCATGCATTTGGGTTAGAATATTACAGAATATGTGTAGTTTACACTTATTTGCAGTATATGGAGATCTACACAAGTTTTGGTTATATTTCGCAGAAATCGGACGCACTTTGGAGCTTAAAGGAAACTCATGGAGAAGCCAAGAATGGTGCAGCTGGAGAAAAGGCCATTTTTCACCATTCTTCGTTCTGAATCAAGCTTTGATGTCTTCATGAGAGTTGTAGCCCTCGGAAAGAGCTTTCCAACGCATGGTCATATGCGTCAATCCGACAAATGAGAACTCGGGAAAGTGCGTTTCAAGAACAGAACAGAAAGCTGAGAGAACTCTACTCGAGATCGACAAGCCTCTACTCGATCTCGACAAGGGCTGTTCGACCACACCTGGTCGAGTAGGGCTGGTCGAGGACACTGAGTCAGAGACAACCCGACTCCCGGAACCCTAGTCGATCTCGAGTAGACTTGGTCGAGATCGACGACCCATGTCCGGAGTCGACGAGCGGTGCCGAGCCGAGAAGCCGAAGCCGAAGACGCAGACCACCTCTACTCGAGACAGAGTAGGGCTACTCGAGATCGACTAGACCTCCGAGCCATGTCCGAGCCTTGTCGAGCACCGGCTACTCGAGACAGACGAGGGCTACTAGAGATAGACGAGGGCTACTCGAGATCGACAAGGCCGTGGTCGAGGTCGAGTAGACCCAGTTTCCAGAAACGCTTCGTCGTGACAAGTCCTACTCGATTTAGCTTTACTTGGGCATGAAGGAATCCGAGAATGGCCGAAGATCTATCCAAAGTTGATCAAAGTCTATCTATGGAAGGAGATCTATCAAGACATGAAGACTTACCCTATTTAGTTTTATCTTTTCCTTTTAGATTTATTTCCTTAAAACAATTTATTTATCTTTAAGGCTTTTAGATATAATTTTAGATATAGATTTAGATAGAGATAGATATCTTCTTTCCTAGAATAGCTAGGGAATGAAGGCTATAAATAAAGCCCAAGGGGCTCAGTTTTATTGATCATTCAAGACACAGTTAGTTAGTTCCACAGAGAAGTTTAGGGGTTCTAAGGTTTTTAGGGTTTTGGCTTTCAGCGAAAGTTGATTGCCGGAATTGTAAAAGGCTTTGAATTTAGTTTTAATGCAAGTTAGTTCTTTTCATACATCAATGTCTGCAATTGCGATGAGGCGTGAGTAGTCCACCCACTTCTGGGGCTGGGGTGAGCCCGACGGTGGCCATGTGAGGCGATGCAATAAAGGTCAGATCTTTTTGTGCGATTCATCTTCTATCCCTATGAGCATGATTCTTTTGCGAGAGTTGAAGGTAATCCTTGTTTGTGTTATTGAAGCGAAAGTGATCTTAATGCAACTTGGATTAATTATGTGAAAAAGGGTTAGTAACAATTAGGGTTTATGCGAGAGCCTCTATATGCCTATTTGTTAATGACGAAAGTTATTTGATGGAAAGCATGATCTTTTATGCCTTTATGTGTCGTTTTGCATGGTTATCCTTGTGGTGTTGATACCCTGGCCTTGGAAGTCTTTTAATATATTGAAGTTTATTTCAGTCGAAAATCTGAGTTTCGGTTTGAATTCTGCAATTTTAAAGTTTATGTCTTTTACTGTTTTTACTCGACATAGAGGAGATCTGGTCGATCTCGAGGAGGGCTTCGTCTAGGTCGAGTTGATTTGCTTCTGTTTTGCTTTGTTCTTTACTTCCTTTGCTTTATTTCTTGCTTTGTTCTTTGCTTTTGTTTTAGTTGCCCTTGCCGGGTTTATTTGTTTCTTTCCTTTTTGTGTTTCTGTCTTTCTGTTGCTCTGCTTCTGTGAGAATCTACAGCTATCTAAGAACTGCTGACGTGCTTCCTCGTGGATTCGATCCTGATTTTCTCTTACTACAACGGGAGGAAGTCTTGTATTTATTTGCTGAGACAGGGAAGTCAGTCTGAACTATATTTCATATTTATTTCAATACTCGATTTACTCCTGCAACAACAAATTGGCGCCGTTGCCGGGGAAGCAATCATTCGTGCCTTAGGTAGTCAGTTCTCACTTTTCTCTTGAGTTACTTTTCAGGTGTATGCGCCGTTCTGGTCAACCACCTGAGTTTGACACCTTAAGATGATCCGGAACGCATCCTACACATCCATTCTAAACTGAAAAGAGCCATGGCTGCTGCCGAAACACAAGAACAACTGATCGCAAGGCTTACCAGGGAGCTAGCTGCAAAGGATGCCACTATCGCCAATGAAAGGACAACAAGGGAACAAGCAGTCGAGCGTGCGAGGTAGGCAGAAGCTAAGCTTGTGTTGCATAGACGGGAACATTACCTGGACTCGACATATACACATTCTGGAGGGACTGATCCAGAAACACCAGCCAAAATCATCTGTACCACAGAAACCCAGGTATGTCCTTCCTCTATTTCACTATCTATCTTTGAAGAATCTTTGGAAGGATCCCAAGAAGAAGAAAAGCCACCAACGCAAAATTCGGACGTCGTTGCCCATGGTGCTTCAAGGTCGCTTTTACCCTATAAGGTGAAGGCCATTCTTGACGATTTTGTGCAACCGATGTTTGTATTCAAGTATGGGGTCCTCGCAAAGTGGCATGAATCTCCACAAGATGAGGTGGAAATACCTCTTCCCTTATGCATGTCAGCTGGAGCCCAGGAAGATGGATGGGTGAAGCCATGGAGCATTCGCTCGGGGAGATTTAAGCTTCTTCACATGATGCCTCCGGATGACATCCCACGCTTCCCACCACCGGAGGAACCACCAGACCCACCTATACCTCCGGACAAAGATGAGCCAGGCTAATGCTTCATGGAGAAAAGTCGGCCTAGCGACTATAAAATCTAGAGCATGTATATAGAACTTTATGAACTTTTGGGACTTTTGAACTTTTTGGTTTTTGGTTTTGCTTTTATGTCTTTTAGAATACTTCATATGGATAGTCTTGTTTTTGTGTGGAAACTAACACTAGTAGGTCGGCAAGCATATAAAGGATTGCGAAAAGTGGAAAGAAGGAGTCCCTGAGAACCAGTCAGAATCGACGAAGGCCAAGTCGACGACGACGAAGAGGAGAAGCCCAGAACTACTCGATCTCGAGTAGGCCAACTCGACATCGACGAGACCAGACACTCCTCGACTTCTGAAACCACTAGACGCAGAGCAAAGCTACTCGAGATCGAGTACCTTGTACTCGAGATCGACCAGCAGTCTACTCGACCTAGACCAGTTTTGTCCTCCTCGATATGATCCGGTGAGTTCCTTCCTTTACTCTTGTTTTTATTTATTTTTATACAGTGAGGACACTGTAATATTTAAGTATGGGGTGAGGAAAGGGCTTACATTGTACATATTTGATTTATTTGATCATATTTGACATATATGCATTATTCCTTTGAATTGATACATGGCTATATTTTGGAATGCATTATTTGATTTATACGCTTATATGCATGTTTTCCAAAATTTGAGAAAAATGACCCCCATTGAAATTTTTAATAATGTCATGGAAGCTTTATATTGAACTCGACGATGCAAAATTGGATTCATTAAAGATATAGCATGAAATTGCCTAGTAAAGGGAAGTCACAATGAAGGGCATTATTTCTTGAAAACCATGAAAGGAGGTAAAATTTGAAGTTGCTTTTGACATGTTGCATGATAAGATGATGGAGGACTTTATATTTCCATATAATGCTCATTGTTATAATTCCTAGCCTTACCTATGCTTATGCATCACAAAAGCCATAATATGCCTTATTTCAAATATTGCTCCACATGATCTAAAATATTTTCCATTCTTTACCTTATCCGAGGATTATGTTGAGAATGATGTTACATTATGGAGATGTTATATGGTTGTTGTGATTGTTATACATTATACTTGGAGTTTGGAAGGAAATTGTTGAAATATATGGAAAATTTAATGAGTGAAAGAAAATCCAATCACCTCAGGAGATAAAGGTAGATTGACCCTACTCTCTGAGATAATAGTTTGGAGAGATGGGACACATTGTGAGGAGTCCGACGCACTAAGTATCCGGGGCCATTCATGACACCCATGTTTGCGACTCGCGAGAAGGCAGTGCTGAGGTCAGAGAGGTAAAAGCATTATTATTGAGAAAAGCAATATGAAAGGTGATGAATGAAATGGAGAAAGAATGTGGAATGAAACTCAAGTTTGGAAATACTCCATTCCCCCGGATCATAAAAGCACCACATTGCCAGAAATTGCCCACCTTTTAGCCTTTTACCAATCTACTCCTTCATGAGCTTAAATTAAAGTCTTCTTGATTATCAATGCTTTGTCACATAAAAATTATTTGTGCATAACCCTCCTTTTGTGAGTAGATGTTGCTTTTACAAATTTGCACATGCATGAATCTGTGACACTAGTACCTTTTCGAGGATGGTAATTGATTGCAGGGACATATGAGAATGAATCTGATATGTTGAGAGTTTTTGATTTCTTCCCCTGAATGACAATTAAAAGTATTGCTTGAGGACAAGCAAGCTTAAGTATGGGGTGTTTGTTGTAAGCAGAATCTGCCATGTTTTACAGTAACTTTTATATCGATTTCTGCATACATTGCATGCATTTGGGTTAGAATAATACAGAATATGTGTAGTTTACACTTATTTGCAATATATGGAGATCTACACAAGTTTTGGTTATATTTCGCAGAAATCGGACGCACTTTGGAGCTTAAAGGAAACTCATGGAGAAGCCAAGAATGGTGCAGCTGGAGAAAAGGCCATTTTTCACCATTCTTCGTTCTGAATCAAGCTTTGATGTCTTCATGAGAGTTGTAGCCCTCGGAAAGAGCTTTCCAACGCATGGTCATATGCGTCAATCCGACAAATGAGGACTCGGGAAAGTGCGTTTCAAGAACAAAACAGAAAGCTGAGAGAACTCTACTCGAGATCGACAAGCCTCTACTCGATCTCGACAAGGGCTGTTCGACCACACCTGGTCGAGTAGGGCTGGTCGAGGACACTGAGTCAGAGACAACCCGACTCCCGGAACCCTAGTCGATCTCGAGTAGACTTGGTCGAGATCGACGAGCCATGTCCGGAGTCGACGAGCGGTGCCGAGCCGAGAAGCCGAAGACGAAGACGCAGACCACCTCTACTCGAGACAGAGTAGGGCTACTCGAGATCGACTAGACCTCCGAGCCATGTCCGAGCCTTGTCGAGCACCGGCTACTCGAGACAGACGAGGGCTACTTAAGATAGACGAGGGCTACTCGAGATCGACAAGGCCGTGGTCGAGGTCGAGTAGACCCAGTTTCCAGAAACGCTTCGTCGTGACAAGTCCTACTCGGTTTAGCTTTACTTGGGCATGAAGGAATCCGAGAATGGCCGAAGATCTATCCAAAGTTGATCAAAGTCTATCTATGGAAGGAGATCTATCAAGACATGAAGACTTACCCTATTTAGTTTTATCTTTTCCTTTTAGATTTATTTCCTTAAAACAATTTATTTATCTTTAAGGCTTTTAGATATAATTTTAGATATAGATTTAGATAGAGATAGATATCTTCTTTCCTAGAATAGCTAGGGAATGAAGGCTATAAATAAAGCCCAAGGGGCTCAGTTTTATTGATCATTCAAGACACAGTTAGTTAGTTCCACAGAGAAGTTTAGGGGTTCTAAGGTTTTTAGGGTTTTGGCTTTCAGCGAAAGTTGATTGCCGGAATTGTAAAAGGCTTTGAATTTAGTTTTAATGCAAGTTAGTTCTTTTCATACATCAATGTCTGCAATTGCGATGAGGCGTGAGTAGTCCACCCACTTCTGGGGCTGGGGTGAGCCCGACGGTGGCCATGTGAGGCGATGCGATAAAGGTCAGATCTTTTTGTGCGATTCATCTTCTATCCCTATGAGCATGATTCTTTTGCGAGAGTTGAAGGTAATCCTTGTTTGTGTTATTGAAGCGAAAGTGATCTTAATGCAACTTGGATTAATTATGTGAAAAAGGGTTAGTAACAATTAGGGTTTATGCGAGAGCCTCTATATGCCTATTTGTTAATGACGAAAGTTATTTGATGGAAAGCATGATCTTTTATGCCTTTATGTGTCGTTTTGCATGGTTATCGTTGTGGTGTTGATACCCTGGCCTTGGAAGTCTTTTAATATATTGAAGTTTATTTCAGTCGAAAATCTGAGTTTCGGTTTGAATTCTGCAATTTTAAAGTTTATGTCTTTTACTGTTTTTACTCGACATAGAGGAGATCTGGTCGATCTCGAGGAGGGCTTCGTCTAGGTCGAGTTGATTTGCTTCTGTTTTGCTTTGTTCTTTACTTCCTTTGCTTTATTTCTTGCTTTGTTCTTTGCTTTTGTTTTAGTTGCCCTTGCCGGGTTTATTTGTTTCTTTCCTTTTTGTGTTTCTGTCTTTCTGTTGCTCTGCTTCTGTGAGAATCTACAGCTATCTAAGAACTGCTGACGTGCTTCCTCGTGGATTCGATCCTGATTTTCTCTTACTACAACGGGAGGAAGTCTTGTATTTATTTGTTGAGACAGGGAAGTCAGTCTGAACTATATTTCATATTTATTTCAATACTCGATTTACTCCTGCAACAATAGTATATTGTTTCAGTATAAGCTAATTTCCAAGCATCAGTTGTGTAAAATCTGGCAACAAAGTCTGATACATTTGCCTTAATCTTCATGATGGCTGAAAGAGCATGAACACATGGGATCTTCTCTATATCGAAAAACTTGCAAGTGCATGTTTTTGCTGACAGGTCCATTATTGCATGAGACCCTTGCCCTTTTACTTCAAATTTATATTCATCCAGCCTCTGAACCTTGTATTCTCTAGCTTGATCTTGTAGGTTCCTAATCAAATCAAGTATTGCTGGCGTCAACTTGTCCTCATGTTTGGATGCCTTTTCTCTACGCTCTTGGAACCATGCTCCGAGTTTCTCTCTAGCAAAATTCAATAGTGCAACAATAGGATAATTTTTCTTCCCCTTGAAGATGGCATTTATGCCCTCTGCAGTATTAGATGTCATCATGTTGTATCTGGTGATTGGTGAATGTGCTCTAGCCCAGCTATATACTCCTGCTGACACTAAATAGGTCGCCATCTTCGAGCAGCTTTCCTTTATACGGTCAAAATATTTGTCGAACTCCCCTGTACTATAACTATCTGCTGCTTTCTTGAACCAATTTCCCAAGTATCTTCTCTTGAATGTGCTTCTAATGTTTTGTTCCATGTGCCATCTACAAATGCAGTGATGTGCACTGGGGTAAACCAAGCCAATTGCTCTTGAAATGCTGACATGTCTATCAGACACAAACACTAGATCATTTGACGGAGCAACAACCTTCCTCAGCTGGCGAAGAAACCACTCCCAAGAGCTGTTGTTTTCTGTGTCAGCAATGGCAAATGCAAGCGGGAGAACATTTCTGTTTGCATCTTGCGCTACTGCTCCAAGCAAAGTCCCTTTGTATTTCCCAGTTAAAAATGTTCCATCAATAACAATGATAACTCCACTCCCTTTGATGAAAATCAGAATTAGTTTCAAAGGCATTGACAGACAGTTTGTGTCAAAGGTCTTGAAGCTAACAGCTGTGTTGATGAAACACAAAACCTGTACTTTATTATATTATGTCCGAATATTATATTATGTTATTATATGCTTCCATATTATTATTATATATTCACTAACCTTTCAGGAAGCTATTTGAATTATATCTCTTTCCTTAAGCGTTCAAAGCTGAGAAAGATCAAATCGAGATCATGGCTTCCGAAGTTTCCAAAGATAGAAGATTGCTCTCAAGCCATGATCCTCTCTTAGCCGTTGGAGAAGATTCCTTCCTCAAGTGGCGCCGATGATCTTCACTATATAAAGGAGATGAAGAAGAGAGAGAGGGGACTGACGCACTTAAAGAATATCATTGCACAATCAGCCCTCAAGTTTACGTTCTCTCTTCAGCGTGTTCTCTCTGCTTGTTCTTTAGAGTCTTACATTTTGTTTCAAAGCATTTGAGAGATACACAGTGAGCTTATATGATATATTTCGAGAGAGTGTTATACTCAAGAGTTTAGAACTCAGGAAGTGGGCACTAGGCTATTGATTCTTGAGAGTAAGAGGATTGTACTAGATAGCTGAGAGAGGTGGGGCTCTTCTAGATTGGTCTAGGACTCCAAGGGAACGTGAGTTGACTAGATTGCAATTGTATAGGAGAGAGGCTTCTCGGTGAGCTATTAGGATCCTAAGCTTTGTGAATCAATAAAGCCTGTTGAATCCTAGGGTTGTGGAAGAACCCTAGGCGGGGACATAGGCCAAGTTCGTGCCGAACCTCGTTAACAACTCGTTGCGTCCTTTACTTATTGCTTTACCATATTTTCGCACTTGGTTCGAATTGTTTAACTTTGTGATTCAGGTTTTCAGAGAAAAGACTAAGTCTAATCTCAAAGGGTTTTGCACGAGCTTCAAAAGTCTTGGGTCTATCTGCGAAAAACGGGCGTACTCTATTCAACCCCCCTTCTAGAGTATTTCTTATTACATTGTTTTTATATTATTGAACCTTCACTTGGTATTAGAGCTTTACTCACTGTTTTTGATCTAACAATCTTGTGAGTTTTCGATCATGTCTGGTGAAGCAAGCGGAGGATTTGCACAGGGAAGGTCTACCCTTAGACCACCACTCTTTGTAGGAAACAACTTCATCCATTGGAGGTCCTTGATGAAGATGTTCATTATAGATCAAGATCTGGAACTTTGGAACATTATAGAGAATGGTCCGAAAATTCCAAAGAAAGACGGACCAAATGGAATCAAAGTCGCAAAGAAGGAGTCTGAATACATCCAAGTGGATCTTGAACTCGTCTCCAAAAACTACAGGGCTATTAACTTACTTTATTGTGGTCTTAGCACTGATGAGTTTAATCGTATTTCATCTTGTAGGTCAGCTAAAGAGATTTGGCACAAGCTGGTTGTCACCTATGAAGGAACTAGCCAAGTGAAGGACACCAAAATCAGCATCTTCCTTCGAAAGTATGAACTCTTCAAAATGAAGCCTGATGAGTCCATTAAGGCCATGTTCACACGGTTCACGGAAATCACGAACAACCTTGACTCTCTCGGCAAGACCTTTGAGAATGTTGAGAAAGTGAGGAAGATATTGAGGTGCCTCCCAAAAGACAAATGGGGCCCGAAAGTGACAGCCATAGAGGAAGCCCAAGATCTCACCACTCTACCCCTTGATGACTTGCTTGGGAAGCTGATCACACATGAGATGATTCTCAATGAAGACGATGGAGAACTTCCAGCAAGCACTAAGAACTTGGCGCTCAAGTCTAAGAATGATGAGCCCAAAGATGTGTCTGATTCTGATGATGAGGACGATGATGAGGATGATCCCTTTGACCTCATTACAAGGGGTCTTTCTCGAATCCTCAAGATGAAGAAGCAATTCAACATCAAAGATGGATCAGAGTCTTCTAAATTTCGAGGTAAGTCTCAATACAACAAATATGACAAGAAGACTAAACCTTTGTCTTGTTTTGAATGTGGTAAAACAGATCATCTAGTGAAAGATTGCCCTCAAAAGAAGAAGAGTCAATTCAAGAAAGGTGACTCAGATTCCGATGATGAAAAGGCCAACCTTTGTCTCATGGCTATAGGAGATGAATCCCATGATAAGCAACTTGAGGTAACCGTAAGAGAGCTTATGGCAAGTCCAAAAGAGGTATGATCGGAATTCCTTTCTAATATGATTGCCAATGAAGAGAAACTTATTGCTCAAACTAACACTCTTATCAGGAAAACTGTGGACCAGGAAAGAACTATTGAGGAACTGTCTAGGCGGGTCAAAAGTCTTGAATCTTCTTATTCAGGTCTTGACATTAAAGTCAAGACTCTTGACTCAGAGAAATCTGAACTCAAGCAAGATCTCTCATCTCTGAGAAGTGAACATCATGACTTAGAGAACGAGAAGATCTCCCTGAATAATAAGATTCAAGACCAACAGACAGCCCTCATAAGTTTTACCAAGTCCAAGGGCACTCTTGATAGGATGTTGGGTGAGCAACAAAGTTCTCTAAACAGAAGTGCTATTGGTTACAACTCGAGGTTTTTAAAGAAGCAACACATTACCATTTTTGTGAAGGCAAAAGGAAGCAGAACCTCTCCTATATGTCACCACTGTGCGAGAAAGGGACATGTAAGAGAGACATGCCCCTATAGAAGAAAGGATCCTCATATTATTCGCAATACATTTCCTATTCACTTGAGAAAAGAACGGATAACGCAAGTTTGGGTCCCCAAAGGCACTATTTTACCAAATATGGTTTATCCCAATAAAGGATCTAAATTAGCTCACTGGTCTAGCCACAAAGGTTGATGTTTGTTTTGCAGGAGATCACCAAGGTGAAGGAGCAAAAATGGATTATTGATAGTGGATGCTCGAGGCATATGAGTGGGAAGAGTTCTCTCTTTCATTATCTAAAGGACCAATCCACAGGAACAATCACTCTTGGTGACAAAGGAAAGTGCGACATCAGCGCAGAGAAGATACAGGAGACTCGGTCATGTGAGTCCACATACGCTATAGAAGCTTGTGTCCAAAGGGCTTGTAAGAGGACTCCCTTAATTAGATGGACTTCAAAGGTATTGAGATGTACAAAGCACGCACACGAGGTAAACAAACACGTAGCTCTTTCAAACCCAAAAAGGTTGTAAGTTCTTCTAGACCCCTTGAACTTTTACATATGGATTTATGTGGTCCTATGCGCGTCAAATCTTCCAATGGTAAAAAGTACATACTTGTTGTTATTTTTGATGAATGCAATGACGATGCTTTGAGTGAAAGTGTTGCAGATATAGATCTTAACATCCATGCAGAGAACGAGAAAGGTGATGATGTTGCTACCAAGAACACAGAGAAAAGGAACATGCAGGAACCGATTCATAACACTGAAGAATTGGCCCAAGGTGTTGAGGATTCGTCCAAAGCCCTTGGTGTCCAATCCAACAGTGTTGAGACGTCAGAAATTGCTGTAACTGAACCTAACAGGACCACGGAGTCAGATGCACTACAAGTCAATCCTACCAGTGTGACGAATCAAGGAGCTGAGACTAGCAAAAGAAAATTCAAATACTCCTCATCACACTCATTAAAGGATATCATTTCTGACCCTACTTCTAGTGTTCAAACTCGTTCTAAACTTAAAGATCTTTGTGCTTTTCACGCGTTTGTTTCTCTTATTGAACCAAAGAAGGTAGACGAGGCATTTCAAGAGCCAGACTGGATCATTGCCATGCAAAGTGAGCTTAACGAATTTGAAAGGAACAAAGTCTGGACCTTGAAGCCTAGGTCAAAGCATCAATCAGTCATTGGCACACGATGGGTATTTCGGAACAAGCTAGATGAGAATGGTAAGATCGTGAGGAACAAAGCAAAGCTTGTTGCTCAAGGCAACAGTCAAGAGGAAGCATTCAAGGACCAAACATATTGATGTAAGGCATCATTTCATTAGAGACCATGTCGAAAAAGGTGATGTGTTCATATCATTTATTTCAACTGATTATCAATGGACTGACATTTTTACTAAGACTTTGGAAGAGGACAGGTTCACCTTCATTAGACATGAGATCGGAATGCTTAATAGGGATGCACTTTCGTAGGGGGAGTTTTCCCTTTACGAAAGATAAACTCTACTCGGTATGTCAAGATCCTTGAACCTCATTTCAAAGGTTGTGAACTGAATGGTAGAGCACATATAACGGATCATATATTTGGTTAATATCTTATTAGATATTTGATCAAATATAGTTTTTATGATTTTTAACCTTCTTTATGCAGTTCACATATTATTCTCTGAAAAATCTTTTATCCGAGTGCATTTTATTTATGGAATTTTTTAAATCGGATAAATCTTCTCTTGCCTTTAAGATTTGAAAGGAACTTTTGAATTTTGAATTATTTTGGTAAGTCTTATTTTGGTAACTGTTTTTAAACTCCTCCCTTTGTTGAAAGACAAAAAGGGGGAAATGGTTTGATGGTTTAGACTTTAAAACTGTTGTGAACCAAGGGTCTTGGAAGACCTTGTTTTGTTTTGTTTTGTTTTGTTTTGTTGGATGTTTCTCTTTGGCTTTGAAAACTTATGATCCAACATTTGTCTAACCCATGCAGGTACTTAGTCCGATTGTGCTTATGATATATCTGTTTGACTAAGTTGCAGGGATGCACAGGTTTTGTCTTTCATCAAGGGGGAGATTGATAACTCCACTCCCTTTGATGAAAATCGGAATTAGTTTCAAAGGCTTTGACAGACAGTTTGTGTCAAAGGTCTTGAAGCTAACAGCTGTGTTGATGAAACACAAAACCTGTACTTTATTATATTATGTCCGAATATTATATTATGTTATTATATGCTTCCATATTATTATTATATATTCACTAACCTTTCAGGAAGCAATTTGAATTATATCACTTTCCTTAAGCGTTCAAAGCTGAGAAAGATCAAATCGAGATCATGGCTTCCGAAGTTTCCAAAGATAGAAGATTGCTCTCAAGCCATGATCCTCTCTTAGCCGTTGGAGAAGATTCCTTCCTCAAGTGGGGCCGATGATCTTCACTATATAAAGGAGATGAAGAAGAGAGAGAGGGGACTGACGCACTTAAAGAATATCATTGCACAATCAGCCCTCAAGTTTACGTTCTCTCTTCAGCGTGTTCTCTCTGCTTGTTCTTTAGAGTCTTACATTTTGTTTCAAAGCATTTGAGAGATACACAGTGAGCTTATATGATATATTTCGAGAGAGTGTTATACTCAAGAGTTTAGAACTCAGGAAGTGGGCACTAGGCTATTGATTCTCGAGAGTAAGAGGATTGTACTAGATAGCTGAGAGAGGTGGGGCTCTTCTAGATTGGTCTAGGACTCCAAGGGAACGTGAGTTGACTAGATTGCAATTGTATAGGAGAGAGGCTTCTCGGTGAGCTATTAGGATCCTAAGCTTTGTGAATCAATAAAGCCTGTTGAATCCTAGGGTTGTGGAAGAACCCTAGGCGGGGACATAGGCCAAGTTCGTGCCGAACCTCGTTAACAACTCGTTGCGTCCTTTACTTATTGCTTTACCATATTTTCGCATTTGGTTCGAATTGTTTAACTTTGTGATTCAGGTTTTCAGAGAAAAGACTAAGTCTAATCTCAAAGGGTTTTGCACGAGCTTCAAAAGTCTTGGGACTATCTGCGAAAAACGGGCGTACTCTATTCAACCCCCCTTCTAGAGTATTTCTTATTACATTGTTTTTATATTATTGAACCTTCAAACAACAACCTGTAAAATAATGATTATAAGTTGTGTGATGATAATGAAATATTCAAAAGTGATCTGTGCTGACACTGATAATTTTATACTTTTTTCAATGCAGGGAAGGCCCAAATGCACTGCCCAAATGATAAAAACAAGTATTTAAACCTGTCATCATCATCTGTTGACATCAATGCAATAGTTCCATCATTTTTCTCCATAATCATGTGACAAAATAATGGCAAGTCAGCAAAATTTGATTCCGGTGCCCCTCTGTCCCCTTCTTGTGCAATTCTTCCTAACCGCCATGCTGTCCAATAACTAATGGGAATTCTTTTTTCGGTCCTCATTTTATCCATTATCTGCTTTGGATTGTAGCCGCTGCTGACACTGTAATAATGTATACATTAGAATGAATGATGTGATACTTGAATAGTTGAATTGAGTGTTATTTTGATGACATATAGACACTTACATTGGCTGGATTATGCTTGCTACCACTGAGGAAGGTGCTTGCCTGCAATTGCTTGTTCTCACATCCCATGTGCATGTGTGCAAACCATTGTACGCTGACACCTCGTAGCAATTCTGAGAAACAGTATTTACGTGTAACTTCCATCTGCAGCTAGTATCCACGGAATGCGCCCTAAAATACTTGGGTTCAGATCTCGTTACTCGGTACCCAAATATTTCTGTCATCGATAATATACGTAAAGCATCCTTCATTTCCTTCTTTGATTCAAAGGTTCTCCCAATGTACATTGTGTTGGATGAGGTATTGTTGAAACTACCCATGCTAGAGCTGTCATCCTTGCAATCTTCTATTGTTTTATCTCTACTGCGCATTGAAGAGTGCAGTCTCCTCCAGGTGTCAGCATCACAATCAATGTCATTATCATCCTCCATATCATCATCCATATCATCATACATGTCATCTGACCCCACCGTCTACATTTGAGTGTCAACAATCATATGATTTTTCTCCCTGTCATACTCAATCAATCCAACTGATTTCCCACTCTCCCTGTCAGCTGTGTCAACAATTGTAAGTGTTTGTGCCTGTATGCTGACACACAACTCAACAGCATAGTCTACACCATCTAGTGTTGATATATCGAGGAATTCTTTCAAATCAGTGTCACAATCAACTATAAGTGGGGCTTTCAGCTTTTTGCATGGGTGAAATGACTAAATTGCAATTCAAGCACACTGTCTACATTGAATCTAGTGCACACCTTTCTCTTCAAGTCTTGTAGTGTGGTTGAATCATATAGCAAAAACACCTTTGATGTTGTATTTCCAACAAATTCCAGGCCTGTGTCAGCAAACACCCATGATCCACCAAATACTACTGTAATCACATGAGGTTCCAATTATGATTGACCTATCAATTAATTAGAGACAATATGCAAATAAGCACAATGAGTTAATTCTGATTCCATGTCAGCATGATAGATATAAGTTAGATACAGGCAATATGTATACAAGTACAATGAATTGCATCTGATTCCGTGTCAGCATGATAGAAATAAGTTAGATACATGGCATTTATTTACGAAATCTCAGATAGTGTCAGCATTACACAACGAGGCCAGAAATCAAAACAGATCTATGTAGAACAATTCATACAATTATTTCCTTTCAATTCATTCAAGCACAACATTTCGAATTCATCCAACAGACAGATTTAAGGATCGTGATGTTGACAGATCGAGTATCTATTAACGAAGCAGATCGACGAAGAACTTGAAACTCTATATATTATTGACGACTTACTCTGATTTGTATCGAAACAGTAACAACCGAAGTCGAAATTACACGATCTACACTATACGAGTTCAACTATTGGATATAAAACGATATTTACACATGAATTGAATTTTTTTTCACAGATCTATGAAAGACAGATCTACCAATTATACGAATGCTGACATTAAAACCACAATTCAGTAATGCTTTGATATTAGATAGATGTAGTACCGAAAATCAGGAGGAGATCGGCGTTGATCAATACCTACAGCGATCGAAAATCAGATCTCGGTCTATCTCGTGTCAGCGTTGGCGAAAATCAGAAGGAGAGATCGGGCGAGGGTGCGCTTGTAGTATTGTGTATATTTTTGCAAATTTCCCAAAATCGTGTAAATTTGGCTAATATGGCCTCCGTATTTGTATATTTGACAAATCATCCCCATATTGAATTCATTCAACCATAATCCAGAATACACACTAACCTCATTGAACTATGTCAAGGAACAACTTGATATGATTACTCTATCAATAATTTTGATGATTTTCAAATGGTTTTTGACAACTCTAATGTGGTTTTCGATTACAAGATTTGTAGAAACTAAAGTTGAAATATGCATTGAGCATAGTCAATCAGTTTGACACAACTGATACCAACTCTTGACAACCCTTTTTCATAATTCACCAAGCAGGTATGCTCAAGGAATTTTTTATGTCCTTTCACAAAGCAAGCAATTTTTTGTCGTATGTTGTAGTTATATTCTATGATACCCCGAAACACCAATTCATAGCGGGTTTAAGTTTCTGAATACGAAGAAACCCCTAAACGCCCTAAAAATGTTTCAGGAAGGTAAAAAACGATCAATGTTTTGTTGACCAAAAAGTCAAGAAACGGTCACCATTTCCATGGAGCCTAAAACATTTCTTCACTGCCATCACTGGTATGTGGCGTTTTCCAAATTTTTTAATTGAAAAAAATTATAAAAAAAGCCCTAAATCAATCTTTCTTCCTCTCCCGTTTGAAATTTCTTCCTGTAGGTTGTAACCCATCCGTCTCCTCTTCCATTTTCGATATTTACTTTTCTCCAGTCCACTATCTATTCAGGGCCTTCAGGCGAGGTGACTATCTCCTCCCATCCCAGCGGCACTAGCCGTCAGCACACCTTTATCTGCTCGCTCAGTCGCCCGCTCTTTCCAGATTTGTATGGTCGACAACGCTCGCTCAATTGCTCGCTCTTCTCCTGGACCTTGGTAAAATCTCATCTCAGTGATCTCACAAATGCTCTCTCTCCCACTTGGCCACTTAGGGTACAAAATGTCATCCTATTTTCAAACCGGGCCGGTTTCTTGGGCTGGTAAAATAAAATTTGTCATCTTTTATAAATAAGCCCAATTTGAAACTGGGTCGGTTTCTTGCACCAGTTTGTATTTTCTTTATTTGACGGTTCACCGTCTGCCGATTTTATCGGTCATTGATGTTTAGACTTGTCTGACCTCGAATTATTACCTAATCAAAAATAAAAAATAAAAAATAAATTCTTATTTAAACTTTGCAAATGTAATATAAGATTGATGTAGGGTACTTGGATGGAGTACTATGTGTTTCTCTTGATTATATTGTTATTTTGAACCTAAGTTACTTTATTATTTTGGTTTGTAAGACATTTAAAATGTTTGATATGTCTGTATTGATTTATGTTAAAGACACTGATTATGTTTATCACGGTTTTGAACATTTCAGTTTGTAGTCTTAGTGTTGCATATATGTGTATGACTTGGTGATATATTTATTGTTTTTCTTTAGACCTTTAAATGAAAATATAATTCATGTTATCGTTTCTTCGGCGTTTCCGTTTCTTACAAATTTTGGATTGCCGTTTTCCCGTTTACGTTTCCGTTTCGTTTCCAGATGTCGTTTCTGTTTCGTTTTCGGATGCCGTTTCTGTTTCTTTGTAACATAAGTTATATTCAACTCTGTTAAGGTTACAGGAAGTGATTATGGCTACTCATTGTGGTATAACTCGGCTAATGGATATGCTTCTTGATCGTGAGGTAATAAGGGAGCTAAAATACAAATGAGATCAGCTGTCCCAAATAGCCTGCCCCTCCACATCCCCAATTTAAAAAAAAAATGAAAAAGAATTAAAATAAAATTAAAAAATTAAAAAGAAAAAAATTGAAGAGATTAAGAGAGAAGAGACAGAGGGAGGACAGGGAAAATGCCCCAACAGATCCCCTCTCACTAAAATATGGGGATCATTTGATTTTGGTGAGCTGAATATATGTTACCTCGTACTAGGATTTTCATCCAAATGTGACTAGAAGTTTCACCATTGTCACACTTTAATTGTTAGTATCACCAACTATAGCCGGCTAGAAGTTCAATTGCCACTTTAAGACACTATAAAATGTTCATGTAATAAAACCAATGAGCCAATGTAACTGGTTGATGTACGTCAATTCCTTGAAACTTTTAAGCAATAAAAACACATCCTATAGACCCAAACAATAGTATTTGAACTGAACATATCAATAGCGCGCTCATAGTAAACTTAGAGCATCCCCAACAACCCTTCTAAAAAATCTCTAAAATAGAGAACAAAATAACAAAATCTCTAAAATATTTACACCACAACTCCAACAGATTCTCTATTATACAAATTGTTACATTTATTATACACTATAATAGATGCATAAATTCATAATTTAATAAATGGTTCTGATATTTGGACGGCGAAGTTCTCGCCATTGGCACGGTGCTGGTGCCGGCTTCCCAAATCGGCAGACCATAATGCCGGACCCGGACTCCCAATTCGGCATAGGTTGAGGGAATCATGCAGCTGTCGTCACATTAGTCAAATCGGCTGGGAAAGCTGACGCGGGACCTGCAAGCCGGTGCCGGACTCCGAATCCGGTTCGGTCACATCAGTCAAATCGACTAAAAAAGCTGCAGATTCCCTACAGCTTTGCGTCATCGTCTGCCGTGCCGGTGTTGAGTTCCGAGTCCGGTAGAGGTGGTGGCGATGTATTATAAAAGGAAGGAGCCCCGCCCTCACTTAGTGCACCACACAATCCACTCCACTCTCCCACCTCTTAGTCTCTTACGTCGCAGATTTTGCTAGAGAGCTCCAACAAGCCCGGAATACCGTCTAAGGAGAAATGCCGAAGTTCCCGAACCTGTTAGATCGGTTTATTCGAAGTTCGCGATCCTCTTCACTAGCGACTCCGCCTCCCGATGAGCGTGCGGCTTCACAATCCTCGCCGACTGATCCTAGAGCGCAAGCTGCCGCGGAGGTAAGTATTGATTTTATGTTAAGTTTATGTTATTATTGGTCAACGTTTAAATGAAATAAAGATAAACTGTAGGGTATATTGATAAAATTAGATATAAAATTTTGTATGTTTAGTTTATGTTAAGTTTATGTTATTATTAGATATGGAATATTGATAAAATTAGATATGAATTTTATAATGCATGAAAATGAGATATAAAATTTTTATTGAATGAAAATGTAGATAGGGAATTTGTAATGCAATTATGAAAGTAGATAATTTCGATTTATGTGGAATGTATGAAAAATAATTATTTGCAAGGAATTTATGTTAACATGTGGAGAAATATGATTTATGGGCAAATATGAAATTATATAATGTAGATTTATGGAATTTAAATGGAAATTGATAAAGAATTGGAATATAGATATGGAATTTATGATCACCTAATGGATATGGAATTTTATAATGCAGATGATGAGGCGGGCCGTAACCCAGCGGGAACGGGTTAGGCCAATGGCCTCTCTGAGGAGAGGTGATAGGCCGATAGAGCCGGCGAGAGCCAGCACATCGGCCATTAGACCACCATCACTAGAGCGACCGATCCAGGAGCCCGCAAGGGCAAGCACGTCGTTTCTCGGGCGGGACGACGAGGATTTCTTGGGAGATTACACCGTCGATGAGGTCGACACTTCACAATTGCCGGAGACCCCTTACGTCCCAAACATCCCCCAATCCCACATGTATACGTCCGCCGACGAGGTCGACACCGGTTTCATGCAGCATTCGAATGCGTGGGAACCACAAATCGACCAGACCCCCCCCCCCCATTTATTCGACCTTTGGTGTTTCCGATCTATTGACTGGTCGTAGTTGTGTGTAAGTTGTTGTTGGAGCTTCTGGAGTTCATGTTCGGTATTGGTGATTTGTGTGAGAATATTCCCTGTGGTTTTTCTGCACCATAGTTTGCTCTTTTGTTTTAAGTGTTGTAATTTTCTAACTAGTTTGAATAAGGCAGAGCCAGGAGGATCAATCCGCCAAGCCTAACGGACTATACCATCGTAATCTTTATGCTTGCACCAAGCCATTTCAAATCTAAAAGGTTGCATTGGCGGCCGACAATTTTGGGTGAGTTCTAGTGTTATTTGACTATGATCCGACGTTGTGAACGGGTGATTTTTGGTTATTAGATAAGGGAGCTTGCAGAAAATGTCCTTATGGACTAAGATTCTGTCTAATTTTTCGTATGTGTTGTCTGGCCCGGATAATTTTTTGCGCCAAGTATATTGATTTCCATGGGTTGGTAAGTCTAGTAAATCATGTTGTAGCATGAAGTCATTTAGTCTATTTAGTCGATATTGGGGAAGATGAGAGCCCCCCAATTTGTCTAAAGGCACAACAAGGTCATTAAGATCTCCTAAGATAATGAAAGGGAGAGAACTATTTTGTATGATTTCCGAGATATCAGACCAGAATCTAGGTTTATCCTTGTCATGAGGTGGAGCGTATACGAAGGCAATTAGAATTTGGATTTGATTAGAGATGTTGTGATATTTTGTTATTATATAACGAGCATCAGATTGTATTACTTCAAAGGTTTCATTGTGTAAGTGAGAGGATTTCCAATAGAGACATAAACCACCAGAAAGACCAACCGAGGCACAGAAGTGAGAGTTATCAAATCCTACTTTGCGCCAAAGAGCAACTTTAGGTGGGTTTTGTAGTTTGGTTTCAGCCAAGGCTAAGATGGCTATATGTTCAGTTTTACAGATCGTATCAATTTCGGTCCAAATATTCGTCCTGGCCAGACCACGAACATTCCAGTAGCTAATTTTCATTTAAAGGATGATTTAACACTCTTGGTAAATGGGTTAAGCTCCTAGAAAAAGAAGCTAATCTTGGTCTCAAAATAGATATCTCCACTAATAGGAGATAGACTAAAAGGGTTATATATTGGTATTGGTTGAACAAGCCTCCAATTTTTTGGTATGCAGTAATTATAATATAATAACATAAATAAGTGTTGCTAAGATAAATGTTTGTTTCTAATAAGGGTTTGAGTGTGGAATTATAAGCATTAGTCCTAATCAGGGGTATACGAAGGGAAAGTAGGATGCAAGTGCTGCTCAAATTAGCCCAAAGTTGGATAGCTAGAAAAACCTGGTGAGGAGACCGACTACACCTAGCAACAGCACTGGAGAACATCAAAGTGCGTTGATAGAGGATATGCTTCAATTGCCGATCGCAGTTTGGTAGGGAACACTGGTGAAAACCAGCGCTTGATGGGATGTTGGTTTGGAGCTTGGATTGGCGGTGCTTAACTGTAAGCTGCTGCAGACGGCAAACATGAGCGCATTTTCCATGGAAAAATTCACAAAGAAGCGGAGCTTGTGTATTGATTGGAGTCTCCACCCAAGGAAAGAGCGATTCAACCAAAGGCCAATTAAATAGCCAAAACTGTGAATTAGAATTCATCAAATACCAATGAAGGATTTGGTTATCCATAGATGCATTAGAGTATTGGGTACATATCTCCATAGAGTAGATACATCGCCATTGATTTGTAGCAAATTTGGTGCTGTTTTGGTTGATAAGATCCAGGCCAAGATTCCAATAACACAGTGTATGAGGCATCAGTTGGGTCCGAACATACCTGCTTGAGTGTGATGAAGTAATATCAGGTTTTTTGATAGGGTAAACGAACATAAACCAATGATGGCTGCTGCAGGGATTCGGCAATGAATAGTTAATCCAGCTGTGAATGTTGTAAAGTAAGAGCCAGGGGCAGAAGAGCAGTACACCTTTCCAATTGGTAGAAGTACCTCGAAATAGATAGAACATGTTATGAGCATTGATATTAAATATCAAATTGTAGATATAAAAAATAATGAGAACAATTGGTAGCATAAAGCATGATAGAACAGGGTACATGTTACTTGTGGTCACCATATTTGTATTTTGATTCCTTTTTGGTAATAAGATTGGGTAAGTTGATATACCAGTTATGCTTGAAATTTTGATATCATAGGTATAGTTAGCAGATAGTAAGAGGGTATAGATAGATGTAATAGGATCAATATTTTCATTAATATACTGCATAAGGATTAGACCATTGAAGTACATCAGTTGGGGATTCCAGATTAACCATGCTACAATACTCTTAGGAAACAAACTAGATAACAGAATATGAAAGGCAAAAGGTGATAATGCTTCATCATAAGTAATCCTCCAAGGAGCAGGGTTGACATGGCGATGGTGGAGATATACTACAGCGGATAGTGACAAAAGGTTCTGCCTACAGCAGATAGCCAGGGGTGAAGGCCCAATCAGAAGCCAGCTTGGAGGATTAACTATCATGAGAAATCAGTTGTGGTTTTTGCTCCTCTTCGGAGCGGAACTAGCAGTGTCCTCGTCCCCGCCCAAGCCCTTACGCTTAACCGAGTCGGAGGTGGAAGGTTCCAGTGGCGGCATCTCCATGGTAGAGAAGAGTTTAACCATAGTGGAAGTGGAGTGAATGGAATGGAAAGAAGGATCCGAGAGGGTCTCAGGGGGGCCATTCATACCAGCCTGGAGGAAATCCGCAGCCCCTTCTTCCAGATAATCGTAGTCCTCCATCTCTTGTCCCAGCAAGTCATCCTCCTCAACCTCAAACTGCAGGCAAGGGAGAATTTCGGAGTCTATTTCAGCTCCAAACTCTTGGTAAGGTTCAGGGTCAGGGAGAGGACCACCATCCCGCATATGCTCATCAGCAGAGGTGATAAGGGGGCCGACATGAACAACACCAACTGACAGAGGTAGGCCCAAAGCAACAGGAGCAACTGCAGTAGCAGGAGGTAGATCAACAGAAGGGACCTCCACAGTAAGTGTAGGAGCGATAGTGGAGACCACTACATGTGGGGTAGGGTCAATGCAAGCATGAGAATCTTTGGACTCTTTAGAAGAGGTTGAGGAGGAAGATTTGGTTTCAAAGTTGATTGTGACCCCCCCCCCCCCCCTTACCAGAGATGTAAGGTTTGTTAGCAAAGGCAGTGATAGGGTTTGGCAGTTTGGCAAATTTGCCATGCTTGAGCACTTTGGTCCATCCCGATTCACTGTCAGGGTCCGGGAGTTTGGAGGGTCGCTTGATTGTTACTTGGATTTTTTTGGGTTTTGGGGTTCTAAATGGGCATTGATTAAACAGATGGGTTAAGGCACCACAGTTGCCACACCCACTAGGGAAGTATTCAAACCACACCACATAGGTGGTGTAATCTGAAGGACTAGTGGGCACAATGATGGTATTGGAGAAAGGCTTAGCTATATCAAGGTTGATGCAAACTCGAATGAATCTGACGTTGGGGTCAATGAAAGGATCCAATCTGACAAAGGAGCCCAGATTGTTGCGCTCAACAATGGTTTTCAAGGTATTGGGGTTTCAATAGTTGTCAGGAAGGAGAGTGAATCGCACCCACATGTCAATAGATGTGGTATTGGCAGTGAGGGGATCAAATCCTAGGGAACAGAGGCGCAAAATGATCAGTTGGCCATATATGTGGTAGGGGCGCTCCTCCCAGATACGAGCTAGGTCATTGGGGTCTGAGAAATTGATTTCAAACCAGAAGTTAGGGAGATCGAAGATAGAGAAATCCCCAATAAAGCCCTTCCACTCAGCCTCCAGCTTTGCTTTGATGCTGGCAAACTCAATGGGAGATCCAAAAATCCGACCATAGAGGATGCAGCGAGGGTCAGTGCTTCGGGTTACAGTGGTTTTGGATAGTTGGGAGAAGAAATCTCCCAAATCCATTTTCCCTTTGCCCTTATCCTTAGAGGATTTGGAGGGAGGTTTGGTGAAGTGGGTGGCGCTTTTCAGCTTCCCATTAGATTTGGTTGTGGTAGATTGGGTGTCGCTTTGCAGCTTCCCATTGGGTGGGTTGTTGGGTGGAAAACTCCCAGAGGGATTCTCAGTGTTCATGTTGGCCGATGGCTGAGCACACATAAGAATAAGATAGAGAGCAGGGGAGATAGAAAAGAACTTTAGAGAAGAGAAGAAGAAGGAGATGGTGTGAACATTAAATGCAAACTCATGGAAGTATTTATAGAGAGAAGAGGTCTCCAAAAGTCTGGAATGGAGATGGGAGTGGGGATGAGTTCTGTCACCAGAGAGAGGGGAGAGAGCAAACCTGTCACTTCTTGAGGGAAGGAGAAGACCATACCGTTGCAGAGATTTGAGGTCACAAGCAGAGCGGACGAGAGGAGGCTTGAAGAGAAGTAACAAGCAAGACGATTGGAGCACTCCACCAACCCAGCAAGCCCCCAGAGCACCAAAGTAATCATTGTTGTTGATGTGCAGAGACCCAACTGAAAGAAATTCCACAAACCCAGAAATAACTCTAGTTTTGGGATGAAAAACTAGATTAGGGTTATAGGTTTGGAGTTTCTTTTGGTGCTTAAGAGTGGTATTGTGCGGAGCAGGATAAGAAAGGTTATGATTATTGCTTCCAGGGCAACAGAAAAGAGGGGCGGGTTGAGTATAGATGAACAATCCGTACTGATTTTTTTGATTGAATATAGAAGAGAATCGCAGGCGAGGCCATCTCCAAGTCAGAGCTAGGACTAATTGGGGGGGATTGAAGAAGTTCCATACCCAAAACCATAGGGATCTAGTATGGTATAGGATTAATCGGCCTTTCATAGTGAGAGTGATGATAGTAGTTTCAGAGAAGTTATAGGGAAGGGGGCAAATTGTTCTTGAACACTCCACTTTACTGGGTTTAGGATGGGGAATTGAAAGCGCGTGGGTAGGCGCGTACCTCTGTTGAAAAATAGGTTTTTGGGTTGACGTTTTTACTTTTATTGTCTTCTCTATATGTATCGGTATGTGCATCAGTGCAAACTTAATCAAATATAAAACAAATTTCCAAACCTCTAAACTCTCTCAAATCCAAATATCCGTTCTAGTGTTCTTCGGATTGATTCTTCATCCTCAATCTCTACACCTAGTTCACTCACCTTCGAACTCATCAATTGAGTTTCTAGGTTGAGATCTATCCTCAATTTGCTTGTGAAACGTTGCTTCTGCTTCAATGGCATCGAACGTCGGAAATCCCGTCGCACCTAGCGACTCGAAGACGATGTTGTAGTCGAGGCAACCAATGGAACGACCGAGACCAAGAGCGATGGTAAGTACTACTCCTTACTCTCTGGCCTCTGCTGCTACTTCATTGTTGAGCAAGAACGACAGTATGCTCCGATTTTATCGGTGCAATTTCACTCCTCTTTTGTGTGAAATTGATTTAGGGTTATTGATTGGGGGTTCTTGGTTTAGGGTTTTTGATTATATATGGTGGTTTTGTGATTAGAGGGAGCAAGAGTGGAATATTTCAGGGAAAGAGCTTCTAGATCTTGTGAAAGCAAGCGTTCTACTTGGGTTGAAGAGGATATCGAATAAGCATTTGGCTGCTCTATTTAATCTGTTTAGTCAGTTGTCCAATAAGCTGGCTCTCGGTTCTCTTAGCTCGATGACCAGATAAGGATATCTCACTACCGAATTGATGTTCCCTTCTTCTTCTTTTTTGAAAAAGTTGATTTCGTTCCTTGTTGATCTGAAAATTTGAGTAATTAATTGGAAGAAGGTACATGTTTGGCTTCAATTCTGCTTCATGGCTTTACTATGCATAGATAGTTTGATGTTTTGCTGTTTGTAGATTTATGGATAGTATTTTCATTTATTCACCAAATCTTTGGAAATATTAACTAAAAATTATAGATATTCGGTGGATGCTTCTGTGTAATGGTGATAACCTGATGCGAATACGTCAAACTCTTATCAATGCTCGTGTTTAATAGTAATACTGGATGGTTCTTGGTGAACTAGTTTTCCCTGAAATATTTCATTCTGACTTTTTTGTTTCCTGAGCTAATCATGGTTCTGATGTCAATTTGCTATGAAAATTGGAGACTCATATTTATATCTGTAGTTCTTTTTGTCGTGTACAAATGTACAATTCAACAATGTGTCGAGGGTGTAGTCTATTCTATTTTCTTGCCTGTTAGTCAGATGCAATTTGGAGTAAGACATCCTTATCTGGTCAATAGCCTTCTTTTTTTTAAAAAAGATGAAATGATTAATATCGCTTGTTTTAAAATAACCGGTATCTCGACAGCTTCATTTTTTTTTCCTTGCGTCTAGCAACTTGAGATATGTTGTTCCACTTCGACTTTTGTAGTTTGCTTTGTTTTTGGGTGCAAATTGAGATATGTTGTTCCTTCTAGGGTTTCGGGTTCCCTGCTAATGTCAGTAAGAAGGTTTTATTTTGTTCCTAAGTTGTCGGTGAAGAAGGTTGGAGGAAAGGAAGTCAAGGTTCCGAACAAGCCGAAGAGGCTCCAGATTGCCTTCATCGTTTTCATGTATGTTTCTTCTTGATTCGTTGTTGCTTCTGTTCAGTTTGAGGTTGTGAGATCTGGATTTCAAGTTTCGATCTATTTGCTTTTGAAGGCTGATTTCTAATATTTTTCTCCTCCATGGAGTATAGGAAAGCATTCAAGGAAAAGCATCCTAACAATAAATTAGTTGATTGTGCACATATAGTGTTGTGTTTGAATATGATACTATGGTTTCGTGGCTTCATTTACTTCTTGAATCGTGGCTTCTTCTCTTTCTATTTATTTGTTTTTTAGTTAACACCATGTGAAAGAAAACAAACAACATAATATGTGGAAACATTAGGTAGCTTTTGTGTCTTTCCTTAGCAATTACAACTTCTAGCATGCTGAATTGCCAATATCACTCCACTCACCATGGAAGAATGAATAAAATATGCTTGGTTTTATGTGTACGAACCTCTGGGAGAAAATTTATATAGTTGCAGCTTGTTTGTTTTTACTGTGTCTCTTTCTTAGTGATAGGGCTTCTTATTGCCAACAGCCAATTTACTGATCACCAGCATCATGCTTCTTATTATGTAACTTGTAGGCCTGTTTTAAGAGATCTAATATTATAAAACTATCAAGAAAAAAGTTTAACTTTAACATGGTATATGTAGAGTGGACATTTATTTTGAAAGGGTTTCAATAAAAAGTTCATTTAGTGAAATCTTTAATTTTGTATAAAAAGGTTTGGGCTTGAATTGAATATGAAAATCTTATGCAGGAAGCAAGTCGATCAAAAGGCTTGAAACTGAAAAGGACTTGGAAATTCAGAGTGTAGAAGAGTTACATAAATTACTGTTCTCTTTTCATGCAGTCATTTATTGCACTGCCTGGAAACATGTTTTATTCATGAGATTCTCACTTGTCTAATTTATTTCTTTAGGTCAATGGAAAAGGAAGTTTGCTATTGATTTTGAGGAGACGAAGGAATCTGTATATGAGTGTCATTTAGTGCTTGAAAGAGAAGTATGGCCTGTAAAGCATAAACTTTTTCTATTGCATTGTTTCTATTTGTGAGGGCGCAAAAGTTGTCAAGTACAGGTCCTGCCATCAAAGGACAAGAATTAGATTTATTTATTTATAATTGTTTTCTCATCCACTTTCAATCTGTCTATTTGATAACCGAAGGACAGGAACCAAGAAATGAATTAGTCCATCTTTTAACATTTTCCATGCGTAATTATCTTTTCCCTTCAATTTTTTTTGAAAAGAGTATATGAAATTGATCACCATGACAACTGAATGATTTCAATTCTCCTGTTTTTTCTCAACATTATTTAGGCGCTTTAACCTTTCTTTCGTTATTACAACTTTTGAAGATGGAACTAAGGAGGGAGGTGCTGCTAGCTAGCCCGCCTCATTTGCCCATTCCCGTCATCTCTCCTCTCCTGCTGTCTCACTGAATTCCTTGTCTTACCGGCCTATTGGTTTTGAGTTGGTGTTGAATTGCCGTCTCTCCTTCACTCGCTCATTGTCTCTCCTTCACCAAGTATTCTTCTCCCTTAATTTTCTGAACTGATGCTTACATTTGTGGGGATGTTGACTTTAGATTACCAAGTTCCAATCTATCTGTCATGAATTTAGGGTTTAAAATTAGATACTCCTTACTTTCATCAAAACCCTATATTTTCTTTTAGTTATTTTAATATATTGTCATGTAATCTTGGTTTGCCTTTTCTTTTTCTTCAAATAGTTCAACCTACGTCCAAATCTTAATAATGTTTGGGATCATGTGCAGATTTGACATGATACTAGTTTTTTGCCCCTTTCTTTTACCGTTTTATAAGTTACAATCATATGCTGATTTTTTTGTTCTTTTTTGGACCAATGGACGGGCAGACAAATTATTAGTTGTACCCTCCCTTAGCTTAACTAAGGGCTTTTCTTCTGCACTCCCAAATTGTTGGGAGTCATTGGTACGTATTCATCTATTGTACTTAGGAATGGATATTTGTTTCTTTTGTGTTTACTGGAAAAAAAAAAGTTTGAAGCAGGTTCTATCCTTCATAACTTTTATTTATGAGTTTAGCTTCAAAATTGTACATGCATTGTTGCCCTACTAATAGTTGTTTTTTCATGCAGAATTTGTAAGGTCATTCTAGTGGGATTGATTCAGTGAGTTTTGATTCTTCAGAAGTGCTAGTAGCTGCTGGAGCAGCAAGTGGTACTATTAAAGCTTTGGGATCTAGAAGAGTCAAAGAATATGTCAATACCACCTTAAACACTTCTTTATGCAATTCTTGATTAGTTTTAAGGGTTTCTAAGACTTAATTGCACATTTTCTATAATTGTTGATTATTTTAAGGTATGAAGAGGTTATAAAATAGCATCTCTATGAGTAAGGTGGCCTGGTAGTCCTAATTCCTAAACAAGTTTATCTCTATCATTTTATTGAAAATGATGCAAATAGTGGGTAGAGATGAAGATTTTCCACCATTAGATTGTGCTTAAAATTTAGTTGGAACGTTTAAAAGCAACCTTATCATACTATGTCAATTTGTCTTTTTTTTTAATGCTATTTGACATTAGTTTTGACAATTATATTATACTACTTTCTAAAGTGTATGTGCAATAACAAATTAATAAGCAACCTTATTTTTTTTAGAAGTTGTTGTCTTAGCCATTTCCTGGATGGTACATACTAGCTAGTATATACTACTAATTCTTCTTGCTATGATCTCTCTAGATAGCTTGCATCATCTTTTACTTTCAATTTGAATTTGCAGGGGATTCTAATCGGCTTGCTTGGAATTTGGAAAGTATGCTTAGTTAACCCTTCTCATCCTGAAGTGTTGCAAGTGGATCTCGAAAGTCGTCTTATCTCTAATTGAATGCTTCTATGAGCCATTTTCCGGATAGATAAGTCTAGATAGAGATGATATAAAGGAACTGGACTTAAGTTGGCTTAGAGGTCAGATAGGACTTGTTAATTGTGCACTCTACATTCTTTATGGGAAGGATGATGCCACTCTTGATCAGCCGTGCATGTACAAGTGTTCTTCATTTAATATTTATTTCATGTTACTATTAATAAAACAATGTATATTTATGTAATAGCAATATAATTACTAGATACATTTCTATTATAACAAATTTAATTTAAATACAGTAGTTGAAATTACAAGTAACATTGTTCTTTAAATGTAACATTATTTGTTATAGGTAATATATTTAATTAAAGGTAACAAACCTCAAAAAGGTAACATATATTCTAAAATGTAACATTTGAATCAAATGTAATAGCTTTGTTATCAAATGTAACACTTAATATTGCTAATGAAACAATGTTACTTTAGGAAATAAAAAGTGTTACATTAGGGCAAATGCAACGGCCGCAAATGTAATCCCTAAAAAGTGTTACCTTTTCCCCTAATGTAACATATTTTAGTGATAATGTAATGTATTTGGGTACGGGTGGGCGTGGGACGGGACGGGATGGGGGTCGTCCCGCGTCCCGTCCCGCGTAATTTTTGCGGGACGGGACCGGGACGGGATTCTCTATTTTTTTTTTAATCCCGCGCGGGCCCTATCCCTCACGGGACGGGACGGGACCGGGACGGGACGGGCCTTGTCCCTCACATAAAAAAATATTTTAAATTCTCTAATATCTAAAAGACACATTTATAAATTTATAATATTTTTATATTTTATAGCTTCTCATATATATATATATATTGTATACCCAAAGTATTTTATACACACTACATAGATATACTTTTCTATACTTATGTATACACTGTATTGAGAGTTTGAGACACTGTATGATATATAGTGCATAGATATATACATATATACACGGTATATATACATTGACACAATGACACACACTGCATTGAGAGTTTTTGAGTCACTGTATGATATATAGTGCATAGATATATACTTATATACACGGTATATATGCATTCACACGCTGCATATATATACGGTGCATATATGATATATACTTATGTTTATGTATACTGTATTTATGTATATAATATATTAATATAAAAAAATATATAATATATGCGGGACGGGACGGGATTTGCGGGATTAAGAATCTCCGTCCCGCGTCCCGTCCCGCGTAAATTTTGCGGGACGGGACCAGGACGGGATTCACTATTTTTTTTTCAAATCCCACCGGGATCGGGACGGGACCGGGACGGGACCGGGACGGGCCCGGGATTTGCGGGATTTGTGCCCACCCCTATATTTGGGTGTTACATTAGAGGCTTATATGTAGTAGTGTTGGTTTATTCATTTCATTTAAAAATATATAGTTATATTATTATTTGTAAATAATAGATTATATAATATTATTTATTAGTAAGATTAAATCGACTTTACAAAGTGATTGTTCTTATTTTTGTAAAAAGTGAAAATGATATATTTATATGAAATTATTTGAAAACAAAATTGATAATTTAAGGAGATACAAAATATCTTTACAAACAAGTCGTCAATTCGTGATGTTTACTCTAAAGTATCTGGTCAAAAAGTTAATTATTAAAAATCTGGTAAAAAAGGAGATACAAAGTATCATTACAAATAATTATGTCGACTGGAATTTTACCAAAAAAGTTCTCCACAAATTCGGGTTCCACCCAACCTTTGTTCTTCCCCTCTCGGGGCCTTCGCCAAAGGGATCCCCTATCCCCATTTTTGTTCATCCTAGGAGCTGAGATTCTAGCAAGAAGCTTATCAGCGGATTCTAGCTCGGATAGAAGTCAGATTGGCTTTTCCTTTGGTAGAGGTGACCCGAGAATCCCGTTCCTCTCCTTTGCAGACGACATAATTATCTTCTCTAAAGGAAGTTCTGATGGGGGACATAAAGTTAGGAAAATTATTGATGCTTACTGTAAAATATCTGGTCAAAAAGTTAATTATAAAAAATCTAGCTTTCAGACTACCAAAGGAATTTCAAACTCAATGATCTCTGAGCTTAGCAATTGCCTACTATTTCAAATGTCTCCCCTTGGAAAAATACTTGGGTTGTCCTATTATCAATTGTAGAGTAAACAAAGCGACGTTTGAAGACATCATTTGCAAATCCAAAGAGCAACTTAGTCAATCGAGGGATAATGCCCTGTCACAACAAGGTCGTGCCATCCTAATCAACACAAATTTAGCAGCCAATCCGTTATATTCAATGCAAAATTTCCTACTACCAGTATCAATACATAAAGAACTAGATCAAGTTAACAGAATCTTCTTCTGGAATAAGGATCTCCAACATCACCCTCTTATCGGTTGGGATAGAATATGCAGACCAAAAAATCTTGGCGGTCTTGGAATACGAAAATCAAAAGACATGAATGAAGCCCTTCAAATGAAACTTCTATGGAAAATATTTGCAAAACCACAAAACGTATGGGTCTCTGTTATCAAATATAAGTATCTTCGTTCGTCCAATCTTCTAGAATATAAAAAAAAGGGTAATCTATCTTGGCAATGGGACAAATTAACAACTCTAATTGACACCTTTAAAACGGGGCTGATCTAGTCAGTTGAAAATGGAAAGTCGATCAAAATTTTGACGGATAACTGGGTCTCGTCTGTTTCACTGCAATTTAGGAGTGATTGCCCTCCAATAACTATTCATGAGGACTCTGTTAGTGACTATATTCTTGGCGGAAAATGGTGGACAGAGAAACCTTTCCAGGTGTTACCGACCAATTAGTATTGTCAAGGAAATTTCGGATATTCCTCTGCCCGTCGGTCCCTTTGAAGACCGATTGTACTGGTGGCCTGAGAGGGAGGGTTGGTTCACCACCACAAGTGCGTACAAGCTAGTGTCTGGGCAGTCTTCTCGGCGCTTAGACTCTAATATCTGGTTCTGGGCCTGGACATCCCACCAAAGGTGAAAAACTTCCAATGGAAAGTATGTCAAGACGGTCTACCCACGACCTTAAGACTTGCACAACGGTGTGTTTCCGTACCATCCACTTGTTGCTTGTGCAATAGCGCGGGCGAAGATGAGGCTCACATCTTTCTAGAATGTCAGTACACGTCTTCTCTCTTCCAACTCCCGAACCATATCAGATCACATATTTCATCCATGCTTAACCAATCAAGATACATTAAACCGGTTAAGTCGTACATTGGAAAAAATATTACCAACATATCCAAAGCTAAGTTAGCATTTTCTTGGTGGACCGACCACGTGGTACATTCGAAATCAATATGTCTTCAGATCAATTCCTATCCCGAGTAGAGACATTATACTTCACATCATTAAAACACATGAGGATAACTGGAGCAAAACATCTCGCTTTGAAGACTGCTTCGATGAAGAGACCCATGTACAGCCACAAAATACCAACCATAGGCGAGAGAAAAGAAAACAAGCCAGCATTAGGTGGCGCAAACCGCCCAAAGGGGTTTTCAAATTGAATTTTGACGGGTCTTTCCTTGTTGACAAAACAAGTACAACTGGAACTATTATTCTTGACTGGGAAGGATACCCAATTAACATAGAGTACAAACAACTTGGTATCCAAAGTCCACTAAAAGCAAAAGCTCTAGCTTTAAAACTTGGTGTTCAGCAGACCTTAAAATTTCGAATTACGTACCAAACTTCACATCGAATGTGACTCCAGTATAATTATAGACCATCTAACCAAAAAGACGAAATGTCCATGGAAAATTAAGCTCATCATTTCGGATATAAAACTTATGTTAACAAATCTGGAAAGTGTAACTTTCCTTCACATTCCCTGCATAGACAACAGAGTGGCTGACAAAGTTGCACACATTTGTCACTCTGCTTGGGGGGATTGATATTTAAAATAATCCTGGTCTTTTAGACCTCATCCGAAAGGATGCATTCGGGTAGAGCCTGCTCCCATTAATTCTTTCCTAATAAAAAAAAATATTATTGTCATCTAGATGCAAGTGCCATGATATGGGACATATCTCTTATTTATTTATAATTATTTAATAATGTGGGCGTTATGACATGGTATATGTCTTCCTATATATTTTATGGAGATAATATTATTGTGGTAAAAAAAACATAGAATAACATAAATAACATTTAGTTAATTAATTATTTATTTTTATAAGTAAATGATATTTATAAGATAAAAGATAAGTGTAAATAAAAGATAAAGTAATAAATGAAGATAATATATTAAAATAAGAATGGTATAAATATTTTTAATCTATTTGAGAAATTGAGATAGTGGGTTACTTAGTAGGATGGATAATTAGGTGAATTTTTTTTTTAATTATTTAAAAATGCCATGTAGATGTCATATGATATAGGAGGTTGTACGAAGAAGTTGAAGAAATGGATGATATGAGATGTTATAAAATTGACATGTGAAGTGAAAACTTTTGGTGAAGCCATAGAAAGAAGATCGATGATATTTGTTTTTATAATATTATAGATTACCTAACCTAGTTGATGTTACTAAATCGTATTCAGAGAGCGGGATCGAAATTAAGGCGATATGAGCATGGAATAAGGATCTATTCTCAATGCTATTGCACTCAATCTCCACAGGCTAGCCGAAGTACATTTGGTCTCTTTGGGTGTATCACGACCACGTCGGGGAGGGTTGTGATATTTGGGCATGCAGTACTGACCCAGCAAACCCACGACACTTGGCTATGGAAATCCCTTCTTGGTGTCCGAGATGAGATTATTCAGCTTCATGACTTGGGTTGCAACTTTTTCCAACTGGATGGGCTCGCGTGCAGACTACTTTAAGAGGAGTTGCGTATTAAAAGCTCGGAGGTGGGTTGGGGAGATATCATATGGCATGGGAAGCATTGCAAGAGATGGAGAGGCACGATAAGCTTATGACTGGTCGTAGAGTTAAGCAATGGCGAGCGTGTGGTTCCAATGCCCATGGATTCAAGAAGCGTAGCGTGTGGTTTGTCGTTGGATTGGTCTCCCACCGGAAGATTAGGACATTCACACATGGCTTTGGTAATTTGAGCAAGAGCCTCCCGTGATCAAGAGATAACCGATATTCCAAGCGAAGCTTAATGCATTCATGACATTCATCTATGTTACGTGGCTAGCTACAAATGGGATTGTGTTCATTTGTTCAAAAAATAAAATTGTAATCCTATAGGTTAGGCAAATCGTGGTATGGAATTGTGTAAAATGATGATTTCTCTCTTGTGTAAAGGTAAAACACCTAGAAAGAAACGATGGATTAGGAGACTAACTATGTAAAGTTTGCGTGTGGGCAGTGGCGGAGCCAGAACCCGAAGAGGGTGGGGGCACACCGATTATATACGACAATGTATAACACGAACTCGTCCAATACACAACTTCTTCAACACTACAAAATAGCAATAAAAAAATAAAGAGTTAACTAGTACAAAAAAATTCGTCATTGCTAATTAGAGTTTTATAATGAAATAGTTCAACTTGACAGGGCAAATCCATTTATGGATTTTCATACTCTATAAATGTTGAACGATAACCTCATTATCATTGCGCTTGAAAATATCATTTTCAACCTAGCAGACAAAACTCTCGGAGAGATCGAAAATCTTCTCTTATCTTGTTGCGCAAATATGGCTTGATAATACTCTAGTAGAGAAAACTCTTTCCACTACAGTTTTTGCAACTGGTAACACGATGAGACGATATACCAAATCGAAAGCTTTGTGAATTCTTACCTCGATCATCTTTTTAATTAGAAACATCACTAATATCTTGCAAAGAAGAAAAAATATGACATTTTCCCTCATTTAAACTTTTGTAATTTCTTATCTAATTGTCGAAATGGGTAATATAACCTCTTATTTCAAAGATCTCAAGATAAATTACAATATAGGAATGTCAATCTAAATAAAATATAAAAGCAGTGTGGGTTATTTAAATAAGATTTAAAGTGATTAATATACCTACAATTTTAAAACATGCATAAGTTTTTACTCAGATATCGGATTAATGCGTATTATATATCAAAACGAAGCTATCGACGAGGAGAATACATATAAGGGTTCGTCGGATGAGGGTGGGGATACGTGACCCCACATGCCCCCATTTGGATCCGCCACTGCGTGTGGGAGTGTGGATAAATTATATTCGGATCGTGGTGAATGGTGATATAGTTAAAACTTGGTTCCTTGGACAATGGACGAACCGCATGGTAGTGGTACACGACCTGTATGTATGGTGCCCATCTTGGTGTTAGACATAGGTCTAACCTCATTTTTTTTTGATCGCTTGTCTATAAATTTACCTTTTAAGGATTACCGGCCTAAATTGAAGAATTCAGTACAATTCACACGTGGGTCGTGGATGCCACGCGCGAGTAAACGTAGGTGGTAAGCGCGTGTGGTCTTTGAAATCCGCTCCTCTCGCTTACCCCCTCCCCCTTCCTTTTTGCCTCCTCGCACTCGCAGCCTCTCTCTCTCGTCTTCTTCCTAAAACTCACATTCGTCGTCGGTTTCCATCGCAATCACACGCCCATTGAGAGAGAGAACGGCAAGTCTCCGATCTCTGCAACCAGTAGGAGCGACCTGAGATCATATCCAGCCATGTGGAGACGGAATCTCTCTTCTCAGCTTCAATCCCTAGCTTCCACCGCCGCCGCCGCCCGATCTACTTCCAGGATCTCCGCGGCCTCTGCAAATCGGTATTCCCTCGCCCGCTCTCCCGCTCCGGCGACCTCCTTCCTCTCTCGCCATTTCACCTCCGGGACTGGTACTTGCGAATTCTTCTTTTGTATTGTTGTTTATATTCGATCTTCTGTTGTGGCGGGTTGAATCGGATTTCCGTGTGTTTGAATGTGAGTGTCTGAATCTGATGTGTGGTTTTTGATGCAGAAAATGAGGTCTCGAAAGCTAAGACGAAGGTAGAAGATGTTGTGCCAATTGCCACTGGTCATGAGCGCGAGGAGCTTCAAGCTATGCTTGAGGTGATTTCTTTATTTCCATTGTATACAAGTCCATTTCATGATATTTGTTCCCGCTTTTAATTATGTTTGTTTTTAATTGCTAAGGGAAGGGATATTTTGGAGATAGATCATCCAGTTGGCCCTTTTGGAACGAAGGTCAGTTACCTGGTTCTTGGAATGATTTAATATTGATCTGATTTGGATTACTGCGTTTTATTGATCTTTTTTTGCAGTATATTGTTTGTGTCAAGAAGCAAGATAATGGGAGTAGTTATGCATTGGTGTATGGATTTTTGTGTAGATAAAGAGCTTATCTTCTTGATTAGGCCATTACTTTTGCATTTACCATATGCCTATTTCTGCTGAATTCTGATTGCATTGATTTTGGTAGTAGTTTCATGAATGTACTCTTTAAACAGTTTACTATATGCAATCAACACATTGAGATTATCTTTTACGGAGTATTCTTCTCTTGTTCGATTGCCAACTTTGCCTCAAGGTGCTGATCTTCAATTTTTATTTTTTTTGTTTGATCTGCCTTCAGGAAGAACCTGCCGTTGTGAAGGCGTACTATGACAAAAGAATTGTTGGATGCCCTGGGGGTGAAGGAGGTCAGTAAACATGTAGCTCTTTTGATTTCTCAGTGCCGTAATTATTGTACTTTGGGCCATATCATAGAATTTTTCGGTATCTGGAATCCCGTGGAAACTTGTTCATATATTCGCCGTTTCATTTCCAGAGGATGAGCATGACGTTGTCTGGTTCTGGCTGAAGAAAGGCGAACCTCATGAATGTCCAGTCTGCTCACAGTACTTTGTGGTGAGTAGCAGATCATACTAATTCTCATATGAAGGAATAGTATATGTGAATGGAACCGCAGATTTGATACTCTTAGTCGGAATATATGTAGCAGTTAATATTACTATAATCTAGTTGTAAATTGTAATACCCTGTGAATTTTTAGCCACACCTCCAAAATTGGTGTCTGGTGAATATATGATCTATCAGCTATATGATTCCGTAATCCATTCCATTCAATCACCAGGTTCATATTTTTCCATGTGATATGCTCGCAAACTTGTTCAGGAATGATTTGATATGTAAACTTAATTGCCTGGAAATGAATTTTGCAGCTAGAAGTGGTTGGCCCGGGTGGACCTCCAGATGGTCATGGTTCCGATGAAGAAGATGAAGGTGAACATCATTGACCTGCAAGTCTTAAAATATGTAGTTCTGGAATAAACCGGGTGAGACGATGGGAGTCCGTTTCAAATGAATGAGAAGGTTTGCATTTTTTTTCTTTAAACTTGGATAAAACATTTAGCTGGAATTACCTGGTGCTTTTCGTTTGTGTCTGTCATATTCTTGGAACTAGGAAGAGAACGGGGATGGATGGTTGGAGTTGTCTAGAGATGGACTGGTAAATTTTGAATGTAAACCTCTAAATTGTTCTTATTTATAGTTCATTGAATAATTGAAGTGGGGTGAAAGAATCGCATCCCCAGTGGTGGGTTTTTGTTCCAATTTCTTGCATCACTTGTCTATATTATGCTCTTTGATCTTTCCTTGAGCGAATGTGAAATATGAGTTCAGGGGCAAACTCATTTCACAGCCTGAGTTTTAATGAACGTTTGTTCATTTACTTAGATTTGTCACATGGACCAGCTTTACTGGCTTGGATCCTTGCTTTTTGGTTATGCATTGCATGCAGAACACACAGATTTGCAGTCACACCTGTTCAAATGGAAGTTATGAGATTAGGAACTATTTTTTTTTTTTTTAGGAAGCAGATAAAGATTACGAAGCACGCCAACGAGCCGGCATCCTTTCTAGCGCGTCTGAGCGGACGAGAACCCGAAGTTCTGGATCATCCGTGAAGCTACCATCGGCAGGGATAGAGTAGGCCAGACGTGCAATCCTGTCGGCCACCGCATTAGAATTCCTGAAAATATGACGAATAGCAACATGAGAGAAAGAATATAAATCTACTTTTACATCAGCCATCAGCAGCTCGATCTCCCAAGGGCTGGACCAGTCCCCCAGCAGAGCCTTTATGACGACCAAGCAGTCCCCTTCGATCATAAGATTATTAAAACCCATAGAATTGGCCTCAGAGACCCCCATACGAAGCCCCATAGCCTCGGCGAAAACAGCTGACCTATTATTACATTGTCCCGCCCCTAAGGACCTTACTTCGCCCAAATGATCTCGGATCACAAAGCTACAGGTTCCGATCCCCGATTGGCAGTACGACCCATCGAAATTGAGTTTGTAGTAACCTAAAGGTGGTTTTTTCCAACTCTCTGTCCTGGAGTTCTGGCCTTTCATAGTCTTAGGCTTTACGGCAGTCGACCCCGTGTTTTTGTTATTTTTATCGATAGGAAGCGTCTCAGAGTCCTCAATTCGAGCACACCAAGTCCTGTATGTCGAATTGCAGAATACAGTAATCGCCTGAACCGAGGCGTTCGGTATCTGTTGAAATACCAGCTGATTGCGAAAGTACCAAATACCCCACCAGGCAAAAGCCAGCTTAGTGAGAGTATTGGTGCCGAGCTTGTTGTGAATATCGTTTAGCAGCCGATTTGGCTTTGTGTCTAAGTCGAGATCATCCTCTGAGGGATGGTTTATATTTAGCGATTTGGTGATCGACGATGTCATGGGGCACTGAACCAGGATATGACTGGTCGACTCAGTAGTACAACCGCAGAAAATGCATCCTGAGGGGACAGAAACATGAGACCGTTGCAATCTATAAGAGGTTGGTAAACCATCACGTGCAATTTTCCATAGGAAATGCCTTATTTTGTACGGAACGTCCAGTTTCCAAATCCAATTACAGTCGAAATTCTTGTCGCCCCCACTATTTGGTATAATCTTGGTTGCCGCAGCCGTGGAGAACCAGCCGTCTTTGCTGGAACCCCAAAAAAGTCTGTCAGAGAACCTATTATGGGGAAGGTGAGTCCCGGAGATTGTTGATATGATATCCATGTCAAGAATGCCTCGTAAGTCCATTTGGAGTTTTTGAGTGTTCCAAGTGTTGTTGTCATTAATAAATCTGGCAACCGACCAAGTCGTTATATCATCCGGGATTGAATGTTTCGCCATTTGATAGAGCGGCTTTTTGGTTACCCAATTGTCTTTCCAGAAATTGACGGTTTTCCCGTCCCCAATTGACCATCTCAAGCCCGATTTGAAGAGTTCTGTGATAGAGTTTAATTTAGCCCATCTCAGGCCCGATTAGGAACTATGGTTAAGATGATGACAGTACTAATGCATTATATTCATTGGACATATGGCTTTTCTAGAATTTACTACTTTACCTTCCACGGGCACGGTGGTCTCTCTCTCGGTAAAAACGACTCATTTGCTCCTTCTCTCTTCTTTCTATTCGATACCTTACATTACAAGCAGTGACTTCTCCTAAATTTCTCCAAATATGAGAAAACAAAATATATATTCTTCAAATTATTTTTACGCTTTCCCATTTTAAAGATTTGAAAGATCATTTATTTGACAAAAAACCTTGAAATTATTGAAAAATTCCAAAATATCTAAAATAGGGAATCTGTTGAAGATGTTTTAACCCTAGTGTGTATGGAAATGAGTCAAATGACATAATTAAGAGAGTGAATTATAATCATTTAATTTATGGTTTATTAAATAATATTAAGATTATTATTTGTATTCTCTTATTTTTTATACGAAATTTATTTCATTCCACCCAATTCAATTGCTAAATTAACACGAGTCAACTACTAGCATTTCAACACAAACAAGCATTTCAACACAAACAAATTCCCGCCGATCCCATTTTACGATCATTGCCATTTTCATATAACTATATCTACAGTAACCCGATCCAGATGTAGAGTGGGCTAAGCCCACTTGAACCGGAAAGGATTAAAAAAATATATATATATCTGATCTCTAGAACCTCTCATTCATAAAAACTAAAAAAACGTTCTCAAACAAAAAAACCTACTCGCCACCCATTCACCTTCCTCTTCAACCCTTGGCTCTTCCGGCAGCCACCCGACGGCCCCTCCGGCTGGCTTCCTGGCGTCCTCGTCCCACACCCAATGAGGATGTGCTGTGGTGCGGCGATGGTGTCCCGCAGACAACTTGCTCCCTACCGCCGCTCCTCGTCTGATGGGAGTCCGTTCCTATTGCCTCCCGCCTTCTCCTCTCCAACCTCCTCCACCGCCACCGCCGGTTTCGACCTCCCCCTTCTCTCTCTCCCTCTGCTCTGATTAGTCCCCCAACCCCTCCAACCAATTTGTGGCTCCCCCTCAAAACTCAATCCACTCAACTCATAACCCTATTTACCCCTCCTATTTCCAGCGACCGATCTACTTCTTGCCTACTGTAAAAAAATTGCTAAATTATCACAGTATAGAAAAACTATATACCTCGTAATTTTCTAACCATATTCCCTAGGTGGCTCTAACTCGCAAAAGAAAAAGGTCTTTTATTTACTTTTATTTACTTTAATTAACTACTTTTGTATAAAATTTGTTTCGATTCCCTACTCTCGTACCAAATGGTCATACAATACGAGCTTTTTTTTTATCGTTTCGGCTATATACACCGCAAATCCCCACGTCCTTAACTTGCACGTCGTTAAGGACGTGCAAGTGGGGTCAGAGCCACCCGAAGCAGGACGTGCTTGCACGTTTTTTTTAGTAACGTGCTTGCACGTCCTTAAGGACGTGCAAGCCCGTCTTCTAAAAGGCGAAGAGGACGTGCATCTTCGTCTTCCTTCCTTCTTCCTCAGAAACCAGAGCGAGAGCGAGAGAGAAATCGAGAGCGAGAGAGAAAGAGAAGGTCGCCGGAGAGCTTGAGGCGGAGACAGAGAGCGAGAGAGAGAGACCCAGAGAGAGAGAGCTTGAGGCGGTGATGGCGGCCTTGGAGGCGGAGGCGACAACGATGGAGGCGGAGGGTGGTGGTGGTGGAGCATCGGGGGAGGCGGTGGCGGTGGCGGTGGAGTCGGTGGCTGAGGGGCTGGAGGTGCTGGCGGCTGCGGAGGAGGGTGGTGGTGGTGGGGCGGCGGCTGGCGCCGGCGAGGGAGCCCCAACAGTGGCCGAGGAGGAGGGTGGTGGTGGGGCGGCGTCTGGCGCCGGCGACGGAGGCCGAGCAGTGGCCGAGGAGGAGGCGGAACCGCCGCGGAAGCGTCGGTCTATTGAGGTGTCCCCGATCCCGACTCCACCGGTATGTTATTTGAATTACTTTTTGTTTGATTTATTTTTAGAGTTTGAAAATATAATTTGATAGATAATATAGTTTTATAATAGAAATTTATAGAATATATGATTGATAATATATATTGTTTAATAGAATAGAATTGAAAATAGATTTTTTGATTTATTTATATATTATAATGTTTTTTTATAGTATATAGTTTGATAGAAGAGAATATAATTGTAATTTGATAGAATATAATACATAGAAACAAATTACAATTGAAAGACAATAAAAAACATTAAAATATATTATAATACTTCAAAAGTATTTAATTAACATTAAAATATATTTGAATATATTCAAATATATTCAAATATATAAAAATAAATATATATTGAAAGATAATAAAAAACATTAAAAAAATATTAAAATACTTCAAAATTATTTCATTTACATTAAAATATATTTAAATATATTCAAATACATAAAAATAAATTTATATTGAAAGATAATAAAAAACATTAAAAAAATATTAAAATACTTCAAAATACATAAAAATATAATAAAATACATAGAAATAAATTTAAATTTAAAGAAAATAAAAAAATTAAAATATAATAAAATACATATAAATAAATTTAAATTTACAGAAAATAAAAGAATTAAAATATAATAAAATACATATAAATAAATTTAAATTTAAAGAAAATAAAAAAATTAAAATATAATAAAATACATAGAAATAAATCTAAATGGAAAGAAAATAAAATCATTAAAATATATTAAATTATATTAAATTATAATATAATAAATTATAATAAAATACATTTCATAATAACATGCAGGGAGGCTCATTGGGGGGGACGGTACCCTCCGGCCTGTTACGTTCGCCGACCGGGCAGCGGTCAGCCAGATTCCAGGGAGGACGGTACCCGACAGTTCGACATCCACAGTCGACGAGCTGCTCAGGTCTGCAGAGCGGTTGCAGCAGTCGATGGGGACCCCCCCGGCCGACGAGAACGACACCTTCTGGGCGGGTATGCTAGGTTGGGATCCTTCTGGCGATGCGATGATGGGGTTGCAGCCTTCTTTAGAGCCCTATGAGGTTTTGAGTAGCTGCATCACCGACGTAGTCGCTGGGCGACGGGCCGACATGGGTAGACGTCCTACTCATGTTCCACCCACCATCCCGGAGGCATCTTCTTCAGCCGTTCCGGAGACTTCTGCTTCAGTCGTGCCAGAGGCTTCTACATCCGGCACACAGGAGCCCGAGCCTTCGACATCCGCCACACCAACGACGATCTCCTTGGGCTCTGCAGATGATGTGATCCCTGACGACGGTCAGGAGGGGCAAGCTCAGGGCCGGGGGGGGGGGGGGCACAGGTAGAGCCCGAGCCCATCCCTGCGCAGGCTGCCGCACCGGCTGTGCAGGTTGACCCTTTGTTGCCGCCGGGACAGCTGCTACTGTCTTACAGGCATCACCGGGCGTACCAGGTGTGTAGAGATCCTACGGTGGAGCTGCCGCTGCTGAAGTTCCACCACCGGGCGACTCATTTGTTGCCTTTCGAGCCCTACATATTTGAGGGACCGGGGACCTGGGTGCAGGATCTGCTCCCATCCGGGGTCCCCCAGCTGAGGTCACTCCACTGGCAGTGTGTCGACGAGTTCACCTGCACGGCATTTTTGGAGCATTGGCACCCGGAGACCAGCTCCTTCCACTTTTCATGGGGCGAGATGACCATCACGCTGCACGATGTTGCCTGTCTGATGGGACTTCCGATTGATGGCCAACCCTGCACGTCACATCTGCCCGCGGCAGCTTTGATCCCCGCTATCGCGGAGTACTACCAGCTCACCCCTGCGACTCTGAAGTCGTACAGACACGTTGGCAGCCCTCCAGTGACTGGGTTTACTAGCCTGTGGCAGAAGAGACACGGGCCGCTCGTCGACCCCGCCCCTGCCGATGACCCAGAGGTCGCGGCTCATCCTGAGCAGATTCAGCTGCGCACGCATGTGGGAGGGGGGCAGCCCCAGGATGACCCTGCACAGCGTCTGTTTCTGCACAGGACCTACATGGCCATTGCTCTCGCCGCGACTTTGTTTGTGGACAAGTCGCAGAGCCGGATACCATGGAAGGTATTGGGCCTTGTTTGGGACAGACATCCCACGTACGGCCACCCTTGCATTGGCTGCTGGTGCCCTCGCATGTCTCTACAGGGGCCTAGGTGAGGCTACCCGCTTAGGCGCGAAGGGCATAGACAGTTGCACGCCGATCCTACAAGTACGAGACCGTTGAATTAGAGTTTTTAGTTTACAAATATTTAAATTATATGCAAACGAAATACTTTTTTTGTGTCAAGGCTTGGATATGGGCGTACTTCCCTCGCTTCCGAGGTGATTTCTCCAGCGACCCGGCTAGGAAGGATGACCCTCGCTTCTACGCGAAGTTCATCGGTCCGAAGCAGCCACCATGGATGAAGGACGACGCGAAGCTGACGAAGATGCGGGAGCTGCGGGACGAGGTGGACCGTCTTACCGTCGATGATGTATGTATTCGAGACTCTATCTATATCACTTATAATTCTTAGCTGTGAATTAAATCTGATTTGTTTAATTGTAGGTTCGGTGGATGCCTTTTGGGCGTGATATGGACTTCGACGGCCAGTACCGTCAGTCCACCTATCGGGGCGCCATCACCTTCTGCGGGGAGGAGGAGCCGTATATGCCCGATAGGTGCCTCCGGTGGTTCGGACGGGTCCAGGGGATCCCGCAGGCCGTCATCGCGCCGGTTCAGGTCTGCCGCGACACGACCCTGAAGAACTCGAAGTACATCGCCGTGTTTGCCCCGGGCCACAACAGGTGGCAGGACCTGCAGGACGAGGGTCGGTTCTATAGGCTGGCCGATCACAGGCGCGCCAGCGAGGATTGCCAGGCCGGTGTCACTGCAGATTACTTGCCTTGGTACGCGTCGCAGAGCCGGCCGTACGTGCTGCCGACCACGCCACCGCATCCTGACCCGCTGGCGCCCGTCCACCCGATCGGCATGGACCCATGGGTGGACCTCCCTCAGCCTCATGTCATCCGTCCGGCGCTGTTAGCCCGCTTTCGTGAGCTCGAGGGCTATTTGAGGGCCCTGGCGGACGACCCTCACATTGACCAACTAGTGGACGAGCTGACGGAGATTTTGGATCATGTTGTACGCCATCCACCTGGCCAGTGATGTACTTTTGCAGTTTGTATGTTGATATTATACATTTATATTTCGGATTTTGTATCTATCTCTGTATTTCTATTAGACTCTTCTCATTTCTCCAGAGTCATATTGAACGTAAACATCAAAAACGAAAACGTTAATATGATAAGGTTGCCCGATAACGAAAACGAAAACGTTAATATGGTAAGGTTGCCCGATACCTTGAAGATTGGCTAGGGTTTAAGGGTTTTGGGTAGGATTTTAGGGTAAGGAAACTGCACGTCCTTAGGGACGTGCAGCGCGTCGTTAAGAACGTGCTGCACGTCCCTAAAGACGTGCAGTTTCCTTACCCTAAACCCTAACCCTACTCAAACCCTAAAACCCAAGCCAAACCCTAAACCCTAGCACGTCCTTAAGGATGTGCTAGGGTTCTGCTTACAATTAACGCAACAGTGCCTATTTGAAGCGATGGAGGACAGCTTGATTCCGCACTCCAAAACAAAGTCCGACTTCTTACAATTGAAGCGAAGGAGGACATATAGAATCGTTATGGCCGAGCCGCAAAGCAATCCTCATCTCCAAGTATCTCAGGTACGCACAGGTTTCGTAGAGTCAACATATTTCGTATTTGTTCCGTTTTGTTCATATTTTCAATTATGTGAATACAGTTTAGAGACTTTACGTCTGAGTTCTCGGACCCAAGGGTTTGGAATGACCGTGACGAAATGGTTACGCATTTCAAGGACTTGGGTCGGAGACACTACATGATTTTAGTAATCAAGCGGTCTTGGACGGGGGCGTCGAATCGTCCAGGCGGGGTTCTCCTTGCTTGCGAGCAGTTTGGGGAGTACCGACCACGCGGGAGGAAGCTTCGGAGCACACAGTCGAAGATAAGTGGTTGTCCATTCTCTCTACACGGACACGAAGCTCCGCCGGGTCAGTGGCGCATGACGGTAACCCATGGTGTTCATAACCACGGGCTTTCCACGAGCTTGAAGGGTTACGCCATCGCCGGACAGATGACAGAGGGGGAAAAGAAGATGGCGAGGTGGATGAAGGAAGTTGGCACTCCTCTAAAATCCATTGGGTACGGATTGAGGCAGTTGGATGATACGAGCGTCACGTCAAGGAAGAGCCTTACCAACACGCTCGCCACGATGGTCGCTGAAGAAAGAGGTAGTCGGACGATGACCCAGGATACCTTGCACCATCTGCGGGAAAGAAGGTACTACTACGACTTCAGACGACATCCGGATGACGACAACGTCTTGAGCGACCTCTTCCTCGCGCATCCCGACGGGATACGCCTTCTCCGAAGGTTCCATTACGTCATCATAATGGACAGCACATACAAAACAAATGCGTAAGTTACTTAATTACGATTACATTATTGCACATATAGCCAATTATAAAGTTTTTTATATGTAACATATTTACACCTGCAGATATGGGATTCCTTTGTGCGAGGAGGTCGGGTTCACACCCTCAGGCAATACTTACTGCATCGCCTATGCCTTCATGTCGCAAGAGAACGAAGACACATACGCCTGGGTGTTGCGACAGCTTCAGATCTTGCTTGGGAGCGTTCAGCCTCAAGCTATCATGACTGATCGAGAGCTAGGTCTCTTGGCGGCGTTGAATGTTGTCTTCACCGACGTCCAGCATCTCCTTTGTTGGTTACACGTGACAAGAAGATGCGAGGAAGCAGCTCTGAAGATCACGAAGAATTTAAACCACGCTGGCATCTTTAAGGGCAACTGTTGGGGGCTGTTCGAATCAAGGTCGGATGAATCATTCAACCGACGTCGTCGGGCGCTACGAGCTGCATGGCACCCATTCCCAGGTGTGGTGGCGTATTTGGAGTCGGTTTGGCTTCCATACAGCAGGAGCATTGTTCGGTGCTACGTAGATAATGTCTTCCATCTCGGCACCCGTACGACAAACAGGTACAACCTTACTTCATATCTCCCATTACAATATGATATAATATCGAATATTTAGTGGTATGCACTTCAATGTGTACAGAGTTGAGGGTCAACACAAGGTTCTGAAGGAGGCACTTCACTCATCGACTGGTGACTTCCGCATCGCGATCGATGCAATCCATAGAGTCAATGATTGTCAACTGCATGAGCTGCAAACTGCTTTGGAGATCGACCGCTTCAAATGGCCAACAGCGGCGTATAAAGTCAACCTTTTCGATGAGGTAAAGACTTTAATCTCCAAAAAGTGCTTCGATTATCTGTACAAGATGTGGCTGGACGTCGTGAACCAAAAGGTTCCTCCGGTATGCACGGACCGGCATTGGAGGGTTTGTTACGGGATCCCTTGTGTCCATGAGATTCAGGCATACATCAACTCCGGTACTCCGATACCCGCCGAGGACATCCACCCGTTCTGGATGGATTTGACATGGACTGACCTCGACGACACCCCACTGCCGTATGAGCTGTCATCTTCATACACGGCTTCCAACGATGTATGCGAGGATGAGCTACACCCACCCTCATCAGCAAGCGTCCGAAGGAAGGGGAGGCCTCGGGGGTCGAAGAATGCCTGCCGCACCAACCCGTTGCCATACGAGGAGGTAAGGGAAAGGTTTGAGAGAGAAGAAGCGCGTGCTGCTCGAAATGTTGCTCGGCCTCGTTCACAAGCAACCTCAGCTCGACGTGGACGTGATGATGTGTTCGGAGGGTTCAACTGGGGTCGAAACAACGTTGATCCCTTCATGTTCGGTCATATTGAGACGGTGAGGGACACTGTTGGAGATGGTCATTGTGGCTACCGTGCTTTGGCGGCTTTGACATCACCGATCGGCGAGACTGCTTTCCCGGAACTCAAAACGTTACTATGCAATCACTTGGAAGATCACGCCGATCTATACGTCGGTTGTTATACGGGAGAGTACCCATTTCAGCAGTTCGTCGACTACCAGAGATGGGCCGGAGCCACACATGGTGATAGGAGACGGTGGATAGAGCTACCCATCATGGGTTTAGTATTTGCGACGATATATCAGATTCCTCTCGTCGTCCTAGCTTGGCATCATCCGTTCACATGTCTCCCCATGATCTCGCCGACATATGCTAACAACCCTCCCCAATCAGCAACTCTTGGTGTAGCCTGCATCGGAAACCAAGACCATTTTGCCGCGGTACGACTTCAAACGTCTTTTTTATTACCTACTCATGCTTTTCATACATATGTCAATACTCTAACTCTAAATTTTTGTTCTCATAGATCTGGTTGCGTCCTAACGCTCCTCTTCCGCCGCCTCCACTAGAATGGGTCGAACATCATCATCCGAGCGTCGAAGGATGGGATGCTCCGTTTCAAGCTCAGATTGAGAGATTTAGAGCCTTGCGTGCCGAGTGCGGCCGTCCTTTACTATTTTCCTAGATTGTATTCCACAACTTTATTAAACTTATGAATGTAAACCTTTTTTTCCGTTCCTTGTAACGTTATTCGCATATTATCCGAATGAAAACCTTAACAATTCTTGTGTTCTGTTTAATTTGACCCTAAATCCTTCAAATCTACTAGCTAAACACTTCCATTTTATCATTAACATTATAAAACCGTCGGAAAACCTAAACCCTAACCCTAAACCCTAAACTCTAAACGCAAAACCCTAACTAGGGTTTGCACATCCTTAACAACGTGCAAGTATTGCACGTCCTTAGGGACGTGCTTGCACGTTGTTAAGGACGTGCAAGACTTATATAGTGGACGTGCAAGTCTGGGGACTTGCACGTCCTTAAGGACGTGCAAATCCTTAATCCGGATTTGCGGTGTATGTAGAGACACCCTTTTTTATATACAAGGAAAGAATTAGAACTAAGCTAGAACATATGAAACTAGCTTAACCCTAGAGTGTCTTTCCGAACCAAACCGAATTAAACAGTTTGGGATGAAATCTACAGTTTTAGAGGTGCCTGTAAGCTAACTCGAAATCGAATTATCGGTTTTCGGTTTTTAACTCGAAATCGAATTATCGGTTTTCGGTTTTTTTCGGGCCTGGGCCCAAATAGTCTAAAAAGACCGAGACTGCATTTTAGTCCAGAAATCCATAACCAGTGCTCCGCATTCGTTGGCAACAAAAGTACAAGCTTTTGTATATTCACTAGCAGCCTCATTAGTCCTCTCAAGCTACCATTTCGATTTTCAACAAATGGGTTCCTGCATGGGCAGTGGCGGCCGCAGGAATTGCCGGAGGGGGGGGCGGAATTTTTCGGGGGGAATTTTTTTTTCTCAATATATATAATAAAGAAATTTTCTAAAAATATATTGAATAAAAACCATTAATTATGGTATATTGAAAGAAAACCATAAATTATGGTATATAAATATGATATTTTATTAAAAAAATTATACAATAATTTAATAATTTATATAAATATATGTGTACTTGATTAAGATTTTTTTTAATATTGAAAGAAAATTATAAATTTTTTAAAGAATTTGTCATTGGTAAATAAAAAAAATGATAGAATTTGAAAAGTATGACAAAAAAACCTCACAAATTGTGGTTTAAAATATGACATTAATAGTAAAAAAATTTCATATGAATAAAAATTTGTAGATTTTTTAAAAATATATGTGTAACATAATGAATTACTTATGAAAATATTAAAAGAAAAATATATAGTTTGATTTAAATATGACATTTATAGTAGGAAAATTTAGTAGGAATAAAAAATAGTGAAAAATGAGGAAGGAATGAAACTTGAACCCATGACCTCTTGGTTAACCTAAACTTCCTTCCTTCTTTTTACCAACTAAGTTAGATAAGTTTTGTGTTCTTTTTCACACTTTTTTATGTTTTTACCTTGTTTTTAAATTTTTTTTTAAATACTACGAACTTCCGTCGGCGGAGGATAGGGCGCCCCCCCTCTCGGCCGCCACTCTGCATGGGTTAGGTTGAAGTAACTAACTAAATTGTACACTTTTGAATGGAGATAAATAAGAATTAATAGCTACGAGAAAATGCTTCCATATACGTAATGACTAAAAAAAACGTAACCAATGGCGGATCTAATGTTCTAAAGTTAAGTGAGTGAAATTATTCATGGTAAAAACAAAATTTTACAAGCCAAAATTCAATTAAGGAAATCATACCCCAAAACTAGTAACATCTCGTTTAAGACTTTATAACTCTTAATTAATTAAACTAATCTAGCGCACTAGAAAAAAGACTATGAATTTCCAGATTTAAAAAAAAATATCAATGTAGTTTATAGGAGTCGAAACAACGACATGTGGAAATTAAAGTGCGACACCTCTTCACTGAACTATCATGTTCTTTGTTCATCTTTTGAGTTTTTGTTAAAAATAAACTGAGATTATAATTATTTCTGCCCAGCAAAATTACTGCTTTTTAACTCCATCCAAAATTTTCTTCCCAACAGCGGCAACTAGGTTTGCTTACATTGAGATCCACCTCTGAACGTAACTGCATTCTAACTGTTCAAAATAATATATGAAATTCTCTCAATGTGTTCATATATGATGCCTTTGGACATTTCATACTGCATATGGATCTCAAGCAACACAACACTAATCAAATTAAATCGATATCAGCCACAAAGGGCACATGGCAGAGGTGCTCTTCTTGTATTTTATTTGTTCAGTTCATGGTGTTGTCAGAGGTAGGGGAAGGCCGGATGTCGGGTGTTGGAGGCCGGAGGGTGAACACAAAAGCAAGAGAAGAGGAGAGGCGGAAGGCAACCACATGTATACAAGCAAGAGGAGAGCGTAAGTGAGAGGCGACAAAGCAGTTGAGAGAGGCGGCAGGGAGGAACTCTGTTTTCTATCTTTTTTTTACTATCCGTTTCAAAATAAACATCATTTAATAATATTTTTTGAATCAATCTTCTTTTTTTATAAATTGATACTTATCAGTAATAAGTACACCGTATTAATTTATATAAAAAAATTTGATTAAAAAAATTATATTTTATAGAGTTTTTACTTCCTTAAAAAGCATGCACAAAAGTTAAACGACATTTATTTTGAAACGAAGAGAGTAAAAAAGGATTAATAATTCGGTTCATTCGAGCCGAAATCGATTTTTTTAGTTCGGTTCCAGTTTTTGGTTCGAAATTGGTTTTTAAAATTAATTTCATGGATCGTGGCCTGATCCAAATTGTACTCGAGTTGAATCAAAACCGGATTTTTCAAATTTGGTTTTGGTTAAATTTTTGGATCGGTTCACTTTTTGAGCAACCCTGCTTTTGGCCACATGTGGTGTGGGCATGCTTGCCACATGTTGGATCTTCTTGGGCTGGAAACTCGTTTTCGTAATGAATGTCCACATATGCTTCCTTACATGGAGCTTGATTCTATCCTCGGACGTAGGGTTCTTTGTCTCACATTGTCCCTATTAGGGTATGCTAACTTATCCTACCTCATTTTGATGATGTGTAAAGGCATGTTCAAATGAGGCCTCATCATTGCTACTTAGTCTGAGCACAGTTGAAAACTGTGCACGGTCTAATATGAATTTTAGGATTGACGCATCATGCCATAATCACCTTTCGAGATGGTCTTCGGTATTTAAGGTTTCTTAAAATGGGCCTAGCTAATTGAGGGCAAACGGCTGTTCCATTAGGCCCAATTAAGAGGAAGTTAAACCGTCACTTAATTTCTATAAAAGGTGGGGTGAAAGTGTTTTCACCCTATTTATTTTTCACTTTTTCATATTGCTCTCAAAAAGTCTGGCGCTCTTGCTTTCTCCACCTCCTCTAGCATTCTCATGCTGCATGCGTAGGGTTCTTCGGGTTTCAGGTTGAAGTTTCGGAACAAGTCTCATTCCACTCTGGTGAGTGTTCTTGACATTATTGCCTTGTTCTTCGACTTATTCTTGGTATTTTCTTATTTTTACGATGCTTCAATCGATAATAGGTTGTTGACCTTAGGTTTTGTTGTTTATTAATAACTTGATCCGCGCATTTAGGTTTCACTGCGGACAATTTTTAGCATAGTTTCAATCTGTCTGGATCTAACGACAAGACTGATCAGCTTAGTGAATTTGAGAAAGCTAAACGATGGCGGCAATCCTCGCATTCAACTATTCATCCGCGACAATCTCTGGTCCCTTTGGGGTCCTCTTTTGATGCGGTATCCTCTTCGAGAGAGCCTACCAGTAGAAGCGTCAAAATTAAAGATCTTCTGCACTCTTTTGACCCAGACTACTATTCCACTCCGTCTACAAGTTCATCTTCTCCACCTAGTAGCAGTTTATGGGACGCACATGGGGATAACGCAGGTACCGCAGATCAGGTTAGACCGTCAGCCCCCGTAGCTGAAGATAATTTGGATGCTGACCGTGCCCATGATGCGGGCCTAGGATCAGTGGGGTCCTAGGATCATTACGAGACCCCTCCTCATGGAGAAGTGGAGAGACCCGACCAACGTCGTTCGAAGAAAACTTTGGGGGATCTCCTGATGCCTACTTATGACTTGGAAGATTTAGCAACTTGTTCCTTTCGCGACAAATTCTCCCTACGAGATCTATAACCCCCTCCCCCGATCCAGTTGTCCGCGAGCGTATATCACGAGTTCTTTCTCCCAATGACCGAGCTCGTAGTGGGATTTCTTTCCCGGAGTTCTTTGTTGTGGAAGGGATGGCTAGAATTATTCCGTGGCTGAGCGGGGTAGAACTTTGTCTTTCAGCCGATGATGGGGGATCCTTGGACACTTATCCTTTTTTTTCTATAGTATACGTACAGAGTCTATCCCAATGGTTTCGTCTTCCCCTTTACCCTCTGTTCCAGCCAATATTGTCTGAACATGGGTTGTGCCCTACACAGTTGGCCCTTAACTGTTGTATATTCTTATCCAGTTTTGTAATGTGATTGATGCCTGGAGATAGAGGAAGCTCCATCACAAGAGCTTTTTCTCCATTTCTTCTCCCTTAAGCATGGAACCGCGGACAAGAATTTCTTCCAAGAAAAATTTAAGGGTAACTTGGTGGACCGTTTGACCAGCAAACTTCAATGAAAGAACAAGTGGCCTCTCCTTGAATGATTTTGATATGAAATTGGACCGTTGATCACAGTGGATAAGTCCTCCACTTATTTTTCTTTTTGAGTTTTATGTTTGAAATTTATTTTCTTCTTTCAATGATAAGGTCATGTTCAATTCTATCCATGGATGTTGGCTTCTGATTACACCAACTAGAGATGAAGAATGATGAGTTGTGGAAGGATATATAAAAAGTGTGTTACTCATGAAGTGAGGAAAATTAGCATTGAAAAAGTAAACCTCGAGTAGATCGAGAAGTACAAGAGCATCCTTTCATAAATTAATGAACATAACCAACATCTTCAAGAGAAGTTGCTCGCAATTGAGAAGCAACTTCAAGTACCTTCCTCCAAAAGGGGTTTCTTCCATGCCCAAGTCTTTGAGCTTCATGTTGTGGCGGACACCTCTGTCTTTAACTTGTTGCATTTGATGAGACTACCTTTGCCCTCCGCGACGAGATCAAAGATCTTAAAAACGGTCAAGATCAGCTACATCGAAAACTGGACACCCTCAAGGATAGATCGGACCAGGACATAACTCTCCAATGGATGACCTCGCCAGAAGGGAGGACTTGCATGTCTGCGGAGTGGCTTAACACCGACGCCTACCAAGACTTCTTATCCTCGCATGCGGAGTAGTGTCTATCTACCACTCGGGATGTTGATAAGCTCAAAGACAAATGATTAGACAATCTTCTCAAAGGCATGAAAGCGAGCATTTTTTCATGTGTACAACGATCCATTTCAAACCCAGGGGAGCCCGTTGAAGTTTTTCTAGCAAGTATGAATCTCGGTGACTAGGGGCTCACAACGGAGGAAATGGGAGGGGGCGCAACTCAAGAGACTAGTGGAAACCACGAAGATGCAGGGTTGACATTGAGAACGAGGGACATGAAGATGTACCGGTGGACCAAGATATAGATGTGACACTCTTGATTATCTGGGGGTGTAAAACTTTTCTTTTGAGATCCTTTTGGATTTAGACACATTTTGTACCTCATGCCTATGGTGCGAGCAATATTTTCGATACATGTTGTTTCTATTAATTTTAGGGGTAGAAACGGGGCGGGTTTTGGGTGAAAATCGTCACTCCATCACCCGCCCCGTGGATATAAATCTGCACCCGTCCCACTTCATCACTTGCAAATTCTTCACCCGCATTCGATCAACTCGTACGGGTGAGCGGGTGGTGTGGATGATTATTGGATATCCAATAAGACGAACTAACTATTTTATTTTAAAACATTATACAATTTTTTTCCTTATAAGAAAACATTCTAACATATCAAGTTCGGATTTAAAAATACATGATAAATAAACAACTGATAAAATAGAAAATATTTCAGGTTCTACTTTAACAATACGTGGAAAATACAAAACTTATAAAATACAAAACAGTGGGACTATTCTCAATTAGATCACAACCTAGAAACATTTTTAGATTAACTACGTAATCTAATTTTTGAATTAATTACGGAATCTTCTAACATTATAAAACCAAATATAAAAGCATAATATAAAATTAGTGTTGAGGAAGTGATAGGAAAAGAAAGAAATTTAGGGTTTTAAGGGGTATACAAGTAAAATCATATGTTTAATTGGTTTATACTTTATTGGGCACTTATTAGGTGATTATTGGTGCAGGTTAATGGAGCATGTTATGGTCGGGGTGGGTTATTGGAGCGAATATTGGAGGAAAAATCATCATCCGTACCCGCTCCACCACCCACTTCACCCATCACCCGCATCACCCGTCACCCGTTTTTTTGCGGGTTTTCACCCACAAAAATAATGCTGGTGGAGTGGGTGAATTGGATATCCGTGCCCCATTTCCAACCCTAATTACTTTGCAATTTCATAAGCCGTGTTTCTCCAAAGTTCTTTTGAATAACATCTCGAGAATTCCATTGTATTCGTTCGCGACCAGTTAGCGACCTTGAGTAGCTCGTGAGTTTAGGAATCATCTTGGTGGGCTTAGAGAAAGAGGAGGCCCTTTGCGGACTACAATTCCAGTTAAGGGGCTCAAGTTTTACTCGTTTAGAGTTACGCTTAGAGAGCTAATAGCTACAATAAAGGAGGCCCTCCGCGGACTACAACTCCAGCATCGAGGGGCTTAGATTTTAGTTGGTTAGATTACACTCCGAGAGCTAATAACTACAATCAATGAGGCCCTCTGCGTACTACAACGGTAGCGTCAAGGGGCTTAGGTTTTACTTGTTTAGAGTTATGCTCCGAGAGCTAATAGCTACAATCAAGGATGCCCTCCGCGGACTACAACTCCAACATCGAGGGGCTTAGGTTTTACTCGTTTAAAGTTACGCTCCGAGAGCTAATAGCTACAAAGTCTACAATCAAGGAGACCCTTTGTAAACTACAACTCCAACATCGAGGGGCTTAGGTTTTACTCGTTTAGAGTTATGCTTCGAGTGCTAATAGCTACAATCAAGGAGACCCTTAATAGACTACAACTCCAGTGTTGATGGGCTTAAGTTTTACTCGTTTAGAGTTACGCTCCGAGAGCTAATAACTTCAATCAAGGAGACCATCCACGTACAAACTACAGCTTTAGCGTTGAAGGGTTTAGTTTTAGTCATTTAGAGTTACGCTTCAAGAGTTAATCGCTATAATCACGGAGGCCCTCCGCGGATTATAACTTCAACGTCAAGGGGCTTACTTTATACTTAGTAGAGTTGAGCTCCGAGCGCTCATAGCTGCATCAAGGAGGCCCTCTGCGTGCAATATCTCAAGCGTCGAGGGGCTTAACTCCCTTTGACGCGTTATAAAGTAGTCATGCTCCTATCCGTCCAACACTCATTTAGTCATTTTAGGTGGCTCACTTAAGACCCAATGCGTATGTATTCTCGGAAGGGTTTGCATCGTTGGCCTCTTTCAAAGTTTATCACTTCTCCCCAAGGTTATTATGATCGGGATTTTAGGATCGAATCATAACAAGGTCTGTGGATCGGATCGTAAGATCCTCGAAACATAATTAAATAATAAAATAAAAACTATATAAAAATATATATAACAAAATAGCTTAATTTAAAGTTCTAGAATGAGGAAAAAAATGCTAGTTACACAATATATTTTGGTTTCAAGACATAAAAAATACATTTATGACCTTAGACCTTTTCATATTGGCTAAAAGACTCGAAAAACATTGTCTCTAAGCCATTTTTCATGTTTCGTACATGAATGTGTACATTTAAACACCCTAAAATCAACCAAGTAAACAAAACAAATGTTTAAAAAATACATATTGTTAATAAAAATAGGATCTTTAGGAACGCGTAGGATCGTAAGATCCTATCGATCCATTAAGATTCTAAAGATCCCATAGTAGATCCTACAAAAAAAAAAGATTCTATGCATAGATCCGGATCGGACTCCTGAGTAGGATCGTAGAATCTTAAGATTCTAAAAATCCGAATCGAGATTCTAATAACAATGCTTCCCACCTTTGTACGTAAATGCATTCATTCTACTTCACACACATAAACATTTACTTTACCCGCCTTCAACATTGGAGGAACTGCGTAAATTCCTCACGGGAACCTCTTAGTATGAGAGGTTCCCATAGATGACGCTAATGACGAAGCCGACTTTTAAAGTCCCCCATCTTTGTTCCTGGATTGGCTATTTATACTAGTTTTGAACGGACAAATATCGACATATGTCACCCAAGGGCGGTCAGTTGTAGCTCTTTTTTGGCCATGTTTGGAGTGTGAATGCTTACCACGTGTTTGATCTTCTTGGGCTGAAAACTCGTTTTCGTAATGAATGTCCGCGAATGATTCCTTACATGGAGCCTGATTCTATCTGCGAACATAGGATTCTTTGTCTCGCATTGTCTCTCTCAGGGTATGCTAACTTATCCTACCCCTTTTGATGACGTGTCAAGGCATGTTCAAATGAGGTCTCATCAATTTAATAATTGCTATTTTATTTATATTTATATTATTTTTTGAGTCAAAATAAATTATTAAAATACTATGTCGCCACAAACCATTTATGCATAGATATTTTATTAAATTAAAGTAATAAATATGTACTAAATATTTAATAAAAAATATTAAAATATTTTTAAAAAAATCAACTATCTATTAAGTTATATGAGATTTAATTAACAATAGATTAGAAAAAAGTTGTTTACCTTATAAATGTGATTTTTATTTATATCTTGAGAGAATCTAAATAAAAGATATTTAGATTATATATAATCCGTTGAACCAATTTTATTTAGATTTATATTATTTTTTGATGGAAAAATTGTTTATATCTAGATTATTCTTATTTTATTTATTGGAATCTATTTAGATCATTTATAATCTTGTATTAAGGTATTCTCCATACACGGAATAAGACGTAGTGTGTAGATAAAATTAAATTACATTCATAGAAATATTTTATTTTATTTTTTAAATAAGATAAAATGGTCAAAGTATGAGATTTATGTGTACAATTAAAAGGAATTTCATAAAGCGTGCCCATGAACTCTAAAAAGGGGTTACTATTCATACGATCAGATTTTTACCAAACACATGACTAGTCATCGACATCCGATATCAACAAGCTTTTTTGGCCTGAAAAAAGCTTGTCGAGACTAAAAACCGGTGAACCGACCGTATATTTGACGAATTTCTGTTGTGCGTATAACAAGTAAATTTTCTTGCTGCCAATGTTTTTTTTTTGACATAATCTAAGTGAGTTTCGATTTTGAGGGCTTGGAAAAAAACCCTTTTGGGGGGCTTGGTGAACAACGTCGCCGAGTCGCCGACTACCTTGTCGGAGGTTGAAAACTTCTCTTTGGAGGCCGATCAAAACCCTTGTTCATCCCTCTTCTCTCTGCACAATCCGGTTTGTTTGAGTGTTCCCGACTCCTCCTTTTTCGTCGACTCGGCAATCCTCATCGTTCTCAGTCGGCCCTGACCTGTTCTGTCTTGGTGGTGTGCTGTCTTCCACAATCCTTCGGGTCCAAGCTTCGGGCCCAAGGATGAGACATGTCAATTTTATATATTAGAAAAATAAATTTTTAAAGGATCCCGAAAGGTTCTTTTGAAATCCCGAAAGGGTTTGACAAAATTTCCGAAAGGGTCTGACAAAAATCCCGAAAGGGTTAGATCAAAATCCCGTAAGGGCCTGAAATTTTTTAGTTTAAATATTTCACTCCCGGACTTTCTATTTGGTTCCGAGAGTTTGCACACAATCTTCGCCTGATGTTTTGATCATCCCTCTTTTGCCTGTATTTTTTCCCTCTTTTGGCGTCGGGTCGCTGCTTTGGCGTGGTGCGTTTATTTCCGAGTTGGGTTACAGTATCGGGCGTCCTGTATGATCAAGAGGATCGTGGTTGCGTTCGTGGTCTTCGAAGATCCCTCATTTGGGTGGGGACAATGTCGGTGATCCACACTTCCGCAGGTTTCGCCTTTTTCGATGGTGGGTTACAGTTCTCCGCCTTCTCGGCGTCGAGACGCCGTGAGATTCGTCGCATTCTCCCGTGTTCTCGACATTCGTGGCTCGCCCTGGGTCTCCTTCGACTCCTCTGATGGGCGTTGTTGTGAGCCTAATTTGCCATGTTTTATACTTACTTTTATATTGTTTTCTGCATGCATTTCATACATTTGGGTTAGAATAATACATAATTTGTGTATTTTATGTTTATTTGTAATATATGGAGGTCTACACAAGTTTTTGTTATATTTCGCAGAAATCAGATGCACTTTGGAGCTTAAAGGAAAGTCATGAAGAAGCTAAGGATGGTGCAACCGGAGAAAAGCCCACTTTTCGCCATTCATCGTTCAGAATCAAGCTTTGATGTCTTCATAAAAGTTGTAGCCCTCTAAAAGAGCTTTCAAACGCATGCTCATATGCGTCAATCTGATGAACGAGGACTCGGAAAAGTGTGTTTCAAGAACAGAGCAGCATGCTGGAAACTGCTGCAGAGGTCGATATCGACTTAGCCAGGTCGATATCGAATTGGCCCAAATCGAGTCAGGATCCAGGAATCGACCAGAGTTGGATCAAAGGAAAACTGAAGGTCGATATCGAGTAACATCAACTCGATTTTCACTCCTGAGGCCGAGATCGAGTCAAGAAGCTGAAGCCGAGAAATCACAGGTCGATATCGAGTTGACCAAGTTGATATCGAGTTGACCAACAGTGGCCGATTTCGAGCTAATCCGAGATCTAATCAAAGTTCTATCCAAAGTCCAATGGAGATATCCACAAGATCAAATTTTATCAAGTTCTATCAAGATGGAAGAGATATTTATCTACTTTAGATATAGTCCTTGTTGATTTATTTCCTTTATTTCCATTATTTAATCTTTAAGTATTTAGATAGATAGATATAGACATAGATAGAGTTTCTTTCCTAGATTAGCTTGGAATGAAGCCTATAAATAAGGCATTAGGGGCTGGATTTTATTTATTCAATCAATCCAAGCCAAGCCACAAGAGAGCATAGAGAGAGAGAGAGAGGTCGAGTAGGATAGAGAGAAGTCTTGGAGCCGAGTGGAGTTTGTGAAGCGATAGCGAAGTTGGCTTTATTCGGTTGTAAGTCTTATTTAGTTTATTTAATACTATTTATTTTCTTGAAATCTTTGATGAGTTTATTCATGATGAAGAGCGAGTAGTCGCCCAACTTCTAGGGTCGGGGTGAGCCCGACGGTAGCCATGTGAGGTGATGCGATAAAGGTACAATCTTTGGATGCAATTCATCTTCTATCCCTACAAGCATGATTCTTTTGCGAAAGTTGAAGGTGGTCCTTGTTTGTGTTATTGAAGCGAAAGTGATCTTAATGCAACTTGGGTTAATTATGTGAAAATGGTTAGTAACAATTAGGGTTTATGTGAAAGCCTCTATCTTCCTATTTGTTAATAACGAGAGTTATTTGATGAAAAGCATGACTTTTATGCCTTTATGTGTTGTTTTACATGGTTATCGCTGTGGTGTTGAAACCCTGATCTTGGAAGTCTTTTATTTTATTGATTTATTTCACAAATTTCGAATTTCAAGTTACTGTTCGAGTCGATATTGAGTTGTTGTTGGTCGATTTTGTTACTCGATATCGAGTGTGCCTAGGTCGATATCGACCAAAGTTGCTACTTTTGTTCTTTTTCTGCTTTTCTCTGTTATTTCTGTTTGTCTGGTTGATTTTCTACTGAGATTTGGAACTGAAAAAGGCGGGCGCTGACACGCTTCCTCGTGGATCGATCCTGACTGCCTTCTACTACAACGGGGGGAAGTTTTGTATTTATTTGCTGAGACATGGAGTCGGTCTGATTTTGTATTTATATTTAATTCATACTTGACCATCCTCCTGCAACAACAGTCGTCGACTTATATGGGTTTTTAGGGTTGTTTCTTACATTTGGGTTTTTTGTGTGTTTTATTTGTAGTATGTTGACGGATAATTCGTCTGCCGATTCGTCGGTCTCCTTCGACTCCTGAGCTCGAATTTTTACCTAATAAAAAAAAAATCTAAGTGACTTTTCTTTTTAAAAAATCAAAAGTAAATGAAAAATATTAGCAATAATAAAACATGGACGCAAGGTAAAAATATTTCTTTTTTTTACGCTCAATAAAGATTAAGTTGGGTCGGCCGCAGCAGAAGCCCTTCCTAGCGCATCCTTCCGGACGAGAACAAGCAGTTCTGGATCATCCTCACAGCAATCGTCGGCAGGGAATGCATGGGCACTACGAGCAAGATAGTCAGCCGCGACATTTGATTCCCTGAAAAATATGACGAATAGCAACATAAGAAAAGGACGAAATATCTAACAAAATATCCGATTGTAGCAGCTCGATAGTCCAGGGGCATCTCCAATCCCCTAGTAAAGCCTTTATAGCCAGTAAGTTGTCCCCTTCGATATGAAGGTTTAAGATCTACAATTCCTTAGCGCGTAAAATTCCCATTTTGAGGCCAAGGTTTTCAGCAAATACAACGGAGACATTAGTGCAAATAGCCCGATGTAAAGCGACCACCACACCCTTAGAGTCTCGGATAACAAATCCATAAGACGTCGATCCGCCCGACATAACTGATCGATCCGTCAAAATTTAGTTTGTAACAATTTGTAGGAGGCTTGTCCCACTTTCCGGAGCGTTGCCGAGTATGGGCGTCATGATCAACCAAACGAGGACCCGAACGAACAGAACGACAATCACCACCTCGACTAGAAGTAGCAGTAATGGGGAGATCGTCCTCCAGGTAAAAATATTTCTAAAGTAAAGGTACCACACTATCACATAAAATAATCCATTTTTTTACACTCTTCTAAGTATAAAGTATCTTATTTAAATATCATATTTAAATGTAATTATATAAGATTGGACTATGTTAGCATAGATACATTTAATTAATTAGTTGCTACAACCTTTTAATGTCATTCCTCTCTCTAGAATTCCAGAGAGAGAGAGGAGAACCAAAAAAAATTAAAAAAAAGTCCACATTGTGTGAAGCTCCAATTATAAAACAAAGGGTAAATTACACATAACCATCCGTAAATTATGATACTTTTCTCATAACCACTCATAAAAACTTAAATTATGGTAAACCATCCATAAATTAGTTATCTTTTCATAAGATCACCCATCCATTAAACCTCTATTTGTTTTGTTTAAAAAAGATGACAATACCCTTAATTCAAGCTTATTTGTATTTAATGCAATGATTTGTTTTCATAAGACTTCCCATTTGTTAAATAATCCGATTTTACTTTTACCCGTTTAAAAAAGGATAAATTAATTATAATAAAATTATTCATGTTTGGATCATTTGTCAAAAGATATGTATAAGCTTAGCTTATTTTTAAAATGATATGGTTTGTAATTTAAGATATGAGCTAATTTACCCTTCTTTTAAAGCAACAATTGTGTTTTATTTTAGAGCTTATCGATCCCTATCTTATTCAACATTTGAAGGAGAGGAGACTGTTAGGAGCTACTGCAAGTCTCGACTCTTCACATTGCAAATCCAATTTAGATATATATATATATATATATATATATATATATATATATATATATATATATATATATATATATATATATATATATAATGTAAAATAGACAAGGTTGTCTTTGGTAAACAAAAAATTTAAGATAAATTAAAGGTGTGTTTGAATTCCATAATTTATTAATTATATATAATGTAATAGTTTTATCCTGATGTATATGATTATTTGGTTAAATTGCTATTTTACCTTAGTTTTTATGAGATTTGTAGTTATACAACCAACTGCTCAGTTTATGTGAGCAGTTGGTTGTATAACTAAAAATCTCATCTTAGTACAACCTATCGCATACTTCACTACTGAAAAGGGTGTCCAGGTAATTGTATACTCTTCAAAAGAGGAAACAACCATAGAAGCTTTCATGGATGCAGACTATGTCGGTTCAATTGTTGACAGAAGATCTACCTCTGGATATTGCATGTTTCTTGGATGAAATCTTGTTACATGGAGAAGTAAAAAAACAAAATGTTGTGCCAGATCTTCTACTGAAGCTGAATTTAGAGCTCTAGCACATGGCTTATGTGAGATATTGTGGTTAAGAATCATTTTGGCTAATCTAAAAATTAAATGGGAGGAGCCTATGGTTCTAAATTCTAACAACAAATCTCCTATCAACATTGCTCATAACCCTGTCCAACATGATAGAACCAAACATGTGGAGATTGATAGACACTACATCAAAGAAAAACCGGAGGAAGGAGTAGCCCCAATTGCCTTTGTCAAGTCAGAAGATCAGCTTGCGGATTTGCTCACCAAAGGGTTCCATTGTTCTAGATTTGAACATTTAGGGCATGTTTGGAAGAGTATTATTTTTTAGGAGGTGGGGATACTTTTTGGAGATGGAGGGGATGGAGATACTTTTTGGGGATGGAAAGGGTGGAGATTATTTGTAGAAAATAATCCCTTGCGTGTTTGGTTCAGTAGAGATAGGTTTTTTTTGGAATTCAGGGAAATGAAAAAAAAAAACCTTGTGTCAACCCCCATTACTATTCACCTTCTTCCTCAATCCAATTAATCCAATTAGCAAATCAATTGAATCAGAAGGTCCTGGCCTACCTCCTATCCAGCTCCTCTTCTTCCTTCCCTGCCTCCGCTAGCATCATCAGCAAACAGGGTCAAAGGCGGAGGCGGAAGCCACCCGGCGGCGTTCACCTGCGACTGCTTCGGCAGCTACATGAGCTACTGGGCGAGATAGGACTCCTCCCCGAACCGCCAGTTGATCCACGAATCATCGACACCTATGATGATTGTGCTCCCTAGAAATCGAGAGGTGCAATCCCACCTAAATTGGAAGAAAAGAGGAACTGGAAGAACAGAAGAAATCGAGAAGGGCAATTTTGGGCATTAGGGGTGGGAAATTTCTTCCACCTCCTCCCACCCCAAAAATGAAGGTACCAAAAAATGGTGTTTTTCCACCCCCATCATCCCTTCCACCTCCATGTCGTCCACCCCCACCATCTCGCGCCAAACGCCCCGGCACGATTCCCCAAAAAAAAATTGATATCTCCCCCACCCTTCCCACCCCTAGCCAAACACGCCCTTAACTTCCAATATTGGATTAGTCAATTTCTACCATCTAGCTTGAGGGGGAGTGTTAGCATCCATGCATACATACATTTAATTAATTGGTTGTTACTTTTAATTAATTAGATTTTACAACTATTTACAGTTTTTTTTTTTCTGATGCATTTATTTTTTGAATCTTCCTAGTTTGTCTTCTCTTTATATTATGATTTTTCTCTTCTCCATCTCTTTCTACTTCCTAGCAGGCTCTATTATTATTTAAATAAAAAAAATAATCTTTTTTCCCAATAAATTAAAAAAAAACTTTCTCATATTAAAAAACAAAGGGTGATTTTGGTAGGAGGCCCCTTTAGAAGGTTTAATTAAGTAGGTAGCCCCCAAGCTAATTTAATTAGCTTGGGTTAGGCCCATCCAAACGCGCGTTCACTTCCAGCCAAAATAGGACACCACGCGACTTCAACCCCATGCGTTTATCTGTCATCACCCCCGTCGCCTCCATCAAATTCGTCGAGAGAAACCTCCGAATCTCCAATGGCGATCATCTGGAATCAAGCTTAGATCAACCTGTCATCAGCCTGTAGCAGCTGGAATCGATCGAGGTGACTAAAAAACAAAGCAAAAACGCACCGGGATTCCAACTCAACTACGAATCCGAATCAATTGATGACTCCTGTCAAAGCAATAGTCCAGATAGCTCGAGATTTGTCACCAATGGCAATCAACGAGGCAATATAGACTCAGACACGACTTGATATCCACAATTTCATATAAAACCAAGGTACGTATCATGACCTTTCGACAAAACAGTAATTTTTACATCTCAATTTCCCTTTTCCAGTCCTTAATTTCAATATCTAGGGCTTCGAATATAGATTACCAGTTAACCAAGCAATTGTGCATTTTGTAATTGAATCTGAATGTGATGAAAAACAGAATGATGAAGTGTCGATCTATTTCGTGAATGCAGAATCTCTATCAGAATATGGATCTGAAAATTTTGACTGCCTGTGTTGGAGGCGAATTTAAGGTTACAAATGGTTATTGTGAGTATGTTGGTGATCTTGTGTCAAAGGCGTTCATGATTGACAGCAATATTGATTTGGAAGCATTGATGACAATGATCAGTGATAGGTTTGACATCTGCTTAAAAACTTATGAGTTGAGGTTAAGTCACCTGCATCCAGTACAAAAACTGAGAGCTCCATTCACAATCAGCAAAGATGACGATCTCAAAGCATTCTTGTCCATAAATGAAGTGCCTCAAGTTGCTTGGTCTTTGCCATTACATGTTGAAACAAAGAAAAGGATGAATGTGAGTGAAATAGCTAAAGCTGTTCAGCAAACAAGTGGAATCACAGTGTCTTCGGAGTACTTGCAGTCTACTAGTGTAGATGACACTTTAGCTATTGTTCCGACTGATGTTGCATCAGAAGATACACAGAGCTGCAACGATGAAGATCAAAGTGCATGGCAGATTGAGAGTGAAATAGATGAGATGGATTTCATCTATGTAGGACAGATATTCAGCTAAAAAATGTAACACCCCCTTTTATAACCTAAGGGAATGTCACAGCGCCAGTGATTACGCGGACTTTAATGTCTTTGTAACCACCTTAGACTTATAGGGACATGCAACCATGCTCCCATAAACAAGATGATAATATTAAATACATTAAATACATAAATACAATTAAATCGCGGAAGACTTTAAATGAAACAAATACTAAGTATACTACAACATCGTTACAATTTGTCTCGATAGCAAATACAAGATAATATTTAAACGCTTGAATTAAAACAACGGTAAAATACTTAAAATATTTGAAGACGATTCCGACTCACATTTCCGACCTTTGACCTTGTAGTGCTTTATCTAAACCTGTGGAAACCAGCCATCCAAACAAAGGACGGTTAGTTCGCGAGAACTAGCAAGTGACGGCACGAAAGCAGAGACAACTTTGGATTCAAGTGACCATGAAACGGTAAGAATTAAATCCAAATGAGATTTGAATATTTGAAGTGAATTGGCTTATTTGTGACCCGACCCTCCTATGACACGGATAATCCAAAAGGATTGAGTAACAAAAGATGTATTAGGAATCATATTCCGATTAAGGATGGAATATGACATAACTTGAAACGATTCATGATTACTACCCATTTCATTATTAATACATTTTTATTATAATGTCTAAACTAAGTATTGGTTCAAAAGGTACTCGATGTGGCCCAAAATCGACCCAGAGGGCAGGACTCTTCCGGAGAGTTTTGAACCGCGGGCTGAGACAGTCGATTAAGGGTTGATCTTGTGTCCCCCAATACCTAGTTGAAACCATGTTTGTTACTTGTACATTATTCTTCACTCACTTACTCACATGATATGCATTTTACGTCTTTTATCTTTTTATCGACTATTACCGGTCCCACTCTGTCTATAGTGGATAGCGACCTACAACCAGTGGTTGTGTAACACCTCGCATGGAAGTGTAGTTTCATGAAACCTTAAGACCGAGGAGTAACGGCCCCGACCTACACTTTACTCACACTTCACTTTACCATTTCACATTGCTTTTCGTTGATTGATTGACTACTTTACTTTACAATTCTTCACATTATTTTACAATTTTAAATTTATGATTCACATTGCTTTTGATTGGTTTGGATTCAATTTAGTTTCACTCGCAACAACCGATCCTCACATTATTACTAATTATTTACAACATTGATCACAACGAAATAAACATAATGGATACATAAAGGAAACATATCCCTTTCTTAACCAATTAGCATGAAAGAACAAAATAATCATGCTTTAATAAAAAAAATGTGGGTATCTATGTCATTATTATATAGAGACGTCGAATAATAACATTACCCATTTATACTTGCCAAATTCAAATTGACGGTTGAATAAATCACACAAAGCAGATGGATTGCAATTTATTTTAATTAAATTGGTAAGCATTCCAACAGAAAGAAACAACTATAGACACGAAAGGCACAAGTGAGCATGGCAAGCATTCCAACAGAAAGAAACAACTATAGACACAAAAGGCACAAGTGAGCAGAAAGGCTCGGAAGGTCACTTGCCTCGATGTGGAGTTGCAAGCGTTAACGGTTGGTCGGATTCGAATTCTTCGGTAGCGGCGTAAGGGTAGCCTAGATTGGAAGCAATTTATGCCCATACAAAATAGTGGTTAGAATATGTAATTATAAAAAAATTGGAAAGGGCACAATCTGGAAAGAATAGAAAGTAGGGGGGGTTTTCGTAATTACGTTTCTTCTTCCTTCAACCCGACACGCTTCAAGCAGGTGTTTTCCGACGAGGTTCTGGCACGACTTCGGCGAGATACTGGCGGCGGCACGGCTCACGGCGGCGCAAGAGGCTGGCGGGTACGGACTCGTGGTGACTGGGCGCTCCTCCGGGTGGCAGCTGGTGGCTCCGGCAGCGGCGGACGACGGCTACCGAGTTGCTCCGACGAGTTAATTCGAATTTGGGGGTTTTGTATTCGGGATGTTTTTGTGAAAAGTTTGTGAAGGGAAACATTGCTAGAGGCGTTTAGAATGCCATGGAATAGGTTGAGAGCTCGGAGATGGAGAGGAGTGGTGATGGTGTGCTTCGAAAGTGATCTTGAAAGGGGTATTTATAGGGGAAGGATTTGGGGACGGATTTGATTAAAATAAATCCATAAATTGCTTAGATAATCACTCTTAACACTATCCCGATCCTCAATTTGGTGAGATTTGGCCTGACTGGAGCGGATTGGGGTGATTTTCGAATTTGGGGATAAGCTCGTTCGGTTGCGTTTTTATACCGAATCACAAAATTTGTTACATAAATCTCATCTGTAACGAGTAGGGAACATTCTAGAAACAAAATCCTTGAGTTTCGGACGAGATTTGAGGGAGGTTAAAATTTCACATCCTCACCTGCGTTTTACAGTGAAACTGAGGAAGGAGAAGCGGTTCAAGGGCCGGTTCAGCCATTTTCTTTTTATTCTCTAATGGTCCGGTTCGGTTCAAGTGAACCCAAAGGAAAAATGATTTAAACCTATAATTATATAACTATATATATATATATATATATATATATATATATATATATATATATATATATGCATCCGAAAATCTTATTTATTAAAATTCTACACAACTTAAATAATACAAAAATAAAATATTTAATTTAAATACATTTTATTTTATGCAACAATGGTTTACTATTACCTTATATTACATATATATATTTTACGGAAATTAAAATAAGTTATAACGATAAATCCCTCTTTATTTGAATAAAAATATGCAAACTTGTTTTAAAATAATATGACTTAAAATAAATAACTTACTTATTAAATTTCACTTAAACGAATAAAAAATGAAACGGGTCAAAATAGTTACGAACTTTATATACATTTAACTTCCAAAAATCATTATTAAGTGCAAAATAAAAGAACTTTTATATAAATATATATTTTCTTAAAACGAAATCCCCAAAAATACTTTGGGGTATTTCATTCCTCCCCACTTAAAATAAGTTTCGTCCCGAAACTTATAGAAAAGAACGAACGGAGCTGGAATCGGGGTGAGAGGGTATACGAAGGAGTTTTCAAAAGCGGAATGAGATACCTAACTTAGTTCTGATTACTCTTTGAACGACGTGAAGCAATGAGTTGCATAGAGGATCAACTCATTGCCTTCCGAACTCCTCAATGGTAAGATTTTTAATTTTTAATTTTTAATTAGGTTAGCATGATTTGATCGCGGTTAGACCACTACTGCCTTGCATCAACCATGGCTATCTAGTCTACCTTTGGCTTTCGTCTCTACCCCATCTGGCTTCCTTTTCCAGGTTACCAAATGGCCCGGGTGACGTTGATGGCAACCATTGTGGCAAGCTAGTATGCCCGGCTCGTATACAAGGAGTTGTAGATTTCGTCTTCTAGTCCTTCGCGTCTTCCGGTGGGCTTTCCTCTTTGTCCTCGAACCATGTTATTCGTAGATTCAACGGGTTGTACATGCGAGTATCTTTCTTAATTTATCATTCGTTTATTAAAATTTCTCATTGAGAGTTCGGTTGCTCGACAATAGAGCTATATGCAAGATATACTCTATGTCGTGACTCGGAATACACACAACTATTAATTACGGTTTAGTCTTTTGATCTTCTCTCACACTCTGCACTTGCGTACTTTAGTTGGTTGAATTGTTTCTCACACCCACCACACACACACACAATTACTTAAAATGTTGGGGGCACCTCCCCACTTAAGACATTCCACACAGATGTTAAGGAACCCATGAATTAGAACTTGAAATAATATTCCCAACACATACAACAATACCAAGACACTGAGTTCAAAACATTCGACACTGGCTAATTTATTGAAAGGAATAGCTTAAAAAGGAAATTTAGTCACTGGATCGACTAGAATTCGGTAAAGACTCCTTCTTGTTCACTCTTGTGCACCACCCTCGTTAATAGCATCTAAGGTGTACAACTTGGGTCCCTGGTTTGTGCCATGCATTGGAGCCTTGCCCTTGTTAATGGTTGGTTGCGACCCAGCTGGGGTCTGACTTCTCTGCTGAAATCGTGGTGGTACTGTAGAATCTCTCGGTCCATGGGCCTCATTACGGGGACCAGCAGCTGATGCCTGGTAAGAGCGAGATGGATTCCCGTTGGTAGTTCTGCAGAACCTGACCATATGTCCAGCTCGGTGGCAACCGCGACATGTTCGAAGTGGTTCAGTACAAACAAGCTTGGTGTGTCCTAGCCTTCCGCAGTTATGACAGACGAGAGGTTGCCCATCTCTAGTGGTGGTCATGCTTCTCTGCTAGTTACTAGCCCCCATTCCTTCTATGGGGGTAGATGTTGCTACCCTCTTTACCCCAACATTCATCTGGGTACCCTTCTTCCATTCCAATAGCTCGCTATTCTTTTTTTCCTTCCTCCAGAGTCGCCTCCACACGATACGCAGCGTTGATGTAGTCATCCAGACTATCATATTCACGGTGCAACATATGTATCTTCAGTTCATAATACACAGATTCATGGAAATACAATATCTTCTCCGCCTCCAAGCGTACCAAATCCCCAGCATACGGAAGCAATTCATAAAACCTAGTAACCAACTGCGCCATCTTCATACCCCGAGTGCTAGGGTACAAAAAATCTCGTCTTTTCCCCAATCTGAGTGAGGGAGCAAAATAGTGGTTGGTGACACTGTCCTTGAAGGTTTCCCAAGTTGGATTAGCTTCCCAAGCATGTCTTGCAGCTTCCCACCATTGTCCTGCCTCTCCTTTCAGATAGAGTGCGGTTATGTGCACCTTATCCACATCGGTACAACTAACTCCCCTGAATATCTTCTCCATATGGGTTAACCACTGCACTACCCGGTACGGCTCCCCGGTACCATCAAATCCATCCGGCTTGCTAGAATTCACCGCCTTCAGCGCCCGAGTGTAGGTGTTCCCATACACCTCCGCTTCCTCCTTTTTTCCTTGATGGATGTGCATCCACTGATGGTGCATCCTGAGTCCGAGGAATATTTGCGGCTATCGCGCGAGTAACAGCATCCTTCACAATCTGGTCTAACGCTTGTATGATCTTCTCATCCAGGTTGTCTGCTCGAACCTGTGATGGTTCTTTTTGACTTGGTGCTTGACTATTTGCATTATCCTGGCCCCGAGATGATGCTTGGCGTCGCCCGTTTGACTGTCTGGGTGCACTTTCCCCTTGGTGCACGGAGATCTCATCTTCCTCCTCCCTAATATTATTGGAAATGAGGGGCTTGTCCTTGTTAATTCGCTGATGATCCCTGTTTGCGACGGGAGTGGATGCAGCTTGACGTTGAGTTCCGCGAGTCCTCATAATCTACACATTCGGAGACCAACTAAGCTAAGATTCGAGGAATAAGAAAGTGAACTAGAACCAGAAATAAGGACACGAGTGCCAGGAAAAGGTTAGCACTAAGCACACGAGAGTCTAATTGGACGTCGGAATCAAACCATATTTTATAAAGACCCTTGCACAACCATATTGTAGTTCTCACATATTGTAGTTTTGAGAACAATAAATTAAAGTTTCAAATTCACTTAAAGATTGAAAGAAAGATTCAAACCTATAGACTGAGAAAACTTTAAATCCACATAATAAGTTTGAAAATGGTATAAATGGAGATAATGAAACCTAAGGAGAGAATGTTTTTTTTTTATTGTTATTATTTTCTTATCTCGTTCAAAATTCAAATTCAACTTTGAAAGTTTAGTTTGGACATAGAAATAATTTTGAAGAAATGAAAACCATTGGAGAAGAAACTCGACACGGAAAAAAAAAATAGAAAATAATTTTGACATAAAACCCATTATAGAAAAACAGTTCTAACATGAAAACCATTATAGAAAAACTTTTAGCTCTGATACCACCTTCTGTAACACCCCCTTTTATAACCTAAGGGAATGTCACAGCGCTAGTGATTACGCGGACTTTAATGTCTTTGTAACCACCTTAGGCTTATAGGGACATGCAACCATGCTCCCATAAACAAGATGATAATATTAAATACATTAAATACATAAATACAATTAAATCGCGGAAGACTTTAAATGAAACAAATACTAAGTATACTACAACATCGTTACAATTTGTCTCGATAGCAAATACAAGATAATATTTAAACGCTTGAATTAAAACAACGGTAAAATACTTAAAATATTTGAAGACTCTTCCGACTCACATTTCCGACCTTTGACCTTGTAGTGCTTTATCTAAACCTGTGGAAACCAGCCATCCAAACAAAGGACGGTTAGTTCGCGAGAACTAGCAAGTGACGGCACGAAAGCAGAGACAACTTTGGATTCAAGTGACCATGAAACGGTAAGAATTAAATCCAAATGAGATTTGAATATTTGAAGTGAATTGGCTTATTTGTGACCCGACCCTCCTATGACACGGATAATCCAAAAGGATTGAGTAACAAAAGATGTATTAGGAATCATATTCCGATTAAGGATGGAATATGACATAACTTGAAACGATTCATGATTACTACCCATTTCATTATTAATACGTTTTTATTATAATGTCTAAACTAAGTATTGGTTCAAAAGGTACTCGATGTGGCCCAAAATCGACCCAGAGGGCAGGACTCTTCCGGAGAGTTTTAAACCGCGGGCTGAGACAGTCGATTAAGGGTTGATCTTGTGTCCCCCAATACCTAGTTGAAACCATGTTTGTTACTTGTACATTATTCTTCACTCACTTACTCACATGATATGCATTTTACGTCTTTTATCTTTTTATCGACTATTACCGGTCCCACTCTGTCTATAGTGGATAGCGACCTACAACCATTGGTTGTGTAACACCTCGCATGGAAGTGTAGTTTCATGAAAACTTAAGACCGAGGAGTAACGGCCCCGACCTACACTTTACTCACACTTCACTTTACCATTTCACATTGCTTTTCGTTGATTGATTGACTACTTTACTTTACAATTCTTCACATTATTTTACAATTTTAAATTTATGATTCACATTGCTTTTGATTGGTTTGGATTCAATTTAGTTTCACTCGCAACAACCGATCCTCACATTATTACTAATTATTTACAACATTGATCACAACGAAATAAACATAATGGATACATAAAGGAAACATATCCCTTTCTTAACCAATTAGCATGAAAGAACAAAATAATCATGCTTTAATAAAAATGTGGGTATCTATGTCATTATTATATAGAGACGTCGAATAATAACATTACCCATTTATACTTGCCAAATTCAAATTGACGGTTGAATAAATCACACAAAGCAGATGGATTGCAATTTATTTTAATTAAATTGGTAAGCATTCCAACAGAAAGAAACAACTATAGACACGAAAGGCACAAGTGAGCAGAAAGGCTCGGAAGGTCACTTGCCTCGATGTGGAGTTGCAAGCGTTAACGGTTGGTCGGATTCGAATTCTTCGGTAGCGGCGTAAGGGTAGCCTAGATTGGAAGCAATTTATGCCCATACAAAATAGTGGTCAGAATATGTAATTATAAAAAAATTGGAAAGGGCACAATCTGGAAAGAATAGAAAGTAGGGGGGTTTTTCGTAATTACATTTCTTCTTCCTTCAACCCGACACGCTCGGCGAGACACTGGCGGCGGCACGGCTCACGGCGGCGCAAGAGGCTGGCGGCTACGGACTCGTGGTGACTGGGCGCTCCTCCGGGTGGCAGCTGGTGGCTCCGGCAGCGGCGGACGACGGCTACCGAGTTGCTCCGACGAGTTAATTCGAATTTGGGGGTTTTGTATTCGGGATGTTTTTGTGAAAAGTTTGTGAAGGGAAACGTTGCTAGAGGCGTTTAGAATGCCATGGAATAGGTTGAGAGCTCGGAGATGGAGAGGAGTGGTGATGGTGTGCTTCGAAAGTGATCTTGAAAGGGGTATTTATAGGGGAAGGATTTGGGGACGGATTTGATTAAAATAAATCCATAAATTGCTTAGATAATCACTCTTAACACTATCCCGATCCTCAATTTGGTGAGATTTGGCCTGACTGGAGCGGATTGAGGTGATTTTCGAATTTGGGGATAAGCTCGTTCGGTTGCGTTTTTATACCGAATCACAAAATTTGTTACATAAATCTCATCTGTAACGAGTAGGGAACATTCTAGAAACAAAATCCTTGAGTTTCGGACGAGATTTGAGGGAGGTTAAAATTTCACATCCTCACCTGCGTTTTACAGTGAAACTGAGGAAGGAGAAGCGGTTCAAGGGCCGGTTCAGCCATTTTCTTTTTATTCTCTAATGGTCCGGTTCGGTTCAAGTGAACCCAAAGGAAAAATGATTTAAACCTATAATTATATAACTATATATATATATATATATATATGCATCCGAAAATCTTATTTATTAAAATTCTACACAACTTAAATAATACAAAAATAAAATATTTAATTTAAATACATTTTATTTTATGCAACAATGGTTTACTATTACCTTATATTACATATATATTTTTTACGGAAATTAAAATAAGTTATAACGATAAATCCCTCTTTATTTGAATAAAAATATGCAAACTTGTTTTAAAATAATATGACTTAAAATAAATAACTTACTTATTAAATTTCACTTAAACGAATAAAAAATGAAACGGGTCAAAATAGTTACGAACTTTATATACATTTAACTTCCAAAAATCATTATTAAGTTCAAAATAAAAGAACTTTTATATAAATATATATTTTCTTAAAACGAAATCCCCAAAATTACTTTGGGGTATTTCAAAAAAATCATGTAAGGGCTGCAGTTGCTAATCAAGCAGTTAATGAGAACTTCCAATTCCGAACGAAGAAATCAAATCAAACAAAATACAAAGTCATCTGCATTGATGCCAGCTGCAAGTGGTCAGTAATGGCTACGCGTGTGAAGAATTCGAGAAACTTTGAGGTTAGGAAGCTGAATGGGGAGCACACTTGTTCATTTTCACTTAGATGCAAGGAACATCGGAAACCATCATATCAATCTATTGCGGCCAAGATGAAGATAAGGTATGCATCATGATATTTATGTGAATTACAGTATATCAGTTATATATATATATATATATGTGAAGATACAGTAGGGTTGTGTGATAAATAATATGTTTACATTAAATAAATAATGATCAACTTTGACACAATGTGACGCATGAATAAGATTGCTTAATTGTTCCATGTAATTGATGAAGGTATGAAGGTGTAAAAAAAGGTCCAGATCCTATACAGATTCAGAATACAATGCAGAAAGAGTTTATGCAGCCTGTGAGCTACTAGAAAGCATGGAAAGCAAAGGGATTGGCGTAAGATTTGATAAGAGGAACAGCGGAGGAAAATTATGAGATGCTGCCATCATACTTCCAAAATAAAAGAACTTTTATATAAATATATATTTTCTTAAAACGAAATCCCCAAAAATACTTTGGGGTATTTCAAAAAAATCATCTAAGGGCTGCAGTTGCTAATCAAGCAGTTAATGAGAACTTCCAATTCCGAACGAAGAAATCAAATCAAACAAAATACAAAGTCATCTGCATTGATGCCAGCTGCAAGTGGTCAGTAATGGCTACGCGTGTGAAGAATTCGAGAAACTTTGAGGTTAGGAAGCTGAATGGGGAGCACACTTGTTCATTTTCACTTAGATGCAAGGAGCATCGGAAACCATCATATCAATCTATTGCGGCCAAGATGAAGATAAGGTATGCATCATGATATTTATGTGAATTACAGTATATCAGTTATATATATATATATATATATATATATATATATATATATATATATATATATATGAAGATACAGTAGGGTTGTGTGATAAATAATATGTTTACATTAAATAAATAATGATCAACTTTGACACAATGTGACGCATGAATAAGATTGCTTAATTGTTCCATGTAATTGATGAAGGTATGAAGGTGTAAAAAAAGGTCCAGATCCTATACAGATTCAGAATACAATGCAGAAAGAGTTTATGCAGCTTGTGAGCTACTAGAAAGCATGGAAAGCAAAGGGATTGGCGTAAGATTTGATAAGAGGAACAGCGGAGGAAAATTATGAGATGCTGCCATCATACTTCCATATGAAACAACAAGTGAACCCAGACACATATGCATGTTTGGAGATTGATGCAACCAAGAACCGGTTCAAATATGCATTCCTATCGTTTGGAGCATCAATTAGAGGGTTTAATGTGATGAGAAAGGTAAACACAAAAAAAATTGTTGTCTAATAAATATGTATACTTAAAATAGGTTAACAACTATAAATTCCATTCTATAGGTTATAATGGTAGATGCTGGATTCTTACATGGGAAATATAGAGGAATCCTCCTTACAGTGACTGCGTAGGATGCTAACAAACATGTGTATCCTCTTGCATTTGGAGTGGCGGACTCAGAAAATGATAACGCTTGGAAGTGGTTCCTCCAAAGATTATCTCTTGTGATTCCGGATTCAACTGAGCTCGTTTTTGCATCGGATAGGCACCAAAGCATCAGCAAGGCTGTGGAAGAGGTATATATTTCTGCAAAACATGTCATCTGCACACGACATTTGAAGCATAACATTAAGGCAAGATTCAAAAACAGAGGGGTCATCCATTATGTCAGCAAAGCATCCGAATGCTACACTATAAGCGAATTTGAAAGCTGCTTCAAAACCATATGTGACATCAACGGCGAGCTTGGGAAATACCTCAAAGATGCAGATTTCGAAAAATGGTCACGAGCCCACTTCAAAGGTGACAGGTACAACCTTATGACAACGAATAATGCAGAGTGTATAAATTCAGTATTGAAAGAAGCTCGAGGCTACCCAGTTATTGCACTATTTGATCATATTAGGAACAAAATGGCAGAATGGTTCAATGACCGTAGGAGTGCATCAATCAATATCACTGATTTGCCTCCTAAAGTCAAGGAGATTCTACAAGCAAGGTATGAACGGTCAGGAAGATACGAAGTGCAAGTGCTGAATGACACACAATACCAAATAAACGGTGGGAAATTTGCTGGTGTGGTTGACTTAGCACGAAAGACATGCAGCTGCAGGGTGTTTGATGTAGATCATATGCCGTGTGTCCATGCTATAGCTGCAATTCAAAGAATGAAGCTCAGCATCACTGATTTTGTGAGTGAGTACTACAAAATTCAGGCTTGGAGAATCGCCTACCAAGAAACCATATACCCAGTGCCTTCAAAGGAAGATTGGTATGTTCCAGACGACATCAGATGTGTCGAATGTCATCCGCCAGTAGTGCAGAAGAAGAGTGGAAGACCAAGGAAAGTCCGGATTCCATCCATTCTTGAAGGGCAAAGGAAGAAAAGAAACGATACATACAAGTGTGGCATTTGCAAGGGGATAGGGCATAACAAGCTAACATGTCCACACAGGGCATCAAGCAGCACTCAAGCGGAGATGTGATAGCTTTACATACCACAAACTCGATTATTTCATATTTTTCTCTTTACATATAGACACAAGTTGATGAAGCTGGACATACCACACAACTCGTTTTATTCTCATATGTTTTTCTTTAAATATAGACACAAGTTTATGCATTTGAGATACTACATTGGATACATGTTTTAACTGATCTATATACATTGAATATATATCCAGTTTACGCTTAAGAACACACAAAGTGTGATATGTCATCAATTGAATAAAAGTTGTCCTCACAGGATGGCCTGTTTTGTTTGAGATCGACAAGAAAGGGGGTAAACAACCATAAAAGATAAAAAAAACACAAGCCACAACATAAATGAGATGGACACAATCAAAATAATAGCTCAAATAAGCTAGGACAAAGACATATATTTCAAGTTATATATAACTAGATATCAACATTAGAACACAAAAGAGAGCATGAAAGCTCTATAGATCAACCGGACACCAGTTAAACTACACATAGTTCCTACCAAAATGTACGGAGCACATAAGCATCCGTGGTTACAAAATGAGAGCATGCAAGCTCGAAGGATCAAGTGCGAATCAGTTAGACATCCCATACTTACTACCAAATGTACGAAGGACAAACTTCCGTGGTTACAAAATGTGAGCATGCAAGCTCTAATGTAGTTCTATTATAAGCATTCATACAAAATGCACATCAACCCAAAAGCGAAACATTCCACAACTTCTGAGAAAGTTCAATTGCCATCTTCTCGCGATACGCTTGGACTCGGTCATCTGTAAATGCGTATACATCTCCACCGAAAGCTAATTCCTCAATAGCCTTGATAGTATAAACACCACAGCTACCGCTGAAATTGAAATTCCAAATGAAAATGAAATTAGAACATGCTATAGCAGTTAGCAATATATATAAATGTATAAATCTTGTCAAATAAAAACATATACTTACCCATCACTATCCTGAGGAATGCCACGGAATCTATCCACCTTAAAAGCAGATTCAATGACCCCGCCCAAGTGTGCAAAATGACCGGACTCTCTAAACAGCGCTGGTAACAGATTACAGATCGGCTCCAATAGAGTATGCAGCTCGACATCACAAGTGAATGGGATATTGCAATCATATACGTTCACTGTTTCTTCAGCCAAGTCAATCTGTAATGCAACCCAGTGTTCATTTCTAATGTTGAAGGGACTGTATATAATCTTTGCACCACGCCATGATTTCCCACAACACTTTGGCAACAAACCATCAAGATACTTGAAAATCGTATTGCCAAACGAAACCTTACCTTCCTTAAACTTCTCATAGAACTTTACACTGAATCTTCCAGACCAAAAGCAATCCAAGATAACAATTTCGTTGTATTTCTCCGCATTGCAATAGATGTGATGCCTAAGATGAGACATGGCCTCTCCTATATGCTACAACACACACACATGGAAGCTAAACTTAAACTAACCCTAAAACAGCAAAATATGAATGATATACAGAATAGTTGAGAGCACTTACGTCATCACGCAACCAATGTTGCTTAGCAACAAGCTCACAGAAAAACTTCTTGTCCAGCATACCCTCATTGCCCGCAATTTGAGGACAAATATCCCTGCAGTAAAGCAAAAAACAATAAACACAATGAATGGAATATTAAGACAAAGATAACGTATGTAACAACACACAACAATTGTAGAACTTACTTGTCAGAATATATCATATCATAAAAGCATTTCCGATCATCATATTCATAATATGAGTATTTCGGCCTCCTAGGCATTGAGCGCTTCTTCTTACCACCTCGAGTAAAAGGAGTTTCCAACACAGCAGCAACCTTCCCCACACGGGTTGACTTCCGAAGTGGGACACCTACAGCCAGAACCTTGGAAGGTTTCTTAATCGAGGGAGAAGGTGGACTCACTGGAACATCGGAAGGCAAAGTCATCGGTGCATCAGAAGGTATGGTGGGCAAAGGCTGGCTCAGGGGGACGTCCGAAGGTGTCATCTGTGGAGTAGCAGTAGGGATGAGTTTATCAAACAAGGGTTTGTATTCGGATAACTGCAAACAGAGATCTCTAATCCCAATAAGTTCATCCAAGTGAAGGTCGGAGTACACAGTGGGTGACTTGATAGCAGCAGGCAACACTAGTGTAGCCCCATCTAACGAAGTTTCATTCTTTGAATCTGCAGCAGCTTTAGTTTTGAAGGACTCAAACTTGGTTTTGAGAGAATCAACATCGGATTGGATGGAAGCAACCTTGAAGTACAACCGGCTGACAACGAAGTTAATGTTCATGCATCTAGCTTCAATAGGTAAGATAACACCAGCAATCAACGCCCAATGTTTTTCAATACTTATGAGACAATCAGAACCACCTAAGTTGATGCCATCATTGTCACCAGCCGGACCCTTACCATCACCTGCATCCTTACCAACACATGCATCAGAAAAACCTTCGCCTTGTTTCTCATTCACAGGCAGAGATTCGGCGTGGTTATCAGCCAAGGGCGGACACTCAGGTTCGCTAACCTTCCCCTTCCCCTTACTGGCAGCAATAGCATTCTTGAGGCTAAATTTCCCATTGAGACTAGAGACTTTCTGGGGAGACAACGGGTGAACAGGAATCACAGGTCCTGAAATCGGCATCGAAGAGTTGTCACCAACAACACGCTTCTTGTGTGGAGGGTCAGAAGCAATAGAAGGAGACACACCAGACTTCCGCTTCTTAGAAGGACCCGCCAACGGAAGAGACAAATGAGGCGACGCAACTTTAGACCGAGTCCTTGCAGAAACCGATGAAGGCGACAACGCAACAACTGTCGTATTGGTAGATGGGACAACTTGATCATTGAGCCCGGGAGATGACACAATATGGATATTAGCATCATTGGTGGCTGCATTGGTCACAACAGTTAACCTCGAAGACGCTAGGTGGGACAACCAAGCTTGGTAGGCAGCAACAGTTGCATCATGAACCTCATTATGGAAAGCCATCGATGGAGAATCCAAGTATTCACCATAGGTAGGATATATCGTGTCCTACGATTAAAAACACACTTGTAACACACACACACACACACACACACACACACATAAGATAAAATTGAGTAAGGAATATACACTAACAAAAAAAAATATAGAGATATTACCATGGGAGTCTTAAAAAACTCAAGCTGAATGTGCCGAGCAGTGACAACCTTAGTAGAGGCTAAACTCCATTTCACAAAGGAACGATCTATGTCATCAATGACAACACTGCAATGGACCATAGGTGGAATCTTCGGGAAAGCTTCCAAGATCCAAACCGGTGATGAAAAAAAAAATAACATAAACACACGCACTAAAACACACACACTAAAACACACACACCCACACAAAATCACACAAAACTTAGAAAAGGAACAGAACCTGAAGAGCAAGTGGAAAGCCTAGCAGATTAAACCCACTCCTTGCCTTCTCAGTCTTCTTAGCACCCTTGTTACCACTCTTCTTAACCCTTTTCTTCTCAGGCTTAGAGGATTTAGTTCGAGATGCACGATTAACCTTCATCAATGAGGAGATAGTCTCCACATACACTAACCTACCCCAAGCATAATCATTGAACTTAGACATGTCAGATGCAAGAGCGACAATCTGGTTCCTAACAAACCCAGTACGATGAGGCAACAAGATGCCATCAATGATTAAAACATATGCAATAAGCAGTTTCTTAGGTGAGTTCTTGGGTGTTCTACAGAACATATCAATCAAATCATCATACATTATATTATCGACCCCTAACACAGACCTAGTGCTTGTAGCAGGGACAACAACAATATGGTCAGATGCACATTTAAGACCAGTTACAGCAGCAAATTCAGACATGGAAAAACGAACAGGATGAGAAGATTTAAGTTTGAACCACATTTCCCTAGTTTTAGATGTTTTTAACTCATGAACCATGAAATAATTGACAAGTTGTTGGGCAAATGCCAACTTGTCAGCAAACCAAATGATGCGGCGGAGAAACGATGAGGACAGGGAAGACCAATCAGCAGCACTCAATTCCCTTTTGATGAAAGAAACTATATCAGCACGATAGTATCTGTTGTACTTCCCAACAAATGTATCCATGTCATCACGGATATATTCAAACACCTACATAAAACCAACAAACACACACAAAATACAATGAAACAAATGAAAACATAAGAACAAAAACAAAATATGATACAAACTATAGAACAAGGGAAAAAAACAAAAAGAACAAATTAAAGGGAACAAAGAAACAACTAACCGGGCAAGGTAAGTCGTCCTTGACATCAGTTGGGGTAAGAAGGAATGTTGTAGACATAAGACATGTAATCAATATAAATATGTCATCAAAACAAGGACAATATATGGAATGAGAAATATTGACAACCACTTCAAACAACAAACTGGAATAAAGAGACAAACCCCTTCCAAAACAAACAATGTGACACATATTTCCCCTCACATATAACTGGAATCAACCACCAAAAAACAACCAAAGAAAAAAAAGACACAAAAGGGACAAATATTGTCACCATGAGGAGCTAAATAACCACAAACTGGAATCAAAGTTCAGAAGATGACAACAACGACAAACACATAACACTTAAGAAAGCAATAATGTAACACATGGTTCACCTAACTTGTAGCTGGAATCAAGACAATAACAAAGTACAAAAGGGCAAAGAATGTAAAAAAAATGAACCAAATAAACACAACTGGCATCAACATCCAAAAGATGACAACAACTGCACCCCACAAGAGTCTACACCAATAAAGGAAGGAAGTAGCACACGGTTCACATAACTTAAAATTGGAATCTAACACAATGTCCATACAATAAAGGGACCCCATAGTTCACAACCTAAACAATCACCAATATTAATACCAAATCAACACTAGCATGGAACAAAATTCACACCACACAAATCGTTACAGCCCAAACTGAACAGAAAAAACTGACAAAATATAAACATATATGAACCGAAAATGTGGAACAATAAAAAATAACAGAGAACTACACATAAAACACCCATAGCCTAGAAGCAACAAGTGGAATCACACTAAATTAATGGCATCAACCACACATAACAACACAACGGGGGATCAAAATCATATAAACCCTAGCTACAGTAAAACAACACAAATCTTCGAAATAAACAAAATTAAACAAGGATTCGAATGCACAACACCATCAAATCACCAAATCTAGCCAGAAAAAAGGATGAGAACAAGCTTGGCAAAAGAATCACATACATGGAGATGACGCCATCGAAAGCAAATTTGGGGGAAAGCTCAAAAAACCGGGCGGAGGAGAGGGACAACGCCACCGCCGACGGTCACCGGAGAATGGAAACACAAAACGGCCGTGATTGATGGAGAGATCGAAGAATAGAGATGGGAGAACGAAGAGGAAGAAGGAGAGAGCAGCTGGAAAGCGTGAGCCGAGAGAGAGGGTGGAAGAACCGAGAACAGGTCGGGAATGTCAAATAACAATTAAGAAGGTCTAAGGAACTTAATAAAACAATTAATGGGCCTATCTAGCTAACCAAATATGCTTAAAGGTCCATTTTAACAAAATCTCTCAAAAACAAATAATAAAGTATTTCTGCTTGTTTCACAACATCATTTTCTGTTCTTATGGTATGTTTTAGCGGTTCCCGCCTGCCGTGCCGATTCGACGGTCTCGAGGAATTCTTACTTAAATAAAATAAAATAATAATAATAATAATAATAATAAAGGAAATAGCTCAAGAGAAAGGGAAAAAGTTTAAAGATTTCACACTGGTCTCTGAAGCCGTGAGAAAGGGCAAAGGGATTAGCTGTTCGGCTTCGTAAGCTCGTCGCCATATTTTCCCCTTTTCTTTAGCTCCGACTTGACAAATCAAACCCAAATCTCCTTCCTCTCTTCTTCTTCCCCTACCTAATCCGCATTCAGATTTCACTCCGGAATGTCTCTAACGAGCGTGAAGTTGTCGGAGGAGGTTTGGCTAACTTGCGTTACCCACGCATTGTCCACGGAGACCGAAGAGATCATGGGCCTCCTTCTCGGTGATATTCAGGTTTCTATCTCTTTCCCTTTCCTTGCTCCCGGATTTGCGCATTTCACTCCCTCGTTTCGAATTAGGGATTTCGGAGATTTTTGTTTGCTGTTGTTGACCAGCGAAAGATTCTGCCTTCATCGGTGAATAGAAGACGTGTGTGCTGGAAATTGGGGGATTATGTTTTGATTAACAACATTTTTTTATTAATTCGTGAGGCTGTTTTGTGTGTGTGATGATTTCTCGTTTCTTATCGGTTGATCAATCAAGTGAATAGTATACCCTAGCTTTGAACAAACTGGCGTGAAAATTGAGCTGGAAGGGGTTTTATGCAAACTCTTTGTGCTTTAGTAACCTTCCATTTTTCTTGATTCCAATATTGCTGTTTCCTAGTTTTGTGCATTCAGCAAAAGTCGACAAAAATCTCTCAAATATCTTTTTATTTTGTATTGATTACATTTAGTCTACTTTGATGCGGTCCTATTTCATTCTACTATTCCTCCACATGACTGGATTTCTTTTTTATGCCATATGTTTTCAAGAGATTCTTCCTTTTATTCTGGATTTGTACCTCTTCTCCTAAATGAATGTTGGTTACTGTTATCTGGTAATACAGTACTCAAAGAGTGGACATGGAACTGCATTGATATGGGGAGCATCACCACAGACAAGGTCAGACAGGCAAAAGGACCGAGTAGAAACGAATCCTGAACAGTTGGCCGCAGCATCAGCACAAGCTGAAATATCCTTGATTTGTTCATTATTGTGTGCTTAGCCATTTTAAGCTTTCCAAACAAGATACTTCCATTGTCCACTCAATTTACACTCTAGGATGGTCAATTGAACAGCTCAAGTGTCTCATTATTCAAAACAATCTCAAACAATAGACGTTACTACAACACAATATGACGAGATCATTTTCAATTTACTAATGAAAATAGCTGGATTATACCCTTCTGCAGGCGGCTTCCAAGATTTCAGGATGAACATCACAAAAAAAAAAAAATTCATAATCCGGGTCAGAAAATTGAATTTATTTATTTATCTGCTGTTCTACAGATATGTTGTTTGCCAGAATATCATGTATTAAGTGTATAACTTATTTCTAATTGCTCTTCAAACTGAAGATTTGACCATTTTTTTCCATTGCTTGTGAAGTTTATAGTAATAGAGGATCAATATTAGTATCCTCGTGTAGAATGAGAAGCAATATATTGTATCATTACTACTACCTCCGTTAGACAATAGACGGGCTTTTACTTTTTACATTTTTTAGAAGCTAAAAACTATATAAAATAATAATTTCTTAATTAATTTTTTTTATACAATACTGTATTATTTTATATAGTTTTTAGCTTCTTAAAAAACATGCCAAAAAGTAAAAGTCCATCTAGTGCCGGACGGAGGGAGTATTGTTTCTTGATCCTGCATTTCCTTGATTATCAGATTCTGAACTACATTAAAGCTTTTTTACTTAACCATATAAAACAGAATGACAATAGCAACCGGAAGAACAACTAGGGTGATTGGGTGGTATCACTCACATCCTCATATTACTGTCCTTCCATCCCATGTTGGTAAGTAATGTATACCTATTATTGCCACAAACTATTTTGTTTTGAGATCGAACATTAATCATATTTTCATCAAACACTGTAAAAACTCATTCCTTTTGGGGCAGTATATGAAATAGGTTTTAATTTAGGCTCATTATAGTTTTATTTAGATAATACTTGTTTTCTCTTATGTGTTTTTTCTATTATCTACTTCTCTTTTTTATTTTCTATCATCGTGCTGCTGTAGTTGAAAGGATCACATACATGAAGATGTTTATGATCCTACACCCTGCATTGTTGTTCTCTGTAGAAAAAGATTGGTGCAAGCTGTAACTGTCAATCCTATAAAGTTTGGTCCCACTGTTATTTATGAATTTGAAAATATTTTATGCTTCACTTGGTCAATTATGGAGGAAAAGGGAATGGTTTGTCTTTAAACATCACTACAATCTATATATTACACAAAAGACTAATTTAAGGCAGTGGTTTCCCACTGATTTCCATATGCCAGTGGGTAGTTTGTCTTAAGGGAATGGGGGATGAAAATAGTGAATAAGAGAAAGAGGATATTAATTGATGTGAGTGATAGTTCAGACTTTTCAGTTGTGAACCTTAGGAAAACACACTATTTCTTTTCCCTCTTCCATATACCGAAGGGGCTTTCTAGCCGCAATTATTTTCTCTTGCCGAATCCACCTACTTAGTAAAGTTTATTTTAACTTGGTTGATTCGGTTCATCTTGTTTGAACTTCCACTGTGAATGAGACTTTCTTTTCTTTTTGCAGATGTTCGCACACAGGCAATGTATCAGCTTCTGGATTCTGGCTTTATAGGGCTGATATTTTCATGTTTCAATGAAGATGCTTACAAGGTTTGTGTAAGGTCAAATTTCATTTTGACTTTTTTAGGTAAGCCATGCATTTGATTTATTCCTCCATCTCATCTAGGCTGGAAGAATTCAAGTCATTGCCTTCCAATCTCTTGATGGGAAGCATAACCACACAGCAAAGCCTATTTCATTATCTTCTGCCGAAAGAAGTACAGTGATAGATGTTGAGACATTGAGTTCTTCAGATGATACAACATTGAGATTAGGGGCAATCAAGGAAGATCAAGACACAGGTGATTCAAGATCTCTTGGAAACAAGGTATATGTACTAAGTATGAGCAAAGACAAATAAACAACTAGCTATCAGTCCTAAAGAACAACTATTACCAAACCACTTCAGCTTTAAACTCGTGCTGCCGTTGAATGCTTGATTAGAATGAATCTCAAGTGCCTTTTTCCTTTGATTGCTTGGCTGTGAAGCTTTCCCTCTGAGTTTGTTTCACGGTTGATCCTTCTTTGTGATCCTATAAGAACAACTGGCCTTGAACAAACAATTTTGTGGAATTGAATTTCCTTCTTTTTTTGAGGAAAACATAAATAAATTTCCCTTTTGATATAGTTCTATTGCTTCATGCACGTTTGCTAATTGTTTCATTTCTCTTTTGTGGCTGTGTTTTGATAGGTCAGTGGAAAAAGTTCAGATTTGAGTGGCTTGTTTGCTCATGCTGATGCAAATAATCAGAGCATGGGAGTTCGAGGAAATTGGGATACTGGAAACCCTAGCGACACATTTCTTGATATAGAGCCTATGGATATGTCTGATGCTATGCAAGAAGCACTACATCGCTCAAATTTAGACATGAGGTATAAATGAGTATGTACTCAGTCCCCTTTCTTTTACATTATATTTGATGCGTTTCTTGGCACCCTCTGATGAGAATCCCCGATTTTCATCACTTCTGTTTGTTTTTTAGACTGTACTTATCCATGAGAAGAATTCTTCTGCCCTTTTCTGAGATTGTGTGCAGTCTTAATAGCTATTTATTTCCTTAATAGGTTTATTGATCCCAACCTTGAAATAGATCATTGTTCATACCCCCTAGTGATCTTAGGCTGTGGACATGATAGACAAAACCAATCAATCACTTTTTTGGTCGATATGAATGGAACTTATTAAAATATTACAAGCAGCTGTACATTCTGCCGTGTACGAAAATGCAGCTGTTTAAGTGTGTTAACCTTTCATTACCTTTTCCATTGGCTTGCAGAAAGAATATGCATAGTAGTTGCCTATCAAGGAGTGGCAAGTTAATACTTTCAATGATATCTCTGATAATTTTCCTTTTCTGAGCAGCGGGGCTGAATATGTTCGGAAAGAAGTCCCTCTCCAAGTGGTGCCTGCTTCATCTCTTGGTACGCTTGATTCACCCTTGTCCTCATTTACTGATCTACAACGTGTACTTTATCAAGAAGAGCAAGCTGCCTATCATCAAGCAATCTCTCAAAATATGAGGTGATTAAAGTGATAACTGATCTCTTTCATGCCTTTCTTTCTCTTCACATCCTGATTTTATTTTAAAATTGTTTTTCCAATTGAAAATCTTTGTGTAGGGACGGGAAGGTGCATCCCCTCACTTACATTCACCATACATCAACATATCAGGCTTCATTGTGCAAGCTGATGGAGTATTGGTTAGTTACTTAACATTAACTTTCATTACTCATTTCAGACGTCTTTATTGCTTACTTCTCTGCATGTTGCAGTCTCTGCCCTGCTATTGATGCTCTTCAGGAACACCTAAGAGAAAATGAGATCCGAGTAAGTGAAGCCTGATATATCCTTTTCTCTCTCACCTTTCAACGTTCTTTAAAAATTCCTTACATTATCAAAGTGAATTGACCTCAGGTTCCTAAGCTTTAATGAACTTGACAAAATTTCTTAGCTTTTTCTTTCATAATCAGTAAAATTTATTGGCTAAGACCGAGATCTCATGTATAAACCATACCATGCTTAGTGATGTATCTTTATGGAAATACAGTCGATACTGCTGCTAGTGAAAACCCATTGTCAGGGTAGCGCTCTAGTAAAAACGCACTGTGTATCTATGAAAATACAATCCATAACTCATCGGATCTTCTGCAGTTGGCTTTGTTAACTGAGGAGGCTAAGAAATTGGAAGCTGAAACCTCCTCAAAGGCAGCCGAGCCAATAGCCCGATCTCCACATCGTGCCGATGGACTTCGAGGAAGTCCTTCTCATGCGTCAAACCCATCAGAACCATCCCGTTTGAGAAGTCCAAGTAACAGGAGGTGAAACTGAAATAGTAAGCTACAAACGCAGGCCCCTTTCCTCCACGTCACCTCTGTTGGTTCTGAGCTGCCCATCCTTTTTTCATCCTGTTCTGGTGTTGTGCTAATGTTGGTGGATGGCCTTTTCCTCCCTGTTGGTGAACCTGTGTAATAGCATCTCGTCAGGTTTTTTCCTGTTTGCTTTGTAAATTGAGATCTTATCCAATGGTATATGCAAATTGGGCAATTGGTTTAATGGCTCCTGTAGATTGATATTTTAGTTATTTTGCTAAAGCTTGGCAATTGGCATTGCTTGTGCCAATTTTTTTTTAATTTTTTTTTATGATGTGGAGCCCACCTTTGGTGGTAAACCCCAAGCACATGACCCAGCCGATAACAACCACATACCAGGTAAACCGGATTGCGCTAATCGGCTCAGCCCATTGATAGGGAGCAAGACAAACTTTGGATTTTCACCCAATGAAAGGGGAAGAGGTATGGATCGAACCCAAGACCTCCTTACCATCCCTCGTGCCAGTTTATCTTAGTAAATATAGTTAGATTGGCCTTTTGAACCAGAGAGTTATGATCGCCGATTGTCAGGTATGTTTTTCGGTCCTTGCTTCATCTTAATCAAAGTAAGTATGCATATAGAGGTGTTTCCCCTTCATCCTTTTCAACTTCAAATGCATCTAGATGAAATATTATTTCATTAAATTCTTGAGTTTTTTGTGGTTTCCCTTCTTGCCCAGCTCTATATCCTGAAATATTCTTTTTCTTGCAACAGAAATGGTAGATTTGAACTTGTGATCAAGTACTAGTCGCATACGCTTACAGGATCACACCTTACATGGTCGAAAACCCTCATCCTATAGTACCTTATCACATTTTTTTCGATTTCGAACTAAGATATCTTGGCGCGTACATTCTTGTAACGAGATCGGAAACTTCTTATGAGCCTCTTCATATCTCTTCTAACACAAAGGAAAGCCATGACAAGAACAAAGAACATGGTTGGATACATTTTGACAACACTTGTTGATCCTTGTTTACGAAGGGCTTCCTTGAAGAGTCCCCATGAAAGTAGCAACATTCCGAAAAGGCTGATCCTTCCATGCCCGAGGAGTCCCAAGAATGCCCCAGACATCGATAGGTAGCTCCCGACTAAGATCTGCTTCCACAAGACGAAGATTGTACTAGTCAATCCAAGGCACCTCCGAAACAAAAGGCAAAGATTTTAATACGCGTTAGGAATTTACGAACCTCTAGTTGTCGTATATCATAGTTAATGGTTGCACCAAGGCTCACCTTCACGCGCGTCATGTGACACCCATCGACTGAGCCATGAAAGTACTTAGGTAAACTTGCTTTCTTCAGGAAACTGAAGGTAGCATCACCGGGATATAACATTAGTATCACAACATATTTGGGCAGGATCTTGTTTGCAATCAATTGGGAGCATGTAACTTGGATTGGTGATGTACAAATTCCGCATCTACACGGAAGCCTGATCAACCATTGATGAATCAATAAAAACTCCAAGATCAAGACTTGTGGATTTCAAATAAAATGCCTAGATTTCGGATGTAGAGATTGGGGATTACTAACCTGAAGAGAGGGATTTGGAGGATGATGAAAAGGAAGTACACAATGGAGGCAAAAGAAGATATTGTCCTTGCCAAACTACTAGAGGACCCCATTTTGCATCCAGTTATTAAAAAAAAAAATGGAATTTTTTTTTCTTAGTTACTATTTGCATACACAAAATAAAGAAATGAGAAGTTTTGATGAAACTGAGGAAGACAAAAAAAGGGAGGGAAACTGATGTGGAAGGGTTTTGCAAATAGCAAGTGGTTCATAATCCATGTTTCTTGGTGCATTTGTTTCATTCTTTGACTGGATTCCTTGCCTTGGTTTTTTCTTCCCCAAATTAGAAAATAGAAAGCACACTATATGACTGCATGGTACAAGAATTATTGCATTTCGAATCACTTCCCTTTTCAAAAAAGAAAAGAAAAGAAAAGATACAAGAGTTATTTATAAAATTATTGATGATATTCTTATAAATTGTTTGGTTTAAACAATTAAACTTATGATTTTTTTTTTTTATAAGGAAAAAATTCGGGTGGTGATTGGCCAACCCGAGAGCATCCAAAGGATGAGATTAGGAAGATCTAAAAGAAATACAATCATAGAATACATCAAAAGAACCCTCAAAGTAAACCCGAAAAAACCTTAAACCATAAGCAAGTAAGCGGACACAACAACGAGAGAGAAAGGAAGCCCGGCGTGGTGGAGTGGATAGCGAGCGCATGGGACGGCTCCTGCTGACACGATGTCTCGCCGCCGGAAGACGGAAAACAGAAATCCTCGTAAGGCAAAGACGACTCCTGGGGAAGTGTGGATCACACGACGTTCGCCCCACCTAGATGAGGGATCTTCGCGGACCACAAACACCACCAACACGATCACCTCGATCAACCAGGGTCGCAGAACTGCTCCACAACCGAAACTAACCACGAACCAACAAACGGACGCCCAACCAACACGAGAACATGAAGCACGGCCGCAAGTAGGGCGAAGAGCTAGAGAAGAATCCGGAATTTATTTAGAGTTAGTTATTTATAGATATTTTATATTGTAATTTTTATTTAGCCTTTTTTCCTTCAATAGGTCAACATTGGCCCCAACACAAAGCATTGAACCCAAAAATATCACAAAATGGGCTGAGACCAACAAAACCGGGTCACCTTAGGGCCCAAGGCAAGCCCGACCCTAAGGAACTCGGAGATGAGACGCCGAGACAGGGAAAAAGTGGTATGGAACCACCCCCACCATGAAGAGGCAAAGCAGGGCACCGGAGAGGCCATCATGAAAATAAGATTCCTTAATTGTAGGCAATACTAACGGATTACCTTCAATATATTGTAAATTAAAAGAATATCAAGCAATCATTTAAATTGACATTCTATAGCTGTCACAGACCCAAACCCCATTGACAGATAGGAGTGGAGGAACGAACCAAGGCGAAGAGGACAGATCCAGCGAACGGGGAGACAACCCCACCTCCTCAACGACGGAAACACCGAGTGCTTCCGAAGAGGTCGCCGGAAACAACCCTAACCCAGGCGGATTATTAGAGATGAGGGGAAACATTCGGGTTACGCTCGGCGCTGACTAAGCATTGGCAGAAGAGGATCTCAGCCGAATGGAACCGAGCCTACACGCAACCCACGCAGCGAGGAATGGAAAGGAAGGGTGTCGAATCGACGGGACTTCCGAGAAGCGGCTTCCAGGGGAACGGAGAGGAAGGACAGGCCAAACCCTCCCAAATCGAAACCCACCTGAGGCGGACTCCGAGAAGAGAGGAGGAGGTAGAACTTAGAAGCCTGAATTTCAGAACCACATAAATTGGACCCGGAGGAAGAAGACCGGGAGGTAGATTGCGCTCCCGAAGGAAGAATAGACTTCAACACCCGAGAGAGAAAAACAAGCGTCGGTAATCAATCAGGACCAGAAAGAAGGCAGAGGGTTAGGAGGAAAGCGGTAGCGATCCCGAAGGAGGTTTAAGGCTCCCGAAGGAGGTTTAGTTTGCCCTCATAAGAGGGTTTTTTCCATAAATCGTCACCGGTGACGGATCCGCCATTGCTAGTTTCACCCCTCAAGGGAGGGTTTTTTCTTCCTCTCAAAAGAGAATTTTTTATTGTCCATAAAATTTATGAAATTATTTTTGTGGGCGAGGGTCTAATATTATTCCTAGAATGATGAGGATATTGTTTTGGGTGATTTTTAATATGTTATTTAGCCTTGTTTTATTTCTAATACAACATCTTTTTAATCAAATCCTCATTCCGGCTCCATGCATGATTAAAGATAGAGCCTTGAATTACAAAATTAACTGGCAAAAAAATCTACTTATGAAAATGATATGAAAAAACATGATCCTCATTCCAAACCCAGACCAAAGTTATCTAGAAAACATAATCGAAAGCATGCAAGACACACAAGGTTTCACACAATCTTAGAACAAGATCTGATGCGTTGTACAGAGGGGAATGGCACCAGGCGATACACCCTAAATAGGCCCATCCTCTTCATGCACCAGTATCCGCTCTTTGAGATCTATGAAGATTCAGAAAGGTTGGAAAGAGGACACTCAAGCTCTAGCATCAAAACACATGCTCTGGTACCAATTTGATATTGCAGGTATTCGACAAATACGAGTTCGACAAACAAATAAGCGGAAGCGAAAGAAACTCAAGAAAGAACACATCGATTTTACGAGGTTTGGTCCAAATGACCTACGTCCTCGGGGCCTCCAAATCGGACTCTAAATCCACTAACTCAAATGTTCAAGGGCTTACAGAGTAACACAAACACAGATAAACAAGAAGAACATGCAACAACAAGAAACCACAAAACACTGAAGAAGAAATAAAAGCAAGACGAAAAAGATCTTCGTCGAAGGTAGATCTGCAGAGGAACAGCAGATCGGGCACCAAGACAAGCGCTGGAGATGACCACCAGAGCTAGGAAGAAGCGACGCTCCCGGAAGGGATACGACGACGCTAGGGTTTCTTGGCGCTCTCTCTCTCTCTCTCTCTCTCTCTCTCTCTCTCTCTCTCTCTCTCTCTCTCTCTCTCTCTCTCTCTTTGGACTTACCAGATGGAGAGCTTCAACAGTGACACGCAAGTAGGAGGTAATGAGCTTATATAGGCGAGCTCACGAGGAACCCTAACATCAAACGCAGCGTTCCACACAAGCTGGAGAAAACCGAGCTCGGCTTCCACAAAGGAGAGATGGGCTGGTTTGGGCTCAACAAGTTTGAGGGCCCAACTCGGTTTGGCAGCATATTAAGCTAACACCCAAAATCGAGCCTAGCCTGACCCAATTCCACCATTCAATCATAGCCCATTTAATATACACACATTACACATATTACATGTTACATATAATGTACAAAACCTAAGTTCTTAATGAAATAAACTCTACAATATATGCGATTGGAAGGGACAACGCATTTACTTTGGTTCCAAAAAAATTATGACATCAAAAACCTCTCAAAGCTAAAGCCTTAGCATTAAAACATGGTGTATTGCAACTCTAAATAACAGACAATTCTCTAAAAGGGAAAATTGTACATATTTGGAATAACATAAATGATATTGATAAGATGTAAAAACGACTATTTACATGATATTTTGAAGTAAATTGGGTCTTGTTAGATACACCGCAAATGGTAGTTAAGGATTTGCACGTCCTTAATAACGTGCATGCACGTCCTTAATAACGTGCAAGTGTGGGACTGTGCACGTCGTTAGCAAACTAGGGTTTGCACGTCCTTAACAACGAAATGTGCACAATGTTCACGTTGTTAAGGACGTGCAAACCCTACTTAGGGTTTTAGGGTTTAGGGTTTTGGGTTTTGGGTTATTTAGAGTTAATTGAAAGAAATTGAAGGATTTAGCTAGTGGAGGTTTAGGATTTAGGGTCTAAGTCATTCCGAACATTGGTGAGTTTAATTTTTAAGTGATAATTAAATGGCAAGCAATAATTGTTAAGGTTTTCATTCGGATAATATGCGAATAATGTTACAAGGAACGGAAAAAAAAAGGTTTACAACCATAATTGTATAAACTGGTGGAATAAAATCTAGGAAAAGTGTAAAGGGCAACCGGACTCGGCACGTAATGCTCGGAATCTGTCAAACCGAGCTTGAAAAGGAGCATCCCATCCTTCGATACTCGATTGATGATGTGTGACCCATTCTGGCGCAAGCGGCGGAATAGGAGCGTTAGGACACAACCAGATCTATGAGAACGGAAAATTAGAGTTAGAGTATTGACATATAGATGAAAACCAAGAATAGGCAATAATATAAGACGTTTGATGACGTACCGCGACAAAATGGTCTTGGTTTCCGATGTAGGTTAAACCAAGGGTTGCTGATTGAGGGTTGTTAGCAGGTGTGGGCGAGGTCATTGGAAGACATGTGAACGGATGATGCCAAGCTAGGACGACGAGAGGAATCTGATATACCGTTGCAAATACTAAACCCATGATGGGTAGCTCTATCCACCGTCTCCTATCACCATGCACAGGTCCCGCCCATCTCTAGTTGTCGACGAACTGCTGGAATGGGTACCCTCCCATATAACAACCGGCGTAGAGATCGCCGTGATCCTCCAAGTGATTGCATAATAATGTTTTGAGTTCCGGGAATGCAGACTTGCCGATCGGTGATGTCAATGACGCCAAAGCACGGTAGCCACAATGACCATCTCCAATGATGTCCCTCACACCCTCGATATGTCCAACCATGAAGGGATCAAAATTTTTTCGACCCCAGTTGAACCCTCCGAAAACATCATCATGTCCACGCCGAGCTGAGGTCGCTTGTGGACGATGTCTCGCAACATTTCGGGCAGCACATGCTTCTTCTCTCTCAAATTTTCCCTTAACTCCTCGTATGGAAACGGGTTGGTTCTGCAGGAATTCCTCGACCCCAAGGCCTCCCTTTCCTTCGGACGCTTGCAGATGAGGGTGGGTGGAGCTCATCATCGCATAAATCGTTGGAAGTCGTGTATGAAGATGACATCTCATACGATAGTGGGGTGTCGTCGATGTCAGTCGATGAAAAATCCATCCAGAACAGGTGGATGTCCTCGGCGGGTATCGGAGTACCGGAACTGACGTATGCCTGAATCTCATGGACACAAGGGATCCCGTAACAAACCCTCCAATGTCGGTCTGTGCATTCCGGAGGAATGTTTTGGTTCACGACATCCTGCCACAACTTGTACAGATAATCGAAGCACTTTTTGGAGATTAAAGTCTTTACCTCATCAAAAAGGTTGACTTTATACGTCGTTATTGGCCATTTGAAGCGGTCGATCTCCAAAGCAGTTTGCAGCTCATGCAGTTGACAATCGTTGACTCTAGGGATTGCATCGATCACGATGCAAAAGTCACCAGTCGATGAGTGTAGTGCTTCCTTAAGAACCTTGTGTTGACCCTCAACTCTGTACACGTTGAAGATGCAAGGAAGATGCAGTAAGTATTGCTTGAGGCATATGTTTGATGTCATATCATATTGTAATGGGAGATATGAAGTAAGGTGTACCTGTTTGTTGTACGGGTGCCGAGATGGAAGACATTATCTACGTAGCATCGTACGATGTTCCTGCTGTACGGAAGCCACACCGCCTCTAAATACGCCATCACACCTGGGAATGGGTGCCATGCAGCGTGTAGCGCCCAACGACAGCGGTTGAATGATTCCTCCGACCTCGATTGGAACAACCCCCAACAGTTGCCCTTGAAGATGCCAGCGTGGTTTCAATTCTTTGTGATCTTTAGAGCAGCTTCCTCGCATCTTCTCATCACGTGTAACCAGCAAAAGAGATGCTGGACGTTGGGGAAGACAACATTTAGCGCCGCCAAGAGACCTAGCTCCCGATCAATCATAATAGCTTGAGGTTGAACCGTCCCAAGCAAGATCTGAAGCTGACGCAACACCCAGGCGTGTGTCTTCGTTCTCGTGCGACATGAAGGCATAGACAATGCAGTAAGTTTTGCCTGAGGGTGTGAACCCGACCACCTCGCACAATGGAATCCCATATCTGCAAGTGTAAATATGTTAAATGTACAATACTTTATAATTGGCTATATGTGCAATAATAATGTAATCGTAATTAAGTAACTTACGCATTTGTTTTGTACGTGCTGTCCAATACGATGACGTAATGGAACCTTTGGAGTAGCCGTATCCCGTCAGGATGCGCTAGGAAGAGGTCGCTCAAGACGTTGTCGTCATCCGGATGTCGTCTGAACTCGTAGTAGTACCCTCTTTCCCGCAGACGATGCAAGGTATCTTGGGTCATCGTCCGACTACCCCTTTCTTCGGCGACCATCCTGTTAAGCGTGTTGGTAAGGGAACGCGATGATGTGACGCTTGTCTCATCTAACTGCCTCAATCCGTACCCAATGGCTTTTGGAGGAGTACCAATTTCCTTCATCCACCTAGCCATCTTCTTTTCCCCCTCTTTCATCTATCCGGCGATGGTGTGACCCTTCAAGCTCGTGGGAAGCCCGTGGTTATGAACACCATGGGTTATCGTCATAACCCAGTGACCCGGCAGAGCTTTGCGCCCGTATAGAGAGATTGGACAACCATTTATCTTCGATTGCGTGCTTCGGAGCTTCCTCCCGCGTGGTCGGTACTCCCCATACTACTCGCAAGCAAGGAGAACCCCGCCTGGACGGTTCGACGCCCCCGTCCAAGACCGCTTGATTACTAAAATCATACAATGTCTCAGACCCAAGTCCTTCAAATGCGTAACCATTTCGTTACGGTCATTCCAAACCCTTGGGTCCGAGAACTCAGAGGTGAAATCTCGAAACTGTAATAACATTAGTGGAAATATAAACAAAACGCAAGGCATACGAAATATATTCACTATACGAAACGTATACGTACCTGGCAAACTTGGAGACGGCGATTGCCTTGCAACTCGGCCATATCAACCTACGTGGGACTTTGTTTTTTTTTGGAGGATGCGGATTCTAGCTATCTCGCTCCGCTTAAAATAGGCAGTTCGACGTCAAAAGAACGCAAGTATTATTGCATTTTGCACGTCGTTAAGGACGTGCTTAATATGCACGTCGTGAAGGACGTGCATATTATGCACGTCGTTAACAACGTGCATAATATGCATGTCCTTAAACAAATGCAAACCCTAACCCGAAGACGCTGGACAAACCCTCCCTATCCCTAGCCAACCCTAAACCCTAAACCTAACCCTAACTACCCTTCCGATACAATCGAAACAGATAACAATTGATACAAGAGATGAATTCTTGACGTTTTCGTTTAATATGACTCAGAAGAAATGAGAAGAGTCTAGATTAGCCATTTCGTTGAGGATCTACTCAAAATAGAAATATAGAGATAAATACAAAAGATGTAATATAAAAGTGTAATATAAAGATAGATACTACAAAAGCTGTAAAAGTCCACATGTACATCATTGTCCAGGGGGATGGCGTACATCATCATCCAAAATCTCAGTAACCTCGTCTAAAATCTGCTGAATCCGAGGGTCAGTAGCTAGGGTCCATAGGTAGCCCTCTATCTCCCGCATCCGGGTCGCTACCTCTGGAGGGATGGCTGAAGGCTGAGGCAGGTCCACCCATGGATCTAGGGTGGTCGGATGGACGGGCGCCGGAGGGTCCGGATGGGGTGGCGTGGTGGGCAACAGGTACGGCCGGTTCTGTGATGCGTACCAAGCCAGGTAATCAGCAGTGACGCCGACCTCATAGTCCTCGCTGGTGCGTTAGTGATGAGCGAGCCGGTAGAAGCGACCCTCGTAAAGTAAGTCCTGCCACCTGTCATGCGGTCAAACACGGCGACGTACTTGGGCGTCAAGGAGGCGACGCGGGTAACCTGACTCGGCTCGATGACGGCCAGCGGGACCCCCTGGACTCGTACGAACTGCCGAAGGCACCTATCGGGCATATATGGCTCGTCCTCCCCGCAGAATGTGATGGTGCCCCGATAGGTGGACTGACGGTACTCGCCGTCGAAGTCCAGATCACGCCCAAAGGGCACCCACTCCACCTATAATTAAAAAAAATCAGGCGTAATTCACATTTACGAAATATATGTCATAAAATTGGAGCTTTGAATACATACATCGGCGATGGTAAGGCGGTCCACCTTGTCCCGCATCTTCTTCACCTTCTTGTGCTTGGCCTCTGCGTTCGCACGGAGAGGCGCCTTCGGAGCGATGAACTTCGCATACCAGCGTCGATCGGCCTTCCTAGCCGGATCGCTGGACAGATCACCTCGGAAGCGAGGGAAGTACGCCCATATCCAAGCCTTGAAACAAAACACAATTTCGTTAGCATATAATATAAATATTAGTAAAATATAACTCAAATTCAACGGTCTCGTACCTGTAAAAGCGGCGTGCAGCTATCTATACCCTTCGTACCTACTCGGGTAGCCTCGCCTAGGCCCCTGTAGAGACATGAAAGGGCACCTACACCCCAGGCAATGGTGGCCGTCTGGGGGATGTCCCAAACCAGGCCGAACATCTTCCATAAGATCCGGCTCTGCGACTTGTCCACAAACAGAGTCGCGGCGATGGCGGTGGTGAGGTAACCGATGTGCAGAAACCGACGCTGAGCAGGGTCATCCTCTGGTTTCCCCCCTCCCGTATGCGTGCGGAGTCGAATCTGCTCAGGATTAGCTGCAGCGGCAGGGTCATTAGCGGGCGCGGGGTCGAAGAGCGGCCTGTGTCTCGCATTCCACTGCTCCATCACCCACGTAACTAGCGGGCCGCCAGCATGTCTGTATGAGCACAGAGCCTTTGGGGTCAACTGGTAGTACTCAGCGACTGTGTGGATCAGCTCTGCCGGGGCCAGGTGTGATAAACACGGAAGACCCTCAATCCGAACCCCCAGGAGGCAGGCGACGTCGTGCGGCGTGATGGTCATCTCGCCCCACGGAAAATGAAAGGAGTTGGTCTTCGGGTGTCAATGCTCTATGAACACGGTCACCATGTACTCGTCCACACCCTTCTAATGGAGTGCCCGCAATTAGGGAATGCCCGATGAAACCAGATCCTGCCACCAGGTCCCCGGGCCCTCGAAGATATAGGGGTCAAATGACAGCAGGTGAGTGGCCCGATGCTGGAACTTCTACAAAGGCAGCTCCACAGTCGGCTCCCTCCACACCCGGTACGCTCGGTGGTGCCTGTAAAACACCAGCATATCACCCGGCGGCAAGAATGGGTCGACCTGCGCAGCCGGTGCAGCACCCTGTGCAGGGATGGGCACGCGCTCCGGCTGCCCCCCTCATGGCCCTCCTGTGGCCCCTCCTGCCCCTCGGGCTGCCTCTCATGCCCGTCGCCGACCTCCTCCGCAACGTCAGAGATGATGTCATCCGCCGAAGCCAAAGAAATTACCGGTGGTATGTGGGAGGATGTAGAAGCCTCGACGTCGTGGGTGCCGGATGTAGAAGCCTCAGGGACGCCGGACGTAGATGCCTCGGGGATGGTGGGGGGTAGACGAGCAAGCGGTCTACCCCCGTCGGGCCGTCGACCCGCAACTACATCAGTGACGCAACTGCTCAGTATATCGGCGGGCTCCAAAGAAGGTTGCTGCCCCTTCGTCAGATCGCCAAAAGGGTGAAAATCTAGCAGACCCCGCCAGAAGCTGTCATCCTCGTCGGCCGAGGGGGTCCCCATCGACTGCTGGTAGCCCTCTGTAGACATCAGTAGATCATCTAATGTATGTGTCTCATCGTGTCTATCATGGGGTACCATCTCCTCCTCAAACTGACTGACCGCTGTCCGATCGCCGACCCTAACTGGCCGTAGGGTACCATCCCCCCTCAAGAGCCTCCCGAACGGACAGGAGACACCTCCATATTCCGCCGCTTCCGCGGCGGTAATAGAGGCTGCGTCGCCACCTCCGGCTCCGACGCCGGCACCACCACCTCCGGATGATCGTCGGCTGCTACCTCCATCGCCACCGCCTCCGTCTCCTCCACCAGATCCGCCACCTCCTCCACCATAGCTGCCACCTCCGCCACCGCTCCACCACCACCGCCACCCTCCACCATCTCCGCCACCGCCCCACCACCATTGTCACCACCACCACCCTCCTCAGTCTCCATTGGCGCCACCTCCATCGCCACCGCCCCACCACCACCACCACCCTCCCGCATCTCCTCCTCCACTGACACCTCCGCCTCCACCACCTCTGCCTCCGTTCTCTCCATCTCCGACTCCATCTCTCTCTGTCTCAATCTCTTTCTCTCTCTCTCTCCGGCAATCTCTCTCTCTCTCTCTCTCTCTCTCTCTCTCTCTCTCTCTCTCTCTCTCTCTCTCTCTCTCAGGCTCCTCGAGTTCTCGTCTCGCTGGCGTCGCTCTCTCTCTATCTCGTTGGGGAAACTTTTTTTCGATTTTAAGAAAACGTGTATGCACGTCCTTTACGACGTGGTGCATACACGTTTAAAAAAAAAGTGCGTACATGTAGGCACGCTTTGGGTATATCGAACCTTGCACGTTAATTACAACGTGCATACACGTCGTAATTAACGTGCGGATTTGCGGTGTATATAACCGAAACGAAGTAAATTTCACATTGGTCGTTCTCAACTTAAAGAGAGATTTAAATTTTGGTCCGAGAACTCACCAAAATTCCACTTGTATATTTATTCACGTGTTTCAAAGGGATTATCAAATAAAATAAGAACATCTACAACACTACTTGATTGCTATCAACTAGCAATCAAGTTAAAATCAACATTATGAAGGCAAGAAAGATGCACCGCCGATATTATAATACTAAAGGAGAAGACGCTTACGACATGTGCCGGCTTCTCCTTTAATGTAGGTTTTTTTAAATTAAATTAATTAATTTATGTAGTTTTAAAGGAGATTAATTGGTTAACAAACCTTATCTAATTTAAAGGATAAAATCAAATCTTAACTAATTAGAAAATATTATTAATCTAATTTTAAGGATAAAATCAAATCTTAACTCCTTAGAAAATATTATTAATATTATTTTAATTTATATTTCGATGGATATTACGGTACCTTTTATTCATTATTTGTAGGTATGATGCATTAAAATGCAATTTGTTGGATTCATATGCGGAATAATTTACTCTTACCAGAATGTCTCTATAAATGATAAAAAGAAGTCAAAATAACGAGGTTTCAAAACTTTTGTCCACCGATTCAAATCTAAGATTTTGGGTTTGTTAAAAAAATAACAAATATAAAATTCTATCAAATCTAAGATTTATATCCACCGAGGCAAATCTTTTGTTAATCAATATTATAATTCTAATGGAGAAGTCGCCTAAGTCATGTGACGCTTTTTCCTTTAGTATAGGAATAATTAGGTATTTTTCTATATTTAAATAATTTATTATTTATTATAAATCAAATTACTTATTTAAATACATAATTAATTAATTCATTCATTTTTCCCTAAATCTTAACCGATTGATTTTTTTTTAAATTTATTTCTATTAATTTCATTAAAATTATTTTTAATCGGATAAAATTGCAATTTTGAATTTGAATAACACTACCAACATAATCTACATCGGATCTCTCCAATTATTATTTGTTATAAATCAAGTTACTTATTTAAATATATAATTAATTAATTAATTTTTCCCCTAAATCTTAACCAATTGATTTTATTTTAAAATTTCTTTTTATTAATTTCATTAAAATTATTTTGAATTGGATATGGTTGCAATTTTGAATTTGAATAAAATTTTAGATAAACTCAAATAACTAACTAAATCTATACTGGATCTCTTCAATAAGATTCTTATACAAATTAAAATACTCCTTGTGTCTTCGATTGCATAAATTCTACCATCTTTCAATCAATGTTGTCTTCTTCACTCTAAGTTTTTTTAATTGATCATTCTAATCATCAATATTATAATACTAAAGATCGAAGAAGTCGCATATGACATGTGGCGGCTTCTCCTTTAATTTAGCTTTTTTTTAAAAGGAGATTAATTGATTTATCTTAAAATTGATTTATCATTGTTAACATCTAAACAAACTTATTTTTTAAATGTTAATTGATTTATCTTAAAATATGATTTGTTTTAATCAAGCTTATCTTCAATTCACCCAGAGGATTGACACTAGGATTTGTAAATCTAAATAAAATTGATTTATCTTAATTTCACGTATCCTAATTCTCACTCTCGAGCAAGACTTTTTATTTCTATTAATGACTCCGATCTATTTCTGTATACTTTTTTTGTATAAAATATTTGTTTAATTCTTAATAAATATTTTTTTTAGCAATTTTCTATAAACAATAATGCATATAACACTTGGAACCAATTTTGGTTTGAATTAAGTGTATTTTAAGCTTAACATTTTCCAAGTTTTTGATAATCAATTATAAGTACGATGAAAGGATATTAAGACTAGAGTCACTTACTCCCTCCGTTCAACATCAGAATTTAAAATAGTATAATACTCCCTCCGTTCAACAATATAGGTCCTTTTAGATTTTGTACGTTTTTTTAAGAACCCCAAAATATAATAAAATATTAATTCTTTTATCATCTTTATTAGGTTTTTAAAAAACGTGCAAAATTTAAAAGGACTTATATTGTTGAACGGAGGTAGTATAAATCGATCAAATTTGATCCAAATTTATAATTTGTGATTATTAAGAAAGCACATGCGTGTAAGGCATATGGCAAGAGTCACTTCAATTGTGATTAAAAGGATATTAATTTATAAAACGTAATTGTATAAAATATCCGTCCCTTAAAACTATTAGTATATATATAAATTCTAATATATTGAACCCATCTAGCTTTTATCGAATGTGCAGTCCACTTAACAAAGTATTTGGTTCTACCTTTCAGCTTATTATGACAAAAATATTTGTTTAATGTTCAAAAGTAACCAATCAAGTTACAACAAAATTAGAAGGTGAAACAAAAAATTTTAAAACACTCTCTACATAATTAGTTCATTCAACCGTGTCTATCTAAAAAGTTGAGACATTGGCGTTTTGCCATATATATTATATACTGATATAATATAAGCATTATTTTTTCCAAATGAATATTATTTGGCTATATCATTTTCATATCATTATAATATTATATAATATATCTAATACATAATATAAATAAATTATGATAATGTCTTTTAACCAATATAATATATTTATAAATCCCGTGCGTCACGCACGGGTACTGCGCTAGTCACATCCTAAAACAATGGAAGAAAATTGAAGAGCAAGACTTTCTCAAAGGAGATTTCATCAAAAGCCTTTCCTTCACAATTTGATTTCATTTTGTAATCTTCAAAGCCATGAGAGACATAACCAAAAACCATTCCGGAATGGCTCACCGGAATTGACTTGTGGATAACAGCCATAGGTCCCCGGTTCGAACTCCGGAATGGCCGCTCTTTATTTACCAATTCAAGAGAGACATAACCAAATGAACTTCAAATCGATATCTCAAAAATTAATTTGAAGTGAGAACAAGTATTAAGGCCACCCACAATAGTTTTGGGTAAAATGTACACATTTGCACAAGATGTGTAAAAATACACATCACTTTTTAGCCATTTGCTCCAATGGTGAAATGTGCATTTTTCACACACCATTCAAATACAATTTATTTTAAACAAAAAGGAAAATAAAATTATAAAAAAAATAAACCAATGAAAAGGCTTTGCTTTTTGTAAAAGTTTTTGCACATGGGGGAGATGGTGTGCTCAAATTTGCACATTACACGCTCAAATGTGTACATTTGCATACACCCAAACCAACCAATGTAGCAAAAAATGTCTAAAAATACACATTTGCACATTTGCACACCTCCATTGTGGATGGTCTAAGAGAGAACTAAGAGAGAGAGATGTGAGAACAAAAGTATTGAAGAAAGTTGATTCCTAATCCACCACCACGAATCGCGCACACCACTCAATGCAGCACCCTGATACCACCGTTGTATCACCGTCAGATCCTAAAACCGTAGTAGTAGCAGTAGCAGTAGCAGTAGCAGTAGCAGCAGCAGCAGCAGTAGCAGTAGTAGCAGCAGCAGCAGCAGTAGTAGTAGTAGTAGTGAGCCTTAGTCACCACATACTTAACAAAACTTGTATCTACCATGATTCAGAGTCAGTAGAGTAGAGGATTTACTATTTTGGATTGTTTAAGATTTCGTGAGATTTTTGTGTACTACCTATGACAAAACTGGAACATATGAGACAAAATCAAAACCCAAAATTTTGAGCCTTGAGTCACTAAATACTTCAAAAATTGTATCCACCGTGAATCAAATTTTGTCGAGTATATGATTTTGCTCTTTTGGAACATATGCGACGGAATCAAAATCCAATTTTTGAGCCTTGAGTCACTAAATACTTCATAAATCTTGTATCCACCATGATTCAGAGTTAGTATAGGGTTTGCTATTTTGGATTGTTTAAAACCTTATAAAATAAAACTCTCTTCTGGAGATAAATTTCAAAGGGGAATTTATTCTATTGTTGAGCGAAATCGAATCAATCTCTTGATGTTCATGCCTGCTTTTTAGCTATTATTGACAACTCTACTGGGTCATTATATGTATTAGCATTATCCTGAACGATAATCTCATAAGTAACGACTTCATTTGGTTGATTTTATCATCAGCTTCTCAATGCTCATTTATCCACCATATCAATTTTATTGATAGCATTTCCATATTACATCCATATTGCTAACATGGGTATTCTATTTATTGTGTTGGATCTTCTTTTGACATCCTCGACTAGAGGAAAACCACGCTTCTGGCAATGATCGGCTTTCACAATCCCAATTTATTTGTCATCACTCCTTCTCTTTAGAGTGTTTTGACGCTCTTCTAGAGCCATTTTCTCATATGAATTTATTGCTTGATTATATCAACAGTCCTTCGGGGACTAATTTTGACGCTCTTCTGGAGATATGTATAATGTTTAATTATGCCAAGGACTTTATACAAATACTCATTAGTTATTTCATCCTGAAAACTTCGGGTTTTCCATATCATCAAGTACCGAGCTCTAAACCATTCTAACATTTTCATGCGATGATTCATTCACAGTTTGGGAGGTTACAAATCCAATAGGTAAACCATCATCTTTGACTTGTTCTTCCACATTCTCCTTGATGTGGGAGTCGACTCATACATGATTATCTATAATCATTTTCAAAATTATGACCAATAACTTAACAACAGTTGCGCGCACCGTATCCTCTTTATGTCCTCTGCTAGAGGTAACAATATATATTGCATCTGGCAATAAAAGAGGTTGTTATGAACCATAGGTCATTTAGCTAACTATTTATTTGAGTTCTACCATACCCAAGTAGATTAAGAACAAGATTCCAAAATAAAGAGTCTTCGGGCTCTCGTGAACTAATTTTTAGGGGTGGGCACAAATCCCGCAAATCCCGATCCCGTCCCAGTCCCGTCCCGATCCCGTCCCGATCCCGGTGGGATTTAGGACAAAATAGTGAATCCCGTCCCGATCCCGTCCCGCAAAATTTATGCGGGACGAAACGCGGGACGATCCCGGTGGGATCCCGCAAATCCCGTCCCGTCCCGCATATAATAATAATAATAATAATAATAATAATTTTTATAATAATAATATTATAATATTATAGAATAATAATAATATATTATTAGTATTATTATTTTGAGAAAATATTATAATTATAATTATATCATAATCTTCCATTTACAATAATAATATTTGTTTATAATAATATTATTATTATTATTTGAGCAAATATTATTTATAATTATAATAATAATTTTCAATTTATAATAATAATTGATTATAATAATAATATTATTATTGTATAATATTATCATATAATTTAATAATATTATCATATAATTTAATAATAATATTACTTTATAATAAAATTATTATTATTATTATTATTATACTATTATTATATCATATTATATTTTTTTCTTGTAAAATATAATTATTTTATAATAATAACAATAAAAATAAGTAATAATAATAATATTATTTCTTGTAAAGTATAATTATTTATTATTATTATTATTCTTGTAAAGTATACTTATTTTATAATAATAACAATAAAAATAAGTAATAATAATAATATTATTATTATTATGATTATTATTCTTGTAAAGTATACTTATTTATTATTATTATTATTATTATTATTATTATTATTATTATTATACTCATTTAGAGCTCCAAGAGGCAAATAGGTAAATACGGTATTCTTCCCAACTATCAATCGATAATGAGACAGTATCTGGCGCATCTCGTCTCGATCCCTTTCCGTCCTGATCTAGTAAGATAATGTAGCCAAATATGTTGAACATTATAATTAATTATACAATCATTGTATGAATTAATAATAGTATTATAATAATAATAATAATAATAATAATAATAATAATAATAATGAATAATATAGTTGAGAAGAATACCGTATTCAACATATTATACAAATTAATGAATTATGAAAGTATTTTTCATTTTGCAAATTTATATAATATTTTATTATTTTTATTTGCGGGACAAGGCCCGTCCCGTCCCGATCCCGTCCCGTCCAGACACCATCCCGTCCCGATCCCGTCCCGAAAAAAAAGTGTCAATCCCGTCCCGATCCCGTCCCGTAAAAATTTCGCGGGACGAGTCCCGTCCCGGCTCAATCCCGTCCCGTCCCGTCCCGTGCCCACCCCTACTAATTTTATCAATTTCACACAATTTAACAAGGATGTGCTTCAAACTCTTTCCCCAGATCACCATTTGTTGAATAAAATTGGCATTCTCTACCCATAATTGTTTCTTCAAGAAACATTTCCAATGCATATACATATAAAATGCAAATCAAATAGATAAATAAGATATAGATTCTATGTATCTTCAAATAACCAAATTGAACTAATAACAAACCAAATACGACAAAGTTTGCAGAATCGAAGGTATTGGATCATCTAATCTCCTTTATTGGTGATCTTTCATATGTAGGAACAAATTTATAATAGAAAGATATCAAATAATCCTAAGATACTCGTTTAATCTATCCACTTCATGTGTATCATCTTCTTTATAAGTATTATAAATTTATCTACTTCCATAGATAAATTATATTGATATGAATGATATATATAATCTTTGTCAATATAAAATCACATATGTTTACGCCATAAAAACTCTTAACAAGTTGTTTCTTCTGGAAACACTTTGAGTTGT